>CM048839.1:82774538-84058913 GCA_026545765.1 Plantago major | reverse complement strand
TTGGTGGGTTCTTCTTGGCAAATTGTTTGACCCACATATACTTTCTCCATTTCCGGCATGCTCAATTCTGATATCTGATAGCTTGAAGTATTCATATATGATCTTCAGATATCTGATGTCACCCTTGTATTGATCTTCAGTCATGTAGAAAGACTCATAAGGTTCCACAGCAAGTCTTGCTCTTGTGCCTGTTCCAGTGATGTTGGGAATTCTGTGCACATCATCTGGCTTTCCATAAGGACAATCATCAGAGAGGTCCTTTTTCATGGCTTCTATTCTCTTGATTACTTAAATCCAACCAGACTTTGATGTTGATGGTATTAATCAAGACTGGCTTGTCTTTTCTCCATGCCATGAGCTGTTAATGGATTGGTTCTGGAAATTTTTCATTTACCAGTAAGTGCTTGAGTTCCAGAATCCAGTAGCCATTCTTCTGATTAATGCATCTGTAGACAGAGGAGTCATTGTTGTCTTCACATACTCAATCTTGGCTTCTTCAGGCCTGAGTGGTAGTTGAAGTTTTCTTTGTTCAGCTCTCAACATGTTCCTCCTTTGTCTTGAATTCTCCCTTGGGGGATTGCTTGAAGAACCACCCTGGAATGACTTTGTATTTCTAGAGGGTGTTTTAGCTGCCAAAGGCTTTGCAGCTATGGGCTCAGATAGGTTATCAACCTTTCTTCTTTTTCTGTGAAGAGGAGCTTCATCTTCATCCTCATCTTTATCATCATCTTCCAGATTTCTCTTGTTAGGTGATTTGCAGCCTTCTTCATTGCCCTGGGATTTGATTTGGCCTTCTTCTTCTTCTTCTTCTCCAGAAGACTCATCAACCCCTATCACTTGTCTCCTCCTTGGACCCTTGGTACCCCTTGGAGGTTTCTGTGCCCTGGCCCTTGTTGTCATTCCTTTTCCAAGAAGTTGCTGAGTAGTGGCCACTATCTGTAGAGCAGTCTGACTGGATGAGGGCTCATTTATTCTGAGAGGTGGTTGAGGTGGTTGTTCAGATTTTCTTTTGTTTCCTCTTCCTCTTCTTCTCTGAGCACCTTGAAATCCTTCCCCCTTAGACATTGTTGACTGACTAAGAATCACAAATGATTCTGAAAGGGAGTCAAAGTTGCCTTGAGCTCCTAATTTTGTTTGATAAGACCTGTTTCTTTATCAGTGAGCTCTGCCAGTGGACCTTGAATAGCATCTGCTTTTCCAGCAGGATAGCTAGCCTCTTCAAAGGCTTTTGCAACCAAGTTTTGGTCATCATCCCTAACCATGCCTGGGTCTTTCTGAGCAACGACCAGACTGGTTGTTCTCTGAATGATGAGCTTAGTGAATGTCTTCATTTCTGCAGGGACTGATGCAATGGCGGCTTTATATTGAGAAGACAACTCCTTTTTCAATTTAGCCAGTACTTGATATCTGTTCAAGTATTCATTGGAGTTGACATTTGGCAGCTTGCTGAATATTTCAGGAGCAATCAGCTTCCTTTTCAAATGAGAAACCGCTAAGTGTTCATTGCGGTGTTCTGCCAATGCCTTGTCTTCTTCATCATCTGAGTCATCAGCCCAGTGATCTTCATCCTCTTGCACTTCTTCATCAAGGTTTCTGAAGGCGGCAACCATTTCAGATATGGGTTTCTTGTCTTTGGAGGATGGTTTCTTTAGTGAAGATGCAGCCTTAGCATCATGCTTTTCTTCAGATACTTGTTCAGCATCTAGCTCCTTAGCAATATAATCAACAACGTCCCGGAGCCCTTTAATCTCAGAGTAAGCTTGCATTTCTTTGCACGTTTGTTCTTCAAGTTTATCTAGCTTGACTCTGGATTCAGCTATCTTTTCTTCCAGTTGAATATGTAGCTGTTGTTCTTCCTCCAACAGTTGTTTGAGTTGAGCAACTCTGGCTTGTGCATCCAAAATTTTCTGAGTGTTGTCCTCAGAGTGCTCAACTACTTGTTCAGTAGAGTCTTTTTGTTGGGGAGATGGATGGGTAGATCTCTGAGGAGATGGAGGAGGGGATTTTTGTGATGTCCTCTTAGTGTGCTTTTCAGCAACTGAGGCATTGCTTCCTTGTGCAATCCCTCCTGTCCCTGGTGCAGGGGCATCATCATCATCCTTTTTATCATCCTCATCCTTTTGATGATCAGAAGGAGGTTCTTCATAGTCATTCTCATCAGTCTCCTTCTCTTCTTCAACTTCAGAGACCAGATTGATCACTTCTGGAATAGTGACCATTTCCCATTAACTTACTCTTGCTCAGAGGGTATGAACTATAGGGTCTGGGGCAAGATAGCCTTGAGTGCCATCTGCATTCTGGTCTGACCATCTGCCTTCTCAAAAGCTTCTATGAGCTTGTGTGCAGCTTCTTTGACAAAGTCCTTATGCATCAGAGTAGCAAAAGAGTACTGCTCTGTTGGGAACATAGCATGGACATAATTCTCCAAGTCAAAAGCTCTGACTCTTCTCAATTGGTGATCAGTCACCTTTGTTAATTCAGTCAGATCTGAGCTTCTGAGCTTTTGCCACTTTCTGAAACACTTGAGATGTTTCTTGAGAGTGTGGTCTTTGAAGAATGGAAGTAGGTCTTTTGTTGAGAATGCAGAGACCTTTGCACGCTTGTTTGAGCCTGAAAGAAAGAGTTTTGAGTTAGATTCAAAACTTGTGTAGATATCTGAGTACTAGTGTAGTTAGGTTTCTGAGTTACCTGAATGAGTACATCAGGCTCAGAGACTTGTACTACTGAGGCAGGGGGTGCCTCAGATATCTTGTTGTGAGGTGGAGACTTGGGAGTCTGGTCCTCATCAACCTTTCTTTCTGCTTGAACCTGAGAATTAAAATTATCACAATACTTAGGAAATTGTCATGAAAGAATTTATGTAATTAAGCTTCAATGATCTCTGAGTTTTCCACGTACTTCCTCAACAGGAGGCTCAGAATCATTTTTCTCAGAATCTTTCTCAGTTTCTGGTGTTCTTTCTGTTGATGTTGCCTTGGGGGCTTCATCAATTTCCATGGGTGCAAGGGATATCGCAACTCTTTCCCCTTGCACTTCTACTTCTGAATGAGCCAGTAAGTAGAAAGTATTTAGTAATTAGAGAAGAATTTATATTAATCCATAATGAAGAATGTTTATCACTGATTTTTATATACCTTCACACTAGATGGCTCAATGACATTTTCTTCAGAAACCTTGACAGTTTCTGGGTCCTTTTCTGGCATTTCTGCCTTATCTTCTTCTTTCTCAGTTGGAGCCTATTAGAAACATCCACTTAATTAGTTAAGTGTATTAACATATATCTGAAAAGTAATATCTTAAAGAACTCTCTATCACCTGTAGCGCAGGCTCAGATTCCTTAAGAGGTGAGGTTGTAGTAGCCTCCTTCTCAGTCTCTGAGGCAAGCTTTCCAGCTTCCTCTTGTTCTTATGTTTCTAATTTAGCCTGTAACAAAGAAATTTTTATAAGTAACAAGATTTATAAACATAAAATTTCACAAGTAGAGAGTTAAACCATTCAGCTACCTGGGCAGTGTCAGGCTGATTGGTCTTTGGAACTTGTGACCCTTCTATGCTTTGGTCTTGTTGTTCCATTTCAGCTTCTTTGTTTGAAGTTTCAGGTACTTCAGACCTTTCCTGAGTGTGCAACTCAGTTGCCTCCCCTAGTTGATCATTCTGAGGAGATGCCTCAGTTTGATCCCTCTCATTGAGTTGGGGAACCTGTTCTTTTACAGGATTTTCTTCAGCAAGGAAAGATGCTGGTATCTCATGTTGTAACTCAAGTATCATCTCAACAACATCCACTGTTGGCTATTGTTGATGTGGTGATTCTGATCTGGATGAAGAAGGTGATGCTGTATGGGGCCTATCCAGATCTTCTTGAGACAGACTTTTAAGTGTTGAGGTAACGGCAGTATCCTCCAACACTAAGTTGCCACTCATCAGAGCATCTTCAATATGCTTAAGTGTTACTTGCTCTGATGGTGTGTTTTGTCCAGTGACCTTGGACACAGTTGCTTCTTCAGCAACCTTTGAACTAGTTGCTCTTTCAGCAACCTTGGGGATTATTGCTTCACCCTCATCTTCAGATTCCTCATCGAAATCTGGGACTGAAATATCCACAATCCCTGCTGCTTCTGCAGAGAGTGTTTGAAGTTTCTCACTGCTTTTATCAGCATTGATAAGTTCATCAGCAAGGCACTCTACAGCATTGATGAGTTCATCTACTGTGGTCTTAGCAGCATTGATGAGTTCATCTTCATTTATGAGTTCATCAATAGTGGCGGCAGATATCTGAGAGTCGACATCCACAATGGGTATGTCTATTGATTTGCCAGCAGACTTCTTCTGTGAA
Organism: Plantago major; assembly: GCA_026545765.1. NCBI lineage: Eukaryota > Viridiplantae > Streptophyta > Magnoliopsida > Lamiales > Plantaginaceae > Plantago > Plantago major. Next base: position 84,054,581 of record CM048839.1, on the reverse strand, counting down.
GTTCTGGCCTTTTTGGTCGCAACGGAACCCTCAGATACCTTATCAGTCTTTCATTTCTTGGAACCTTTCTGAGATGCCGTAACCTTTTTCATCATGTTTGTATACTCATATTTGTAGAGTAGGTTACTATTGGCAATGTATGCCGTCTCTCTGAGCTCAATGCCAAGGCACTCCAGTAAGTAGCATATCTTCAGTCCATAGCTTACTGTGGCTTTTGGCTTAGCAAGGCCCTTAACGATTTTAGGCTCAAAGCCTTGTATCTTCTTCACAAACTTCATGAAGGCGTACTTCCCCCAATTAAAAGGGTTTTCCAGCCTTTTGTTTTGTTGATTCAACAAGAACATCATCATCCATCATTCTTGGCTTATTTGGTCAGCTCCGCCTGGTAGACCAGCAATGCATCTGTGAAGGATACATGCCAACATATCCTAGTGAACCAACAGATGTCTGGTTCTGATGTTAGCAAGTTTGAAGTCGATGGGTGTATCTGATTATTCAAGGTCACACTCATCACTGTATAGCTTTTTGACACCCTCAAGGAGATCTTCATCCTTGGTGTCAATTTCAAAATCCTTTCCAAGATTTTGAAGTTCAAACAGCTCACATAAAGCTGTTTCGTCCAACAGGATTTCCTGTCCTTGGACTTTAGTCTTGATAGACACTGTCTCAGTGCCTTCAGAGACTTTGGAAATAATTGTGGAGTTGTTGTAAAACTCCAGGACATCCAGTGAAGAAACTCCACTGGGAAGAGCAGATAGAAAGCCCTTGATTTGTGCCTTTTCAAGCATATCAAGCACCAACTTCCTGTCAGCTTGGTTTTCAATTGCAACAACGAGGTATTCCTCAATCATGGCACCACCCCAAATCATCCTGTGATTTGAAGTCCAATGATCAGGATTGAACTCTCCAATCAACCGATTGTTTGTTATAACCAACACTGGTGCTTGCTTTTCAGCAGTACCAGAGGTAGTAGCTTGGAATTTCTGGGTAGAAGCACGTTTTGGAGCCATCTCTTTAAATAGTGAAAGTTTTTGAAAAATGGAAAGAGATTAAGGTGTGAGTTTAGTGATTCTTTGCAGAATAACTAAGCGAAGAACAGAGATTTGCAGAAAACTTTGAAAGGTTTTTGCTATTTCTGTGTAAGTGAGAATGTTGGATTAAGCGAAAGTAATTTCTTTTGCCAAAATCCTATATATATAGCATCTTACTCTCAACAAACATATACATACAAATTGATTTTGTACATATGTATCTGTGCAAATGCAGTTAGGCGTGGGTAAAATTCGTTTTGCATTAAATGCTTAGTGGGCTATGTCTGTGTTTTTACAGTCCACTATTTTACTGAGAATTGATCTCGTCTGTTAAGATCAAACGCCTATTTCATCAAGGGTCACGATTGTTTATTCAGCAATGATCACAATCAGTAATTGTAATTGTGCCCAATTAATGAAATTTGGCGTAAGGCTTTCTGAATCACATCTCTTTTCTGTGACTAGGGAACAGTCTTTGGACTTATGTAGTCAGTTCAGAGACACTGTGTATCTTAACATAAAAATGGAAAGATACAAAAAAACCAGAGATGTAGTTGACTGAATATAGTTGTACCACATTTCTCTTGTGTTCCCCCTCACTAAGTGATCTAGATATCTGAGTACCTGTCTCAGAAATCTTCAAATAGCCATTTTACCCTTTAACCTTTGATATCTGAGTACCCGTCTCAGATGTCTTTTTGCTATGTGTTTCACCTTTTGTCTTTGATATTCTGGATTCCTGTTCCAGATATCTTATCTCTCCTTTTTCCTTTCTCAATCATACTGAGTTCCTGTCTCAGAGATTAGAACTTTTCAGTTCCTTTGGCAGCTCCATTAACCCAAGACTATGTCTCAAGGTTAAGAACCTGCTTTCTTGCAAAGGCTTTGTAAAGATATATGCAAGTTGCTCTTCAGTACCAATCTTGAGTATCTCTATATTGCCTTTTTCGACATGGTCTCCAATGAAGTGGTGTCTAACATCAATGTGCTTTGTTCTTGCATGAAACTTAGGATTCTGAGTTATGGCAATAGCACTTGTGTTATCACAGAAAATCGTTGTTTTCTCTTAATTGATCTCATAATCTTTGAGTTGTTGTTGTATCCACAATATCTGTGAAGCACAACACCCAGCAGCAATATATTCAGCCTCTGTGGTAGATGTGGCAATTGAGTTTTGTTTCTTGCTGAACCATGATATTAATCTGGCACCAAGAAATTGACAAGTTCCTGAGGTGATTTTTCTATCAAGTAATGATCCAGCATAGTCAGCATCAGAATAGCCAACTAAACTCAATCCACTATCTTTTGGATACCACAATCCAACTTCTACAGTACGCTTTACATACCTTAATATTTTCATAGCAATGTTGTAGTGTGATTGCATTGGATTTGTCTGAAATCTAGCACACACTCCAACTGCATATTGAATATCAGGTCTACTTGCAGTGAGGTACAGTAGAGACCCAATCAATTTCCTATACTTGTGTTCTTCAACACTCTTGTCAGTTTCAGTATAGGTTATTTTGGTTCCAATGCTCATAGGTATCTTAGCATTTTTTTCAGAAGGCTTTAGATTAAACTTATTGAGCATATCCTTTGCATACTTTGTTTGACTAATGAATATTCCATCATTAAGTTGCTTGACTTGCAACCCTAGGATATAATTCAATTCTCCCATCATGCTCTTCTAATATTTACTTTTCATGAGCTCAGCAAAGTCTTCACAAAGTTGCTTGTCTTTAGATCTAAATATTATGTCATCAACATATACTTGAACTAGAAGTAGTTTCCCTTTATGGTTCAAAGTAAAGAGTGTTTTATCAACATCTCCTTTCTTGAAGCCACTTTCCATCAAATATTTGGCTAAAGTATCATACCATGCTCTCGGAGCCTGTTTCAGTCCATACAGAGCTTTCTGAAGCTTATAAACCATTCTATTTTATGTGGAAACCTCAAAGCCTGGTGGTTGTTCAACATAGACTTCTTCAGCAAGGTCAACGTTTAGGAATGCACTTTTAACATCCATCTGATAAACTTTAAAGTCATTATGAGCTCCAAAGGCTAGAAATAGTCTAATTACGTCCAATCTTGCAACTGGAGCATATGACTCATCAAAATCTAGTCCTTCTGTCTGGGTGAATCCCTTGGCAACCAACCTTGCTTTGTTTCTGGTTATTTCACCAGACTCATTCATTTTATTTCTGAAAACCCACTTGGTTCCAATTATAGATATTCCATCAACAAATGGAACCAGTTTCCAGACTTTGTTTCTCTCAAATTGATCCAACTCTTCTTGCATTGCAGAGATCCAATCTTGATCCTTTAATGCTTCTTCTATAGTTTTAGGTTCAATATTTGAGATGAAACATCCATAAAGAGAGTCAGCAATTGCTCTCCTAGTTCTAACTCCTTGGTCTAAAGGACCGATCACATCCTTTGCAGGATGATTTCTTATCTATTTCATAATGGGTTTTGAACTTGTAGGATCAATATCATTTTGATCTGAATGTGAATCAATATGATCCTGATAGGATACTTGTGCAGTATCTGAGATATCTGGCACATGGGAAATGCCATGGATATCTGACACTTTTTCAGTATTAGAGATATTTGGAATTTGATTTTCAGCAATCTCATTCTCAAAAACCTCTTCATGATGAAGGTTCTCAGTAACCTGTTCCATTTCTGGAATTCTCATAGGAAATTCTTCATCATGTCTTAGAGTCATCTGGTTGTTACTAAGCAATGGTTGCTTTTCATCTTCTAAGTGAATGATAGAGTTTTCTTTTGAGGATTCTTCTTCAGAATATTTAATCATTAGTTCTTTGAACCTATCTGAGAGTTCTTCATTCAAGAGTACTTTCTTGTTTCCTTCGTAGAAGACAACATGAACAGATTCTTCAATCTTTTGCGTTCTTTCGTTGTAGATTCTGTAGGCTTTGCTATTCAGAGAATAACCAAGAAATACTCCTTCATCTGCTTTTTGGTTGAAATGTTCTCAAGTATTCTTTTCCATTGTTAAGAACAAAACATCTGCAACCAAACACCCTTAGATGTTTGATACTAGGGGGTCTACCAATCAAAAGTTCATAAGGAGTTTTGTCATGGTGTTTGTTAATCAAACATCTATTTTGAGTGCAAGTCGTGTTATGACTTCAACCCAATAGATTTCACTTATTTCAGTGTCAGCAAGCATTGTTCTTGCTGCTTCTTTTAGGGTCATATTCTTCCTTTCAGCAATACCATTTTGTTGTGGTGTCCTTACGGAAGATAGTTGATGTTGTATATATTTGCAGGTACAAAACTCTTTTATGTACTGGTTCACAAACTTCGATTACCATGGTGCATTACGATTCGAGATACCTTGTCATTTTTCATGACTTCAAGCTTATTCAGCAAGTTGGTTATCTCAACCCTTGCATCAGATTTTTGTTTGAGAAACCAACCTAAGTGAATCTTGAGTAATCATCAACAACAACCAGACCATACTTCTTTCCTGCATAGCTAGTTATAGAGGATTCAGAAAGATCCATATGTAACATTTGCAGTGGCCTTTCACTGGAGTGTCTAGTTGTAGACTTGAAAGATGTTTTGGATTGTTTTTCCATTTGGCAAGCTGAGCATATACCATCTTTTCTATATACCATTTTGGGTAAACTAACCACCAATTCTTTCTTGGCTAGCTTGTTCAGAGTTTTGAAGTTCAAGTGACTCATTCTTTTATGCCATAGCCAGTTTTCTTCAGTGTGGCCAGATTGACTCACCATGAGACATTCTTCAGTTGTGGCAGATGCCCAGTCAGCAACATAAAGATTTCCTTTTCGCCTAGCAACCAAGGTATGCGCTTTGACTCATTGTCAATTACTTTGCATAGTTTTGACTTGATCTTGACAGTGTACCCTTTGTCTACCAATTGACTCATGCTTAGGAGATTATATTTCAATCCCTTTACATGTAGTACTTTAGAGATTGTAAGAGCTCCAAACTTCAGATTGCCAAATCCTATGGTTGGATTTTCATCTCCTCCAGCAAACCTAATAATTTGTCCTTTATCGCATTTTCTATAGTTAATCAGATTTGCTTTGTCTCCTGTCATGTGCTGCCCACATCCACTATCAAAATGCCACTTCGGGTTCTTCCTCAGAGTGTTCTGCACAAGACAGGAAACATGGAGTTAGGCTCTCATTCCAATAATGGAACCTTCTGGACTAAAGAATCTCCCTGTAGGAATCCATTTCTGAATGAACTTCCTTGGGATATTCTTTTGTCTTGTTGGAACATAAGGAGGAATTAAATTATTAGTGTCATTATCATTTAAAACTATTTTCCTTCTTGGTGTGTTCCTTGATCCTCCTCGTGGTGCTTTCAGATACCTGTCAAATTGCTGAGTCTGATTTTCCGTAAACTTAGCTTTCCTTGCCAGACTTCTTCTAGCCCTGGCATTCAGAGTGGTCATAACCTATTCTTTCTTCCACTTCTGATGATTACTATGCACAATATATCCTGGCTTTCATCCATCATTCTTGCTCTTGTTTATACTCATGAGCGAGTTGTTTCCCGATGGCTTCATAGCCAATGCCATTTCGAGCACCTGGCGTTGTCTGAGTTCTTTTCTCAGTAGCTTTGCTAGTCTTTGGAACGTCTTTCTTTCCAGAAAACGTGATATTGGAAAATTTGCCTGCTCCTGCAATTTTTCCCTTCTGAGAGACATAGCACTGTGGGTGATTACACTTTTCAGTGTTATGTTTCTTTACAGAAACGTTCCCAACAGTTTTCTTTTGGACTTTTTTTCCCCACAAAGGTTTGGTTGCAACTGCCTTTCCTTTGTCAACAACCTAAGCTTTCTGACCAATGCTATATGTTATTTGGGAACCATCTTGCCGAGCACTAACAAATGTTATTCTTTCGTCACTCTTATTTAGAGTGGTAGAACTATTTGTTTGTGTGTCCAGCCCAAGTCCTCCCTTTTCTAAAGGATCTCTTAAATAAGAGTGCACTTCAGTAAGAGTGTCACTAGCTTTGGCATAGGATTGAAAAGATAATTCTTTCTTCTTGAGTTCCCCATTTTCAGAAAGAAGATCTTTATTTTCCTTTTGTAGTATATCCATTGTCTTTCTATGTAACTTCTCCGTTTTAGATATCTGTGCTTTGAGAAATGCATTTCCAGTATCCTTTTTCTCAGATATCTTGAGTAATTGTGAATTTTCCTTCTCAAGAGAATTCTTTTCTTCTTCAAGAATGTCGGTTCTAGCTCGGATCATTTGAAATTATCTTTAGTAGAGATCAAGTTCTCTTCTGAAATATTCTGAATCTCTGATTTCTTCCTCATCACTCTCATAAATTATGAATTGAGAAATGTTGGTTACCTCGTTAGCCATTAGGCAAGGCTCAATGTTGGAGCAATCTGGATAGATCTCCTTAGCAACCCCACATATTTCCCTTTTCTTTTGACCAAAGTCAACTAATTCATGAGTGATGCCACATAATTCTGGAGAAGGTAGTTTGGTATCATCTGAGTCTTCTTCCTCAGATTCTGACTCAATATCAAGAGCATCCAGTTGAATTTGAATCTTTTTCCTTTCTTCAGTGAGCATAGCTCTCTGACCTCTCTTGAAGTTTCTTCTATCTTTCTTGTCACCTGTCTTTAGCTTATAGAAAACAGGGCAATCTCTTTTAAAATGACCAGGTTTCTGACAATAGAAACAGATATCGTTTAAATTACGCTTCCTCGATTACTAGATGCTTCTTGGTCGAGCTTGTTCAAATGAGCTTGACAGCTGCATATTTTTGTACTGGTGATAGTTTGAGCCTAGATACTTTTTCAGCTTCTCTTTGGCTTTTCTTCTCTCAATCTCCCGACTGACATATTTTCTCATTTGCTTTACAGCAAGAGCATCTTCCTCAGTCATTTTCTTGGTATCCTTCCTTTCAGAAGTACCTTGTGTTACTAAAGCAACATTGTGAACTTTCTCAGCAATTGTTTGTTCTCTATGAGTAGTTTCATAGTTGACAGTAGCTAAGTGGGAAAAGAGTTCTACTGGAGTGATATTTGGCATTCCTTGGTTGAACTAAAAATACTGAGTGTGGTCCCAGTTTTGACTCAAGCTTCTCATGATAGTCTTAACCTTTTCAGAGTTAGAGTATCTTTCACTTTCACCAAGTGCAGCCATTTCACTCATCAATATTGTGACCGGAAATCTAGTTCTTCAAGAGTCTCTGTGGGACCTTGTTTAAAGTTTTGGAATTTGAGCTTCAAAACTTCGAACTTATTTTCCTTTGTTTTCTCAGTGACGGCACAAATTTCCTTAATCAGTTGCCAGGCCACTTTCACCGTTTTTGCACCCCACAGTTTACACTGTATGTGCTCTGGAGTGGAACATATGATGATATTGCGAGCTTGACCATCCAGTCGATTTCTCTTGGCATCTTCCGATGTCCAGAGCTCTCTGGGCTTTGGCTCGTAAACATCTTGACCAGTAGATCTTCCACTGGTTGAAGCACCTGTTTGTGAGGAACCACCACTTGGTTCTTCATCAGTGGGAACTCTGTCTCTACCATTAGAAACCTCCATGACCTGCTTGAGTTGTTGAATGACTATGGGGCCATTCTTTATTACTTCGATCATTTCATCACTGATGGCATCTAGGTGGAGCATCATGTTGTTCTTCCATTTCTCATAGTTTAGTGCAAAAGACTTGGGAATTGGAGCGTCACTTAAAGACATCCTACAGCAAACACACTAAACAGACAAATCAAGTGTAGGTGAAAAGCAGTTAGTGGGCACTTATCTGGGATCTAGGTTCAGTGCAGAAGGCTTGGGAACCTCCCGCTCTAATACCACTTGTTGGTCCAGATAACGACAAAGGGAAAAGACTAGAGGGGGGGGGGGGGGTGAATAGTCTTTTACAACTTTTGTCGATAAACACAATTTCTCGGATATCTGTGAAGATATATGATACTTAATTTCAGAGAGCGGAAGACTTTTCTGTGATAAGTGCACGTGCTCAGCAAGATATGTGTAAATACTCAACAAGGTAAATAAAGCAAGTAATAAATTGCATAAAGTAAATAACACTGGTCTTTATAGTGGTATCTGAAGGTGGCGTAATCCTTCAACTAATCCACTTCGGCCTTTCTCAGACCTAGAATCCACTAAGACAAATAATTGAGTTCACCTTACAAATATCTTCTCTCGATTCCTAAATACACTAGGTTCCCAACCAAGTGTTCCCCCTGAGTTATTCCCCGGTTTTCTCAGCCAAGTACTTCCTATACTCAGAAACCTTTGAGCTATTCCTTAGTTTCCCAAACTAAGTACTTCCTATGCTCAGTAACCTTGGAGTTATTCCTTAGTTTCACAAACTAAGTACTTCATGTACTCCACGTCGTTTAAGGTGTTGGTTAAGGTAGTTTATCAGGTTTGGTAGATTAATAACTTCTACAGTTATGTAATACTACATTCTTGAACAAGAGACACTTAACACACTTCACAATGTGTGATGATATGTTCTTTACTGACCCAAGTCTATGATAAATGTTCTAGAGAATGAATCTAATATACTTGATCTTTTGATTCAACTCCTTCACAGATAGCAATGCTTGTTAAGGATCAGGACACTTAGAACTTTCGTGCTACTTAGAATTCAAGAGCTTAGTTGCAACTGTAAGCTGAATAATAAGTAGGTTGAAGGCTTGTATGCTTGAGAGAAAGATACCACTAGTTGTATTATCAGAGAAGCTTGGTATTTTCAGTGAGTTCAGTGTGTGTCTTTCAAGCATTCTAAGTGATAATATTTATAGTTGAAAATCATGCCGTTTGAATAGTATCCGTTAGGCTTAATGAAATTCAAACTATTGATATCTGAAAATAGTACTGCAGAAGACATTGTCTATTTTTAGAGATTTCTTCTTTTGTTCATATGTCTCTATCTGCGCATTTATTGCATTGTACTATTTTTGTCCTGTAGTGCCAACGGAACTATGCACGCTTTCTGAAGCATTCATGCCCCTTTCCATAGACCTTCTCATCTCCAGATACCTGTTGAAACATTGTTTCCCAGAAACATAGTTTTATCCAGGGTATCTGAGTGTAGATATCTGTGGGCACTTTTCTTCGTTCAGAAACCTTGCGTTCTCAGATATCTTTTTGCAAAACTTGTTTATTGAAAAACATTTGTTTATTCAAGATATCTGGACATAGGTATCTGATGACCTTTGTCTTCAGCAATCTTGTGCAGTCTTCAAATCTTTAAATCTGTTGAACTCTCCTGCTGGATGCCTTCTTCTTGGTCTTCTTCAAACATATAAAAATTACATTCAGAGACCTAACATCCTATACAAGATTTGCTAGACTATCATACTTAGTGATTTTCCTCTTTTACAGTGTTCAAGTGAACCAAGAGTACTAATCACCTTTCTGTGCTAAGATAAGTCATTAGGTTGCTGATCAAAATCTAAACAGATATTCCTAACATATCGTCAACTCCAAAGTATCTTCGTCCAATCACTTAATAAATATCTGAAAGGGGGTGTAAGGGTCAGCTCCTGGCACTTTTACCCGGATCAAGTACATAAAAAAAGTATACATATATATACATTCCGTTTTATATCAAACATAGTCGAAAATCATTTGCATGGAACATGTCACAGTAATCACAATTCACATTTAGCTCGAATCAAATATACACTATGGTCACACAAACCGTGGTGGCACACAGGTCGACTTTCACATAACATATCCCCTAACACACTAGGGTCACACACATAACACAGGGAGTACTCCAAAGCACAACATTTCCCCCGAAAGGGTCACACACTTCATAAGCATATCGATGAGCATAAACGTACACATAATCCATGCTTTATCAAATAACTTTCACAATTCTCATAAACAAGGAAAACATTTTGGGATACACATACTTGATCCTTTTTACGAATAGACTATTATATAAAGTCCCATTACATGATATCATAACCATTAGTTATTTGTCAAACTTTAAAACAATACATATATATATATATATACTATAACAATAAAATAAAGCAAAAGTGTCAAGAGTTCCCCTTACCTCAAGGTCGATACAATTCCAAGTCAAACTTAAATACCCGCAGGATCCTCCAATAGCTTCACATCAAATCTCCAAAGTCACTTCGAACCACAATTCCTCCAAAGCACCACTTACAAACTCCGTTTAATCTCTACCCGGTTTTTATAAGTCGAAAAGGGAAAAGTAGGTTATAAAGGTAAAACGGTAATTTCTGGAGCTAGGAAAAATAGGAATAAATGGTGAGAAGGTATATATTTAATTCTGCAACGTCTTGGGGTACAACGGTAATTTTCAGGGGCACGAAAGGTTCTTAAAAATAAACAAAGTCATGGTTTGGGTTTGAACTTGTGACCTCCAACTTCACAGGACAACGCCAAACCAAACAGGCTAGCAACCAACCTGTTATTTCATTGGCAGAAGTTGATCTATAACTGGGTGATGGCAATTTCTGTAGATTAGGTGCGAGTCAGGGGCAAAATAGGTATGTTACGGGTCTGGGCCAAAACTGAAATATTCGGAAGTTGGTTAAATTGCACAAGAGGTCCTTCGTACCATCTAATTCTCAAAAGGAAGGGTTTTATCTTTTCAAAAAACCTCAAATCAGTCCCTGTTGATTATGAAAACTTCCAAACTCCATGAAACCCGACCAGAACTGCAAAAGATTAACACCAATCGAATCCCCATTAGTCACTCCATTCGAATCAACAACGAACAGTACAAAACTCAACAAATCGTTCCAAGAACTTCGTGAATTCGTCCTTATCAAGTTTCGAGATTTCAATACTCCGAGATTCCGGTTTCTACGTGGTTCATACCTCCTAACCTAGCTTACGGGATGGAGTTGACGAAGAAGAAGGGCAGACGAAGGCAGGGTGGCGGCTGGTCAGTGAGGGGAAGAAGAAGAGAACAAGAAGACGGAAGAAGAATAGAATGAGAAGAAGAAAGAACTAACCTAAATGGGTTTACAATACAAAACGAATTGGGATTTTCAATTGGGCCTATCTCTGGTCCATAATCAAACCAATAAGTAAGAATCATTGTAGCCCGATTTAATTTATCAATCCGTAAAATAATGACTAGTAAAATCTATTGACTCAACTCCAGTCAGAATATTTCCTCGTCTCCAAACTAAATTCATATACGGTCCAATAAAATTCCGGGATATTAAATTCCACCCTCCTTAAGAAGTTTTGTCCTCAAAACTAAAAGCTACTATGCTTCCACTGTGCTACTTTAATAAACTTCAATGATGAGTCGGTTTTATACCGTCTCATTTAGTCTTTTTTACCGTCTTTTTGTCGTCCTTAAGTATAGCTTTATTTAGTTTTTCTTGAATATTTTTACTTGTTTTGTTCTTTGTGTGTTTTGTAGATATTTGGCTAAACCGCGCTAATGGAAGGCAAAAATGGTGTACTTTGTATGCATCTACAAGCTATGGAGTTCCAATCCCTCGTACAGATGCTAGAAGTGGAGCGGGAAGGCCAAAATATCGAGAATTGGAGTAAAAAAGGCGTCGAAGGGCAAAATGGTCATTCCTGAAGAAGTTGGCGACGCCAGTTTGTAACTGGCGTACGCCAGAAACTTTCTGTTTGAACAGAAAGTAACTGGCGACGCCAGTTTTGGAAAACTGGCAACACCAGTTTCCTATTTTTCCCGTCCTTTGCCGATTTGTTTCCTAATTCGGCCAAACCTAGTTTTTCTCCTTTCTGTTACTTAGAATAAGAGATAATCAACTTGGACATCAATTCTATTGTGAAGAACAATACCTTGCTCTAGAGCTAGACCTAGTTTTCAAGGCAATTACCCGATTTCGAGGTAATTGAACCGTTTTCCCTTGTAATTCGAAGATTGACGTTGATTGGGAGATTATCTACACAGTCTTTTGCATCGATTCGTTTCGTTCTTCAATTTCTACCTAGGGTTTGTGACAACGAAGGGTAAAATTGTATCAATCATTTCGAATCTTTGTTTTGTGCTTGAGATTTTGTTTATTGCTAGTATGATTGTGCTTTCGCTTATCATGAGTAGCTAAAAACCCCTATTATGGGGTGGTGACTGATCTAATGCATGCTAGCTAGGGTTTATGTGATTCGAAGTGCATCGGGATTCGATTACTTGTGCTTTTTAGATTAATCGCATATCTTGCTATTACGTTTGATGCGCAATACGTCAATATCACTGTTAGATTAAGCATTTAATCGATACGCCCAAATGTTTTCCGTCTCGCTTCAATCTAACAGTTAGTTACAAACAATAATAGTAGGATTAGATAGATTAATTGTATCCTAGTAGAATTGACGCCTCCACTAGTGCTATTCGTTTTTTAACTCAAGTATGTGACAACTTGCGTAATCAATCCCGTGAATCACGTATATCCTGCTAGCTAGCTTGTTGACGTCACCACTCCATAATTTTTCCATTCATATTTTAATCTCATTACTATCAAACCGGTTTCTAGTAGTTGCGAGTAGTTATTTACTTTAGTTTATTATCTCTCCGCCGAGGCAAACCAACTTTTACTACTTTTCATATTGTTACTTTTATTCGTAAACAAAACTCAGCCTAGTTAAGTCCTTCGAGACCGACCTCGAGGTTAACTCCACTACACTGCAGGTTTTCGTAGTGTTGAGGTGTCACGCCCCAAAACCAAATCACTTTGGCGCGACCGGCCGTCTATCGTGAGATGGGCTCACGCCAAGACGAAGCCTTCCTTTAATCCTCAAATATATAAAAATATCTCAGAGTGGTACAACAGAGCATCTAAAAATCCCATATACAATAATATTACAAGTCTTGAATACAAAATGACAATCTCAACAGTACTAATAATCCTATACAATACAAATCTCAGAGTCGCAGCACCTCCTAAACAGCCTTCACATATCCGTCATCTGACTACCGTCTCAACTCCAAAGTACTCTCGTCCAATCACTTACTAAATATCTAAAAAAATGTGTAAGGGTGAGCTCCTGGCACTTTTACCCGGATCAAGTACATATGAAAAGTTTACATACATATACATTCCATTTTTTATATCAAACATAGTCGAAAATCATTTTGCATGGAACACATGTCACAATACACTATTCACATTTAGTTCGAATCAAATATACACTACGGCCACACAAACCGTGGTGGCATACAGGTCGGCTTTCACATAACATATCCCTTAACACAATAGGGTCACACACATAACACTGGGAGTACTCCAAAGCACGACATTTCCCCGAAAGGGTCACACACTTCATAGGCATATCAGTGAGCATAAACGTACACATAATCCATGCTTTATAAAATCACTTTCACAAATCGCATGCACAGACAAAACATTTTATGGGATACACATACTTGATCCTTTTTTTGAATAGACTATCATATCAAGTCCCATAACATGATATAATAACCATAAGTTATTTTTCAATCGAAAACTATACATATATATACATTTTATATCGGAAAATAAAAGCAAAAGTGTCAAGAGTTCCCCTTATCTCAAGGTCGATACGAATCCAAGTCAAGCCTAAATAATCCGCAAAACCATCCATTAGCTTGCACATCGAATCTCCAATAGTCACCATAAACCACAAATCATCCAAAGAACCAATCACAAACTCCGTCTAGTCTTTACTACGGTTTTAAAGGTCGAAATTGAGGAATTATGGTAACAAGGGCAAAACGGTAATTTCAACAGGTCGAAAAATAGGCTGGAATAAAAGATTACAAAAACTGTCTCCACCAAGGCTCAAAACCATTAACATCCTACAAGTAATCCCCATAGCCAACCAACTAGGCCGACAGCTAGATTGTTATTAATTTCGCTGAAAATTGATTATAACACGTTGATGGTAGATTATATAATTTCAGTGAAAGGTCAGGGGCAAAGTAGTAAACTTACGGTCTGGGGCTAAACTGAAAATATGCAGAAGTTTGTCAATTTGTATTGGAGGTCCTTGGCACCAACTAATTCTCAAAGGGAAGGGTTCATACTTTTCCAAAAACTCAATTAAGTCCCTGAAACCTCCAAAACTTTACCAAACTCGATCAAACTCATCCGAATCCAAGCCAAGGCAACAATAATCGATAACCCATAACCTCCTCTACTCCAATCGATCAAGATCAGGTCCAAAAACATCAAATTCGTCCCAAAGCATTGCGAATCGATCTCAATCTCTTGCTCCAGTTTCGCGATTTTCAGCCCTCCCCTCTCCCGGTTCTGTTTCGCTACAATCTACCCCCAAAAATCATCGACTTCAGTCCGAATTGGTGCGTACGGGTGGCGGCAGTGGTGATGGGTGAGGGAGAAAGGTGGTGGCGGCCAAAGAAAGAAAATGGCGTGAGGGGGCTGTGAGGAAGAAGAATGATGGGCTGCTCCTTTTCTTTTATTTATTTAATTTTCTTGCTTCCTTTTCTTTGATTTCTAATTAGATCAAATAAAGGCTAGGTCTAAGAGTTGGGCTTGGGCTTTTTATCTTGAGCATTTACTCCGGTCCATCAAATAAATCAATCAATACGATTCGTCTCGACTTAACAACCCGGAAATCAACTCAAGTCGAAACAATTTCTAATCTCCACATTAAATTCAAATGGACGGTCCAAAAATAAATTTTCGGAATTTTACATGAGGATTAACTCTTGGCTCTTAAACAAATATTAAAACTTTGATTTTGTCACATCAAGTTTTTGGCGCCGCTGCCGGGGACTTAACTCCTTTGTTAAGTTTACGAATTTTAGTTACAGTATTTTTGTTTTTCTTTTCCTTTTCTACTTTTGTTTTTGTTAGTCTTTTTCCTTTGTTACCTCTGTGTTCTTCGTCTTGAGTGCTTGTTTTAACTAACGGGTGCTTACGTTTGCGTAGTTCTAGTGTTGTGTCTGTCTTATAGCACAGGGTCGCGGATATCGCTACCGTGGAGCAACCTTCAATGTACACACTCCTTTTACCTATGAAGGGTGCCCTTCGCCCAGCCATAGCCACACCATCTAATGTGCGGGGTCTCGAGGTTAAGAAGCATCTCCTCCAACAAATTCTGAAGTTCTATGGAGTCGAGAATGAGGACGTCATGGGTTTCCTCAGAGAAATGGAGCATTTCATCTCCGGATTGGAGAAACCCGAAGAGGTTAAGGATGATGATTTGAGGCTCAGGATCTTCCCTATGTGTCTCTTTGGTAAGGCACGAACTTGGATGAACGGTTTGGAAGAAGGAAGCATCACTACTTGGGACAAAGCCTTCCAAACCTTTATGGGCAAATACTACCCTGTATCGATGACCATGAGCTTCAGAGCGCAGATTAGTGAGTTTAAGCAGCGACAAGGAGAACCCTTCTTCGAACCATGGGAGAGTTCCGTGATTTACAGCGTCAATGCCCCCACCACCGTTTTGGTACAGCAGATTTAAACCAGTTCTTCTTTGATGGGCTTGAAGAGTCTTCACAAGTGCTAGTTGATATGGCGTGTGGAGGATGGATGAGGGAGAGCACCCATGTCAGATTGAGTGTTGTGTTCGAAAGGATAGCAAAAATCTCAGAGCATAGTAGTAAGCGTGCTAAGCTTAGTGGCTCTAATTGCTCGGAACGCCGCCTTCCCGAGTCACAATTTCCAGAAAGTTTTTTGGAGGATCTGAGAGGGTTTGTGAAAAGTTGTCATGCCGCCATGCAACACATAGCGATGATACATGCAGCTACCGCTGAGAGGTTAGATGCATTAGAAGCCACAGTTAAAAAACTGGAAAAGGATAGTGAAAAGATCCAAAGTGTTCTTCAGCAGCTACTAGAGAAAGACCAGGAGCGAGAAAAAGGGAAACTCCCTGGTACTCCCGAGAGGGCAATGGCTATTAAAGTGATCACAGAAACACCGGTTGAGGTGACTGTTTCAGAAAATGAGACCCGTGTTGAGGTTTCAAAATAGATTTGCACAACTTGTGGATGTGCATCGTTGATCCCGATTGCTAGTGAAGCAGCAGTAGAAGAGGTGATAACCTCCGATAATTCTGTTGAGGAGTCGATCCCAGAACAAAAGGAAGATCCATCCGTTTCCGTTGAAGAATTGGGTTCTGCAAAAGAGGAAGATTCTACAGTTATAGTGAGCACCCTGGAAACTGGAGCAGTTGAAGTTCCTGCCAAGGAAGAAGAGTTAGCAGAAAATGTGAAGGAGCATCCTCTCAGTAAGAAGAGCTTTAACATCGTAGTTGGGATGGGAAATTCAAAAGTCATTGCGACTTTAGACACAGGAGCTACATGTAATACAATCCCATATAGTCTGTTTAAGGGATGTGGCTTCACAGGTTTGGAAGAAATGAAAGCTCGACTCCTAATAGCGGATGGGTCACATAGAAGACCAGTTGGATTGGCAAAGGGTGTCGCGGTTAAACTGAATGGTGAAACTGTTATCACCAATTTTGTTGTTCTTAAGGATATCCGGGAAGATCAGAAGACAGGACCGGATACAATCCTCCTTGGCTGGCCATTTTTATTCGCTTCCGGAATGGATATTAGCGTATTTAGACGCACAGCAACTTATGAGGTGAATGGTAAGGTCGGGATAGTGAAGGCATTGGATTATTTGCCTAAGGATTTTATCTGCAAGGTCTATTCTGCGGGGCATGTTGGACCCCTTTATATCTATTCGCAGGTGCAAGGGCATAGAAATTCGAGCATGGGGAAGTCTAGTACCCACCATCGCCAATGAACACCACCAGTCCTCTACACATCTTGGGAACCTTCAATCAGGGAAGCCTCTGTCTTATCAACTCTCTACTTTTTCTCTTTTCACTCGTTTGCTCGAGGCCAAGCACGAGTTCAGGTTTGGGGAGGGGTATTTCGAGTTTTGATCTGCTTTAGGCTTCTTACTTGCATGTTTTCGGATGTGTTTCTTTCTGTATTTCTTATTTGAGTATGTCAGTCTGTTGAGTCTAAGTCCGTCTCCCAAGTCGAGCGTCTATTGCATGTACTAAGCATGGTACTAAACCTGTTTAATGTTTTTGCTTTGACTGATCCTTTACTATTAGCAGTTTGCATGCTTAAGTTTGCTAAGTTCGTTTCTATTGTAAATAGAAAGTCTGTTCTAATTCTGTAGTCCAAAAAGCCTGTGAGTAGGCCTTAGCCGATGAAAAATTATTGTACCGACGCCTGTGTGATTTAATTCGGGAAGTGCAAACTCCCTTGTTTGCGCCTCATCATTCCCATGTGTACTCTGTGTAAGTTAAGTATGACGAACGACATGTTTTACATTCTTATTTGTTTATGCCAAACCTGTAGCAAGTCCAGGTTTGGGGAGGAGGTTTGTGTCCTACTTGTATTTATAAAGACTGTTTTCAGGCTCTTCGTTCTCTCAAAAATAAAAAAATAAAAAAGTCTCGGAGTGGATCTATGGTACTAGTTACCACCGTTAGTCGTGTTGGGCACGTTTCAGATACTACCTATATACCGGCGTGGCCCTTAAAAGCCATATGTCCGTGAGAGTTGATGGCGTGTACACCAAACCAGCACGCACAAAAGTGTGGACTTTTGGTAAAACAGACAGTACCAAAAAATTTAGACAGAAAAATTATATAAGCATATGGGTTAAATATAAGACTGTAAAAAAGAGTATGCAAAAAATGAAAAAAAAAAATATATGTTGAAAAATGAGAGAACGATTGCCTTTTTATGAGTCTACTGTTGATTGTTTATAGAGTTGTGATAAAAGTCCCTTCTGACTTAACTGATTGAGTACATAGCATGAGGTATTTGAGGCATCTTTGTGACGCAAGTCACCTTCATTTTCTCTTTATATTCTTGTGTGATTACCCCTACTGGACACTTCCAGGAGTGTGAGAGATTAGTTACATAGGATCCACTTGTGAGGGGCTACCGTTTTAGACTTAAGTTTTATTTACTTTGGAAACTAACCTTTTGGGCTTATGCATGCGATTCTGTGAATGTCAGTGTGATGTCAAAGCTTCTGCATTTCTTGGGCTTGTTACTTGCAATCGTACACTCGGTAGCTTGGTAGCCAGACTTTATTTTGTGTCTATGTGTTTTTGTTTTTTCTAGGTTTTTTAGAGAGTCTCTTGCTTGAGGACAGGCAAGGGTTCGGTTTAGGGAGTTTAATGAGTCGGTTTTATACCGTCTCATTTGGTCTTTTTTACCGTCTTTTTGTCGTCCTTGAGTATAGCTTTATTTAGTTTTTCTTGAATATTTTTACTTGTTTTGTTCTTTGTGTGTTTTGTAGATATTTGGCTAAACTACGCTCATGGAAGGCAAAAATGGTGTACTTTGTATGCATCTACAAGCTATGGAGTTCTAATGCCTCGTACGGATGCTAGAAGTGGAGCGGGAAGGCCAAAATATCGAGAATTGTTGTAAAAAAGGCGTCAAAGGGTAAAATGGTCATTCCTGAAGAAGTTGGCGGTTTGTAACTGGCGTACGCCAGAAACTTTCTGTTTGAACAGAAAGTAACTGGTGACGCCAATTTGGAACTGGCGACGCCAGTTTTGGAAAACTGGTGACGCAGTTTCCTATTTTTCCAGTCCTTTGCCGATTTGTTTTCTAATTCGGCCAAACCTAGTTTTTCTCCTTTCTATTACTTAGAATAAGACATAATCAACTTGGACATCAATTCTATTCCAAAACTGGTGTCGCCAGTTTCCTATTTTTCTCGTCCTTTGCCGATTTCTTTCCTAATTCGGCCAAACCTAGTTTTTCTCCTTTCTATTACTTAGAATAAGACATAATCAACTTGGACATCAATTCTATTGTGAAGAACAATACCTTGCTCTAGAGCTAGACCTAGTTTTCAAGGCAATTACCCGATTTCGAGGTAATTGAACTGTTTTCCCTTGTAATTCGAAGATTGACGTTGATTGGGAGATTATCTACATAGCCTTTTGCATCGATTCGTTTCGTTCTTCAATTTCTACCTAGGGTTTGTGACAACGAAGGGTAAAATTGTATCAATCCTTTCGAATCTTTATTTTGTGCTTGAGATTATGTTTATTGTTAGTATGATTGTGCTTTCGCTTATCATGAGTAGCTAAACACCCCTATTATGGGGTGGTGACTGATCCAATGCATGCTAGCTAGGG
Organism: Plantago major; assembly: GCA_026545765.1. Lineage (NCBI taxonomy): Eukaryota > Viridiplantae > Streptophyta > Magnoliopsida > Lamiales > Plantaginaceae > Plantago > Plantago major. The sequence goes on along the minus strand of CM048839.1, from coordinate 84,035,444 downwards.
TTTATGTGATTCGAAGTGCATCGGGATTCGATTACTTGTGCTGTTTAGATTAATCGCATATGTTTCTATTACGTTTGATGCGCAATACGTCAATATCACTGTCAGATTAAGCATTTAATCGATACGCCCAAATGTTTTCCGTCTAGCTTCAATCTAACAGTTAGTTACAAACAGTTATAGTAGGATTAGATAGATTAATTGTAGCCTAGTAGAATTGACGCCTCCACTAGTGCTATTCGTTTTTTAACTCAAGTATGTGACAACTTGCGTAATCAATCCCGTGAATCACGTATATCCTGCTAGCTAGCTTGTTGACGTCACCACTCCATAATTTTTCCATTCATATTTTAATCTCATTACTATCAAACCGGTTTCTAGTAGTTGCGAGTAGTTATTTACTTTAGTTTATTATCTCGCCGCCGAGGCAAACCAACTTTTACTGCTTTTCATATTGTTACTTTTATTCGTAACCAAAACTTAGCCTAGTTAAGTCTTTCGAGACCGACCTCGGGGTTAAGTCCACTACACTGCAGGTTTTCGTAGTGTTGGGGATTAACTCTTGGCTCTTAAACAAATATTAAAACTTTGATTTTGACACATCACTCAACTTTCGAAATCCTCGAATCACATACTTCATTTCTAAAACTTTTCCACCAATCCAAAAAATACCACTTTCGATAAAACTCACCAAACCTCAAAAAGACTTGCCTAAGCACCTCGAAAATACTAACCTAGACTCCTCAAATATACTAACCTAGGCTTTAACAAATTCTAGCCTAACTCCTCGATTTTTCCCTTCATCCAAATCGACACTTCACAAATTCAAGCTTGGATCCTACACCCAACAAACTGGAACCTAGGCTCCGATACCACTTTTGTCACGCCCCAAAACCAAATCACTTTGGCGCGACCGGCCGTCTATCATGAGATGGGCTCATGTCAATACGAAGCCTACCTTTAATCCTCAAATACATCAATTACAATATCTCAGAGTGGTACAAAGAGAGCATCTAAAATCCTATATAGAACAATAATTACAAATCCTCAAAACATAATAACCATCGTAGCAGTACAAATCATCCTATACAATACAAATCTCAGAGTCGCAGCAACTACTAAATAGCCTTCACATATCCATCATCTGACTACCGTCTCAACTCCAAAGTATCTTCGTCCAATCACTTACTAAATATCTGAAAGGGGGGTGTAAGGGTGAGCTCCTGGCACTTTTACCCAGATCAAGTACATATAAAAAGTACAAATATATATATACTCCGTTTTATATCAAACATAGTCGAAAATCATTTGCATGGAACAAGTCATAGTAATCACAATTCACATTTAGCTCGAATCAAATATACACTACGGCCACACAAACCGTGGTGGTACACAAGTCGGCTTTCACATAACATATCTCCTAACACAATAGGGTCACACACATAACACTGGGAGTACTCCAAAGCACGACATTCCCTCCGAAAGAGTCACACACTTCATAGGCATATCGATGAGCATAAACGTACACATAATCCATGCTTTATCAAATCACTTTCACAATTCGCATACACAAGGAAAACATTTTGGGATAGACATACTTGATCCTTTTTACGAATAGACTATTATATTAAGTCCCATTACATGATATAATAACCATAAGTTATTTGTCAAACTTTAAAACAATACATATATATACTATAACAATAAAATAAAGCAAAAGTGTCAAGAGTTCCCCTTACCTCAAGGTCGGTACAATTCCAAGTCAAACTTAAATACCCGCAAGATCCTCCAATAGCTTGCACATCAAATCTCCAAAGTCACTTCGAACCACAATTCCTCCAAAGCACCACTTACAAACTCCGTTTAATCTCTACCCGGTTTTTATAGGTCGAAAAGGGAAAAGTAGGTTATAAGGGTAAAACGGTAATTTCCGGAGCTAGGAAAAATAGGAATAAATGGTGGGAAGGCATATATTTAATTCTGCAACGTCTTGGTGTGCAACGGTAATTTTCTGGGCATGAAAGGGTCTTACAAATATATAAGGTCATAGCTGGGTTCGAACTCGTGATCTCCAAGATAACAGCACAACGCCAAACCAAACAGGCTAGCGACCAGCTTGTTATTTCATTGGCAGAGGTTGATCTATAACTAGGTGATGGCAATTTCTAGAGATTAGGTGCGAGTCAGTGGCAAAATAGGTATGTTACAGGTCTGGGCCAAAACTGAAATATCCGGAAGTTGGTTAAATTGCACAGGAGGTACTTGGGACCATCTAATTCTCAAAAGGAAGGGTTTTAACTTTTCAAAAAACCTCAAATCAGTCCCTGTTGATTATGAAAACTTCCAAACTCCATGAAACCCGACCAGAACAGCAAAAGATTAACACTAATCGAATCCCCATTAGTCACTCCATTCGAATCAACAACGAACAGTACAAAACTCAACAAATCGTTCCAAGAACTTCGCGAATTCGTCCTGATCAAGTTTCGAGTTTTCAATACTCCGAGCTTCCGGTTTCTACGTGGTTCATACCTCCTAACCTAGCTTACGGGACGGTGTTGATGAAGAAGAAGGGCAGACGAAGGCAGGGTGGCGGCTGGTCGGTGAGGGGAAGAAGAAGAGAACAAGAAGACGGTAGAAGAATAGAACGGGAAGAAGAAAGAAATAACCCTAATGGGTTTACAATACAAAATGAATTGGGCTTTTCAATTGGGCCTTTCTCTGGTCCATAATCAAACTAATAAGTAAGAATCATTGTAGCCCGATTCAATTTATCGATCGGTAAAATAATGACTAGTAAAATCTCTTGCCTCAACTCCAGTCAGAATAATTCCTCGTCTCCAAACTAAATTCATATATACAGTCCATGAAAATTCCGGGATATTACATTCCACCCTCCTTAAAAGAAGTTTTGTCCTCAAAACTGAAAGCCACTACGCTTCCACTGCGCCACTTTAATAAACCTCAACTTTCTAAATCCTCGAATCACATACTTCATTTCTAAAACTTTTCCACCAATCCAAAAAATACCACTTTCGATAAAACTCACCAAACCTCGAAAAGACTAGCCTAAGCACCAAAAAATACTAACCTAGACACCTCAAAGATACTAACCTAGGCTTCAACAAATTCTAGCCTAACTCCTCGATTTTTCCCCTCATCTAAATCGACACTTCACAAATTCAAGCTTGGATCCTACACCCAACAAACCGAACCAGGCGGTATTACCACTTTTGTCACGCCCCAAAACCAAATCACTTTGGCGCGACCGGCCGTGTATCGTGAGATGGGCTCACGCCAAGACGAAGCCTACCTTTAATCCTCAAATACATCAATTACAATATCTCAGAGTGGTACAAAGAGAGCATCTAAAATCCTATATAGAAGAATAATTACAAATCCTCAAAACATAACGACCATCGTAGCAGTACAAATCATCCTGTTGATACGGATATATGTCCAATCCGTTAAGGGCGCCATAGAGCGTGTCCTAGAGCGCATCACGGTTTAATAGCCAATTTAGTACTGGTCCGACCTGACATGGTCCGTCCTAGTGAGTCAACCAGTATGCTAAAGTCACTACACCCTCACGGCTAGTCCGAGCTAGCTGGGAAAAAGACTTCTAAACCTGACTGAGTCAGTACAAAGATGCCCAACGGACCGGACGAGATAGCCTCTCGGACGCCACCTTTGCAGTAAGACCAAACGTATACTGGAACCACTGAGATACTTCCGTGAGACTATTGGCTCGGACATCCAGAGTTAACTGAGGTTAGATCAATCAAGCAGACAGTTCTATACTAAGGACTTACACGGACCCAACAGGCGGAACAACACTCTCGGTAGGGAAATGACCGATTTATCCTCCCAGGCTCAATACACGGTATTGGACTATAACATACTGTTGGGCCATGGGCCAAAGGAATATCGCTATCCTTGAATCCACACCTTACACTTGGCATCATCTTATGAGTCACCTCATAACCTATGATAACTATAAATATAGCACAAGGTCCAAGACCTTAAGGTAAGAAAGAAGTGATAAAGTTTCCAATATCATAACTTTCCACATAACTATTACATTGAGAGCTCTCAACTCTCTCTTGAGTAAAGTCTCTTACCCGGGTAACCCTTTCTAACCCACTTAGTCCTTTCAGGTATACAAGCTCAGACATGTACTGCTTCGAACTTCAAGTAGGAGGCGGATCTTAGACTAGGTTACTTGTAATAGTTTAGTTAGTGTTTGAGGTCTTACCCCTCAGCATTTGGCGCCGTCTGTGGGAAACTTACAAAAGGTTCCGTGCTTAAGCTGGGTTGATGGCAAGAACAAGACGGACAGTACGGACCAGTGCTGCAGGCGTCAGGACTCCCCCTCCGCGCCCATGCTTACGTCCACCAAACAGAGGACGGAAGGCCACTGCGGCTGAAGGGAATACTGGGGGGAAGGAGATATCCGAGTGATGGTCACACAGCAAGCCCATCCTCAGATGAAGGAAGAGACGTTCCGTCCAGGGGAATCCGTAATGTTCCAGAGAATGTTGTGGCTGAAAGTCGCGGAGTAGTGGAAGCTCAAGTTCCTCCGGCAGGAACACAGAGCCCACCTCCAGGACAACACTTTACCATGCCAGATGGTCGTATCATCCGCACTAATGACTTCGGACTAAGTGAGGATCAATTTGGGCGACTTCTCACAATAATCCAGGGTTTTCTGGGATCTAACAATGTACAACCCCAGCAAGCCACTCCGCCAGTGGTAAATCCGAGGCAAGCAGACCCCGCTTTATCAAGGAACGAGCAACGTCCGATCCAGCAGAGGTTGGGGAATTAGCTACCACAGGAAGATTTGTGGAATCTCCTAGATAGGAGAGCCCCCGCTTCCCAAGCCCGAAGAGAGGGAAGCCCAAATGGGCAGAGGGCACATCAAGGAGACGGAAACAGGCGACTTGGAGTTCCGCTACAGTTACCTCCACGGGCTGAAGATCACGTAGCTGAGACCGCTCCACTGGCCCATTTAGATGAACTTTCCGTGGATGTAGCAATTCATCCTAGAACAGGAGAAATGATGACTGCGGAAGAAATCTATGCTCAACAAAAGGCCTTGGAAGCCCAGATTCTCAATCTCGGACGGTTGGTAAAAGATCATGAGCAGATAGCTACTAGCACACCAAATCCTTTGTGTGATGATATCATGAAAGAAACGGAAAGAAACAAGAACTTGAATCAAGTGATTCCGAACTTGGAATACTATTACGGAGACACTTGTCCGGTGGGCCACTTGACAAGGTACAATAGTAAGATGGATTCCAAAGGGATGAGTGATAATACAAAAGCTCTCACTTTCTCATCTACTCTCTTCAGAACAGCCATGGATTGGTATACTGCATTGCCAAACAAGTCAGTAAGATCATATGCGGATCTCTCTTCCAAGTTCCTGGGACGATTTGGAAAATCGAAAAGAAGGAAACGAACCATTGAGCACCTGGCAGAGGTTATACAAAGAGAACAAGAAGATCTCAGGACTTTCCTAGATCGCCTCAATACGGAGGTCCTCCGAGTTGAGCCTCACAGTATTAAGGAACGGGTCGGTCACCTGTATGCTAATACTTACAACACAGAGCTCCGCAGGAAACTTTCTAGCCAGGAAGTGAGAAGTGAAAAGCATTTGGATGACATCTATGAAGAGGTAATGTAAGGAGAGGAGTATCAAAAGAATGTTCCAGTGAGAGCTGGTTCCAAGAAAGGAAAAGAGCCAATGAAGCAAGAGCAACGCCATGAAAAGTTTGATCCAAGGAAGGATTACAGAGATAAGGGTTTCAACAGGGAAAGAAGTCCACCGAGAAGATACGCGGATTATACCCGTCTCAATAGACCAAGATCCGACATTTTGGCAACCATTACTGAGAAAAAGTTGGATATTCAATAGCCAAAGCCATCTCACAATAACCGGAAGAACAAGAATGCAAAAGGGTATTGCAAGTTTCAAAAGAGCCGTGGCCATGAGTCGGACGATTACATTCAACTGAAAATGGAGGTTGAACACTTAATAAGAGAGGGAAAGCTGAACGAGTACGTCTACACGGATGAGCCTTCTAGGCATGATAGGACAGAACGGAGAAGGGAAGACAGGACCGCAGAACCACAACCCTATCCTCTATCCTTGCCACCTCCGCCAAACAATCATCCGCCCCGCTTGGATCATCACCGATACAAGTATGATGATGACATTGAAATGGAGAACCTTCCATACAGTGGAGTGATCAACACCATAGCAGGTGGACCGACTGGAGGCGATAGCAGGAACGCAAGGGAACTGACGACCGTAATCATGGAACAATGATAGATCCTATGCTGCTCCAGCGATCCGAGGAACCAACATTATATCCTTTGATGACAGTGAGATTCCCCCTCCTACGGCAGGAGGTGAGGACATAGATGATCCGGATGTCCCACTGGTGGTTTCTTTAACCATAGCAACTTATCAGGTAAACAAGATCCTGGTAGATACAGGGAGTTCCTCGAACATCATCGCCAAAAGGACAATAGATCAGATGAATCTGGGGAGAATCCGGTATGAGAGGGTGGAAGCAGAAGCAGTAGCCACTATCACGGAAAGCCGCGTGCGGACCTTCATTTGGAAGAATATCATTTGTCGCCTTGGCTTACCAAAAATTCTTGTCTCGGATAATGGTGCTCAATTTTCGGGCAACAGACTCAAGGAATGTTGGCCACATTCAAGATTGAGCAACGCTTCACATATGTCGGATACCCACAGGCTAATGGACAAGCTGAGTCCACGAACAAGACAATTGTTAAGATCCTGGAAAAGCGGTTGAGGGCCTCTCAGGATAGTTGGGTGGATGACCTAGACGGAGTGCTCTGGGCTCACTGCACCACTACACTGACTGCCACTAGGGAGACCCCATTTGCTCTGGTTTATGGCACGGAAGCAGTCATCCCAGCGGAAATTGTAGTCGAAACGATGAGGGTCCAAGAATTCCATGATTTCACCAATCAAGAAGCTCGGACCTATGACCTAGATATGCTAGAACAGAAGAGGACCGAAGCATTGGCCAATATCCACAGATATCAAGCAACTGTAGCCCGGGCCTACAACAAAAATATTCAAGCTAAAGATTTGTGTTTGAGACGGTGCTCTGCAGAGCGGATATCTTAAGCAAGGTCGGGAAGCTTGAGCCTAAGTGGGAAGGACCCTACAAGATTGTTGGTGCAAGAGTGAATGGAAGTTACGAATTGGAGGACAAACACGGACACCCACTCAAGCATACCTGGAATGCCAGGAACCTTCAAAAGTTCTATGCTTAGGGATTATTTTACGGAACTCCGCTAGTCGCCTGGACGTTTTTAGTTTTGAACTGTTTGTTACGCGGAACTCCGACAGTTCTATTTTTTGTTAACTCTTTTGTCATTGGCCATGCAGCCCACAAGTTGTAATTGAATTTCCGTAAAATCAATACAACTTCTATCTTTCAATTCGTAAAAATAACATTTAGTGTTCAGGTGACAAAGAAGCAAGCAATGAATTTTATTCATATCTAAATGTAGTATACATAACCGCCTTGCGATCTAACCTCGGATCTTTATCCGAATCTACTACTACAATACATAAACTGTACGGAACTTCTCTGGAGATACGTCACCTTCCGTTGAGATCATTCCTCCGACAGGAAAGTATTCCCCGTAGTCTTCACTTCCGGGAACACCAAGAGTCTGATGTACCTGCACAATACAAAATGGTTCAGTATGGCAGAATTTCTTACAGTATCACCATACCTTTGAATCCTTGTACGGATCCCATGCATAGTGTGTACGGACACTAATTCTCCAATAGACCTTGGAAGTCGAAACGACCAGAATTCAGCCTATCCATCTTTAGAGGCTCCAACCCCCTTAAAAGTCAAGGGTTTTCCACCGATTCAAGAGAGATTTGAACCTCTAAGGGCGGATTGACAGAAAGGGCTCTCGAAGTATTTTGTCAACCAACCCACCTTTAAGAACCCAAGTACGTTGTTTCATCTGCCGGTTACCTTGGCGATTTCTTTTGAGTAGCCTATCATTCAATACCCACACCTTTCCTGCATTTAGGGTTTGCACCAAACTAGGAAAGGATGGGAGTATTGAAAGGCGAGCTAGTCAAAACGACAAAATAGAAGAAGGAGAAGAAGCAGAAGAAGAACCGTGGATCATTTCAGTACAATTTATGTACTTCGACCGTGGCTTTTTATAGAAAACTCTAACCAATCAGCGTCCGCCACGTAATAAAGTCGATGTTGACGTTAGGCCTGGGCCATCAGTTTGGGCCAGATAGCGTTGGGTCACTTGGGTTTACCCATTTTTGACCACGCTAAGCCCATGGATGAACACTTTACAAATCACAGTAAAGATTGTCCGAGTAGAGCCCTCAACGGATAAATTTAACCAGTGATTGTTGGCCCAGTCCGAGCCACCATAAGTCGATAACTTATCATTGCTAGTCTATGAAGGACTACTCAGAATCTCACACTCGTGAGTAGACGCAACGGACATATCTGATGCATTCGAAATCCTATAAGTTCTAATCAATCATCATTGGTTTATACTTATTAAGAGGAGCAAGCAATACTACTTCGGATTTTTCCATACGTCCGCGATAGGATAAGTTCCTCATTACTGGAATATACAAATTATTGCGGATATTTAACTTACTACTACGGATGTCTATCCTATGGATTTGAAACAAATCCGAGCAGCCAACAATTGGATAATTCAGGCAAGATTATCAGGTAAGGATAAACGGAACAAGACAGAATTATCTTAAACGTAACAGATAATTTTGCGGAAAAATATAATCAGTGTACTTCGCAATTTTCCGTGCCATAAGAAGATCAGTATTCAGAAATTACATCATTTCCACGGGGCATACCCCGGACTTCTCATTGAGGGGGAGGCTGGCTTGGCCCGGCTTCATCAGTTGCAGGCGGATTAGTGGAGTACGGATTGACATTCGAGGCGCCCGCACATGATTCCGCTATGGCATCAAAGGTAGCCTTGATGTTCTCGAACAAGTTGAAGTCTGCATCAAGGCCGACGATCTGAGAAGTCATGAAGTACCAATCCTTCAGATAGTTCATGTTTTCATGGAATGGCGTGAAGCATACCTTCCCTATAGTCCTCGGGACACATTTGGGGAGAAAAGGTCCGCCATTGGTGATTTCAATTTCACCTTCCTCGGTGACCACCTCCGCAAACTCGCACGCCGCTAACCTCTCATCCGGGACGATTTCCACTGGAATTTCAACTCCACCAGCGTCCGCGGAAGGATTCAATCCTTCCGCCATCCCGTCAAAGTTTGGAGGCACCAACCCCTTTGCTTGTAGCTGGCCAATGGCGGAAGAGAATCCCTCCAGGCGGAGAGCATCGGCCTTGTCCGCCATAAAGAACTTGAAGGAGTCCAACTTCATGAAGTCCTTCACAACTTCGAGCCGGGCGAACTGGAGATCTTTGAGGAGCGCATCCTTGGACTCCAGGAATGCCTTCATTGACTTATCGATAAAGTTCTCCTTCCATTCCAAGTCCGACTTTACCTCCTGGCAGCTAGCCTTCAATTTGCCAATGAGCGTATCCTTCTTTTTCAATTGGGCCTCCGCCCGTTTGACCTTATCCGCCTCCTCCACGGATGCAGCCAAAGCCTTATGCAGGTCTTCCTCAATAGTGGCCTGCTCACTGGCCTTCCACTGCGTGGCCTTGATCATACATCCGAGCTACAAGAAATCCGTAATGTCAGAAGTCATATTTCTAACACAAAAGCTGAAACCAAAGAAAGAAAAAACACACGGAGTTACTTACCCTTTGATGCAGCTCGTGGATCTCTCCAACCCTTTCAACCTCGGGGAGCCCACAACTCCGTTCGAACTCCGCATCAATGGCCGCCTGGTCTGGTAACGGCAGCACAACGGAGAACTGTTACCTCTTCGATGTCGGAGGTGCATTCGAGGTAGCATTTATCTTTCGGCCAGAAAAGATAGCATCACGTATCAGTACATTCCCCAGAGGCACGGACGCAGCGGAACCACCAGCACCAGACGTCCTCGGAGCACCTGCGGTCGGTGGCTTCGACGCAGTGGTATTGCAGGTCACCGGACCTTTGCCCTTGTCGAGCACCTCCAGAATCTGCGGATCCTCACCCGCCTTCTTCCGTCGCTCCTCCTCAGCAGCAAAGAGGGCCGCATTCTTGGGATCCGCCATAGGTAGACCCGCAGACGTGTGAATAATCTTGGCCCGCTGGCCAGTGGCAAGCTCGAGGGCTTGTTGCTCCCTCTACTGCTTCTTCTTTTCGCGGAGGGTCGACATGATATATTCGAACCAGTAGGCTGCAGAAGGAATAAACGATGTCAGATACGGACTTATATACAAATAATGGACACCTACAAAACAAGCAAGAACACACGAGTCTCAAGGAACCCTTACAAAAGTCGGTCTTTCCTCCGACATCAACGACGTCAGTCAGTCCGTACAAATACGGTAGCGGCTAACATATCAATCCGTGAAACGGATATGTTGGTGGATTATTTTTCTTATGGATCTCCGCCATCCATGGAGCCACATTCTTGGGAAGGGGGCGCCAATCCGGAATGCTCTCCCTCAGAAATTTTGTGGGTAACCCCAGTTCGTTTCGCCTCCTCACGGACTCCTAAGCTTCAAAGACATTCGCACGAAGACGTACTTTTCCCACCATTTCGATCCGAGCGAGGAAATGGGATCCGAAATAAAGTTATACAATTTTCTATTTACAAATGTATAAAAAAGGGGATTCCCCGGACTAAAGGTCACATTGAATAGCTGCCGGAAATTCTCAAAATTTACCGACTGTCCTTTCTTCGCACAGAAAACCGCAAAGCAAATCAGGTTTCCCAAGGATTTGGGGATAACCTGACTCGGACCTATCCCGATGTGATTCAAGATGTGCTTCAACTCAGAGGCAATGGGGACCTTCCATCCGCAGGAGAAAGCCGCTTCGTGCACACCCATATATCCCGCTGGTGGATTGTAGAAGGCATGCCCGGGCTCCGGAACCATGATTTCGACGGACTCAAGGATTTCCCACTTCCGCCTCCACTCCAGAATGTCCTCAGGCTTCACCTTGGACGGACATGTGGGAAGCAGACCATCCACGTTGAGGTCACCGTACGGATCCGCGATAACGACAGCAGACGCAGGACGAGAGAATTTAGTCCGCGCCACCTTAGCCCCACGACCCACAACCAATGGAGGATTGGGTTGAGCGGGCACCCCTGGGTGCAACACAATTCGGCGCCCAAATCGTCTTTGCAGACGAGCAGCTTGAGGGGATTCCTCATCTTCCTCCTCGTCATCATCCACTTCTTCCTCTCCATCTTCATCGTCTTCTTCTCCACCTTCGGGTCTCCCAGATGTACTTGGGTTGTTCGGACCTGTTTCCGCCAAAACACGGTCCTCCTCACCAGCCTCAAACATCTCTACATCGTCTGCCTCACGACCAGTGTCGCCTTCCTGCTCCATCCGAGGCACACTTCCACCAGCCGATATACCACCACTACCGATGGTCCGAGATCGGACTCGCACCCTTGTTCTCAAAACGTTCCCTTTGGCTACTCACCCCATCATTCTGAGCAGCAGTAGTACCACGGACCCCTTGCCCAGCATCTGAATCACCAGATGAAACAACCTCCACAACGTCCGCCTTGTTCACCTCCGCAGGAAGGTTGTTTTGCGGGATCTCCAACTCCAGTTCGTCTGACGTGGACGAGGTTACCGCACCAGATTCGGATCCTTGGGCTATTCCGTCATCATAATCAAGGACCTCGTACGATTCGACTATCGCCTTGGACATCCTAGGGCACAAGGAACGGATTAGAAAACGCATGGTGGTCGTCCGAGAGTTCATTTATGTATCTTATTAAGTCCCATGGTCCGAAAACGCCCTACCTTACGCATGAAGTTCCTATGGGTCATTTTTCCTAACTATTGGCACCTACCTTGTCACGTAAGGCCACGCCATAAGGGAGTTCTAAGTGCCAATTGGCACTATTATCTACCAGGCAAGGTGCCACAAATAGGAAGTTCAACAAGCCTACTGGCGCTATATTCAACCATACATGGCACATTTACAAGGCAAGCATACAAGTCCCACAAATTGATACTATAAATTCAACTACGGAACACATGCAATAGTAGGATAATCGAAACTCAACATGCGGCGCATCACCTGGCAAAAAATACCCTATCTCTATAGCATACGAGCACGGAAATTCCACACAGTATACATGCATCCGGGGTAGAAGAAACAATATTCGAAATTTCGAGGAAGCCAGATTTACTTACTTGATGTAGCTGGAGAAAGGTTGACGGACAACGAAGCCTGGCTAGCTCTCCGACAGTGACTTGCACGGCAGATCTGATTACTCACTCGAAACCTTGTTTACTCGGAAGATAGTTACTTGCTCAGATTTCTTAAGAGTGCTCTGAATTTAATTCGGCTAAAGTGTGACAATGACAGAATTGCGATCTATTTATAGAGGGACAATTGTGGAAGACGAAACGTCACATCTCTTGACTTCTAATCCCAGCCGTTGATCATTTCAATCCAATGGTTGTGTCGGTTCATAGGTGGTGAAAATACATTGTACCCCATTAAATCGTCTCGGGATCCTCACTTATGGGCTGGACGGACGACTTATTGGGCCCCTTAGATCATTATTCATCGGCCCAAATAAATCATTTCACATATCTAGCCCAACAGATTACTTCCTACACACTCTTCCACAACGAACTCCTTCCTACCCTAAAACCGTACTCGGATCTCGATATATCTCGGATACAAATACCTTTTCCTTCTACGGTCCGCGATTATTCCTATCCCGGACCGTAGAATGAAAGAGGGGGGGGGGGGGGAGAGAGATATTAATTTCCTGAAAAACGGATACGGATGGTGTGACAAAAAAAGGGGGGGATTTTCTCCCTCACATTTAACGATTCGAACACGCTCCTAAACACACTTGTTCTTCTACTAAGATACATGGAAACTAGGGGGACATATGTTGATACGGATATATGTCCAATCCGTTAAGGGCGCCATAGAGCATGTCCTAGAGCGCATCACGGTTTAATAGCCAATTCAGTACTGGTCCGACCACACATGGTCCGTCCTAGTGAGTCAACGAGTACGCTAAAGTCACTACACCCTCATGGCTAGTCCAAGCTAGCTGGGAAAAAGACTTCTAAACCTGACTGAGTCAGTACAAAGATGCCCAACGGATGGGACGAGATATCCTCTCGAATGCCACCTTTGCAGTAAGACCAAACGTATACTGGAACAACTGAGATACTTCCGTGAAACTCTCGGCTCGGACATCCAGAGTTAACTGATGTTAGATCAATCAAGCAGACAGTTCTATCCAAAGGACTTACACGGACCCAACAGGCGGAACAGCACTCTCGGTAGGGAAACGACCGATTTATCCTCCCAGGCCCAATACACGGTATTGGACTATAACATACTGTTGGGCCATGGGCCAAAGGAATGTCGCTATCCTTGAATCCACACCTTACACTTGGCATCATCTTATGAGTCACCTCATAACCTATGATAACTATAAATATAGCACAAGGTCCAAGACCTTAAGGTAAGAAAGAAGTGATAAAGTTTCCAATATCATAACTTTCCACATAACTATTACATTGAGAGCTCCCAACTCTCTCTTGAGTAAAGTCTCTTACCGGATTGACATACGCAATCCGGGTAACACTTTCTAACCCCCCCCCCCCCCACTTAGTCCTTTCAGGTATACAAGCTCGGACAGGTACTGCTTCGAACTTCAAGTAGGAGGCAGATCTTAGACTAGGTTACTTGTAATAGTTTAGTTAGTGTTTGAGGTCTTACCCCTCAACACATCCTATACAATACAAATCTCAGAGTCGCACCAACTTCTAAACAACCTTCACATATCCATCATCTAACTACCGTCTCAACTCCAAAGTATCTTCGTCCAATCACTTACTAAATATCTGAAAGGGGGGTGTAAGGGTGAGCTCCTGGCACTTTTACCCAGATCAAGTACATATATATATATATATATATATATATCTATATATATATATATATATATATATATATATATATATATATATATATATCAAACATAGTCGAAAATCATTGGCAAGGAACAAGTCACAATAATCACAATTTGCATTTAGCTCGAATGATATATACACTACGGCCACACAAACCGTGGTGGCACACGGTCGACTTTCACATAACATATCCCCTAACACAATAGGGTCACACACATAACACTGGGAGTACTCCAAAGCACGACATTCCCCCCGAAAGGGTCACACACTTCATAGGCATATCGATGAGCATAAACGTACACATAATCCATGCTTGATCAAATCACTTTCACAATTCGCATACACAAAGAAAACATTTTAGGATTCACATATTTGATCCTTTTTACGAATAGACTATTATATCAAGTCCCATTACATGATATAATAACCATAAGTTATTTGTCGATCTCCAAAGTCACTTCGAACCACAATTCCTCCAAAAGACTACTTACAAACTCCGTTTAATCTCTACCCGATTTTTATAGGTCGAAAAGGGAAAAGTAGGTTATATGGGTAAAACGGTAATTTCAGGAGCAAAGAAAAATAGGAATAAATGGTGGGAAGGCATATATTTAATTCTGCAATGTCTTGGGGTACAACGGTAACTTTCTGGGCACGAAAGGGGCTTAAAAATAAATAAGGTCATGGCTGGGTTCGAACTTGTGACCTCTAAGTTCACAGCACAACGCCAAACTACACAGGCTAGCGACCAGCTTGTTATTTCATTGGCAGAAGTTGATCTATAACTGGGTGATGGCAATTTCTATAGATTAGGTGCGAGTCAGGGGCAAAATAGGTATGTTACGGGTCTGGGCCAAAACTGAAATATCCGGAAGTTGGTTAATTGCACAGGAGGTCCTTGGGACCATCTAATTCTCAAAAGAAAGGGTTTTAACTTTTTAAAAAACCTCAAATCAGTCCCTGTTGATTATGAAAACTTCCAAACTACATGAAACCCGACCAGAACAACAAAAGATTAACACCAATTGAATCCCCATTAGTCACTCCATTCGAATCAACAACGAACAGTACAAAACTCAACAAATCGTTCCAAGAACTTCGCGAATTCGTCTTGATCAAGTTTCGAGATTTCAATCCTCCGAGCTTCCGGTTTCTACGTGGTTCATACCTCCTAACCTAGCTTATGGGACGGTGTTGACCAAGAAGAAAGGCAGACGAAGGCAGGGTGGCGGCTGGTCGGTGAGGGGAAGAAGAAGAGAACAAGAAGACCGAAGAAGAATAGAACGGGAAGGAGGAAGAAATAACCCTAATGGGTATACAATGCAAAACGAATTGGGCTTTTCAATTTGGCCTTTATCTGGTCCGTAAAATAATGACTAGTAAAATCTCTTGCCTCAACTACAGTCAGAATAATTCCTCGTCACCAAACTAAATTCATATATACGGTCCAATAAAATTCCGGGATATTACATTCCACTCTCCTTAAAAGAAGTTTTGTCCTCAAAACTGAAAGCCACTACGCTTCCACTACGCCACTTTAATAAACCTCAACTTTCTAAATCCTCGAATCACATACTTCATTTCTAAAACTTTTCCACCAATCCAAAAAATACCACTTTCGATAAAACTCACCAAACCTCGAAAAGACTAGCCTAAGCACCTCGAAAATACTAACCTAGACTCCTCAAAGATACTTGCCTAGGCTTCAACAAATTCTAGCCACTTTAAGTTGTATTAACTCTTTACGTTTTTTTTTTATTTTTGAATTTAGCTTTCGAGCTTTCTCTAAATACTTATGTATGAAAGATAATGAATAGTCGTAGGAGATAGTGAATAAAGTAGAAGAGGTGAGAAGGTAAAGAATAAAGTAATAAATTAATTTTCAATTTTTAGGCATGTGAAGATGAGATCTATCCATACGGCGCAGTCGATACCAGTACCACTACTCAGTTCAATGAAACTACTATGTCACTTAGTAGAACATCACACCACGATGGATGCATAGAATTGTATAATCACGGTTTACATCTCAGAACTATTTAATTAATATAACACGACATATAAAGAAGTAGCACAACATAGTTTCAGCGGTTCGCCTTTACAATAAAAGTTTAGCTACTCATAGTAATATTAAGACAGAAATCAAAAATTGAGAACAAGAGAAAATAGAAGCTTAGTCTTTGATGTCTTCGTGCTGCTTCTAGGGTTTCTTCCTTGCTGTTGTTGATGGCCAGTACTGTTTTTGGGTTTCAGTTCCCCGATGACTGTTTTTCTCTCAGAAGAGCTGCTTTGATCGCGGTGTGTGATTATGAGAACCAAGGCACTTATTTATAGTGTAAATTTCGAGTGTTGGCCGCCCTTTGTCATTAAGAAAAGCTAAAAAAGGCGGGCTCTAGCCAGACATGACAGGAAAAAGCCTGTTTCTGGAACTTTCTTCTTCACTATGGCCCCCAAGGGGCTGCAGAAGTCCTTGTACAGTTATTCTATCAAGGCAATGCAGATTGATCCTAGCTAGCTTCTGTCTGTTTTCTTCGTTCTTCAATTTCGGGCTTCGTAACTTCGTTTCCTCGAAAGGTGGTCTTCTACAATGTTGTAACATCTTCAATTATGTTTGCATTGGTTGTTCACATGACAAGTTTTGACACTTCGAACTCCGTGCAACGGTCAAATCAGCATATTTCCTTATTTTCCTCGATTTCGCCTAAATATGACGTTTTGGCATCGGAAAACGTGCAATTCCTCAAAAACACGATCATGACCTACAAAATATACAAGAATTTGTTAATTGGCCATAATATGATGTAAATATTGAATCTTGGGCAAGAAACGAGGGTCTAAAAGCATGCAAAATGGCACATTTCGTTGTCACATCACTACTTCATAACTATCCAACATACAACAACGTTTTTAAAAGTTGGCAAGAAGATTTTGTCTTCATTCAGAACAACCTTTCCTTACTTCATGGTGATTAAGTCGGCATACAAATCAACAAAATCTTTATCAATTAGAATAACATTTTCTAAAAGTAGAGAGTTTTATTATATGTGACTCTCATAATAGCTCTAACTATAAGTAGAAGTTATCAAATAATAATTAGAAGAAGAAAGAAACTCATTATGTATTATATATACGAGAATAGATCGACTTGCAGCTAATTAATAGGTCGCCTACACACAGCTCACATCCATTCCGCCTCAGTCAGATCGGAAAAGCTCGCTCTCCATTCATCCGCCTCCACACAACTCTTCGACGTGACTGGAATGGATATATATGTTGGTCCAGATAACGGCAAAGTAAAAGACTGGGGGGGGGGGGAGTGAATAGTCTTTTAAAACTTTTGTCGATAAACACAGTTTCTTAGAAACCTGGGGGTTTCTGATACTTAAATTCAGAGTGCGGAAGAATTTAAGATAGGTAAGTGCAGAAACTATAACTATGTATGTGTGCTTTCGAACCAAATACGAAAGGTAAATAACATGTTAAATATAGTGGTATCCGGAGGTATGAATCCTCCAACTAATCCACTTTGTCTTTCCGAGACCTAGAATTCACTAGAATGATAATTGAGTTCACCTTACAATAATCCTATTCTAAGATTCTTAAACAAATGGTTCCCCAAATGTTCCCGAAGTTATTCCCTCACTCCTAGAGCTAAGTACTTCCTCTACTCAGATAACCTTGGAGTTATTCCCCATTTCCCAAATCAAGTACTTCCTCTACTCCACGCTGATGGTGTTGGTTATAAGGTTTTGTCGAAAGGCTTCTTGTATAACTTTCGCTTATGTTTTGAGAGCCAAATGTAACGAGACTAGTTAAGACACTTGTTCATGGATGGCACCGCTCTTTATCGACTCCAAGTAATTGATGTCCGCTCGAGAATGAGCTTCGAAAGGGTATCCGATAGTTCAACTCTTTCACTTAATAAAAATCTCTTGTTAAGGTTCGTGACAACTTAGAACTACTAGTGATTCTTCAAGCAATGTATGCTTTTAAAGGGTAGTAGAGTGCTTGAGAGAATACTTTGCTTGATGGTAATTTTGCAAGATAGAGCGTTCTAAGGTATGTTCTTCAAGCATCTAAGTGTGTGATATATATAGATAAATTTGAGTGGCGCTTGAATTATATCCGTGTGCTTTCCATCAAATTATATTCGCTTATATCTTGAACTATGTACTCAAGTCACTATCTCATTTTTCGTAGAGGATCGCTATAAGATTTCCGATGCATTTAATGCATAATCGTTTCATTGTCCTATAGTCTCAACGGATACATGAGCCTTTTCGATGGCTTGCATGCTCCATACTCATGATGTCATATGTCCGTAATCATATTTCA
This sequence comes from Plantago major, assembly GCA_026545765.1. Taxonomy (NCBI): domain Eukaryota; kingdom Viridiplantae; phylum Streptophyta; class Magnoliopsida; order Lamiales; family Plantaginaceae; genus Plantago; species Plantago major. Next base: position 84,017,006 of record CM048839.1, on the reverse strand, counting down.
AAAGTAAGTTAATATACTTAAGAAAGGATTAAGGACATAGTCTTTCCGAGTTAGACTAAACCTTTGTGTCTTCATAAACCTTGTGCAATCTTGCCTTCTAATCTTCGTAAAAGCTTTATTGCTAGGATTGATCTTCATGGTCTTCTTGAAATAAAAATTACACTCGAGACCTATAATCCTAATACAAGATTTACTAGACTAATCATACTCATGATTTCTCTTTTACAATGTTCAAGTGAACCAAGAGTACTTAATCACCTTTCGGCTAAGATAAGAACATGTGATGAGTGATCAAAATACTAACATATATTCCTAACAAATTTCCTTTTGATCACCATCCATGACTATCTTTCGAGTCCTATTACAAAATTGTAATCTCGAAGAGAAAACAATCCACCACTTAATCATTTCAAATGATATTCAATTTTAGTCAATTATGCATAAAGTAAACATCAACCAAATCACAAGAAGTGATCTTTGCTGATAAGTTGTCATCTATTAAAATGTACCTGAGAATATGATCTTCAGATAGGTACAGTTTACAGAAAGAGATGCAACTTTTACATATAGAGAATTTTAGAAACAATCAGCAAGATTACAAAAAGTAATAAAACATACTAAGTAAATTAGAACACAGGAGAGTCCAAGCTCCAAGAGAGTATTCTAATGTTACTAGTCTTCAAGTCTCGTAAACGCAACTCGGGTTTAGATACCTCAAGTTTTTCACCCTTTCCGGATCATTGACATGATCATCCACTTTTCGCAATCTTGGACATAGTCAAAGAATCCTTCCGACAGAGAGCTCGCCTTTCCGGATAAGTCACATATTTCATGGTAACTCTTGCCAAGTTTGTGATTCTTCCAGAAAGTGTTCACCTGTATACTTTCCTGCACCTGTGCATGGTCTACTTGCAAATGAGATAGGTTGAAATACTTGATATTTCTTCCAGATAGTGTATATCATCTAGGTATTCATCCAATGTCATATAGAATGACTCATAGGTTGAAACACCTAGTTTGTTCTTTCTTCAGAGCTACCATCCGCTTTTCTTACCTTGTGTACATCATCAGGTTTTGGGTAAGGACAGGCAAAAGAAAGATCCATCTTTCTGGCTTCATTCCTCTTTCTACTTCAAAGTTTAGCCCGGCATGAAGGTGCTCATGTTTTAGCAATTCGCTTGCTTCTCTCCATTTCAGGATCCGCCGAGGATAGGAGTTGAAACTTATCATTGATGTAGGTGTTGTAGTTCCGTAATCCAATACCCTCTCTTGTTCGTAATGCACCTATATGAAGATTCTTCATTACTAGTCTTCATATACTCAATGTGGGCATCACTGGCCTTTCGATGTGTTTCATTGTTTTTTCGCCAAACCGGAAATCCTTCTTGCTTTCCGTTTGGTGGCCTTCCGTCAGAGATCCTCTAACCCTTTCTTCCGCCAATGTGGCGGTGGATGTTCCTTGTAATGACTTGGTATTTCCGTAAGAGGTTCCGCCGCTAAAGGTCTTGCGCCATAGAGGTTGTGAAGTAGTTGCTTGTCTCCTTTTCTTGTGAAGTGGATGTTCATCTGCGTCGATTCATCCTCATCATCATCAAGTCCAAAATTGAGACTTGCGCCTTTCTTGACCTCTTACCTCTCCTTCTTCTTGGTCTTCTCCTTCTTCAGGATTATTCTGGTTGTTCCCATCTGAGATCATAATTGACTTGGTTACCGTAGTTATCATAATTCTCAGACTTCAGGCTGGTAGATCTGGAACAACTTCTTCAGCAAGGGTGTCTCCAGTGGTGTTCTTAATGACAAGTTGACTAGAGGAGGGAGGAATTGATTGTTTTCTTTTCTTCCTCGCCTTTCCTCGAGGTATCTCTTCTTCCCCCTTAGTCATGAATGACTGACTCATGATAGCATAAGCTTCGGAGAGAGTTTCAAAGTTTTTCTGGAGATTGTTGTGCACCCTGACTAATTCTTGAAGTTCTTTCTTCACTGTGTTCGCTTAACCAGCCTCGCCTCCTTTCTGCTGAGCTCTTCAAGTGGTCTTAGGATGTCATTGGCTTGCAAGTAAAGATGGTCGGCTTCATTCAATGTCAGATTAGCATTGTTACAATCCTCATCCCTAACCAACCCTAGGTCTTTCTGAGAGAGAGCTATGCTGGTTGCTCTGTTGAGTAAAGCAGCAGCCAATGGCTTCATCTCTTCTGGGACGGATTTGAGCACTTCTGTATCTTGGGCAACTAGTGTCTTTCTGAGCTCTAAAAATACACTGTTCCTTGCACGGTGCTCTTCACTTCTTGAACTACTCGGTGCAGAGAATATATGAGGAGCAAGTAGGGCTCTTTTGTGCTGAGTGACAAGTCTCTCATCTTCTGCTTCAGTAATCAAGTTGTGGGTTTCAGCATCACTATCATAATCCTTTTCTTGGATTGTTTGCAGATTGAAAATCTTCTTCTGTTTTCCATCAAGTGTGTTGGCCTTCTGAGAAGATGTAGAAGGTCTTTCTGATGCAGTTTCAGCATCATACTTTTTATCATCATTGTCATCCATGGCATCTATCTCAGTAGCTGTGATAACAATGGCATTTTTCAAATTTCTTTGCTCATCTAGGAGTGCCAATTCCTTGGCATTAGCTTCTTCGAGCTTCTTGATTTTGTCTTCCTTTTCATCAACAAGAGCTTGAGTCTCAATGTTGATTCTCTTCTCTTCTTCCAATACCTTTCTGAGTTGTTCAATCCTAAACTCAGCGGCTGAAATTTCTTCTATGGCATCATTGTGTTCAGCCTGTTGGGTATCTTGATGAGACTTGGGAGGTGATGAAGATGGAGCTTTCTGAGCATTGGAGGGAGTAGCCTTTTCTCCACTTCCTTTGCTAGCTTTCTGAATCCCGCCTTGTCTGTGTCAGATCATCATTCGATCATCATCATCATCACTCTTGTTCTTTGCTTTTGGTTTGGATGCTCGAGGAGGTTCTTGAAAATCATTTTCGCCCATCTCCTCGCTATCTTCAAACCAAAGTTGATCACATTTGGGAATGTAATCATCCTCCCATTAACTTCTTGTTCACAGGATAAGTAGTGAGCTTTGTCGGCAAGGCAAGGTGATGGGTAACCATCCGCTTGTTTGAGCATCCGCAGACTTGAAATCGCTATAAGTCTTTGTGCTACTTCATGAATGAAGTCTTCATGCATCGAGTGGCAAATGAGTAGGACTCATTGGGAACAATGCATGGATATAATCTTCCAGATCAGGCTATTGCTTTTCCGGGACATCGATTACTCGATAATTCGAAAGGTCACCTTTCCGAAGTTTCTCGCCATTGTCAAGCACTTGAGATGTTTCTTTAAATTGCTTCGGAAAGCCTCGAGTAAATCAACCGCACTAAACTTTGAGCCTGAAAGAAGGTGTTCAAGTTAGTTTTGTTCAAACCACTTGTGTTAGTATCTGTGTACAAAAGTAAGCTTTCTGAGCATACCTGTGTAGAAACACTAGGCTCATCTGCTTGAAATTTTGCTTGCTTGGGCACAGAGGCCTCAGATACTTTGTTGTAAGGAGAAGTCTGATCCTCATCAACCTTTCTTTCTGCTTGAGCCTGAGAATTAAAATCAAATATGTTCAGAAACTGTTAACAGAAAAGATAGGTGGAAAAGTGCTTTCTGAGACTTCACTTACTTCCAAGTGAGGAAGCTCAGTAGCATGTTCCTCAGAAACCTTGGTGGTTTCTGGCACCTTTTCTGCAGATACTGCTTGTTCAGCAGTTTTAGTTTATTTTGGAAGAGATAACACAACGGTTTCTTCATCCAATTGTCCTTCTGGCTGAGCCTGTAAGAACAAACATAAAAGATTTAGTAGTGGGTTTTCCTGAGCATTCTTTCAAGAAGACTATTATTGATTACTTACCTTCTCACAGGCTCAAGAATACTTCCTCGTAAAGCTTTTCAGCCTCTGGAATCTCTAGGTTTTGGGGTGTTGGTTCCACCACCACTACTTCCTCAGTTGGAGCCTATGAAGAGACATTAAGAATATTAGAACATAAGATAAGAGCATTTTTAGTTAGTTATTTCTTGTTCAGAGATAACTTCACTACCTGTGGGACAGGCTCTTCTTGATGTTCTGAGGTCGAGGAACTCTTCGATTCAAGGGGTGATGTGTTTTCTTCCCAAAAATGTGTTCCATGTCATTCGTGAATAAATACAAATTTTATGAGTAACAAGTTAACATGCAATTATGTCGACATGTTAGATACAAACTATCTTTGTTACCCTAATAGGTCAGCCGATCATTGATCTCTTGAACTTGTGGTGATTCCACAGCCTCTATGCTCATTATTGTTCTCCTCTCAGATCATTCGAGTCTCCGCTCGCTTTGATCCCTTTCTCGAGAGTTGAGCTCTCTCGAGTGTTGAGGAACCTGCTCAAGAACAGGGTTTTCAAAGAATAATGTGGTTCAAGAACAGTCGAGGAATCACTATTCTGTTGGTGCACCCATCTATGATATTTCTATCATCTCCGGAGAGTTCGAGCATTCGAGTTGCCTTTTCGGCATCCAACATCTTCCGAGACCTTGTCTCCGTAAGGTTGCTTTGTATGCTTAGGGACTTGGAGGCTCTTTTGCTGAGTCCTCTTTCTCGGGTAACCTGGAGGTTTAGCTTGAGCTTGCGTAGACCTCCTCACCTTGTCGTGCTTTCTTCTTCTTCTTTCTCGAAAAGGCGTTCTCGAAGAAGTTTCTCCTTTTCTTCAAAGGCGGTCCAAAAGGAGTTGGATCGATTTCCGCCTCTCTAAGAGTGATTCCCATTGTTTTAGAATGTAACAGATTCGAGACCAGTGCATATCGGCCTTCGCTCAAGGCCATTGATGATTTTGGGCTCAAATTCTCAATAAGTCCAAGGAATTTGTTGAAGGCGATTTCCAATCAAGTGGGTTTCGCCTTCATGCTTCTTATTCAAGATGCATCATCATCTATCTCCATGCTTATCCGGTCTACTCCTCCTTTGCCATCAAAGCAACGGACTGTAATAAGAGCTAAAGTACTCCAAAGAGCTCGAGATGACTAGTTCGATGGCTTTCGTAACAAAGTCTCCGGCAACCTTTTGCATTTTCTAACCGGATTGCTTCAAATAGCTCTTCGACGCCTTGAATCATGGAAACGTCCTCGATGTTGATGTCTTCAATTGTTCCTCGATTTTTCAATCGAAATATCTTGCAGAAAGTCTTGCAGTCTAGAACAATTTCTTGTCCTTGGACTTCAGTCTGCATGTATTTCTCTTCTTCATCATTCACAACTATTGGTCCAGATAACGGCAAAGTAAAAGACTAGAGGGGGGGGGGGGGTGAATAGTCTTTTAAAACTTTTGTCGATAACAACTATTTCTCGATATTCAATAGATATCCGATACTTAGAATCGAGTGTGGAAGACTTAATAAAGATAAGTGCGTAAACAGTAATATGTGTGTGTGTCACGAAATGTAAATACGTAAAGGTAAAAACACAAGTATAGTGGTATCCGGAGGTGGCGAATCCTCCAACTAATCCACTTCGGTCTATCGAGACCTAGAATTCACTAGAATGTATAATTGAGTTCTCCTTACAATAATCCTATTCTAAGATTCTTAACAATCGTTCCCAACCAAATGTTCCCCGAAGTTGTTCCCGGCTTTCACAAACAAGTACTTCCTATACTCGTAAACCTTTCGAGTTATTCCCTAGCTTCCCAAGCTAAGTACTTCCTATACTCAATAACCTTGAGTTATTCCTTAGTTTCCCAAATCAAGTACTTCCTATACTCCAAGAACCTTGGAGTTATTCCCCATTTTTCAAACTAAGTACTTCCTATACCCACGCCGCTTATGGTGTTGGTTTTGGTTCGAGTTGTCGATGAGCGCCTTAATAACTTTTCATTAATCAAATAGCTCGTGAACTGTTACTTAATACACTTTACAACAGTATGGTATCTTGTTCGATTTTCGACCTAAGTCTTATGATATCTGCTCAAGAGAATGAATCTTATAGTTGATCTTTGATTCAACTCCTTCATGTATAGCTTTGCTTGTTTAGGATCGTGACACTTAGAACTTCAAAGGTTTACTCAAGATCAAAAGCTTTGGTCGCAAATGTAAAGCTTCAAGATAAGTAAGTTGCTTTGAGAGAGTAAGACGCTCAGCTTGTATGCGCTTCAAGGTGTTCACAGTGTCTTCTCAAGCGCCTAAGTGTTGATATTTATAGATGAATTTGAGTACCGCTTGAATAGTATCTCATAGCTCAAATTTGAACTATCGATATCGTGTATAGTATCAGAGCAAGTTTTGTCTTCTTCCTAAGTCGCCGCTGCTTTTATTCGACATATCTCCGTCTGCGGCATTAAATGCATTGTACTATACTTTTGTCCTCAGAGTGCCAATCGAACTATGCTTTGTATCGTAGACTAGTGTTATCTCGATTCTTTGCACGCCCTTATCTTCATTCTTCAGATACCACTTGTGTTTATTGAAACAACTTTGTTTGCAATATATATTTCTCTTCGTAAACGTGGTTAAAGCTCAAGGTATCCGAGTAGATATCTGGACACTTTCCTTGTTTTCAGATATGTATCTTATTTCTTAGATATCTCTGTGACGCTTTGTTTGAAACTATTCGTGTCTTTAAGATATCCGCTAAGATATCCAACAATGATTCAAAGAATCTTGTGCTTTTCTTCAAGTCTTCAATGTCGCTGAGCTTTCTACTGATGTCTTCTTCGGTCTTCTCTTCATAAAATAAAATTACATTTTGAGACCTAACATCCTGTACAAGATTAGCTAGACTATCATACTTAGTGATTTTCCTCTTTTACAATGTTCAAGTGAACCAAGAGTACTAATCACCTTTCTGAGACTAAGATAAGTCATCATGTTGCAGATCAAAATCTAAACAGATATTTCTAACAAAATATCTAACAAATTTCCATTTTGATCACCAACTATGACTATCTTCCCTATTACAACTGGATGAGGAAACAATCCACCACTTAATCATTTCTTAAGATCTTTCAATTTATATAATTAAGTGCAGAAAGTAGACATCAACCAAATCACAAGGTGTACTCTTTGCTGACAAGTTATCTTTTATAGAATACTATCTGAGAGTAAGTTCTTCAGATAAGTTACAACTAAAGTTTACAGATAACTTTAATACATGATACAGTTAAGCTCACCAAGAAAATACAAAACTACATAGTAAATTAGGACAACAGAGTAACCAAGCTCCAAGTAAACATCCTAAAGAACTAGTCTTCAAGTCTTCAATCTTCAAGTCTTCAACAAGATTTCTATGGATCACTTGCAAATTTCCTATCTCCAAACCTTTGATGTCATCGTAATAATCATAGAGAAGAGTTTTGACAAGCATCTCTCGTGTCTCGCAAATCTGCACCTCTTTGTAGGTTTTGGTAGGATTTTTCTTGGCAAAATGCTTGACCCATAGGTACTTTCCCCACTTCCAGGCATGCTCTATTCTGATATCTGAAAGCTTGAAGTATTCATAGATAATCTTCAGATATCTGATGTCACCCTTGTATTGATCTTCTATCAGATAGAACGACTCATAGGGTTCCACAACAAGTCTTGGTCTTGTGCCTGCTCTCGTGATATTCAATTGCACATCATCCGGCATTCCATATGGACATTCATCGAGAGGTCCTTCTTCACGGTTTCAGCCTTCGACAACTTCAAAATCCAACCATGCTTTGATGTGATTGGTGTTGATCAAGGTAGGTTTATTCTTTCTCCATGCCAAAAGTTGTTTATGGATTGGTTCTGGAAATCTTGAATTTACCAATAGATGCTTAAGTTCCAGAATCCAATAGCCATTTTTCTGATTGATGCACCTGTAGACAAAGGAATCATTGTCATACTTCACATACTCTATTTCGGCTTCTTCCGCCCGAGTGGAAGTCGATTTTGTTGCTCACTCTGCTCCTTTTCTCGTCTCAATTCTTTTGGGGTTGTTGTGAAGAACCACCACCGGATAGACTTGGTATTTCCAGAGGGAGTTTTATCGCCAAAGGCTTTGGCCTATGGCTGCTTAGGCTTTCAATTTTCCTTTTTCGTGAAGAGGAGCTTCATCTTCATCGCCTCTTCATCATCATCAAGATTAGATCTTGAGAGTTTCAGTTTTCTTTCATTGCCTGTGGACTTGATTTGATCTTCTTCTTCTTCTTCGTAAGATTCATCAATCCTCTAACTTGTCTTCCTCGAGCCTTGGTACTTTGGAGGTTTCGTGCTATAGCCCTTGTTACCATTTTGTTCCTTCAAGGTTTCGGAAGTCGCTACTATTTGCAAAGTACTGCTTCGAGGAGGGTTCATTGATTCGAGTGGTGGCTGGAAGTTTTCTTCTTCCTTTCCGAGCCGCACTACCAGCATTTCTTCTTGTTTTCATCTCCTTCTTCCCATTTCCGACTTTGAGGTCCAGATTTGTACTTTCTTTCCCCTTAGTCATTGTCATCGGCCTCATAAAGGAATCGAGAGAGAGTCAAAGTGCCTTGTAGATAATTATAGCAAAGTGACCAACTTCAAGTTCGGCTTGAGCTCTGATTTTGCTTGATAAGTCCATTGTCCTTATCATGAGCTCGCTTAACGGGCCTAGAATGGCATCCGCTTCCAAAGCAGTAACTTGCCTCTTGAAAAGCTTTTTCACTAAAGACACATCATCGCCCCTTATCATTCCTGCATCTTTCCGAGCAATGACCACGCTTAGTTGTTCTCTCGAGTGATGAGCTCATGAACTTTCTCATTTCGTAGGGGACGAGGCAATTACTTCCTTGTTTTGTGAAGACATTTCCTTGTTCGAGTAGCCAGATTGCACTGCTCATGTATTCATGGAGTGGACGTCAGCGCTTGTTGAATATTGTAGGAGCAATCAACTTCCTTTTCAAGTGAGAAACCGCTAAATGTTCATGGCGGTGCTCGCCAAAGTCTTGTCTTCTTCATCATCGAGTGATTAGCCCAAAGGATCTTCATCCTCTCGACATTTTCATCGATCAGACGAGTCCAAAGAACCATCTCGTAGATTGGTTTCTTCCTTTCCGGGAGGAGGATGGTACTTCTTTCAAAGATGATGCAGCCTTTTAGCATCATGCTTCGACTTCGATACTTCTTCAAGATCGAAGTTCTTTGGTGATCTCTTGCACAAGATCCCGTAGCTCTTTAACCTCGAGTAAGCAATCATTTCTTCTAAGTATAGATCTTGTAGTTGATCAATCTTATCTCCGGATTTAGCTATTTGATCTTCCAGCTTGAAGATGGAGCTTGTTCTTCTTCCAACAGCTTGTCCGAGTTGAGCACTTCGTCCGAGTGTTTAATATTTTCCGATTGGTTTCTCAGAGCTCAACTACTTGTTCATTAGTAATCGCGTTGGTTAGAAGATGGATGAGTAGATTTATGAGGTGATGAAGACGGAGATTTCGTGAAGTCTTCGCTTGCTTTTCAAATTGAGGCATTGTTTCTCCGTGAAATTCCTCCGTCCCTCGTGTGGGCATCATCATCATCCTTTTGTCATTATCATCCTCTTGGTGATGGTCTGGAGGTTCATCAAAGTAATTTTCATTCATTTCTTCCTCCTCATCATCTTCAGATACGAGATTGATCACTTCCGGATAGTGATCTTCCGCCCATTAACTTCTTCTTGTTCGTAAGGTATAAACCGCAGAAGTCGGAGTGATCGGCTTGAATGCCATCTGTAATCTTGTTCCACCATCCGCCTGCTCAAAGGCATGTATCAAACTATGCCACTTCTCCGAAAAGTCCTTATGTAGTAGAGTCGAATCAGATATTGTTGTAAGGAACATTGCTTCGACATATGTTTCCGTGTCAAGAGCTCGTGCTCGTTGGTTGATCAAGGATTCTCAATATTTCGTAGAGATCGAGCACCTTAACTTCGCCATTTCTTGAAGCATTGAATATGCTTTGGGTGGTGAGCTTTGAAGAAGTGAAGTAGTCCCTTGTTTCAATGGGAACTCGCCAGATCTGCTTGAGCTCGAAAGAAAGAGCTTGAATGAGTTTCAAAACTTTGTAGATATCCGAGTAGTAGTGTAGTTTAGTTTCGAGTTACCCGAGTAAGTACATCGTGCTCAGAGATTTGTTCTATCGAGACAATTGGTGTCTCAGATATCTTGTTGTGAGGTGGAGACTTGGAAGTCCGTCCTCATCAACCTTTCTTTCGAACCTGAGAGAAATACAATACTTAGGAAATAGTTTGAAAGAATCTATGCAAATATGCTTTTAATGAATTCTGATTTGTGCTACTTACTTCCTCAATAGGAAGCTCAGATTCATTTTTCTCATAAACTTGTGCAAAGGTCCGTGTTCTTTCGAGTGATGTTGCTTGGGGCTTCATCAATTTCCATTGATGCAGGGAAGTCTAACTTTATCCCCTTGCATTTCTACTCAAATAGCCTGTAAGTAGAAAGTATCAATATTAGAAGAGATAAAGGATAACCCAAGATGAAGAATACTTGTCACTTGATTATCATATACCTTCAAGTTTGAAGGCTCAAGGATGTGTCTTCGTAAACCTTGTTGGTTTCGGTTTGTCTCGCATTTCGCTTTATCTTCTTCCATCTCGCTGAGCCGTTAGAAACATTTATCATGAATGAGCACATAAACATTTTTACTGAAAAATTAGTTCTCTTTAAGAATCATTTACCTGTGGCACAGGCACAGATTTCTCAAGAGTTAAGGTTGAAGGAACCTCTTTTCAAGATTCGAGGCAAGCTTCTCGCCTTCCTCTTGTTTCGAAGTTTCTAACTCAAATGTAAAAAAGAAATTTTATGAGGAAACAAGATTTATAAGTATAAAATTTTTCACAAGGTAAGAGTTAAACCACCATTTACCCGAAAGCTTTCAGTCGATTGGTCTCGAACTTGTGACCTTTCTATACATTGGTCGATTGTCCTAGTGCGCTTTGTTTGAAGTTTCGTACTTCACACCTTTCCCGAGTGTGCAACTCAGCTTTCCCCGATTGATCATTCGAGTTAATGTCTCAGCTTGATCCTCTCATCGAGTCAGGGGAACCCGCTCAATTATGGATTTTCTTCAAAGATACAAGATTGCCGTAATTCAAAATGGAGTTCATTTACCATTTCATCAACCACTTGTGGCTGTTGTGGTTGTCTGGAAGCAGAAGATTGATCAGTAGAAGGTTCTTCCAGATTTTTAGATGTGGCATTTCCATCAAGATTCCGCCAGCACTAAAATACCACTCATCAGGGCTTTATGAAGTTGTTCAAGAGAAGCATTCCCTGATGATGTGTTTGCACCAACAACCTTTGCTATAGTCTCAGCAACCTGTGGTGTAGGTTCTTCTTCAGATACCTTATCACCGCCATTTTTCAAAGAATCTTAGCCCTCTTTGTTCTTTTCTAGACTCGAGAGATGACTAGTTCATCATCTTCATCGCGAGCTCTCATCAAGATTAGGAACCGATTGGTCCATAACTCCCGCGGTTTCTACAGATGGGGCTTGGTGCTTTTCACCACTTGACAAAGATTTATGAGTTCATCGCCAGGCTTTCTCGCATTAGTCGCAACATTTCGAAAGCACTTTCTCTCCGAGTTTACTTGTTCAAGAGTTGATAACTCTTTGCAAGATTGATGAGTTCATCCGCCATTATCGCTTCATCGACAATGCCCGCAGATATCCGAGAATTGACAACCTCTTCGGGTGTGTCTTCGATTTGCCCAGACTTCTTTCTTGAAGTTCAGCTTCGGTCGCAACCTTTTCTTCGATATCTTTCATTTTTGCTTCTAAGACCTTTCCGAGACCCAAGAACCTTTTTCATCGATTTGTATACTCATATTTGTAGAGTAATTATCATTATTTCAAATTGCCTCCGAGCTCTATGCCAAGCTTTTCCAAAGAAGTAGCATATCTTCGCACTATAACCCATGTGGCCTTCGCTCAGCCTAGTCCTTTGACAATCTTAGGCTCAAGCTCAATCTTCTTCATGAATTTCATGAAGGCGATTTTGCCCAGCTTAAAAGGGTTTTCCCTTTTTGTCTTGTCGATTCAAAGAAGAACATCATGATCCATCGCTTCGCTTATCCGTCAAGACCTCCTTGTAGACCATCAAAGCATCTGTGAAGAATGCAAGCCAAGATATCCCAAAGGAACCAACAGATGTCCGGTTGGATGTCGCAAGTTTGAACTCGCAGTATCCGATTTTTCAAGATCACACACGCCATCAGAAAGTTCTTTAACACCTTCAAGGAGTTCATCATCCTCGGTGTTTATTTCAAAATCCTTTCCAGATTTTGAACCTCAAACAACTTACGTAGGTTGTTAAGTCCGTATGATTTTTTCCTCGACAGAGGTTTTGATAGACACTATTTCAGTGCCTTCAGATACACAGGAAATAATCCTGAAGTTGTTGTAAAATTCCAACACATCGAGTGATGAGATTCCACTTGGGCGAGCAGTTAGAAAACCCTTGATTTGTGCCTTTTCAAGCTTGTCAAGAATCAATTTTCTGTCAGTTTGGTTTTCTATTGCAGCAGAGAGGTATTCCTCAACCATGGCACCACCCCAAATCATTCTGTGACTTGAAGTCCAATGGTCAGGATTAAAAACTCCTACCAAATGATTGTTTATATTAACTAACTCGTGCTTGCTTTTCAAAGCATCAAAGGAGGATCGATTTCTGTGTTGAAGTGTTCTTGGAGGCCATCTCTTTATATAGTGTAGGGATTTGAAATTGGTGTTTGAAAGAGATTTGATTCAATGATTCTTTTCAAAAAAACTTAATCTTGATTTGCAGAGATTGTAGAGGGTTTGCAAAGAATCAAGAGAAGGATTTGCTATTCTTGTGCAAGATGAAATTTCAGATTAGGAAAAAGTGATTTCATTTGCAAAAATCCTATATATATAGCAGTTGAATCCCAACAGACAAATACATACAAATTGATTTTGTGTGTACGTATCTGTAATTTGCAAACAGGCGTGAGCAAAAGCTAGTTCGGCATTAAATGCTTAGTGGGCCATGTCTGAATTTCAAATTCACTATTTATCGTGAATTAATTTCACCGCATGCATCAATCGCTTAACTTCATCGAGGGTCACCATTGTTTTCTTCAAAGAATGATCACAATCAAAGTGTAATTGTGCCCATTTAATGAGTTTTGGCATTTGCTATCCGAATCACAATTGTATGACCAACGACACTATTCGTGATCTTAATCTGCCTTATACTTAGGATTTTTCCAAGTTTTTCATCAAGATAGAAATAATGCGTAGTTTCAAGAGAGTAGTTGATCGCAGATAGTTATACTATTCTCTTTGTGTTCCTGCTTATAGAGTGATTCAGATATCCGAGTTCTGCCTCGTAGATCTTAAGCTATCTTTTTGCTCTTTAGCCTTTTCGACTTCCGGATACCTGCTCCATTTCTCTTTATGTTTTCCGGATACCTGCCTGCATACCTCTCTCTCCGGTGCCTGCTCCAGATACCTCTTCTCCGGTTTCCGCTGCCCGTATACCTCTTCTCCGTTGCCCGTTTCAGACATTCGAACTCTTTCACTCATTGGTAGTTCCATTAGTCCAAGACTATGTCTTAAGGCTAAGAATCTACTTTCTTGTAGTGGCTTAGTGAAGATATCTCGCAAGTTGGTCTTCAAACAATCTTGAGTATCTCTATATCGCTTTTTCAACATGGTCTCCATGAAGTGATGTCTAACATCAATGTGCTTTGTTCGCATGAAATTTAGGATTCTCGTAATCGCAATAGCACTTGTGTTGTCACAGAAAATGGGAGTTGTCTTCTCATCGAGTCCATAGTCTTTAAGTTGTTGTATCCACAGAATTTGTGTTGCGCAACAACCAGCAGCAATATATTCAGCCTCTGTGGTAGAAGTTGCAATTGAGTTTTGCTTCTTGCTAAACCATGAGATAAGTCTAGTACCCGTAAACCCACAAGTTCCCGAGGTGCTTTTCCTATCAAGCAATGAAACAAAGATAATCAAATTCGAGTACCCAAATAAACTCAATCCACTTTCTTTAGGATACCACAATCCTACATCTACTGTACCTTTTACATACCTTAATATTTTCATAGCAATGTTGTAGTGTGTTTGCATTGGATTTGTCTGAAATCTAGCACATACTCCAACGGCATATTGAATATCGTGTCTACTTCAAAAGGAGGTAAAGTAGTGAACCTATCAATTTCCTATACTTATGTTCTTCAACACTCTTATCTGATTCAGTATAGATCATTTTGGTTCCAATGCTCATAGGTATCTTAGCATTCTTTTCAGAAACCTCAAGATTGAATTTTGTGAGCATATCTTTTGCATACTTTGTTTGACTAATGAATATTCCATCATTGAGTTGCTTGATTTGCAATCCTAGGAAATAGTTCAATTCTCCCATCATGCTCATCTCAAATTTACTTTTCATGAGATTTGCAAAGTCATCACAAAGTTGCTTGTCCTTAGATCCAAATATCATGTCATCAACATATACTTGAACTAAGAGTAGTTTCCCATCATGATTTAAGGTAAATAAAGTTTTATCAACTTCACCTTTCTTGAAACCATTTTCCGTAAGGCCAAAGTGTCATACCATGCTCTTGGAGCCTGTTTACCCATATGAGCTTTCAGAGTTTATAGACCATTCTACTTTCTGAGGAAACTTCAAAGCCAGGTGGTTGCTCAACATAAACTTCTTCTGTAAGTTCACCGTTTAGGAATGCACTTTTGACATCCATCTGATAAACTTTGAAATCTTTTATGAGTCAAAGGCTAGAAAGAGTCTAATTGCATCCAATCTTGCAACGGTGCATATGACTCACAAAATCTAAGCCTTCACCGGGTAAATCCTCGGCAACCAATCTTGCTTGCTTTCTCGTTATTTCACCAGACTCATTCATCTTGTTTCTGAAAACCCATTTAGTTCCAATCACAGATATTCCTTCTATAAATGGAACCAGTTTCCAGACTTTGTTTCTCTCAAATTGATCCAACTCTTCTTGCATTGCAGAGATCCAGTCTTGATCTCCTAATGCTTCTTCTATATTTTTAGGTTCAATATTCGAGATGAAACATCCAAAGAGAGAGTTAGCATTTTCAGCTATTGCTCTCCTGGTCCTAACACCCTGATTAATTGGTCCAATTATATCCTTTGTAGGATGATCTTTGATCCATCTCATCATAGGTTTAGTGCTAGTAGGATCAATATCCAAGTGATCTGAATGTGAATCACTAGGATTTTGATTTGATACTTTTTCAGTTCTGAGATATCTGACATATGGGAAATGCCATTGATATCTGACACTTTTTCAGTGTTAGAGATATCTGAAATATGCATTTCAGCATTCTTATTTTCAGATACCTCTTCATGATGATGGTTCTCAGTAACCTGTTCCATTTCTGGAAAACTCATAGGGAATTCCTCATCATGTTTGTGAGTCATCTTGTTGTTACTAGGATTTTCAAGCTTTTCTACGTCAGAGTCATCCTCACTTTCCATAATGATGTTTTTCCTTTCTGAGGATTCTTCTTTAGAATCCCTCATTAATAATTCTTTGAACCTTTCTGAGAGTTCATCAATAGGAGGTGTTTTGTTATTTCCTTCATAGAATACAACATGAACTGATTCTTCAATTTTCTTTGTTCTTTTGTTGTGAACTCAGAAGCTTTGTGCTTGTGGAATAGCCAAGCAAAACACCTTCATCTCGCTTTGGTTGAAATGTTCTCGATAATCTTTCCCATTGTTTAGAACAAAACATCTACAACCAAATACTCTCGATGTTTGATATTAGGGGTCTACCAACCAAGATTTCATAGGGTCCTCATGGTGTTTGTTTATCAAACATCTGTTTCGAGTGTAGCCACCGTGTTTACAGCCTTCAACCCAATAAATTTCACTTATTTCAAAGGTCGCCTAGCATTGTCCTTGCTTTCTTTAAGGGTTCTGCTTTCTCGCAACACCATTTTGTTGAGGTGTTCTTACAGAGGAAAGTTGGTGTTGTATACCTTTGCAGGTACAAAACTCCTTTATGTACTGGTTGACAAACTCAGTACCATGGTCTGTTCTGATTGCAGATACCTTGTCATTTTTCATGACTTCAAGATTTGTGTTTCAGAAAGACAACCCAAGTGAATCTTGAGAAGTCATCTACAACAACCAGACCAAACTTCTTTCCTGCATAACTAGTTACAGATGATTCAAATAGATCCATGTGTAAAAGTTGCAGTGGTCTAACACTAGAGTGTCTGATTTTGGACTTGAAAGAGATCTTAGATTGTTTCCCATCCGGCAAAGTGTAATGATACCATCCTTTCAAAGATGTTCGGGAAGACCAACCACTAACTCTTTTCGCAAGTCTATTCAGAGTTTTGAAGTTGAAGTGACTCATTCTTTCAGGAACCAAGGTGCTCTTCTCAGGTGACTAGATTGACTCACCATGAGACATTCTTCAACAGGCGTATGCCCAATCGGCAACATAAAGACCGCTTTCCGCGACCAACTAAGACCTGCTTGACTCATTGTCAATTAGTTTGCGATTTAGCTTTGAATTTTATAGTAAAACCCGGTTCGCAAACCTGCTCATGCTAAATAGATTATATTTCAAATCCTTCACATGTAATACGTGCTGATTGTTAAAGTCCCTAATTTGACGCTAAATCCTGAGAGGGATTTAATTCTCCAAAGAAATGGATCCGTCCGTGTTGCAAGCTTTGTAATCAACAGATTTGCTTTGTCTCCGTCATGTGCTTTCCGCCCACTATCAAATAGCCATTGTGCTTTGGTCCAGAGGCATTCCGCACAACAGAAACAAGAGATTAGGTTCTCATATCTATGATGGAACCGTAATTAAAAGTTCTTCCAAGAGGAATCCATTTTGAATGAATTTCTTTGAAATATGCTTTGTCTCGACAGAACGTAAGGAGGAATTCTATTTGAATGAATGTTATCATTAGTAAGAATTATTTTCTTCCTTGGTATGTTCCTAGTGCTCCATATGATGCTTTCAGACACTGTCAGTTTCGAGTTTGCTTTTCAAAGAACTTAGCCTTCCTCGACATTACTTCTAGCCCGGCATTCAGATTTTCAAAGGGCTTGATTTAACTTCCACTTCGATAATTGCTTTGAGTAATTTAGCTTTCACCATCGCTCTTGCTCCTTGTACTCATGAGCAAGTTGTTTTCCGATGCCTTTGTAGCCAATACTGCTTCGAGCACTTGAAGCTATCCGAGATCTTTTCTCAGCTTTTGCTAGTCTCGTTGATCCAATTTCTTTCCGTAAAAGTGACATGGGAGAATTTGCCTCGCAATTCTACCTTTTGAGAGACATAGATCGTGGTGTTTACACTTTTCAAAGGTTGTGTTTCTTTTCGTAGACGCATCTAACAGCTTTGTTTTTTGACTTGTTTTTCCCACAAAGGTTTAGTGAATCGCCTTTCCTTTGTCAACAATCTTTGTCTTTTCACCGATACTATAGATTGCTTGGGAACCGCCTTTTGAAAGTACTTACAAATGTTCTTTTCTTTACTCTTATTCAGAGTGATAGAACAATGTCTGGTATTCAAATCAAGTCCTTTCTTTTCTCAAGGATCTCTTAAGTAAGATTGTACTTCAAGAAGAGTGTCACTAGCTTGGCATAAGATTGAAAAGATAGTTCTTTCTTCTTGAGTTCCTTATTTTCGTAAAGAAGATCTTCATATTTCTTTTGAACTATCGCTAATGCTTCTTTATGTGACTTTTTACTCAGATATCTCGAGCTTTGAGAAACGATTTTCAATTCTTTTCTCGATATCTTAACTAAATGAGAATTTTCCTTGCAAGAAAATTCTTTCCTCCTCTAGATTTTCGCTCAAGACGGATCATTAGAAATTCTTTCATAGATATCAAGTTCCTTTCGAGATTTTCTAGATCTTTTATTTCCTTCATCACTTTCATAAGTGTAGCAAGAAGTATGTGTTACCTCATCACCTATAAGACAATTTTCTATGTCGAGATGTCCGTCCACAATTTCAAAGAACCCCACACATTTCATTCTTCTTGAGGTCAAGTCGATTATATCATGAGTAACTCCACATAATCGGTGATGGTAAGGTTGAGTCATCCGAATTGTCATCTTCGTAACTGCCTCAACGCCTAGAGCATCCATTGAATTTGATTTTCTTTCTTTCTTCGCCTACAAAGCTTTCGCTTCTTCTCAAGATTCTTCTATCTTTCTGTCGCCATTCTTAGTTTGTCGAGGCAGACAATCCTTCTTGAAGTGGCTGTTTCATAATAGAAACAGATATCGCTTTCCAATTTCTCGCTCTCAAGACATGATGCTTTCTCGAAATGGGTTGTTCAATGAAGCTTTGCATATTTTTGTATCGTGATAGTTCGAGCTCAGATGCTTTTTCTTTTCGCTTTTCTTCTCTCAATTTCTCGATCGACAAATTTGCTCATTTGCTTTGCAAAGAAGAGCATCCTCGCCTCTCCTTGCTTTTCTTCTTTCGTAAGTTCCTCGAGTAACTAGAGCAACATTCGCAACTTTTCAGCTTGTTTGTTCTCTCGAGTTGTCTCATAGTCAACAGAGTAAGATGAGAGAAAAGTTCCACCGAGTGATATTTGCATACCTTGGTTAAAATAAAAGAATTTAGTATGCTCCAAGTGGTTAAGACTTCACAATAGTCTTAATCTTCTCAGATCGAAAGTATCTATCGCTTTCCCTAAGTCGCAATATCACTCATGAGAGTGGTAAACCAAATCAAGTTCTTCCAGAGTTTCATGGGACCTTGTTTGAAATTTTGAAATTTCAACTTTAGAACTTCAACTTGTTTTCTTTGGTTTTCTCGCCCGCACAGATTTCTTCAATCACTTGTGCAACTTTCGCCGCTTTAGCACCCCTACGCTTTATATCAGATGTGCTCGTGTCGATCCGATGATGATGTTATGAGCTTGATTCATCCAGACGATTCCTCTTGGCATCTTCCGATGTCCGTAGTTCTCTGGCTTCGTTGAAATAACTCGACCGTAGATCTTCCACTAGTCGACGATCTGCTTGTGAAGATCCTTCGCTGATCTTCGCCTCTTCCACTCAAACCTCCATGACTTGCTTAAGTTGTTGAATGACTATCGGGCCATTCTTTATTACTTCTTTCCACTCGACACTTATGGCTACAAGGTGGAGCATCATGTTATTTTTCCATTTCTAGTTTTCTCGGTTTGAGAACGGTGCATCACCGAGACATACCTGCACACTTAACACACAAATTAAATAGTCCTCAAAAGTGGACAAAGTTCCTTCAACTATCTGGGATTTCCTGCCTCTCTCTAAGAGTGATTCCCATTGTTTCCAGAATGTAACAGATTCTGAGACCAGTGCATATCGCCTTTCGCTCAAGAAGGCCATTGATGATTTTGGGCTCAAATTCTCAATAAGTCCAAGGAATTTGTCAAGGCGCATTTCCCCAATTGAAGTGGGTTTCCGCCTTCATGCTTCTTATTCGTAAGATGCATCATCATCTATCTCTCCATGCTTATCCGGTCTACTCCTCCTTTGTTGCCATCAAAGCAACGGACTGTATTAAGAGCTAAAGTACTCCAAAGAGTTCGGAGATGACTAGTTCATGGCTTTCGTAACAAAGTCTCCGGCAACCTTTTGCATTTTCTAACCGGATTGCTTCAAATAGCTCTTCGACGCCTTGAATCATGGAAACGCCCTCGATGTTGATGTCTTCAATTGTTCCTCGATTTTTCAATCGAAATATCTTGCAGAAAGTCTTGCAGTCTAGAACAATTTCTTGTCCTTGGACTTCAGTCTGCATGTATTTCTCTTCTTCATCATTCACAACTGTTGGTCCAGATAACGGCAAAGTAAAAGACTCGGGGGGGGGGGGGGGTGAATAGTCTTTTAAAACTTTTGTCGATAACAAATATTTCTCAGATATATAAATAGATATTTGATACTTAGAATCGTGAAAAGTGAAGACTTAATAAAGATAAGTGCGTAAATGCTAATATGTGTGTGTTGTCAAATGTAAATACAGAAAGGTAAAAACATGAAGTATAGTGGTATCTGGAGGTATGAATCCTCCAACTAATCCACTTCGCCTCATCAGAGACCTAGAATTCACTAGAACAGATAATTGAGTTCTCCTTACAATAATCCTATTCTAAGATTCTTAACAATCGTTCCCAACCAAATGTTCCCCGAGTTGTTCCCGGCTTTCACACCAAGTACTTCCTATACTCGTAAACCTTGAGTTATTCCTAGCTTCCCAAGCTAAGTACTTCCTATACTCAATAACCTTGAGTTATTCCTTAGTTTCCCAAATCAAGTACTTCCTATAATCCCAGAACCTTGGAGTTATTCCCCATTTTTCAAACTAAGTACTTCGTATTCCACGCCATTATGGTGTTGGTTTTGGTCGAGTTGTCGATGAGCGCCTTAATAACTTTTCATTAATCGAGATAGCTCGTGAACTGTTACTTAATACACTTTACAACAGATGGTATCTTGTTCGATTTTCGACCTAAGTCTTATGATATCTGCTCAAGAGAATGAATCTTTATAGTTGATCTTTTGATTCAACTCCTTCATGTATAGCTTTGCTTGTTTAGGATCGTGACACTTAGAACTTCAAGTTTACTCAAGATCAAAAGCTTTGTCGCAATGTAAAGCTTTCAAGATAAGTAAGTTGCTTTGAGAGAGTAAGACGCTCAGCTTTGTATGCGCTCAAGGTGTTCAGTGTCTTCTCAAGCGCCTAAGTGTTGATATTTATAGATGAATTTGAGTACCGCTTGAATAGTATCCGTTAGCTCAAATTAACTATCGATATTTGTGTATAGATCAGAAAGGTGTTTTGTCTTCTTCCTAAGTCGCTGCTTTTATTCGCATATCTCCGTCTGCGCATTAAATGCATTGTACTATACTTTTTGTCCTCAGAGTGCCAACGGAACTATGCTTTGTATCGTAGACTAGTGTTATCCGATTCTTGCACGCCCTTATCTTCATTCTTCGGATACCACTCAGGTTTATTGAAACAACTTTGTTTGCAATATATATTTCTTTCGTAAACGTGGTTAAAGCTCAAGGTATCCGAGAGTAGATATCAGGACACTTTCCTTGTTTTCGATATGTATCTTTCTCGATATCTCTTTGTGACACGCTTTGTTTGAAACTATTCGTGTCTTTAAGATATCCGCTAAGATATCTCAATGTATTCAAGAATCTTGTGCGCTTTTCTTCAAGTCTTCAATGTCGCTGAGCTTTCGCTTGATGTCTTCTTCGGTCTTCTTCTTCATAAAATAAAAATTACATTTTGAGACCTAACATCCTATACAAGATTAGCTAGACTATCATACTTAGTGGTTTTCCTCTTTTACAATGTTCAAGTGAACCAAGAGTACTAATCACCTTTCTGAGACTAAGATAAGTCATCATGTTGTCGATCAAATCTAAATGTATATTTCTAACAAAATATCTAACAACAACTTTTGTGAAGATTTTGAGTTGTTATAGAACTCCAAAGACATCCAAAGGTGGATAGTCCACTGGTGCAGCAGATAGAAGCTTGTAGATATGGGAATTCTTCAAAGATCCCCAATATCGCTTCTTTCCGTTTTGAATGTATAATCTGGTACATACCTCTTTACTAGAAAAGCTCCCCAATTCATTTTGTGGTTAGTGTTCCAAATTCGATGGCATGAACTTTCCTGTATATGCTTATTCAACACCTTGTTCCTTTCTCCTTGCTTTTCAGGAGAGTATGATGCGGTCTTAGGGTTCTTGGTGGTCATCTTCTTGGGTGCCATCTCTTATATAAAGTTTTGAATGAGTTTTTTTCGATGAATTTTGCACAAATAATCGAGATTAGTCTATCTTTTCAGAAGACTAAGCACAAGAAGTTGAGTTTTGCAGAGAGGTTTTGCAGAAATCTTGAGAGATTTTGCTGTTTTGATGCAAGTTTGAAATTTCGAAATTGGTAAAAGTGTTTGTCTTTTGCCCAAATCCTATATATATAGCGTATAAAATGTACATAGATACAACATACATACAACTCAATATGAATGCGTGTCAGATCAGATAGGCGTGGTACGCCCTTTCAGACTTCATTAAATGCGAGTGGGCCATGTCCGCATTTATCAATGACATTACTTGCTTTGTTTTAATCTCAATCGTTGAGATCAAACGCTTATTCATTAAGGGCTTATATTGAATATCTTGTAATGATATCAATCAACAAATGGTAATCACGATTTGATGGATTTTAATATGCTACATTCATCAGGTCACTTAGTAAAGAGTAGGAACACTTAATCGCTTGAGCTTATCATTCGAGTGTTAAGTCCTTATCTTTATATTGTTTATCATGAAAATGGTAAAATACAAGACATTGTACATGTTTGACTTTCGTAACTTATACCTTTTGGGCTTTGTCCATTTCTCTTTATGACTAAATAGCTTTCAATTCAAGTGTTAGAAGTTTCAGCTTGTTCGAATGTATTTGACCCACTCAAGAAGTAAGTTCTAGTTTTATTTACTTATCGAGTGTGTACCAACCTTTGCTTTGTCGGATACCCGCTGTAAAATGTTTTGCCATTCCGAGTGTTGCTACCGTAAACCTTTGCATCACATATTTTCAACTCGCTTTCCGAGAACCTGCTCGTGAGGCCTACTTTTTCTACCTCACTTACTCGCACTTTAGAGATTCGTGACAATTTTTCACCTTAGGCAAATCCATTAATCCAAGATTGTGTCTCAAAGTCAAGAACCGCTTTCTTGTAAAGTCTTAGTGAAGATATCTGCAAGTCGGTCTTCCGTACAATCTTGAGTATCTCTATATCGCTTTCTCAACATGGTCTCGATGAAGTGGTGTCTAACATCAATGTGCTTTGTTCGCATGGAACTTAGGGTTCCGTGTTATTGCAATAGCACTTGTGTTATCACGTAAAATGGGAGTTTTCTTCATCGAGTCCATAGTCTCCGAGTTGTTGTTGAATCCACGTAATTTGTGTCGCACAACAACCAAAGCAAATATATTCAACCTCTGTGGTAGAAGTTGCAATTGAGTTTTGTTTCTTGCTAAACCATGAGATAAGTCTAGTTCCCAGAAACTGACAAGTTCCTGAGGTACTTTTCCTATCAAGCATTGATCCAGCATAATCAGCATCTGAGTAACCAACCAAACTCAATCCACTTTCTTTAGGATACCACAACCCTACATCTACTGTACCTTTCACATACTTTAATATTTTCATAGCAGTGTTGTAGTGTGATTGCATTGGATTTGTTTGAAATCTAGCACACACTTCAACTGCATATTGAATATCAGGTCTGCTTGCAGTAAGGTAAAGTGGTGAACCTATCAATTTCCTATACTTGTGTTCATCAACACTCTTATCTGATTTAGTATAGGTCATCTTGGTTCCTATGCTCATAGGTATCTTAGCATTCTTTTCAGAAGGCTTAAGATTGAACTTTGTGAGCATGTCTTTTGCATACTTTGTCTGACTAATGAATAATCCATCATTGAGTTGCTTGACTTGCAAACCTAGGAAATAGTTCAATTCTCCCATCATGCTCATCTCAAATTTACTTTTCATGAGATTTGCAAAGTCATCACAAAGTTGCTTGTCCTTAGATCCAAATATCATGTCATCAACATATACTTGAACTAAGAGTAGTTTCCCATCATGATTTAAAGTGAATAAAGTTTTATCAACTTCACCTTTCTTGAAACCACTTTCCAGAAGGTATTTCGCCAAAGTGTCAAACCATGCTCTGGCCCTGCTTTCACCAGAAGAGCTTTCAGAGCTTATAGACCATTCTACTTTCTCGAGGAAATTTGAAAGCCGTGGTTGCTCAACATAGACTTCTCAAAGAAGTTCACCATTCAAGAATGCACTTTGACATCCATTTGATAAACTTTAAAATCTTTATGAGTCAAAGGCTGAAGAGTCTTATTGCATCCAATCCGCAACTGCATATGACTCATCAAAATCTAAACCTTCAGTCTGGGTGAATCCCTTGGCAACCAACCTTTCTTTGTTTCTGGTTATTTCACCAGATTCATTCATCTTGTTTCTGAAAACCCACTTAATTCCAATCATAGATATTCCTTCTACAAATGGAACTAGTTTCCAGACTTTGTTTCTTTCAAACTGATCCAACTCTTCTTGCATTGCTGAGATCTAGTCTTGGTCTCTTAATGCTTCTTCTATAGTTTTTGGTTCAATGTTTGAGATAAAACATCCAAAGAGAGAATTAGCATTTTCACTATCGCTTCCTAGTCCTAACACCTTGATTGATCGGTCCAATCACATCTTTTGCGTGATGATCCTCGATCCATCTCATCACGGGTTTAGGGCTAGTAGGTCAACATCTATGTGATTTGAATGTGAATCACTATGATTACGACTTGATACTTCTTCAAGATTCTGACATTTTGCACCTCAGAGGAGCGGTGAATGTCTGACACTTGCTCAGTGTGAGAGCTTTCTGGGACATGCCTATCAGAGAGGTCATTTCCAGAGTTGGCTCACTGATGAACATCTTCAGTTTCCATTTCTGGAATTCTCATAGAAATTCTTCATCATGTCTGAGAATCATCTGGTTGTTACTAGGCATTTCATGCTTTTCTTCCGTAGTCATTCTCTCTTCCACAATGATGTTCTTCCTTTCCGAGGGTTCTTCGTAATCCTTTATCATTAGTTCCTTGAACCTTTCGTAGAGTTCATCGAAGGGGTGTTTTTGTTTCCTTCATAGAATACAACATGAACCGATTCTTCAATCTTTTTGTTCTTTGTTGTAAACTCAGATGCTTTGCTATTCATAGAATAACCAAGAAACACACCTTCATCTGCCTTTGGTTGAAATGTTCTTAGATACTCTTTTCCATTGTTAAGGACAAAACATCTATAACCAAACACTTTCAGATGTTTGATATTAGGGGGTCTACCAACCAAGAGTTCATATGGGGTTTGTTTATCAAACATCTGTTCTGAGTGTACCATGTTGTGTTTACAGCTTCAACCCAATAAACTTCACTTATTTCAAAGGTCGCCTAGCATTGTCCTTGTCGCTTCTTTAAGGGTTCTATTTTTCCTTCGCAACACCATTTTGTTGTGGTGTTCTTACAGAGGAAAGTTGGTGTCAGATACCTTGTCGGTACAAAACTCCTTTATATATGTAATCGTCGACAAACTCGCATTCATGGTCTGCTCGATTGCATACTTTGTCATTTTTCATGACTTCAAGCTTATTCAGAAGTTTGGTATCTCCACCCTAGCATCGATTTGTGCTTTAGAAAACAACCCAAGTGAATCTTGAGAAGTCATCTACAACAACTGCACTATACTTCTTTCCCGCATAACTAGTTACGTATGATTCAAAAGATCCATGTGTAATAGTTGCAAGGTCTAACACTAGAGTGTCCGGTTTTGGACTTGAAAGAGATTTTGGATTGTTTCCATCCGACATGTAGCAGAATGATACCATCCTTTCTGAAAGATGTTTTGGGAAGGCCAACCACTAACTCTTTCTTAGCAAGTTTGTTCAGAGTTTTAAAATTCAAGTGACTCATTCTTTTGTGCCATAACCAGTGCTCTTCTGTGTGACCTGATTGACTCAGCATGAGACATTCCTCAATTGTGGCAGATGCCCAATCGGCAACATAAAGACTTCCTTTCCACCGAGCAACCAAGACTGTCTGCTTTGACTCATTGTCTATAAGTTTGCAATACTTTTCTTTGAATTTCATAGTGAATCCCTTGTCTGCAAACTGGCTCATGCTAAATAGATTATATTTCAAACCTTTAACATGTAATACGTCAGTGATTGTTAATGATCCTAATTTGACGCTACAAATCCTGAGAGGGATTTAATTCTCCTCTAGCAAATGATGTCCGTCCATTGTTGCAAGCTTTGTAGTTTACAGATTTGCTTTGTCTCCTATCATGTGCTTTCCAGATCCACTATCATATAGCCATCGAGCCTTAGTCCAAGAGGCTGCTCGCACAAAACAGAAACAGTGATTTAGGTTCTTGCTTCGTAGATAGAACCATTTAGACTAAACATTCTTCCAAAGGAATCCACTTTTTAGTGAATTTCTTGGGAGTTTGTTTTGTTTAACTTGATCAAGGAAATGCAATAAAATGTAATTTTGATCTCAATTTTCCTTCGGGGTGTTTCTAGGTGATCCCTTTGGTGCTTTCGGACTGGTTTCGGGTTGCTTTTCAAAGAACTTAGCCTTTCCGACTGTGTTCCTTCTAGCTCGCATTCAGCTTTTCATGGCTTGAGATTTCTTCCACTTCTCTTTGCTACGCAATATCGCCTTGTGCCATTGTTCTCGCCTTCTTTATATTGTTGCGTAAGAACTTTTCCAATAGCACGATAGCCAATGCCATTTCAACACCTTCGGCTTTGTGGATACGTTCTTAAGTTTTACTAGTTTCGCACCATCTTTATTTCATAAATGGTACAAGAGAGAATTTGCCTATTCCAAAGCAATTCTTCCTTTCCTAGTAATGTAGCAATGTGGATGGTTGCATGTCCGAGGGTCAGGTTTCTTTTCGTAAACCTTATCCACAAGTTTCTTGTGAACTTGTTGTTCTTTCAAAGGTCGGGTTGCTACTCCATTTCCTTTGTCAACTACTCTAGCTTTTCTCACCAATGCTATAGGTGGTTGAAGAACCATTCTGCTGACTTTTTACAAAGGTCAACCTTTCATCACTCTTCTTCGAGGAGATAAATTACTCGATTGTTCATCAAGTCCAAGTCCACCTTTCTCGAGGGATCTCTCATATAGGATTGAACCTCGTGAGAGTGTCACTAGCCTTTGCATAAGATTGAAGGATAGCTCTTCTTTCTCGAGTTCTTCATTCTCGTAAAGCGCCTTCATCATTTTCTTATTAAGTTCATCCAAGGCTAGTTTGTGAGAATTTTCATTCTCGATATCCGAGCTTTAAAGGCTATTTCAGCGTTCTTGTTCTCAGATACTCGTTAGCTCGTAAACCTCTTTTTCAAGAGTTTCTTTGCTTTCCTCTAGAATTCGGTTTTGGATTTTGCTTCGTAAATTCTTTCTCATAACGATCCAATTCACTCTTGACCAACTCTGATCCTCAATGCCATCATCACCTCATAGTACGT
This sequence comes from Plantago major, assembly GCA_026545765.1. Classification (NCBI taxonomy): domain Eukaryota; kingdom Viridiplantae; phylum Streptophyta; class Magnoliopsida; order Lamiales; family Plantaginaceae; genus Plantago; species Plantago major. The sequence goes on along the minus strand of CM048839.1, from coordinate 83,989,904 downwards.
AAATTGTGAATTGTTAGTTACCTCATCAGCCATAATACACATTTCAATGTTGAGATGTTTGACCAAAGAATCTCAAAGAACTCCACACATTTCATTCTTTAAGGTCAAGTCGATTACATCGTGGTGATTCCACACAATTCGGTGATGGTAGGTTCGAGTCATCCGAATCTCCATCTTCGTAATCTCTCAATGTCTAGAGCATCAAGTTGAATTTGAATCTTCTTCCTTTCTTCACCAAGAAGGCCCTTTGATTTCTTTTTGAAATTTCTTCCGTCTTCTTGTCAATTGCCTCGAGCTTATTTAAAGGTGACAATCTCTTGAAGTGACCAGCTTTTGACAATAGAATCGATATCATTTCCTATTTCGCAGTTTTCAAAGATTAACACCTTTCCGAATGGGGTGTTCAGAGAGTTGTTCATTTGTATGTTCTCAGACCGATGATAGTTCGGGCCAAGATGCTTTTTCACTTTTCTTTAGCTTTTCTTCTCTCAATCTCGACTCACAAATTTCATCATGTGTCTTATCGAAGAGCATTTTCTTCGATGCATCTTTCGTATCCTTCTTTCGTAAGAACCTTGAGAAACTAGAGCAACACTTTGCAACTTTTCAAATTGCTTGTTCTCTCGAGTTGTCTCATAGTCTACGCTTGCAAGATGAGAGAAGAGCTTCATCGAGTAATATTTGGCATCCCTTGGTTGAAATAAACGAACTTAGTGTGCTCCCAACAGGATTGAGACTTCGATAATAGTCTTAATCTTTTCCGGGGAGTATCTGCTGCTTTCACCAAGTGCAGCCATATCACTCATAAGTGTAGTAAACCCAAATCAAGTTCTTCTAGAGTTTATGGGACCTTGTTTGAAGTTTTGAACTTCAATTTAAGAACTTCAACTTGTTTTCTTTTTTTTCGCCCAAAGACAGATTTCTTCAATCACCGCTGTGCAACTTCGCTGCTTTAGCACCCCACGCTTTAATCGTATGTGCTCAGGTATCGATCTGATGATGATATTACGAGCTTGACCATCCAATCTGTGTCTCTTGGCATCTTCAGATGTCCAGAGCTCTCTTGGCTTGTCTTCATATATAATGCTTCCACGAGCAACATAATCATTATCACTAGCAGCCATATCCTCGCTTCCATCTTCCTTGTTTGAGGCTTTTCTTCCATCAGACACCTCAGTAACTTGTTTGAGTTGTCTGATTTTGATAGGCCCTTCATTGATGACATAGATCATCTCGTCACTAATGGCCTCCAGATGGAGCATCATGTTGTTCTTCCATTTCTCGTAGTTTCGCTTCAAAACAGTGCATCACCAGACATACCGCACACTTAACACACAAATTATATAGTCCTCGAAGAGACAAAGTTCCTTCACCTATCTGGGATCTAGGTTCAAGTGTATGATTGTGAACCTCCTGCACTGTTACCACTTGTTGGTCCATATAACGGCAAAGTAAAAGAATCGAGGGGGGTGAATAGTCTTTAAAACTTTTGTCGATAAATAGCTTCGTAAACTGGGGTTTCTGATACTTAAATTCAAAGCGCGGAAGACTTTAAGATAGGTAAGTGAAGAAACAATAAGAATGTGTGTGTGTGCTTTGCGGAAATGTAAATACAGAAAGGTAAATAACACAAAGAATATAGTGGTATCCGGAGGTGGCGAATCCTCCAACTAATCCACTTCGGTCTTTCTGAGACCTAGAATTCACTAGAACAGATAATTGAGTTCACCTTTCAATAATCCTATTCTAAGATTCTTAAACAAATGGTTCCCAACCAAATGTTCCCCCTGAGTTATTCCCCAGCTCCTAGAGCTAAGTACTTCCTCTACTCAGATAACCTTGAGTTATTCCCCGATTTCCCAAATCAAGTACTTCCTCTCCACGCCTTGATGGTGTTGGTTATAAGGTTTTGTTAGAAAGGCTTCAGATAACTTTTCGCTTATGTTTTCAGAGAGCCAAATGTAACGACTAGTTAATACACTTGTTCAAAGGATGGTCGCTTTGCTCTTTATTGACCCAAGTAATTGATGTCTGTTCTGGATAATGAGCTTCAGAAAGGGTATCTGATAGTTCAACTCTTTCACGAATAACAATCTCTTGTTAAGGTTCAGGACAACTTAGAACTACTAGTGATTCTTCAAGCAAATGTAAGGCTTTCGTAAAGGGGTAGTAGAGTGCTTGAGAGAATACTTTGCTTGATGGTAATTTTGCAAGATAGAGCGCTCTAAGGTATGTTCTTCAAGCATCTAAGTGTGTGATATATATAGATAAATTTGAGAGGCGTTTGAATTATATCCATTGTGCTCTCCATCAAATTATATCCGTTTATATCTTGACTATGTACTCAGAAGTCACTATCTCATTTTTCAAAGAAAACTGCTTTTTGCAGCATATCTGCCGATGCATTTAATGCATAGTATTGTTCATTGTCCTATAGTCTCAACAGATACATGAGCCTTTCTGATGGCTTGCATGCTCCGTACTCATGATGTCATATGTCCAGAATCATATTTCAAAAGTAAGTTAATATACTTAAGAAAGGATTAAAGGACATAGTCTTTCTGAGTTAGACTAAACCTCAGGTCTTCATAAACCTTGTGCAATCTTCGTAAAATCTCCATTGCTAGATTGATCTTCATGGTCTTCTTGAAATAAAAATTACACTCGAGACCTATAATCCTAATACAAGATTTACTAGACTAATCATACTCAAGGATTTCCTCTTTACAATGTTCAAGTGAACCAAGAGTACTTAATCACCTTTCCGCTAAGATAAGAACATGTGATGAGTGATCAAAATACAAACAGATATTCCTAACATATTTTTTGTATCATCAAATATTTATCGACACTATTATTTAGAAGTTTAGAGCATATGGACATGTATGTCAATGATCTGTTTTTACAACTAGAATAAGTACTGCTAACAAAAACGGATTAGCACAAACAGAACATTGACATAACTATCCATTTGCTCTGAACTTCAAAATAGCAGTGTCCAATAAATATTTCAGCACCAGCTGGGTATACTCTTCCAGCAGCTTGGAAACGTAAGACACCAAAAAATGCTTCAATAAAAAGTATATGATTCCATCAGACGTTCTCCTCAAGTATTGGAAAAACACCATAATTTCTAGACACAGTTATAGCTAAAGATACTTTGAATGATTGAAAGAAAGATAAAGATAAGCGTGATGAAATACAAAACGGAATTGTGATATATATATATATATATATATATACCTCGTTAGAAACGATTGGTGTGGGCGTATATTTCCAATTTGGTAACCCTAGGCACTGAGTGCGTCGGTTTGGAAGAGCTGAGCTGTTGTTGTATGGGTGTATCATTCCAATTCAGAACACTAGGGACCGGATGCGTCGAAGAGTTCTGTGGAGGCGACATATATATCCATTCCAGTCGTGTCGAAGAGCTGTGTGGAGGCGGATGAATGGAGAGCGAGCTTTTCCGAACTGAATGAGCCAAAATGGCTATGAGCTGTGTGGAGGCGACGTATTAATGAGTTCCTTTCTTCTTATAATTACTATTTCATAAATTCTACTTATAGTTAGAGCTATTATGAGAGTCACTTATAATAAACCGCTCTATTTTTAGATAATGTTATTCTATTAATATAACTTTTGTTGATTTGTATGACTGAATCACCATGAAACAAGGAAAGGTTGTTCATAATGAAGACCGAATATTGTTACCATCTGTGAAAACGTTGTATGTTGGATTGTTATGAAGTAGTCATTTTCTGCAATCAAAGATAGTGAAGTACATGAAACAAAATTCAGTATTTTTTATATTTGGTTTCTTTCCAACAAAAAGGAAAAAGATTTTATATTCAAAAGGCATAATTAAAGGTTTGTTGGGGTTTATTAAAGCATTCTAAAAACCTATGGGGAAACGGTGAACCCTAAAAACCTTGACACATGAAACCATAATAGGGATACACAATAACCTGAAACATTATATATCACGCCCCAAAACCAAATCACTTTGGCGCGACCGGCCGTCTATCGTGAGATGGGCTCACGCCACGAAGCCTACCTTTAACCTCAAATACATCAATTACAATATCTCAGAGTGGTACAAAGAGAGCATCTAAAATCCTATATAGAACAATAATTACAAATCCTCAAAACATAACAACCATCGTAGCAGTACAAATCATCCTATACAATACAAATCTCAGAGTCGCAGCAACTACTAAACAGCCTTCACATATCCATCATCTGACTACCGTCTCAACTCCAAACTATCTTTGTCCAATCACTTACTAAATATATGAAAGGGGGTGTCAGGGTGAGCTCCTGGCACTTTTACCCGGATCAAGTACATAAAAAAAGTATACATATATATACACTCCGTTTTATATCAAACATAGTCGAAAATCATTTGCATGGAACATGTCACAGTAATCACAATTCACATTTAGCTCGAATTAAATATACACTACGGCCACACAAACCGTGGTGGCACACAGGTCAGCTTTCACATCACATATCCCCTAACACAATAGGGTCACACACATAACACTGGGAGTACTCCAAAGCAGAACATTCCCCCCGAAAGGGTCACACACTTCATAGGCATATCGATGAGCATAAACGTATACATAATCCATGCTTTATCAAATCACTTTCACAATTCGCATACAAAAGGAAAACATTTTGGGATACACATACTTGATCATTTTTACGAATAGACTATTATATCAAGTCTCATTACATGATATAATAACCATAACTTATTTGTCAAACTTTAAAACAATACATATATATACTATAACAATAAAATAAAGTAAAAGTGTCAAGAGTTTCCCTTACATCAAGGTCGATACAATTCCAAGTCAAACTTAACTACCCGCAGGATCCTCCAATAGCTTGCACATCAAATCTCCAAAGTCACTTCGAACCACAATTCCTCCAAAGCACCACTTACAAACTCCGTTTAATCTCTACCTGGCTTTTATAGGTCGAAAAGGGAAATGTAGGTTATAAGGGTAAAACGGTAATTTCTGGAGCTAGGAAAAATAGGAATAAATGGTGGGAAGGCATATATTTAATTCTGCAACGTCTTGGGGTACAACGGTAATTTTATGGGAACGAAAGGGACTTGAAAATAAATAAGGTCATGGCTGGGTTTGAACTTGTGTCCTCCAAGTTCACAGCACAACGCCAAACCGCACAAGCTAGTGACCAACTTTTTATTTCATTGGCAGAAGTTGATCTATAACTTGGCGATGGCAATTTCTGTAGATTAGGTGCGAGTCAGGGGCAAAATAGGTATGTTACGGGTCTGGGCCAAAACTGAAATATCCGGAAGTTGGTTAAATTGCACAGGAGGTCCTTGGGACCATCAAATTCTCAAAAGGAAGGGTTTTAACTTTTCAAAAAACCTCAAATCAGTCCCTGTTGATTATGAAAACTTCCAAACTCCATGAAACCCGACCAGAACAGCAAAAGATTAACACCAATCGAATCCCCATTAGTCACTCCATTCGAATCAACAACGAACAGTACAAAACTCAACAAATCGTTCCAAGAACTTCGCGAATTCATCCTGATCAAGTTTCGAGATTTCAATCGTCCGAGCTTCCGGTTTCTGTGAATTGGGCTTTTCAATTGGGCCTTTCTCTGGTCCATAATCAAACCAATAAGTAAGAATCATTGTAGCCCGATTCAATTTATCGATCCTTAAATTAATGACTAGTAAAATCTCTTGCCTCAACTCCAGTCAGAATAATTTCTCGTCTACAAACTAAATTCATATATACGGTCCAATAAAATTCCGGGATATTACATTATAAACATAATGTGAGACCCCATCAAAAAAATAAAAACGGGATCATAAAATGCACAGTAAAAATTCACGAATAAATTTGTCATAATATACTACGTTCTAGTTCAACTTTATTTATATGTTTTTGAATATTATTAACGAATGAAATATTTCATGCTTTCTCACACATAATCATTCCATACATAATATGATAGCCATAATTTGGACTCACGTGAAATTTAAACAACTCGAAGAACAAATATAACTCTATATCATATTTTTTTTAAATAATAACTATGGGATTAATGCATTGATAATTCGCAACGAAAATGAGAATTATGATCCTCAAAAGATAATCAAACTCTGAAAATATCGGGAAGCATATGCAAATAAACGAACTAAAAAGCGTGAACACGACATATGTGGTGTGAAAATATGTAACAAGGATTAAGTGCTAGCCAAAATAAAAGTAGTATAAATTCACTATGACCATTTAGTTAGTAAATAAATTCCACATATAATATACATTAATGAACAAAATACACCTAGTGTATTCATACTTGTATATAAACAAGTGTATACCTCAATTATCCTTCATCCTACACTATAAATAAGGGTCATCTTCTTCCTCATTAGTTCCTTCTTCTACAAAACAAACAACTCCATTAACAACCTCCATAGCCACACTCCAAGCTTCTCTAACATATGAAATTTCTCAATGAAATTCACATGCAATTATATAATTAGAATCCTCCCAACACAAGAAAATAATAACATAATCCAATTCATGATCAAGCTACAAACCAAGAAGTTGGAAGGTAAGAACTTCTTCCTCCTTTGGTCATTTTCTCGCTTTTCTTTTCTCTTGATTTTCTTCCATCCTTGCACCACTAAGACCGGGCAAGAACTTTCTAAGAGATCAATTTTCCAAGAATAATTAAAATTGGGGATGAATACATCCAAAGCTCAAGGAAGACAATTGATATGGTAGGTAAAATCTTCAACTCATTTCTAAAACCTCTTTATAACTCATTCTTGATTTCATGCATGTATAGATTTGGGTTCTTTATCATATCTCCTTAAACATTGTGTTTAAAAATATCATAAACTGGTTCATATGAGTTTAGATGCTTCAAAAAGTCCATTGCATGTGAGATTTAAGACCTTAGGAGTTGAAATTGTGAAGGTCCAATAATTTCATAGGCAAATTGTCATGTTTTTGAAAAATTCGAATGAAATAGTAAAATTGCGTATTTGTTGTTTATTATTCTTATGGTTATAGCCAACAGGATAATCGAGTATATTGAGAACTGGAATCAGATGATTCGAACTTATATTGAATTAAATAAAAGTCATACACTCTCGCGATTTAATAGATGGTGAGGAACTATGGATTATTGCCAAATACCTTATTTCAGTACCTTAATTGGATTCAAAGAACTTGAGATTCATAGAACTGATAGTATTTACAACCCTCTCTAAGGCCTTCTCCAGCAGAGTCCCAAACCGAGTCCCAAATCAGTTTGGGACGCTGGAGTCTGAGCGCGAGGCCCAGCGCTGGAGCGCTAGGCATTTCCCTTTTTTTTTTTTTTTTTTCATTTCTTTTTCTTGTTTTCTTTCTTTTCTTTCCTCATTTCTTGTTTCCATTCCTCTTTTCTTGTTTTCTTTCCTCTTTTCTACTTTTATCTTTTTTATTATTTTTCATTTTTCTTGAATATTTCCATATGATAATAATTAATAATAATTATATGTAGCAATAGAAATATACTTATACATTACTTTTCAAATTTAAAATACATATTATTTGAACTTAAAATCACACTTGTAGAATGTAGTATTTTAATTGTTGTAATTTTCATTTTCAATTATTGTAATTTTCAATTTCAAGTATTGTAATTTTCAATTTCAAATATTGTAGTTTTTTTCAGTAATGTAATTTTTATTTTCAAGTAATATATTTAAAAAAAAATAATGTGATTTTGTTATAATTAATTAACGATATATTAATAAATTCAAGAATACAGTTTAAGAGGAAATAAGAAAAGAAAATGAAATGAAAAATCAAGTTTGAAAGAAATGTGAAAAGAAAATAATTTTTGGGCCTCACTGTTGGAGTAGAGAATTGGAGAGTTGCAAAGTGAGTTGCAGTAAGTGGAATGCTGACGTGGGAGAGATTTTGGAACTAAGTGAGTTGCAACTGCTGGAGATGGCCTAACTATGCCAATGAGAATTGTAGTTTTTGGTGTAAAAATAAATATTTTGTGATTAAAGTACTATCATTGCTCGTACAGGAGTGTTTTAGTTAGAAAAATGAGTTTATTAATCTCCAGTACAAGATCTAGAATGTTCAAAATCCAAGCTCGTTACCTTTATTGACCTATTTTATTGGCATACATTTCTAGTGCATTAAACCCATGTTATAGCCAAAAACTTGTATTTACCTACCTACTTAGGGGTCAGAATAGCAGGATAGTCTATGCATCTATCTGCACATGCAATAAATGCTAGTGTGTCCCTTGGTTTTGCAAATGATATGCATCACTCCTTCCGTTCCAATAAGAACTTCCTAAGTCCTTGCTTTCTCTATTTTGATGAAAAAATAATAAAATATTAGTTTGCATGGTGTATTATGTTGGTAAAGTTGTAAGTGGGTGATAAAATAACAGAGAGATTGAATAAAATGATGATAAAGTAGAAAAGATATATAATAAAGAAGTAGTTATTATTATTATTTTTTTTAATGAAAAGTGGAGTTATACTCCATATATTACCATACAGATCATGAAAGATCCTAGTTAACACAATACAAAAGATGAGATACCAAATAAACTAACCTAGACCTAATAAGCCGTAAAATTACAAGCCAAGGTGAAAAGAATCCTTAACCGCATAACTAGTTAGTTAAAGATACAGCATATACCAAAAGGTTGGAAAGGTGAAGTCAATTGGTTGTGCTGCAGAATGAAAAGGAAAGGATGGCGGATGTGTCTACTCAAATGTGCATTCACGGAGACCAGCTACTCCTTATGACTGGAACGTAACATAATTGTCTTTCAAAACAAACTAGCGGAGCAAAACATAAGTGAGCAGATTATCGTGAATCTCATCAACATATACTGGGAAGATAGAAAAATGTGCAAGTATTGCGCCGTTTTGATGCTAAACTAGATTAATTTGGTTATTTAGAGTTATTTGATTTGCCTGGATCCGGGGATCGGCTTGTACTTGTTTGGAATTCAGTAAAGGTTACTTTCGGTTCCCAAAAAAAAAAGAATTAGTTACTTGGATAGAAACATTTCATTTATGGGTTAGGCGCTTTAACTAAACGCCAAAAATGAAAGTTAGGAAGTTATTAATGGAATGTATGTAGTACTATCGCTATAAACTAACATGGTAATTCAAATAAGCAGAAGATAAAAAAGAATGCAAAAACGTCTTTAGTCCATTTCATGGTACTGCTCGAAGTTATTGACACCAAACATTGATTAGTATACAGATGTAAAACATACAATTTACAAATTATGGTCCTGACATTGATAAGTGATGTGCATTGATGAGTCGATTTTACATCGTCTCATTCGGTATTTTTTACCATCTTATTACTATTCTTAAGTATAGTTCCTATGCGTTTTATTTTGTATTTTCTTACGTTTTCATATTTTGTGTATTTTGTAGGTATTTGGCTAAACTGCGCTAATTAATGGCAAATGGTGTATTTTATATACATCTATAGGATATGGAGTTCCAATGCCTCGTATGCATGCTAGAAGTGGAGCCGGAAGACCAAAATACCAAGAATTGGAGTCAAAAGGCGAAGGTTTTTCCGGAAGAATCGGCGACGCCAGCTTTTTATAAGAAGAATCGGCGACGCTAGCTTGAATCAAGGCCCACCAGCTTGGCAGAAGAAGAATGGCCCCGGCTTCTTGCAAGAAGAACTGGCGACTCCAGTTCCTTTTACTGGCGACGCCAGTAAGTATAAGATCGCCTTGTCGTTTTCCCCGCCTGCTTAGAATTAGTTACTTACTATATAAACTATATATAGGACCTCTTGCTTTTATTTTCATAACACAATTTTATTATTATTCTTTTCTTCTTTTGCTTTTCACCTAGAATCGCTTTCTCTTGTAATCCCTAAATTGATTATTGATTGAGAGCATATTCATCATACTTACCTAGGGTTTGTGACACGATTAGGTAAAATTGTTCCTTATCTCGTTTCTTGGTTTTTTGGGTTGATTATGTTTAGTGTATGCCGGTTTTTTATTCTGATTATATTTTACATATGATGAGTGCTTAAGCAGCCTAGTTATGGGGTGGTGACGAATTCAATGCATGCTAGTTAGGGTTCGTGTATTCAATAAATATAAGATGTGATTTACTCTGTGCTGTTTTGATTAATTGTGTATCCAATATTCTGTTTGTTGTGCGTTACGTCAAAATCACTGTTAGATTAAGCATTAGCTCATAACAAAATGTTTTCGTCTTGATTTATCTATCAGTTAGTTGCAAACATTAATATCTGGATTAGCTTAATTAATTGTAGCTTGGTGAAACTGACGCCTTCACTAATGCTATCTGTTTTTTAGAACTTTATACAGTTAGTTCATTGTCATAGTTCTCCGCACCCTGCTTGCTATAAGGTTGCTGGATGGTGCCTGAGTAGTGTAATAATCGGTAGGGCATGTCCCAGTGATAACTAGAGTAAATCGACACCATTATTGTTGCATGTTTCCTGCTAGCTAGCTTGTTTTCTGTCACCACACCATAATTCTTTGATCATATCATTGTCGTTTAGATTAATTTGTTTTCTAATTAGATTGCATAAGTTGATAGATAATATAAAACAAATCCGCTGCCGAAGCAAACAAACTCTTTACTGCTTTCCTTACTGTTATTATTATTCGTAAACAAGACTCAGCTTAGTTAAGTCCTTCGAGACTGACATCAGGGTTAACTTCAATGCACTACAAGTTTTCGTAGTGTTGACAATTAACTCTTGGCTCTTAAACAAGTTTAAAACTTTGATTTTGAGACATCAAGTTTTGGTGCCGCTGCCGGGGACGTAACTCCTTTGTTAAGTTTACGAATTGTAATTTTCAGTTGTATATATTAATTAGTATTTTGTTTGTTTTCCCTTTTTCTTTAGTATAATTTGTTTGGCGGAACTACTTTGGTTTCTTTTGTGTGTGTTGATGAGTCGATTTTACATCGTCTCATCTGGTCTTTTTTACCGTCTTTTTGTTATCCTTCAGTATAGTTTTAGTACTTTTCTTAGATTCATTTTAAATGTTTTGTTCCTTGCGTATTTTGCAGGTATTTGGCTAAACCGAGCTAATTGAAGGCAAAAATTGTGTATTTTATATGAACCTACAAGATATGTAAGTCCTAATGCCTCGTATGGTTGCTAGAAGTTGAGATGGGAAGCCAAAATACCAAGAAACGAAGTTAAACGGAGCAAAATCGAGCGAAGCGGACAAAAAGGGCAAAATCGTAATTCACCGGAAGAGGTGGCGCACGCCATTTGAAGATGTCGCCGCCAACACCATCCAAAGGTGTCAAGGGCGCCAAGGATCGGATCTGGGCGGCCGCCAAGTCTATTTTTGCGGGCACCAACTCATTTTTTGCCCCAGTTCGCCGTTTTCTTTCCTAATTTATCCAGACTCCGTTTTTCTTTCTTTAGTAGGAGAAAACATCGACTATGATATTCATTATTATTCTATTGTAAAAGATTGAACTTGGCTCTCAAGCTAGACCTAGTTTCCAACGATTTTCACATTGTAATCCGACGATTATCATTGATTGGGAGCGTAATCTACATACTTTCTTGCATCAATCGCTTCAGATTCTTCAGGTTCTACCTAGGGTTTGTGACAATAAGGGTAAATCTGTATCAATTGATCGATTCCTCAGATTTAGTATTAGATTATGTGTGTTAATCGCTTAATTGCTTATTTGATTATGTCTTCGCATAACATGAGTAGCTAAACACCTCGATTATGGGGTGACGATTCAAGCATGCTAGCTAGGTTTATGCGCTTATGTATGATCAAAGTTTATTACTTTGTGCTTTTTAGATTAAATTGCATATCCTGCTATTACGTTTGATGCGCAATCCGTCAATATCACTGTTAGATTAAGCATTTGATCCTTGGCAACCAAAACATTTTTCGTCTTGCTTTAATCTAACAGTTGGTTGCAAACGGTAATAGTATGATTAGCTTTATTGATCGAGTTCAGTGAAATTGACGCCTTCACTAATGCTATTCGCTTTCAATCCATGTAGTGACAACTTGAGGTAATCGCTTCGTGGATCGATATTTCTCGTTAGCTAGCTTGCTCTCTAGTCACCACCCATAATTCTCCTCATTCATATATCAATCTCAAGTATGTCAATCATATCTAGTTTTGTCTGCTTAGTTGTTTACTATTACGATAGTTAATCACTCTGCTGCCGAAGCAAACAAACTTTTACTGCTTTTCATATTGTTATTTCTATTCGTAAACTAAAGCTCAGCTTAGTTAAGTCCCTAGAGACCGACCTCGGGGTTAACTTCACTACACTACAGGTTTTCGTAGTGTCGAGAGTTAGCTCTTGGCTAAGTAAAGAAATAATTAAAACTTTGATATTGACACATCAAGTTTTTGGCGCCGCTGCCGAGGACTTAACTCCTTTGTTAAAGTTTACGAATTCTTGATAGTATTTTTACTTTCTGTATTTTTAATTCACTGTTTATCTGTTCTGTATGCCTAACGCATCCCTTTTCAGGTAGTGCATGAATGGGAGAAGAGGTCTTGATTCACCCATTGTACCGTTTATTGACAATATCGATAGGCATTGCAGCAGGTAGAGAAGGATCAGGGAGACAATAAGTGCACTGGTATTTCAGCAGCATATCGAAATGGCTAATGAACCACCACCTTCCATGGTTGTTATCTTCGCACAACCTCTGGGCAACCACCGCCCCAGCATTGTCGTCCCGGACAATGTGAGGAATTTTGATATTAAGGGCCATCTTATGGCCCTACTTCCGAAGTTCTATGGGCAGAAGAACGAGGATGTTATGGGATTTTTGTTAGAGCTGGAGCTGTTCATTGGGAGCCTAGCTAAGGGTGAGGGTGTTACCGATAATGATCTAAGGATGAAGGTTTTCCCTCTGTGTTTGAATGACAAGGCATGGACGTGGATGAATGGCTTGGACAAAGGAAGCCTAACCACATGGCCCCAGGTATACAGTGCATTCATGCAAAAGTATTACCCCAAGTCTAAAACTTCTGCGATTAGGCAACAGATCAGCACTTTTACCCAGATTTATGACGAGTCTCTATATGAGGCGTGGGATAGGTTCAAGGGTCTTCCATCTTAGTGTACTCATCATAGGTTTCCACAGGCTGATTTGAATCAGTATTTCTATGACGGATTAAATGAGAACCAGCAAGCTTTGATAGATGTGTCTTGTGGGGGTAGCATGATGGAGCTAACCGCAGATGCTCTAAAGGATAAGTTCGCTAAGATGGCACAGAATAACCGGCACAGGAACCCCATGAGAAACACCAGGGGGCAAAGAGGTGAAGCAAATGCCACTTATGATGAAGGACAGGGATCGAGCGCAGAGATTGCAGCGCTTACCAATGAAATCAAGCAACTTAAGGCACATGCCTTTAACAGCAGCCCCAACTTATCTACTGAAGTTTGTGGAGTCTACAAGAACCCTGGACACGGAGCTAATATGTGCAGGTCTGATCTAGCCACAGAAAGGAAGCAGCCCGTAGCGGAAGCACCATAGGAGGAGGTATACTAGGTCCAGCAGGGACCAGATGGGAAACCGGTTTACTGGCAGAAAAGGAACAACTTCAATGCGCAACGAGGAGGGTACCAGAAACCTCCCACCAATCAGTTTAATCGAGAAGGTGATAGATCCCTATTGAGCTATGCCAATGGTAAATGCGAGAACCCAACCCCAAGAGTTCAGGAGGTCCAACTAGCAGGTAGCTCTAGGTTATCTGATGATTTTAGGAGCTTCATGAACGAGTCGCGAGAGTTTATGCGCGAGACTAAGGTATACCGCCAGTCTACCGACTTCCGTATTGGGAAGCTGGAGAAGGACAACAACAAGATCCACGGCGTTCTTCAGCAGCTACTTGAGAAGAACCAGGAGAGGGAGAAAGGAAAATTCCCTGGTGCCCCTGATAGGGCAATGGAGATCAAGGTTATAACAGAAACTTCGGTTGAGGTGACCGTTTCGGGAGATGAGACCCGTGTTGAGGTTTCAAAACAGATTTGTGCAACTTGTAGGTGTGCATCATTTGTTCAGATTGCTAGAGAAGCGATAGTGGAAGAGGTGATAACCCCCAGTAATCCTGTTGATGAGTTGACTCCCGAGCAAGAGGGAGATACAGGTATTGTGGATCAAGATCTGGTTTCTGGAGCAGATGAGGATTCTGCGAGTATGGTGAGCACTCCGGAGGTAGGGGCAAGATGCATGCCGGCCAAGGAAGAAGAGGGCACGGAGAATGGAACATAGTACACCCTAGGTAAGAAGAGCTTTAATATTGTAGTGGGGATGGGTACCTCGAAGGTCATAGCAACCTCGATATCGGAGCTACCGTTAGCACTATTCCGCATGCCTCTTCAAAGGATGTAGTTTCACGAGACCGGAGGAGATGAAAGCTCGCCTCGATGGCGGATGGTCGATAGGAGGCCCGCTGGATCGGCAAGGATGTTGCATAAGCCGAATGGGAGACGATCTCACCGATTTTGTTGTCTTGAAAGACGCTCGAGAAGAATGTAAGAAAGCACCCGATATGCCTTTACTTGGGTGGCCATTTTACCGCTTCTAAAATTGACATTAATGTGTTTAGACGACAATGACTTATGAGGTGAATGGTCGAGTGGGAATAGTGAAGGCATCGACTACATCCCTAAGGATTTTATTCGGGAGGAGTATTCATGGGTTTCGTGGGACCTCTCTATATACTCCCTCGTGAATGTGACAAAAGAAGTGCAAGCAAGGGAAGTCTAGTACCCATCATCGTACTAACTAGAGTAAAAGTCAAGCTAGAGACGAAATAAGCGCTTCGGGAGGCAACCCGGTTTTACTTGCTTTTTAGATAGCTTGCATTGCATTCACGCCTTCTTCCATTAAATTAGTTGCATTCACGCTACTTTCGCTCATTTAAAAAAAAAAAAAGGTACGACATAAACCGAAGGTTGGCTTCACTTGGCGTCCGCCATGTAACGCCAGTGTAGGTTGGCGGGCGCCAACCTACACTTGGCGGGCGCCAAATCCCCCCTCTTTTTTTTTTTTTAGCCGCTTCTTCTCTTCTTCCCCCCACTTCTTTTTCCTCGATTTCTTTCTCCATAGCCGTTTTCTCCCCTCAAATCTCCATTCTCTTGTTTCCCCACCAAACCTTGCATTCTACTTACCATTGTGAAGCTGCATCATCTAGACTCGATTTTAGCTAAAAACTCATATCATTCACTCATTATCCGGATTGAAGGTAATCACAAGAACCCTAATTTTTGCAATTTAGGGATTTTCGAATATTGGTTGAAATTGAGCTCTCTTATTATGCTATCTTGTCAGTTAACAATCATTGAGCATGTTCTAGATAGTAATTGTTGCCAATTTTATCGATTTCCCTGATTTTTGCAATTTGTGAACTGGGCATGAATAGTAGGATTTTGTTGGATCGATTTGAGCATGTTTTGAGTATTCTAGTAGTCATGTTGACTTGATTCAAGTGCCATTGTGCTGATTATGATTCGCTTTGGTTCATCTTCTACTACGTTGCACTAGCTAGAATACTGCTTTTCTGAAAAGTATGCTAATTGCTTGGTTGAGATGTTTTGGGGCTATGGCTTACACTCCTATCACATATGCTAAGGCCTTATTAATCTCACCAACGCATAGTGCACTAACCATTCTCACCCTCTGCTGTTTTCCCTCTGTCTGTTTTGAATTTCAGGTAACCATGTCTTGCCGAACTAGAGGAGGCAAACGTTCCCGCAATGAGGTAGGATCCTCTTCCAGAGCCGCCTATAAGCCCTCTAGCGCTGCACAAGAGTTTAAGGTGAACTATAAGGTCGCAACAAGAGGCTTCATAGCTGAGCGCGAGATCCATTTGGGTGACGATCCAGCGACAGGAAGTAATACAAAGGAACCGTACGGGGTTCTATCTTTCCAAAAGTGGCTCAGAGTGAACATGAGATACCCCGGTTTTGATGCAGCCTTGGTACGGGAGTTCTATGTGAGTTTCGAGGATGTAGAAGAGTATGGAGATGGAGATATACTAGTCCACGTGCGTGGGCAGACAGTCGACTTCAGCCCAGAAGCCATCTCTACCTTCCTGGGATTGACTATTCCCAGTGAGCGCGATTCTATTCAGCACGAGAGGGACAGTACATTAAAGATTCCTGCCGTCAGCCGCCTGCTACTCCATCAAGATGTCGAGTTCCCCAAGCATAAGGAGTGGAAGATCCATCGACATGACTTGACGAAGACAGCTAGGTTGGTCAGGGAATGGCTAGCAACTACTATGTACCCTAGCAAGAATGAAGAGTATGTTCGTGGACACCAGGCTCACACTATGCAGGCCATGCTATCTACTCCACCTAAGTTGGTGAACCTTGGAGAGATTCTCTACGACGAATTTAGAGATCAGAGGAAGACAAAGAAGGGCTGCCTAATTTTTCCATGTATGATCACTGCTATGTGCAATGTAGCTGGAGTGCCAGTGCCCATCACCGATCCTATGGAGGCCCCTTTGATGCCCAAGTCCTTCAGGAAGACCATCGTGGCACAGATGTCTTCGGTTGAGAAACTTTCTGCCTTAGCTAGCAGGCCTGCAGACTCATCTAGTTCCGACGAGGAGTTTCCAAAGACCCATGATGCAATCGCAGGTACATCACATGATGCGGGCATTTTTTACTTCCGGGGTATGCAGGACTTTCTTGACAGTCGCTTCGCGACTTTTGGCACTCAGTACTCATGACACCTGGATGCTATCACTGCTCAGCAAAGGGCCATACAGGAGTCACAGTCTACTTTACAACAGCAATATACACAGCTCGCGAGCACACAGTCCAAAATTATGAGAGCCAAGTCCTCCCTGCCGAACTATTATGAGCAAAGTACTTTTGCCTGTGGTCGACCACCCAATCCGAGGAGCTGCGCGGATGGCATGCAGATATGCAGGCTTGGTAGTCAATGGCTGGAAGCTGACGCCAGCCAGAAGAGGATGATGATAATGGTGATCAATAGTCTTCTTATTTCTTCTTTTCGGGTAGTACCTTCTTCGCTTTTTTTTCTTTTTATCCTTTTCACGGAGACCATCTCTAGTCCAGTTCGGAGGGGGTCGCTTAGTGTACTACCTTTTGTCTTCATTTCTTCCTGCTCAGATTTCTTATTCGAGTATGTCACCGCTGAGTCTAAGTCTGCTCCCAAGTCGAGCGCCTATTGCACGCATTTCAAACCTGCTTAATGCTCGAGTTTTGATTGATCTCGACATTAGCAATGGCATGAATAAATTCATTAAGTTCGCTTTCTCCTATAAATAGAAAGTCCGTCTAATCGTAGAGTCCAAAAGCTCGAGAGTAAACCTTTGCCGATGAAAAATATTGTACCGCGCCGTGTGATTTAATTCGAAGTGCAAACTCCTTGTTTGTGCCTCATCATTCTCATGTGTACTCTGTGTAAGTTAAGTATGACGAACGACATGTTTTACATTCTTATTTTCTTATGCCAAACCCGTTCCAAGAACAGATTTGGGGAGGAAGTTTATGTCCTACTTGTATTGATAAAGACTGTGTTCAGGTTTTTCGTTCTCTCAAAAAATAAATAAGTCTCGCAGTGGATCTGTGGTACTAGTTATCACCGTTAGTCGTGTTGGGCACGCTTTATACTACCTATATACCGCGTGACCTTAAAAGCTATATGTCCATGAGGGTTGATGGCGTACAATTAAACCAAAGACGCACAAAAGTGCGGACTTTCGGTAAAACAGACACAACCAAAAAATTGAGACAGAAAAAATATATAAGCATATGGGTCAAATATAAGACTGCAAAAAATGAAAAAATATAAATATTGAAGAAAGAGAGAACGATTGCCTTTTTATAAGTCTACTGTTGATTGTTACAGAGCTATGAAAAAGTCCCTTCCGACTTAACTGATTGAGTACATTGCATGAGGTATTTGAGGCATCTTTGTGACGCGCAAGTCACCTTCCTTATCCCTTTATATTCTTGAGTGATTACCCCTACTGGACACTTCCAGGAGTGTGAGAGAATAGATGCATAGGATCCACTTGTGAGGGACTACCGTGTTAGACTTAAGTTCTATTTACTTTGGAAACGAACTTTTTGAACTTGTGCATATTATTCTGTGAATATCAGTGTCATGTCAAAGCTTCTGCATTTTTTGGGATTATTGTGTGCAATCGTAGACTCGGTAGCTTGGGAGCTAGACTTTATTTTGTGTCTATGTGTTTTTATGTGTTTTTTCCCTTTTTCTAGGTTTTTTAGAGAGTCTGTTGCTTGAGGACAAGCAAGGGTTCGGTTTGGGGAGTTTGATGAGTCGATTTTACATCGTCTCATCTGGTCTTTTTTACCGTCTTTTTGTTATCCTTGAGTGTAGTTTTAGTAGTTTTCTTAGAGTCTTTTAATTGTTTTGTTCTCATGTATTTTGTAGGTATTTGGCTAAACCGAGCTAATTGAAAGCAAAAATGGTGTATTTTATATGCACCTACAAGCTATGGAAGTCCTAATGCCTCCTATGATTGCTAGAAGTGGAGCGGGGAAGCCAAAATACCAAGAAATGAAGTTAAATGGAGCAAAATCGAGCGAAGAGGACAAAATAGGAAAAATCGTAATTTACCAGAAGAGGTGGCGCACGCCAATTTGAAGATGGCGCCCGCCAACACCATCCAGGGTGTGTTGGCGGGCGCCAAGGAGCGGATCTTGGCGCCCGCAAAGTATCTTTGGCGCATTAAGATATGCATCATGGGCCGCTAAGTCTATTTTGGCAAAGAAACTCATTTTTGCCCCAGTCATTGCTTTTCTTTCCTAATTCATCCAGACTCCGTTTTTCTTTCTTTAGTAGGAGAAAACATCGACTATGATATTCATTATTATTCTATTGTAAAAGATTGAACTTGGCTCTCAAGCTAGACCTAGTTTCCAACGATTTTCACCTTGTAATCCGACGATTATCATTGATTGGGAGCGTAATCTACATACTTTCTTGCATTAATCGCTTCAGATTCTTCAGGTTCTACCTAGGGTTTGTGTCAACGAAGAGTAAATCTGTATCAATTGATCGATTCCTCGTATTTAGTATTAGATTATGTGTGTTAATCGTTTAATTGCTTATTTGATTATGTCTTCGCATAACATGAGTAGCTAAACACCCTGATTATGGGGTGGTGACGGATTCAAGCATGCTAGCTAGGGTTTATGCATTTATGTATTATCAGGTTACGATTACTTTGTGCTTTTTAGATTAAATTGCATATCCTGCTATTACGTTTGATGCGCAATCCGTCAATATCACTGTTAGATTAAGCATTTGATCCTTGGCAACCAAAACATTTTTTGTCTTGCTTTAATCTAACAGTTAGTTGCAAACGGTAATAGTAGGATTAGCTTCATTGATCGTAGCCTAGTGAAATTGACGCCTTCACTAATGCTATTCGTTTTCTGAATCCAAGTAGTGACAACTTGAGGTAATCGTTTCCTGTGGATCGCATATTTCTCGTTAGCTAGCTTGCTCTCTAGTCACCACTCCATAATTCTCCTCATTCATATATCAATCGCGTTAAGTGTCAATCATATCTAGTTTTGTCTGCTTAGTTGTTTATTGTTACGATAGTTAATCACTCTGCTGCCGAAGCAAACAAACTTTTACTACTTTTCATATTGTTACTTCTATTCGTAAACTGAAGCTCAGCTTAGTTAAGTCCCTAGAGACCGACCTAGCTCGAGGTTAACTTCACTACACTACAGGTTTTCGTAGTGTCGAGAGTTAGCTCTTGGCTAAGTAAACAAATAATTAAAACTTTGATATTGACACATCATGTGTGCAGGAGCGTATGGATTACTCGTATAGCTATGAGTGTGGATCGGACGGTCATGTTGCAGCAAATTGTGCAGATAGGAAGCCACTCATTCATTTTCGACAGGTTTCTAGGGAGACACTCGATACAGCATGGTATAAATTTAAGGGGCTGCAGCAGACGTATCAGAACCATGTTTTAACATTGGGAGAGCTCATGTGGTGTTTCTACAATGGTATCACAATCGGTTGTCAAAGAACGGTGGATAGATTCGCGGATGGGTCAATGCTAGATTTGACTCCTCAATAACTTGAGGATACGATCGAGGAATTGGTTGCATTGATCATATAGTTTGCGGAGCTTGATAGAGAAGAATCTGAAAATGGAGATAACCAAGAGGAGGAGAAATTTGACTCTATAGTTGAACCGAATTCGGACACCACTACCACCACTACCACTGTGACTGCAGATAGGGATGGCCCAATTTGCTATATGTGCGGAATGGATGGTCATGTTTCAGCAAACTATTTGGATAGGGAACCCCTCGTTTATTTTCGACAGGAAACTGGAGAGGATATCTCTGGGGCATGGCATAGATTTCAAGATTTGCAGCAGACACATCCAAACCATGGCTTGCCATTGTCATCGTTACTATGGGTTTTCTACAGAGGTATAACAGGGGAGTGCCAAGAGATGGTGGATAGAGCCGCAAGAGGAACAATGATGACACTGACTCCTCAGAAATTAGAGGAGACGATCAACTATCTATGTATTGACCTCACCAAATCTAAAACCAGACTCAGTCTAGCAGCCGAGTTGCTAGCTCTTTGGTATGCTGACGATGATAACGAGATGGCAGAAGATGAGGCAACTACCATCACTGCATCAGAATCAAGAAGAAATTCTGCCTCGCTTGAAGGAGTTTGCGAGAGTTTAGGCGATCCGTTAGTCATGGAGGAGGAGATGTCCACTGATGTGATCGACGAAGAGACTGAACCACCCGTTTCCGACCGTTCGTTGATGGAGCAGAAACCTGATATCACCCAGATGACACCATCGGATTCACAGTCCAATCCCCTATCTTCCAGTGATCTGTACATACTAGCCACAGCTCGCACACGAGATTGGCTGTGAGTTTCACCCTTTTGTCGTTTTTACTTTCCCCCTGATTCACTTAGTTTTATTTTAGTTTTTGATTTATGTTATTTTAGTTTGCAGGGAATCATGGAAAATAGGAGAAGAGGAGCTAAGGATGGCTCCCAAATCGCTGAACTAGGCGGGAAGGATGCAAGGGATTCATTCCCGTTCGATAATGGATAGCATCAGCCACACGTTTCAGGGAAGTACATTTTCAGCTTTCTTTCTTTCTAGCCTATTCGCTGGGGACCATCTCTAGTCTAGGTTTGGGGAGGGAGGTAGCTGATGAGACAATAAAGTCTCCTTGGGTCCTTTTTTGTAGTCTTTGTGAGTCTTTGTCTTTAGTTTTGTAGTCTTTTTAGTTCGTTTTTACGCTTTGGTGTTTTGTTTGTGTTTTGTAGGAATCTATGCCTTTTGAGCCATATGAGAACAGGTCATCTAGCATAGCTCGCTGCGGCGAGGGATTCGGTCCGCCGCGGTGAGATTTTACGAGAGTGGCATTGAATCTTCCAGCATGGCTCTCCGCGGCGAGGAATTCAGTCCGCCGCGGCGAGATTTTGCAAGTGATCATCTTTTGAGATTAAAGGAGACTCGCCATGTGAAGGAATTGTCCGTCCAAGTAGATTTTAAGTAGTGGAGCCTAAGTTTTGAAGATGGAAGTCATGGCTTATATTATAATGATATTTATATATATATATATATATTCGATATAGCGTTGCCAAGGCGAAGCTATTTTGTACCACAGCTAATACATAATTTATTTTATTTTCCTTATTAGATTAGAATTTTGATTCCTTTTCATATATACTTCTTAACCTAGTTTTGAAAAAAAGCTCCAAGAGCCATACATTAACATTGAGACATCTTTGGAGCTTGGTTATTGATTAATTTGATTCATCAAGTTTGTTGGTATTGATTTCTCAATTGCTTTGTGATGAGAGTCACCTTCCTTTCCTGTTGTTGTTCTTGAGTGTTTAACCCACTGGACACTTCCAGAGTGTGAGAGAGAATAGTGTAGGATTTTCTCGCGAAGGATTGGAGAGTTAGACTTAAGTGTTATTTATATGAAAAACTCTCCTGTAGGACTTTTTGTGCACTATTTCTGTCAACGCCAGTTGAGTGCAAACCTTTTGTATCTTGAGAATTTAACGCTTACATTGGTAGAGTTTGGTTGTTTGGAAGATTGACTCGTCTGTGTGTTATTATATGTCGTAGTCTAAGTTTAGTTGTCTTTAATTTATTTGTTTGCTCGGGGACGAGCAAAGGTTCGGTTTGGGGATTTTGATGAGACAATATTCTAACGTCACATTGGGTCCTTTTTTGTGGTCTTTGTGAGTCTTTGTCTTTAGTTTTGTAGTCTTTTTAGTTCGTTTTTACGCTTTGGTGTTTTGTTTGTGTTTTGTAGGAATCTATGCCTTTTGAGACATATGAGAACATGTCATCTAGCATAGTTTCGCCATGTAGGGATTCGTCACAAGTAGATTTTACGAGAGTGGCATTGAATCTTCCAGCATGGCTTGTCATGCGAGGAATTCAGTCACAAGTAGATTTTGAAAAGTAGTGGAGCCTATGTTTTGAAGATGGAAGCTCGCCGCGGTGGAGCCCCTTGCTCGCCACGGGGATATTATGCGAATGATATATATATTTCGATATAAGGTTGCCACATGAAATATTTTGTCACCAATGACGCAGTAATTTATTTTATGTTCCTTATTAGATTAGAAATTTGATTCCTTTTCATATATACGTCTTTTAACCTAGTTTTGAAAATAAGCTCCAAGAGCCATACATTAACATTGAGACATCTTTGGAGCTTGGTTATCGATTGATTTGATTCATCAAGATTGTTGGTATTGATTTCTCAACCGCTTGTTCTTTACAATTCCTCGATCTATGTTTCATATGATTATTACCATGAATCATTGCATGCAATCATCAATTATGAGTAGCTAAACACCTTTGAATACGTGAGTATGTGAAGATTATGCATATTCGCTCTAGGTTTATCAAAGCACTCATATAGGTTAGTCTCAGACAAATCTTCGTAAAAACCTTCAATTCGATAAGTCCGTATTAAATTCTCTAAATTGTTCGTGTTTAAGGATCGTGAATTGACGACTCACGATTTCTCCAGTATAATATCTTCTAAGAACAATTGGTTGAATTGAATTGATTGATTTTCTGTACAACGACCGTGTGACAAATATGAATGCTATCCCTAGTTCGAATTAGCATAATCGATCTGCCATCAGATTCATCTTTCTCTCATTGTTAATCGTTATCTTAGCTTTAATTAAACTAGTTAGAAGTACAAACAACCCATCAATCAGATTATTACTCGCAAGTATCTGTTTACTCTCACTGCTACATAGCCTGATTAATTCCCTAGAGACCGATCCTGAGTTAGGCTTTAGTCTACAACTACAGCTTATTCTCTAATTGCTTTTTAGAGTATAATTTGAGCTCGTCATTAGCTTTCATGTACTTATCCATATATGTGTCCGTGGTGTCTTTTTATCTTTTGTATGTCTTTTCCTCGTTTTTTGATTTTCTCGTCTTCAAGTCTGACTCCCAAGTCGAGCGTCTATTGCATGTACTAAACTTGTTTAATGCCTGAGTTTTGATTGATCCTTGTCTATTAGCAGTTTTCATGTTATAAGTCTGCTAAGTTTGTTTCTCCTGTAAATAGAAAGTTTGTTCTAGTTCTGTAGTCCAAAATCCTGTGAGCATGCTTAATAGTCGATGAAAAAATGAAATATTTATACCGGCAATTTTGATCTTGTGTGATTTCTCGGGAAATGCAAACTCCCTTGTTTGCGCCTCATCATTCTCATGTGTACTCTGTGAAAGTTAAGTATGACGAGCGACATGATTTTCATTCTTATTTGCTTGTGCCAAAGCCGTCCAAGAACAGGTTTGGGGAAGAAGTTTATGTGCGCCATATATGTTTAATGACTGTGTTTTTGGCTTTTGCTCTCTCAAAAAATGTTACAAAAGTCTCGGAGTGTATCTATGGCACTTCTTGTGCCACCATTAGTCGTGTTGGGCATGTTTCAAATACTACCTACACACCAGCATGGTCCTAAAAAGCCATATGTCCGTGAGGGTTGATGTCATGTATACAAAACCAGCACGCACAAAAGTGCAGACTTTCGGTAAAACAGACACTACCAAAAACTTGAGACAAAATAAGCATATGGGTCATATATAAGACTGCAAAAAAGGAGTATGCAAAAAAAATAAAAAATTGAAAAAAAGAGAGAACGATTGCCTTTTCAAAATTCTACTGATGATTGATTATAGAGCTGTGATAAAGTCCCTTAACTGATTGAGTACAATGCATGAGGTATTTGAGGTAATTTTGTGACGTAAGTCACCTTCCTTTTCTCTTTATATTCTTGAGTGATTATCCCTACTGGACACTTCCAGGAGTGTGAGAGATTAGTTGCATAGGATCCACTTGGGAGGGACTACCGGGTTAGACTTAAGTTCTATTTACCCGGGAAACGAACTTTTTGGACTTGTGCATGTGATTCCGTGAATGTTAATGTGATATCAAACTTCTTGCATTTTTTAGGCTTATTACTTGCAATCGTTGACTCGGTAGCTTGGGAGCTAGACTTATCTTTTGTTTCTTCGTGTTTTCATTTTTCTAGGATTTTTAGAGAGTCTGTTGCTTGAGGACAAGCAAGGGTTCAGTTTAGGGAGTTTGATGAGTCGATTTTACATCGTCTCATTCGGTCTTTTTTACCATCTTAATGCTATTCTCAAGTATAGTTCTTATGTGTTTTATTTGTATTTTGTTACATTTTGATGTTTTGTGTATTTTGTAGGTATTTGGCTAAACCGCGCTAATTGTTGGAAAAATGGTGTATTTTATATACATCTACAGGATATGGAGTTCCAATGCCTCGTATGAATGCTAGAAGTGGAGCGGGAAGACCAAAATACCAAGAATTGGAGTCAAAAGGCGTAAAAGGGTTCTTCCAGGAAGAACTGGCGTACGCCAGTTCCTTTTATCATGGCACCAAGAAGTATAAGATCGCTTGCCATTTTTCCCGCCTGCTTAGAATTAGTTTCTTTCACTATATAAACTATATATAGGACCTCTCGCTTTTATTTTCAGAACACAATTTTATTATTATTCTTTTCTTCTTTTTGCTTTTCGACCTAGAATCATTTTCTCTTGTAATCCGGCAATTGATTATTGATTGAGAGCATATTCATCATACTTTCCACCAGTTCGATTCAAGTTCTTCGATTCATACCTAGGGTTTGTGACACGATTAGGTAACATTGTTCCTTATCTCGCTTTCTTTTTCGTGTCGATTATGTTTAGTGTATGCCGGTTTATGATTCTGATTATGTTTTACATATGATGAGTGCTTAAGCAGCCTAGTTATGGGGTGGTGACGAATTCAATGTATGCTAGTTAGGGTTCGTGTATTCAATATATATAAGATGTGATTTACTCTGTGATGTTTTGAAAGAGCATAAACCGTGACATAGATATGTAGCTAGTCTCTGTGGTTTCATTCCCCAATCGACTCACTTAGTTTCAACTCGCACTACGACTCCACAACATGCATATAACAAATAAGCATTACCCTCTACAACCAGCGGTTATAGGTGTAACCCATTGTCCCATAATGTTATGTATTCCTGCTCCCAAAAGTCAAGGCACAAATCAAAGTAGTACTCAGGTTGGATCGGTAAGTAAAATAGGTAGGATAATATAGAGGAATGTTAGTTGAGCATCATCAAAAGATGAGTAAGGCAAGTAAAGGGTACTTCAGGGGGGCTTATCCTTTCGGACACCAAGTTCCTTCTTTCAGCTTCGTCTTCTTTCAACGATAATTCTCCAACTTCTCCTTCATCATTATAAATACTTCATCGGTTGCTTCACACATAGACTACTTGCTCCTTTTTTCTTTTTTCTTTTTTCTTTTTTTGACATACTATTGTTTATAAATGCTTTACCAACTCGTATGTTTTCGGTTGGCCATCATTGGGCTCTTTTAGTCTCTACATTTTTAGGTAGTGTCTGTTTTACCGAATTTTGCACTTTTGTGTGTGCTGGTTTGGTATACATTCCATCCATCCTCACGGACATGTAGCTTTTTAGGGCCATGCCGGTATGTGAGTAGTATCTGTAACATGCCCAACACAAAAACGGTGATCACAAGGACCACAGATCCACTCCGAGACTTTTGTATCTTTGCTTTTTTAGGTACTTTCTTATATTTTTCTTGGAGCAAGAGCTAGTGATTTTAAGCAACGATAAAACAAAAGTAGGGTCAACAAGGTTACCTTTCGATGATGTTCATCGTCTACTTCTTCCACAAACCAATTTCTCGAATTGAGATCAGGGTTTTCTTCTCTTCTTTCCCTTAAACCAATTCTCAATCATGGTCAAAACATGATTCTCCTCCATTCTTTGGAACTCGTTGCTTCATTTCTTCGTTCAAGTTTAGCGGCGGATAGCTGATACCGCTTATGTAAAGCATGTATAGGATATATATGGTGGAGTTTCATAAAGGCTCAAAAAGCTTTCAGAGGGGCTAGTGAAAGGTATAGAAAAGGGTTCAGAAAGGTGAGTACTACAAATCACGTTCATGCTATTAACATATAAAGACTCATGGGTAGCCGTGTTTACACAGTTGTACACAGGACTTTATTGGAGCAGCTAGTAAACTCACTCGTCAAGGTAGCAAGGATCGGGGTAGGTCAGAGCATATATTCCATAAGCAGTGAAGCATGAAAACGAATCTGCTGCCCCTATCTAGTCATACTTCATACCGAGGACTTTTATCATAGAACAATCTTCTTTTCAAAAAGAAATAACCTTACAGATAAAGGTAAATCTAGTTCTTAGACATAAATTAAACTACAAATTACTAAGTGCGAGTATTTAAAAGTTATTACAGGCCGAGTAATTTAGCAAGTAGTAGTCAAATCAAATTCTTCCCCCAAACTTACCAGAGAGCAGATAAAAGAACTAGGAAAATAAAGAAGAAAAAGAAAAGACAGTTCCCTCCTTGTGCTAGTCCCGGCCCTTGTAGGAGAATAAGAATAGAAGAAAGAAGATAATATAGAGAGAATAGAATGGAGAGTTCGTTCTTCACCTCAAAATGATAGTATACCAAGTGTAAATGTATCTTAATGGGCTATGGGTATATGAATAGACATATCTACCTTCCACTAATTCTTGTACATTCATAGTCATTCATCTATTAACTAATATACATTCATCTCTTCATACACTAATAAGTATGCATTAATCTCTTCATTCACTAACTATTACAATTAATGTACATTTATCCATAACAGTATTAAATTTTTTATGATACTTGTTCACAATGAAATGGTATGGGAGTTAGGTTGCAACCATATTGATTATATCTTGTATAGAAAATGATGATAGTTCATTATGCAATTTTTTTTTTTTTTTTTTGA
The DNA here is from genome assembly GCA_026545765.1 of Plantago major. NCBI lineage: Eukaryota > Viridiplantae > Streptophyta > Magnoliopsida > Lamiales > Plantaginaceae > Plantago > Plantago major. Next base: position 83,962,471 of record CM048839.1, on the reverse strand, counting down.
GGGAATTCATTATGCAATGTGATAAGAGCAAATATACATTTTTTGCTAGATTTGGTTCATGTCCTATCGATTCTCTTATTAATAACGATTTCAACTACCTGTTGACTTATTATTGTGCAATGTCGACCCGCCTACTAGTGATATTGACCCATAAGTTTCATGTTAAATTTAGAGTTGAAAAACTCCGTTTCTTCAACAACCAACTAAATATGGGCCAATGTAGTAATTACATGAGTAATCATATACTACTTCCTTACCCTCTTATAGCAGCTAGCTAGCTAGATCTTTTGTCTATAAATAGAATACGAAATTGACCAACATATTCATCCAATCTCAGTCTTGGTAAACTAAAATACAATTGCAAAAATGGATTCTTCAAAGACATTGATGTTTGTTGGTCTTCTGTTAGCTATGCTTCTTTTCATTTCAACCCAAGTGATTGCTCGGGAATTGGCTGAAGAGACTTCTACTACCCTCGGCGCATGTAAGATTTCATCTCTAAATCATATGCGTGTAGATTTCTTTACGAAAATTGCTCTATATAATAATTGTTTGAATACTAATTAAAATTACTCCATAAAACTAAAAGTTTTAGAGTTTAATAAGTCTAAAATCTATTCAGTTACTTGTTTCTTACTTTATTATCATGTACAGCTACCGCAACCGAAAAAACTGAAGCTGCTGCTGTGAATGATGAGAAATATGGTCGTGGTGGTTATAATAATGGTGGTGGATACAATGGTGGTGGTTATAATAATGGCGGTGGATACAACGGTGGTGGTTATAATGGAGGGTACCCCGGTAATGGTGGTGGCCACAACGGGGGTGGACGTGGTGGTGGTTACCGCGGTGGTGGAGGTCGTGGTGGTGGATATTGTCGCTATGGTTGTTGTGGGCGGAACTATAGAAGAGGTGGTTGCTACTGCTGCACTTACGCTGGACAAAAAGTTGATACCGAACCTCGCAACTAATTGCAATGTTTTAGATTTCTGTATGTATGGTAATGCTTCATGGTATTAATAAGAAGCATGAATGGATTACTGTGTGTGATGTGTATTGTAATGCTGCAATCGTTAAGGTTTTCTTATATCTGTGCAAGTGGTTGCTTGATATTGCAAGAAAACCAAAAGTTTGCATCGTGAATTACAAATTGTAGTTCCTGTTTTAGTTTTTCCTTCATTTTTTATTGTATCATTGTATGCTTAGTATTATTCAGCTTTACATTTCTTATGAAGATTGTTGTACTCGTATGACATGTTTTGAATCATCGAACTCCGTGGAACGGTCAATCCGGCGTATTTACCTAACTTTCTCGATTTCGCACAATTATATTGTTTTCGCGCCTGAAATCGTGCAATTCCTCAAAAACGCGATCATGACCTCCAAAATATACACGAAGTTGCTAATTGACCATAAAACGATACAAATATTGAATCTAAGGCAAAAAACAAAGGTCTAAAAACATTCAATATCGCACATTGCATTGTCACATCACACCCCAAACCAGTTTCTTGCTCATCCTTGAGTAAGGCAATAACGATAATCAAGAAGTGACCATGAAATGAGCAACAATCATAAACAACCACATAGACAAGCAGCCAGTTTATAGGGTTTCAAACTCTACTGACTCGCTAAGTTCCAACTCCAACTTCATAACTCCACAACAAACAAGTAACAATTAAGTATCACTCACTACAGCCAGTGGTTACAAGTGTAACCCAATGTCCTTCTAGGTGTACTTCAAAATCATTACCTCGCGGTAACGTTACGCAATCCTGCTCCCAAAAGTCAAGACTCAAATCAAAGTAGTACTCAGGGTGGCTTGGTAAGTAAAATAGGTAGGATAATATAGAGGAGTGTTTGGCTAAGCATCATTAAAAGATAAGCAAAGCAGAACAAAGGGTATTTCAGGGGGACTTATCCTTTCGGACACAGAGTTCCTTCCTTCGACTTCGTCCTCTTTCAATGACAAATTTTCAGCTTCTCCTTCATCAGCATAACTACTTCATCAGTTGCTTCACACATAGACTACTTGCTCCTTTATTTTTCTTTTTTCTTTTTCTTTTGACATACTATTTTTTGCAGTCATTTTACTGACTCGTCTGTTTTTTGTTGGCCATTATTAGGCTCTTTTAGTCTCTACATTTTTTGGTAGTGTCTGTTTTATCGAATTTCGCACTTTTGTGCGTGCTGGTTTGGTATACATGACATCAACCCTCACGGACATGTAGCTTTTTAGGGCCATGCCGGTATGTGAATTGTATCTGTAACATGCCCAACATGAAAACGGTGATCACAAGGACCACATATCCACTCCTAGACTTTTGTACCTTTGATCAAAGCATGATTCTCCACCATTCTTTGGAACTCGTTGCTTTGTTTCTTCGTTCAATCTCAAGTAGTTGTGCCACCGCTTAAGTAATGCATGTATAGGATATATGGTGGAGTTTCAAAAGGGCTTAAAGAAGCTTTCAGCGGGGTTAGCGAAAGGTATAGAAAAGGATTCAAAAAGGTGAGTACTACTAATCATATTCATGTTACTGACAAATAAGGACTCAAGGGTAGCAGTGTTCACACGGTTGCACACAAGACTTTAATTAGAGTAGCAAGTAAACTCACTCATCAAAGTGGCATGGGTCGATTTTGGTCAGAGCATATATTCTGCAAGCAGCAAAGCAAGAAAATAAATCCACAGCCCCTCATCTTAGTCATGGTTCACACTCGGTACTCTCCCACAGATCAAAAAAAATTTCAAAAAGTAAAAGACCTTAGACGTAACAGATAAAAATGAAACTAGTACTAAAACAGAATTAAACTACAAACTACTAAGTGCGAGTATTTAGAAGTTATTACAGACCGAGTAATTCAGCAAGTAGTAGTCAAATTCCTCCCCCAAACCTAGCTAAGAGCATATAAGAAAACTAGGAAAGTAAAGAGAAAAAAGAAAAGATACTCCACTCTCAGTGTCGTGCTTCCATGGAGAAATGCATCTAGGACGGAGGATCATCCGCTGGTGGAGTAAAGAAGTCATCCTGGCTTCCATAGTATTGGCTCGGTCCTGTGCCAGGTGGCGGATGGAACGGTGGCTGAGGGTAGCAAGGTGGGTAATTATGCCAAGGGTAGTTCGCATAACACGATTCCAAAAAGGAAGTTCTTTGTTGTACTTGAAGGCACTTCAGGTATGAATTCAATTCTCTTCTTTGGCAATTAGCGTACATCTCCTCTTGTTACCTTATCTCTTCTGCCGATTAGCTTGCAATCGTCCAAAAAGCAGATCCGCCCAGATCAAAGTCTCACTGGTCGCTCCTCCCGCCCTTGCTTCCGAACTACTTCCCGGTGTCTCGATAAACATCCGGCCAATTTTTATAGTGATTGGTTCAGTAAGAGCCACGTTCCCTGCCTCTTTCATCTCCACTCCCAGCTCTTTACATATCCCTGTTATCAATCCTGGGAATGGGAGATTCCTCCTGTGGTTTCCTTTAAGTGAGAGCATTTCTTGCATAATGATCCGCCTGATATCAACGTAATGTCTCGTCATTATTGAGTAGACCAACACTGCCTCCTCTTCATCAATTCCACATTCGCATTTTCTGGGTCTGAGGTTTGAGCGCATAAATTGCACCCAAAACATGGCAATGTCGTTGAGGGTTATCTTCGGTATCTCCCTTTTTATGTCATCCTCCTCATAATCATTCCTCAAAAGCAAGTGGTGGATCTCATCTTTCACTTCCTCGTAGCTCAATTCAGAGTGTGGGGGCTCCACAAGATTCTGTTTCTTGTCCTTCTCTAGTATCTCATAGAATTTGTTGATAGTCTGAGGTCCGAACGTGAACTCGACTCCCCTTATGGTGATAGGAGGCAGCTCACTCTCCTCATCCAGGTCGTCTACTTCAAGTTGGAAGAATTCCGCATAGAATTCCCTGACTATGTCGAGGTTGTAACCATCAAGGCAAGTGGTGAAAGGTCCCCACCCTTGTGCGTCTAATTGCGTGAACATCCAAGTAAAATTCTCTCTTGAGGGGAAATTGATTTGGATGTTCCTTTCGGGGGCTACCCCTCCGTTTCTGTTTGCTTCCAACCATGCTTGGGCTTTGTAACGTCCTGAAAATTATACTAATTTTTAAAAAGACAAGGGCATTAGAACAAAGACGAAGAGAAGTCTAGAAACTCAAACAAGCTCAAAATCTAACAGAAAACTTGCGAAAAACACTTTTTTAAAAAAGCAGCGATAACTAGATAAGTTTTTGCAAGCAAAAACTTTACAAAATCCCAATTAAGTCCCCACTCTCACTCTAGTTGTTGAACGTCTACCCGACTCGGTACTTCAACTTTCTCGGAATCTACAAGGAAGTCAACGAAAGAGTGAGAGACAAATATTTCAGTGGTGTTCGTGTGTGACAGTGACAATCAACATATCAATAGGAAAATCATATTGTAAATCCAAAAATAACAATCATATCATATAACGAAGCAATCAGAACAGTACAATCAGTCGTTCGCTGGTGCAATCAACCTTATAACCCCAATCCAAGCCCTTATCACTCTAGACAGAGAATGACTCTGACACAGACGTTACCCTGCCATGGTACAGGGGTGAAGCACTACTACTCCCAAGACCTCAGCGACTTCTGCCTCGCGTCAAGGGAAAGTAAGCGAAAAAACTTTATGAATAACTCGACAGACACAACTGCCCAAGTCTATCCAATAGGAAACCTCCACCACATTTGTGCACATATCGGTTGTTAAGCAAATCAATCAATCAAATCATTATATACATCCTGAATCTTAATTTACGCCAAAATCCAAAATGCACTTCACTTAAGCAGATATACAAAACGATTAAAACCGACAGTAGCAAACGTTTCTTGCAAATTTGACCATTCGATTATCATCTATGGTACTGTGAAGTAATTGAAGAAGAAGAAAGGGGATTATAGCAGGCGTAGGTGTAACTTCGAGATAGAAGGGAATGGAATAGTGTCTAAGTTTGACCATGTTGAAGATGATCTATTTCTCTAGTTAATGTAATGCTCCATCTAATGTTGTTCATATTATGGACACGTATTGATATTAAAGTGTAGTGTAATATTACTCCATTAATTTATGAATTAGTCTTTTGTCTTGCATTAATTTTATAAGGTTCACTGGTTTAATGAGATTTCTCTTGATTTAAGTCTAATTGTGCTTCTATTGTTTTCTTAGGAGTTTTTTTTGTTGTGAAATACTTTGGGTTGTCATTTTACTTTAAAACTAAAATTTCGAAACTTTCTTAAACTTTTCTGAAACATCTCCAGACGTCTCATAAATTTAATAATCTGAACCATAACTCGAAACCGAGATTTTGATCCATGACCCCATGAAATGCATCTTAGTCAGATAAGCAGTCTGTTCAAATAACTCTCTCGGCTGATCTAGATCCACACTCAATGTAACTACCGGCAATAACATCCACTATCTTCCTATTTTCCCCTCTCAGCGTCTTGCAAAAATAGAACATCATGCACTCCTCTGACAAATCATGATCCGGCCGCTCCAGCTCAAATTCCAAAATACATGTACCAAATATCATGGAAATTTACATCCTCTCTTTCTTCGAAGTGAAATAGATTCCTCTTGGCAATGCAGTATCTCGCATTGTGCCCATATTCTCCATTTTCACACACTTCGCACTAAGAGTTATCCATATGACCCTACACACACAAAAACAAGAAACAGGAGTAGTTCCGCCAAAATAATTGAAAATAAAAAAGACATCAAAAATAAAAATTTAACTAATAAACAAAAATTCAAAAAACAAACACAAGGAGTCAAAAAAAATTGGGTGTTAAAGATTTTCTGATTGTTTTTTCAAATAAAAGATACGCAACTAACACAATTGATTCTAATCTACAAGAACGTAGGAATCAATTCCCCGGCAGCGGCGCCAAATTTTGATGTGCTCGAAATTAATACTTGTAAAACATGTAGTAAAACAAAGGTTGTAGATGTATTACGCCTAAATCACGTGATCGTTCTCTCAAGGATTGATTAAGCTAGTTCTATAGATTAGATTCGCCAGGTTGCTTGTTACCAATGCGTGGATAAGTTGATACCTCAGAACATTAGACAGGCTAACATATACAAGAAAGGTAAACCCTAAATCAGGCAATTCTACAGACAAACGAAGTAATTAGTCCTTTCAAAAGTGTGCTTATGCGATAAGAACCAGTTAAGGATGCACTATACGCAGTTCATCACTATTGTGAATATCCAAATACGGATAATAAGTACGTAATCACTACAAAGTATGCTTATACGATAAGAACTAGTTAAGGATGCACTATGTGTAGCTCACATACAACATGCAATCATACGGATATTATCTAATGGATGATAGATAGTAACAAATCATAACCGATACACAATATGAAAACGTACGGAAGTAACAATTTGTCATGTACAAGCTAAATAGTAGTTGCACAATTGAGTACCTCGACTCTTCAATGACAAGAGATCGTCTGAAAGGAATTAAGACTTCGATGGATGATAGATTGAATCTCAAGAATGTTTACAATGCTTGAAAATATGAAAGTAGGTCTAAGAATGTCTGAGTATATGTAAAAAAAGGAGGTACAAATGACCTATATATACAAACTAAGGAAGTTCAAATTCAAAATAGGGGAGAAAACTGCCAGAAATCGTGAGTTTGAACAGGTTTCGCATCGGTGAAGGGTGTGCTCACCGCGGTCAGCTCAGTTTTCCATACTTTCTGTTTTACTGAGACCGCAGTCAGCTCATCTCCAATATGGCTCACCGCGGTGAGCTGCTTCTCCGGGAAAGAATTAGTTTTCCCCACTTTCTCTCCTTTGACTCCCTTTTAGCCGACTTCCTAGTCACCCCTTTGGAGTAGTTTGCCCACTAACACCTCGGTACGCTTCTAGAAGCTTCAAACGATCTTCGATTCGTGTACGATCCTCCATTTCCTTGCCTTTTTTACCTAAAAACATCTAAAAAAAATACAAAAACACACAAAATAACAAAAACGTAAAAAAACACCAAAACACTAATAAAAGGGCTAAAGGACTTAACAAAACACGGTAAAAAAGACTAAATAAGTCGTTAAAATAATGACTCATCACAACCGAAGCTAAAAAACATGGGTGTGAAATTAAAACAATATCACTAATGTTTGAAGAGTGAACGTGACCTTCCATGTGCAATTTAATACACTTTTACACCCTCATTTTTTGTGCAATATTGAATACTTATGTTATATTATGCCTAATTACCACTTTTGGTGTTTCTCAAGGTACAAATATGCCAACTAAGGTTATGTTCTCTTTATCTAAAAACTCATTAATTTCAGTTCAATTCAGATTCATTAAGTTCAGTTCTACTTAGTTGTTTGTTATACTACAAATCAATTCATTCGGGCCCATTCAAGACAGCTTCAGCCCATTCAGATCGCTTCATTCTAATTAGTTCGCTCAATTGCTCGCATTTAAGAAGAGAACAGAGCCTAAGAGGATTATGGCGATTATCGAGGCAAATATGACGAATTTACGCTTAATTCGAGGAAATACCAATAATGATTATCATGCCGTAAGAGGAGTTAGAAGAATCCAATTGAGGCACAAGTCCCACCATTCCAAAGCTTATTCAATGTACTAACGCATTGTAGAAGCAATTTTCAAGATAACGAAGTTTCGGAGTCCAAAAATAGCCCGGAAAAGAAAACACCCAAAAGGGAGCAGGAATCGACTTTGTGCGGCCCCCTAGGGAGCCACAGTGAAGGTTCTATCCGGAATCTTTTGTTTAGCCCAAGTTCGTATCTTTTGGCCCGCGACCCACCACCATCCTTGGACTGCTATGCAAGAAATTTCTAGGCTTTCTACACTATATGAGCAATGCCTAGGTCACTCAAACAAATAATCTTACTTCTCTCGAAGAAAGAGAAGATTAGAGAGAAGAAAAACCCTGAGTCTAAAACCCTGGCGGGTCATAACCACTGAAGAATGAAGAACGCAGTCGTCATCAACAATCAGACTCTTTTTTTTCTTTTATATTATTGTTAATGTTCTGATGTTTACTACTCTTGCTATGAGTAACTAAACCTTTTCATAAAGGCGAACCGCCAAACTCTATTGTGTTACTCATTATATTCTTGATATATTTGATGAATTAGTTTTAGATTTACTTCGTGATTGTTCTTTGTTGTCATCTTTTACTTGATGTGAAGGCTCTGCCTAGGTATCCGTTGGTATCGTGGGGGTATCTTGATTAATCGATTTGATCTATATAGATACGATCCCGACGAATTCGATATATAACAATGGCGTTGTTTGAAACTAAGTAGTCGTGATAGTATGAGGGAGGTTGGGGATCCTTTACTTTGTCAAACCATTGTTTAAAACTTTAAGTGTCATTACGTTTGTACTATTAAATACGACTTGTTTATGTTTATGCATGATTCAACAGCTTTAATTCAAAATTGTCTCAAAACAGCCCCGATTTCATTTGAATGCTTTTATGGGCTTTAAGATTAGAATTCCAAACTTTGTGTCTTTATTTGCAAGTGCCAATGCTAGGTATCCGGAGAGAATGACACTTCGAGTCAACTTTCTGCTATACTAACTCTGTTTGTGTGGATTTGTAGGCTTCCGACTTTATAAATACGAATCTTTGTGTGTGATTGGTGAAGCGTTTAACTTCAACAACATTTGTCTAACCAAAGACACGTCAAACATTTTATATCATTTTGTTATGTATATGTATATCACTAATGTTCTTAGTAAAGCGTCTAATGTTTTTTGATATTACTATAATGTTTGTCCGTCACTTTTAGTATCCCCATAAGCTCGTACGTCTTTCAGGAGACTTACTCATATTCTTAATGTCAATCTTTATTTTTTTATCATTTTAAATCGTTTCAGAAGACCGTCTCTTGAAATAAAAATAAAAATAGATGGAAGGATAAACCTACTCAAAAAACACAAAGTTTTGGAAGAGACGTGTAATATAATGAGAGACTCGAAGACTGATTGATGTTCTTGATATATGTATAATGATTTAAACAATATTAGTACTCCCTCCGTCCCGGAGAATTTCATACATTAGGTTATCGCAGCTTTTATGAAAACTTAAAGAATTATAGAATATAGAAAAGTGGGAAAAGTGTACTTTTAGTGGCAAAATGTGTAATTTGAGTGTAAAGTTGAGATTATTTATTATTTGTCGTGTAGCTTCCTTTTTAGAATGTATGAAATTATGCGACTAAAAAATAAATACATGTAAGTTCTACAAGGTGCGAGTAATGTTTTATGAATGAATATTTTATATTATTTTTATGTATATTAACCGATTTCATTAGTGAAATCTCAAATATTTTTCTAATAAAATTTTAATGTTTATCCATCTATTTAAGTCTCTCCAATAATATTTTCTGTTAGCAGACTTACTCCTAAAGAAAAAACTACAGAAGATCATATATTTACTTAAACTTATTTTATACTTACCGTTGATTTATTTTTCAAACAACAAAAAATGAGTTTATATATATTAATGACCATATTACAAGAATCACAACAAATGGTACATGAGGATACGGATAATCAAATTTTATAAAAGACGTTGCATCACATACGCTAAGTTTAAGGAGTGGATGAGAGCAATTTACAAGTTAATGGAGCTGAATTGTAGGTGTATAGTGTATACTATTTGTTTTTTGCTTCATTATTAATGGAGCTCAATTGTAGGTGTATAGTATATATATAGATATATATATATTAGAAAAAAATGGTGTGTGATATCGAGGGACCAATTGTTAATAAGGGATAACTCAATTGTTTAGGTTGATGTGTTATAACCTCAGAGATTATTGATTCGATCCCCATTGAATGCAGATATATATATTCTAGCGTATTGTAGTTTTGATAGATTGATTGAAAATTCAGAATGATCGATATAAGTGACAACTATCAAGCCAAGAATCGACTACGTAATTTAAGCTTAAATCGACCAATTTGTAATATATATGTAAATTAGACTTTAATTACAAAAATCAATATGTTTTATTCATTCTAATATAAGCCCTAATGAAACTCCAACAAAATCAATTCACCATTAAAAAAAAACTCAATTTGTCTTCAACAATTAAATTTACAGCCCTAAATCAACACCAATAGAATCAATTCGTCATTAAATCACTCAATATGTATTCTCCAATTAAATTCAAATCCCTAATTTAAACAAAAAAATCAGTTCATTATAAAAAAAGAAAAACAACAACGATAACCAATATTTCTTTTCCATATTTTTTAATTAAATTAAAACTGATCAATTCGCACCAACCCAAAGCCTAATTCAACTCGAAAAAAGACAATTCATTATCAGAAACAACGATAGTACTTACATCTTTATATAGTTTTTCTATTATTTGTAACTAAATACCACAATAAGATGTGTAGCGTGTTCGTACGTTCTAGTATGATTATAATATGAGATAAAATAAATCTAGGTATCAAATTGTTTATAGTGAGCGTTGAAGCATTAACACTGAGAATGATGGGCAATGTGATAAGAGCAAATGTAAGATTTTTTTATTCATCCTGTCCCAGTTCCCATCCACTGTTATTAATAACGATTTCAACTAGCTGCTGACTATGTATTGTGCAATGTCGACCCGCCTACTACTATGATCAAAATCATTTAAATGCATGTTAAATTAACTGAATTGAAAAACTCCGTCTCTTCAACAACCAACTAAATATGGGCCTATGTAGTAATTACATGAGTATTATATACTACTTCCTTACCCTCTTATAGCAGCTAGCTAGCTAGATCTTTTGTCTATAAATAGAATACGAAATTGACCAACATATTCATCCAATCTCAGTTTTGGTAAACTAAAATACAATTGCAAAAATGGGTTCTTCAAAGACATTGATGTTTGTTGGTCTTCTGTTAGCTATGCTTCTTTTCATTTCAACCCAAGTGATTGCTCGGGAATTGGCTGAAGAGACTTCTACTACCCTCGGCGCATGTAATATTTCATCTCTAAATCATATGCGTGTAGATTTCTTTACGAAAATTGCTTGATATATAATAATTGTTTGAGAACTAATGAAAATTACTCCATAAACTAAAAGTTTGTGTTTAATTAGTCTAAAATCTATTTAGTTACTTGTTTCTTACTTTATTATCATGTACAGCTACCGCAACCAAAAAAACTGAAGCTGCTGCTGTGAATGATGAGAAATATGGTCGTGGTGGTTATAATAATGGCGGTAGATACAACGGTGGTGGTTATAATAATGGCGGTGGATACAACGGTGGTGGTTATAATGGAGGGTACCCCGGTAATGGTGGTGGTCACAACGGAGGTGGACGTGGTGGTGGTTACCGCGGTGGTGGAGGTCGTGGTGGTGGATATTGTCGCTATGGTTGTTGTGGGCGGAACTATAGAAGAGGTGGTTGCTACTGCTGCACTTACGCTGGACAAAAAGTTGATACCGAACCTCGCAACTAATTGCAATGTTTTAGATCTCTCTATATATATATATATATGGTAATGCTTGAGGATATCAATAAGAAGCATGAATGAATTACTATGTGTTCATTCATGCCTATTGTCGCCTATGTATTGTAATGCTGCAATCGTTGAGGTTTTCTTGTATTTATGCAAGTGCTTTTCGTTGATATTGCAAGAAAACAGAAAGTTTGTATGGTGAATCCCAGATAGCACTATTACGAAGATAAATAAGCATCATCAGACCATCTTTATAAAACATTATATACTAGTGTTTGTCATTTAAAAGCTTTTTAAGCAATTTTTTTTTCGAATTTTGACCTTAAATTACTCGCAAATTACACGCAAAAAGTATAAAACAAAATTATATTAGTAAAATATATTTAATTTATTTTCATAATATAATATTTTTTTGTCGTGTAGTTTGAACGTAATTTACGGTCAAAGTTCGAAAAAATAAAGTCTTCTTATGAAACTTTTAAAAGACCGGAAGGAGTATAATAATATCAATGTTATATCCACATAAAATGACATAAGATATGCACTCATAAAATATTATTGATTGAATATTAAACCATTACATTAATACTTAAAAGTATCAGTCCATCTCTCAGGTCCTGCTAAGACTTTGTATACTAAGCATTATTATTTATTATTAATATTAATTTGAGTAACAATATAATTGTCTTGAATCATTATAATTGTTAGAATATTATAATTGTTAGAATATGTCTTGAATCAGTCAACCCCGCTTACTAGATTTATAAGAATTTGATCTATTTCCTGGTCCTTTTCGGAATCTGTCTAGAGAAGTACTATATATACTTCCTCTTTATAACCTAGTTGTATCATTCTGTAATATGTGCTCCTCAAGATCAATAAAATTGTTCTCTTCTCTGCCCGTGGACGTAGCAAATTCATTGTTAGTGAATCACGTTAAATCTTTGTGTTCTCTATTCACGTTGTTTATAATCTTTCTTGTTTCACCGCACATACAATACTCCCTACAAACTATGTTTTGAAACTCAGATCGTCCTAAACTACCTACTGAGAAAGGTTTAACTGGGTCAATCCGGATCAACTCGGGTCAACCTACTAATAATATTTTGAAAATAAAAATAGTAATGGTATGATTACACACAAATATGTACTATATGTATATGTATATGTATATAGGAGTATATAATTATTTTATACCCATTGAAATCATTTGCAAATACTAATTATATTTGACTACAAAATACTATACTAACCCAAGATCCATACCAACCCAAGATCCAAGTAAGATTAAGAGAATTGACACTCACATGAGTTTTAATAGAGATGAGGATAAGTTTTGGATATACTAGATGATTTTTCTAGACATAATATACCGGCAGTGACAAATAATGTCCGACACCCTTGCCTCGATAACACTGCTCCGTGCCCGACACTTGAGTAAAACAATGCTCGACATTCTTGCCCCGACAAACAATGCCCGTGCCCGACACTTGAGTAAACAATGCTCAACACCGCACTCGACTAACAATGGTGATGTGCTCAAATTAGTACTCTTTGAAAATGCAAAAGTAACTAAAGCAGTGTTGAGTAACAAGCCTTAACTACGAGATTGTTCTCGAGGAGTTAACTAAGCAACGTAGCATTTAAAATGTTAAAACGTAGAAGTTTGCGAAGATCAGTTGAATAGTTTGTATTTTGTTTGAAACAAAGTAAATAAACTAAGCAAGATAAACAGAAATTGTACTAGATAAGGAGAAATAATGAATACGGTAGCAATTCAGATAAATCGTATGCGGGAATAAACCTATCATTCATACGCTTGTCAGTTATTTGTCCAGAAAACGCAAATTCAATTCAACCAATGCATTTTGAAAGTTCGAACTAGTGAAATCAATCGATTGTCAGACGATTGATTCTTAACCTAATGCTTAGAGTATTTGAAACTAGCATAGTGAATTTGGAGTTTTTATGAAGAATGTTAACTAGCTTAACACGTACGAACGATCTAAGTTTGAAACCTTAATACAATTAATCCTACATCGCTACCGCATTCGCTACGCGATTAGCTACTCATGATCGAAGCAATATCATACAATTTCATTGTCACGGACGAATTAAGCATAAAAAAGATAGACGAATTCATGCAAGTAACGATTCAATCACAAAAGAGATATTTGCAAGAGAAAAGATAACTAGGGTTCATTCTAGCTTTGAGAGTGAAAGATAAAAGATATATATGAAAAACGAAGTCTAAATTCAACTGAGTATGAAAAGCCAAAATCCCGCTTTAAGGGGTTAGGATGCGTCCGAAATTGCAAACAACGGGACAAAATGTCAGTAATTCGACGATTCTTAATATCCGGACGCGTCTGATTGCGGCGTCTAGACTTTCTGGGACGCGTCCCAAGTGTAAAACTTCGAAATAGAATGCTGGGTGACTCTGGGATGCGTCTGGGACAATATTTGGGACGCATCCCAAATTGCAGCCTAGGGGGACGCGTCCTGGGTGATTCTAGGACGCGTCCCCAGCCTCTTTTTCCACAAAAATGCCAATCTTCGATGAATTCGAACTTGGGACCAACTTATGGAGCTCTTGAGCTTTCGAAACTCGACAATGACCCCAAAAAGTACCTAAATCATGCCACAACCTTCAGAACACAACTAAAACACAAAACGCATAAAATACATATAAAATGGAAATAAAAACCAACAAAAGACGGTAAAAAGAGCGAGACGAGTTTCTAAATAATCATCACATCAAATTCCCATACCCAACACTTAAATAAAACATTGTCCGACACCCGTGCCCTGATAAATAATGCCCGTGCTAGACACTAAATAATCTGATTTTTAGTTTGAATATTGAATTTTATATATATATTGACAACACAATTTAATAGACAAATATATGTTACAAATATTTTTTTTAGAAGCCTAAATTAGCATTAAAAGGAAATTAGTTCATTACACAATTAAACGCCACAACCCGGCGAGGCAAAGAGTTCGAAAGGTCAGACAAAAGCTTGCTTGACAACCAAGGTGGGAAAAAGTCCCAAACCTTTACAGAAAAACCTAAATTCAACATAAAACTACAACGTTCCCGTTCATAGTCCGGGAACATGCAAATTTCGCCAATTGATCAGCTGCCATATTTTGTTCCCGGTACACAAAAATGACCTCCACAGTTTGCAAATTTTTTGCTAGTTCAAGGATGTCTTGGACCAGATGTTGGTGTTGCCATTGTGCTGCTTTTCCCCTATTGAAACAAGACACAACAATAAAAACTATCTAACTGTTTGGTCTAGAGTTAAAGGAAATATTTTAGTTGATAAATAGTAACTGAGTTAAAGATAAATTATAGAAAATGGTGTTTGGAATAGAATTAAATTTTTATAGGTTTATAAGGTTGTTATATAGATGTGTGTAAGATAGAATTGATGTGTGTGTAAGAATAAAGTGATAGATTTATTATTTTTTTAAGGTTATTTGATTGGTTTTAATGTTGTTTGATTAATTTAAGATTTTTAGTATGGTTGAAAAAGTGAAGAGAGATAAAAAAAAAAAAAAAAAAGTAGGGTAGAAAGAGAAGAATAATTGTTAAATTGAGTTAAACTTTTTGATTTTTAACTTGATGCCAAATGGTTGAATTTTTTTAACTTAGTTTTCGTAAGTTTAGTGGTATAACAAATACCCCGTATGCTTTCAACTGCTCTCCCAAACTCCGATAACAACAATGCCACCTTACCACCTCCGGCCCCTAACATACAACCGACTAATCCACCGGAACCCCTCCCCCTCATCACCAATCGTAGGCAGGACCTAAACACTAACAATAACCAAACTTATAAGAATGTGATCCAAAGGAATACCTGTAAAACCCCGTATTTTTATATTTAATTAATTGATTTCTTACATTGTTATTTACCTTAATCATCTATGTACCTTGTAACGTTTTTAGTCTGATCTAGGTAGAGTTCTTTGGTTTCTTGGGTTTTTTTTTTTAGTTAAGAGGTGATTAATTACCCAATTAATTACCTATCTGATTAACTAATGTATAGTTATCCGAGTTTGTCCAGTTAGAGAGTCCTTTTGCTCCTGAGTTTCTTTTCCTGATTTACACCGCTTTCTCCTGTGCTTTCGTTATTCTTTTACAAAAACTTCAACTCCCAGTTTAAATGTCTTCTTATAGCTCTCTTAAGCCTTCTGCTATTTACGCGTTGCATCTTCGTTCTTCATTAAATCCCTTTCATCTCGTCTTTCGGTATGTTTCGAACCTTGTTTTCCTTTTTGTAGATGGGTTTTGGGAGAAACTTATGTTATTGTCTATTCTTGCCTACAAGTGTATGTTAACATGCTTTGTAATCTGCCTATTCTGTGTATATTTGGTCCATGCTCTGTTATTTTCGCATGCTATGTGATTTGACTAAATTGGGTTTGATCGGCCTGTGCTCTGTTCTATGTTTTTGTGTTGATCTCACTACAAGAATAACCGGATTTAAGGACGATAAAATCCGTCCCTAAACTTAGGGACGAATCGGTGATGTTAGAGACGGACTAGGGACGGATAGGCCTATCCGTCCAAATTTGCCTCTAGTCCGTCCCTATTTAGGGACGGATAGAATTATCCGCCTCTAATTGCCGACCAAAAAATTTAGACGGATAATTCTATCCGCCTCTAATTCTGACGTAAAAAAAAATGAAAAAAGAAATTTAGGGACGGATAGATTTATCCGTCCCAAATTACCCTAGTCCTGTTTAGTCCGTCTCAAATAGGACGGATTACTAATCTGTCTCATTTAGGACGGATCGAATTATCCGTCTCTAAATTTAGAGGCGGATAATTCTATCCGTCTCTAATTCGTTGACCAAAAAAAAAATGAAAAAAAAAAAAGAAAATTTAGTGACGGATAGATTTATCCGTCCCTAAATTAGGGACGGATAGATTATCCGTCCCTAAACTATCAGAAACCCTAATTTATAAATCACTCTCTTCCTCCCACACTCACTCACCCCGCCTTGGCGCCTTCTCTCCTTCTCTCCCACTCCACCACCACTGCCTCTCCGTCCACCACCGTTCGACCACCACTCCACCACCACGGGATCTCCGTCCTCCACCACCTCCACCACCACTCCACCACCACCACCTCACCACCACTGCCTCTCCGTCCACCACCACCTCGACCACCACTCCACCACCACTACCTCTTCGTCCACGACCACTCGACCGCCTGTCCGTCCACCACGGCCTCTACGTCCACCACCACTCCACCACCTCGACCACCACTCCACTACTGCCTCTCCGTCCACCACCACTCGACCACCACGACCTCTCCGTCCACCACCACGACCACGCTCCCAGATCCACCACCACGACATCTCCACTGCCACCCCACCACGAGATCCGTCCACCACTATGTCCGACCTGTTCTTCCTCCGATCCGAGATCTTCCTCTGATCTCACTCTCTCCCACCACCACGAGATATCTCCGTCCACCACCATCTCCGACCAGATCCGACGTCATCCAAGATCCAACAAGACCTGATCCGCATCTAGATTTTGTATATCAGACATTGTAATTTCTTATTAATTTTGTAATTTCTTATTTGTATTAATAATTATTAAATGTTGTATATCAGATTATTGAATATTGTATGAAATTGCTTGCTTATCCGTATTGAATAAAATTATCGCTTATGCTAATCAATAATCGATACAATTTTCGGTTTATCCGTATCAATATTCAGATAAAATTGTCGGTTTATCCGAATTGAATAAAATTATCGATTTATCCGCATCAATATTCGTATAAAATTGTCGAAATATTCGTATTAAAAATAAAAATTAAAAAAATAAAAAATACTATTTAGGGACGGATATTTATCCGTCCCTAAAAGTCTTTGACCATTAGGGACGGTATATCCGTCCCTATTTGGTTAGAGACGCCCGTTTTAAGGACGGGCGTCTCTATCCGTCCCTGTTAGGAATATCTGTTTAGATTTGATCAGCAACCTAATGACTTATCTTAGCTCAGAAAGGTGATTAGTACTCTTAGTTCACTTGAACACTGTAAAAGAGGAAACTCACTAAGTATGATAGTCTAGCAAATCTTGTATAGGATGTTATGTCTCGAAATGTAATTTTTATTTTCTGAAGAAGACCAAGAAGAAGGCATCCAGCAGGAAAAGTTCAACGGATTTGAAGATTTGAAGACTGCACAAGATTGCTGAAGACAAGGGCTTTTCAGATACCTATGTCCAGATATCTTGAAGAAACAAGTGTTTCGAAACGTGTTGCAAAAGATATCAGAGAATAAAAGGTTTCTGAGGCGAGGAAAGTGCCCACAGATATCTACACTCAGATACCTTGGACATATAATACGCTTCTGAAAAAGAAACATATTATAACAAGTTGTTTAAACAAGTGGTATCTGGAGCTATGATGATCTCTCGAAAAGAACGTAAAGCCTCGTAAGCTCAGATAGTTCCGCTGCACTACAGACAAAGTATAGTACAACATTAAATGCGCAGACAGAAATGTCTGAACAAAAGCTATAGCTACTGAAGAAGAAAACAAACTCACATAAAGATTATACTCAGATATCAATAGTTTGAATTTGATTTAAGCCTAACGGATACTATTCAAACGGTACTCAAAATTCATCTATAAATATCAACACTTAGACTGCTTGAAAAAAGACACTGAACACTTTAGATCACTGAACTTAAACTGAATACTCATACAAGATCTCTCAAGCAAACTACTTACTTTCAAGCTTTCTGTTGCGACCAAATCTCTTGTTTCTAAGTAGCACAAAAGTTCTAAGTGTCCTGATCCTTAACGAGCATTGTTATCTGTGAAGGAGTTGAACTAAGATTTCGTATCTGAGATTCATTCTCTGGAATACTTACAATAGACTTGGGTCAGTAGAGAACAAGATACCATACATTGAAAAGTGTATTAAGTATACTTGATTCATAGAGTTATCTGAATAACTGAATAAGTTATTTAAGAAGCTCACCTGACAATTTACCTTAACCAACACCTTAATCGGCGTGGAGTACAAGAAGTACTTAGTTTGGGAAACTAAGGAATAACTCCAAGGTTATTGAGCACAGGAAGTACTTAGTTTGGGAAACTAAGGAACAATTTCAAAAGGTTTCGAAAGTGTGAGTACTTCGTCAGGAAAGCCGAGGAATAACTCAGGGGGAACACTTGGTTGGGAACCTAGTGTATTTAGGAATCAAGAAAAGATATATGTAAGGTTACCTCATTTATCTTAGTGGATTCTAGGTCTGAGAAAGACCGAAGTGGATTAGTTGAAGGATTACGCCACCTTCAGATACCACTATAAAAAGACTTGTGTTATTTACTCTCTGCAATTTTATTACTTGTTTTACTTATATTGCAAAGTACTTACACTTATCTTGTCAACACGCACTTATCTTAGAAAAGTCTTCCGCCTCGAAATTAAGTATCGATATCTTCACATATATCGAGTAATCGTGTTTATCGACAAAAGTTTTAAAAGACTATTCACCCCCCCCCCTAGTCTTTTTCTTTGCGTTATCCGACCAACAAGTGGTATCAGAGCAGGAGGTTCCCAAGCCTTCTGCACTGAACCTAGATAAGTGCCCACTAACTGCTTTTCACCTACACTTGATTTGTTTGTTTAGTGTGTTTGTTGCAGGATGTCCTTAAGTGACGCCCCAATTCTCAAGCCAGAGAATTATGAGAAATGGAAGAACAACATGATGCTCCACCTAGAAGCCATCAAGGATTTAAATGATCAAGTAATAAAGAATGGCCCAATAGTCATTCAACAACTCAAGCAAGTCATAGAGGTTTCTAATGGTAGAGACAGAACAAAGTGATTGGTCTTCATGCATGTATGCGCCAACCAATGGAGACCTACCAAGTCAGTCATTTACGAACTAAAGCTCAGAGACCTCTGGACATCTAAGATGCCAAGAGAAATCGCTTGGATGGACAAAGCTCGTAATATCATCATACGTTCTACCTGCAGCACATACAAAGGTAAAAACGCATTTAAAGTGGCTCGCAACCGATTGAAGAAATCAGGCTGCAATCGAAAAACAAAGGAAAATAAGTTCAAAGTTTTGAAGCTAAATTCCAAAACTTTAAACAAGGTCCTCGTAGACTCTCAAGAACTAGATTTTGCCATACACTTATGAGTGACATGGCTGCACTTGGTGAAAGTAATAGATATACCCAGTCAGAAAAGATTAAAACCATTGTGAGAAGTCTTAATCATAACTGGGAACACACAAAGTTTTTCTACTTTAACCAAGGAATGCCAGATATCACTCCTGTGGAACTTTTCTCTCACCTTACCACTGTTAACTATGAGACAACTCAAAGGGAATAAACAACTGAGAAGTTGCAGAGTGTTGCTCTAGTTGCTCAAGGGACTTCTGAAAAGAAGAAAGGCAAGGATATGACTGAGGATGCTCTTGCTGTAAAGCAAATGGGAAAATATGTCAGTCGAGAAATTGAGAGAAGAAAAGCCAAAGAGAAGCTGAAAAAGCATCTAGGCTCAAACTATCACCAGTACAAAAATGTGCAAAGCTCGCTGAACAAGCCAGCTCAAAAAGCATCAAGTACTGAGGAAGCAGAAATCGAAAATGATATCTGTTTTTATTGTCAGAAACCTGGTCATTTCAAGAAGGATTGTCCTGCCTTCAACAAACTTAAGACAGGTGACAAGAAAGATAGAAGAATCTTCAAAAGAATTCAAAGAGCTATTCTCACTGAAGAAAGGAAAAAGATTCAACTTCAACTGGATGCTCTAGATATTTAATCTAATTCTGAGGATGAGGATTCAGATGATTCCACACTGCCTTCCCCAGAAATATGCGGTGTTTCTCATGAAGTAATTGACTTTGGTCAAAAGAAGAAAGAAGTGTGTGGAATGGCTGAAGAAATCTTTCCCGATATCTCCAATATTGAACCTTGTCTAATGGCTGATGAGGTAACACATACTTCCTGTTATACTTATGAAAGTGATGAAGAAGGAATCAAAGAACTGGAAAATCTCAGAAAAGAAATTGATCTTTACAAAAGAGAATTTCTAATGTTCCGAGCTAGAGCCGAAAAATTCGAAGAAGAAAAGAATTCTCTTGCAAAGGAAAATTCTCAATTAATCAAGATATCTGAGAAAAAGGATGCTGAAAATGCATTTCTCAAGGCTCAGATATCTGAGACTGAAAAGTCACATAAAGAAGAAATGGCTAATCTTCAATAGAATTATGAAGGTCTTCTTTCTGAGAATAAGGAACTCAAAAAGAAAGAACTATCTTTTCAATCTTATGCCAAAGCTAGTGACACTCTTACTGAAGTACAATCTTATTTAAGAGATCCTTCAGAAAAGAGAGGACTTGGGCTGGACACACACACAGATAGTTCCACCACTCTGAATAAGAGTAATAAAGGACTAACATTCGTCAGTGCTCATCAAGGTGATTCCCAAGCAATCTACAACATCGGTCAGAAAGCTAAGATTGTTGACAAAGGAAAGGCAGTTGCGACCAAGCCTTTGTGGGAAAAACAAGTCCAAAAGAAAACTGTGGGAAATGTCTCTGAAAAGAAACATAACACTGCGAAGTGCAATCACCCACAGTGTTATGTCTCTCAAAAAGGAAAAATTGCAGGAGCTGACAAATTTTCTTATGTCACGTTTTCTGGAAAGAAAATTGATCATCCAGAGACTAGCAAAGTCGCCAAGAGATCTCGACAAAGATCGGGTGCTCGGAATGGTATTGGCTATAAAGCCATCGGAAAACAACTTGCTCACGAATACAAACAAGAGCAAGAACGATGGTTAAAGGCTAGAATTGCTCACAACAATTATCAGAAGTGGAAGATAAATCAAGCCACTGAAAATCTGAATGCCAGGGCTAGAAGAAATCTGGCTAGGAAAGCTAAGTTTGCTGGAAAGCAGACTCAGAAATCTGACAAGTATCTGAAAGCACCAAATAGAGCACCTAGGAACACACCAAGGAAGAAAATAGTTTTTAACAACAATAATACCAATCATTTAACTAAGATTCCTCCTTATGTTCCTGGTAGACAAAAGAATGTTCCTAAGAAATTCATTCAAAAATGGATTTCACCGAAGATTCTTTAGTCCAGATGGTTCCATTGTTGGTATGAGAACCTAATCTCTTTTCGCTTTGTGCGTAACACTCTAAAGACTAACTCAAAGTGGCATTTTGATAGTGGATGTGGGAAGCACATGACAGAGACAAAGCAAATCGATTAACTACAAAAGTGCAATGATGGACCAATTATCGTGTTTGTTGAGGAGATGAAAATCCAACCATAGGTTTTGGCAATTTGAAATTGAGCCCTCACAATCTCTGAAGTACTTCATGTAAAGGGATTGAAATATAATCTCCTAAGCATGAGTCAACTAGTAGACAAAGGGTACTCTGTCAAGATCTAGTCAAAACTATGTAAAGTGATTGACAATGAGTCAAAGCATACCTTGGTTGCAAGGCGAAAGGAAATCTTTATGTTGCCGATTGGGCATCCGCTACAACCAAGAATGTCTCATGGTGAGTTAATCTGCCACATCAAGAAAATTATGGCATAAAAGAATGAGTCACTTGAATTTAAAAACTCAATAAGCTAGCCAAGAAAGAATTGGTGGTGGTTTTACCAAAATGGCATATAGAAAAGAAGGTGTATGCTCACTTTGCCAAATGGAAAAACAATCCAAAACATCTTTCAAGTCTAAGACTAGACATTCCAGTTGAAAGGCCAACGCAATTGTTACATATGGATTTGTTTGAATCCTCAAGAACTAGTTATGCAGAAAGAAGTATGGTCCGTTGTTGTTGATGATTACTCAAGATTCACTGGGTTGTCTTTCTCAAACACAACTGATGCAAGGGTTGAGATACCTAACTTGGTCAATAAGCTCAAGTCATGAAAATGACAAGGTATCAGAATCGTAATGCACTATGGTACCGAATTTGTGAACCAAGACATCAAAGAGTTTTGTACCGCAAAGGTATACAACATCAACTATCTTCAGAAGGACACCACAACAAAATGGTGTTCGAAAGAAAGAATAGGACTTAAAAGAAGCAAAGAAGAACAATGCTTCACGACATCAAATAAGTGAAATCTATCGGGTTGAAGTCAAACACAACATGTTACACTCAAAATAGATGTTTGATTAACAAACACCATGACAAAACTCCTTTGAGCTTTTCATTGGTAGACCACCTAGTATCAAACATCTAAGGGTGTTTCGTAGATGTTACATTCTTAACAATGGAAAAGAATACTTGAGAACATTTCAACCAAAGGCGATGAAGGAGTATTTCTCGTTATTCTCCTAATAGCAAAGCCTACAGATCTACAACAAAAGAACACAAAAGATCAAGAATCTGCTCATGTAGTGTTCTATGAAGGAAACAAGAAGGTACTCTTGAATGATGATCTCTCAGATAGGTTCAAAGAACTAATGATTAAAGATTCTGAAAAAGGATCCTCAGAAGGAAACAATTCAATCATTCAAATTGAGGATGAGTCTGACGATGAAAAGCAACCTATGCTTAGTAACAACCAGATGACTCTAAGACATGATGAAGAATTTCCTATGAGAATTCCGTAAATAGAACAAAGTTATCGAGAACCTTCATCATGAAGAGGTATCCGAAGAGAGATTGTCGAAATGCAAGCTCCAGATATCTCTAACACGAAAGAGTGTCGATATCCATGGCATTTCCTATATGTCGATATATCTCGACATCAGACAAGTATCTCATCAAGATCATATTGATTCACATTCAAATCAAAATGATATTGATCCTACTAGTTCAAAACCCATTATGAAATGGATAAGAAATCATCCTGCAAAGGATGTGATTGGTCCCATAAAATAAGGAGTTAGAACTAGAAGAGCAATCGCTGAAAATGCAAGTTGTCTCTATGGATGTTTTATCTCAAAAATTGAACCAAAGACAATAGAAGAAGCATTAAAGGATCAAGATTAGATCTCTGCAATGCAAGAAGAGTTGGATCAATTTGAGAGAAACAAACTCTGGAAACTGGTTCCATTTGCTGACGGAATATCTGTAATCGGAACCAAGTGTGTTTTCGTAACAAATGAACGAGTCCGTGAAATAACCGTAAACAAAGCTAGGTTGGTTGCCAAGAGATTCACCTGCATCAAGGACTAGATTTTGATGAATCTTGTGCACCAGCAAAGATCGATGCAATAAGACTCTTTCTAGCCTTTCACTCATAATGACTTTACTTTATCGATGGATGTCAAAAGTGCATTTCTAAATGGTGAACTGCCGAGAAAGTCTATGTTGAGCAACCACCGTGTTTTGAAGTTCCTCGTAAAGTAGGATGGTCTATAAGCTTCGTAAAGCTCAGATGGATCAAACAAGCTCCAAGATCATGGTATGATACATCGCCGATACTACTAGAAAGTGGTTTCAAGAAAGGAGATGTTGACAAAACACTCTTCACATTGAACCATGATGGGAAACTACTTTAGTTCAAGTATATGTTGATGACATTATATTTGATCTAAAGACAAGCAACTTTGTGAAGACTTTGTCAACTCATGAAATGTAAATTTGAGATGAGCATGATGGGAGAATTGAATTACTTCCTGTACGCAAGTCAAGCAACTCAATGATGGAATATACATTAGTCAAACAAAGTATGCAAAGGATATGCTCAATAAGTTCAATCTAAAGCCTTCAAAAAGAATGCTAAGATACCAATGAGCATTGGAACCAAATCGACCTATACCGAATCGACAAGAGTGTTGAAGAACACAAGTATAGGAAATTGATCGGTCTCTACTATACCTCACCGCAAGTAGACTCGATATTCAATATGCGCTTGGAGTGTAAAGCTAGATTTCGCATAAATTCAATGCAACACACTACAACATTGCTATGAAGATATCGAGGTATGTAAAAGGTAATCAGAGAATTTGGATTGTGGTATCCAAAAGATAGTGGATCGAGTTTGTTGGCTATTCAGATGCCGACTATGTCGATCATTGCTTGATAGAAAAGCACCTCAGAACTTGTCAATTTCTTGGTGCTAGATTAATATCATGGTTCAAAGAAGAAACAAAATTCAATTGCCACATCTACCACGTGGTTTAATATATTGTCATTGGATGTTGTGATTCACAGATATTGTGGATACAACAACAACTCAGAGACTATGGACTCAATGAAGAAACTCCCATTTTCTGTGATAACACAAGTGCTATTGCCATAACTCAGAATCCTAAGTTTCCTGCAAGAACAAAGCACATTGACGTTAGACACCACTTCATCAGAGACCATGTTGAAAAAGGCAATATAGAGATACTCAAGATTGGCACTGAAGACCAACTTGCAGATATCTTCACTAAGCCACTACATGAAAGTAGATTCTTAGCCTTAAGACACAGTCTTGGACTAATGGAGCTACCAAAGAACTGAAAAAGTTCATAGAAGAGATATCTGAAGAAGATATCAAAGAAGAGAGAAAAGGTATCTGGAACGGGTATCCAGAGAAGAGGAATCTGGAACGGGTATCCAGAAACTAAAGGCTAAAGGGTAAAATGGCTATTCAAAGATTTCTGAGACGGGTACTCAGATATCTGGATCACTCAGTGAGGGGGAACACAAAAGAGAATAGTACAACTGTCTGCAGTCAACTACTCTCTTGAAATTTGTATTATTTATATCTTTGTATAAAACTTGGACAAATACCAAGTGTGAGATAAATTCAGATGCAAATAGTGTTCTTGATCATACAGAAACGTGATTCAGAAAGCTAATAGCCAAAATTCATTAAATGGGCACAATTACATTTGTTGATTGTGATCATTGATGAAGAAGCAATGGTGACCCTTGTTGAATTGAGCGATTGATCTTTACGGCAGAGATTAACTCTCAGTAAATAGTGGACTGTTAAAATTCCAACAGGGCCCACTATGCATTTAATGCCGAACAAACTTTTACTCACGTCATCTAATTACGACATACTTACACAAAATTAATTTGTATGTATATGTCTGTGGAGATTACATTGCTATATATATGGGATTTTGGCAAAAGAAATTACTTTCGCCTAATCCAAGATACAGTCTTGCATAAGAATAGCAAAAACTCTTCTTCAACCTCTACAAATCTCTGTTAGTTTTTCTGCAAAGGATTACTAATCTCTCACCCAAATCTCTTTCTCGTTTTTCAAAAACTTCACTATTTAAACAGATGGCTCCCAAACGTGCTTCTTCTCAGAAATCCCAAGCTACCATCGGTATCATTGAAAAGCAAGCACCTAAGCATAGTTATAACAAACAATCGGTTGATCGGAGAATTCGACCGATCATTGACTTCAAATCTGTGATGATTTGGGGTGGTGCCATGATTGAAGAATACCGTAGCCTAATAGAAAACCAGATCGACAGAAGTCGGTACTTGATATGCTTGAAAAGGCAAAATCAAGGTTTTCTCCGCGCCTTCCCGTGGAGTTTCTTCACTGGATGTTCTGGAGTTTTACAACAACTCCACAATTATTTCCAAGATCTCTGAAGGCACTGAAATAGTGTCTATCAAGACCAAAGTCCAAGGATAAGAAATCCTGTTGGACGAAACAACTTTTTGTGAGCTGTTTGAACTTCAAAATCTTGGAAAGGATTTTGAAATTGACACCAAGGATGAAGATCTCCTTGAAGGTGTGAAGCAACTATACAGTAATGTGTGTGATCTTGACAAACCAGACACACCCATCGACTTTAAGCTTGCTGACATAAGGACCAGACATCTTTTGGTCCACTGGGATGTGTTGGCATGTATCCTTCACAGAGGCTTCGATGGTCTACAAGGAGGTGCTGACCAGATAAGCCAAGAACACTGGATGATGTTGTTCTTGTTGAGTCAACAAGACACAAGGCTGGAAAACCCTTTTAATTGGGAGAAGTACGCCTTCATGAAATTTGTGAAGAAGATACAAGGCTTTGAGCCTAAAATCGTTAAGGGCCTTGCTGAGCCAAAAGCCACAGTAAGCTATGGACTGAAAATTTACTACTTACTGGAATGTCTTGACATTGAGCTCAGAGAGATGGCAGATATTGCCAACAGTAACCTACTCTACAAATATGAGTATACAAACATGATGAAAAAGGTTACTGGATCTCAGAAAGGTTCCAAGAAGTAAAGATCAAGAGGTATCTGAGGGAAAAGTTGCGACCAAGAAGCCCAGAACTTCACGGAAAAAGTCTGCTGGCAAATCAGAAGGCACACCCATTGAGGTTGTCGATTCCCAGATACCTGACGACGCTGCAGATGAACTCATCAATGAAGATGAACTCATCAATGCTGCAAAAGAGGCATCGGCTACTGAACAAGTAGATTCAGCAAGAGAAAGTGCTTTCAGAAATGTGAAGACTATTACAGAAAGCCTTGCTGATGAACTCATAAATGCTGAGAAACTTCAAACTCTTTCAGCAGAAGCAGCAGGGATTGTTGATAACTCTGTTCCAGATTTCAACGATTTAATCGGACAAGGAGAAGATCCCATCCCCAAGGTTGTCAAAAAGTAACCAAGGCAAAGGGAAGAACAAAGTTCCAAGGTTGCCGAGAAAGCAACTAGCTCACAAAGTTGTCGAACAAGCACCTATAGCAAAGGTTGTTGGTGCCAACACACCATCGTGGAAAGTCACGATAAACAACTTCAAGAAGCCCCGATGAGTGGTGACCTAGTGTCGTAGACGCCGATGTCAACACCACACTTAAAACTGGAAGAACTCTCAACTACTCAAACTTCGCCTGCAGACAACCACAACAACCACAACACCACAAGTGGTTGATGAAATGGTAAATGAACTCCATTTCACATATCACTATGCAACATGTCAAGAAAATCTCGCAACAAGCTGTGTTCCCCAACTCCTAGAGAGGATCAAATTGAGACACCCGCGTAATGATCAAACAAGGAGGCAACCGAGTCACCACTCAGAAAGGTCCAAGTACCGTAAACTTCAAACAAAGAAGCCATAATGGAACAAAGAAGACCAAAGATAGAAGGGTCACAAGTTCCAGAGACCAATCACCGACAATGCTCAGTGTAGTCGAATGGTTTAACTCTACTTGTGAAATTTTATGTTCATCAATCTTGTTACTTATAAAATTTCTTTGTTACAGTCAATTAGAAACAAAAGAACAAGAGGAAGTCAAAATCTTGCCTCGAGATCGAGAAGGAGGCGGCTACCTCACCTCTTAAGGAATCTGAGCCTATGCTACAGGTGATAGAGAATTCCCTAAGACATTACTTTTCAGATATTTGTTAATTCACTTAACTAATCAAGTGGATGTTTCTAATAGGCTCCAACTGAGAAGGAAAATGATAAGGCTGAGAAGGCCAACTCATCAGAGAATCAACCAGAGACTCACAAAGTCTCTGAGGAACAAGTATCTGAGCCTTCTATTGAGAAGGTATATATATATATTTCAGATACCTATAATCTGTTAGGAATATCTGTTAGTATTTTGATCACTCATCACATGTTCTTATCTTAGAAAGAAAGGTGATTAAGTACTCTTGGTTCACTTGAACATTGTAAAAAAGAGGAAATCACTGAGTATGATTAGTCTAGTAAATCTTGTATTAGGATTATAGGTCTCTGAGTGTAATTTTTATTTCAAGAAGACCATGAAGATCAATCCTAGCAATGGATCTTTTCAGAAGATTAGAAGACTAAAGATTGCACAAGGTTTATGAAGACACAAAGGTTTAGTCTAACTCATAAAGACTATGTCTTTAATCCTTTCTTAAGTATATTAACTTACTTTTGAAATATGATTCTGGACATATGACATCATGAGTATGGAGCATGCAAGCCATCAGAAAGGCTCATGTATCCGTTGAGACTAAAGGACAATGAACAATACTATGCATTAAATGCATCGCGAAATGTTTAAAAAGCAAGTCCTCTCTGAAACAAGAGATAGTGACTTCTGAGTACATAGTTCAAGATATAAACGGATATAATTTGATAGAGAGCACAACAGATACAATTCAAACGCCTCTCAAATTTATCTATATATATCACACACTTAGATGCTTGAAGAACATACCTTAGAACGCTCTATCTTGCAAACTTACCATCAAGCAAAGTATTCTCTCAAGCACTCTACTATCCTTTCTGAAAGCTTTCGGTTGCTTGAAGAATAACTAGTAGTTCTAAGTTGTCCTGAACCTTAACAAGAGATTGTTATTCGTGAAAGAGTTGAACTATCAGATACCCTTTCAAGCTCATTCTCCGTAACGGACACCAATTACTGGTCAAGAAAGAGCGCATCGCCATTCACTGAACAAGTGTATTAAGTAGTCTCTTTCTGTTTGGCTCTCTGTGAACATAACTGAAAAGTTATACGAGAAGCCTTTTTGACAAAACCTTATAACCAACACCATCAAGGCGTGGAGTAGAGGAAGTACTTGATTTGGGAAATCAGGGAATAACTCCAAGGTTATCTGAGTAGAGGAAGTACTTAGCTCTAGGAGTGGGAATAACTCGGGGAACATTTGGTTGGGAACCATTTATTTAGGAATCTTAGAATAGGATTATTGTAAGGTGAACTCAATTATCTTCTAGTGAATTCTAGGTCTCAAAAGACCAAGTGGATTAGTTGGAGGATTACGCCACCTCCAGATACCACTATACTTGTCTGGTTATTTACCTTTCAGATTTACATTTCAAAGAAGCACACACACATACTTATTGTTTCTGCACTTACCTATCTTAAAGTCTTCCGCGCTCTGAATTTAAGTATCAGAAACCCCCAGGTTTCTGAGAAACTGTGTTTATCGATAAAAGTTTTAAAAGACTATTCACCCCCTAGTCTTTTACTTTGCGTTATCTCGACCAACAAGTGGTATCAGGCAGGAGGTTCCCAAGCCTTCAAGATCAACCTAGATCCCCAGATAGGTGAAGAAACTTTGTCCCTCTCTAAGGACTATATAATTTGTGTGTTAAGTGTGCAGGTATGTCTCTGAGTGATGCGCCCATTCTGAAGCCAGAAAACTACGAGAAATGGAAGAACATGATGCTCCATCTGGAGGCCATTAGTGACGAAATGATCTATGTCATCAATGAAGGGCCTATCAAAATTAGACAACTCAAACAAGTTACTGAGGTGTCTGATGGAAGAAAAGCCTCAGACAAGGAAGATGAAGGCGAGGATATGGCTGCTACTGATAGTAGTCATGTTGCTCGTGGAAGCATTATGTATGAAGACAAGCCAAGAGAGCTCTGGACATCTGAAGATGCCAAGAGACACAGATTGGACGGTCAAGCTCGTAATATCATCATCAGATCGACACCTGAGCACATACAGTGTAAACTGTGGGGTGCTAAAACGGCGAAAGTTGCCTGGCAATTGATTGAAGAAATCTGTGTCGGAACTGAGAAAACCAAAGAAAACAAGTTCGAAGTTCTTAAATTGAAATTCCAAAACTTCAAACAAGGTCCCACTGAAACTCTGGAAGAACTTGACTTCAGATTTACTACTCTTATGAGTGATATGGCTGTACTTGGTGAAAGCAATAGATACTCCCAGTCAGAAAAGATCAAGACTATTGTCAGAAGTCTCAATCACAACTGGGAACACACTAAGTTCTTTTATTTCAATCAAGGGATGCCAAATATTACTCCAGTAGAGCTCCTTTCTCATCTTACTACTGTAGACTATGAGACAACTCAGAGAGAACAAACAGCTGAAAAGTTGCAAAGTGTTGCTCTAGTTTCTCAAGGTACTTCTGAAAAGAAGGATACCAAAGAAGCATCTAAAGAAAATGCTCTTGCAGTAAGACACATGAAGAAATTTGTGAGTCAAGAGATTGAGAGAAAAAAAGCTAAAGAAAAGCTGAAAAAGCATCTTGGCCCAAACTATCATCAGTACAAGAACATACAAATGAACAACTCTCTAAACACCCCCATTCAGAAAGGTGTTAGTAATCAAGTCAGAAATAGGAAATGACATCTGTTTCTATTGTCAAAAGCCTGGTCACTTCAAGAGAGATTGTCCTGCTTTAAACAAGCACAAGACAGGTGACAAGAAGGACAGAAGAAATTTCAAAAGAAATCAAAGGGCCTTACTGACTGAAGAAAGGAAGAAGATTCAAATTCAACTTGATGCTCTAGACATTGAGACAAATTCTGAAGATGGAGATTCAGATGACTCAAACCTACCATCACCAGAATTGTATGGAATCACCCACGATGTAATCAACTTCGGTCTTAAGAAGAATGAAATGTGTGGAGTTGCTGAGATTGCTGGTCCAGACATCTCCAACATTGAAATGTGTCTTATGGCTGATGAGGTAACTAACATTCACAATTTCAGTACTATGAGAGTGATGATGGAATTGAGGATCTGGAGTTGGTCAAGAGTGAATTGGATCGTTATGAGAAAGAATTTCTGGAAGCACAATCCAAAACCAGAATTCTAGAGGAAAGCAAAGAAATTCTAGAAAAAGAGGTTTCTGAGCTAACCAAAGTATCTGAGAACAAGAACGCTGAAATAGCCCTTCTGAAAGCTCAGATATCTGAGAATGAAAATTCTCACAAACTAGCCTTGGATGAACTTAATAAGAAAATGATGAGGCTGCTTTCTGAGAATGAAGAACTCAGAAAGAAAGAGCTATCCTTTCAATCTTATGCAAAAGCTAGTGACACTCTCACTGAGGTTCAATCCTACCTGAGAGATCCCTCTGAGAAAGGTGGACTTGGACTTGATGAACAATCGAGTAATTCATCTCCTCTGAAGAAGAGTGATGAAAGGTTGAACTTTGTAAAAAGTCAATAGAATGGTTCTTCAACCACCTATAGCATTGGTCAGAAAGCTAGGGTAGTTGACAAAGGAAAAGGAGTAGCAACTCAGCCTTTGAAAGAACAACAAGTTCACAAGAAACATGTGGATAAGGTTCTGAAAAGAAACACAACCTCGACATATGCAACCATCCACATTGCTATATTACTAGGAAGGGAAGAATTGTCGAATAGACAAATTCGAACTGCACCATTTTATGAAAATAAAGATGGTGCAGAAACTAGTAAGGCTTCAAGAGCGATTCGTAAAGCCAAAGGTGTTCAAATGGCATCACTATCGTGCTATTGGAAAAGTTCTTCTACAAAAATATAAGGAAGGACAAGAACAATGGCGCAAGGCGATATTGCACGAGTAACAGATGTATGGAAGAAATCTCAAGCCACCGAAAACCGAATGCCAGAGTTAGAAGGAACTCGCCGAAAGGCTAAGTTTATCAAAAGCAACCGTAAACCTGTGGTCCGAAGCACCAAAAGGAACACCTAGAAACACCCCAAGAAGGAAGATTGAGATCAAAATTACGATTTTATCAGATCTCCTTCGATCAAGTTAGACAAAAACAAACTCCCAAGAAATTCACTACAATGTGGATTCCTACCGAAGAATGTTTAGTCTAATCGGTTCTATCTCAAGCAAGAACCTAACTCCTGTTTCATGTTTGTGCGTAACGCCTCGACTAATGCTCAATGGCTATTTGATTGTGGATGCGGAAAGCACATGACAGAGACAAAGCAAACCGTCAACTACAAAGCTTGCAACAATGGACCGTACATCGATTTGTTGAGGAGAATTAAATCCTCTTTGGGATTTGGCAACGCCAAATTAGGATCATTAACAATCACCGACGACATATGTTAAGTGGTTAGAAATATAATCTATTTAGCATGAGCCGCTTGCATAAGGATTTATCAGAAATTCAAAGCAAAGTATTGCAAACTTATAGAATGAGTCAAAGGCATACCTTGGTTGCTCATGAAAGGAAGTCTTTATGTTGCCGATTGGGCATCTTCCACAATCAAGAATGTCTCATGGTGAGTCAATCAGTCACACGTAAGAACACCGTTATGGCACAAAAGAATGAGTCAATTGAATTTCAAAACTCAACAAACTTTCCAAGAAAGAGTTAGTGGTCGGCCTTCCAAAACATCTTTCGTAAAGGATGGTATCTGCTCGCCGATGGGGAAACAATCCAAAATCTCTTTCAAGTCCAAAACCGTACAATTTAAAAAGAACACGCAACTATTACACATGGATCTTTTGAATCATCTCAGAATTAGTTATGCAGAAAGAAGTATGGTCTTGTTGTCAGAGATGACTTCTCAAGATTCACTTGGGTCAGTTTTCCAAGCACAAATCGATGCAAGGTGGAGATACCAAACTTGTCAATAAGCTTGAAGTCATGAAAATGACAAGGTATCTCGCAATCGTAGCACTATGGTACCGAAGTTTGTCAACCAAAGACATAAAGGAATTTTGTACCAAAGAAAGGTATACTACACCAACTTTCCTCTCAGAAGAACACCACAACAAAATGGTGTTGCAGAAGGAAAATAGAACACTTAAAGAAGCAAAGAAGGACAATGCTAATCGACATCGAGATAAGTGAAGTTTATTGGGTTGAAGTCAAACACAAAGATGCTACACTCGTAATGTATGTTTGATAAACAAACACCATGACAAGACCCCATATGAACTCTTGGTTGGTAGACTCTAATATCAAACATCTAAAAGTATTCGTTGTAGATGTTTTGTTCTTAACAATGGAAAAGAGTATCTAAGAACATTTCAACCAAAGGCGATGAAGGTGTGTTTTGCTTATTCTATGAATAGCAAAGCATACAGAGTTTACAACAAAAGAACAAAGAAGATTGAAGAATCGCCTCATGTTGTATTCTATGAAGGAAGCAAGAAAACACCCTTGTCGATGAACTCTCAAAAAGGTTCAAGGAACTAATGATAAAGGATTCAAGAAGAACCTCGTAAAGGAAAAACATCATTATGGAAAGGAGGATGACTCGACGAAGAAAAGCATGAAATGCCTAGTAACAACCAGATGATTCTCGGACATGATGAAGAATTTCCTATGAGAATTCCGTAAATGGAAATCGAAGATGTTCATCGAGAGCTAACTCGAAATGACCTCTCGACTGTGCATGTCCCGTAAAGCTCTCACATCGAGCAAGTGTCGACATTCACCGCCTTTCCGAGGTGCAAAATGTCATGACATCAAGAAGTATCAAGTCATAATCATAGTGATTCACATTCAAATCACATAGATGTTGACCCTACTAGCCCTAAACCCATGATGAGATGGATCAAGGATCATCCTTCAAAAGATGTGATTGGACCAATCAATCAAGGTGTTAGGACTAGGAGAGCAATAACTGAAAATACTAATTCTCTCTTTGGATGTTTTATCTCAAACATTGAACCAAAAACTATAGAAGAAACATTAAGAGACCAAGAC
The DNA here is from genome assembly GCA_026545765.1 of Plantago major. NCBI lineage: Eukaryota > Viridiplantae > Streptophyta > Magnoliopsida > Lamiales > Plantaginaceae > Plantago > Plantago major. The sequence goes on along the minus strand of CM048839.1, from coordinate 83,928,620 downwards.
TGGATCTCTGCAATGCAAGAAGAGTTGGATCAGTTTGAAAGAAACAAAGTCTAGAAACTAATTCCATTTGTAGAAGGAATATTTGTGATTGGAACTAAGTGGATTTTCAGAAACAAGATGAATGAATCTGGTGAAATAACCAGAAACAAAGCAAGGTTGGTTGCCAAGGGATTCACCTGCATCAAGGTTTAGATTTTGATGAGTCATATACACCGCTTGCCGATTGATGCAATAAGACTCTTTCTGGCCTTTGCAGCTCATAAAGATTTTAAAGTTTATCAGATGGATGTCAAAAGTGCATTCTTGAATGGTGAACTTGCTGAGGAAGTCTATGTTGAGCAACCACCTGGCTTTGAAGTTTCCTCAGAAAGAAGAATGGTCTATAAGCTACAGAAAGCTCTTTACGGACTGAAACAGGCTCCAAGAACATGGTATGACACTTTGGCCAAATACCTTCTGAAAAGTGGTTTCAAGAAAGGTGAAATTGATAAAACTTTATTTACTTTAAATCATGATGGAAAACTACTCTTAGTTCAAGTATATGTAGATGACATTATATTTGGATCTAAGGACAAGTGTTGGGAAATTTGTTGGGAAATTTGTTAGGAAATTTGTTAGATATTTTGTTAGAAATATCTGTTTAGATTTTGATCAGCAACATGATGACTTATCTTAGTCTCAGAAAGGTGATTAGTACTCTTGGTTCACTTGAACATTGTAAAAGAGGAAACTCACTAAGTATGATAGTCTAGCTAATCTTGTATAGGATGTTAGGTCTCAAAATGTAATTTTTATTTTATGAAGAGAAGACCAAGAAGAAGACATCCAAGCAGAACAAGCTCAACGACATTGAAGACTTGAAGAAACTGCACAAGATTACTGAAACTGTTTTTCAGATATCTTAGCCAGATATCTTGAAGACACGAATAGTTTTATACAAACTATGTCACAAGAGATATCTGAGAAATAAGAGGCCTATCTGAAAACAAGGAAAGTGTCCACAGATATCTATTCTCAGATACCTTGAGCATTAACCACATTTCTGAAAAAGAAATATATATATTGCAAACAAAGTTGTTTCAATAAAAAGTGGTATCTGAAGATTGAAGATAAGGACGTGCAAAGAATCAGATAACACTAGTCTCGACATAAAGCATAGTTCCGCTGGCACTACAGACAAAAGTATAGTACAATGCATTTAATGCACGGACAGAGATGTCGAATAAAAGCAACGGCAGCTCAAGAAGAAGACAAAGCTCACATAAAGATTATACACAGATATCAATAGTTTGAATTTGAGCCTAACGGATACTATTCAAACGGCACTCAAATTCATCTATTAATATCAACACTTAGACTGCTTGAAGAGACACACGACACACTTTGAAAACGCTGAACATCTTACTCTCTCAAAGTAACTTACTTATCCTCAAAGCTTTCTGTTCGACCAAAGCTTTTGATTTTGAGTAACACTGAAGTTCTAAGTGTCCTGATCCTAAACAAGCATAGCTATCTGTGAAAGAGTTGAAACGAAAGATCAAGCATCTGAGATTCATTCTCTTGAACATTTATCTAAGACTTGGGTCAGTAAAAAGAACAAGATACCATACATTGAAAAGTGTATTAAGTATACTTGATTCACAGAGCTATCTGAATAACTGAATAAGTTATTAAGGAAGCTCATCTGACAACTCAAACCAAAACCAACACCATAATCAAGTGGAGCATGTGAAGTACTTAGTTTGAAAAATCAGGGAATAACTCCAAGGTTACCTGAGTATAGGAAGTACTTGATTTGGGAAACTAAGGAATAACTCCAAGGTTATTGAGTATAGGAAGTACTTAGATTGGGAAGCTAGGGAATAACTCAAAAGGTTTCTGAGTACAGGAAGTACTTGGCTGAGAAAGCCGGGGAACAACTCAGGGGGAACATTTGGTTGGGAACCAATTGTTTAAGAATCTTAGAATAGGATTATTGTAAGGTGAATTCAATTATCTTCTAGTGAATTCTAGGTCTCTCGTAGACAAGTGGATTAGTTGGAGGATTACGCCACCTCCGATACCACTATACTTGTCGTTATTTACCTTCAGATTTACATTTCAAAGAACACACACACACACACTTTAACTGCTTCGCACTTATCTTTATTAAGTCTTCCGCTCGATTTTAAGTATCGATATCTATTCAGATATCTCGAGAAATAGTTTTATCGACAAAAGTTTTAAAAGACTATTCACCCCCCTAGTCTTTTACTTTGCCGTTATCCGACCAACAAGTGGTATCAGAGCAGGAGGTTCACAAGCCTTCAGACCAACCTAGATCCCCAGATAGGTGAAGGAACTTTGTCCATTTTCGAGGACTATTTAATTTGTGTGTCGAGTGTGTGTATGTCTCTCGAGTGATGCACCCATTCTCAAACCAGAGAATTACGAAATGTAAAATAACATGATGCTCCACCTTGAAGCCATAAGTGACGAATGATCAAGTGATAAAGAATGGCCCAATAGTCATTCAACAACTCAAACAAGTCATGGAGGTTTCTAATGGTAGAGACAAAGATCAAAGCGAAGGATCTTCACAAACCGATGCGCCAACAAGTGGGAGATCTACTAGTCAAGTTATTTACTTAACCAAAGCTCAGAGAACTCGGACATCGGAAGATGCCAAGAGAAATCGTCTGATGGTCAAGCTCGTAATATCATCATCGATCGACACCGAGCACATACAAGGTAATCTGGGTGCTAAACGGCGAAAGTTGCTCGCAACCGATTGAAGAAATCAGGTTGAATCGAGAAACCAAAGAAAACAAGTTCGAAGTTCTCAAGTTGAAATTTCAAAATTTCAAACAAGGACCCATCAAACTTTGAAGAACTTGATTTCAGATTTACCACTCATGAGTGACATGGCAGCTCTTGGGAAAGCAATGATACTCCCAATGTAAAAGATTAAGACTATTGTCAAGTCTTAACCACAACCGGAGCATACCAAATTCTTTTATTTTAACCAAGGAATGCCAAATATCACTCCAGTGGAACTTTTCTCTCATCTTGCTACTGTTGATTATGAGACAACTCAAAGAGAACAAACAACTGAAAAGTTGCAAAACATTGCTCTAGTTACTCAAGGAACTTCTGAAAAGAAGAAAAGCAAGGAAGAAACTAAGGATGCTCTTGCTGCAAAGCAAATGAGCAAATATATCAGTCGAGAAATTGAAAGAAGGAAAGCCAAAGAGAAGCTGAAAAAGCATCTAGGCTCAAACTATCACCAGTACAAAAATATGCAAAGCTCGCTGAACAAGCCAGCTCAGAAAGCATCATGTACTGAGGAAGCAGAAATTGGAAACGATATCTATTTCTATTGTCAGAAACCTGGTCACTTCAAGAAGGATTGTCCTGCCCTCAACAAACTAAGGACAGGTGACAAGAAAGATAGGAGAATCTTCAGAAGAAGCCAGAAAGCTTTGTTAACTGAAGAAAGAAAGAAAATCCAAATTCAACTGGATGCTCTAAACGTTGAGACATTCAAGATGACAATTCAGATGACTCAACCTTACCATCACCGTAATTATGTGGAGTTACTCATGATATAATCGACTTCGCCTCAAGAAGAATGAAATGTGGAGTTGTCAAATTGACGGCCCGACATCTCCAACATAGAAAAGCCTTATGGCTGATGAGGTAACACATACTTCTTGTTATACTTATGAAAGTGATGAAGAGGAAATAAAAATCTAGAAAATCTCGTGAAAGAACTTGACATCTATGAAAGAGAATTTCTAATGATCCGAGCTAGAGTCGAAAACTCAAGAAGAAAAGAATTCTGCAAAGGAAAATTCTCAATTAGTTAAAGTATTTGAGAGAAAGGATGCTGAAAATGCATCTCTCAAAGCTCGATATCCGAGACCGGAAAGTCACATAAAGAAGCAATGGTGAATTATTTAAAGAATTATGAAGATCTTCTTCCGAGAACAAGGAACTCAAGAAGAAAGAATTATCTTTTCAATCTTATGCCAAAGCTAGTGACACTCTTCATCAAGTACAATTTTACTTAAGAGATCCTTCAGAAAGAAAGGACTTGGGTCAATACACGCATGATTGTTCTATCACTCAATAAGAGTAAGGAGAGAAGAACATTTGTAAGTACTCAAGAAGACGGTTCCCATGCAATCTATAGTATCGGTGAGAAGACAAAGATTGTTGACAAAGGAAAGGCAATGACTAAACCTTTGTGGAAAAACAAGTCAAAACAAAACTGGCATCGCTCGAAAAGAAACACAACACCGAAAAGTGTAAACACCCACAAGGTTATGTCTCTCAAAAGGTAGAATTGCAGAGTCGCAAATTCTCCCATGTCACTTTTTTCGAAAGAAATTGACCAACCAGAGACTAGTAAAGTCACGAGAAAAGATCTCAGATAGCTTCAAGTGCTCAAACGGTATTGCTACAAAGGCATCGAAAACAACTTGCTCATGAGTACAAGGGAGCAAGAACGATGGTAAAGCTAGAATTGCTCAAAGCAATTATCGGAAGTGGAAGCAACTGCCACCGAAAATCAATGCCGTGGCTAGAAGAAATCGCAAGGAAAGCTAAGTTTGTCGAAAAGCAAACTCGTAAACCCGACAGTATCCGAAAGCATCATATGGAGCACCTAGGAACACACCAAGGAAGAAAATAATTTTACTAGTGATAACATTCATTCAAATAGAATTCTCCTTATGTTCCGCCTGCACAAAAGAATACTTCAAAGAAATTCATTCAAAATGGATTCATCGAAGATCTTTTAATTCTAACGGTTCCATCAAAGATATGAGAACCTAATCTCCTGCTTCACAGTGTGCGTAATGCCTCGGACTAAAGCACAATGGCTATTTGATAGTGGATGCGAAAGCACATGACAGAGATAAATCAAATCTGTCGATTACAAAGCTTGCAACACAGACCGTATATTAGATTTGTCGAGGAGAATTAAATCCTCTCTCGATTTGGCAACGCCAAATTGGGGACTTTAACAATCACCGACGACATTACATGTTAAGGATTTGAAATATAATCTATTTAGCATGAGCCGCTTATGCACAAGGGTTTTAGTATAAAATTCAAAGCTAAATATTGCAAACTAATTAACAATGAGTCAAAGGCATACCTTAGTTGGTCGGCGGAAAGGCGCCTTTATGTTGCCGATTGGGCATCCGCCACAATCAAGAATGTCTCATGGTGAGTCAATCTGGTCACGTAAGAGCACCGGTTATGGCACAAAAGAATGAGTCACTTGAACTTCAAAACTCAACAGACTTGCAAGAAAGAGTTAGTGGTTGGCCTTCCCAACATCTTCGTAAAGGATGGTATCTGCTCGCCACGATGGGGAAACAATCTAAGATCTCTTTCAAGTCCAAAATCGACACTCTAAGAGTTAGACCAACGCAACTATTACACATGGATCTTTTGAATCATCTCAGAAGTTATGCAGAAAGAAATATGGTCCGTTGTTGTAGATGACTTCTCAAGATTCACTGGGTCTTTTTCAAACACAAATGATGCCGTGGTGGAGATACCAAACTTGTCAAAAAGCTTGAAGTCATGAAAATGACAAGGTATCTCGCAATCGTAATGCACTATGGTACCGAGTTTGTCAACCAAGACATAAAGGAGTTTTGTACCGCAAAGGTATACAACACCAACTTTCCTCTCAGAAGAACACCTCAACAAAATGGTGTTGCAGAAAGGAAAACAGAACCCTTAAAGAAGTCAAAGGACAATGCTAATGACACGAAATAAGTGAAATTTATTGGGTTGAAGTAAACACACTTGTTACACTCGTAATGTATGTTTGATAAACAAACACCATGACAAGACCCCCTATGAAATCTTGGTTGGTAGACCCCCTAATATCAAACATCTGAGAGTATTTGGTTGTAAATGTTTTATTCTAAACAATGGAAAAAATTATCTGAGAACATTTCAACCAAAGGCAGATGAAGGTGTATTTCTTGGTTATTCCACAAATAGCAAAGCCTACAGAGTTTACAACAAAAGAACAAAGAAAATTGAAGAATCAATTCATGTTGTATTCTATGAAGGAAATAAGAAAACACCTCCTAATGATGAACTCTCAGAAAGGTTCAAAGAACTATTACTGAGGGATTCTAAAGAAGAATCCTCAGAAAGGAGAAACATCATTATGGAAAGTGAGGATGACTCTGACGTAGAAAAGCTTGATATGCCTAGTAACAACAAGATGACTCATGCATATGATGAGGAATTTCCTATGAGTTTTCCAGAAATGGAACAGGTTACTGAGAACCTTCATCATGAAGAGGTATCTGAAAATAAGACTGCTGAAATGCAAGTTCCAGATATCTCTAACACTGAAAAAGTGTCAGATATCTATGACATTTCCCATATGTCAGATGTCTCAAATCATAATCTTAGTGATTCACATTCAAATCACTTGGATATTGATCCTACTAGCACTAAACCTATGATGAGATGGATCAAAGATCATCCTGCAAAGGATGTAATTGGACCAATTAATCAAGGTGTCAGGACTAGGAGAGCAATAGCTGAAAATGCTAATTCTCTCTTTGGATGTTTCATCTCGAATATTGAATCTAAAAATATAGAAGAAGCATTAGGAGACCAAGACTGGATCTCTGCAATGCAAGAAGAGTTGGATCAATTTGAGAGAAACAAAGTCTGGAAACTAGTTCCATTTATAGAAGGAATATCTATGATTGGAACTAAATGGGTTTTCAGAAATAAGATGAATGAATCTGGTGAAATAACCAGAAACAAAGCAAGATTGGTTGCCAAGGGATTTACCCTGACTGAAAGCTTAGATTTTGACGAGTCATATGCACCAGTTGCCAGATTGGATGCAATAAGACTCTTTCTAGCCTTTGCAGCTCATAAAGATTTCAAAGTTTATCAGATGGATGTCAAAAGTGCATTCTTGAACGATGAACTTGCAGAAGAAGTTTATGTTGAGCAACCACCTGGCTTTGAAGTTTCCTCAGAAAGTAGAATGGTCTATAAACCATGAAAGCTCAGATGGATCAAACAGGCTCCAAGAGCATGGTATGACACTTTGGCCAAGTACCTTCTGGAAAGTGGTTTCAAGAAAGGTGAAGTTGATGACATCATATTTGGATCTAAGGACAAGCAACTTTGTAATGACTTTGCAAATCTCATGAAAAGCAAGTTTGAGATGAGCATGATGGGAGAAATGAATTATTTTCTAGGATTGCAAGTCAAGCAACTCAATGATGGAATATTCATTAGTCAAACAAAGTATGCAAAAGATATGCTCACAAAATTTAATCTCAAGCCTTCTGAAAAGAATGCTAAGATACCTATGAGCATTGGAACCAAAATGACCTATACTGAATCTGATAAGAGTGTTGAAGAACATAAGTATAGGAAATTGATAGGTTCACTACTTTACCTCACTGCAAGTAGACCTGATATTCAATACGCCATTGGAGTGTGTGCTAGATTTCAGACAAATCCAATGCAAACACACTACAACATTGCTATGAAAATATTAAGGTATGTAAAGGGTACAGTAGATGTAGGATTGTGGTATCCTAAAGAAAGTGGATTGAGTTTCGCTGGGTACTCAGACGCTGATTATGCTGGATCATTGCTTGATAGGAAAAGTACCGTGAACTTGTCATCGGTACTAGACTTATCTCATGGTTTAGCAAGAAGCAAAACTCAATTGCAACTTCTACCACGTAGGTGAATATATTGTCACCGGTTGTTGTACAACACAAATTCGTGGATACAACAACAACTTAAAGACTATGGACTCGATGAGAAGAAAACTCCCATTTTCTCGTGACAACACAAGTGCTATTGCGACATTACATAATCCTAAATTTCATGCCGAACAAAGCACATTGATGTTAGACATCACTTCATCGAGACCATGTTGAAAAGGGCAATATAGAGATACTCAAGATTAATCAAGACCAACTTGCAGATATCTTCACTAAGCCACTACAAGAAAGTAGATTCTTAGCCTTAAGACATAGTCTTGGACTAATGGAACTACCAATGAACTGAAAGAGTTCAGGTATCTGGAACGGGCATCCAGAGAAGAGGTATCTGGAACGGGCATCCAGAGAAGAGGTATCCGAACGGTATCCAGAGAAAAGAAAGAGAAATTTGGAACGAGTATCCGTAAGTCAAAAGGCTAAAGAGCAAAAGATAGCTTAAGATCTCGAGACGGAACTCGTATATCCGAATCACTCTATAAACGGGAACACAAAAGAGAATAGTATAACTATCCGCAATAACTACTCTCTTGAAACTCGCATTATTTCTATCTTGATGAAAAACTTGGAAAAATCCTAAGTATAAGACATATTCATATGCAAACAGTGTTCTTGGTCATACAAAAACGTGATTCAGAAAGCTATGAGCCAAAATTCATTAAATGGGCACAATTACATTTGTTGATTGTGATCATTGCTGAAGAAGCAATGGTGACCCTTGATGAAATTAAGCGATTGATCCGACGGTGGAAATTAATTCACAAAGAAATAGTGGATCGCTGAAATTCGCATATGGCCCACTAAGCATTTAATGCCGAACAGCTTTTGCTCACGCTTGCAAAATCACAGATACTTACACACAAAATCAATTTGTATGTATTTGTCTGCTGATTCAATCGCTATATATATAGGATTTTGGCATAGGAAATCACTTTTGCCTAATCCAAAACTCATCTTGCACAAAATAGCAAATCCTTCTCTTGATTCTCTCGAAAACTTCTACAATCTCGCAAATCAAGATTAAGTTTTTCTGCAAAGAATTACTGAATCAAATCTCTTTCAAACACCAATTTCAAATCCCTACACTATATAAAGAGATGGCCCCTAAAAGTTCAACCACACTGAAATCTCAATCCTCCACTGGTACTGCTGAAAAGCAAGCACCAGAGTTGGTTATTGTGAACAACGACTGGTAGGAGATTTTAATCCTGACCATTGACTTCAAATCACGTAATGATTTGGGGTGGTGCCATGGTTGAGGAATACCTCACGGCCGAATAGAGAACTGCCGATGTAAAGCTAATTCTTGACATGCTTGAAAAGGCACAAATCAAGGGCTTTCTATCTGCTCGCCCTAGTGGAATTTCATCACTCGATGTGTTGGAATTCTACAACAACTCCAGGATTATTTCCTGTGTTTCTGAAGGCACCAAATAGTTCACAAAACCTCACCAAGGAAATGAAATCCTTCCGACTTAACAACTTTCAGAAGTTGTTCGAGTTTCAAAATCTTGGAAAGCATTTTGAAATAAACACCAAGGATGATGAACTCCTTGAAGGTGTTAAAGAATCAGATAACGACGTGTGATCTTGAAAATCGATACACCCACCGAGTTCAAGCTTGTCGACATCCAAACCATATCCGATGGTTCACTGGATGTACCGCTTGCATTCTTCACAGATGCTTTGATGGTCTACAAGGAGGTGTGACCAGATAAGCCAAGAACGATGGATCATGATGTTCTTGCCGAATCAACAAGACAAAGGTGGAAAACCCTTTTAATCGGGAAAGTACGCCTTCATGAAGTTTGTGAAGAAAATTCAAGGCTTCGAGCCTAAGATTGCCAAAGGACTAGCTGAGCCAAAGGCCATGAGATATGGTCTCAAGATATGCTACTTGCCGGAGAAGCTTGCATCGAGCTCAGAGAGACGGCGAAATAGCCAACAAAGAACTCTACTCTACAAATATGAGTATACAAACTTGATGAAAAAGGTTACTAGGTCTCGTAAAGGTTCTAAGAAGCGAAAGTCCAAAAGGTATTCAAGAAAAGGTTGCAACCAAGAAGCCTGTAACTTCAAGAAAGAAGTCTGGCAATTCGTAAGACACACCCAAAGAGGTTGTCGATTCTCGATATCTGCAGTATTGCCGCGAATCGATAAAGGCAGATGAAATCATCAATGCTACAAAAGAGTTATCAACTACTGAACAAGTAGACTCAGCAAGGGAAAGTGCTTTCAGAAATGTTGCGACTAATGCAGAAAGCCTTGCTGATGAACTCATGAATGCTGTCAAAAGTGGGGAAAAACACCAAGCCCTATCTGCAGAAAACGCAGGAATAATGGACCAATCAGTTCCTAATGCTGATGAGAGATCTGACGATGAAGATGATGAACTAGTCATCTCTCAAGTCCTAGAAAGAACAAAGAGGGCTAAGGTTATCGTAAAGAATCGGTGATAAGGTATCTGAAGAAGAACCTACACCACAGGTTGCTGAACCTATAGCAAAGGTTGTTGGTGCAAACACATCATCAGGGAACGTTTCTTATGCACAACTTCAAAAGGCCCTGATTAGTGGTATTTTAGTACTGGCAGATGCTGATGGAAATGCCACAACTAAAAATCTGGAAGAACATTCTACTGATCAATCCTTTGCTTCCAGACAACCACAACAACCACAATCACAACAACCACAACAGCCACAAGTGGTTGATGAAATGGTAAATGAACTCCATTTCGAATTACCAAAGAATACAAGATGTCAAGAAAATCCTGCAAAAGAGCAGGTTCCCCAACTCAATGAGAGGGATCAAACTGAGACATTTCCTCAGAATGATCAACCAGGGGAGGCAACTGAGTTGCATACTCAGGAAAGGTGTGAAGTACCAGAAACTTCAAGCAAAGAAACTACACTGGGACAAGAAGACCAAAGTATAGAAAGGTCACAAGTTCCAGAGACCAATCAGCCTGAAATTGCTCAGGTAGCTGACCGGTTTAACTCTTATCTTGTGAAAATTTTTATGCTTATACATCTTGTTACTCATAAAATTTCTTTGTTACAGTCTGAGTTAGAAACACAAAAACAAGAGGAAGCTGAAAAGCTTACCTCAGAAACTGAGAAGGAGGTTTCCTCAACCTCACCTCTTAAGATATCTGAGCCTGTGCCACAGGTAATAATTGATTCTTAAGATAATATTTCTTCAGTTATAAGTTTATGTGCTTAATCATTAAAATGAATGTTTCTAACAGGCTCCAACTGAGAATGAGGAAGATAAGTAAATGCCAAGAAAACCTTAAACCGACAAGGTTTCAAGAATGTATCATTGAGCCTTCCAAAGATGAAGGTATAAGAAAATCAATGATAAATATTCTTCACCTTGGGTTAACTAAAATCTTCTCTAAATTATTCAATGCTTTCTACTCACAGGCTCACTCAGAAGTAGAAGTGCAAGGGGACAGAGTTGCGACATCCCCTGCACCTATGGAAATTAATGAGGCATCAAGGCCTTCATCACAAGAAAAGATTCCAGAGACTGCACAAGTCTCTGAGAGACAGGTATCTGAGCCTCCCATGGAGGTAATTGACCTCTCAGATATCTGACTTGTCACTTAAAGTTTTCTTGATAAAATTTCCTAAGTATTGTGATAATGTTAATTCTCAGGTTCAAGAAAGAAAGGTTGATGAGGACCAGACTTAAGTCTCCGCCTCACAACAAGATATCTGAGACACCAATTGTCTCAAGAGAACAAGTCTCGAGCTCAAGTACTTACTCAGCTCAAACAAGTGCCGAAAGGGCTCCCAATGTTGAGACAAGGGACCTACTTCCTTCTTCAAAGCTCACACCTCGCCAAAGCACATTAAATGCTTCAAGAAATAGCAAAGGTTAAGGTGCTCGATCTCTCAAATATTGAGAATCACAGATTAACCAAATGCAGAGAACGAGCTCTTGACTTGAGACATACATCCATGCAATGTTCCCTCAACAAGATACATACGACTCTATTGCATAAGGATTTCTCCAGAAGTGGCATTTGATTGATAAGACTTTGAACAAAGTGATGGTCGACAAGATTACAAATGGCATTTAAGCCGCCCCGCCAAACTCGCAATTTATAGCTTCAACAAGAAGAGGTTAATGGGCGTAAGATCACTATTCTCAAGTGATCAATCTTGTATTCAAGATGATGAGGAGGAAGAGATAAACGAAAATGACTTGATGAACCTCCCACGACCATCACCAAAAGGATGACATGTATAAAAAGGATGATGATGATGCCCCGCACTGTGGACCGGAGGAATTTCGCTAAAAATGATGCCTCAATCACCGAAAAGCACACTAAGAAGACTTCACGTAAATCTCCGCTCCATCTCCTCGTAAATCTACTCATCCATCTTCTCACCAACACCCGCCATTAATGAACAAGTAGTCGAGCTCAAGAAACCAATAGAAAATATTAAACACTCAAACCAGATCGCTTCAACTCGCATATCGTTGGAAGAACAACAACACCCATCTTCAACTGGAAGATCAAATAGCTAAATCCAGACAAGCTTGATCAACTACAAGATCAATACTTACAAGAAATGATTGCTTACTCGAGGTTAAAGAGCTACGGATGATGTGCATGATATCACCAAAGAACTAGATAATCAAGAAGTATCAAGTCAAGCATGATGCTAAGGTGCATCATCTTCAAAAGAAATACCATCCTCCTCGTAAAGGAAAGAAACCAATCCGAGATGGTTGCTGGACTCGATAGAATCGATGAAAATGTCCAAGAGGATGAAGATCACTGGCCTGATTACTCAGATGATGAAGAAGACAAGACTTGGCAGAGCACCGCAATGAACATTTAGCGGTTTCTCACTTAAAAGGAAACCGATTGCTCTACAATATTCAAAGAACCGCCAAATGTCCACTCCAATGAATACATGAACAGTACCAAGCAATCGCTCATCCGAACAAGGAGATGTCTTCGTAACAAGGAAGTAATCATGCCCCTCTCGAATGAGAAAGTTCATCGAGCTCATCACTCGAGAACAACTAGCATAGTCATTTCTCGAAAGATCTGGAATGATAAGGACGATGATGCGTCTTAGTGAAAAAGCTTTCAAGAGGCAAGTTACACTGGAAAAGCATGCCATCCTAGCCCATCGGGCAGAGCTCACCGATAAGGACAATGGACTTATCAAGCAAAATCGAGCTCAAAGCCGAACTTCAAGTTGGTCACGCTATAATTATTTACAAGGGCACTTTAACTCTCTCGATTCCTTTATGAGACCGAGTCACCAACAATGACTAAGGGGGAAAGAATGTACAACTGACCTTAAAGTTAGGGGAATGGGAAGAAGGAGAAGAAAACAAGAAGAAATCTGAGTCAAAAGTGCTCGTAAAGGAAGAAGAAACATGAAAACTTCCCATCCACCACTCGTAATCAATGAACCTCCTCAAGCCAAGCCGCTTTGCAAATAGTAGCCGCCTAAAACCCATCAAGGAACTAAAATAACAAGGGCCATGGCATAGAAACCTCCAAGGAGTACCAAGGCTCCAAGGAGAAGACAAGTTAAAGGATTGATGAATCTTCCAAGAAGAAGAAGAAGGTCAAATCAAGTCCCCGGGCAATGAAGAAGGTCAGAAACTCTCACAAGATCTAATCTTGATGATGATGAGGAACCGATGAAGATGAAGCTCCTCTTCACGTAAAAAGGAAAATTGAAAGCCTAATCGAGCCCATAGTCGCAAAGCCCCTAGCAGCTAAAACACCCTCTGGAAATACCAAGTCTATCCAGGGTGGTTCTTCAAGCAACAACCCCAAAGAGAATTCAAGACAAAGAAAGAACAGACTGAGAGCTGAGCAAAGACAAAGTCAACTTCCACTCAGGCCAGAAGAAGCCAAAATAGAGTATGTGAAGTATGACAATGACTCCTCCACAGTTGTGCATCAATCAGAAAAATGGCTATTGGATTCTGGAACTTAAGCATTTATTGGTAAATTCAAGATTTCCAGAACCAATCCATAAACAACTTATCGCATGGAGAAAAGATAAGCCAACCTTGATCAACACCAATCACATTAAAGCCTGGTTGGATTTTGAAGTTGTCAAGAGAACTGAAGCCATGAGAAAGGACCTCTCTGATGAATGTCCATATGGAAAGCCGATGATGTGCATGTACTCAATATCACAGGAACAGGCACAAGAGCAAGACTCGCTGTAGAACCCTATGAATCGTTCTATCTAACTGAAGATCAATACAAGGGTGACATCAGATATCTGAGGATTATCTACGAATGCTTCAAGCTTTCAGATATCAGAATAGAGCATGCCTGGAAGTGGGGAAAGTACCTATGGGTCAAACATTTTGTCAAGAAAAATCCTACCAAAACCTATAAAGAGGTCTGTGGATTTGCCAGAGACACTGAGATGCTCGTCAGAACACTTCTCTATGATTATTCTGATGACATCAAAAGGTTTGGAGACAGGAAATTTGCAGACTGATCCATAGAAATACTGTTGAAGACTTGAAGAGATTGAAGATTTGAAGACTAGTTTATTAGGATGCTTAGTTGGAGCTTGGTTACTCCTGTTGTCCTAATTTACTATGTAGTTTTTGTATTTTTGCTGACTGAGCCAAACTTGTTTTATGTATTGAAGTTATCTGTAATCTCTCTTTATAATTTATCTGAAGAACTTACTCTCAGATAGTATTCTATAAAAGATAACTTGTCAGCAAAGATCACACCTTGTGATTTGGTTGATGTTTACTTTCTGCACTTAATTAAATAAATTTGAAGATCTTAAGAAAAGATTAAGTGTTGGATTGTTCACTCATCCAGATTTGTAATAGGTTAGATAGTCATCGTTGACTGATCAAAAAGGGGGAAATTTGTTGGGAAATTTGTTAGATATTTTGTTAGAAATATCTGTTTAGATTTTGATCAGCAACAGATGACTTATCTTAGTCTCGGAAAGGTGATTAGTACTCTTGGTTCACTTGAACATTCTAAAAGAGGAAACTCACTAAGTATGATAGTCTAGCTAATCTTGTATAGGATGTTAGGTCTCAAAATGTAATTTTTATTTTTATGAAGAGAAGACCAAGAAGAAGACATCCAAGTAGAACAAGCTCAACGACATTGAAGACTTGAAGAAACTGCACAAGATTACTGAAACTGTTTTTCAGATATCTTGAAGACACGAATAGTTTTATACAAACTGTGTCACAAGAGATATCTGAGAAATAAGAGGCCTATCTGAAAACAAGGAAAGTGTCCACAAATATCTATTCTCAGATACCTTAAGCATTAACCACATTTCTGAAAAGAAATATATATATTGCAAACAAAGTTGTTTCAATAAAAAGTGGTATCTGAAGATTGAAGATAAGGACGTGCAAAGAATAAGATAACACTAGTCTCGACATAAAAGCATAGTTCCGGGCACTACAGACAAAAAGTATAGTACAATGCATTTAATGCACGGATAGAGATGTCGAATAAAAGCAACCAGCCTTCAAGAAGAAGACAAAGCTCGCATAAAGATTATACATGATATCAATTGTTTGAATTTGAGCTTAACGGATACTATTCAAACGGCACTCAAATTCATCTATAAATATCAACACTTAGACTGCTTGAAGAGACACACACACTTTTGAAAACGTCAACATCTTACTCTCTCAAAGCAACTTACTTATCCTCAAAGCTTTCTGTTGCGACCAAAGCTTTTGATCTTGAGTAACACTGAAGTTCTAAGTGTCCTGATCCTAAACAAGCATAGCTATCTGTGAAAGAGTTGAAACAAAAGATCAAGCATCTGAGATTCATTCTCTTGAACATTTATCTAAGACATGGGTCAGTAAAAAGAACAAGATACCATACATTGAAAAGTGTATTAAGTATACTTGATTCACAGAGCTATCTGAATAACTGAATAAGTTATTAAGGAAGCTCATCTGACAACTCAAACCAAAACCAATACCATAACTGGCGTGGAGTACAAGAAGTACTTAGTTTGAAAAATCAAGGAATAACTCCAAGGTTACTTGAGTATAGGAAGTACTTGATTTGGGAAACTAAGGAATAACTCCAAGGTTATTGAGTATAGGAAGTACTTAGCTTGGGAAGCTAGGGAATAACTCAAAAGGTTTCTGAGTACAGGAAGTACTTGGCTGAGAAAGCCGGGGAACAACTCAGGGGGAACATTTGGTTGGGAACCAATTGTTTAAGAATCTTAGAATAGGATTATTGTAAGGTGAATTCAATTATATGTTCTAGTGAATTCTAGGTCTCTGGTAGATCGAAGTGGATTAGTTGGAGGATTACGCCACCTCCAGATACCACTATACTTGCTATGTTATTTACCTTTCTGTATTTACATTTCAGCAACACACACACACACTTTAACTGTTTCTGCACTTATCTTTATTAAGTCTTCCGCGCTCTGATTCTAAGTATCAGATAAATAGTTTTTATCGACAAAAGTTTTAAAAGACTATTCACCCCCCCCCCCCCTCTAGTCTTTTACTTTGCCGTTATCTGGACCAACAACAAGCAACTTTGTGATGACTTTGCAAATCTCATGAAAAGTAAATTTGAGATGAGCATGATGGGAGAATTGAACTATTTCCTAGGATTGCAAGTCAAGCAACTCAATGATGGAATATTCATTAGTCAGACAAAGTATGCAAAAGACATGCTCACAAAGTTCAGTCTTAAGCCTTCTGAAAAGAATGCTAAGATACCTATTAGCATAGGAACCAAGATGACCTATCTTGAATCAATATATAAGAGTTGATGAACACAAGTATAGGAAATTGATAGTTCACTACTTTACCCATCGCAAGGCACTGATATTCAATATGCAAGGAGTGTGTGCTAGATTTCAAATAAATCCAATGCAATCACACTACAACACAAATGAAAGTATTAAAGTATGTGAAAGGTACAGATGTAGGGTTGTGGTATCCTAAAGAAAGTGGATTGAGTTTGGTGGTTACTCGATCGATTATCTTTGGATCAATGCTTGATAGGAAAAGTACCTCGTGAACTTGTCGGCCCGGGAACTAGACTTATCTCATGGTTTAGCAAGCAACAAAACTCAATTGCAACTTCTACCACAGAGGCTGAATATATTGCTGCTGGTTGTTGTGCAACACAAATTCTGTGGATTCAACAACAACTCAGAGACTATGGACTCAATGAAGAGAAAACTCCCATTTTCTGTGATAACACAAGTGCTATTGCAATCACACAGAACCCCAAATTCCATGCCAGAACAAAGCACATTGATGTTAGACACCACTTCATCAGAGACCATGTTGAGAAAGGCAATATAGTGATACTCAAGATTGGCACAGAAGACCAACTTGCAGATATCTTCACTAAGCCCTTACAAGAAAGCCGGTTCTTGACTTTGAGACACAATCTTGGATTAATGGAGTTGCCTAAGGACTGAAAAATTGTCCTGAATCTCTAAAGTCTGAATAAGTAAGTAGGCCTCTGAGAACAAGTTCTCAGAAAGCCAAGTTGATAAGATGTGATGCAAAGGTTTCTGAGTAGCAACACTCAGAAAGGCAAAACATTTCTGGAACGGGTATCCAGAAAGGCAAAGGTTGGTACGCAATTAATAAGTAAATAAAACTAGAACTTACTTACTGAGAGTGGGTCAAATACATTCAAACAACTGAAGCTTCTGACACTTGAATTCAGAAAGCTACTTAGTCATAAAGAGAAATGGACACACAAAGCCCAAAAGGTATAAGTTCTGAAAGTCAAATATTTGCAATGTCTTGTATTTTTACCATTTTGATGATAAACAATATATAGATAAGGACTTGACACTCAGAATGATAAGATCAAACGATTAAGTGTTCCTACTCTTTACTAAGTGACACAATGAATGTAGCATATTAAAAATCCATCAAGTCGGCACATTACCATTTGTTGATTGATATCATTACAAGATATTCAATATAAGCCCTTGATGAATAAACGTTTGATCTCAACGATTGAGAATAAAACAAAGCAAGTAATGTCTATTGATAAATGCAGACATGGCCCACTACGCATTTAATGAAGTACAAAGGACGTACCACGCCTATGCAGATACAAAGACACGCATTCATATTCAGCTATATGTATGTTGTATCTATGTACATTTTGTCTGCTATATATATAGGATTTGGGCAAAAGACAAACACTTTTACCAATTCCGAAATTTCAAACTCAGATCAAAACAAAGAAAATCTCTCAAGATTTCGCAAAACCCCTCCAGAAACTCAACTTCTTGTGTTTAGTCTTCTGAAAAGACAGACTAATCTCGATTAATTGTGCAAAATTCATCTGAAAAACACTCATTCAAAAAACTCTATATAAGAGATGGCACCCAAGAAGATGACCACCAAGAACCCTAAGGCCGTATCATCTGCTCCTGCTGAAAAGCAAGGAGGAAAGGAACTTAAGGTGTTGAATAAACGCCTTCTGGAAAAGTTTACCCCATTAGACTGGAACCCTAACCACAAAATGAATTGGGGAGCTTTTCTAGTGAAGAGATATGTACCAGCAGTTATACCTTCAAAACCAGAAAGGAAACTGATATTGGGGATGCTGAAGAATTCCCATATCTACAAGCTTCTATCTGCTGCACCCAGTGGACTATCCACACTGGATGTACTGGAGTTCTATAACAACTCCAAAATCTTCACAAAAGTTGTAAATGATGAAGAAGAAAAATACATGCAGACTGAAGTCCAAGGACAAGAAATTGTTCTAGAC
Organism: Plantago major; assembly: GCA_026545765.1. Taxonomy (NCBI): domain Eukaryota; kingdom Viridiplantae; phylum Streptophyta; class Magnoliopsida; order Lamiales; family Plantaginaceae; genus Plantago; species Plantago major. Next base: position 83,910,071 of record CM048839.1, on the reverse strand, counting down.
TGCAAGATATTCCGATTGAAAAATCGAGGAACATTTGAAGACATCAACATCAAGGACGCTTCCATGATTCAAGGCGTCAAAGAGCTATTTGAAGCAATCCAGTTAGAAAATGCAAAAGGTTGCCCAGGAGACTTTGTTCTGAAGGCCATCAGAACTAGTCATCTCCAGAAACATTGGAGTACTTTAGCTCTTATTCTGGTCCGTTGCTTTGATGGCAACAAAGGTGGAGTAGACTAGATAAGCATGGAGGGATGGATGATGATGCATCTTCTGAACAAGAAGCATGAAGGACAGGAAACCCACTTCAAATGGGGGAAGTACGCCTTCAACAAATTCCTTGGACATATTGAGGAATTTGAGCCCAAAATCATCAATGGCCTTGCTGACCAAAGGCCAATATGCACTTTGGTCTCAGAATCTGTTACATTCTGGAAACAATGGGAATCACTCTCAGAGAGAGGCAGGAAATCCCAGTCACCAACTCCCTTTTCAGACACGCTTTTGAAGAAAAGGAGAAACTTGCTGCTGAGAACACACTCAGAAAGGTAGAAGAAGAAGAAACTGCACAGCAAGGTGAGGAGGTTTCTGAGCAAGCTCAAGCTAAACCTCCAGTTGCCAAGAGAAAGAGGACTCATAGCAAAAGAGACTCCAAGCCCCTAAGCATACAAGAGGCGCAACCTTCTGGAGACAAGGTCTCAGAAGATGTTGGATGCTCAGAAAGGCAACTCCAGAATGCCCCAAGAGTCCTGAACCAGAATGCTCCAGAACTCTCCAGAGATGATAGAAATATCATAGATGGGTCTGCACCAACACAGAATAGTGATTCTGAGGATGATGAAGTACTTGTAAAAGTACTCAAAAGATTCAAGTATGAGACCCATGGAGGAGCAACAAGCTCAGCTCTTCAGAAAGACAAGAGCCCCTCTGCCCAGCAGGAAGAAGAAGGTCTGGGTAAGGAAGATAGAATGATGGAAGATGTTGCCATTGCTTCCACATTCACAATGCCAGCACTTAATATTGTTGAAGAAAACCCTGTTCTTGAACAGGTTCCTCAACCTTCTGAGAGAGCTCAACTCTCAGAAAGGGATCAAACTGAGATGGAGACTCAGAATGATACTGCAGAGGAGAACAATAATGAGCACAGAGAGACTGTGGAATCACCACAAGTCCAAGAGATCAATGATCAGCCTGACTCTATTCAGGTAACAAAGATAGTTTGTATATAACATGTCAACATAAATGCATGTTAACTTGTTACTCATAAGCTGTATTTGTTATAGGCCAACTTGGAGACACACTTTCAGGGGGAAGAAAACCTGTCCACCTCCTTGAATCAAGAAGAGGTTCCTCCAACCTCAGAACATCAAGAAGAGCCTGTCCCACAGGTAGTAAAGTTATCTCTGAACAAGAAATAACTAAAAATGCTCTTATCTTATGTTCTAATATTCTTAATGTCTCTTCTTAGGCTCCAACTGAGGAAGTAGTGGCGGTGGAACCAACACCCCAAAACCTAGAGATTCCAGAGGCTGGAAAGCTTTCTGATGAAGTATTTACTGAGCCTTCTGCTGAGAAGGTAAGTAATCAGTAATAGTCTTCTTCAAGAATGCTCTAGAAAAACCACTACTAAATCTTTTATGTTTGTTCTTACAAAGCTCACCGTAAGAACAATTGAATGGAGAAATAGTTGTTATCTCCTCCAAAGGAAACTAAAATCACGAACAAGCAAGATTCGCAGAAAGGTTCCGTAAACCCCAAGGTTTCGAGAAAGATGTCTGAGCTTCCTCACTTGGAAGTAAGAGAAGTCTCGTAAAGCATTTTTCCACTTATCTTTTCATAATGCTTCTAAACATATTTGATTTTAATTCTCAGGTTCTAGCAGAAAGAAAAGTTGATGAGGATCAAACTTCTCCTCACAACAAGGTATCTGAGGCCTCTGTGCCCAAGCAAGCAGAAGTACAGGATAATGAGCCTAGTGTTTCTACATAGGTATGCTCAGAAAGCCTTCTTTCGCTTACAGATACTAACTCAAGTAGTTTGAGAAAAACTAACTTGAACATTTTCTTTCAGGCTCAAAGTCTAGTGCCAGTTGATTTACTCAAGACCTTCCAGAAGCACACCTTAAAGAAACATCTCAAGTGCTTCATAATGGCGTAAACTCGTAAAGGTGACCTTCCGAATTAGCTGAGTAATCGACGTCCCAGAGAAGAGAGCAATTGCCTTCAATCTGGAAGATTATATCCATGCATTGTTCCCAACAGAGTCATACACATTTGCCACTCTGATGCATGAAGACTTCATTCATGAAGTAGCACAAAGACTCTTGGTAGATTTCAAGTCTGCGGATGCTCAAACCCAAGAGCAGATGGTTACCCATCCTTCCTTGCCCAGCAAACTCACAACCTACCCAACTGAACAAGAAGAAGTTAATGGGAGGATGATTACATTCCCAAATGTGATCAACCTGGTTTCAGAAGATGACGAGGACATGGACGAAAATGATTATCAAGAACCTCCTTCTGAGCATCCAAACCAAGAAGCAAAGAAAAAGGATGATGATGATGATCAAAATGATGATCCCCAACCTGGACAAGGCGGGATTCAGAAAGCTAGCAAAGGAAGTGGAGAAAAGGCTACTCCCTCAAATGCTCAGAAAGCTCCATCATCATCACCTCCCAAGTCTCATCAAGATACCCAACAGGCTGAACACAATGATGCCTTAGAAGAAATTTCAGCCGCTGAGTTTAGAATTGAACAACTCAGAAAGGTATTGGAAGAAGAGAGGAGAATCAACATTGAGACTCAAGCTCTTGTTGATGAAAAGGAAGCCAAAATCAAGAAGCTCGAAGAAGCTAATGCCAAAGAATTGGCACTCCTAGATGAGCAAAGAAATTTGAAAAAATGCCATTGTTGTCACAGCTGCTGAGATAGATGCCATGGATGACAATGATGATGAAGAGCATGATCGAGATCGCATCGAAAGACCTTCTACATCTTCTCGTAAGGCAAAGACACTTGATGGAAAGCGTAAGAAGATTGTCAATCGCCAACAATCCAAGAAAAGGATTATGATAGTGATGAAACCCAAAACTTGACATCAAGGTAAGATGAGAGACTTGTCATTCAAAGACAAGAGAGCCCTACTTGCTCCTCATATATTCTCCGCACAAGTAGTTCAAGAAGTGAAGAGCACTGCAAGGAACAAAGTGTCTTTTAGAACTCGGAAAGACACTAGTTGCCCAAGACACAAGTGCTAAAATCATCCCGTAAGAGATGAAGCCATTGGTCGCCGCTTTACTCAACAGAGAACCAAAGATAGCTCTTTCTCGAAAGACCTAGGGTTGGTCAGGATGAGGATTGTAACAATGCTAATGCAAAGATTGAATGAAGCTACCATGTTGTCCGCAAGCCAACGCCATCCTAAGGCCGCTTGAAGAGCTCAACAGAAAGGAGCATGAATCGTTAGAATAGAACGAAATGAAGAAGGAACTTCAAGAATTGGTCAGGGTGCACAACAATCTCCAGAAAAACTTTGAAACTCTCTCTGAAGCTTATGCTATCATGAGTCAGTCATTCATGACCAAGGGGGAAGAAGAGATGCCTCAGAAAGGCAGAGGAAGAAAAAGAAAACAATCAAATCCTCCCTCCTCAAGTCAACTTGTCATTAAGGACACCACTGGAGACACCCTTGCTGAAGAAGTTGTTCCAGATCAACCAAATGTAAATCGAGAAGTATGATAACTAGGGGAACCAAGTCCCTTAGAATCTCAGAAGAGAAGAAGACTTCTAAAGAAGAAGAAAAGGAAGAAGGAGAAGTAAGAGGCCAAGAAAGCTGCAAGTCTCCAATTTTGGACTTCAATGATGATGAGGATGATTCTGATGAACATCCACTTCACAAGAAAAGGAGACAAGCAACTACTTCACAACCTCCTCCGGCAAAGAAAGCCCTTAGCATGTAACCCCTTCCGAAATACCAATTCTATACAAGGAACATCCATCAGCACAGCCCCAAGGCAGGAAGAAAGGGTTAGAGGATCTCCTGACAGAAGGCCACCAAACAGAAAAGCAAGAAGGGATTTCCAGTTTGGCAGAGTAAATAATGAAACACATCAAGAAAGGCCAACTGATGCCCACATTGAGTATATGAAGACCAGTAATGAAGAATCTTCATATAGGTGCATTCTGAACAAGAGAGGGTATTGGATTCTGGAACTACAACATCTACTTGTCAATGATAAGTTTCCAACTCCCATCCTCAACCAGATCCTGAAATGGAGAGAAGGCAAGCCAGAATTGCTAAAACCTGAGCACCTTCATGCCTGGATAAACTTTGAAGTAGAAAAGAGAAATGAAGCCAGAAAGATGGACCTTTCTTTTGCATGTCCTTACCCAAAACCTGATGATGTACACAAGGTAAGAAAACTGGATGGTAGCTACAGCAGGAAGAACAAACTAGGTGTTTCAACCTATGAGTCATTCTATATGACATTGGATGAATACCTAGATGATATACATTATCTGGAAGAAATATACAAGTATTTCAACCTGTCTCAGCTGCAAGTAGACCATGCCTGGGTCTGGGGAAAATACTTCTGGGTCAAACATTTTCTGCGGAAGAATCACAAGCTTGGCAAGAGTTACCATGAAATATGTGACTTATCCAGAAAGACAGAGCTCTATGTCAGAAGGATTCTTTATGACTATGTCCAAGAATGCAGAAAAGTGGATGATCATGTCAACTGATCCAGAAAGGGTGCTGAAGAACTTGAGGTATTTGAACCCAAGTTGCATTTCTGAAGACTTGAAGACTAGTAACATTAGAATACTCTCTTGGAGCTTGGACTCTCCTTTGTTCTAATTTACTTAGTATGTTTTGTTACTTTTTGTAATCTTGCTGATTGTTTCTAAAATTCTCTATTTGTAAAAGTTGCATCTCTTTCTGTAAACTGTACCTATCTGAAGATCATACTCTCAGATACTTTTTAATAGATGACAACTTATTAGCAAAGATCACTTCTTGTGATTTGGTTGATGTTTACTTTCTGCACTTAATTCAACTAAAATTGAATATCATTTGAAATGATTAAGTGGTGGATTGTTTTCTCTTCCAGGATTACAATTTTGTAATAGGACTTAAAAGATAGTCATGGATGACTGATCAAAAAGGGGGAAATTTGTTAGGAATATCTGTTAGTATTTTGATCACTCATCACATGTTCTTATCTTAGCCAGAAAGGTGATTAAGTACTCTTGGTTCACTTGAACATTGTAAAAAAGAGGAAATCACTGAGTATGATTAGTCTAGTAAATCTTGTATTAGGATTATAGGTCTCTGAGTGTAATTTTTATTTCAAGAAGACCATGAAGATCAATCCTAGCAATGGAGCTTTTTGAAGATTAGAAGACTAAAGATTGCACAAGGTTTATGAAGACACAAAGGTTTAGTCTAACTCATAAAGACTATGTCTTTAATCCTTTCTTAAGTATATTAACTTACTTTCGAAATATGATTCTGGACATATGACATCATGAGTATGGAGCATGCAAGCCATCAGAAAGGCTCATGTATCCGTCGAGACTAAAGGACAATGAACAAGATTTATGCATTAAATGCATCCAGTAAATGTCAAAAAGCAAGTCCTCTCTGAAACAAGAGATAGTGACTTCTGAGTACATAGTTCAAGATATAAACGGATATAATTTGATAGAGAGCACAACGGATACAATTCAAACGCCTCTCAAATTTATCTATATATATCACACACTTAGATGCTTGAAGAACATACCTTAGAACGCTCTATCTTGCAAACTTACCATCAAGCAAAGTATTCTCTCAAGCACTCTACTATCCTTTCTGAAAGCTTTCTGTTGCTTGAAGAATAACTAGTAGTTCTAAGTTGTCCTGAACCTTAACAAGAGATTGTTATTCGTGAAAGAGTTGAACTATCGATACCCTTTCTCAAGCTCATTCTTAACGGACACCAATTACTGGTCAAGAAAGAGCGCATCGCCATTCAGAACAAGTGTATTAAGTAGTCTTGTTCGCTTTGGCTCTCGTGAACATAATCAAAAGTTATACGAAGCCTTTTCGACAAAACCTTATAACCAACACCATCAAGGCGTGGAGTAGAGGAAGTACTTGATTTGGGAAATCAGGGAATAACTCCAAGGTTATCTGAGTAGAGGAAGTACTTAGCTCTAGGAGCTGGGGAATAACTCAGGGGGAACATTTGGTTGGGAACCATTTGTTTAGGAATCTTAGAATAGGATTATTGTAAGGTGAACTCAATTATCTGTTCTAGTGAATTCTAGGTCTCAGAAAGACCGAAGTGGATTAGTTAGAGGATTACGCCACCTCCAGATACCACTATACTTGCTGTGTTATTTACCTTTCTGTATTTACATTTTAGCAAAGCACACACACACATACTCATTGTTTCTGCACTTACCTATCTTAAAGTCTTCCGCGCTCTGAATTTAAGTATCAGAAACCCCCAGGTTTCTGAGAAACTGTGTTTATCGACAAAAGTTTTAAAAGACTATTCACCCCCCCCCCCCCCTAGTCTTTTAATTTGCCGTTATCTGGACCAACATAATCTTCAAAGACAAATCTCTGATCATTTTTTCTCAAACTAACACTTTCTACTTAACAGGTTCAAAAAGAAGTTGAAGTTGCTGGGGAATTGCCCGCTCAATCCCCACAACAAATGGAAATTGATGAGGCATCAAAGCCTTCATCACAAGAATAATTTCCAGAGACTGCACAAGTCTCTGAGCAACAAGTATCTGAGCCTCCAATAGTGGAGGTAATTGACCTCTCAGATATCTGATTTTGTAAATAGAATTTTTCGTGATAAAATTTCCTAAGTCTTATGATTCTCAGGTTCAAAAAGAAAGAGAGGATGTTGAGGATCAGACTTCCAAGTCTCCTCCTCACACCAAGATATCTGAGGCACCTGGAACCTCAGTAGTCCAACCTTCTGAGCCTGTTGCTATTGCACAGGTAACACAGATACTTGACTACTCTAAAAACTCAGATATCTACACAAGTTTTGAAACTAATTCAAAACTCTCTCTTTCAGGCTCAAAGTAGTGCCAAGAAGGAGTCAAATGATGACTATGCAAACCTTCTTCCCTTCTTCAAGACTCATACCTTGCCAAAGCATATTCAATGCTTCTAGAAATGGCAAAGGTTAAGGTGCTCTGATCTCTCTAAAATACTGAGAATCACAGATCAACCAACAAGACGAGCACGAGCTACTGATCTGGAAAACTATATCCACGCAATGTTTTCCACGGAACAGTATCGAGTTGCGACCATATTGCGTAAGGATTTTTCCAAGGAAGTGGCACACAAATTGGTGCAAGCCTTCAAACAGGCAGATGGTCAGACAAGATTGCAGATGGCATTCAAGCCAGTCCTGCCCCAGACACTACAATTTATTCCTTCTGAACAAGAAGAGGTTAATGGGCAGAAGATCACTATTCCTGAAGTGATTAATCTTGTATCTGAAGACGGTGAGGAGGAAGAAATAGATGAGAATAACTTTGATGAACCTCCCTCTGACCATCACAAAAAGGATGATGATGATATGATGGATGATGATGCCCCTGCATCAGGGACAGGAGGAATTCCACAAGGAAACAATGCCTCAGCTGCTGAAAAGCACACTGAGAGGACATCACAGCAATCCCCTCCTCCATCTCCTCAGAAATCCACCCATCCTTCACAGAAATCCCAACAACAAAAAGACACTACTGAACAAGTAGTTGAGCACTCTGAGGAAACAACTCAGAAGATATTAAATACTCAAAACAGAGCTGATCAACTCAAACAACTGTTGGAAGAAGAGCAACAGCTCCATCTTCAACTTGAAGAAGAGCTAGTTAAATCCAGAGATAAGCTCAATCAACTACAAGATCAATACTTACAAGAGACAGTAGCTTACTCTGAGGTTAAAGAGCTCCAGGATGCTGTAAATGCTATTGCTAAGGAATTAGATACTAAAGAAGTATCTAAAGAAAAGCATGATGCTAAGGCTGCATCACCAGCAAAAGATATACCATCCTCCTCTCAGAAAGGAAAGAAGCCCATCTCTGAGATGGTTGTTGGACTAGAAAATCTTGAAAATGTCCAAGAGGATGAAGATCACTAGGCTGAAGACTCAGATGATGAAGAAGACAAGACTTTGGCAGCACACCACAATGAACACTTGACGGTTTCTCATCTTAAAAGGAAGCTAATTGCTCCAGAAGTTTTCAACAAACTGCCAAATTTCCACTCCCATGAATACATGAATAGATACCAAGTTTTGGCACATCTTAAAAGGAGATGTCTTCACAAAACAAAGATGTAATTGCCTCCGTCCCCTCAGAAATGAAGAAGTTCACATAACTCATCACTCAGAGAACCACCAGTATCGTTATTTCTCAGAAAGATCTGGGAATGATAAGGGACGATGATATGTCATCAGCTGAAAAAGCTTTTCATGAGGCAAGTTACACTGCTGGAAAAGCAGATGCCATACTATGCCCATTGGCAGAGCTCACTGATAAGGAAAATGGACTTATCAAACACAATCAGGAGCTCAAGGCTGAACTTCAGAAGTTGGTTACTGCGTACAACTACTTGCAAAAGAATTTTGAGACTCTCTCAGATTCTTTTGTGGTACTTAGTCAGTCAGCAATGACTAAGGGGGAAGAATTTGGATCTCAAGATCAGGGGGAAGGAAAGAAGAAATCTAGAGTTGGTGCCACTCAGAAAGGAAGAGGAAACAAGAAAACTTCCCAGCCACCACTCAGAATAAATGATCCCTCATCAAATCAAGCTGCTTTGCAAATAGTAGCTACTTCAAAGCCAACTGAAGAAACTACAATGGTAACAAGGGCCATGGCAAAAAGACCTCCAAGGAGTACCAAGGCTCCAAGGAGAAGACAAGTAAGAGGGATTGATGAATCTTCTGAAGAAGAAGAAGGCCAAATCAAATCCATGGGCAATGAAGAAGGCTGCAAAAGTCTCACAAGAATTAATCTTGATAATGATAAAGAGACTGATGAAGATGAAGCTCCTCTTCACAGAAAAAAGGAAAATTGATAGCCTAACTGAGCCCATAGTCAAGAAAGCCTTTAGCACCAAACACCTCCGAAATACCAAGTCAATCCAGGGTGGTTCTTCAAGCAATCCCCCAAAGGAGAATTCTAGACAAAGAAGGAACAGGCTGAGAGCTGAACAAAGACAAAGTCAACTTCCACTCAGGCCAGACGAAGCCAAAATTAAGTATGTGAAGAATGACAACAATTCCTCTGTCTACAGGTGCATTAATCAGAAGAATGGCTACTGGATTCTGGAAATCAAGCACTTACTGGTAAATTCAAGGTTTCCAGAACCAATCCATAAACAGCTCATGGCATGGAGAAAAGATAAGCCAATCTTGATTAACACCAACCACATCAAAGCATGGTTGGATTTTGAAGTAATCAAGAGAACAGAAGCCATGAAGAAGGACCTCTCTGATGAATGTCCTTATGGAAAGCCAGATGATGTGCACAGAATTCCCAACATTACTAGAACAGGCACAAGAGCAAGACTTGCGGTGGAACCCTATGAGTCCTTCTACTTAACTGAAGATCAATACAAGGGTGACATCAGATATCTGAAGATCATTTATGAATACTTCAAGCTATCAGATATCAGAATCGAGCATGCCTGGAAGTGGGGAAAGTATCTGTGGGTCAAGCATTTTGTCAAGAGAAATCCCACCAAAACCTACAAGGAAGTCTGTGGATTTGCCAGAGACACAGAGATGATTGTCAGAACTCTTCTCTATGACTACTCTGATGATATCAAAATATTTGGTGATAGGAAATTTGCAGACTGATCCATGGAGCTGTTTTGAAGACTTGAAGATTTTTGAAGACTTGTCATTTAGAATGTTCACTTGGAGCTTGGTAACTCATGTTGTTCTATTTGACTAAGTAGTTTATGTGATTTTGCTGATTGATATTTTCTGTTAAATCTTGAAAAAGTTATCTGTAAGCTTTCTCTGTATCATATCTGATGAACTTACTCTCAGATATCATTTTATATTTAAGATAACTTGTCAGCAAAGATCACACCATGTGATTTGGTTGATGTTTACTTTCTGCACTTAATTATATGAATTAAAAGATCATAAGAAGTGATTAAGTGGTGGATTGTTTCCTCATCCAGATTTGTAATAGGTCAGATAGTCATTGTTGACTGATCAAAATGGGGGAAATTTGTTAGGAATATCTATTTAGATTTTGATCAGCAACCTAATGACTTATCTTAGCTCAGAAAGGTGATTAGTACTCTTAGTTCACTTGAACACTGTAAAAGAGGAAACTTACTAAGTATGATAGTCTAGCAAATCTTGTATAGGATGTTAGGTCTCGAAATGTAATTTTTATTTTCTGAAGAAGGCATCCAGCAGGAAAAGTTCAACAGATTTGAAGATTTGAAGACTGCACAAGATTGCTAAAGACAAGGGTTTTTCAGATACCTATGTCCAGATATCTTGAAGAAACAAGTGTTTCGAAACGTGTTGCAAAAGATATCTGAGAATAAAAAGTTTCTGAGACGAGGAAAGTGCCCACAGATATCTACACTCAGATACCTTGGACATATAATACGCTTCTGAAAAAGAAACATATTATAACAAATTGTTTAAACAAGTGGTATCTGGAGCTATGATGATCTCTGGAAAAGAACGTGCAAAGCCTCAGAAAGCTTGCATAGTTCCATTGGCACTACAGGACAAAGTATAGTACAGTGCATTAAATGCGCAGACAGAAATGTCTGAACAAAAGCTGTAGCTTCTAAAGAAGAAGACAAACCTGCTACAGTACTATACTCAGATATCAATAGTTTGAATTTGATTTAAGCCTAACGGATACTATTCAAACGGCACTCAAAATTCATCTATAAATATCAACACTTAGACTGCTTGAAAAAAAGACACTGAACACTTTAGATCACTGAACTTAAATTGAATACTCATACAAGCTCTCTCAAGCAAACTACTTACTTTCAAGCTTTCTGTTGCGACCAAAGCTCTTGATTCTAAGTAGCACAAAAATTCTAAGTGTCCTGATCCTTAACGAGCATTGTTATATGTGAAGGAGTTGAACTAAGATTTCGTATCTGAGATTCATTCTCTGGAACACTTACAATAGACTTGGGTCAGTAGAGAACAAGATACCATACATTGAAAAGTGTATTAAGTATACTTGATTCATAGAGCTATCTGAATAACTGAATAAGTTATTTAAGAAGCTCACCTGACAATTTACCTTAACCAACACCTTAATCGTGGAGTATGTGAAGTACTTAGTTTGGGAAACTAAGGAATAACTCCAAGGTTATTGAGCACAGGAAGTACTTAGTTTGGGAAACTAAGGAACAGCTCAAAAAGGTTTCTGAGTACAAGAAGTACTTGGCTGTGAAAGCCGAGGAATAACTCAGGTGGAACACTTAGTTGGGAACCTAGTGTATTTAGGAATCAAGAAAAGATATCTGTAAGGTTACCTCATTTATCTTAGTGGATTCTAGGTCTGAGAAAGACCGAAGTGGATTAGTTGAAGGATTACGCCCCCTTCAGATACCACTATAAAAAGACTTGTGTTATTTACTCTCTGCAGCTTATTACTTCTTTTACTTATATTGCAAAGTACTTACACTTATCTTGCTGAACACGTGCACTTATCTTAGAAAAGTCTTCCGCTCTCTAAAATTAAGTATCAGATATCTGTGAAGATATCTGAGAAACTGTGCTTATCGACAAAAGTTTTAAAAGACTATTCAAACCCCCCCCCCCCCAGTCTTTTACTTTGCCGTTATCTAGACCAACAGTCCCTAAATCCGTCCCTAACGGTTTAGGGACGGATCATCCGTCCCTAAACCCGATTTTTTTTGTAGTGATCTGTCAGCAAGGTTGCATAGCTGTATGTATATGCAAATTTTGTTAACGAATTATCATGTTTCCCAGTGGTGCAGAACTTATGCATGAGAATCTATCGGTTTCTTAGGTGTGGGGTTCGATCCCAGCTTGCCACATATTTTATTTTGTTTTCAGTTCGCTGTCCTCTACTTTAAGCTGGTAGATTAGTAATGGATATGTGACTACATCTTATTGAGACATTATGTCTCCGAGTGGTTTTATAGTTTTGTGTTGTAACTATGTCATGTGTTCGATACCTAGAATTACCTTTATTTTCCAGTATATCATGTTTGCAAGATTGTATCATCAATGTACTTACCTGTGTATTTTAATTGCTCTTATGTGGTTTGTGTCGAATGTTAGACTTGAGAGTCGAGGGTTAGGGGGTAGTTCTTATAGTATTGGAATGGTTTCTTACTGGCCGGTACCCTTCTTACGCAGGAACTAAGTATTTTGAGATTTGTCGAGAAACTTTCTAAGGTGAGTGTTCTTAAACCGATTGCGAAAACCAAGAATGTAATTGCTTGTATATATATATATATATATATATATATTTCAGATACGAATTCAGATTTTTTTATTTATTTCATACAAGTCGCACTATAGGTCAACCCAAGAGTCATCCTTCTTGTCTTCTTCTTCTTCTTTTTCCTTTGTTCCAGGAATTAGGAAAGATAGTTGTGGAACACCAACAGGCATAATGGAAAGGAAAACAAAGATAGCTGTGGAACACCCACTTTGATGTGGAAACGTAAGAATTTTATTGTCGTTATAATATTTCAACTGGGCCTGTAGTTAGAGAATTGATACACGAATCAAGATCGAGAAAAGGAAGTTTTCCAACCACTAACTCAAACCCCATTGTGGAATCCGAATATATATATATATATATATATATATATATATATATATATATATATATATATATATATATGTTGGTCCGGATAACGGCAAAGTAAAAGAGTAGAGGGGGGGGGGTGAATAGTCTTTTAAACTTTTGTCGATAAACACAGTTTCTCAGAAACCGGGGGGTTTCTGATACTTAAATTCAGAGCGCGGAAGACATTAAGATAGGTAAGTGCATAAAAAATAAGTAAGTGTGTGTGCTTTGCTAAAAGATAAATACAGAAAGGTAAATAACACAGCAAGTATAGTGGTATCTGGAGGTGGCGTAATCCTCCAACTAATCCACTTCGGTCTTTCTGAGACCTAGAATTCACTAGAACAGATAATTGAGTTCACCTTACAAAAATCCTATTCTAAGATTCTTAAACAATTGGTTCCCAACCAAATGTTCCCCCTGAGTTATTCCCCAGCTCCTAGAGCTAAGTACTTCCTCTACTCAGATAACCTTGGAGTTATTCCCTGATTTCCCAAATCAAGTACTTCCTCTACTCCACGCCTTGATGGTGTTGGTTATAAGGCTTGTCAGAGAGGCTTCTCGTATAACTTTTTCAGTTATGTTTTCAGAGAGCCTAATAGAACAAGACTACTTAATACACTTGTTCAGTGTATGGCAATCTGCTCTTTACTGACCCAAGTAATTGATGTCCGTTCTGGAGAATGAGCTTCAGAAAGGTTATCTGACAGTTCAACTCTTTCACGAATAACAATCTCTTGTTAAGGTTCAGGACAACTTAGAACTACTAGTGATTCTTCAAGCAATGTAAAGCTTTGAAAGGGTAGTAGAGTGCTTGAGAGAATACTTTGCTAGATTGTAAGTTTGCAAGTTAGATCGTTCTTTGGTCGTATTTCAAAGATCTAAGTGTGTGATATTTATAGATGAATTAGAGAGTCGTTGGGATGTTATCCGTTAGACACAATTCAAATTCGTCTATACTTATCTTGAAATGAGTACTCGTAAGTCCTTGTCTCATATCTCGAGAGGATCGTGCTTTAGCTTTTTCTCCGATGCAATTAATGCATATGTACTATTTCTTGTCCTGTAGTCTTCAACGGATACATTAGCCTTTCTGATGGCTTGCATGCTCCATACTCATGATGTCATATGTTCCAGAATCATGTTTCAAAAGTAACTAAATGTACTTAAGAAAGGATTAAGGACATAGTCTTTCTGAGTGAGACTAAACCTTGGTGTCTTCATAAATCTTGTGCAATCTCCGGTCTTGTAATCTTCAGAAAAGCTCCATTGCTAGGATTGATCTTCATGGTCTTCTTGAAATAAATATTACACTCAGAGACCTACAATCCTAATACAAGATTTACTAGACTAATTATACACAGTGATTTCCTCTTTTACAATGTTCAAGTGAACCAAGAGTACTTAATCACCTTTCTGGCTATGATAAGAACATGTGATGAATGATCAAAATACTAACAGATATTCCTAACAATATATATATATATATATATATATATATATATATATATATATATATATATATATATATATTGCATCAAAGTTCTGACTCATTCTTTTCAAACATTGCATCAAAATTGATTTAGCATCGCTTCCGCTCAAATAAAAATATGTATATATTGTATATGATATTGCTTCGATTGATTGATTGTTTTGGCCAAGCTTTCGGTTAGGGTATACTCATTGCATTTTCAAAGGTGGATTTGTCGATATGTTTGTGGGTTGCTCGCTTCTCTTTGATGCGAGGTGAGATTGAGGTGTTAGAGATAGTAGTGTACCACCCCGTACCATGGCGGGTATTGATTGATTGAGTGGAGAGATAAGGGCTCGGATTGGGGTTATAAGGAGCGGCACAAACGAACGATTGATTGCATTGTTATTGCTTCGTTATAGAATATGATTATTATTTTTGAATTATGTTATGAATTTCATATTGATATGTTAATTGTCACTGTCACACACGAACACCAATGAGATTTTTGTCTCACACTCTTTTGTTTTCCTTCCTTGTAGATTCCGAGAAAGTTGGAGTACCGAGTCGGGTAGACGTTCAACAACTAGAGTGAGAGTTGAGATTTTAATATGGGATTTTTTTTGTAAATTTTAGCTGCTGCTTTTTGGAAATAATGTTCTCTACAAGTTTTCTGTTAGATTTTGAACTCGTTTTGAGTTTTTAGATTTCTTTTTGTCTTTGTTTAACGCCCTTGTTCTTCTAAAAATTAGTGTGGTTTTTTGGGCGTTACCATACCCCTCCCCCCAAAAAAAAAAAACCTTTTTTAATATCTGGTACTCTGGTTCAACTCTTTACCAGAGGAAGTCCAAAATAATATCAAATCAGCCGTTAAAAAGGATCAATTGAACCATGCAACCACAAATCAACACATTTTGGAAGCAAGCTTCTCAGATCAGGAACTGGGAGCATTCCAAGAACCATGGAAATCAGCCTTGATTGTTCAGACAGTTGGCTTTAAGAAATCAATCTTGAACATTGCAAAACACTTGCAGGGACTATGGAAGCTCGAGCTGTTACCAGATGTTATAGATCTAACAGGAGGTTTCTACCTAGTTTCACACATATCCAAATATATGGTAGCAGATCTGAGAAGCTTAGCCTGAAAAGAATTTGAAATTGGAGAAAGGGTGTGAGAGTACAGTAATACCTTGGATATTTAATTTTGCTTTTAATTTCTATATTGTTTGTAGTATAATTGACCTGATGAATATTTGACCAAGTAAATTCATTTTTCTGCATATATTGAAGTTTCATCCCACATACTCATGAATGTTAAACGCAACACTGTTTCTGCTAAAGGTAACACTAAATAGTTATAACTTTACTAAAATACTCCTAACTCATAAAAAATCTTATAAAAATAATAAAACATAACAAAAAATCAAATTAACTCGTTTATACAAACACAAAAACATTAACATGCACGATTGAACGCTAAAAAACAACAGTTAAAATTTTATTTCGAAAATGAAAAAAAAATTAAATGTTTCGTTTATACGAATACAAAAACATTAATATACAAACGAATTTTTTTTTTTTGAAAAATGAAAAAAAAATGTTTCTAGATATATACGAGTTATTTAAAACAAAATTTTAAAAAAAATAATTTTTTTTTGAATTTGGTCCTGTTTCGGCCAGGTGAAACCTGGCCAAATTCAATTAAAAAACTGTTTTTAAATAACTTGTATATGTATAGAAACATTTAATTTTATTTTCATTTTTCAAAAAAAAAATCGATTGTATGTTAATGTTTTTGTATTTTTATAAACGAAACATTTTTCTAAAAATTTTTGGAAACATTTAATTTTTTTATGTTTGTATAAACGAGTTATTTCAATTTTTCGATATGTTTTATTAATTTTATAAGATTTTTTTATGAGTTAGGGGCATTTTAGTAAAGTTACAACTAGTTAATGTTGCGTTTAGCGGAAACGGTGTTGCGCTTAACAGGCCTCGTGCCTCCATCCCGGTTTCATCTCCCCTCGGGTCCGGGCACAAGATTTAATAGAAAAGTGAATAAAATAGAAGAAATGGTGATAAAGTAGGAAATGAAGTGAATAAAGTATGACAAATAGTAAATAAAGTAGGAGAAATTTTTTTCAGGAATGAGAAGATGAAGTCTATATTTAGGAAAATTAGCTGAAAAGCTAGCTGGTAGCTGATAAGCTAGTTGATTATGTAGTTGATTAACTAGCTGATAAGCTAACTGATTTTAATGTATGTGTTTACAAATTAGCTGATAAGCTAGCTGGTATTTTGTAAAATGACATATAAGCTAGTATTTTGTAAAATGATGGACATTACTTTTATTTTTATTTAATTTTAAATTTTAACATCGCATTATTAGTCTATATTTTTTAAATAATAGTGCATCACATTTTATTCAAATATATACTCAATGTACTTTTCACCGCCACTTTAATAACATCATTAAAAATTATTAGAAGTTGATAGAAATATTCGTGAGCAATCTAACTTAATAAGGAAAAAAAATCGGTAATGTGTATAGTACATGAGTGCATTTCAAAGCAAGGCGGATGAATTAAAAAGAGACAATTATAATAAAGATTGATTTTTTTCTATTTTATTTAATTTTAGGTCAGGATATTTATGGAATGAAAAGATAAGAATGAACTTTTTTTTTTTTTGAAAAGCTAACTTGGTTAGCTTATCCACGGCTCCACGCTAGTTGATTTAATAAGTTACGTCCTCACGTAATGAATTTTTTATTAGTCAATAATCAAAAGTTTCTCGTTCTAAAACTATCATTAAGCATCGGTAGGCAAATTGAATTTTTATTTGCCTTTACCCACCGAGTAGAGGTTGAACCGGGTTTCAAAATATAGCCGACAAACTTAAGTTCCTTCTCTTCTTCTTCTTCTTCTTCTTCCCCAATTATAATTATTTCAGTCATCTCTATTCATCCATTCTGCCTCCGCTCTGCAATCTGTTACTCCCTATCTGCTCAAGGTATCCATTTCTACGTTCCCCTATAGCTTGTTTAATCATCCATCCTTATTCATGAAAATGGAATGTTATTAATTATTATTATTGTAGACCCTCGAATCTCGATCTATTTATTATTAGCTGCTTTGTTTTAACCTATTTTTAAAACCTAGGTTTTCATTCCCAATTTGATTGATCATGGTGGAACTATATATGGAGGACATGTCGCTACCGTTTCTGTTCGATCAGGCTCGTAAAATTCACCAGGCTGCATCTGATTCTTCCACTGACCAGGTTTTGCATCTGCTGCGTCTTCTTCTGCTGTTTTGTTGCTGCTGCTACTTTTAGATTCTTATCTGCCTTTTAATTTATTTGTTCTTTTGCCTTATGGATTTTGCAGGATAGTATTAGAAAAGGTTGTGAGTTATTGAAGAAATGTGAGGATATGATTGGAAAGTTGGGTTTATTTTCATCTAATGAGACTAAAGAAGATATCAGCACTGCTAACCTCAAGTATCTACTGGTGAGTTCTCCTTTTTTCATTTTCTTTTCCACTGCAAGTGCTCCTTGAAAATTTACTTGTTGCATGATTCATGATCAAACAAATACGCCTGGTTGTTAAGGGAAGTGATAATGGAGCTGTTAGAGTAGTAAATGGTGACTTCACGGTTTCTTCAATTTTTATTATTCCCCTTCTTCTAGGCAAATGCAAGCTGTGTAAAGTTTACTTCTGTATTATGCACCTTGATATCTTGTACCTTTTGAATTTACGTTTTCCAATATTTCCATGAGCTTTTATCTAGTCTTCATGCTTTTTTATATTTTATTCTCTTCACGTGTTTAGTCTGTTGAGGTTGTTGTGATTGTTTTATGTGGTGTGATTTTATCTTGAATATGATTATCTTGCTGTTTAGCACTCACAAAATTGGTTTGAATTGTATATGTATATGATTTCAGCAAGTTTGGTTTTTGATACAGGTGCCATATTATCAAAGTGAGCTGATAGAGAAAATCTCTGAGGACAGGATTCAGATTCTTAAAGCTTCACAGGCCAAGTTAAAGGTGACATTTTATTATGTGGTCACCTTATAAGAAAGTTTAGTATACTGTTCTGTTTCCTTGCTCAATTTTTTTGAATCTTATATGGCACACCATAGGAATTTATCTCCTTTTCCGAGGAGATGGAGCTTTTACCAGAAGAGGAATCAGAGTCAACTGGAATGGGTAATACATTTGCTGATCAAAGAGCTAAGAAGGTAAAGGTGCATGTTGTTCCACTATAGTTAATATCCCATAAGCATATCCATTTGCAGTTTCTTTCGTGATACTGCTTTACCTTGATTTATTACTTTATCTTAAAGTCTGTAACACAGATGTCTTCTATCTAATTCATGTATACAGATAGCACGGTTTAAACGCCAAAAAGCTGCTGAGTCAAGATTACTTGAAATAATGGAGCGAAAGGAACGCCGTGGACGTTCAACTAGAGCAGCCGCACTATCTACTCCAGTTGATGCTGGAGAAGAAGATTTTGAGGAGGGAGATGGAGAAGAGGAAAGGGAGGTGAGTGCTATCATGAGTCTCATTTTTATGATAACATGTAGTTTGACTTGGCATTTCCTTGTTTTTCCTGCTGTTGTATATTTAGTGCCATATACATATAGACTCCTGTTATAGCTACTACTAAGGTAAATTGGAGTTGACTGCTTATGAATTTTGGCAATGGAAATTATCAATTTGTACTGGTATGTTGATATGCAGTGTATACAATAGTATTGTTAAAGCTTATACTTCTTTGTGTAATCATCTGCTTGTGTTTATTTCTTGCATCATTCCCTTCTCCATGTATATACATTTTCTGGATAATGATTATTTTGATTTGCAGGCATGGTTGACCACCATCTCTTTGGCTCTCTGTAAGGTTGGTCTTGATTCCGTACTAAAATTACCAGTTCAAATGTACCCTACCCACCAGCACCACTAGTAACTGGCTCTGCTATTTTTTTCCTTATAGGCATTTGATTTGTTGGAAATGCTGAAGAAAGAGGAAGAGATGCTTCTTGCCATAAAGGAAAGAAAGTCACAGGTATCCCACTTGTTCAACTTTGTCGTGCTCTAGGCTCTGAAGTTTCTTATTGACTTTCTTCTGTTTCAATAACGTATGCTTTTGGTCCTGCTTGCTGAATATGCGTGTTCATGTTAGTTTCAGTTTTGGTGATTCATCTTCAAGCAGAAGAATTTTCTATCTAAAATGACCTGCTTATTAGTAAATCCCTGTATGTCAAACTCAAACTAGAATTGTCAGGCTGGGTTACTTAATTAGCTAAACCAGATTATCTAAAGTCTACTGCCACTAGTGGGTTTGATTTTGCATGTTCAAATTGATTTTTGCCTTTGCTTGTCATCTTCTGATTCTGTTCATTTTAAGATCATATAAATGTGTTAATCCATATGAAAACATACGGTTTCCAATAGAGACTATATTTAATATGAATGCAAATTAATATTTCTATAGAAAACAGAACTCTGCAATTTCAACAGTACGTTGTGTAACCGGCGATTCGATTATAGCAATGGGCAATGTTTATATTCCAGTGAATGACACATGTAATGAAATCTGTTATCTTTGTTAAGTAGCTTTCTATCAAAATAGACTAAAAGTCCACATTTGCCTATCATCCATAAACAACGAGAATAAATATTTAAGAACCATTACAAAAACAAAACAAACACCAAGAAGGTAATGATTAATAGGGGGCTTTTCTACATGAGGCTTTTGCCCCTGGTTGACAACAGGGTACTCAATAAGAGCACACACGGCGATTTAATTATTTTATTCCTCAAGTTCCATTAAATATAAAAAGACTGAAATACAAATATCATCAAGTAAAAGTTAAATATATAACACAATATCTAGAGACGCAGGCATATGTTATCAAGAAAATCATCCATGTTATTAATCAAAACGTCTATGTATGAGTCTTTTTGTAATATGAAAAAATACCAATGTTGGGAACAAAGGTGTTTTGATTAATAACTGATAATTTTCTTGACAATATAAGTCCGTCTCTAGATAAATTACTTAGAGACCGTCTCTTAGAAGACTTACTCAATATATAATGACCCGAAAATAATAAATAATTATTTAAAAATGATAACCGTATTTTGCAACAACATGATTGATATTTGTGCGGTTTTAATAATTATTTAATTGTGATTTATTGAAATAAGTACAATTTCGTATAAGAGTGAATTAAAATTTTGTTTTAAAAATTTTAAATGTTAAAATTATAAATTCTTGTGAAAAATTGCTTCTACACTCAACTTGTGTAAAATTGGTTCCCCTTGGTCACATAAGTGACCAACTTGGTGTAAAACTGGCTTTATAAGAGACTTAATTAGGTAAAATATGTATTACTAGTATTAGGGCGATTACTCAGCAACGGGGCTATCACCTTATTGCATTTGGTGATCAGTTGTCCGTCAAATAAAATATTTAATGATGTATAAGGAGTTGCCTGATCAGATATAAGGCACACAAAACCGACGTGAAGCATGAATATGTTTTGCCCCTGGAGTATTTGCTAGAAATACGTATTGCATACGAATACATATGAATACGTTTGGAAAACATTTTTGATTCTTTCCTGGACAAACTTGCTTTCTTTAGTCTTTCACTGATATCTTTAAGGATAAAACTAAATCTTTTAAGAGTCTCTTGTCAATTATACTTGATATGTTTATCACTAAATAGACCAAAATTCATAAGTGTTTGATTTATTAAAAGATTTTGATTCAATATGAGACTGTCTCTTGGGAGTCTTACTCATCTTTAGATTGATAAGGATGAGGCGGACAACTTATGAGCTTACTGAACTTAGTACATTGATCTAATGGGCATTTGAACCAAGTGGATAAATTTATTTTATTGACAAATTACCTAGTCAATCTTGATGCTTGATGGATACACAGTTATCCATGTACCAGTCAAATGTTTGGCTGCTCTTAGTGACCCTGAAATGATCATCTCGGTTTGATCCCCTTGTATAAAATAAATATTGGGGTTACCCCACTCTTTGATCTATACTAAACATGCCAATAAGTGTTTGATCGATACAGTCTGTGACCACAATGTTGCAGATATTGTTGCCCCAGGAAATTTCGATTCAGGGTCGTTGGATTCGGCCCTGCCCTATAGTTTATACTCTATACAGTTAGATACAAAATTATCAATTTAGCCAACTAAAAAATTAAGGTTGCTAAGTTCTCCACCTCAACAGCAGGAAAAAGACGTCAAAAAAGTTCTTAGATGCAGTAGAATTTAGTACCATTGAGGCTTGGTAAGATTTATCTTAGTGATCTTTGATTCATACTGCTATTATAGGACTAGCATATGTGCAATATGCTTTCGCCTGTTGTGTTTAATCGTACAAGAGAAACAGAGGAAAGAACAATAGGCAAATTGAAACTTGAAAGGACTAAAGTGCAATTTAAGAAAAAAGAGAGAAGGGTAGCGAGTTGCTGTTGACTAAGTTGCAAATTAAGGGGGCAGAAACAAGGACACAACCTGGCTCGTGAGGTTTCACACGTATGATTTACGCACCGAGAATAGCTTTATCTACCACTTTTAACACCAATGGCAAAGACATTACATAATATGTCGTATTTATAACAACAGAAACGATTGCTTGTAGAGTTCGGAAAATGAAATCATATCAAATAATTCGCTGTATCAGGTTAGGTACACTGGTACAAACTGTTGGCTGGTCATCCAGCATGAGTCAGGATCCATCCATAAATGGCTTACAATATCCTCTATTTATGTTTGTGTATTTGATGTTCATCAAAAGTAGTGATATAGGAACTGTCATTCTACTTCATGTTTGGAGTGGCTTCAGAATCTTAGATATGTTGTGATTGCACCAAAGGAACACAGTGTATTTTTTTAATTAACTAATAATAGAACTTAAATTATTCATCAATAATCTGATAAATTAAAAGATTAATTTTTAAAAAAATACTTTGTACATTTTTCTTTTGTTTTTCTTTGTAATTTTATAAATGATTTTCTAAATTTAGTCAGATTATATAGAATTATTTTGAAATTTTGGAATAACATACGTTTTTACATAAATTCTCTTATCATTTTCTTGGAATTAATAATGGTTGGGTACCATTATTAAGAAACTGAATTTTTTTGGTGGGGTGGCAAAATTGGACAACAAATTCCAAAAAACAAAAAAGAATGCTAATTTAGCACCTGTATGTCAATCTGCGCTAGTAAGGCAAAATGGAGTATCCAATTCGTTGGAAACAGAGAAAATTCAGCACCATTTCGTAAAGAGTATTTATACAAGTTTTAGTGTGTTTTCTGTTTTCTTTTAAAGGTGCCACGAGACCTCAGTTTATTGATATGGATAATAACTATTTACGGGGTTTATAACTAGGATCAGCTGAGCTTGACATCATTAAAAATGGATAAAATACCAAAAAGAGAACTCAGGGGTCCAATCTACTCTATAGATTGGATTCCTGTTAGGCACCATTAGAAAGTGCAGTCTTCAATGTCTTCTGTAAACATGTCTCAGTGGCTATGAGGTTTCTTTTCTCTGTCTCATGACTATGAAAGTTGGCAGTGCAATGCTGCATTAAATTTTCAGTCTTACTATGTTTCTGTCTTTTGTTAATACGCGGCTAGTGATATAGAATTTTGTTTTCCAGGGAGGGGAGAATGAACTTACGCAGTCTATTCTTGATGAGCGTGCTAAGAATGCTGAAGCCTGGCATCGTGATGCTGCATCAAGAGCGCGATACACAAAACCTGCAGCTCCAATTACATGCGCTACTTTTGCTCAAGATGTAATAGAGGGAAGAGCAAAGGCTTCACAGGTTCATGAACATAAACACCAACCGATGATATTTGGACCGACAAGTCTTGTAAGCAGAAACCCAACTAGCGAGAGGGACAGATTGGCAGCTCAGGTTTTCCAGCCTCATCACAGGTAACATACAGCAAATGACAGGAGGTTGAGCAAAAAAGAAAAAGAAAAACCAGAACGATAACAAATAAAGGAAAAGGGATTTTTGTGAGCTTGTTTGATTGAGATAATATGCATGAATGAATTTGTTAAGTGGTGTTTTTGATTGATAGATTACCAACGATGAGCATTGAGGAAGCTGGATTAAAGGAGATGGATATTATGAACAAATGGCAAGAGGATACTGCCAAGTATATTGAAGAAGCTAACACGTCGTGGCATACAGAGAGGAAATTAAGGCCACCCGAGGAGGATGAAGAAGAAGAAGATGATGATGCCGCCCAAGACAAGGCAAGGGCCTGGGATGACTGGAAAGATGACAACCCTCGTGGTGCAGGCAACAAGAAGCTCACTCCATGTGGCTAATCCCATTCCAACAGCCCAAATACTGGTGATAATCATGTTTATGAATATGTACCATTAGTGTTTACACCAAGTGTTTCTATCTTACTGTTCTGTCAGTTTTGTTTGGAAATCATTGCTTTCCACTGTATAGCAACTATAGTGATGAGCGAATAGGATTATTTATTGGATAAGTTTGGATTACAGTTAAATGCACCATTACCTTTAAGCTTGGTGCACGGAGTCCCATTGCAGAAGCACTTGGCTGGTTGATTTCTAGTTTTTTGGAGCTGAGATGCCCTGATAGATGATCTATGTGCTGTTTAGGGCACTTCTAGTATAACACTTTGAGGGCTTTTTATTACTAACAAGCTTGGAAAAATTTCCAATGGGGGAGTTCATGGGTTAGGCTCTGTTCTCTTCAACTGAAAACTCATTCAGTTCTATTCAATTCGATTCTTGGTTATATTTTATCTACAATTGATTCACTTGATTGAAAAATTGCAAGAATGAGCCTTACTAGGTTACCGGCTGAGGCTACCCGGCTGTTGTGACTTGTAATGTGGCCTGTAAAGAGGGAGACTATTTGCCATGTGGATTTAAGTATTGGGCCAACCAAAATTTTGAAAATATTTAAGTTGTAATGCCTCAGTTTCAGGAATCTATTCATAAGAACTCAAAAGTTTAGTGTATTTGAAGCAATTTTAGAATGAATGGTCCATTGAAATCTTCATAGATTAAAAACCGCAACTGCAGAATGTTCAACAACCAAATGGTCGTAACTTTTTTTAATCCTTTTTTTCTTCCTTAATAGTCCGGACCTCAACCCACATTGGACGGGCCGTACATATATGTGATTTCCGTGAGCCTGAATGATCATTTGTTTAGTCATATCCCATCTTGAGTTGAATTATATGAGATTTTTTTACATTCTAGGAACGAATAATTTTGCAGTAGAGACTAGACAGTCAAGAGAAACAGAATATTCCGGCACAAATACTACTTGTAAGGTACTTAAAGAGTTACCCCCAAGATAATTTACTTAAAATGAGCATTTTATGCCTAAATTTATTCCATTTTTCCCTACAAATGATCACAAAGTAACATGAGTATACATTGCTATTCACTTTTCTCATCCAACTCATCGGGTGTTTGGTTGCACCATTCAGCAGCAGAACTAGGATCATGTCACAGTCTTGCATCATTTTCTACCACTTTCTTTGATTACCCATGAACCAAGTCATATCAAACATGGGCTTCAAAGTCACAATTTACCCTCACAGCATATGTATTTACATATCTAATACTCAAGGTTGTCCTTTTTTCTCCAAGCTAGCTAAAAAATCTTATGTAGAAACACCAACAGTAATGAGATATGATCTGTTGATCTCAGTGACTTTTATAAGCCTTGTTTTATACTGCCAAAAATGTTCCCATGTGTGGCGTAATCAGCCAGCATAGGGGGGATCGATCAAAGCCCATCCGAACACCTGCTCGTACTGAGTTGCTGCATTGTCCCATGATGAGTCTCTCTCCATTCCTCGCTTCATTAATCCTTCCCATGATGGCTTGTATCCTTTATAAGTTCCGATAGCTATTCTTAGTGTCTGTAATGTGCAGTTGCAAAGAAACCAATAAGATAGTTAAGAACATGAAAAAGTATCAGAATCATGATGCAGGCTGCAATCGATAGTAAACACGATTGAGAACACAAATTGAGCTTTTGCATAGTTAAAAATCGTATTATGTGACATGGAAACTTACAGCTAATAAATTTTCTTTCGACAGAGGAGAGAAGGCCCACCTGTTACAAAGCCCAAGAGTGAGTACCATGAGTAAATCTCAGATGAGTCAAAACATGTATGGAAAAAACGTAAAATTGTCTTGAGCAGCAACCGAGAACGCTAAAAGTGTTTTTTTTGCAGCCAAAGTATTATCATATTTCCACATATTCAGATGTTTGACACGAAAAGTACTTGAATAGGACTTCGGTGTATCAATTTATCACAAGGAATGCGTGAAAAGGATTTCCTTATTCCTTGGCAACATCTGCTATACCCACAAGTTTAAAAGGTGTTGTTTCTACTTTCTACAGGCTAGCAGAAGAGATACATACCCAGTGCCTTCACCATTTCCTTCATTTGCGTATGGATTAAAATTTATTACTGTGTCCTGATAAATAAAAGAAACACGTTATAAAAACACCGTAAATGATTGAATAGAATTGAAAAGGATTTGGGAAAGATGATCTCACTCGAAGGCCCCCAGTACTGTGAACAACAGGGATAGTGCCGTATTTCATCGCATATAACTGGTTTAGTCCACATGGTTCAAATCTTGAAGGCATCAACAATATGTCACATCTGCAAAATTGCCCATATCAATGGATGTTCACAGAAATAGTAAAATGAAATTTAATCAATCATTACCCTGCTGTGATTTTATGAGAAATTGGGACACTGAATCCAACCCAACCCCGATACTTGTCTTTGTATGTGATTTCTAAGTGTCTCATCCAATCTTCATATTGTTTCTCTCCTGATCCAAGCATCACCTGAAATTACTGATGTATAAGATTGCGAAATAAATCCAAGGCTGCATTCACATGTTTACATCACTCTGCAGAGAAAATCCATTATAATTATAATAGTCAAGGAGAAAAAGTGAAACACACTCGTGGAAATCCTAAAGAATTATCTTCGAGAGGAAACATCAGATCACATCTCCCCATTGAAATTTGTGCAGTCCCCCATCCTACATTGCAGTCCATTCTATCAAAAGTTACAATTGTACATCACTCTAAAATTCCTGTGTGAGAAAGGACAATGATTTGTAACAAAGGGGGGAAATTGAACAGTTGCTAAAGATGATGAACTCTTGGGGTGGGCGAAGCATGCAATGGAGGACGGTTGCACATTGAAGATGTTTCGAATTTTCCAGCAATGTTTCCACTTGGACTAGAATATTAATGGCGGACTTATTTTCTAATTTAGTTGGTTTCTGATTCTTAACTGATATTATAGTCTTTCAATATATTATGTTTTTAGGTTAAAGTTGATCTGCGAGTCTAAAACCATAGGGAACAGATTTTGTTATTTCTATGATACCAATGGTGCCATCGTCATTATGACTTGAGTTATCTATCTTTATAAGTTCTCTTTGTTCTTCTTTAGTCGTCTAATATCTCATGCTATTTTGTTTGACTGAACTCGTCCCTTCATCTATACTTTCACTCATTCCATCCTTAATTCTCACACTCTGTCAACGTTTATCCCACTTCTTCCAATCCCTTAATCGCCATGTATTATGTTTAATAAATAGATAGGCAACAAAAACTTACTAATTGGACATCATCTTGCATGAGATCTGGAGTTGCTGAAAGAATGATGTCAACACCCTTCTGGTAGTCAAGTCTTCCAATAAACCCAATCTGCAGAGCATTAAACCTTAAATCCATTTCACCGGCATGCATTTCCTATTAGTTAAAATTTGGAATAAAGCATGAGAAAATCTAACCAGAGGACAATCCGGTCGAATTGGAAGTCCCAGCTCTTTCTGCAATGCAATTTTGCACTGAACCTGAAAAAACGAGAAGTATGAACAGGTGATTATAGCGTTCAAGAATCAGTGATACTTCAGTTGGATGGTAGATTATAATTAGACATTGGCTATGTAGATGGTAGTTCTTGGGGGCGTGTTAATCATTAAACCTTCGCTGAATCATCAGCAATAAGAACATTTGCAAGTGAAACAAAAATGTTTCTGATATGAGAATGGAACCGACCTTCCCAGAAAGGTCATTAACAGAGTATTGAGAAGCTATATGCTCATCAGAAGATGGGCTCCACTCATTGGCGTCAATTCCATTAGTAATGCCTACACAAGTACACATTCATATGATTCACGTTCACCAATGCAGAAACTAAGCAAAACCACAGGCAACATTTGTCTCACATTCAATTAACATTTATGAAAGCTATAAGCACAATAGAAATTAATAAAAACACCCTTTGTTTATAGAAAATATGAATTGACAGAAATTGGTTGAAGTAAAGAATTCAGAAACTAGCATATACCAGTTAGAACTATTTTCCGGCTCATTAATAGTTCATTCAACCCATATCCACCCTCAGGTGTGGTTACTTCCCAGGAATAACCCTGCATCAGGAAAACAGTCCAACAATTAATGACGATCGAAGGTTAGCAGACTGGGTGGTTTAATCTTTATATACACACTGGAGTTCCTAACTACTCCCTCCGTCCCCGATAACTTAATACATTAGGGTTGGGGCTTAGTTTAGGTGAAAAATTAAAATAAATGATAAGAAAAATAAAAATGTGGCAAAAAGTGTACTTTTAGTGGTAATATGTGTAATTTATGTATAAAGATAAGGGATAACACTGTTGGATAGATTCCTTTTTAGTAATGTATGGAGCTCTGTGGGACGGCTAAAATTGACAAATGTGCGAGTTCTATGAGATGGAGGGAGAATAATTTTTTACAATGAAATTCCTCGCAGCAACTGGACAAAACATAATTCCTTTAGATTTGATGAATGAGAATGCTTGTTGCGAAATATTGAGCCTAACCCCCAACATATTTCATATTTGCAATTAGCTCACTCCGTAGAAATTGTCATTTCCCACATAAATGTCCCGATGTTAATTTTGTGGAGTGGACTGGACGGAAATAAAAACAGGCGGACATCACACAATTTGGAAGTTGGGGTCAGTCACAAAAATTTTGATTTTGTAGGACAATCAGACAAAAGGGTAAAAGACTGTAATATCCTATTTCTGGTCTTTTTAGCATATAATGTAACATACCTCACTGACTGTCACTATCCTGTCTGCAGTAACAATTGCAGATTTCAAAATATTGACGGCTTCACCAGGGTCAAGAGCATGTGTCCTTGCCCAAGTGGGGAATACCCATTCCAATGCCTTGTACCAACCAGGGGGCAATCCTAGATTCTTGTATGTTAATGCAGGTTCCACACCCTTGAGACAAAATAGAATATGTATCATCACCACAGTTCTCGTAAAAGAAAGAATGCATTATATAAATTCGTCACTGCATTTATGTAGAGAATCAGAGTATCAACGTCCTTTCAAGTCCACTTTGTAAGAGACTTCACAGTCACATATGGATGGTGTATCTCACCTGTGACTTTTACAGCCTATTAATTCAAGAAAGCAAAAACAATTCACCTGATGAGCAAGGTTATGTATCACAATGACACTTCTGGAATCTTTGTATACACCATAAGGACGGTACTTGGCTGCTAACAGTCTGAAATTAAAGAAACATGAATATCACCATGTGCATCCAGGTCTATCAAATTGTTGAAAAAGCAGCAACTCATAAACACTGTAATTTAATTGTGGATAGCTTATTCAGGTAATTAAACAATACAGTACATACACAGGGACAAGGCCAGCATGCCAATCATTAGCGACAAATAAGGACTTCTCCCCATAAGTGAATCCTCCCAGTGGGAGCACTAACGGAGCCTCACAAGCCGCATGACAAAGCAAAGTGAATCGAAACTGTTGTGCAAAAAGGAGAAGAAATATTACTCTTTTTCTGTTATCATTGCAGGCCTAAATAGTAGCTTCATAAAAATATATTATTGCCCACCTGATTATCACCAAATGCACCAAAAATATCCCCATATGGAGTACCAGGTCGGTGATACGAAGGGTGGTCAACAAACACCTTTAAAGCAGAAAAGAAACTGTCACTGTAAGGATGCTAAGGCTCCCTTTAGTTTGGGGTAGAATTGACCGAAAAGAATATAAATGTCCATGTAAATGTGTATGCTAGTCTCATAGTAGTTCAAATATTTACCCAATCCACTCCTGCCCTGTATTCATGGAAAAATCCAACCTCCTGCACACCACCAAAGCAAAATAACTTGCTCCGCTGTTCAAGTTCCACTGCATTTGCATACTTTTTATCTGATGGACCTCCATTTAAGTATCTAGGAGAGACAACCATTACGCGGTGTCCACGTGCCGCCAGCGCTATAGGTAAAGAGCCACATACATCTCCCAATCCTCCTGTCTTGGAATATGGAGCTGCTTCAGATGTGACAAAAACAATACTGTAGGTTACCCCTATTGAAGCTTTGTCTTGTGTCTCAAGTTCTTCAAGAAGTTCATCTACTCCATGAGCTACAGTTTTTTCGGTTTCCAGGATCTTTTCCTCACTGGTTGCTGAGGTTGAAGGACATTGTTAAAAGAATCAGATAACTAAACCAGAAAAAAAAAGCATCATTCACAGAGTCATTATTAGAGAGATTAACAGAAAGTAGGCCTGTAACACCCCAGATTTTCAGAGTAAATAATTTAACCAGATCTGGACAAACTAAGACCTTTGTCAAAAAATCGCCACAATTTAATCTTAAACCAATCAAGCCCAAGCTTTTTAACCCTAAGCACATTGTACCACAGATTTAACTTCCCCTAGTTTTCGGGAAGCACATTTCATATGCACAACCACACTTTATATTCTTGTTACTTGCATTTAATTAAAAAACAGAGCGCATATAATTGATCATTGCTATAAGATGTTCTTGGTTCTATAATTTTCACTTGTTGGCTTTTAGTGAAGATATTGTAAAGCACTCATGAAAGCAGGCTAATCGAAGAGAAATGTAACCCTCCACATTTTTTATCGAATTAATCTTTCAGAATTGGAGCAAATGGCTTCAGCTAATTAAACTCAGACCATAGAAGTCAATGTTACCCTTCACCATATAATAGAATGCAGAAATCCTCACCTCAAGAAATCTAGTGCCCCAATTTCAAAATTTACATGTCACGCTCACAGGCAAAGAATTTTTTTTTTTTTTTGGGTAGACCAAAGACTAAATTGTAGAAATGCATGTACAATCAACACGTCCCTCGACTTTGACAGTAGCCTTCAGTGTGCATATATTTAGCTACTATAGTTATCTTAACATAAAATTCTGTCCTCCTAATGATGAACTAAGAAAATAAACAAGACTACTCAAAATCATGATAAACAACTAATAATCTAATATCAAATATCCAACTGAAAAAACGGATTTGGGCAGGAATGTAGTCACTAAGAGCTACTAACTATAAACAGTAATTTCTTCATCCTGCTACTAAATAGTAAAATCACAAAGTACCATTGAGTTCTGGAAATGTCACACTTGACCACATTAATACAGGTAAAGCGAACTTGGTGAGTTTGGGTTAGGATTGTATTCCGGATATCAGTCTGTACTCCAGAAGCAAAAATCCAGGACTCCAATCCCTAACATTGTGAGTCTTAGCTCTGCAACTATTTTCACCATGTTTAATATTCGGTTCCCACTTTTTAATTTCTTTTACCATTTCATACTCACATTTTCATCTCTGTCTCTGTCACCTCTTTCTTTTAAACAGATAACTATGACAACCTACTAAACAACCACTCTACTATACCTAATTCATAAACACCAATTTTAGACACTGTAAATCCAAACTTGCAATCAATTTAATAATCCAAATCCAGAACCTCAACAGCATTCTCAAAGCAAATAGACTATTAAAAAAAAATCTCAGCAAAAAGAGTAGGCAAATATAGAAAGAACAACACCAAACAAGAGACAGAAGAAAGGCAATTGACCTGCAGAATGAGGAATCAAATGAAACCCAACTACAGAGCCAGAAGCATCTCTCTCAGTTCCCAGAAAAGCACCCTCTTCCTGCTCCTTATCCTGAGCACTACCGCTACATAATGTCAAACGCCCTCTACATCTATGAATTGCCCTCTCCACACAAAAAGATTGGATTTTTCTGTTCCTAGACAATAAAACAGGAGAACCCACTTGAGCAATAACCGAATGTTTGGGCAATCTACGGCCAAAAATTCTGGAAGGCCAGATTTGTAGCGTCTCCATTAGGAAATGGGAAGCAAGATTTGAGCTTTTTCAGTATGAGAAACACATGAGAATAGAAATATAGAATGGTAATGCGATGAGATGAAAATTGGAAAGTCCGTATTTGAGTAGCAGGTTTGAAGCAAAGTATCAATGCAATGAAGAGGAAAGAAGGGAGAGATTATGGGATCCAGTGAAAATTGGATTCAGTGAATGTTACGACAGCGTTTAGTGAAGAAAATAGAATGGAAGCGCGAAAATTAATGAAAGACACGTGGCAGAGTGAGAGAGACGATAACTAAATATGTGGGCGGTACATGAGCTTGATTCATGGCCGTTGCTTTAATATTTTCTTTCCCTAATCGCTTTGCTCCTTTATGCCGACGACTATTTTTGGCCAACCTCCTCTAAATATTGTACATATTAACTGTATCACTATTATTTAGACTAGAGAGGGGGAGTTATGGTAGGACCGGACCGACTTTCTTCTGCATACCGGGTGTTGATACGGAAACAAGTTCAATCCGTTAAGTACGCTCTGAAAGCACGTCCCAAGGCGAATTAAGAGTCCAAGCAATACAGTTCAGGGGAGCTCCGTGTGTAGGGATCCGGAGCCCACAAGATACGAAGGTCCATGAGGAAATGACTATTTGGACTAATTATGGAACATGAACGGACATGGATCCGAACATGGCTCGGGATATGGGTCCACCACCCTCTGATATAGTCCGACTCCAGCTTCCTTGACGTCCGTCCAGATTCTACCAAAAGAGAACGAGGGAAGTCAGACATCCAAACGTGAACCTTATGCCTGAATGTCCTGAAGGGTCGGACACCTCACAAAGAGACAACTAACGGTACATTCTGCCCTACAAAGTGACGGGCATGGATACACGGATCTGGACTACATGTCCCCACAAGGTTCAACCAAGTCTCAACAGAATAGTAGTTGGCAAACTTGGACAAAAGCGCAGGACGAGGGATCGGACAGGGAGTTTGGACTCAATACTGGCAAAACCCCCAGAAAGTCTTTCGAAGTCCTGAAAAGTCCAAAGTATCCCTGAGAAGTCCGGGCGAGACTATGGGCTAGGGCCACTTGATGAACCTTGGGCCTATATGGCATTGCTGGCTCGATCTACACCGTACACTTGGCACGATCTGGGAGACATGCCTATTTTAGTGAAAAACTATAGTAGATAAGTGATTCACATCCCCATAAGGTAAGTCATTATTATACACTTATAAGTGGACAACTATTGAAATTGTGTAATTGAATGCTTAATTTAAATTAAATTGAACTAATTTGTAATATATGTATAAATTAGACTTTAATTAAAAAACAATCTGTTTTATTCAATCAAATTACAAGTCCTAATTCCATCTCAACAAAATTAATGCATTATAACTAAAATCAATCTTCCTTCTGCATTTAAAGTTTAAACACTAATTCAACCCTAACAAAACTAAATCATCATTTAAAAAAATCAATATATCTTCTTCAATTAAATTTTAAACCCTAATTCAACCCAACAAAATTAAGATCAATTCATTATTATAACAACGATAACTATGCTCCATCTTCTCCAATTAAATTAAAACAGATCAACTCAACACTAATTCAACTTGAAAAAAAAGAAATTCATTATCCGAAACGACAATACTACTTGCATTCGAATACATTTTCTATAACTGTAACTATGTGCCACAATAATACGCGTAGCGTGTTCTCACATTCTAGTACCTCATTATTACACAAGGAAGTACTTTAAACTCCTCACAGTAACGTCTTTATTAACAAACTAAGTGACATATTTTATTGACAAAATGCTACGTGTGTTCTCACATTCTAGTACCTCATTATTACATAAGGAAGTAATTTAACCTCCTCACATTAACGTCCTTATTAATTAACAAACCAAGTGACATATTTTATTGAGAAAAGGCCTTAGGTACGGATCATTTTTTGTTACTTGGCATATACATCGTTGGGCGCTCACAATGTTAGCAAATGGACTTGGAACTGGGAGTGATAAATTCTAGTATCTCCTTAGTTTAACCTCTAGATTCAGAAAATTCCATATTATATTGGTCATAATTCAAGAGTTATTCATGTCTTAGTTACGACTTGTGAGCCTATTGAACATGCCGACATTTCTCCCAAGTCCCATGTATCTTGCTAAATGTAAAATGTATTTCAGCCAAAAATATCCTAATTCTTAATCCCTCCGTCCCGCAGAACATACATTTACCATTTTTAGCTGTCCTATAGAGCTTCATACATTATCAAAAAACGAAGCTACTCCACACCCAACAAATAATAAACAATCTCAACTTTACACCCAAATAACACCTTTTACCACTAAAAGTACACTTTTTCCCCACCTTTTATATATTATATCATTACTTTAATTTTTCGCATATCATTACTTTAACTTTTCGCATAAAACTACACGCTAACTCTAATGTATGAAGTTCTCCGAGACGGAGGGAGTAGAATAGTATTACATTACATTTACAAAATTAAATCAATTTCCAAAACCATCAACACCATAAATAATTATAAAGTCTTTCAATCCCTTGTAGATGATCACAACATTATTAGATAAAAAAGACCATTAAATAAAACAAGCTTTCAACACTATAAATTAATTACTCAAGGATCAACCATAACTAAGTCTCCAGCCTTGGGCCCCCAAACCCAGAGCCCGATCGTCACTACTCGATTCTGGGCTGCATGTCCACTTTGACTGCCCACGTATCTTCTCTTTCGAATTTGGGCTTTTCAGGGCTTGATAAGTTGTTGTCCCTCCACCGGAGCTGGACGATTCATAGCCCAGTCCAGCACCACTTCCTCGCTTGGTCGAAGAGTTCCAGTGGACCGCTGGTGGGCTGCGTTGTTTGGCTGACCCTTGACCTCGAACTTTTGCTTTCGCGGACTTAGTTGGGGCCATGTAGCTAGGAATGTCGTCCAAGCCTGATCTCCGTCGATTGCTATATGGGCTTGTTTCTATTGGATCTGCACCGAGCCGGCCCCTATTTGAGTTGTCCGAGCCCAATTGCATGATGAAGTCCATTTCATCCGAGATGTCATCAACATGGCTTTCACGCGCCCCCGGGTGCCGGGGGTGGTAGGGTTGTTGTGCCATCCAACGCTCTAGCCAGTTCCATCCCCACCGCGACTTGTCAATTCCGTGATCATAGAGGTCATTATGGTCAATGGTATACTCTGAATGTAACAATTCTTGCTGGTGTTGCTATTGACACAAAAGATCAAAATAGCTTAGTTAAAAATTCAACTAGGAATAAGCTCAAGGATATACCTAATTTGTCACACCAATGAGTCACATGTGAATTTTGGCATATAACTATACCTTGTAAAGTTTAACAAAACTGTACATCGTAATGTTTTAAAATAATTATATTATGAAAGTACATTCCGTCGTTATTTCATCATTACTCAGGTTAAAATTGAAAGAAAGAGAAGAGTGGAGAATTTGAAACCTGATAGGCAAGAGTATAGGCAAGTGCTCTATCCCTTTTCATTTCAAAATCATGTGCCATATGTCTTGAAGAAGTATCCCTGACTTTACTCATGCTCAGATTGCTCCTATCCCATTTTTCAGCTTCAAGTTTCCTTGTTTGAATCTTCCTCTTTTGAGCTTCTTCTTCCAGTTTGAATCTTTGTTCTTCGTCATCGAATTTGCTCTGAGCCTTGTCATGGCCTGATTGAAGCCTATTCGCCCGGACTCGAGCCTGCACACGTACTAGTGCTTGCATACACCGCATTGTCATCTGTGCTTGCTTGCGTACATTGTGACCCCGAACTAAAGCCTGAAGCCTCACCAAACCCTTCAACGCACGTAATGCACGCCTTGCCTACACATAAACAAGTTTATTTCCACTCCATTAATTAGCAACAAAATCTAAATCTTGAATGTAGAGCTTGTTTTTTTCAATTTTTAGCCTGGTTGCAACATCTTTTTTAGAACTGCATTGCCTATTTGTAGCAGAATCAGAATAAACAATGTATCTGGTATTTTGATTACCAGGTATCCTCTATAATAAGCTTGTATCAGGGTTGCAGCCCTTTCTTCATTGGACTGGCGCTTGTATCCGGACAATCTAACCACATTGGCAGCCGCCTGGGCAGCAGCGGCTGCTGCCTGAGCTGCAGCTGCAGTTGCCGTAGCCACAGCCATTGCATGATTCTGATCCTCGCCAAAAGGAGATGACTGGAAGCTTTCTGCATTCGTAAAGTCAGGTGAACTTTCTGCAGGGAAATGCTCGACTGACACCACTTCTGGTACCTCGTTCTGCCATTTTTCAACGCTCTCCTTCTGTAATATAATCCAGCATAAACGAAATATCAGCACAACATATCCATTCCGATAACAATTATACAAGAGTGTAACTCCTTAATGATCATATAAAGACCATCAGATAAATTCTTCTTTGTACATTTTGCCTGTACATCAAAATGCAGTCAGTTAGTAAAGCTAAAAAATGGAACGATTGGGATGGAACGAAAAGCAGCACATGATGATGAATGTGATGGGGTAAGATGGAGAGAAAGCAATATGACATAAGGCCTGCCAATTGCATCAGGGGACCATTTATGTGATGTGAAGTGAACAAACCAAATCTGATGGAATTATCAATGTAGCTACGAGTAGTCAATCATAGAGATATAAATCATTAGCTATAAACAGAACATTTAAGCTCTGACTTGCCTAGATCAAATGGAAATAGAAGAAGATCATTATCATATCTTGATTAGTGGCCTAAAAGCAAACGAAATAATCAATGTTAGGTGTTTCATTTATTATCTTGGTGCTCAACATCTCAACTACTAAAACAACAACTTTTCTCAATCATCTCTATACATGTTCCTTGGCTTCTTCAGGCGTATCACTATTAGCTAGCGGCACTACCCTTCGTAACTCTGAATCATGGCGAAAATGCAGAAACTGAAGCAGAGCCGTGAAAAAAAAAAAGCTGTTTTTTCAAAGGGATAAAATAGATGGATCATGGAATATTAAAGAATCAGGGTGGAGCGCCTAGTCACCACCACACAGCCACCTAGGTCCGTCATTCGTTGCTAACAAACATGATAAAAAGCTTTATCTAAAAAGAATAATTCATTCTTGTAAAAATC
This sequence comes from Plantago major, assembly GCA_026545765.1. Taxonomy (NCBI): domain Eukaryota; kingdom Viridiplantae; phylum Streptophyta; class Magnoliopsida; order Lamiales; family Plantaginaceae; genus Plantago; species Plantago major. The sequence goes on along the minus strand of CM048839.1, from coordinate 83,873,345 downwards.
CATTCTGTTTGTCGTAAAAATCCAGTCTTTTTGTCGTAAAAATCCAGTCTTTTTGTTGTAAAAATCCATTCTGGTTGTGGTAAAAATTCAGTCTTTTTGCAAATTTTATGAAAAAAAAATCATGTCAGACACTTGACTGTGGTTTTCTTTTTTCCTAGACTGGTTGTTATAAGAATTTCAGGCCTAGAAAAGGATAAAAAGGTGTTACAATGCAGTGATTAATCTAGTGGATAGAAAAATGTGAGATCAATAAATGAATAATGGACCTTATCAGGCAAATCCTTGTTAGTGGGAGATTGCTTAAAGACTTTCTTGACGGAGGAAAACCAGCCGCCTCCTTTCTTTCCCATCTCCGGCGAACCAACCACCCTACATAACAAAAAAAAAAAAAAAACCAATCTTTACAGAAATGAATTCTTGATTACATACATACTTTACATGAAAAAAGAAAAGGACATATGATATAATGATCAAGTACGTACCGTTGGTGATCAGGTAGTATTCATCTGGCAATGCAAGAAGAAGAAGTGAGTAGTGATGAATGAATTATGAATTATGAAAAGAACATGTGACAAAGTTTATTTTATCAAGTCATGTTGAAAGAGAAACAAGAGTAGCAGTAGCATTCACTAGGTAGTAGTAACTGACCATTGAAATTATTTTCTTTTATTTTTTCTCATTTGCCGTTTGCATTTAATTAGTTTCACGAGAAAGAAAGGAACTTATGTTACAGTTGGCCCTTCTCCAATCAGGTTCTTCCACGTCCCACTTGCCCTCTTCACCAGGGCTTTCAATTCAATTCAATTACTACCCAAAATCACAGGGATGATCACTAACTTGTTGCCATTCACAGCCATGCTTCTAGTACATATCTAAGCTCATGTTCAAATGGGACAAAACCAAACTCACTTTCTATAACTCTGTTTGACTATCCGTAACTATTTTAGCAACACTACTAGTTGATAAACTAGCTGTCATATGATAGACAGATTCATTGATAATTTGTAATGTAGTGGGTTTAATTTTAAAAGACGTTTAGCAAATGAGCTTATAAAGTAGGAAATTTGATAAAATGCCGTATAAAATAAATACTTCCGCCCCTTCCATTAACGATCTTTTAAGTGTTTGATTCTAGGATTTTTGTCAAATAGCTCCATCGTCTAACTTGTAACTTATAACCTACTCCATGATTTTGTCAGATCACTACAATTGGGTTGTGAGTGATGGAGAGATATCTAGCTGAATTACAAGAAAGAAAGTATATATATGCATGACCCAATATACACGCAAAATTTAAAACATGCAGCGGCCAATATACAATATCTCAAATTCAAAAGCTAAACTAATTAAGGGGCAACGTCACTGTCTGAAAAGGACCCTCAAACTTGAGAGACATTCAATTGTGGAAAATTTATAAATATCATAATTTTTGGTGCATAAGGTTATTTATTTGACTCAGTCCATTTAATGTTGGTGTAAATATCCAGTTAGTATACTACGATTAAAATGGTAAAATGGAAAGTTTTTCATGTGACGTAGGAAGTAAAATAATATACAAAAGTGTCATGATGAGATTTCGAGTATATTATATACCATACAAACAATTTATATACACTAGAAACCCCCTAAAGGAATATGTACTATGGAAACATGTATTTATTATTTGGATAGAAATATATTTGTAATTTTACATAAATGTTTTACTACATCCGTCCCGGATAACTTCATACATTTAAAGTTGACGCATAATTTTAGGTAAAAGTTGAAGTAATGATAAAAGATTTTTAAAAATGTGATAAAAAGTGTAGTTTTAGTGGTAAAATGTATAATTTGTATGTAAATGTGAGATTGATTAATAGTTTTTATTGGGGGTGAGGTAGATTCAACAATGTATAAAGTTATATGGAATGGTTAAAAATGACAAATGTAAAAAGTTTTGCAAAATGAAGAGCAGTAAAATGTGAACTTACCACCAATTAAACCATCAAAATAAGGTTGCTTGGCTGTAAATCATATCATCTTCAGTACAGTCATTTGCAGATCCAACCTCTATATAGTTGAGAGATTGAAAGTGAAAATCAATGTTAAGGGGTCTCCATCCTGTTGCTTGCATTTAAAGTCATACTAAATAACCATCATTTTTATAGGGAAGACAACAAGTCTCTTTAAATCTTTTACTTTGTCCTCCAATTTCCATATTGATTAGTTGTTGACAAGTACTTTTCCAGTTCTTATCAAACTTAAGAGCATGTTAAACCCTTCTGGTAGGCTAAGATAGAAATAGATCAGTGAGATTAAATATAAGCAAACTAGGAACACTCCTAACAAGCCAACAGGGCACAAAATACAGACCTGAATCTACATCAACATATCCACAACTAAGATGTTAAATACTTGAGTTTCATGGTCAGTTGGCAAGTGGCAACTACCAGTGCATGGTTTCAAATCCAGCTGAATTGCTACAGCAAAACAAATCCAGCAAAAACGTGGCTCAAATGTTTCCTTCGCAGCCATTAATGACATTTTAGATAGCCAATACCTACCGAGCCAGGGGTCTTAATCATGTGTGCTTTAACTTTACTCTTGGCTGTGCTCTGCCTGTGTTGCTTTAAGTGGCTTGAAATCTTGGAATTGTTGACGTCATCGGTTCTATCAGATGGTTTGGCAGAATTATTGCAGGATTCTACAAGATTCTGGGGACTATTTTCACACTTAGTGTTGTCTTCGGAGTCTCTACTGGGCTTTGAGATTTGATTTTTGGACGTTGGCTCTGCTATCTCATCAATGGATGTAAGACGAGCTTTTGAACCTGAGCCTTTTGGTTTACTGGAAGAACAAGAATGTGAACTTGTCACAATTAACTTAAATGAATAGAAGATTATTCCATCCGCCCGCAATAACTTGACCAAAACTTTTGGGCATAGAAGATTGCTCCCTCTGTCTAGAAGAACTAGACCAATACTTTTGGGCACAGCGTTTTAGCCAAGAATGGGTTTTAATTACATGGAAAAAGAAAAGAAAAAAAAATTATATGGTGTGTGGGGTAATTTCCCTTTCTGGAAAGGGGTATAGTTATATGGGACACAAAAAAAGCAGGTATAGTTCTCCGGTATGGAGGGGGTATAATCTTATTGACATGGGAAAACATACCTCTCTGGGGGACTATCAAACTGAACGCCATTGATAGATGATTCAGAACTTGCTCTGGCTCCTTTCTTCCTCCTCTGCCTAGAACAAGCAAGCAACCGATCAACACCAGCAGCAATAGAAGCGTCACCAGTTAATACTTATCTATTATTGACTAAGGGTTCTCTTGATCGTGGCACCAGCTAGAAGGATTTTGCATGTTGATTTAACACAACAGATAACTGAACACCAACATAGAAGAATTACATTACATGGGAGGAAAGAATTTAGGTATAGAAAGCTTGAACAGCCACCACCATACATGAGCAAGAACAACCACAACTCTGAAGTCTGAAGTCAGTATATAACCTACACGGCTCGCTACACTTGTTTTCCATCAAATCCTAATATTAACTTAATGCTCTAGTAGCAAACATTAAAGCATCTGCAAATTCAGTCCAAACACCACATGATATTGGAAGTGTATTTTTCCTGTCTCCATAGGTGTGACATTAAAAGCCTTCACCGGCTAGACCATCTGCAGCAGCATTTTTGCTGCTGCGGATGAGACCGGTTAAAACGCTGTATATAAAACATCACTTGGAAAATTTAATATAAGAAATGCTAGAAATGAAAATCACACTTGTAAAAAAAAAAAAAAAAAAAAAAAAGATTACAAATTATTAAAAAAGTAGAACGCACTTGAAAAATGAAAATTATTTGGATATGCTTATCTAACCCCTATGATTTTGCCATGTGTGTTCGATCAAGTCTTTTTGCAATAACAAAGCTCTAGCCGGATCAGTTGACCGCATTCTCGTTTCAACATAATTAACATGTGTGTTCTAAATTTTTCGAGTTTGTTTAAATTTTATTCTCATGTATTGTAGTAATATTTATTCACAAGTATTGCCTATTTTATTTTCAAGTATTGTAATTTTTTTTAAATTAATATGATGTTATTATAATTACTTAGAATGGAGTTTACAAATAAGATAGAGAAGAAAAAAAATGAAAGGTGAAGTTTAAAAGAAATGAGAGAAGAAAACGTAAAAGAGGGTCAGATCATTGGAGTAGAGGGTTGCAATTGAGTGGAATGATGACACACCAGAGAGAGGGCGTGACCATTGGGGGTTGTCTGATGTATCAGATTTTTTTGCATGGGTTTTACTTAGTGGAATGCAGATGTTTACCCGGCTTTAATGGTAAAGATGGAGTTAGTTAGGGTTAACGGAAAACAGAAATGCGTGAAAACTTACATGTCGGAGGAAGAACCATGACTTGAAGACTCGATACCTGGACCCTGCTACAAAAATTGAGTGAAAACAAAACAGACCATGAGGAAGTTAGCCTTTAACAGAGCCAATAGACTACCTCTTCTGAAAGTGTAACTGGATGATCTCTGGCAAATATCCATCGCTCTTTTATGAGGTTTAGTACTTCTACATCACCATCAGTATAGACGACCTACATAAAACAGGCATATCTCCACATCAGATGGCGTCATACGATAAACAAACAGTACTGAGAAAAAAGGAGCACTGACCTTATGCTTCTTTTCGACAGGGTAAAAATGGTCTATCACACCCTCGTAAAACCTGGAAAAGTGAAGCATATTATAAAACAGAATAATAGTTATAATTCTGGTGTAACACTGATACCAATCCATGCAATGCACTTACTTCCGGTCTTTTGGCCACCATACTCTAACTTTTGCACCAACCAAATTCTCACCGAAATTTATAGCTTCAGATGCCTAGTGCAAAATAACAATTGATTAATCCAAAGTGGTTCAATGGGGTATTCTGTCTCTAGTATGCAACGTGTCTTGATGCTAATATTTATCACGACGAATTGATCCAATCAAACAGCTGTATAATAAGGTCCAGATGAAATGTAAATCCAACCAAAGAGGAAAGAAGATTTCCTTATTCACAGTTTCTACCCGCATATTACTGACGTACAATTCACCAGGATCTTTAATTTATAAACTAGAAAGCAGTAGTCAGCTAAACAGATAAATATGTGATATGTTTGCATGCCTGGGGTGATAGACAAGAGTATTCAAATAAACGGATCAATCAATGATCTCAAATATTTCATTTAGTTCATAGACAAGTGAGAACTCGTACAGTTGTACACAGCATGACCATCATGACATGATGTTGAATATGACAGAGCAGGGTAAAAAAACAAGAAATACCAATCAAAATACGAATAAAGGAGAACAGAGAGTGGCATATAAAGTCAAGTGCTATAAAAAAAACAAAGCATCTGATTTCAGTAAACATAAGGAAAATTTCATCTGTAACACAATACCACACATGGTGTACTCGTGTAGAACAAGCTTAATGGATGCACTATGCATTGTGCTTATGTTCTTCATATTGCTAATACAATACCCATATGTGTGTATAACCGTAATACGAGCCTCTGAACTCTAGCAGCATGTTATCACTAATCTTTTTTGTAACTTTAAATCGACTACATACTTTGTCTGTATGTCGACCTCGCTTTTCCTTGGTGCTCGTTGCTAGTGTCACCTTGTTACTGTTATCTTTAATTGAAGTTGAAGGAGACCTCGGAGAACTCACCATATCCTACATATATGCTTAAACATTTTCAGCCATATTCAACGACATATTCCGGTCACGTACCTTATGTGATACAAGTTGAATAGTTGAGTACTCCCAAATGGTAAAAATTATAAAGGCGAGTATGATGTGATAAATCTTGAATAGTCGAGTCATTTGTGAAGTAATCCTTAATTTTTTTTACATTAGTGCTATGACGGTGAGATATATCAAGCAGACTATAGCCCTACTACCAGAATGCACAGCAAACAATTCAAGATAACATCTAATGTGCCCTCCGTTCTTTTTTAAAAAAACCACATTTAGAATGGAACAAAGTTTAAGATGGATGATTTGTGGGTGGATGAAAAAGAATAGGAGAAAGAATGAATAAAGTATGAGAGCTAGTGTATTAATTAATAAGTGGAGGTAGTGGGTTCCATAAAAGGAAAGTGAATGTTTGTTAAAAAAAGTCATATTTGGACTATGTGGATTTTGGTAAAAAAACAAGGAGGGAGTATATGATAAACCTCATAAACAGGTAAATATGAATAATCAAGAAGAACCTTACCAATTGGTCATTCGAGCTATTTCTAGAAATATTTTCACCAGAACAATTTTTCATGCGACACACTGAAGCTATTACTGCACTATAATGATCGAAAGAAGTAGCTGAACTAGATACTGCTTTACTCAATAAAGGTCCGAGCTTCCCAGCACACTTCCGAATCACTTGCTCGGCTAATTTTTTTGCATTAGGCCCAACTGCCTGTCAAGATACAAATTTTATCATCAAAAGCCATTGAAACACATAGAATCACGAATAATTGTTGGACAGAACCTGATTATTCTTTCTCGTGGTAGCCAATAACAGGTTAATTAAATCTGCAGAAACATCTTCGCATTCTTCAATTATAAGAGACATGATTGTCTCCATGTGAGCAAATATAGCCTCATGATTGTCCCTGAAATCACTAACGCACATAATAATTAGGAATATTGATATAATAATGAGCCCTGAGATATTTCATCTACTTCAAATCTATATATACATGTGGTGAGGTTTAAATTGCAATTAAAAATAGCCAATGCCACACCTCTGCAACTTTGAGTAAACTTAACAATCAGAATGATATATATAATCATGTGTTATAAGCACTTCTACTTATGTCTTGTCAAGTATACAAGGAACATCAAGATGCAAAAGAAAGTTTTCCCGGGGGCAAAGAATCAGCTAAAGTAACACGCTTGTCATCAAAACAAAGCACTCATATACCAGATTCAACATAAATTTCGAACCTTAATACAGAAGCTAGTAAGCCATATGCGGAAGAAGTTAAAGTTATATAGTAATGAACCCATCCCCGACCCACGTTCAGAACTTGTGCAAATAACTCAGTGTATACTCAGCCGTTTCATTAGATTATATAAACTTTAGTATAAACAATTATAGAAATATATGAAGGAGGTAAAGGTGCTTCTTTTGCTTTCAAGTAAGAAAATGGCAGGAAAAGGTGGTAAAGGCCTTGTGGCAAGGAAGACAATGGCAGCAGCAGCTGCTGCCAACAAAGACAAGGACAAGAAAAGGCCCGTTTCTCGGTCTGCTCGATGCTCGTGCTGGCCTCCAGTATCCAGTGGGTAGAATTTACCGTCAACTGAAGACAAGGACCACCGCACACGGTCAAATTGGAGCTACAGCAGCTGTGAACACTGCTGCTATCCTTGAATACTTGACTGCTGAAGTACTTGAGTTGGCCGGAAATGTCAGCAAGGATCTAAAAGTCAAGAAGATAACCCCTAGGCTTTTGCAGTTAGCAATTCGAGGGGATGAAGAGCTCGACACACTCATCAAGGGAACCATTGCTGGTGGTGGTGTGATCCGTCATATTCACAAGTCCCTCATCAAAGAGACAACCAAGGAATGAAGTACTCTTTACTTTCTCAATGTCTTATTGAGACTGGATTAATGACATTTGTGCGTGACTGATTTATTCTCTGTTTAGGTTTCTAAGTTTATGTGTAGTTTCATAACAATTTGGATTGGTACCTCTGTTCCAGCTAGTTTTTTTACATTCTCCTGTTTGACATTTATAAAAAAAAATCATAGAAATATATGAACACTTAGATGATATTAACCAAGTGCTATGACTACATGATCAAATTACAGAATAATTGAAATCTTCAGCAACTTCCAGCATTTCCCAATAGATTACAGCACTTCAGATCAACATTATTGTGGTTAAAACAATACATTAAGACGATATTTCATAAAAAATAGCTCATACACTCATCAGATATATAAGTACTTTGTAATCAATTTTACAACTAAACCAGAGATATAGGATATTATCAGTACTTCAACTAGCTCATAATAGAGCAAAAAAATCAGAAAGACAAAAGGAAGGAGTACAGCAGAAGAAGATAACTGAGCAGATCAGCAGCAGAAAAACTGTGTATACCATGTACCAACATAGAAGCTGCAACAAAAAACGAGATGGGGAGACATCTTGAAAATTTCCTTGTGAGTAAGAGAAGAGCCATGACGAGCGACAGATAGCTTTTAGCCCCTAGATTGTTCAAAACAAGACCTAAACCATTTGGTTTTGCAGGCCTCAGTACACACCTTGCTTATAGATAAATTACAGTGCATTATTCTGACCCAGTGACAATGCACTGTGAGGTTCTGATTGGTTTAAATTTTACAATTTTTCTCATATATTATGCTGTATTTCTCGTCTTTCCTATCAGAACAGTTATTACTTATATTTTATTTGCGGAATAGCCCAATCAGAAACATGTGCACTCTAGAATCAGGATCATAACACAAGATGCACAAGGAGGCATAAAGTCTTGTTGGGTTGGGGGTGGAACTAGTTAACCAGTGTTTATGAAAGCACTGTATAAAAACATGTCTCTAGCATGCCCCACAATTCCTATGTAATGAGTTGCACTAGAATCTTGTTAAACCACCACTATGAATATAGAAGCATACTCATTAACACGAGCCATACCAGGCTCCAGGTTCATGCAAAAAGAAATAAAAATATATAGAATTAATATTTTCATGGTTCAAATATGTACACCATTATATCTTTCCTATACTTCAATGCATCATCCTAAAACCTCATATCTAATTTGACTAGTAAAACACCGCCCCTGTTCCAAAGGCACACTCCTTGCCCCCAAAAAGTAGATCAAAAGGAAAGAAATAGGAACAAATTAATATTAATGATGCAGATCAACAAAATGTGGTTGTTCTTGTGGTCAGATTGTACTTGTGACAAAAGTAAACATAACAAATAAAGTAAGTACAGAATGATTAAGTATGAATGTGTATGACTTTCTACCTTAGAGATTCAAGAAAGTATCGGAACATGTCACCGATCATCTGCGAGCACTCTAAATCAATCATGAGGACATAGTACTTAACTACGACCATGGTTTCAAGAATACGGACACTCTTTCCATACGATCTGCTGGATTTATCAGACAAATTCTTCAAGGATGATACGATCAACTTAAAGACATCCTGTATGATACATATAAGTGGCATGAGAAAAAGGCCGGACCCTAAAATGCAATGTGAAAATACAGAAGCATAGTTTAGTGTTAGCTTATCAACTAGATGAGATTATTTGGCCGTTTGACCAGGATTAAGTGAATGACTATCTGGCAGCTCTCGGGTAGCTGATATAAAGTTGCGAACTAATTTGTTTTTATATTCTATAGTTAGCAACTAGCTACCTTATCGGCCACCGCCATTGAACTATAACTATGAGTTTATAATTATAGCTAGTCTATTAGGTCCCATCAACTAGTTATGCAAAAAACACAGCGAGCTAGAGGTGAATTTGGAGACTGCACCTTCATCTTGTCATCATCATATGGAGGCTCTGGTGCAAAGATTCTAATAATTTCATTAATGCAAACCGCTACGCGTGCTCTTACGTCAAGGTCCTCGTGCTCCATAAGCTCTTCAATGACCAGAGCCTTCGATAGCGCAGACAGAGCTGTTCGAACGGGTTTGGCAGGTGACTGGTTCACTTTGGACAGAAGTATGCAAGTTTGCTTCAAATAAAGCAACAAGACAAAAGATTAGAGCGAAAATAAAGATCGGAGCTTTCCATATGTTAATGCGAATTTGACATAGAAGATGCATGTTTATAATTGAATAGTAGTAAACATTATTGAAGAGAAACTTGCAAAATGAAATGCAGTACTAAAATTGAAGAATTTAGTGAGAAAGAGAAGAAAAGGGGTTTTACCCCGAGCAGGTCGAGGAAACGGTCGGGTGGGGAGGACAATGAGAGCTGAAGAAGAAGAATTTGATGAGCTTTTTGGAGTTTTTCTCCGAGTTCGTTGTCCGGAATTGCCATGGAATTTTTGAGTCACCTCAATTCAACCTCCTTCTTCTTCTTCCTCCTGCCGGGTGGTGGTGAAGTGAATTTATGGAAGTGACACTGAGTCCGTTTGGATTGAGGGGTTTTGCGGTTTTTTTTTTTTTTTCAAATACCATCAATAATAATTCAGTTTGGTTACCGTTTTATCGGTCCGAAAAAATGAATTATTTGAAATAATCCAATTTCTCAAGCTCGCCTCAAGCCCTCAAATTTATACATGAATAATCCAATTTCAAATACCTTCTATGAGGAGGTATTTACTTTTGTATTATCTTCTTCGTCATGAAATGTCTAATTTTATACAAACTTTCCATTAATTACTAAATATGGCATCCAATCCAAGAACACCAATCATTCACATCAATACACTTTTTTTTTCTTTCTAATTTCCACCTTTCATTTCTTCTTTTATATTTTCCTAGTTTTGCACTCTTTCTTTTTCATTTTTTCCCTTTCCTTGTTTCCACCTTCCTTTTTTTCCTAACGGTTTCCTAGTTTTGCACCATTTCTTTTTATTTTGGACCCTTGTAATCTTTATTTCTCTTTTCTACTCATTTACTTATTAGACAATATTTTCTTTTTATACTTTTGTTTTTTGGGGTAGCTTATGTATTTACATCAAAATTAATTTCGTTTGTTTAATAGTATAACCAACTTTTTTAAAAGAATTATTAAATAAAACAATACTAATAATTAAAACAATTGATTACCGTTGCTTACGAGAATAACGATGATAATTTAGAGTTGTCGGTTCAAGAACGTTTTTTCTTCATCATTTTTTGAAAAAATATTCTAGCATATTAAATATGTGCAAATTTTGACAGAATATAGGCGGAGTATATATGTGTTTTGAATACAAAATATGCATCGTTAATTACATATATGTGGTTTTTTTTTTACTTTATATATTATAAAGACCAACATTTATGTAGTTAAAAGTTTGAGTTTTTATTTGTGCCCTACCTAACTTAATATCATATCTCTGTCACTGACTTTGGCGTTTCACATGCTTTAAACTTTATGTTTAAAATGTAGAAAAATTTATGTTTAGATGGGATTATAAACATATGCGATGTCGATTTCAATCGACAAACACAATTATTCTACTCATGAGATGAAAAATATGGGATTATAAATTTCACTCATATGAAATATCGATTTTATAAGAAAATATATATTTTGTTAAGATAATTATTACACAGATTAGAAAAAAATATCTATAAACTAAATTTTAATGGTCAAGTCACATAGACTAAAAATCGATGCCAAAGTTATCAACAATAGCAACGTAACTATGGATGCAATAATTCTCAAAGATTTCCGTATGATATTGTATACGAAATTCATAAAATCAAAACTCCATAATTTCCCGATTAAACACGTGAAGGCGGTAAAAATTTGCTCCCCCAAATTTATTCTCACATGTAATTTTCACAAAATCAAATTGGAAATCAAACTCGATTATCATTAGATTTGGATTCAAGAATTGAACTCGATACAGAGTTTGGTTGATGCTGGGATTCGATTTTGAAAACCAGGGACATAATTCAATGTTTTATGAACTTGAAAACTTTGCCTTTTCAGAATTAGAGTTGTATGAGGGACTTGGATTGCAAAACCAGTTTCTTTCAATTTGGCCAATAAATAGTTTGTGACTTTGCAAATAAGTCCAGAAAAAATTTAAAAACCTAAAATTAAATTCACGACTATATGTATACATCAACGGTTCCACTTAATGGCTCCGTACTTTATGTATATATCAAGGGCTTCCAATATAAACATTAAACTCTACCTTTATTCCCCTCAGGTTTGGAGATTGATGTTAATGTGTCGGGATTAGTTTAGACGTTGGACGTGTGTTGGCTCCTCATTTAATTTCATAAATTAATTTTAAAATAAAACGATTCAAAATTACTTGAGAGGACACATGTCACATCCAGATTAATCTGGAAGAGAATAAAACGTGGAAATATGAGAGTGGACACGTGTCCCACTTTAATTTAACCTAAGAAAATAGTGGAAATTAAGAAAAAACCTAAAGCAAATGAATAAAAGAAAAAGAAAAAAAATCAAATTAAACATAAAATTTAAAATTAAGGATGTGTTTGGTTGCAATATGAGTTTGGACTATACAATACTCCCTCCATTCTTTTTATAGGTTTACATTTTGCCATTCTGGGAATTTTTTTTAAAAGTTTAATGTTTCATGTTTTGGAAACCCCACTATCTACATTTATTAATTTTTTAAATACTCTTTTTCAAACTTTATCCATTATTTCTCTTACTTTTTGTATACTCTCTCTTACTTTTTACCATCTACTTACTATTTTATTCTATTTCCTTAAAATTCACACCAAACCAAAATGTAAACATTCTAAGCAATGGAGGAGTAATAGATTTATGAAAAAGGTTGAAATTTGTTATTGTCCAAAAGTTACGGACTACAATTTCATTATAAAATATATTAGGGAAACTATAACTAATTTGCCCGCGTTTTCCATTTCAAACCATCATCAAAGTTGAAGCTATATTGGGGTTGAAAAATATTAATATTTGAAAAATATGTAGGTGTAGAATGTGTTTCTTATGAAACTTGGTTCCAGTAAATATTGATTTCTAGTTGAATCTTTAACAAATCTAACAAAGTTAGGATTATAAATTTCGTTCATCCACTTTATCCTCGGTCAATAATTTTTTTAGAGCACCCGTTTTCACCCTGCCGTACTACCCCTAAAATGAGAAATGTTCAAAAAAGCCACTTGTCCTATGTGACTGCGCAAACTACCCCCGCTCACCTATTATTATTAAGTTTAGAAAAAATTGTAGGTAAATTTTCACGTAAACCTGTAATTTAACTGTTGGCGGGTGAGAGGTTACAACCTGCCAGTCACCCAACCCGTTAATATATATATGTAGAAAGAAAAGGAGTAAATATATGTATGTAATCATAAATTACACATGTACATTAAATGCCATATATACAATAAGTCACGAACTAATATTTTACATGTTTCATTTGAAACTTCTTTGGATTATGGGTAAAAGACTTTCGATATATCTTGTACCATTTTATTTGAGTTTTGGACTTGGTTCATGAATCGACGCTAGTTATAAATTAACATAAACTCTCATGAGATACGGTCTCTAGATAACGTATCTAAAGACGACCTATGCTATTAATAAATCGTACATGTTATTAATCAAAACGTCTATGTTATTAACGAAATAAGTCTTATTGTAATATGAAAGAACACCAATGTTGATAACATATGTGTTTTAATTAATAACATCGATGATTTTTTTGACAATATAGGTCTGTCTCTAGATAAATTATTTAGAGATCGTCTCTCAGGAGACTTACTCATAAATAAATGGATAGTTTTTGGATTTAAACATTTATTTTGTTTTGTATTTAACGTTTTTGTCTAATTAATTATATTACACATTTAGTTTGGTCTATTTCACCCACTAATTCGCCCCATCTCTTATCACCTGACCTGTAATGGATTGTAAAACTATTTTACCAATCTCGATTAAGTATATGATATACACACACACGCATATACAATTTTATATATATATATATATATATATATATATATATATATATATATATATATATATATATATATATATATATATATATATATATATATATATATATATATATGCGCGCGCACACACACACACGTATATACTATAGTAATTTTTGTTTCAAAGTAATGATATAACCTAATAAAAAGCGAGTGGGGAAAGTCATTATTTGTGCCCATTTTTGCACAATTTCGTAAAAAACAGTACAAATATCACTAAAATGATGAGAAGGCCCAGACTCTTACAAGAAGACAAATAGCGCGTGTCTCTCCGTTACATTTTTCATCACCTCCGATCCCTAATTAGACTAATTTGTAATTTGTTGCAAAAAACCAACATGTATCACTCAATTTAATTTTAAGTCCTAATTCAACCACAACAAAATTATCAATTTATCATAGAAAACTCAATTAATCTTCTCAAATTAAATTTCAATCCTAATTCAATAACAAAATTCATCATTAAAAAGTCAACCATAATGAATCTTTCTTCTCCACGTTATTCAATTAAATTGAAACAAATCAATTCACACTAATTTAAAACCCTAATTCAACTTCGAAATGTTCTCACATTTTAGTGTGTGTGTCTATATATACAGTAGAAACCTTCTAAAAGAATACTCTATAAATGAATAAACTTTCTATAATAATAAAAAATTACGGTCCCAACTTGTGTATAAATGCTTAAAAAAACTCTAACAATAAACTCTTTATAAGAATATTTTTTGTGAGTCCCAATGATATTACTGTATGAAATATATATATATATATATATATATATATATATATATATATATATATATATATATATATATATATATATATATATATATATATATATATATATATTTGGTTAACATGAATCAACCAACCAATTATGTTAATAAACCATAAAAAAGTTGTTTAATTACTTTAACATCTCGAATATGGTGATTTTTAGAAACATAGTGACCAACCAATTACTTTATAGATTCAATAAACACATGGAATTTAGAAAATAAAGAATAACCGAGATGTTGGACTTTCATTTAGAATGGAAAATATTTACAAAAATGGAAAAAATCAGAAATTAAAATGGTTGATTGATTTAAAAAAATTGGTGCATATGCAAGCTAAATAACCGAAACACATCATCATGAGATAGAAACTGGCCAATCAGAATAAAAGAATAGGACAACATGGAATGAGAATCAACCAAGCACAAAGCATTATTTTGCCAAATAATTAAATGATGTGGATAGACTTAAATGAATCCAAACCTTTTTTGCTTAATGTATCATATAGATATAGATTACCCAAGTTATCCATGAGTGGATGAATTAAATTGAGGAGTAAATCAATAAACTCAATGCAACAATACAACCATATACAATATATTATTTGTTTTTTACACTAAGCTAAACATCCATTGAGGCCCAAAATAGTTACGGCATATACATTCCACACTTCAAAACTCTGAGACGCAATCAAGGCCAATGAGACCTATCAGTGATGTAGCTATCAACGGATCCTAAACTGCAGACAATTATGTGATCTAGCATAATCCCTATAAATCAAGTACTACAAACAAAACAATGAAACAGAACATCAGCAATAAGCCTACGACTGCAATTGCAAGAGTGAAGAGCAACACTTTTGTTCTCCATGGCTTCAGGCCAAGTCCATGAGCGCCCTTCACACGTCTAGTCCAAGGATAGTAAATAGCAAGATCAAAAGTGGGGGCTTCAATGGAGAAACCAGGAGACTGGAAAAAAGGCTCTAAAATAGAGCTAAAAGCATACTGGTCCAAGGAGTTGCAACCTTAAGCTCACAAACCAGACAAAGAATCTACAGAACAACAAAGAACACACATCAGTTTTTGCTAAAGAAGTGCACCATTCGTAACCAGTAAACCAGCCATGCCAACAAGTACATAACCAATCAAAGAACAAATTAGAGCAGTGTGGGAAGAGGACATACATTTCTAACCTCTATAATATCCTTCTTGAGCTTAAAAGACAGCTTAACCAACAAATCAGCTGCAATTTTCTTGCATACCAGGTTAACGTCAAAAGCTTATTGTCAAAAAATCACATTATTTCTGCCACCCAAATAACAATCGAACAAAGAATGGCAGACCAGAATTTATTCATGTAAGAGTGTTGTCTGGTAGAAGTACCAATTCACCAAGTAATCTGGAAAAGACCCCTGAGGATGCATTCACAAACTGCAACTCGGTAAACACAGCAGAAGTAACCAAGCAACTACCTAAAATATGGTCCCTTGTCTCAGAATTAACACCGCAAAGACAGGGCCGGCCCAAAAAATATGAGGCCCCATGCGAATTTTGAAAAATGGGCCCAAAACAATTATACAATAAAAACAAAAAATATAAATTTTATTTATAATAAAATATGTATATGTCAAATTAAAATTTAAATACATTATTACAAAAAGGAAATCACTTGAAAATTGCAACTCTTCTAACGCTCTTGAAGCAAAATATCGTCGATCAATTTTCAACACAAACATAAGAAAAACATGTAAATATAGTAGTACATCAATTTTCAACACACTCATGACTCATTCACTCAAAAGCAAGAGAACCAGTGACGGTCTTTTAGGCTTCACAATATTAAGCAATACAGATAACTCATAAAGTCCAACATGTCAAATAAACCTTTTTCACTTCACAAGTTCCAATTGCCCAAGAAGGAATTGAAAGGCCGAGTGACAGAGAAAGGAAAAACCAGAAGGACAAGGAGCTATATATAAAAAAATACCCAACATATAGAAATGGAAATGGCCAGGCCCTCTCAGTAGAAATAAGTAAATCAAGAAAGAGGTACCAGAATTGAAAATACCTTCCAGAATTAGGTTGAAATTGTGTAAGCCCCAAATTGAGGCATCTTTTTCTTCCAATTTTGGAAGTCGATCTTCTCCTCAATCAATGGAGGAGGCGTCCTTTTAGCTTCTGTGTATTGGAAACTGGCGATATTTCGTGAAGATAGAAATCTTCTGAGTTAGCGTAAAAACTGAAAAGAAGAGTTAAAATCTTTTTTTTACAACCTATGGGCTATATGGTCCTGGCCCCCCCGAAAAAATGGGGCCCCATGCAGCTGAACAGCCCTCATAGGCCCAGGGCCGGGCCTGCGCAAAGAACACACATATCATTATCAAGCATTTCCCAACTACATAACCTAGACTTAGTAGAAAGCTTGTACCTACAAGCAAGCCACGTATAAAAAAGAAGCCTTGGGATTAGCGATCCAAAGAACTCAAGTTAACCACCTCAGACTCAGAATGGAACAAATTATAAATGGAAGAGAGAAGAGAAGACCTGGAAAGAGCACCAAATCTATCAATCTCAGAAGAAAGAAGCTTACTTAAAACCAGAGTTCTCAAGGACAGAGGTATGTCCACCATTGACTATCTCCAGCCTTCACTGAAATATACCAAATAGAATGTCCCTGCAACAGTTCAACTTATAGCAAGATTGGCCTACGTGCACTGAGAGAATCAGATGATTTCAATTTACTTACAAGAAAACGATTACAAATGACAAGATATGGATAGGATTTGACATAAACTTCTCTCAGCCTTTTCTACTGAATCTCAACTGATATTTGTTGATTTCTATCAATCAATAAATACAACAGAAATGTCTAATAAAATCTATTTAAAGTTTTAAACACCTTACAGAGAATCGAACAAGCTTTCTAACAGAAGCAACTATACATACCAGAGTAACTAACTCTTTCTCATTAGCCAATCTTACCCCTTTAATCTCCATAATAGATCTAGACCATTAATTTACTGTAGCAAACTCATCATTCACTTATTCAGATATGAAGCTACATACTCACATAACTAAACTAAGATATGAAGAAGTGGAATACCATACATAATTATATTTAACAAATTATAAATACTGTATTTAAATAATATCTCTTTAAATTAATACTATCGTATACCATAAATTTATAGTTGTAGTAAAATTAAATTCCAGCTACCATCAGTTTGCAAAAATACAAGATTCGTATACGAATCATACGCTACAATTTTAATAGTTAGAGGGGTTTTATATCTTAAGTACCTGGTAAAGAGAATATTCAAGATGGCTATGACACTTTATTGACTTGAGCTTGGAAGGTAGTGGTGAGAGTTTACGATGCAAGACCTCAATGTTTAAATGCACAGTTTTTTAGGATTGTGTAAGATAAGATCAACGGATGATGTATATACATCTCCACATATTACGTAAGATAAGATCAGCATTAGAAATACCTCTAGTGACACTGATCACCACCAATCTGAATGCAGAAGCCTCAACACTTTTAGGGTTTAAAGGTTGCTTTAAAGACTCCCTATACCGGCCCGCACAACCAGCCGAATCATGTGCCACCACCCCGATACCAACAATCGATTTATTCAAAGATAAATCCACATCGAAGATTGTTTTTATCCACCACTGTTTCGGTTATGTCCCGCTGGTAATAGTTTAGGTGGGAGATTTGCAATATTGGTCCTCTAACTGGGGGTCCCTTGCGATTTTGGTCCTAAAATTTTTTCTCTTACCAGAATTGGTCCTGGAGGACCGTATATGAACCGTATGTCAAAAAAACTGCTGAGTTGATATGTATCTCGGCAGATTCATACACACATGGAGACACACATGGCAAGGGACAATTTGAAGGGAAAATTACCGCCTTTTAGGAGACAATTAGACCTAACAGCATTCACCCAAATCATTTACTCCTCTCTTCTCTCATTTACTGCTCTGTTACTCCATTGAACTCAAGAAAACGGCCACAGTTAATACTTGGAAGGTGACAACATTCGAAAATCAAACATGTCGGCAAGGCCTGATGATGAATTGTATGTGCCGAATCCGGATTATGGTATGTAAAGATTCGATTTTTTGTTAGTTTAAATGTATATGGTACGTGTGTGTTCATGTTTCTTCATGCAAAAATTAAGTTCCCCTGTTTTTAGAAGCTTTTGAGTTGTTTTGGCTTTGATTTTAGTCTGAATTTTGCATGAATGATTTGTTTGGACAGATTTAACAACAACTGATATTAAGGAAATTCGGGATTGTAATAGGCTTTTACTGAGAAGCAGAGAAGATGAGGCTGAGGAGTTGTGGGCATTGGGAAATTCGATGGGACTTCTGGAAATTGAAACCAGAGAGGAAGCTTTGGTTCAGTTCGAAAATTGGAAAAAAAGGGATGAAGGAAAAGAGGAGGATCAGAGAGTTAGGAAATTTGTGGAGTTGTCGAACTTTGATCAATGAAGATAGCAAGCTTGAATATACGTGGGCTGGGGGGGGGGGGAAAGAGAAGAAAAGTATGGTCCGGAAGCTAGTAGGAAAGCATCATTTGGATTTTTTGTGTGTACAGGAGACAAAGCTGTCGAATTTCAATGATAGGTTAGCTTGGGTATTATGGGGTGAAAAGGATTGTAAATGGGTTTACAGCAGTGTAGAGGGTTTCTCCGGTGGCCTTGTTTGTATCTGGAATGATAAAGTATTTAAGAGAACAGATCTTTGGGGAGAAAAAGGATTGTTGGGGGTTGCGGGTTTGTGGAATGGTGTGTTGGTGAATATTGTAAATGTCTATTCTCCATGTGATTTGGATGGAAAAAGAGAATTATGGAGGGTGATTGAAGGGAGAATGAGAGGTAAGGAGGATGAGAGATGGTGCATTTGCGGCGATTTTAATGCTGTCCGTGTTGCGGAGGAAAGAAGAGGAAGGAATTCGGTGTGCAAGAGAAGGGAGATGATTGAGTTTAATGAGTTCATAAGTAAATTGCAGTTAGTGGATTTACCCCTCACCCGACGCAAGTTCACATGGTACCGTGATAATGGTCAAAGTTGCAGTAGAATTGATCGTTTCCTACTGTCGAAAGAATGGGTGCAAGAATGGCCAAATTTGATGCAAGAAGGATTGAAAAGGAAAGAGTCGGATCATGTGGCGATTGTTTTGAAAGAGGTAGTGAAAAATTGGGGACCTAGACCATTCAAATTTCTCAATTGTTGGTTGAAAGAAGAAGGCTTTAGGAAGATGGTAGAGGAGGAATGGAAAGGGAGTAAGATCAATGGTTGGAGTGGTTTTGTAGTCAAGGAGAAGTTGAAAATTGTGAGAGAAAAAATCAAAAATTGGCATAGGAGTAAGTTTGGACAGATTGATAGAAATATCGATCTAAAATCTGAAGCGGTAAAGCAGTGGGATGATAAAATGGAGGTGGATGGGCTAAATATTGGAGAGGCAGAAAAAAGGAAGCAAGAGTGGTTGGAGCTACAAAAGTTGATTGAGATAAAGGACCATATCAGATTTCAACAAGCTAGAAGCAGGTGGGTGAAGGAGGGAGACACGAACTCGAGTTTCTTCCACAAATGTGTGGAAAGAAAAGGGAGATACAAGGAGATGCGTGGTGTTAGAATTGATGGGAGGTGGTTGGATGATGTGAAAGAAGTGAAGGAAGGTGTTTGTGAATATTTCAGTAATAAATTTGCGAAGAAATCTAGTACCTACAGTACCTTTCCAGTTGTGCTTCAGGGTTTCAGTTTAGAACCAGGAAAAGCGGCAAGTTTGGAGGCAGATTTTTTAGAAGAAGAAGTGAAAGCTGCTGTGTGGGATTGTGGCTTGGACAAAAGTCCTGGCCCCGATGGATTCAACTTCAGCTTTTTCCGGGAGTTTTGGTCAGTGATTAAAGGAGATATTATGGCAATGTTCAGGGAATTTCAAGATAATGGAAAGTTAGTCCGGGGGTTGAATTCTTCTTTTATTACTCTTATTCCCAAGTGTGCTAATCCACTATCTTTGGATGAGTTTCGTCCGATTTCTCTGATTGGGGGTGTATATAAAATTTTGGCGAAAGTTCTTGCTAAACGTTTTGCGCCTATGCTGGATGAAATTATATCTGTCAATCAATCTGCGTTTGTGGGTGATAGGAATATCCTGGACAGCGTGGTAATAGCAAATGAGGTGGTTGATGAAGCCAGGAAGAAAAAGAAGAAAATTTTTCTGTTCAAAATAGATTTTGAAAAGGCATTTGATACTGTAGATTGGAAGTTCCTTCTGGATATGCTGAAAATGTTAGGTTGTGGGGAGAAGTGGTGTAGATGGATTGAGGAATGTATTTCTACAGCTGAATCTTCGGTGTTGTTTAATGGGAGTCCGTCTAATGTCTTTAAAATGGGGCGGGGTTTGAGACAAGGAGACCCACTATCCCCTTTCCTCTTTCTTGCAATAGCCGAGGGACTTAGTAGAATGATCAGTGTGGCGTGTAAAAATGGGAAGTTTAATCCAGTGAAGGTGGGAAAAGAGGAACTGGAAGTTTCTCACCTTCAATTTGCTGATGATTCTATCATCTTTGGAGATGCGAATGAGATGAATAGTGAAACTTTGAAGAGTATTTTGAGGTGTTTTGAATGGCATTCGGGTCTAAAAATCAATTTTCAAAAGAGTTGCTTGTATGGGATTGGAGTGGATGCGACAAGGCTGGATTCTTGGGAAAATTTTCTGAATTGCTCGGTAGGAAAGTTGCCTTTCATTTACTTGGGTCTTCCAATTGGGGCGAGACCAAGTGATAAAAAGGTATGGCAAACAGTGGTGGACCGGGTGGAGAATAAGTTGAAGACTTGGGAGAATCACTTTCTTTCTTTGGGTGGTTGTGTGGTGTTAACAAAAGCAGTACTCACCTCCATCCCTATTTATTACCTTTCTTTCTTCAAACTTCCGAAGTTTGTCCTAAACCGCTTGAAAAGCATTCAATGTCAATTCTTGTGGGGGGGTCTTTTGGGTGGTAAAAAGAGAGTGGCTTGGGTAAAATGGGAGGAAATTTGTAAGAGTAAAGAGTGTGGTGGGCTGGGGATTAAGGATATTGAAGGTTTTAATGAAGCTCTTTTGGGAAAATGGTTATGGAGACTTTTAGAAAATAGAGATGCATTATGGTCAAAATTTTTGTTTTCACAATATGGAAATTTCTTGGAGGCTGTTTTTCAGTGTCGAGGGGGCAAAACCTGGGACAAGAGTTGGTCTTCGTGGTGGAGAGACCTCGTGAGATTGTTAGGGTGTCGAGAGTGGTTTTGGGAGGGTTTATTTAGAATAGTGGGTAACGGGTCGTCTTCAAATTTTTGGACTATGAATTGGCTGGGTAGTGGTCTGCGTTTGTGTGAGTTATTCCCTCGTTTGTATAGTTTAGAGTTAGTTAAGGACAGTAAGATTTCTGACAGGGTAAGGGTTGAAGAGGGAGTTGTTGTTGGAGCTTGGGCTTGGCGTAGGAGACTCTTTGCCTGGGAGGAAGATTTGCTTGCTGATCTCTTGATTTTATTGAACAGGTACAACTTTAATGGCAGGACAGAAGATAAATGGTTGTGGAAATTTGCAAAAGATGGCAATTATTCAGTCAGAGATGGTTACAATCAGGTGATGCGTGAGAAAGTTTCTGGAAGCGGATTACTGAAGGTTTGGTCGAAACTTGTTTGGAATCGTTGGGCTCCTACAAAAATTAACTGTTTTATGTGGAGATTAGTTCTGGATAGATTGCCGACGAGGCCAAACTTGATGAAAAGAAATATATTGTGTCAAGAGGAAGCTGTTTCTTGTGTACTGTGTGAAGATGGGGTGGAGGAATCAGTCGAACACCTATTCTTCCAATGTAAGTTTGCTAGCTATATTTGGAAGTTAGTGGAGCATTGGATGGGGATTGAACTGATATTTTCTGATTCAGCTGTGGGTTCTCTGGATATGTTTGCAAAATTGGTTCCTGGAAAATGGAGAGAAGTTTGGATGATCATTTGGCATGGAGTCTGTTGGTACATCTGGAAAGCAAGAAATGCAAGAATTTTTGTGGGAAATACCTGCTCTCACTTTGAGACGTTTGAAATTATGAAATTTAATATTTGGTCGTGGCTAAAAGAGAAGGATGTTGTGTTTGTTGCATATACATACTCGGATTGGGACAGATTTCCAAGCAAGGTTCTGAATTTGGCTTTTGTTAGAGGATCAGAAAGGAGAGAAGATTTGGAAACTCAACAGCTCTGATTTATCAGTTATTGTATTGAGCAGTCCTTGGGGAGTGTAAGCTGCTCTCAGTTTGGGAGTCTGTTTTGGTTCCAGTTGGGCCTTTGACAGTGTTGATACGAAAATATGTCCAATCCGTTGAGGGCGCCATAGAGCGTGTCCTAAAGCGCACCACGGCTTAACTAGCCAATTCAGTACTGGTCCGACCTCACATGGTCCGCCCAAAGTGAATTGACCAGTACGCCGAAGTCACTACATCCCCACAGCTAGTCCGAGCTGGCTAAGGAAAGGACTTGTAAACCTGACCATGTCAGTACAGAGATGCCTAACGGACCGTACGAGAGGACCTCGGACGCCACCATTACTCTAAGACCAGACGTGTATAACAGAACCACTGAGATACTTCCGTGAGACTCTTGGCTCGGACATCCAGAGTCACCCAAGGGCAGATCAACCAAGTAGACAGATCTGTCCGAGGGACTAACACGGACCCAACAGGCGAAACAGTACTCTCAGAGGGAAAAGGTCCAAACTACCCTCCCAGGCCCACTTATCGGTATTGGACTACTGTTCACTAATGGGCCATGGGCCAAGGGTAGCATTGGTGTCCAAATTTGGATCGTACACTTGGCATCATCTTATGAGCTACCTCATGAGTATATGATAACTATAAATACAGCACAAGGTCCAAGACCTTAAGGTAAGTAAAAAGTCAAGCAACAATCCCTAAGTGTTCTGAAGCATAATACCTTTCCCATTACTATTGCATTGAGAGCTACCACCTCTCCTTCGAGTGAAGCCTCTTACCGGATTGACCTTGGAAATCCGGGTAACCCATTCTAACCCCCCCCCCCCAACTTAGTCCTTTCAGGTGCTCTTTCTCGGACAGCCCTCTTGTCGGACTTCAAGTTGGAGGCGGAGCTTGGATTAGGTTGCTTGCAGTGGTAGTGTTGGTGTTGCGCGGTTTAACCCCCAACATTTTGGCGCCGTCTGTGGGAAACTTACAAAAAGCATCTGTGTTTCGAGTAAACCAATGGCAAGAACAAGAGCAATGGTACTCGTAATTAAGAACTCCACCACCGCGCCCGCGGGGACGCCCTCCCACCCGGGGACGCAGGGCGGGAACAGTAAGAGGAAGATATCCAAGCGAAGGACATACAGCCAGTCCTTCCTCGGAAGAAGGTGCGGCCCGAGCTTCTCGGCAGAGCTCACTCGCACCCCAACAATTCACGATGCCTGATGGACGCATTGTCCGAACTAACGACCTTGGATTGAGCGAGGTGCAATTTGACAGGCTGCTAACAATCATCCAAGGGTGCCTGGGATCCAACAATGCTCCTCCGCAACAAGCCACTTCGCCAATGGTTACGCCTCCTCAAGCAGAGCCAGCATTGTCTAGGAACGGACAACGTCCAATCCAGCAGAGATTAGGAGATCAGCAACCCCAGGAGGATTTGCGAGATATATTGGACAGGCGGGCCTCAGCCTCACAAATCCGAGGGGAAGGAAGCCACCAAGTAAGGAGAGAGCGCCAGGACGTGAACAATAGACATCCAGAAGTTCCATTCCCAGTACTTCCGAGGGACAGGGATCAAGTGGCGGAAACAATTCCAAGAGCCCGCATGAACGAACTTCCCGCGGATGTGGCCATGCATCCGAGGACAGGGGAGATCATGACGGCAGACGAGATCTATGCCCAGCAAAAGGCTTTAGAAGCTCAAATTCTAAGCCTCGGACGTCTTGTAAAAGATCACGAGCAAATAACTAAGCGCGCCAAATCCCCTATGTGACAGTATCATGAGGGAGAAGGAGAGAAACAGGAACTCGGACCAAGTGATTCCAAACTTGGAATACTACTATGGGGACGCTTGTCCCGTGGGTCACCTGACACGCTTCAACAGCAAGATGGATTCCAAAGGGATGAGTGACAACACTAAAGCCCTCACTTTCTCGTCCACTCTCTTTGGGATTGCCATGGATTGGTACACCTCTTTGCCGAATAAATCGATCGAACAGACGGATCTCATCTTCTAAATTCTTGGCTCGATTCGGCAAATCCAAGAGGAGAAAACGTACCGTGGAGCACCTAGCAGGCGTTATACAGGGAGAGCACGAGGATCTAAGGACTTTCTTAGATCGATTTCACACGGAGGTTCTTCGGGTTGAGCCACACAGTATTAAAGAACGGGTCCGACACCTGTATGCTAATACTCTCAACTCGGAACTCCGAAGAAAACTCTCAAGTCAAGAGGTAAGAAGCGAAAAGTACTTAGAAGACATCTGTGAGGAAGTGATGTATGGAGAAGATTACAGAAAGAATGTTCCAGTGAGAGCCAGCTCCAAGAAAGCAAAGGATCCGGTGAAGCAAGACCAACGCCCGGTAAAGTTTGATTCAAGAAGGGATCAAAGAGACAGAGGTTTTCACAGGGAGAGGAGTCCGCCTAGGCGATATGCGGACTATACCCGGCTCAACAGACCAAGATCCGACATCTTGGCAAATATTGTTGAGAAGAAGCTGGACGTCCAATGGCCGAAGCCCCCTCACAACGGCTGTAAGAGCAAGAACGCAAAAGGCTATTGCAAGTTTCACAAGTGTCGCGGACCAAAAGCAGACGATTGCATTCAAGATGAAGTGGAACACCTGATAAGGGATGGAAAATTGAAGGAGCATATCTATAAGGACGAACCTGTACGACAAGATAGAACAGAGCAAAGGAGAGATGAGAGGATGACGGAACCACCGCCTGATCCTTGCCTTTGCCCCTCCATGACTAATTATCCGCCCACGGACTAACGTTCTTACCGATATCTTGTGATATCGAAATGGAAAACGCCCCATACAATGGGTGATCAACACTATCAGGGAGGACCAACGGGGAGATAGCGAGAAGCATGAGGCGCATAAAACCTCCACAATGACTGAGCATATGCTAGTCCGGCAATTCCAGGCACTAATGCCATATCATTCGATGACAGTGAAATTCCTCCTCCTACGGCAGGGGGAGAAGACATCGAAAACCCAGATGTCCCACTAGTGGTCTCCTTGACTATTGCAACCTACCGAGTGAATAAGATCTTGGTTGACACTGGAAGTTCCTCGAACATCATCTCTAAGAGGACACTGGATCAGATGGCATTGGGTGGAGTCCGATATGGCAGAGTGCACACCTCCATATTAGGATTCGGAGGAGGAACTGTACGACCCCTCGGAAGTATCATGTTACATGTTTCTCTCGGTACCTTCCCGGCAAGGGTGACACAAGAAGTCCGCTTCGTGGTGGTCGAACAAACTTTCGACTGATTGCCATCTTCGGACGCCTTGTCTTAACCGATTCCGAAATTTGCCTACTCTCCACAACAGGATGAAGTTCCCAACGGCCTTCGGAGTCGGACAAGAGCTCGGGAATGTCAGAGAAGCTTGGGAATTCTATATCATGTCCACAAGAAGGGCGTCTGCGCCCGTGCTAACAGTCACCGTGACTCTCGACGCGCCCACTATCCTTACACCCAGAAAGGAGGACTCACAAGTCGGCGTAGGAAGCCAGAAGGAAAAATTTCCTAGAACGACGCGAATTGAGACTCATGAGACCCTCAAAGAGATCGAGATTATTGCTGGCGATCCCGAGAAGAAAACAAGGATCGGGACCGAAATGAATGTGGAAGTAGAGATGAAGCTCATCGCTTGCCGAGAAAAGCAATGATGTGTTCGCCGAGAGTACCGACGACTGAAGGAATCGACCCACAGTTACTGATTCCTTTCGAACATGGATCCTCGGTCAAATACATCCGACAGAAAAGGAAAGAGTTTGGCCCCATCAAGTATGCCATCATATCCGCCTAAGTCGATCGACTCCTAAAGTCATGACACATCGAGGAAGTCCGCTACTCTGACTGGGTTTGCAATGTCGTTACGGTGAAAAGTCGCCAGGCAAGTGGCGAATGTGTAATGACTTCACAAGGTTGAACAAGTTTTGCCCCAAGGATCCATACCCATTGCCACGGATAGATCAACTGGTTGACTCTACCTCTGGATGTGCGCTACTGAGCTTCATGGACGCATACCAAGGCTTCTACCAAATTCGGATGGCCAGGGAGGACGTTAAGAAAATGGCCTTCTTCGCGGCAGGAGGAGTATACTGCTTCAAGGTGATGCCATTCGGACTGAAGAACGCGGGAGCCACATACCGGTATCGGTAAACCAAATGTTCAAAGCGAGATCGGAAGACGATGGAAGTCTACGTGAGCGACATGCTCGTTAAAAGTAAGACTGAGGAAGAGCATATTGAGCATCTCAACAATTGCTTTTCCATCATGCGGAAGTATGGGATGAAACTGAATCCGGAAAAATGCACTTTCGGAGTGAAAGGAGGAAAATTCCTCGGATACATGGTCACGGAAAGGGGAATCAGTGCCAATCCCGAGAAAATCAAGGCGATCCTAGATCTGCCACACCCGAAAACCCTCAATGAGGTACAACGGCTCATAGGAAGTCTCATGTCCTTAAGTCGTTTTATTTCCCGGTCAGCCGAGAAAAATCTTCCGTTCTTCAAAACCCTCCGGAAAGGAGAGAACTTTGTGTGGACCGCGGAATGTTCTGAGGCTTTCGAAAAATTGAAAGAATACCTCCATTCCCCTCCACTGCTCTCCAAGCCCATCGAAGGAGAACCACTCTACCTCTACCTAGCAATTACGGAAGAGGCAATGAGTTCCGTTCTAATACGGATTCAAGCTAACGAGCATCTGCCGATCTACTATCATAGCAGAGCCCTTGCTGGGGCGGAGACAAGATACGTGAAGATCGAGAAACTCGCATACGCTTTGGTTTACACCGCCAGATGGTTAAAACCTTACTTTAAGTCTCACAAAATAGTAGTACTGACTACGGAACCTTTAAAACAGGTCCTAGGAAAGCCCGACCAATCTGGACGACTCTCTAAGTGGGCGATCGAGCTCAGCGAATACGACATTTGCTACCAGGCTCCGTCAGCCAAAAAGGCTCAGGTCCTAGCCGACTTCTTAGCGGATTACCCAGAGAAAGGTTCAGAGAAAGTCCCTGACAAGTCAGCGCTCGAGTGCTTAATCACCAAACATATAGTCCGAAATCCAGCCCCTCCAAGGTTCAACCCAGAAAACCTTGAGGAAGCCCAGTTCATCAATCGACCCCTCCCTTGGTCAGAGGGGGAAACTCGGTTCAATCAAATGTTTTTACTCGCTGATGATCCCAGAGACCCCAGTTCGGACAGCATTAGAACGAAAATCACTGGAGGGAATGAACCGAGAGCGGAACCTCAACAGCTCGCAGGAGATCTCCAAATCAAAAAACATCCTTCCGATATTTGGACATTGGAAGTCGATGGAGAGCTCGCAGGGTGCGGAACTCGACTATGCGATTTCCCTGGATTTCAAAGTTACCAATAATGAGGCAGAGTATGAAGCACTTTTAATGGGGCTGCGACTGGCCAAGTCTCTCCAAGCTCGGAAGGTCAAAGCTTACACGGACTCACAGCTTGTCGAGGCCCAATTTTCAGGAAGCTTTGCCACAAAAGGTCCTTCGATGATCAAGTATCTTGAGCTACTCAAGAATGAGGCCAGCCACTTCGAGGAATTCACCCTGGAAAAGTTTGACAGAGTTTGGAACGAAAGAGCTGATGCCTTGGCAAAATACGCATCTGCTCTGACTTTGGACACAAGGAGAGTAATTCTACTCACCATCACTGACTCATCCGTCATGAGTTCCAGTTCGGCGGTCATGATACTTGACATGGGGAAAAACTGGATGACTGACATTTTTAACTATCTCAAGGACGGATCTTTGCCGGCCGATCCGAAAGAATCAAGGAGTGTGCAGTGCCGAGCAAACAGATATTTTATAATGGGTGATGATCTGTACAAAAGATCTTTTTCCGGGACCCACTTGAGATGCTTGAACCCACAAGAAGCACAGACCGTGCTTGAAGAGATACACAACGGAAGCTGTGGGAGTCATTCCGGGGGGAGGACCCTTGCCCAGAAAATCATACGACAAGGCTATTATTGGCCCACCATCGGTAAAGATTCCGCCGACCACGCCCGGAGATGTCAGGATTGCCAATATTACGCAAACATCCCACATCGCCCGACGAACCCTATGATTCCGTCAATCATAGCGTGTCCGTTCGATCAGTGTGGTATCGACATTGTCGGACCATTTCCGAGGGGTACCCAGCAGAAGAAGTTTCTCATTGTAGCTGTGGAATACTTTACCAAGTGGGTAAAAGCCGAAATTTGCGACCATTACGTAGAGTCGAAAAGGACCTTTATACGGAAGAATATCATCTGCCGCTTTGGCTGCTTGAGATTCGTCTCGGACAATGGTGCCCAGTTCTCAGGACATAGGCTGAAGGAATGGCTGGCATCCTTCAAAATCGAGCAACGATTTACATCTGTTGGATACCCGCAAGCCAATGGACAGGCTGAGTCCACAAACAAAACGATAGTCAAGATCCTCGAGAAGCGATTGAGAACTTCGCAAGAAAGCTGGGCGGACGACTTGGAAGGCGTGCTATGGGCGCATCGCACCACTGCACGGACTGCGACCAAAGAAACTCCTTTCTCCCTGGTGTATGGTTCAGAGGTAGTCATACCATCCGAGATTGCTGTAGAGACTTT
The DNA here is from genome assembly GCA_026545765.1 of Plantago major. Lineage (NCBI taxonomy): Eukaryota > Viridiplantae > Streptophyta > Magnoliopsida > Lamiales > Plantaginaceae > Plantago > Plantago major. The sequence goes on along the minus strand of CM048839.1, from coordinate 83,844,000 downwards.
GAGAATCCAAGAGTTTGAAGACAAGGCAAACCGAGAAGCTCGGATATTCGAGCTGGACATGTTTGAACAGAAAAGGTCTGATGCACTGGCGAGCATCCTTAGGTATCAGGCAACCGCCGCCCGAGCCTACAACAGGAACATTCATGCGGCAAACTTGCAAGTCGGGGACCTAGTGCTCCGACGGGCCGACATCTTGAGCAATGTTGGAAAACTCAAGCCCAAGTGGGAAGGACCCTACAAGATTGTTGGGGCCAAAGTAAATGGCAGTTATGTATTAGAAGATGAGAACGGACATCTCCTCAGGCGTCCGTGGAATGCTAGAAACCTCCAGAAGTTCTATGCTTGAAGAAAAATGCGCGAAGCTCCATCATGTTGATTGATCATTTCAATATCAACCATTTGTGACACGGAACTCCGTCAGTTCTGTTTCTTTTTTGATCCTTTTGTTATTGGCCATAGAGCCCGCAAGTTGTAATTGAATTTCCGTCAAATCAATACAACTTCTATCTTTCGATTTGTGATTTTTTGATCTTCGCATCTGAGATCTAATGTTCGATTGGCTACAAAGAAAGCAAGAGGTTTCGTTCATACAAAGACGAATTACACTTAATATTGTCTGTACAATTTGCAATCTCGGACCGATATCCGACCTACGGACGCTACGAGAACAAGGCAGAAAATGTCTCTGGAGATACGTCATCTCCCAGCAAAGATTGTTCCCCGTAAAAAAAAAAAAAGCTTCCTCCGTGTCAAAGCGAAAAAGGTCTGGTTCTACCTGCGCACAAGGAAACGGTTAAGCATGCCGGAATCCTTCAGGATACCCCCGAAACATGGAATGCGAGCCCTGTATCCGGGGAGAACAAAGTGCAGACAGGAAGAGATTTCCGCCTTGCCGGCTTTAAAGACTCAAACTCTCTTGAAATTCGGAAACCATTTCCAATATAAGAGAGATTTGAGCCATTAAAGTGGGGATGGAAGAAAGTAGAGGAGACGGGCGGATATGCATTCAAACTGAGATCTAAGCTTTTCGGTGACTGATCTTCAGCAATTTTCCCCTCTAGATCCACTCCACTCTCAAACTCAGAATAAACGCCGACTGGAGAGTGGACGGGAGTCAAGAGGGGGAAACTATTCAAGAAACCGTCTTTTTTGCTATTTAGTAGATTTGGAAAGTGGAAGTTGGATTTGCACGGCCAAGGCCAAGAGGGATCCGCAGTATTTATAGAAATGGCGAACCAATGGGCGTCCGACACGTCAGAACTTCGATGTCGACAATGGGCTTAAACTGTTCATTTGGGCTGACGATGTTGGGCGAAAGGTTTACCCAATCAAGCCTAAACAAGCCCATCAACTACGTTCGAGTTTCTCAGCCATTTTTTGCAAAAAATATATGCGTCAGTATCATCCGACGAGGTCTGCAAAAAGGGAACGATGGAGATCCCATCCGAGGAAAAATAGTTCGAATTTTATAAACAAAATTATCTGAACATTTACATAATAGAGGAACAATATGAAAAGGTCTGAAGAAGAGTACATGCATCCACAGGGCATACCCCGCCTTGCTCCCTCACCGAACCCCGGAAGTCGAGCCTTGAGATTCCGAGCCTCCACCTCGGACCTGACGAGCTCGCTGTTGCGCACGGATCCTCATACGGATCAGCCTCAGCGTCCGCTCCCTCTCCTCCTCAGCCAATCTCCTAGCTATTCCTGGACATTGAGGGGGATCGCCTTCGAAATCCAGGACAATAGGGTCTTGTGCGGTGCCTCTACCCGGATAGATGGGCGGATGCATGTGCCCGCAAGCACAGTTCACCCAGTGACTATACTCTTCATCGCCCGATTCCGACATTTTGAAGAATACCGACTTCCGCTGGATACTAAAGTAGATAAAATGCAAGAAAGAGTGAGGGAAGGTACAACAGTGAAAAAGGAGAATTACCACACCCTTACTTATAGTGGCAACGAGTCTTTCAGATCTCGCCATCTGTCGATCATCCGACGACTAAGAAGATGAAAAGACGTAGTCATAATGACTATTTCACTGTTTCACCTTTCTCCTTCTAGAAGAATCTCGCATCCCAAGGGGAGAACAGTCCGAGCATCGGAAAGATGATGGCCTGATTTCTACATCAGATACCATCTCCAGCGGTCCGTGCTCTTAAGAGATGGGTAATTTATAATGACTCAGCTTATAAACGACGGATAAAGAAAGGAACGAAGAAGAGAGCAAGTAAATGTTCGGAAGCATAGGAGGTTCATCTCCTCGAATAAAATACGGAACATTGTCATAATGTGGAGGGATATTCCGAGTTATCAAAAGATGCAGATACAACAGAAAAAGTTAGCAAATACAGAATTTCTAACGGGGCATACCCCGTTCTTCTCATTCGCCCGATCGGCTTGGACCCGACCTCCGCTTCAGGCCGATTGGTGGCTTCCGCAGCAAGAGCTTGAGCGTGGGCAAACAAGTCGAAATCAGCGGGAAGATCGAGAACGCGGGCAGCCAGGGCAAACCACTTTTGCAGGAAAGCTCGATAATCATCAAAGGGTACGAGGCCCACTTTCAGAAGCGCTTCCGGGACGAACCTAGGAAGGAAAGGCCCGGCGTTCTTGATCTCAATTTAGCCTTCCTCGGTGACCAGTTCCACGAACTCACATGCAGCCAATTGCTCGTCCGAGACACTATCGACGAGCACTTCGACACCGTTAGCATCCGCAGAGGGGATTAATCCCTCCGCCTTCCAGTCAAAGTCTGGCGGAAGAAGTCCCTTGGACTGCAGCTGTCCGATCGCGGACACAAACCCATCCAGTCGGGCGGCATCCGACTTGTCCGATGTCAGGAACTTGAAAGAAGCAGACCGCAAGAAGTCACGGCCGGCGTAAAGACGGACATATTGGAGGCCACCGACCAGGAAGTTCTTAAAATCCAGGAAAGCCTGCATCGCCTTATCGACGAATCTCTCCTGGTGGTCGAGTTCCGCCTTAACTTTCTCCCAACTGGTCTTCAGCTTGTGGAAGTTTATCTCTTTCTCCTTCAGCTTCATCTCCAGCTGCTTTGCTTTTTCCGCCTCATCCGTGGATGCGGACACAGCCTTATGAAGATCCTCTTCAATGGTGGCCCGTTCACTGGCCTTCCACTGCATGGCTTTGATGAAGCACCCAAGCTGGGGAAACACCCGTTCCCTACTCAAAGTGAGCCTCTTTTTTTCTATTTTATTCTGAATTCACCTAAAAACATAAAAGAGACCCATTCAGGAACAAGAAAATCCCATCGTGATTTGAATTGAGGAGAGGTTTGGTTTCAAACCCCGATTCGAACAGGAGGTAGATACAAGTTATATTTGCATCACATTAAGAACAAAACAGGTAAACTAAGGACAGATTACTTACCCGCTGGTATAGAGCATCCAGCCCGCCAACCCGCTCCATTTCCGGGAGTCCGCAAGCACGCTCGTATTCCTTATCCAGAGCAGCTTGGTCCACAGGAAGGACAGCGGACAACTGCTGCCTCTTCGCAGCAGCAGGAGCTTCCGAGCTTGCCGCCCTCTTTTGTCCCGAGACGATGGCGTCCCGCATAAGCACGTCTCGGGGTGGAGCTCGAGTGTTGGCAGTGGCGCTCCGCGTAGCAGGAGCCTTACCCTTATCGGGCACCGCCAGGGCCTGGGAGTCTTCACCAGCCTTGCTCCGCCTTTCTTCTTCGGCGGCGAACACAGCAGCATTTTTCGGATCCGACATGGGCAGACCCGTGGAAGTGTTAATGATCTTGGTCCTTTGACCAGCCGCGACTTCCAAAGCTTGCTGTTCCCTCTGCAACCTCTTCTTCTCTCCGAGAGTCGACATGATGTAGTCAAACCAGTGAGCTGCACGATAAACCAAGGGCGTTAGAAATAGGCGAGTTAAAGAAGGATTATCGGAATTGCGGAAACTTGTGATCAAAATAGCGTATAATGAAGAAGAAAAGATGCCAAGTCTCCAGTCAACGAATTCTTACTGAAGTCCGTCTTCCCTCCCACATCTACTTCACCGGTTAGTCCGCAAAGGTAGGGAAGTGGGCGTGATTAATCCACAAGCGGATAAATAGGTGGGTCATACTTTTTGTGGATTGCCGCCACCCACGAAGCCACATTCTTTGGAAGAGGGCGCCATCCGGATGCTCTCCTCGAATTTGTAAGGGCCCCATCTTTGTCGCCTCTCGGACTCTCCTAGTTTGAGCCATGCGAACTAAACAGCGTGCTGTCCCACCACTTGACCCAACGACGAGATGCAGTCCGAGATAAAGTTGTAAGGTTTCCTATTCATGAAAGTATAGAATAGTGGATTCCCCGGACTGAACGAGACATGGAAGAGCTGCCTAAAATTCTCAAAGTTTACAGGCTGCCCTTTCTTCTTACAAAAAACTACAAAGCAAATAAGGTTACCCAGGGACTTGGGGATAACCTGACTCGGACCTATACCAATATGGTTCAGGATGTTTTTCAGCTCTGTAGCAATGGGGATCTTCCATCCGCAGGCGAAGGCCACCTCATGCACGCACATATACCCAGCGGGCGGATTGTAAAAGGCGTGACCGGGCTCGGGAATCATGATTTCTACGGAATCAGGGATCTCCCACTTCCGCCTCCACTCGGGGATGTCCTCCGATCTAACCCTGGATGGACACGTAGGAAGAAGCCCGTCCGCGTTTAATTCTCCAAATTGATCCACTATGGTAACAGCGGACGCAGGACAGGGGAACTTAACTCGGGCAGCTTTTGCACCACGACCCTCGATTAATTGAAGATTGGACTGAACGGGCGCAGCAGGATGTAATGCAATCCGCCGACTGGATCGTCTAGAGGGACGAGTGACAGGAGATCCTTCTTCTTCTTCCTCCTCGCCCTCACCTTCCTCTTCCTCACCATCTTCTTCGTCCTCGAGGACACCTTCGGGTCTTTCGGACGTGCTTGGCTTGGACGGACCTGCTTCTACCAGAACACGGTCCTCCACTCCGGCCTCGAACATCTCCACGTCATCAGCCTCATGCCCGCTGTCGCCTGCCCGTTCAAGTTGAAGCGCATTCGGATCTATAGGCCCTCCCACACCGCCTATAGTCCGAGATTGGACCAACGTTCTCGACTCATCAACACCGCCTTCGACCACTGGCCTGTCCGTCGGAGGATTAACTGTTTCATGGGCTCCGTGCCTAGCGTCGGAATCTCTGGAAGAAAGGACATCCACGAGATAGTCTCCTACGGACACGATCACGTCCACGGATGCATCGCCCGAAACTGCTCCATCCTGATAATCCCGCACCTCGCGAACGTTTTGACTATCGCTCCCGGACATCCTAGGGCAGAAGGAAACGGATCAGAAATGATGATTGTTATTCTCCGAGAGTTCATTTATATGTCTTATTAAGTCCAGAGGTCCGCGAAAAAGTTTAAACCCTAAGATTCTCTATACACAGAAGGACAGGGAACCCAAGACCCAGGCACGCGCAGCTGTGCCACTGGCACCACGATTTGCCCCTTATGGCACGATGACGAAAGAAACAACTTATGGGCAAATACCACAACCAATACTGATTTACAAGTAAACATGCATTGTCAAGACAGGTTGTGTCGGACGGGACTTATCAAATGAGAGTACAAGACATCAATGAGGAAAATTGGCATATTATGAGCATGCAGCAGAAACACATCAACTATCGTCTAAACCAAGGGCATCGCAAGAGTCAATTATTGAAGATAGGCACAATCACGGAAGCAGCAAGGGAAGCTACACTAGACATGCGACAGGCGTATAGCGAATACAGGCAACTTAAACGAGGCCAAAGAAGAGTACTTACTTGCTAATATCCAAACAGGGAAGTTCCACGGATGATCGAACTTGGGTAATGCACCGAGGTTACAGATCTCAGCTTGATGGCCCAAAATTCTTACAATTCCCAGTTGCTCGGATCGACCTTACATGGTTTGAATTGCTTAAGGATTGCTCTGAGTTTCGAGATTGCTAAAAGTGTGAAAATGACTGATGGGCTGACTATTTATAAGGGCAATATGGGATAGCCAAGAGTCACGTTGCTTGGATTTGAATCCCAGCCGTTGATCCTCTCCAATCCAAAGGTTGTATCGCTTCGCGAGTGGATGGCTGTCAGTACGTCGCATTTAATGCTGGACAGACGCGTCACATCAATCGGACTGGGCCCCAACCGTTGAGGTCGTCCTGATCCAATGGCCGCGTCTCTTTACTCGGATCTTTCTCCCGTGGGCCGAACGGGCAACCTATTGGGCCTCTTGGGCTTACGAAGAGGACAAATTCAACAATCGGCCCAACGGATGACTTCGAACGACTCGTCAGATCCTAACCGTACTCGGACACATATATCTCGGATACAAATACCTTTTCCTCTACAGTCCCAGTTATGCGATAACTCGGACTGTAGACGGAAAAGGGGGGGAAGAGATATATTGAATCCTTGAGGACACGGACGACGGATCACGACAAAAAGGATTTCTTCCTTTTTCTCTTAATTAACGATTCGGACACGCTCCACAGACACGACTGATCCCTCATAGTTACCAACTATCTTCTACTAAGATAATTGGAAATTGGGGGGACATATGTTGATACGGAAATATGTCCAATCCGTTGAGGGCGCCATAGAGCGTGTCCTAAAGCGCATCACGGCTTAACTAGCCAATTCAGTACTGGTCCGACCTCACATGGTCCGCCCAAAGTGAATCGACCAGTACGCCGAAGTCACTACATCCCCACAGCTAGTCCGAGCTGGCTAAGGAAAGGACTTGTAAACCTGACCGTGTCAGTACAGAGATGCCTAACGGACCCTACGAGAGGACCTCGGACGCCACCATTACTCTAAGACCAGACGTGTATAACAGAACCACTGAGATACTTCCGTGAGACTCTTGGCTCGGACATCCAGAGTCACCCAAGGACAGATCAACCAAGCAGACAGATCTGTCCGAGGGACTAACACGGACCCAACAGGCGGAACAGTACTCTCAGAGGGAAAAGGTCCAAACTACCCTCCCAGGACCACTTATCGGTATTGGACTACTGTTCACTAAGGGGCCATGGGCCAAGGGTAGCATTGGTGTCCAAATCTGGATCGTACACTTGGCATCATCTTATGAGCTACCTCATGAGTATATGATAACTATAAATACAGCACAAGGTCCAAGACCTTAAGGTAAGTAAAAAGTCAAGCAACAATCCCTAAGTGTTCTGAAGCATAATACCTTTCCCATTACTATTGCATTGAGAGCTACCACCTCTCCTTCGAGTGAAGCCTCTTACCGGATTGACCTTGGCAATCCGGGTAACCCATTCTAACCCCCCCCCCCCCACTTAGTCCTTTCAGGTGCTCTTTCTCGGACAGCCCTCTTGTCGGACTTCAAGTTGGAGGCGGAGCTTGGATTAGGTTGCTTGCAGTGGTAGTGTTGGTGTTGCGCGGTTTAACCCCCAACAGACAGGTTTTTCTTTAGAAGTTTAGAGCTTTGCATATTTTCGCTTAGTACACCCCTCTGTTCATTTTTATTTCGTTGCGACTGGTCGGAGACTACCACCCTATTTCTTTCTACCTCAGATCGGGTGGTTTTACTCTTCCTGGTGCATGGTATTCCCCTAACTCTTGGCACAGAACTCCGTTTCTGTGACATGCTAGACGACGGGGGTGCTATGTTTTTTTTGGCTTCGAATTACTACTGAACAGAGGTTCTGGTTGTGGTGGGTGTGATATGTGGAGTTTCTGGATCAGTTTTAAACCTGGTTTTTGGAAGTTTTTTCTCTTGTTTTGTTGCCATTATCTGGAAGCTCTGTATCTCTGTTCGAGGCCTCAGTTTGAGGATACTGTGTAACGCTGGTTTGTAATTGTTTGGAACATTCCTGATGTTCCTTTATAGTGAATAAATTTTAACTTTTCAAAAAAAAAAAAAAAAAAACAACTGATATGACTATATCTCTAAACATTATCCAACAACCTACAGCAAAGCCAACTACAGCAGCAGACATCAACCATATCTCATATTTCTTCTTTTTTGCCTCCAACTTACCCAATCTCACTTCCAGCTGCTGTTTAGCCTCATATGTCTCCTTCAACTCCTCTGAACTCCAACAAAAGAACTTACACTTAAGCTGTTTCTTTTCCTTTGCCAATTCTTTAACCCACTGCTCAAAACTAGGCTCCAAAACGATCACCAGTCCACCAGATATAGCCACATCCAACAGTCTATAACCACAAAACAAACTACTTTAAAAAATAATTTGAATTATACCCAATTACATTAACCCTAATTCCAATTTCGACAATTATAATTCGAATTATACCCAATTACATTAACCCCTAACCAATTTCGACAATTATACTTTGAATTATACCCAATTACATTAACTCTAATTCCAATTTCGCCAATTATAATTCATAACTGAGCAAACAAACAAACTTACCCTCCACTCCGGACAAGCCTTGTAGGGACGGCCGGGAAACAGATTGTGAGAGCGACCGACGATGCAAACAGCAGGAGGATGACAAGCACAGACTCTTCTCCTTGAGTTGACCATAGCATTTCCACCATTTCGGGTTTCTAGGTTTCGATTTGGGAAATTAGGGTTCATGTTTGGCAGATTTGGGGATTTCTACCCGCTAAAAACGTGTTTCGTCGACAAAGTCGCATTTTACGTACATATTATTTCGTCCCAATTCGTCCAGGACCTAAATCGCAACTCAATTCGTCGTCCCAAGTTGTCCAGGTCATGAAAGGACCTAAATCGCAACTCAATTCGTCGTCCCAAGTCGTCCAGGTCATGAAAGAACCTAAATCGCAACTAAATTCGTCCAACTCACGAATCCATGTTAGCAGGGACCAAAATCGCAAAGCGGGACGTCCTTTTTGGGCGTATTTCGCCGTGTAGAAAATTTTAGGACCGTAATCACAATGGACCCCCAGTTAAAGGACCAATATTGCAAATCTCCCTAGTTTAGGTTGTTGTTTGTCGATTCCGACAAGCAACTACTAGCATCATGACAGTACTTAGCCGAAAAGTGATTGCATACATTGGGTTACCATGTCTATCCTCATGCACCTGCTGTTTTTTATCGTACCACATATCCCACATGATTAAAAGAAACATGTCCCGGGTAATTCTATGAAGCTGCGTATTCACTTTACATATTCAAGACACAAAAGATTCTGATTTACACACCAAAGCAGTTGAGGGTATGCCAGTAAGAGCCTATACTTGACGCGAGTAACTACATTCTTTCAACATCTGCAATGGGACAGATAAGAACAGTAAAGCATTGCGATTAGCTCTCTGAAAACATATTTTGATATTTTTGTTTCTTCCAAAATTTGAAAAATCACAAGACCAAACTTCTACTTTAAATTTTTGGAAGTACTACTTAAGCAAAGTGATAGAGATACATGAAACAACGGTAAGTGTGGAGGCTAAACCAAGTGCACATATAGGAGAAAAAAGGTAAACCTACAAAAGTCTCCTAACACATTCATTTGAGCAATCAATAAAATCAGACAATAAGAAAAACTTCGAAAATACTGTTCCCTTTTCTTATCAAACATTGATCTACCCACATATGCCTTATAATTACAGAAAGCCATGCTCACCGGATAAGAAAAATAAGTAGAAGATTAAATGGAACCTTATAATTTGCAGGAAAGTGAGCTATAGTAATGAATAAGCAAATTATCAATGTGATCTAAACAAATCACCCATTAGTTTAATTAAGCGTACAACAATTTCAGTTGATAAATTGCCTTACTCAAAATTAGAATCTCTTGTTTTCATTTTAACGATAAGTTCAAATATTTTATTTTTCGATTTAGTTAAGAACGAACAAAGTTAGAAATATGGAAATTTTTTTGGGTTGATTGTAATAAGATGAAATATCAAATAGAAAATAAAATGTGAAATAAAAGGTTAAAATTGTAATATCAAAGGGTTGACCTTTTTTTTTTTTTTTTTTTTTTGGAACGAAAGAACTTGTCTTATTACTTTCCAAAACAATGTACGTACATTTAAGGGCCGACATAAACGTGTCCAAGCCCAAACCCTGTTTCTGCTAAAAGACTACATCAAATAAAGACATAATTAAATCAAAGCAAAAGTCGAGACAAGCGCAGCAGCTTTTGGGGAGCGGCAACGAATCCGGACTATCTGCTGGATCTCCTGGATTACGGATTGGACATCACAGTTCCTGTGTTGGAACAAGGCCTCGTTACGTGCTCGCCAAATGTGATAGATCTCCATGATCAATGCTCGAAAAACATAAGCTTTACTTCCTTTCCCTCGAGCTTTCCATCGCAACCAATCAATCAAACTTTGCCAATTGGGGAGTGAGGGGTGCGATACGTGCATCCAACGGAGGCACCCCTTCACAATCTCATATGTAACAGCACACTGGAAGAATAGATGGTCACCAGATTCTATCTCATCGCAAAAAGAACACTTCCCATCCGTACCAATACCAAAGAAAGACAACCGATCCTTTGTTGCCAGTCGGCGTTGAAGAGCCAGCCATAGAATGAAAACTGCCTTTGGTCTAGCAGGATTTCGGATCACCAGGTCCCTCCATTCCACCTTCGGTGGGCAGCCCCGAAGAAACTGATAAATAGCACGAACTGAGAACATGGGCAAAGCAAGTTGTTTGTTCCATTCGGCCGTATCCTGTAGTATATCCCGAACCTTAAGAATAGCTTTCATAGTCCCAGAGCTACATGCAGGAATCCTCAATTCACCACCTGGTTGACTCTTTATATAATAGCTATGCACCCATCGAACCCAGAGGGAGTCAGCTTTGGTCTGGATTTTCCACAGTAACTTAGCAATGAGGGCCTTATTCCACTCCGGTAAGGCAATGAGATTCAGCCCTCCACAACTTCTAGGAGTACATACTTGCTTCCAAGAGACAAGAGCTTTTTGATAGTTACCATCCTTGCCACTCCATAAGAAACTCCGGCAAATACGTTGTATATGATCCAGAATCGTCTTCGGGAAAGGAAACACCTGCAACCAGTAGTAAGTGATGGAAGTGAGGACACTCCGTATTAATTGTTCCCGACCAGCGTAACTCAATAGACGAGTCGTCCAGTGATTGACTCGACCCAGAATCCGATCCAGTAGGGGTTGGTATTGGGAAGCGGACAGCTTACGATGTGAGAGAGGCACTCCCAGGTACCGAACCGGGAGTCTACCCGCAGAAAAACCCGTGGCATTGAGGATGCGTAGCTGATCGCCGCTAGATATGCCACCGCAGAACACCTTTGACTTGGCAAAGTTAGCACGAAGACCAGTAGCATTCGAAAAATGCTAGAACCGTGACATCATGATTTGCACCGACGTCAAATCACCCCGCATAAACAACATCACATCATCAGCAAAGCAGAGGTTAGTTATGTGCAACTTTTCACACTTCGGGTGAAAGTTAAAATCCGGCAAATCCCTCAGTGTCTGTAGGCATCTACTAAGGTATTCCATAACAAGTACAAATAGATAGGGGGGAAGTGGGTCACCCTGACGTAATCCTCTGTGTGCTTTCAATAGTCGAGAAGGCTGCCCATTAATTAGATATTTATAGAAGCTGTGAAACCTGACATAATCCAAAGAATTGAAATTTGGAAAACCCAATTCTTTCATTATCGGCCTTATGCATATCCATCTGTATCATACACCTCGGTGAGATACCTTTCCTACCATATCCCTTTACAAGTTCCTGAGCAAGTAGGATATTATCTTGGATAACCTTCCCCGGTAAGAAGGCTGATTGGTTATCACCCATAATGGAGTTTATCACCTTCCCCAAGCGTGATGTAAGAATTTTGGAGATAATCTTATACACTGTTGTACAACAAGCAATCGGTCGCATATCTCTAACCTTCGAGGCATCCGGAATCTTCGGTATCAAAGTAACCAAAGTGCAATTAAGAGCAGGATACATCACAGAAGTGTCAAAGAAATCCATAACAGCCTCATAATCATCCTCCTTCACCACAGACCAAGACTTTTTGAAGAAGTAAGCATTAAAACCGTCAATTCCTGGGGCCTTTAAATCTCCTATGTCTTTCAAGGCAATATCGACTTCTTCACGAGTAATAGTGCGCACCAAGAATTCCCGATCGCACTGGCTCAGCCGCTTCCCACGTCGAATCATATCAATATCAATACCGGCCCTCCTCGAACTAGTCTGACCTACCAAATGGGAGTAGAAGGTCACGATTTCAGATTCGAAATCGGCCTCCCTCGTAAGAATCTGACCTCATACATTTCCGACTACGGATCCTCAGACGTTTATTCTTTTCTCGTAGTTGGGCATGGAAAAAGGAGGTGTTTCCATCACTCAAACTAATCCAATCCACCTTGGATTTCTATCGCACAATCTGTTCATCAATATCAATCCATTGTTCCAGCTCCACAGAATCTTCTCTCACTCGACGAATAAGTCCGGGATTGAATCTGTCACGACTTAGCTCAATCTGTCGTGCCTGGAGTTTTTCCCGCAATCTGTCACGAAAAAGGGTTGACTTTTGTCCTTCATTCTAATTATTTTTATTTCATAAGTTACATTTTATCCTTCAATGTAATTTTTCAAACATTAGGGACCTAAATGACCATCTTAAAAAGGTGCAAATGAAAATCGCCCTACAAACATAATAGTATATATACAAATTAATAAAAAATGACATAAAATGTTGTACAATCTGATCGTAATATAAATAAAGAAAGAGACAACTAACTCACCCTGGAGTATCAACAAAGATAACAAAAGATGCACGTCAACGAAGCAAGAGGAGGAGCTATGTATTAGCATATCTCGTGCCTGGTAAGGGGTCAATTCGCAATAAATAAGTTTCTATATATATTAAATTTAATTTTTAAATGTTTAGCACGGTCTATTTTTATAATGAAAATATTTAATTTACAATTATCATCCTACAATCATGTTTGGAGTGATTTTTCCAAATATATATGTATAAAAATAATAATTGAAATACTTTAAATCTTATAGTAAGCCATAGGGCTGCACATATAGTCCAAATCCGAAAATCCTATCCGATCCGAACTGATCCGATCCGTTGTGCTCGGATTGGATTTCGGATTAGCATATTTGAGATTTTCGGATTTCAGATCGGATTAAATCCGTGGATTTTCGGATTAATCCGATTCGATCCGAAATATTTTTAAAAAAAATACCCAAACCCTACCCAGTTATGTTAAACGCAACACGATTTTCGTTAAACGCAACACAAAATATTTATAAATTGACCAAAATGCCCCTAACTCAAAAAAAAAAACTTATAAACTTAACGAAAAATTAAAAATGCACGTTTATGCAAACACAAAAACATTAACACGCACGATCGAACACAAATAACAACACTAAACATAAATCGGAAAATTTTTAAAAAAAAATCGGAAAATATTTTGTTTATACAAACACAAAAACATTAACATGCACAATCGAACACAAAATAACAACACTAAATATAAATCGGAAAAATTAAATAATTTTTTTTCAGAAAATATTTCGTTTATACAATTCTTTTTGAAAAAATATAGAAGTAATTACAAATTGATTATATATAAAGTTAAATAATTACAAATACAATTCTTTATTTTTATGTTTTTGCAAATTGAAACTTATAATTTTGCAAATTGAAAACTTTAATTTACTTTTGTCATTTATTTATTCAAAATGAAAAGTTAAATAATCTATTTAACGTAAGTTCGAAGAATAAATCGGCAGACGAATAACTTCATACATTATATGCTTACCAATAAAACGTTGCAATTTTAACACAAATACGAACTTGAATCGGAAAATATTACATGCATAACATAATAAATCGAAAGTAATACAATACGACTAGAATATCAAGTACAATACTAATATGATGTGAAACGCTAGATACTTAATGTGGAATTAAATCTTGTAAGTGTTCACAAACTTCATCAACAACTGCGAATACGTCTTTTGCCTCCATATAATGTCTGTTTGGTCGAGTGATACATTATATTCTTACCAATAACACGTTGCAATTTTAACACGAATACGAACTTGAATCGGAAAATATTACATGCATAACATAATAAATCGAAAGTAATACAATACGACTAGAATATAAAATACAATACTAATATGATGTGAAACACTAGATACTTAATGTGGAATTAAATCTTGTAAGTGTTCACAAACTTCATCAACAATTGTGAATACGTCTTTCGCCTCCATATAATGTCTGTTTGGTCGAGTGATGCGTCCCATCATAGCAGTGATCAATCGTAGCCTCTACAAATTAAAAACACACACAAATAAGGATTTTGAGATTTCTAAGAAACGTCGTGTATGTACATATATTGAATCTCTAGGAAACATACCATGCTAGGATCCATATCGGCCGGTTGGAATTGTTGCCTTGGATTAAATGATTCTTTGCGGGTCACTTGCATATGTATACGTTGTCGAAACCAGTCCGGGTATGTCGGAATTGTTTCATGTCCAAAATGCACTCGAATTGTTTGTTGATGAAAATTACATCGACAGGTGTGAAAGTCCTCGAATGAGTCTCGAACAACATGAGAACATCGATAGAGTGACGGTTGTGGTGGCCTATATACACGCACTGGTTTTATCGGTTCTCTTGGAATGTATTGAGGGTATCCGAACTGCCGCATAACGCGGTCTGGCATGTAAGCCTCCGTAACCTTTAGACAATGAATAATTCCCCTATATTGAGAAATAGGGACTGCTTCCTCCGCCACGAGTCCAAAAGGTGTCCAATTCACCTATTACACGAGAGGCAAGTAACATAAGTATATAATTACAAAAAAGACTCAAACGTAATGAAGACAAGCGTGTTATATTGAATGACATACTTCATTCGGTGCAACATTGTCTAGTGCACTTCTGTACATAACATGCATAGTAGTTTCATCCTTATCGGCAGTTTCCAAGTTCCATGATTTAAAACCAGAAAAATACGAGTATATCCACGCCTGACATAGGATAAAAGAGCTGATAGAAAATGACCTTTTTTAAAGTTATGTAAAAATGTACATATAATATAGAGCGGGCAAACCTGCCAGAGTGAAAGACATCCATCTATCTGTCTGCATTTGATACGTGTTGCAACTCCCAATTGTCTATACTGATTGGCAAGTGCAGAAGCTCCCCATGCGTACGTATTAACCCCACTCAGGTCAAGTAGGAACTGTAGAAACCTGACAGGAACTCGATGTCCACTTTTGTCGACAAATAGAGACGTCCCTAACAACCACAAGAAGTACATGATAGCATGTGATTCCGGTGGAAGAACTCGTGCTTTTAAAGTTGTCTCGGTTGTGCTACGCTTGAAACCAACACTTTTGAAGTTGGATTTCACCGCTGCTTCAGTCATTTGCATATGAAATGCTAACGCCACCTTAAGCGATTCTGGTTGCATTGTCGTCTTAAGAGCACGACCAGGAGCAGGAATTCCGAGCAAATAGTGGACATCATGAAGGGTTATTGTCATCTCACCAAATGGCATGTGAAAGGTATTAGTTTCAGGATGCCACCGTTCAACAAATGCACTAATCAAAGGCATGTTGATCTTCGGGTGCATACAGTTCGGCAAGCGTGACAGATGGGTGTTGTTGACAATATGGTTGACACCATCGTTTAAATAGTCTTTAAAACGGATTAAAGATCGGGGTTTGTGAAATCCCTCTAGAACCTCGCGGTCCTGCAGATTAAAATATAGTAAATAAGAATTTTCGGATTTCAAATAACTAGAATTAACAATAGTAAACATTGAAGTGACTTACATTTCCTATCCATATGAAGTGAGCGATGTGGCCTAGAAATCCTGTGAGTATCTCTGGATTTGCAGGGCCTCCATCAATGCCGGTGGTTAGCTCTCTCCACGCCTCATTAGTAGCATAATTAGACTCTGTCTGTCCACAGTCTCCGCTTCCACCCTCATCATTAGGCTCTTCCTCATTACTGAAATGGAAAGCCTGTCCACGGTCAGCGCTTCTACTATGGCCACCCCTGGCGGAAGAACCATAAACATACTAGTTATGATCAGTACCACCAGTGTTATGAATGTCGCGTTCAAATGGCACCGTCCTCTGGCCTGAACACATAGACTCTGCGGCGAAGTCTGGGTCAATAGGAATTTTGCTTTCAATTCTATGCATAAACTCTGTGCCGGCAGAGACAGGTGTCTGGTACGAGTCTTCTCTCGCCGATAGTGTTTCTTCAGAACTTGCAGAACTTTCCGAAGGGTACATCATTTTCTCCCTTCTTACTCTGGCTGAAGCTGGTATGGGACCTCTAAGCTTTCCACCGATGTCATGCAGGCGTCCAGAATACTGATCGACTGGTACTTGTGGAATATCCGTTGCGTTCCTTTTGCCCCGTCTTTTATCTCCAGCACCACCATCTTTGGATCCACCGCCCTTAGTTAATTTCTGTAGGAAATTGAGAATAGTATCAATGTTAGAAATCATACCAAAACAAGGAAGTTCTAATAGAATTAAAGTATGTGAGAAATCAAATATACAATGGTTTATTAATGTATGCACGTATAAACTACCTTCCACATGGTTGCTAAACACCGAGGGGTTTGCGAATAATATTGAAGTATGAAAATGAAGTTGGTTGTGTGAAGATGAAGTTGATTAGAGTAGGAAATTGGGGCTGAAGTCGGTGTGGTGAAAATGAGTCCCAAACCCTCCTATTTATACAATTCGGAAACTGAAAACCGAGTAAGAGATGGTTTGACTGGGTACGAGATCGGTTTGACCAGTTGAACCGACCGGTCAAAGTTAGGGACAGAGCGGTCCGCGGTCAGCTGACCGCTGTCAGCTGTCTTTCAGCAGGCCCCCCCTTTGGGGTCCATTCAAAACTAAAAGGGGCTGCACTTCTATATAAATAGCCCTTCAGAACCAATGAATTTCATCTGCACTTCATCAATTCTTGCATTCCCTCATCTGCACTTCATCAATTCCACAACACTTTCATTCCCGAAACTCTTCAAACACTTTCATTCTCGAAACACTTCAAACACTTTTTTTCCCAAACACTTCAAACAATTCCATTCCCGAACATTTAAAATCCCAAACACTTCCATTCAGGATCCTATACGTATAATATGAGTGACTTAAGTGATTCGTCCACAACGTCTGATGAATTCCCAGACTGCACGGACTTTTTCATAACCATAGAGATTTTCGATACTCGAATTGACGCAGAAGCGTGGGTTTGTGTTATTGGCAGAGAAAACATTATGTTTTTTGCGATCACGCATTCTAAACCAAAAGACGTGTACATGGGTTGTGAGTGTGCTGGTGCCCACAGGGTCATGACTCCAACAAACCCCGATGCAATATCCAGAAATTCAACTGGGAGTAAAAAACTTTCTTGCCCATTTCAGGTGAAGCTGCATGAGGGGCAACCGGGCCAGTGGACAATTATTGTGAAAGACACAATCACAGACTCGGGAAATACCCCCATTGGCACACGTCGGCAGCGAAGTTGACTGATGAAGAGCACGTGCGAGTAGTGCAAATGTTGCATTCCGGAATGACTCCTATAGCACCGGTTGTTCAACTCCAAAAAGAATTTATCGAAAACTGCAGTACGTTACAACACATATACAATGCTGTCCATAAAGATCAAAGGATGGAGATGGGCGAGATGGAGCCGATGGAATATTTTATCCATTTGTTGCAACGACATAGCTACATATATTCTGCGGTCAAATAGCTAGGAACTGACATATTGGGTGGATTTTTCTTAGCTCATCCTAATATGAAGTCAATGATCACTTTGTTCCCTCAAGTTGTCCTCATGGATGCTACGTACAAGACAAATTTGTACAACATGCCAGTGGTCGAAGTGATTGGCATTTTACCAACTGGGCAAAACTTCCACATAGCTTTCATTTTCGTCTCGAACGAGAAGATGTCAAGTTATGTGTGGGGGCTTACACGATTGCGGGCGCTATTTACAGAATGTGGTGTCTTGTCGGGGTATTTGTTACGGATAGAGAGTTAGCTGCAATGTGTGCCATAAAAGAGGTATTTCCAGAAGCAGCACATCTAATGTGTCGGAGGCACATATCTAAGGATGTGCAAGCATATGTAAGTAAAATCATGACTTGTGAGAGAACCAGTCCTCGAGGAAGTGAAACCCCAACCTACTGGCCGTCAGGCACCCAGAAGGGGGAAACCCTAGAAGCAGCAGCACGAAGACATCAAGATAATCAGAGACTAAGCTTCTTCTTCCTTTCTTCTTAGATTTTGATTACTGTTCTTTGATTACTGTGAGTAGCTACTTTCCTTTTGTAAAGGCGAACCGCGGTAACTTTGCTTTTGCTACTTCTTTACATACCGGGATATGTTAATGGAATAGTTATTTGACATAAATCTTGGTTATACAACTCTATACATCCTTCGTGGTGTGATGTTCTGCCGAGTGACACAGTAGTTTCAGTGAACTGAGTAGGGGTATTCGTGCCGACTGCGCCTTGAGCACCATAGTATTATGCCCTGCTGTCGTTAGAGGTAACTGTGCAGGATTTTAACTAGGAAGTTGGGAGTAACATAGCAGAGGGAGGTTGGGGAACCTTTACGCCTGCCAACTATTAATTTACAACAAAAGCAATTTAGGGTTTACTACGAACTGATTTTTCTACCTGAGATAAGAAACTGTTTACTTTTCTGCTATCAACCACAACGTTATTTGCTTGTTCCTATGCTAAGTGTCCGTGGTGAACAACATCCCGAGTCAACTTTCCGCAATAAACTGTGGATTTGAGGACTTCCGACTTATAAATTTAATCTTGATTGCATTTGGAGATTACAGGTTCTACAACGGAAAACGAGATCTCTAAGGCACTATTTGGTTTGGCAGAAAATTGGAGTATTCACGTGCAATACCCCAAATACTCTTGTTTGGTATGCAAAATTCGGCCCGTGAAATCGGAGTATCTGAACATACTCCAATTTCTCCAGCCCGCGCGGAGCCCTTCAATTTGTGAAGCAATACTCCAAAACCAATAACCTCCTACTAGGAGGTTATTGGTTTTGGGGTATTAATTTCCATGAGAAATGTCTTAAAGCCCACCAACATCAAATTAATTACGAGCGGTGCCATCAAGTTTGAACAAAATCTTGAAAAAATTTGAGCTCCACAATTTGCCTGGTTTTTTTAGTCTCCATCCTTTCCTGCTCCATCACTATTGTTGGTGATTCTTCAAGAAGGCTCAAGGTTTGTTCCCGCTTTTGCTGAATTCGTCTAGGTTACTTCTAATCTTTATGAATCTCTTCGAACTTCTTCAGTTTTATGTCTCCATTCTCTTTTTCTTTGCCGTAAAAACTCGGATTCGAAATTTTGGGTAATCAATTTTCGTTCTTGTCCGTATTTTTATTGGTTAATTTAGCTTAGTTGGTCCTTCTTTTCTTTTTGGCTTGTGTTTGATTTCATTACATTGATTGCTGTGTAATTAATGTTATGTTTTATCCCCCAGTAAAGATTTCACCTGTGTTATGTAATGAATGTTATTTTTTATTACATTCGTTGGTTGTGTAATTAATGTTCAATATTAAATGTAACTATTTCACCTAGCTTTCATTCAGCCCACAATTGCTAGCTCCTATGTTAAATTTTGTTTACTAAATTCGACACATACATGCTAGAACTGAATTTAAATGAACTGTGACAAAGAACTCTGAAGTTGTTGGTTATTAATTTCATATAGTTAGATTGAACATAATCCAACTTTTATGTGTGCTTGTATAGTTTGACTATCCATGGACAACCACCGTGAAAATGTGCGAAAGTTTATTCTCAGTCAGATTGGTCTAGTGTTTGTGTTAATATGGTATTATGTGACTCGTGTCCGGCCTCGTCTACCACTCCCTCGGGCACCTATAAGGTACAATGTTAAGATGAAAAGAGAATCACAAGCCATATATCTGAAAAGGCTAACCCAAATGAGTGATGTTGATTGTAAGAATGTGCTCCGAATGAATAAACAAATGTTCCGTGAGTTTGTGATGTTATTACATGAGCGAGGAGGTTTAGATGACAGCAAGTATGTTTCTATTGAAGAGAAGGTTGCCTGCTTCTTGATTATCATCGACCACCATTCAAAAAAACGGGTGGCCCAGTTTGCGTTCCAAAGATTAGGCCACACAATCAGCATATACTTCCACTAGGTGTTGAATTGTATACTTCAACTACACCCAATATTACTTGATGAGCCAGATCCAATTCCTGCTGATTGTGAAGATGAGTCATGGCGACACTCAAAGTTAAGATGTAGTTATCTAGTATATGAAATAGACTTTACAACTAGTAGTATGAATATATTCATCTGGTTTAATGCAAGTTTATCTTTCATTTCCGGGATGTATTGGAGCACTTAATGGAACTTATGTTGATGTCAAGGTTAATAAGCGTAGACATGCATTTTACAGGAACAGAAAGGGCAATATAACAGTGAATGTTTTGGGTGTCGTCGATCGGCACATGCATTTCATCTATGCTCTTACCAGGTGGGAAGGGTCAGCTGCTGATGGCAAGGTCCTACGGGAAGCTATTCTAAAAGATAATGGACTGAATGTGCCAGTTGGTAAGATAACCGTAGCCATTACGTATTTGAATTAATCTACTTTATATAATTTGCATAGATATTACTAGGCTTGTGCTAGTTAAATCCATTGCAGTTTGAAATTTAATAGATCTTTTTGTTCACTTTTATGTATCACTTTGCCTGTGCAGGTAATTTTTATTTGGTGGATAGTGGTTATGTTCATGCTCTCGGATTTAAGGCTCCATTTCCGAGGACTCATTATCACCTTCAAGAATGGGGGAGTGGTAGAAAGATTCCTCAAAATCCAGAGGTGTATTTTAACATGAAACACTCCTCCGCAAGGAATGTCGTTGAGCGAACATTTGGACTATGGAAGAGACGGTGGGGAATACTTCAGTCCTCTTCGTTTTACGCGGTCAACACACACAACAACATCATTTTTGGCTTGCTGTCTTGTACACAAATTTATAAGAAATTCAACTCCTACTGATTTGTTGGAGGATGAGGATTCATCTGATGAGGATGCTGATGAAAGTGAAGAGGAGGATGAGTCTGACCCAACAGAGAGCAGCACTCCCTATGTTGACGGCGTTGTAATAGATGACCCACAATGGAACAGGGTCCGGGATGTTTTGGCTGCGTTGATGTATAATCGGTGGAGGAATGCACGATCTAATAGGGCTCTTTCTTAGAGTACTTGTCATTTGAACTGCTTTATTAGTATCCAGAATGAACTTTGATGAATGTGGCCTATCCACATTCACCACTAGTATTGTGTGTTTGTTGTTCCTTAAGTATTGTATGAACACTAGTATTTGCTGCTATGTATAACTTGACTCCTGTTTAATTATGTGTGCATAACATCTTTGTGAATACTGCTTTCCTATTTTTTGCTTCTCAATCTTAGATATGCAAGCATCATTATATAAAATGAACATTCCAATTATATCCTCTGTTACATGATTGACATTTCTTTAATACATGTTAAAATGTAGATGACGGATGCAGGACGTGAGGAGGCGGATGAAGGAAAGTCGACGAAGGATTACCACAAATGGTCTGTCAATGAAGAGATCGAACTGCTAGTTGCAATGAAATTGGCTAAAGCAGCTGGGCACAAGTCACCCCAGGGTTTTAGGAATAAAGGCATTCCTTTTATGCTGGATCATATGAAGATGAAATTTCCAAGAACAACAATGAAGCAAGTTTCCATTAAGAATCACCTGAAACAGTGGCGTCAGTATCTTTCGGCTGTTCTTGATCTTAAGGGGCTTAGTGGTATTGGATGGTCCGATGTCACGATGTCATTTAGCTGCAGTGACGAGACATGGAAGTACCATGCTAAGGTTCGTGTCACTTCGACTACTTGAACAAAAGAAGTTTATTTTCCAAGTATTATTGAAAGTGCAAGATACAGTAACTGTTCTCATAACAGCGATAGTACTTTACTATCAATGTTTGCCGAACAGTGACTGTTCTGTTTCTTGCACTTATTTTCTATAATTAGGATTTTGCCTTTATTCACTAACTTAACCTTGTTCCATGATTTTAGTTGTTTGATTATGATACATGAACAGGTTTGGCATGGATCGAAGAAAGAAGGAATGAGATGTGAAGATTTAAGAAAGGAAAGATTTTGAAGATCTAAGGAAAGATTATGTGCTCTAAAGAAGGAATGCAATTATATGAACTGGATTAAAGGGCGAATCCTAGATGTAGAAATATAAGAAGCCGGGCTGGAAGAAGGAATGTTGAGAGAACATACTGGAAGATCTCATATAAGGCAAGAAGATCTTTTGAAACCGGTGAAGCATCTCTTCAAAACTTTCAAGACTCTATAAATACAAGAGATGGTTCATCAAGACAAGTGTGCAAGATTAGAGCTATACGTTTCAAGAAGAACATCATTCTTCCTGGCTTGTACTTTTCTAAGCTATTCGTTTTACTCTTTATGTCTAGTGCTTAACCTAGATACCTCAGTGTGAGTATTACATGAGTAGCTAGTTTAGATATTCGGGCTTAGTTTGTTGATCCGGTTATAGTTTACTTAAGTGCTTGCAACTTAACCGAAGTTTTGTAAATCCTCTTTCATTGATAGTGGATATTTAGCCTAGTGAACGGCAGGTATATTGATATACCTGCTAAGATTTATTCTGGTCTCTTGATCTATTTTCCACTGTGTTTTGATTATTTACTATGCTCAGTAGTGTCACTGTTAGGACAACATTAGTCATAACAGTGATCTTTTACTTGTCAGAATATTGCTTATCTTTAACTGTTTGCATAACATTGTTCTCAATAGAGAAGCCAGAAGTACAGAGTTCCGGTCCTATAATTCTTTCAATTGGCATCAAGAGCCAGGCACCTAATTCATAGGTGTGTGGATTTTTGTGCTTCTGATGGAATCAGTAAATCCCATTGCAAACAGGATATCAGTGCTAGATGGAACCAACTATCACTATTGGAAGGTCAGGATGAGGATTCACATCAAGTCAATTGATATTAAGTCATGGAAGACTGTGCTGGAAGGCTACAAGTTACCTCTATCAAAACCTGACAAGGATGGTGATGTTATTCCCAAACCAGAAAACCAATGGACAGATGAAGAATGGAAAAACTCCTCTCACAATGAGAAAGCCTTAAATGTTATATTTTGCCATGTTGACTCTCACATGTTTTCTCTTATACAGAACTGTACTAAAGCTCAAGCCGCATGGGAGATTCTGCAAAATTATTGTGAAGGTGATGCTAGTGTGAGGGAAAGCGAGGTCAAGATGTTGTTGAACAAACTTGAGATTATGAGAATGCGAGAAGATGAGACCATCAACTCCTATTTTGAAAAACTGATCCAACTTTCCAATGAGTGTCAGATGTTAGGAGATCCTATTTCTAACAAGCAACTAGTGTACAAGGCTATTAGATCTCTATCTTCTAGATTTGACACAAAACTTTGCGTTCTTGAAGACACCAAACACCTAGCAACCATGGATTTTTCTACCCTAATGAACAATCTCATAAACTATGAGATGAGCTTAGATGAACAAAAATCCAACAATACCAAAACGATCTCTCTTTACTCCAAAAACAACATAGTTGATGAGGTAAGTGAAGATGAAGAAACTGCCTTGGTAGCTTTTCAAAAAGGGTACAATAACTTGGTCAAAAGATTTACCAAAAATAAGTTTTCAAAAAATCCTGGTCCTTCAAAACCTAATGACAAAGACAAAGATCCCTCTGAGTTACCCAAGTTTGAGTAAAAAAATCTAGATAAAGTTCAATGTTTTGAATGCAAGGGGTGGGGACACTATCAAAATGAATGAGCTAATACTCTCAGGAAGAAAGGAAGAACATATTGGGCCAGCTTGAGTGATAATGAGGAGGAAGTCACTGATGATGAAGAAGAACCAGAAGACACACATGAAGGATCCACTTAGACTGTGATATCTCTATCTGTTGTTCTGAGTAAACAAGAGTGTGAGGAGAACTGTTATGCCAACAGTACATAATTTTCCAAATCTGTGACTGTATTTTTTTGACTATGATGACTAAGTAAATGTTGAGACAACACTCCTCCAAATAGGTGACAAGGTAAATCTGACAAAAACTACTCTTAAATGTATGTATGGTTCTCTTGTTTTGGATACAGATTACCCCTTTGAGGTAGAATACAGTCAGGAACAAATGATTGAGGAGCTCAAGCTGATGTATGAGACTCTACTTGCTGAGATGAAGAAGCTAGAAAAGTCTATCAAGCCTCTGGAAAAGGAGAACTTTAATCTGAAGAAAACCATTGTGCATCTAGAAAATCAGCTGAATGAAAAGAGCATTGAATTTAATGGTTTGACAGCCAAACTGAAGAAGGCAGAACTTACCCTAACCAAGTGGAACTCAAAGTCAAAACAGGTAATGGAGCAAGAGAGTAGTACTACAACAGGTAAAATTCAACAAGATACTTCTACTGATGAAATCCTTAGATCTGTTGTTCCTAAAACTCTCTCCTATTGAAAAAATGCTCCTGTGTTTGTAAAAGAAAAAGGAATCCTGTGCAAACCCCCCAAGAAAACTTATGTGTGTCAATTTTGTTTCAAAACAGGACACACTAAGCCTTAGTGCTACCTTTTTCTAAGAACTATTTCAAAAAGTAACCCTTTAGTAACTATTGGGCTAACAAGCCAGGCAACATACAAAGAAAAGGGTAAATATGTTCAGAAAAACAATGCATAATGTCCCAAACCTAATCTTCAATGCAAAGTGGTTATATCTGTTCTAGAATCTGACAATGCAGGTATGTGGTACATCGATAGTGGGTGCTCAAGGCACATGACAGGTACAGAAGGATACCTCAAGAACCTAGTTCCTCAACAAAATCGAATAGTAACATATGGTGGAGGAACTCAAGGTAAAGTCTTGGTAAAAGGAACCTTAAACATTCCTGGGTTTCCTGATCTCAAGAATGTTCTTTTGATTCAGGATTAACTACTAATCTGTTGAGTGTGAGTCAATTATGTGATGATGATCTGAAAGTACACTTTGATAGACATTCTTGTGCTGTAATTGATTTAAATGGTTTGTGTCTGCTAACTGGAGTCACATCTCACAATAATTGTTATGTCATGAGTAGGGTTGAAAAACCTATGTTTGTGCATTCTAGTGTTGGTCTAACCCTTTCAGGTGGAAAACAAAAGGAACCAGTGAAAAAGTGTGATCTAGCAACATCTGTAACAACAATGGCAGTTCTAGTCTCACTTGTGATCCTCAAGGGAGAGATACAGATGAAGGAAATTCTGAGTCACAGACAAAGGTTATACTGCAAAAGGATCTGAACAAAAACAGTCAGTGGTTATCTTCTGAAAGAACTCTTCTGACCACTGTTAGGAGAACAGTGAGAACAACTCTGGATGGAACTATGATAGAAAGACCTCTTTACCTACCATACTTCGACTCAAAGGTCAGATTCTCTGCACGGGTAAGGTACTACCATGATTTCAAGCCCTCCTATGCCTACCCATAAGGGCTATTTGCTATCTTATCTAAGGATGTTAGCTTAAAATTATGGTTTGATAGAAAAACAGACACTAATCAATGGAGATTTAGTGATGCTAATTGGTCTGGAGAAGTGGATGACATGAAATCAATCAGTGGTGGATGTTTTTATCTTGATAAAAATTTGGTTTCATGGTTTGACAAAGAACAAAATTCTTTTTTATCATCGACCAAATCTGAATGTGTTGAAAAAGGGGGTAATGTCACTCAAATTGTCTATGTGAACAATGTGTTTATTGGTTATAATCCAAAGAGTGACATTGTGTTTTTATTACCAGATTATCCTACTTCCCTCATGATTAAGGATCCAGATCACCACTGTCTTAAGGAACCTATTGACATGCAAGCTGTTGACCCAACACCTGTAGAAACCTTTGATCAACTTGCTTATGTGCTGACCATATCCTTAGATAGAAAGAGACTTCTCAATTTGAGAAGATCCTAGTGCTTTACCCCAAGTGATTCTGAGAAAATCACAAATGTTGTCTTAACACCACAGCCAACAGTAGTGTGCAAAGTTTGTGGTGTTGTGTGTTCTTTTGTTTATGTTTCTCTCTATCTCTTCTCTCTCTTTTGCTGAAGTTTCAGAACTGATATTGCATTGCACTTGAACCAAGTACTTGAAAAGCTCTTTTTGAAATAAAAAGTTTGAGGGTACTCTTGTCATCTCTTGTTTGCTAAAATCACACTATTGTCTTATTTGTTGGAAGCAAAATAAAAGAGCCCAATGAAGACCACCAAAAAGAGCCCAAGGGGGCCAAACCAAGAAGAGTCCAATGGGGACCAAAATTTTGTTGATGTATGCTAATTCCTAACTTTATAAGTCCAAGATGCTCTAAGACTACATTGAATCATCTCTGAAATTAGCACTCAACCATTTGCTTCTGTTTTAATTTACTTTTCTAAAGTGCTGAAAAAGGTGACAGTTTTGGTCTTGAGCCCTCACTCTCTAAATAGATTTGAGTCTGATTAATGTATGAAGTTTCAAGTGTGATATGGGAATGTGATGTTTTGATTCCCAACTATTCTTTCCTTCTATTGTCCTTCTGTCAAGGAAGCCTGGTTTCATAGTGCCTAGCCTTAGGGGGAGGGATTATGTGTCTTACCTATCTGTTTCTATGTGTGTTTTGGATTTTTGGGTAGACCCTGTTAATAGAACAGTGAACCAATGTTTGGACAACAGTGGATGTTTGACAGGTAATGTGATTTGAAAATTTATGATACTCGATTTTTTCTCTTGATAAATCTGTTCAGTATTGTTTAATTAAGATTCAAAATCTTCTCTAGTCATTGTTGGTTACTTGTTGATCGTAGATTGCCTCAATTTTAGTCTAACATTCTTACATACATTTGTATGGAAAGATATATTCGTGCAAATCTTTTCCTTAAACAGGTAGTTATTACCAAAGCACCTTTTGCCAAACAAGACACATTGGTTCATTCAAAAAGTGAAACTTTTGGAAACAGGCGCCATCATTAGGTTATAACACCAAAAACCACCCTTTCCCTCCTTCTCTCATTCGCCGGCTTTCTCTCCTTTATGTAACAAGCCATCTCTGCAAAAACTCTTCCTCTTCTACCATGGATACACTTATTAATGTCGTTTTTGGAAGTTCTGCAACACCCCCCACATCTCCTACTCCACCACCAATCACTCCCAAAATCCATCTCTAAACAGTCAACAGTCTATCCGTCGCTAAATCCATCGTTATTTAGCAACGGATAGATTAACCATCGTTAGGATCTTTGTGATGACGAAAATGACGACGACATTTTTATCCGTCGCCATATCCGTCGCTATACCCTTAGCGACGGATCGGCCCCTGTTTAGCGACAGATTTATCCGTCGCTAAACAGTGAATTTTTTATAGTGCCCTGAAACAACAATGGCAACATCGCCCTCAAAACCTTCCAATTCCGCTTCCTCTGATGATGTTCCTCTCAATCAACGTTTTAAGAGGACTAAATCTTCCAATCATGTGTACCACAACAAGGTTATAGGAGTTCCCCCATCTCCTAAGAGACCTAGGGTTTCTGAAATCGAAACTCCGGCTCCGTCCACGACCAATGTCGAAGAACCCACTCCCACAGGTGAAGAATTGAAGAGCACTGAGGCAGGGGGAGATGGATCTGTGCCTGTGGAAGAAACCCCAAAGTCTGATGAAGAACCCTCACAGTATAGGGATGCCCTGTCTGATAACGATGGTTCGCGTAACTCTGATGCGAACATTGTCAAGGAGACTTTGGATGAAACTGTTGGTGAGGATAATATGGAGGTGGATGATGAGGAACTGGAAGATGCTGAGGAAGAAGCCAATGAGGAAGAAATTGAAGAATATGGGGAAGAAGATGAAGAAGAAAACGATGAAGAAGCGGATGCTGCTACATCTGTTGAGCCAACACTTGATGATGAGGTAAATGTTTCTTCTGATTCTGAAGATTCTTCTTTTGAGGATGCTGCTTTTTCTGATAAATTTTTCACTAAGGAGATCAGTGAAAAATGGAATGATATTAAGGATAGGGGTTTGTGGCCTGGGGCTACTATTGTTGAGGAAGTGTACAAGAAGTACAATGTTTATCAGTTTCTGGAAAGTAGGGGAGTTTTGTACACTGTATTTAACCTGGATGACTATGCTCCTAGTGTTGTTAAGGAAATCTATGCCAATATGTCTGAAAACTTTTCTGAGGAAGGTGCACCTAAGTTTGCTAAGTCTTATGTTAGAGGCAAGGTGTATAGTTTTTCCATTGGCAGGATTAACAACTATCTAGGTACTCCCAATGTTGAGGAAGGTGAACTTGGTGTGGACTGGAATGAAGTTATCAGTGTTCTGACTGGTGGGCGGGTAACAGTGTGGGATAAGGAGTTTAGGGCCAAGGATGCTACATCTCTTGTATATGTGCTTTTCAAGCTATGCATCTACAATTGGCTGCCAACTACCAATGCCAATGTTATCTCTACAAGTGCTGCAGACTTGTTGTACAGGATGGTGACTGGGATGAACTTCAACTTAGGAAGAATGATCATAACACATTGTTGGTCCAGATAACGGCAAAGTAAAAGACTAGAGGGGGGGGGGGTGAATAGTCTTTTAAAACTTTTGTCGATAAAAACTATTTCTCAGATATCTGAATAGATATCTGATACTTAGAATCAGAGCGCGGAAGACTTAATATAGATAAGTGCAGAAACAGTTAAAGTGTGTGTGTGTTCTTTGAAATGTAAATACAGAAAGGTAAATAACACAGCAAGTATAGTGGTATCTGGAGGTGGCGTAATCCTCCAACTAATCCACTTCGGTCTTCCAGAGACCTAGAATTCACTAGAATAGATAATTGAGTTCTCCTTACAAAAATCCTATTCTAAGATTCCTTTTAAACAAATGGTTCCCAACCAAATGTTCCCCCTGAGTTGTTCCCCGGCTTTCACAGCCAAGTACTTCCTGTACTCAGAAACCTTTTTGAGTTATTCCATAGCTTCCCAAGCTAAGTACTTCCTATACTCAATAACCTTGGAGTTATTCCTTAGTTTCCCAAATCAAGTACTTCCTATACTCCCAGAACCTTGGAGTTATTCCCGATTTTTCAAACTAAGTACTTCTGCACTCCACGCCGCTTATGGTGTTGGTTTTGGTTTGAGTTGTCAGATGAGCTTCTTTAATAACTTATTCAGTTATTCAGATAGCTCTGTGAATCAAGTATACTTAATACACTTTTCAATGTATGGTATCTTGTTCTTTTTACTGACCCAAGTCTTAGATAAATGTTCAAGAGAATGAATCTCAGATACTTGATCTTTCGTTTCAACTCTTTCACAGATAGCTGTGCTTGTTTAGGATCAGGACACTTAGAACTTCAGTGTTACTTAAGATCAAAAGCTTTGGTCGCAACAGAAAGCTTTGAGGATAAGTAAGTTGCTTTGAGAGAGTAAGGTGTTCACAGTGTCGTTTCGTTCAAGGTGTGTCTCTTCAAGCAGTCTAAGTGTTGATATTTATAGATGAATTTGAGTGCCGTTTGAATAGTATCTGTTAGGCTCAAAATCAAACTATTGATATATGTGTATAATCAGTATGAGTTTTGTCTTCTTCTTCAGAAGCTGCCGTTGCTTTTATTCAGACATCTCTGTCCGTGCATTAAATGCATTGTACTATACTTGTTGTCTTGTAGTGCCAACGGAACTATGCTTTGTATCAGAGACTAGTGTTATCTGATTCTTTGCACGTCCTTATCTTCAATCTTCAGATACCACATTTATTGAAACAACTTTGTTTGCAATATATATATATTTCTTTTTCAGAAATGTGGTTAATGCTCAAGGTATCTGAGAATAGATATCTGTGGACACTTTCCTTGTTTTCAGATAGGCCTTTTATTTCTCAGATATCTCTTGTGACACAGTTTGTTTAAAACTATTCGTGTCTTCAAGATATCTGGCTAAGGTATCTGAAAAACAGTTTCAGTAATCTTGTGCAGTTTCTTCAAGTCTTCAATGTCGTTGAGCTTGTTCTGCTTGGATGTCTTCTTCTTGGTCTTCTCTTCATAAAATAAAAAGTACATTTTGAGACCTAACATCCTATACAAGATTATCTAGACTATCATACTTAGTGAGTTTCCTCTTTTACAATGTTCAAGTGAACCAAGAGTACTAATCACCTTTCTGAGACTAAGATAAGTCATCATGTTGCTGATCAAAATCTAAACAGATATTTCTAACAAAATATCTAACAAATTTCCTAACAAATTTCCCAAGAAATTTCCCAACAAATTTTCCAACAAATTTCCCCCTTTTTGATCAGTCAACGATGACTATCTTACCTATTACAAATCTGGATGAGTGAACAATCCAACACTTAATCTTTTCTTAAGATCTTCAATTTATTTAATTAAGTGCAGAAAGTAAACATCAATTAAATCACAAGGTGTGATCTTTGCTGACAAGTTATCTTTTATAGAATACTATCTGAGAGTAAGTTCTTCAGATTAGTTATAAAGAGAGATTACAGATAACTTCAATACATAGAACAAGTTTGGCTCACCAAGAAAATACAAAAACTACATAGTAAATTAGGACAACAGGAGTAACCAAGCTCCAAGTAGACATCCTAATAAACTAGTCTTCAAGTCTTCAATCTCTTCAAGTCTTCAACAGTATTTCTGTGGATCAGTCTGCAAATTTCCTATCTCCAAACCTTTTGATGTCATCAGAATGATCATAGAGAAGTGTTCTGACGAGCATCTCAGTGTCTCTAGCAAATCCACAGACCTCTTTATAGGTTTTGGTAGGATTTTTCTTGACAAAATGTTTGACCCACAGATACTTTCCCCACTTCCAGGCATGCTCTATTCTGATATCTGAAAGCTTGAAGTATTCGTAGATAATCCTCAGATATCTGATGTCACCCTTGTATTGATCT
Organism: Plantago major; assembly: GCA_026545765.1. NCBI lineage: Eukaryota > Viridiplantae > Streptophyta > Magnoliopsida > Lamiales > Plantaginaceae > Plantago > Plantago major. Next base: position 83,812,946 of record CM048839.1, on the reverse strand, counting down.
TCAGTTAGATAGAACGACTCATAGGGTTCCACAGCGAGTCTTGCTCTTGTGCCTGTTCCTGTGATATTCAGAATTCTGTGCACATCATCTGGCTTTCCATATGGACATTCATCAGAGAGGTCCTTTCTCATGGCTTCAGTTCTCTTGACAACTTCAAAATCCAACCAGGCTTTAATGTGATTGGTGTTGATCAAGGTTGGCTTATCTTTTCTCCATGCCATAAGTTGTTTATGGATTGGTTCTGGAAATTTTGAATTTACCAGTAGATGCTTAAGTTCCAGAATCCAATAGCCATTTTTCTGATTGATGCACCTGTAGACAGAGGAATCATTGTCATACTTCACATACTCTATTTTGGCTTCTTCTGGCCTGAGTGGAAGTTGACTTTGTCTTTGCTCAGCTCTCAGTCTGTTCCTTCTTTGTCTTGAATTCTTTTTGGGGTTGTTGCTTGAAGAACCACCCTGGATAGACTTGGTATTTCCAGAGGGTGTTTTAGCTGCTAGGGCTTTTGACTATGGGCTCTTAGGCTTTCAATTTTCCTTCTCTTGTGAAGAGGAGCTTCATCTTCATCGCTTTCATCATCATCAAGATTAAATCTTGTGTGAGTTTTGACCTTCTTCATTGCCTGTGGACTTGATTTGACCTTCTTCTTCTTCTTCACAAGATTCATCAATCCCTTTAACTTGTCTTCTCCTTGGAGCCTTGGTACTCCTTGGAGGTTTCTGTGCCATGGCCCTTGTTATCATTTTAGTTCCTTCAGTAGGTTTATGGGAAGCAGCTACTATTTGCAAAGCAGCTTGGCTTGAGGAGGGTTCATTGATTCTGAGTGGTGGCTGGGAAGTTTTCATGTTTCTTCTTCCTTTCTGAGCCGCACCAGCTCCAGATTTCTTCTTGTTTTCTTCTCCTTCTTCCCATTCCTGACTTTGAGGTCCATATTTATACACTCTTTCCCCCTTAGTCATTGTTGGCTGACTCAGTCTCATAAAGGAATCTGATAGAGAGTTAAAGTGCCCTTGTAAATAATTATAGGCAGTGATCAACTTCTGAAGTTCGGCTTTGAGCTCCTGATTTTGCTTGATAAGTCCATTGTCCTTATCAGTGAGCTCTGCCAATGGGCCTAGGATGTCATCTGCTTTTCCAGCAGTGTAACTTGCCTCTTTGAAAGCTTTTTCAGCTAAAGACGCATCATCGTCCCTTATCATTCCCAGATCTTTCTGAGCAATGACTATGCTAGTTGTTCTCTGAGTGATGAGCTCAGTGAACTTTTTCATTTCAGAGGGGACGAGGGCAATTACTTCCTTGTTCTGTGAAGACATCTCCTTGTTCAGATGAGCCAGTACTTGGTACCTGTTCATGTATTCATTGGAGTGGACATTTGGCAGTTTGCTGAATTTTCTAGGAGCAATCATCTTCCTTTTCAAGTGAGAAACCGCTAAATGTTCATTGCGGTGCTCTGCCAAAGTCTTGTCTTCTTCATCATCTGAGTAATCAGCCCAGTGATCTTCATCCTCTTGGACATTCTCATCGATTGTATCGAGTCCAAAGAACCATCTCGTAGATTGGTTTCTTCCCTTCCGGGAGGTGGATGGTACTTCTTTTGAAGATGATGCGTGCTTAGCATCATGCTTGACTTCGAATACTTCTTCAAGATGTCGAGTTCTTTGGTGATATCATGCACAGCATCCCGTAGCTCTTTAACCTCAGAGTAAGCAATCATTTCTTGTAAGTATTGATCTTGTAGTTGATCAAGCTTGTCTCTGGATTTAGCTATTTGATCTTCCAGTTGAAGATGGAGCTGTTGTTCTTCTTCCAACAGTTGTCTGAGTTGAGTAGATCTGGTTTGAGTGTTTAATATTTTCTGATTGGTTTCTTCAGAAAGCTCAACTACTTGTTCAAGAGTAACCGGGTGTTGGTTAGAAGATGGATGAGTAGATTTACGAGGAGATGGAGAGAGATTTCGTGAAGTCTTCTCGGTGCTTTTCAGCATTGAGGCATCGCTTCTTAGCGAAATTCCTCCGGTCCAGTGCAGGGCACCATCATCATCCTTTTATTCTGTCATCCTTTTGGTGATGGTGGGAGGTTCATCGAAGTCATTTTCGTTTATCTCTTCCTCCTCATCATCGTCTGATAAAAGATTGATCACTTCAGGAATAGTGATCTTCTGCCCATTAACATCTTCTTGTTCAGAAGGTATAAATTGCGAGTTTAAAGGGGATCGGCTTAAATGCCATTTGTAATCTTGTCTGACCATCTGCCTGTTCGAAGGCTTTTATCAAACTATGCGCCACTTCTCTGGAGAAATCCTTATGCAATAGAGTCGCAACTGTGCACTGTTCGATAGGAAACATTGCATGGATGTATGTCTCCAAGTCAAGAGCTCGTGCTCGTCTGTTTGGTTGATATGTGATTCTCAATATTTCAGAGAGATCAGAGCACCTTAACCTTTGCCATTTCTTGAAGCATTTAATGTGCTTTGGCAGGGTGTGAGCTTTGAAGAAGGGAAGTAGGTCCCTTGTCTCAACATTGGGAGCCTGCTCGACACTTGTTTGAGCCTGAAAGAAAGAGTTTTGAGTGAGCTTCAAAACTTTTATAGATATCTGAGTAGAAGTGTAGTTTAGTTTCTGAGTTACCTGAGTAAGTACTTCAGGCTCAGAGACTTGTTCTACTGAGACAATTGGTGTCTCAGATATCTTGTTGTGAGGCGGAGACTTCGAAGTCTGGTCCTCATCAACCTTTCTTTCTTGAACCTGAGAATTAACATTATCACAATACTTAGGAAATTTTATCAAGAAAACTTTAAGTGACAAGTCAGATATCTAAGAGGTCAATTACCTCCATGGGAGGCTCAGATACTTGTCTCTCAGAGACTTGTGCAGTCACTTGAATCTTTTCTTGTGATGAAGGCCTTGATGCCTCATCAATTTCCATAGGTGCAGGGGATGTCACAACTCTGTCCCTTTGCACTTCTACTTCTGAGTGAGCCTGTGAGTAGAAAGCATTGAATAATTTAGAGAAGATTTTAGTTAACCCAAGGTGAAGAATATTTATCATTGATTTTCATATACCTTCATCTTTGGAAGGCTCAATGATTCGTTCTTGAAACCTTGCTTTTGGGTTTTCTTCGCATTTCGCTTTATCTTCCTCTTTCTCAGTTGGAGCCTGTTAGAAACATTTATTTCAATGATTAAGCACATAAACTTATAACTGAAGAAGTGTTATCTTAAGAATCAATTATTACCTGTGGCACAGGCTCAGATATCTTAAGAGGCGAGGTTGAGGGAACCTCCTTCTCAGTTTCTGAGGTAAGCTTTTCAGCTTCCTCTTGTTTTTGTGTTTCTAACTCAGCCTGTAACAAAGAATTTTTATAAATAACAAGATGTACAAGCATAAAATTTGCACAAGATAAGAGTTAAACCGATTACCACCGAGTAGTTTCAGTCGATTGGTCTCTCAAAACTTGTGACCTTTCTATACATTGGTCTTCTTGTTCCAGTATTTCTTCTTTGTTGGAAGTTTCAGGTACTTCACACCTTTCCTGAGTATGCAACTCAGTTGCCTCCCCTGGTTGATCATTCTGAGTAGATGTCTCAGTTTGATCCCTCTCATTGAGTTGGGGAACCTGCTCTTTTGCAGGATTTTCTTCAGCATACTGCATTGCTGGTAATTCGAAATGGAGTTCATTTACCATTTCATCAACCACTTGTGGCTGTTGTGGTTGTTGTGTTTGTGGTTGTTGGTTGTGCAGGCGGAGGATTGGTCAGTAGAATGTTCTTCCAGATTTTTAGATGTGGCATTTCCATCAGCATCTGCCAGCACTAAATTACCACTCATCAGGGCTTCTTGAAGTTGTGCGTAAGAAACGTTCCCTGATGATGTGTTTGCACCAACAACCTTTGCTATAGGTTCAGCAACCTGTGGTGTAGGTTCTTCTTCAGATACCTTATCACCAGTTACTGTTACAGTAACCTTAGCCCTATTTGTTCTTTCTAGGACTTGAGAGATGACTAGTTTATCATCTTCATCATCAGAGCTCTCATCAGCATTAGGAACTGATTGGTCCATTACTCCTGCGGTTTCTGCAGATAGGGCTTGGTGTTTTTCACCACTTTTGGCATCATTTATGAGTTCATCTGCCTTCATCAGTTCATCGGCAATGCCTGCAGATATCTGAGAATCGACAACCTCTTTGGGTGTGTCTTCTGATTTGCCAGCAGACTTCTTTCTTGAAGTTCTGGGCTTCTTGGTCGCAACCTTTTCTTCAGATACCTTTTCAGACTTTCGCTTCTTAGAACCTTTCTGAGACCCAGTAACCTTTTTCATCAAGTTTGTATACTCATATTTGTAGAGTAGTTATCATTGGCTATTTCACCTGCCTCTCCGAGCTCAATGCCAAGCTTCTCCAAGAAGTAGCATATCTTCGCACTAGCCTACGGTGGCCTTTGGCTCAGCTAGTCCTTTGGCAATCTTAGGCTCAAGCCTGAATCTTCTTCACAAACTTCATGAAGGCGTACTTTCCCGCTTAAAGGGTTTTCCAAATTTGTCTTGTTGATTCAAAGAACATCATGATCCATCATTCTTGGCTTATCCGGTCAAGACCTCCTTGTAGACCATCAAAGCATCTGAAGAATGCAAGCCAAGACATCCCATGAACCATCGATGTCCGTTGGATGTCGCGAAGCTTGAACTCGGTGGGTGTATCTCGATTTTTCAAGATCACACACGCCATGCATGCTTCTTTAACACCTTCAAGGAGTTCATCATCCTTGGTGTTTATTTCAAAATCCTTTCCAAGATTTTGAAACTCAAACAACTTACTGAAAAGTTGTTAAGTCCGTATGGATTTCCTTTCCTTGATCGAGGTTTTGTGACACTATTTCAGTGCCTTCAGAAACACAGGAAATAATCCTGGAGTTGTTGTAGAATTCCAACACATCGAGTGATGAAATTCCACTAGGGCGAGCAGATAGAAAGCCCTTGATTTGTGCCTTTTCAAGCATGTCAAGAATTAGCTTTCTGTCGGCTTGGTTCTCTATTCCAGCTGTGAGGTATTCCTCAACCATGGCACCACCCCAAATCATTCTGTGATTCGAAGTCCAATGGTCATGATTAAAATCTCCTACCAGTCGGTTGTTCACAATAACCAACTCTGGTGCTTGCTTTTCAGCAGTACCAGTGGAGGATTGAGATTTCAGTGTGGTTGAACTTTTAGGGGCCATCTCTTTATATAGTGTAGGGATTTGAAATTGGTGTTTGAAAGAGATTTGATTCAGTAATTCTTTGCAGAAAAACTTAATCTTGATTTGCAGAGATTGTAGAAGTTTTGCAGAGAATCAAGAGAAGGATTCGCTATTTTTGTGCAAGATGAGTTTTCGGATTAGGCAAAAGTGATTTCCTATGCCAAAATCCTATATATATAGCAGTTGAATCTCAACAGATAAATACATACAAATTGATTTTGTGTGTACGTATCTGTGATTTGCAAGCAGGCGTGAGCAAAAGCTAGTTCGGCATTAAATGCTTAGTGGGCCATGTCTGAATTTCAACAGTCCACTATTTACTGTGAATTAATTTCCACCGTACAGATCAATCGCTTAATTTCATCAAGGGTCATCATTGCTTCTTCAGCAATGATCACAATCAACAAGTGTAATTGTGCCCATTTAATGAATTTTGGCTCATAGCTTTCTGAATCACGTTTTTGTATGACCAAGAACACTGTTTGCATCTGAATCTGTCTTATACTTAGGATTTTTCCAAGTTTTTCATCAAGATAGAAATAATGCGAGTTTCAAGAGAGTAGTTGACTGCAGATAGTTATACTATTCTCTTTTGTGTTCCCCGTTTATAGAGTGATTCAGATATCTGAGTTCCCGTCTCAGAGATCTTAAGCTATCTTTTTGCTCTTTAGCCCTTTTGACTTCTGGATACCCGTTCCAGATTTCTCTTTTCTTTTCTCTGGATACCTGTTCCAGATACCTCTTCTCTGGATGCCCGTTCCAGATTCCTCTTCTCTGGATGCCCGTTCTGATTCGAACTCTTCAGGTTCATTGGTAGTTCCATTAGTCCAAGACTATGTCTTAAGGCTAAGAATCTACTTTCTTGTAGTGGCTTAGTGAAGATATCTGCAAGTTGGTCTTCAGTGCCAATCTTGAGTATCTCTATATTGCCTTTTTCAACATGGTCTCTGATGAAGTGATGTCTAACATCAATGTGCTTTGTTCTGGCATGAAATTTAGGATTCTGAGTAATCGCAATAGCACTTGTGTTGTCACAGAAAATGGGAGTTTTCTTCTCATCGAGTCCATAGTCTTTAAGTTGTTGTTGTATCCACAGAATTTGTGTTACACAACAACAAAGAAGAATATATTCAAATCTGTGGTAGAAGTTGCAATTGAGTTTTGCTTCTTGCTAAACCATGAGATAAGTCTAGTACCGTAAACCCAAGTTCTCGAGGTGCTTTTCCTATCAAGCGTTGATCCAAAGATAATCAAAGATCTCGAGTACCCAACTAAACTCAATTCACTTTCTAGGATACCACAGTCTACATCTATCGTACTTTTACATACCTTAATATTTTCATAGCAATGTTGTAGTGTGTTTGCATTGGATTTGTCTGAAATCTAGCACACACTCCAACGGTGTATTGAATATCAGGTCTACTTGCAGTGAGGTAAAGTAGTGAACCTATCAATTTCCTATACTTATGTTCTTCAACACTCTTATCTGATTCAGTATAGGTCATTTTGGTTCCAATGCTCATAGGTATCTTAGCATTCTTTTCAGAAGGCTTAAGATTGAATTTTGTGAGCATATCTTTTGCATACTTTGTTTGACTAATGAATATTCCATCATTGAGTTTCTTGACTTGCAATCCTAGAAAATAATTCATTTCTCCCATCATGCTCATCTCAAACTTACTTTTCATGAGATTTGCAAAGTCATGACAAAGTTGCTTGTCCTTAGATCCAAATATGATGTCATCAACATATACATGAACTAAGAGTAGTTTTCCGTCATGATTTAAGGTAAATAAAGTTTTATCAACTTCACCTTTCTTGAAACCACTTTCCAGAAGGTACTTGGCCAAAGTGTCATACCATGCTCTTGGAGCCTGTTTCAGTCCATACAGAGCTTTCTGTAGTTTATAGACCATTCTACTTTCTGAGGAAACTTCAAAGCCAGGTGGTTGCTCAACATAAACTTCTTCTGCAAGTTCACCGTTGAAGAATGCACTTTTGACATCCATCTGATAAACTTTGAAATCTTTATGAGTTGCAAAGGCTAGAAAGAGTCTTATTGCATCCAATCTGGCAACTGGTGCATATGACTCGTCAAAATCTAAGCCTTCTGGTAAATCCTCGCAACCAATCTTGCTTTGTTTCTGGTTATTTCACCAGATTCATTCATCTTGTTTCTGAAAACCCATTTAGTTCCAATCACAGATGTTCCTTCTATATATGGAACTAGTTTCCAGACTTTGTTTCTCTCAAATTGATCCAACTCTTCTTGCATTGCAGAGATCCAGTCTTGGTCTCCTAATGCTTCTTCTATATTTTTAGGTTCAATATTCGAGATGAAACATCCAAAGAGAGAATTAGCATTTTCAGCTATTGCTCTCCTAGTCCTAACACCTTGATTAATTGGTCCAATTACATCCTTTGCAGGATGATCTTTGATCCATCTCATCATAGGTTTAGTGCTAGTAGGATCAATATCCAAGTGATTTGAATGTGAATCACTAAGATTATGATTTGATACTTTTTCAGTATCTGAGATATCTGACATATGGGAAATGTCATGGATATCTGACACTTTTTCAGTGTTAGAGATATCTGGAACTTGCATTTCAGCAGTCTCATTTTCAGATACCTCTTCATGATGAAGGTCCTCAAGAATCTGCTCCATTTCTCGAAAACTCATAGGAAATTCCTCATCATGTCGTGGAGTCATCTTGTTGTTACTAGGCATTTCAAGCTTTTCACGCCGAGTCATCCTCACTTTCCATAATGATGTTTCTCCTTTCGAGGATTCTTCTTTAGAATCCTCAAGAATAGTTCTTGAACCTTTCGAGAGTTCATCATTAGGAGGTGTTTTCTTATTTCCTTCATAGAATACAACATGAATTGATTCTTCAATTTTCTTTGTTCTTTGTTGTAAACTCAGAGGCTTTGCTATTTGTGGAATAACCAAGAAATACACCTTCATCTGCCTTTGGTTGAAATGTTCTCAGATAATCTTTCCCATTGTTTAGAACAAAACATTTACAACCAAATACTCTCAGATGTTTGATATTAGGGGGTCTACCAACCAAGATTTCATAGGGGGTCTTGTCATGGTGTTTGTTTATCAAACATCTGTTCTGAGTGTAGCAAGCTGTGTTTACAGCTTCAACCCAATAAATTTCACTTATTTCAAAGGTCACTAGCATTGTCCTTGTAGCTTCTTTAAGGGTTCTGTTTTTCCTTTCTGCAACACCATTTTGTTGAGGTGTTCTTACAGAGGAAAGTTGGTGTTGTATACCTTTGCAGGTACAAAACTCTTTTATGTACTGGTTGACAAACTCAGTACCATGGTCTGTTCTGATTGCAGATACCTTGTCATTTTTCATGACTTCAAGCTTTTTCAGCAAGTTTGGTATCTCCACCCTGGCATCAGATTTGTGTTTCAGAAAGACAACCCAAGTGAATCTTGAGAAGTCATCTACAACAACCAGACCATACTTCTTTCCTGCATAACTAGTTACAAATGATTCAAAAAGATCCATGTGTAATAGTTGCAGTGGTCTAACACTAGAGTGTCTGATTTTGGACTTGAAAGAGATCTTAGATTGTTTCCCCATCTGACAGGCAGAACAGATACCATCCTTTCTGAAAGATGTTCTGGGAAGGCCAACCACTAACTCTTTCTTGGCAAGTCTGTTCAGAGTTTTGAAGTTCAAGTGACTCATTCTTTTGTGCCATAACCAAAGGCACTTCAGGTGACTTAGATTGACTCACCATGAGACATTCTTCAACAGGCAGATGCCCAATCGGCAACATAAAGACTTTCCGCCACCAACTAAGACTGCTTTGACTCATTGTCAATTAGTTTGTGATTTAGCTTTGAATTTTATAGTAAAACCTGTTCGCAAACCTGCTCATGCTAAATAGATTATATTTCAAATCCTTAACATGTAATACGCGTGATTGTTAAAGTCCCCAATTTGACGCTGCAAATCCCGAGAGGGATTTAATTCTCCAAGAAATCGATATCCGTCCCGTGTTGCAAGCTTTTTAATCGACCAGATTTGCTTTGTCTCCTGTCATGTGCTTTCCGCATCCACTATCAAATAGCCATTGTGCTTTAGTCCAGGAAGCATTCGCACAACAGAAACAGGAGATTAGGTTCTCATATCTTTGATGGAACCGTCAGAATTAAAAGATCTTCCAGTAGGAATCCATTTTTGAATGAATTTCTTTGAAATATTCTTTTGTCTAGCAGGAACATAAGGAGGAATTCTATTTGAATGAATGTTATCATTAGTAAGAATTATTTTCTTCCTTGGTGTGTTCCTAGGTGCTCCATATGATGCTTTCAGATACCTGTCAGGTTCGAGTTTTTTCAAAGAACTTAGCTTTCCTTGCCAGATTTCTTCTAGCCCTGGCATTCAGATTTTCAGTGGCTTGATTTAACTTCCACTTCTGATAATTGCTTTGAGCAATTCTAGCTTTCAGCCATCGTTCTTGCTCCTGCTTGTACTCATGAGCAAGTTGTTTTCCGATGCCTTTGTAGCCAATACCGTTTCGAGCACTTGAAGCTATCTGAGATCTTTTCTCAGCTTTTTGCTAGTCTCGTTGGTCCAATTTCTTCCGTAAAAGTGACATGGGAGAATTTGCCAGCTCCTGCAATTCTACCTTTTTGAGAGACATAGCACTGTGGGTGTTTACACTTTTCAGTGTTGTGTTTCTTTTCAGAGACGTGCCCAACAGTTTTGTTTTTTACTTGTTTTTCCCACAAAGGTTTCGTCGCAACTGCCTTTCCTTTCATTGTTATTAAGAACTATTTTCTTCCTTGGTGCTCCATTTGGTGCTTTCAGATACCTGTCAGGTTTCTGAGTCTGCTTCTCAGCAAACTTAGCTTTCCTAGCCAGATTTCTTCTAGCACTGGCATTCAGATTTTCAGTGGCTTGACTCATCTTCCACTTCTGATAATTGCCGTGAGCAATTCTAGCCTTTAACCATCGTTCTTGCTCTTGTTTATACTCTCGAGCAAGTTGTTTCCCGATGGCTTTATAGCCAATGCCATTTTGAGCGCCTGGTGCTATCTGAGTTCTCATCTCAGCAGCTTTGCTCGTCTCTGGAACGTCTTGTTTCTTTTCAGAAAACATGACATAGGAGAATTTGCCAGCTCTTGCAATTCTTCCTTTCTGACAGACATAGCACTCTGGAACCTTTTCAGTGTTATGTTTCTTTTCAGAAATGTTCCCAACGATTTTCCTTGGGACTTGTTTTTCCCACAAAGGTTTGGTCGCAACTGCCTTTCCTTTGTTAACAACCTTAGTTCTCTGACCAATGCTATAGGTTGTTTGGGAACCACCTTGCTGAGTACTGACAAATGTTCTTCTTTCATCACTCTTATTCAGAGTGGTAGAACTATTTGTTTGTGTGTCCAGCCCAAGTCCTCTCTTTTCTGAAGGATCTTTTAAATAATATTGTGCTTCAGTAAGAGTGTCACTAGCTTTGGCATAAGATTGAAAAGATAGTTCTTTCTTTTTGAGTTCTTTATTCTTAGAAAGAAGATCTTCACATTTCTTTTGAAGTTTGGCCAATGCTTCTTCATGTGACTTTTCTGTCTCAGATATCTGTGCTTTGAGAAATGCATTTTCAGCATCCTTTTTCTCAGATATCTTGAGTAATTGTGTTTTTCCTTTACAAGAGAATTCTTTTCTTCTTCAAGGATTTCGGCTCTAGCTCGGACCATCAGAAATTCTCTTTCGTAGAGGTCAAGTTCTCTCCTGAGATGTTCCAGATCTTTGATTCCTTCCTCATCACTTTTGTAACTGTAACAAGAAGTATGTGTTACCTCATCAGCCATTAGACAAGGTTCAATGTTGGAGATATCTAGAAAGATTTCTTCAGCCACTCCACACACTTCTTTCTTCTTTTGACCAACGTCAATCACTTCATGAGAAACACTACCACCCATCTCTGGAGAAGGCAGTGTGGAATCATCTGAGTCTTCATCCTCAGAATCAGACTCAATGTCTAGAGCATCCAGTTGTATTTGTATTTTCTTTTTTTCCTCAGTGAGCAGAGCTCGCTGACTTCTCTTGAAGTTTCTTCTATCTTTCTTGTCGCCTGTCTTTAGCTTGTTGAGGGCAGGGCAATCCTTTTTGAAATGACCAGTTTTCTGACAATAGAAATAGATATCATTTCTGATTTCTGCTTCCTCAGTACTAGATGCTTTCGGAGACGGCTTATTCAGCGAGCTTGACAGTTGCATATTTTTGTACTGGTGATAGTTTGAGCCTAGATGCTTTTTCAGCTTCTCTTTGGGTTTTCTTCTCTCAATCTCTCGACTGACATATTTTCTCATTTGCTTTACAGCGAGAGCATCCTCAGTTACCTCCTTGCCTTCCTTCTTTGCAGAAGTTCCTTGGGCAACTAGAGCAACATTCTGCAACTTTGCAGTTGTTTGTTCTCTTTGAGCTGTCTCATAGTCAACAGTGGCAAGGTGAGAGAAAAGTTCCACTGGAGTGATATCTAGCATTCCTTGGTTAAAGTAGAAAAACTTTGTATGCTCCCAGTTATGATTTAGACTTCTCACAATAGTCTTAATCATTTCTGGTTGGGTATATCTACTACTTTCGCTAAGTGCAACCATGTCACTCATGAGTGTTGTAAACCGGAAATCTAGTTCTTCAAGAGTCTTTGTGGGACCTTGTTTAAAGTTTTGGAATTTGAGCTTCAAAACTTCGAACTTATTTTCCTTTGTTTTCTCAGTGCTGACACATATTTCTTCAATCAGTTTCCAGGCCACTTTCGCCATTTTTGCACCCCTACGCTTTACATCAGATGTGCTCTGGAGTAGAACGTATGATGATATTGCGAGCCTGGCCATCTAGTCGATTTCTCTTGGCATCTTCCGATGTCCAGAGCTCTCTGGGCTTTGGCTCGTAAATAACTTGACTGGTAGGTCTCCCACTGGTTGACGCATCTGTCTGTGAAGACCCATCGCTTTGTTCTCTGTCTCTACCATTAGAAACCTCCATGACCTACTTGAGTTTTTGAATGACTATGGGGCCATTCTTTATCACGTCGATCATTTCGTCACTGATGGCTTCTAGGTGGAGCATCATGTTGTTCTTCCATTTCTCATAATTCTCTGGCTTGAGAATTGGGGCGTCTCATAAAGACATCCTGCAGCAAACACACTAAACAAACAAATCAAGTGTAGTAGAAAAGTAGTTAGTTGGCACTTATCTGGGATCTAGGTTAAGTGCAGAAGGCTTGGGAACCTCCTGCTCTGATACCACTTGTTGGTCCAGATAACGACAAAGTAAAAGACTAGAAGGGGGGGGGGGGTGAATAGTCTTTTAAACCTTTTGTCGATAAACACAGTTTCTCAGATATCTGTGAAGATATCTGATACTTATTTTCAGAGAGCGGAAGACTTTTCTTTGATAAGTGTACGTGCTCAGCAAGATATGTGTAAATACTTAGCAAGGTAAATAAAGCAAGTAATAAATTGTAGAAAGTAAATAACACAAGTCTTTTATAGTGGTATATGAAGTTGGCGTAATCCTTCAACTAATCCACTTCGGCCTTTCTCAGACCTAGAATCCACTAAGACAAATAATTGAGGTAACCTTACAAGTATATTCTCTCGATTCCTAAATACACTAGGTTCCCAACCAAGTGTCCCCCCCTGAGTTATTCCCCAGCCAAATACCTCCTGTACTCAGAAACCTTTATGAGCTATTCCTCAGTTTCCCAAACTAAGTACTTCTAACGCTCAGTAACCTTGGAGTTATTCCTTAGTTTCCCAAACTAATTACTTCCTATACTCCACGCCGATTAAGGTGTTGGTTAAGGTAGTTTGTCAGGTGAGCTTCTTTAATAACTTGTTCAGTAATGCAAATAGCTCTATGAATCAAGTATACTTAATACACTTTTCACTGTATGGTATCTTGTTCTTTACTGACCCAAGTCTATGATAAGTGTTTAAGAGAATGAATCTCATATATGAAATCTTAATTCAACTCCTTCACAGATAACAATGGTTGTTAAGGATCAGGACACGTAGAACTTTTGTGCTACTTAGAATCAAGAGCTTTGGTCGGAACAGAAAGCTTGAAGGTAAGTAGTATGCTTGAGAGAGCTTGTGTGAATATTCAGTGTTCTTGGTGTAAGTTCTGTGTGTCTATATTCTCAAGCATTCTAAGTGTTGATATTTATAGATGAATTTGAGTGCCGTTTGAATAGTATCCATTAGGCTTAAATCAAAATCAAACTATTGATATCTGAGTATAGTACTGTTGCACGTTTGTCTTCTTCTTCAGAGACTACCGTTTTTGTTTAGACATTTCTGTCCGCACATTTAATGCATTGTACTATAATTTGTCCTGTAGTGCCAACGAAACTATGCATGTTTTCTGAAGCTTTGCACATGCTTTTCCAGAGACTATCACAACTCCAGATACCACTTTGTTAAAAATATATTTTTTCCCCGAAACATCATCTTTATCCAAGGTATCTGAGTGCAGATATCTATGGGCACTTTTCCTCATTTCAGAAACCTTGTATTCTCATATATCTTTTGCAACACTTGTTTATTGAAGCAATTGTTTCTTCAAGATATCTGGACATAGGTATCTGATAACTTTTGTCTTCAGCAATCTTGTGTAGTCTTCAAAACTTCATTTTATAGTTAAGCTTCTCCTGTTGGATGCCTTCTTCTTGGTCTTCTTCAAGAAAATAAAAAATTACATTTAGAGACCTAACATCCTATATAAGATTTACTAGACTATCATACTTAGTGAGTTTCCTCTTTTACAGATATTCCTGATTTTCCTCTTTACAGATATTCCTGAGCTAAGATAAGTCATTAGGTCGCTGATCAAAATCTAAACAGATATTCCTAACAAGAACAAAGATTTGAGAAATCTGTGAAGGGTTTTTCTATTTCTGTGTAAGTGTGAATGTTGGATTAGGCGAAAGTGATTTCTTTTGCCAAAATCCTATATATATAGCAAACTGAATTCAACAGACATATACACACAAATTAATTTTGTGTATATGTATCTGTGTACGTGCAGAGTGGCGTGGGTGAAAACTGCTTTGCATTAAATGCTAGTAGGCCATAACTGTTTTTACAGTCCACTACTTTTTATAGAGACTTAATCTTAGCCGTTAATATGGAACGCCCATTTCATCAAGGGCTTGGATTGCTTCTTCAGCAATAATCACAATCACTACATGTAATCGTGCCCAATTAATGAAATTTGGCGAGTAGCTATCTGAATCACATTTCTTCTGTGTGACTAAGGGACAGTTTTCTGAATATCTCAATGCAACTGTTCATATATTTCACAAATATAGAAATAATACAAAACACAAGAGAGTAGCCGACTACAAATAGTTGTACTACATTCTTGTTTTGTGTTCCCCCTCACTAAGTGATCTCATAGATATCTGAGTACGCGTCTCAGAAATCTTTAAATAGTCATTTTGCTCTCAACCTTTGATATCTGAGTACCCGTCTCACATACCTTTTGGCTAAGTGTTTCACCTTTTGACTTTGATATCTGGATTCCCGTTCCAAATATCTAATCCCTTCTTTTTCTTCCTTTGTCTTACTGAGTTCCTGTCTTATTGACCACTCTTTTAGCTCCTTGATAGTTCCATTAACCCAAGACTATGTCTCAAGGTTAGGAATCTACTTTCTTGCAGAAGCTTTGTGAAGATATCTGCAAGTTGATCTTCAGTACCAATCTTGAGTATGTCAATATTGCCTTTTTCAACATGATCTCTAATGAAGTGATGTCTAACATCAATGTGCTTTGTTCTAGCATGAAACTTGGGATTCTGAGTGATTGCAATAGCACTTGTGTTGTCACAGAAGATGGGAGTTTTCTCTTCGTTAATCTCATAGTCTCTGAGTTGTTGATGTATCCACAAAATTTGTGAAGCACAACACCCAGCAGCAATATACTCTGCCTAAGTGGTTGTTGTGGCACTTAAGTTTTGTTTCTTGCTGAACCATGATATTAGTCTAGCACCAAGGAATTGACAAGTTCCTGAGGTACTTTTCCTATCAAGAATTGATTGAGCATAATCGGCATCAGAATAGCCAACCAAACTCATTCCACTATCTTTTGAATACCACAATCCAACTTCTACAGTACCTTTCACATACCTTAGAATTTTCATAGCAGTGTTGTAGTGTGATTGCATTAGATTTGTTTGAAATCTTGCACACACACCAACTGCAGTGAGGTATAGTAGATACCCAATTAATTTCCTATACTTGTGTTTTTCAACATTCTTGTCAGATTCAGTATAGGTCATTTTGGTTCCAATTATCATAGGTATCTTAGAATTCTTTTCAGAAGGCTTTAGATTAAACTTGTTGAGCATATCTTTTGCATACTTTGTTTTACTAATGAATATTCCATCATCAAGTTGCTTGACTTGCAACCCTAGAAAGTAATTCAATTCTCCCATCATGCTCATCTCAAATTTACTGTTCATGAGCTTAGCAAAGTCTTCACAAAGTTGCTTGTGCTTGGATCTAAAGATTATGTCATCAACATATACTTGGACTAAGAGTAGTTTTCCATTATGGTTCAATGTAAAGAGAGTTTTATCAACTTCTCCTTTCTTCAATCCACTTTCCAACAAGTATTTAGCCAATGTATCATACCATGCTCTTGGAGCTTGTTTCAGTCCATATAGAGCTTTCTGTAGTTTATATACCATCTTGCTTTCCGAGGAAACTTCAAAACCTGGTGGTTGATCAACATAGACTTCTTCAGCAAGCTCACCATTTAGAAATTTACTCTTCACATCCATTTGGTAAACTTTAAAGTCATTATGGGCTGCAAAGGCTAGAAATAGTCTGATTGCATCCAATCTTGCAACTGGAGCATATAACTCATCAAAATCTAGTCCTTCAGTCTGGGTGAATCCCTTGGCAACCAACCTTTCTTTGTTACTGGTTATTTCACCAGATTCATTCATTTTGTTTCTGAAAACCCACTTAGTTCCAATGACAGATATTCCTTCAACAAATGGAACTAGTTTCCAGACTTCGTTTCTCTGAAACTGATCCAATTCTTGTCGTATTGCAGAGATCCAATCTTGGTCTTTTAATGCTTCTTCAATAGTCTGTGGTTTAATATTGGAAATGAAACATCCATAAAAAGATTTTGCATTTTCTGCAATTGCTCTCCTAGTTTTTACCCCTTGGTCCAATGGACCTATCACATCCTTTACAGGATGATCGCTTATCTATTTTATAATGGGTTTTGAACTAGTGGGATCACTATCATGTTGATCTGAATGTGAATCACTATGATTGTAATAAGATACTTGTTCAACACCTGAGATATCTGGCACAGGTGATGTGCAATAGATATCTGACACTTGTTCAGTGTCTGGGGTATCTGAGTTTGGCATTTCAGTAACCTCCGACTTAGAAACCTCTTCATAATGAAGATTCTCAGTGATTTGATCCATTTATGGATTTCTTAGAGGAAACTCTTCATCATGCCTTAGAGTTATCTCGTTGTTACTAGATATTGGTTGTCTTTCATCGTCAGACTCATCGTCTAAGTGTATGAAATAATTATTACCTCTCTAAAATTCTTGTTCAGAATCATTGATCATTAGTTCTTTGAACCTATCTAAGAGTTTTTCATTCAAGGGTACTTTCTTGTTTCCTTCATAGAATACCACATGGACAGATTCTTCAATCTTTTATGTCCTTTTGTTGTATACTATATAGTCTTTGCTATTCATTGAATAACCAAGAAATACACCTTCATCTGTCTTTGGTTGAAATGTTCTTAGATATTCTTTGCCATTGTTAAGAACAAAACATCTGCAACCAAACACCCTTAAATGTTTGATATTAGAAGGTCTACCAATCAATAACTCATAGGGAGTCTTGTCATGGTGTTTGTTGATCAAACATCTATTCTGAGTGTAGCATGCTGTATTTATAGCTTCAACCCAATATATTTCACTTATTTCAGTGTCAGCTAGCATTGTTCTCGCTGCTTCTTTTAGGGTCCTATTCTTCCTTTCAACAACACCATTTTGTTGTGGTGTCCTTACTGAAGATAGTTGATCTTGTATACCTTTACAGGTGCATAATTCTTTCATATATTGGTTTAAAAAATCAGTACCATGGTCTGTTCTGATCACAGATACCTTGTCATTTTTCATGACTTCAAGCTTATTCAGCAAGCTAGGTATCTCGACCCTTGCGTCAGATTTCTATTCGAGGAAAACAACCCAAGTGAATCTCGAGTAGTCATCCACAACAACCAGACCATATTTCTTTCCTGCATAACTTGTTACAGAGGAATCAAAGAGATCCATATATAATAGTTGCAGTGGCCTCACACTAGAATGTCTAGTTTTAGACTTGAAAGATGTTTTGGCCTGTTTCCCTAATTGGCAAGTTGAACATACATTATTCTTTCTGTATGCCATTTTAGGTAATCCAACAACCAACTCTTTCTTAGCTAGCTTGTTCAGAGTTTTTATATTCAAGTGACTCATTCTTTTGTTCCATAGCTAATTTTCTTCAGTGTAGCCATATTGACTCACCATGAGCCATTCTTCAGTTGTGGCAGATTCCCAGTCAGCAACATAGAGACTTCCTTTTCGCCTAGAAACCAAGACTACCTGCTTTGACTCATTGTCAATCAGTTTGTAGAATTTTGATTTGATCTTTACTAAAAACCCTTGTCAGCAAATTGACTCATGTTTGGGAGATTATATTTCAATCCCTTTACATGAAGTACACCAGAGATTGTAAGGGCTCCCAATTTCAAATCTCCAAATCCTACAGTTGGATTTACTTCTCCTCCAGCAAACCTAATATCTGGTCCAGTGTTACAAACTTTGTAGTTGACCATATTTGCTTTATCTCCTGTCATGTGCTTCCCACATCCACTATCGAAATGACATGTCAGATTCTTCTTTAGAGTGTTCTGCACAAGACATAAAATAGGAGTTAGGTTCTCATTTTAATAATGGAACCTTCCAGATTAATCATTCTTCCAGTAGGAATCCATTTTTGTTTGTATTTCTTAGGAACATGCTTTTGTCTAATAGGAACATAAGGAGGAATTCTATGTAAATGAGAAGAAACATTGTTATTAAGAATTATTTTCGTTTTTGGTGTGTTCCTTGGTGCTCCTCGTGGTGCTTTCAGACACCTGTCAGGTTGTTGATTCTGCTTTTAAGCGAACTTAGCATTCCTTATCAGATTTCTTCTATCCCTGGCATTCAGATTGTTTGTGGCTTGTTCTTTTTTCCACTTCTGATTATTACTGTGAGCAACCCTAGCTTTTATCCATCGTTCTTGCTATTGTTTATACTCACGAGCAAGTTGTTTCCTGATAGCTTTGTAGCCAATGCCATTTCGAGGACCTGGTGCTATCTGTGTTCTCTCAGCAGCTCTGCTAGTCTCTGGAATGTCTTTCTTTCCAAAAAAAATATAACATTGGAAAATTTACCTACTCCAGCAATCTTTCCTTTCTGAGAGACATAGCACTATGGGTGGTTACACTTTTCAGTGTATTGTCCCTTTACAGGAACTTTCCCAACAGATTTCTTAGGGACTTGTTTTTCCCTTAAAGGTTTGGTGGCAACTGCCTTTCCTTTGTCAATAGCCTTAGCTTGCTGACCAATGCTATAGGTTGTTTGGGAACTACCTTGCTGAGCACTAACAAATGTCATTCTTTCACCACTCTTATTCAGAGTGGTAGAACTATTTGTTTGTGTGTTCAGCCCAAGTCCTCCTTTTTTCTGAAGAATCTCTTAGGTAAGAGTGTACTTCAGTGAGAGTGTCACTTGCTTTGGCATAAGATTGGAAAGATAATTCTTTCCTTTTGAGTTCCACATTCTCAGAAAGAAGACCTTCGCACTTCTTTTGAAGTGTATCCATTGCCTCTTTATGTGACTTCTCTGTCTCAGATATCTGTGCTTTGAGAAATGCATTTTCTGCATCCTTTGTCTCAGATATGTTGGTCAGTTGTGAATTTTCCTTTTCAAGAGATTTCTTTTCATCTTCAACAATTTTGACTCTAGCTTGGATCACAAAAAATTCTCTTTCATAAAGATCATGTTCCCTTCTGAGATGTTCTAGATCTCTGATTCCTTCCTCATCACTCTCATAATTTATAAATTGAGAAATGTTGGTTACCTCATCAGCCATTAGGCAAGACTCAATGTTTGAGCAATCTGGATAGATCTCCTCAGCAACCCCACACATTTCCCTTTTCTTTTGACCAAAGTCAACCAAATCATGAGTGATGCCACATAACTCAGGTGAAGGTAGCTTGGAGTCATATGAGACTTCTTCCTTAGATTCTGACTCAATATCAAGAGCATCTAGTTGGATTTGAATATTTTTCCTTTCTTCAGTGAGCAAAGCTCTCTAACCTCTCTTGAAATTTCTTCTATCTTTCTTGTCACCTATCTTTAGCTTATTGAAAGGTGGTACCTTTTAAAATGACTGTGTTTTGACAATAGAAACATATATCGCTTCGATTTCCGCCTCAAGATTAGATGCTTGTTGACCTGCTTGTTCAAATGAGCTTGACAATGTGATATTTTTGTACTGGTGACAGTTTGAGCCTAGATGCTTTTTCAGCTTCTCTTTGGCTTTTCTTCAATCAATCTCTTGACTGAAATATTTTCTCATTTGCTTTACAACAAGAGAATTTTCCTTAGTTACTTCTTTGGTATCCTTCTTTTTAGAAGTACCTTGTGTCACTAAAGCAACAATGTGAACTTTCTCAGCAATCACTTGTCCTCTCTGAGTAGTTTCATAGTTGACAGTAGCTAAGTGAGAAAACAGTACTACTGGAGTGATATTTGGCATTCCTTGGTTGAAATAGAAGTATTGAGTATGTTCCCAGTTTGGATTCAAGCTTCTCAAGATAGTCTTAACCTTTTCAGAGTTAGAATATCTCTCACTTTCACCAAGTGCAGCCATTTCACTCATCAGTGTGGTAAACCAGAAATCTAGTTCTTCAAGTGTCTCTGAGGGACCTTGTTTGAAGTTTTGGACTTTGAGCTTCAAAACATCGAACTTATTTTACTTGGTTTTCTCAGTACCGGCACAAATTTCTTCAATCAATTGCAGGCCACTTTTGCCATTTTTGCATCCCACAGTTTACACTGTATGTGCTCTAGAGTAGAACATATGATGATGTTACGAGCTTGACCATACAGCCTATTTCTCTTTGCATCTTCCGATGTCCAGAGTTCTCTGGGTTTTGGCTCATAAATAATTCGACCGGTAGATCTTCCACTGGTTGACGCATCTGTTTGTGAGGAACCATCACTATCTTTACCAACGGGTTCTTTGTCATTGGAGTCCTTGTCTCGACCATTAGAAACCTCCATGACTTGTTTGAGTTGTTGAATGACTATGGGGCCATTCTTTATAACTTCGATCATTTCGTCACTGATGGCTTCTAGGTGGAGCATCATGTTGTTCTTCCATTTCTCATAGTTCTCTGGCTTGAGAACTGGAGCGTCACTTAAAGACATCCTACAGAAAACACACTAAACAAACAAATCAAGTGTAGGTGAAAAGCAGTTAGTGGCCACTTATTTGGGATCTAGGTTCAGTCCAGAAGGCTAGGAAACCTCCTGCTCAGATACCACTTGTTGGTCCAGATAACGACAAAGTAAAAGACTAGGGGGGAGGGTTGAATAGTCTTTTGAAACTTTTGACGATAAAACAGTTTCTCAGATATGTGCGAAGATATTTGATACTTATATTCAGAGAGCGGAAGACTTTCTATAAGATATAAGTGTGTAAATACTCACTTATATTCAGAGAGCGGAAACCTCCTGCTCTGATAAGTGCACGTGCTTTATAAGATATAAGTGTGTAAATACTCACCAAGGTAAATAAAGCAATTAATAAGTTACAGAAAGTAAATAACACGGATCTTTATAGTGGTATCTGAGGGTGGCGTAATCCCTCAACTAATCCACTCGCCCTTTCTCAGGACTTAAAATTCACTAAGATAGATATTGAGAATCCTTACAATAATCCTATCCCTTGATCCCCTTTTACACTAGGTTCCCAACCAAGTGTTCCCCCCTGAGTTATTCCCCGGCTTTCTCAGCCAAGTACTTCCTGTACTCATAAACCATTGAGCTATTCCTTAGTTTCCCAAACTAAGTACTTCCTGTGCTCAGTAACCTTGGAGTTGTTCCTTAGTTTCCCAAACTAAGTACTTACTGTACTCCACGCCATGTGTGGTGTTGGTTAAAGTAGTTTGTCAGGTGAGTAGTCTTAATAACTTTCTCAGTTTTGTAGGAATACTTTATAGAACAAGAATCACTTAACACACTTCATAATGTGTGGTGATATGTTCTTCACTGACCCAAGTCTATGTTAAATGTTCTAGAGAATGAATCTTAGATACTTGATCTTTTGATTCAACTCCTTCACAGATAACAATGCTTGTTAAGGATCAGGACACTTAGAACTTTCGTGCTACTCATAATTTAAGAGCTTTATCGCAACAGTAAGCTAGAGAATAAGTAGGTTGAAGGCTTGTATGCTTGAATGAGTAAGTTCGTAGATTTGTAAGTTCTGTGTGTTCAAATGTATCTTTCAAGCATTCTAAGTGTTGGTCCAGATAACGGCAAAGTAAAAGACTAGAGGGGGGGGGGGGGTGAATAGTCTTTTAAAACTTTTGTCGATAACAAATATTTCTCAGATATCTGATACTTAGAATCAGAGTGCGGAAGACTTAATAAAGATAAGTGTAGAAACAGTTAATAAGTGTGTGTGTGTTGCTGAAGTATAAATACAGAAATGTAAATGACACAGCAAGTATAGTGGTATCTGGAGGTGGCGTAATCCTCCAACTAATCCACTTCGGTCTATCAGAGACCTAGAATTCACTAGAACAGATAATTGAGATAACCTTACAAAAATCCTATTCTAAGATTCTGAACAATTGGTTCCCAACCAAAAGTTCCCCCGAGTTGTTCCTCAGATTCTTCAAATAAGTACTTCCTATACTCGTAAACCTTTGAGTTGTTCCTAGCTTCCCAAGCTAAGTACTTCCTATACTCAAAAACTTTGAGTTATTCCTTAGTTTCCCAAATCAAGTACTTCCTATACTCCCAGAACCTTGGAGTTATTCCCCATTTTCAAACTAAGTACTTCCTATACTCCACGCTTTCGTGTTGGGTTTCGTTTGAGTTGTCGATGAGCGCCTTAATAACTTTTCGCTTATTCAGATAGCTCTGTGAACTAAGTTACTTAATACACTTTACAACAGATGGCATCTAGTTCGATTTTATCGACCTAAGTCTTATGATATCTGCTCAAGAGAATGAATCTTTATAGTTGATCTTTGATTCAACTCCTTCACAGATAGCTTTGCTTGTTTAGGATCGTGACACTTAGAACTTCAAGAGTTTACTCAAGATCACAAGCTTTAGTTGCAATGTAAAGCTTTGATAATAAGTAAGAAGCTTTGAGAGAGTAAGATCGAGATCGTATGTTTCAACAGATTCAAGGTTTCGAGTTGTTCCGTGTTCTCTCAAGTTGTCTAAGTGTTGATATTTATAGATGAATTTGAGTACCGCTTGAATAGTATCCGTTAGGCTCAAATTCAACTATCGATATCTCAGGTGTATAGATCAGTAGGTTTTGTCTTCTTCTCGGTTGCCGCTGCTTTTACTCGTACATCTCTCGTCTGCATTAAATGCTTTGTACTATACTTTTGTCCTCAGAGTGTCAACTAACTATGCATTGTATCGTAGACTAGACTTGTTGTCCGATTCTTTGCATGTCCTTATCTTCATTCTTCGATACCACTTGTATTGATTGAAACAACCTTGTTTCTTTTCGTAAACGTGTTTAACGCCAAGGTATCTCGAGAATGTATATCCGTGGACACTTTCTTGTCTTCAGATATGTATCTCATTTCTCGAGATATCTCTTGTGACACGCTTGTTTGTTTGAAATCGTCAAGGCTTCACAAGATATCCGCTAAGATATCTCAACAATGATTCAGAATCTTGTGCGCTTTTCTTCAAATCTTCAAATTTTGTCGAGCTTCATTGGATGTCTTCTTCTTGGTCTTCTCTTCATAAAATAAAATTACATTTTGAGACCTAACATCCTATACAAGATTAGCTAGACTATCATACTTAGTGGGTTTCCTCTTTACAATGTTCAAGTGAACCAAGAGTACTAATCACCTTTTCGAGACTAAGATAAGTCATCATGTTGTCAACAAAATCTAAACAGATATTCTAACAAAATATCTAACAAATTTCCATTTTGATCAAATAACGATGACTATCTTCCTATTACAACTGATGAGGAAACAATCCACCACTTAATCATTTCTTATGATCTTTCAATTCATATAATTATGCGTAAAGTAGACATCAACCAAATCACAAGGTGTGATCTTTGCTGACAAGTTATCTTTTATAAAATACTATCTGAGAGTAAGTTCTTCAGATAAGTCGCAACTTAAGATTACAGATAACTTTAATACAGAATACAGTTGAGCTCAGTCAGCAAAATACAGCAAAAATTACATAGTAAATTAGGACAACAGGAGTAACCAAGCTCCAAGTAAACATCCTAAAGAACTAGTCTTCAAGTCTTCAATCTTCAAGTCTTCAACAAAGTTTCTATGGATCACCAAGAATTTCCTATCTCCAACCTTTTTATGTCATCGTAATAATCATAAAGAAGAGTTCGATAAGCATCTCTGTGTCTCCGCAAATCCACGACTTTTGTAGGTTTTGGGATTTTTCTGGCAAAATGCTCAACCCATGTACTTTCCCCATTTCCAGCATGCTCTATTCGATATCCGAAAGCTTGAAATGGAGATAATCTTCGATATCCGATGTCACCTTGTATTGATCTTCCGCCGATAGAACGACTCTAGTGGTTCCACAAAGAAGTCTTGGTCTCAGGCTCGCACATCATCCGGCTTTCCATATGGACAATCATCGAGAGGTCCTTCTTCGGCTTCAGCCTTCGACAACTTCAAAATCCAACCATGCTTTGATGTGATTGGTGTTGATCAAGGTAGGTTTATTTTTCTCCATGCCATGAGTTGTTTATGGATCGTTCTCGAAATCTTGAATTTACCAATAGATGCTTAAGTTCCGTAATCCAATAGCCATTTTTCCGATGGATGCACCAGAGATGAGGAATCATTGTCATACTTCACATACTCAATTTTGGCTTCTTCCGCCCTCGAGTGGAAGTCGACTTTGTCTTTGCTCGCCTCTCACATTTTTCTCGTTTGAATTCTCTTTGGGGTTGTTGCTTGAAGAACTACCACCCTGGATAGACTTGGTATTTACAGAGGGTGTTTTAGCTGCTAGTGGCTTTGCAGCTATGGGCTCAGTTAGGCTTTCAAGTTTCCTTTTTCTGTGAAGAGGAGCTTCATCTTCATCAGTCTCTTCATCATCATCAAGATCAACTCTTGTGAGATTTTTGCAGCCTTCTTCATTGCCCTGGGATTTGATTTGACCTTCTTCTTCTTCTTCAGAAGATTCATCAATCCCTCTAACTTGTCTTCTCCTTGGAGCCTTGGTACTCCTTGGAGGTTTCTGTGCCATGGCCCTTGTTACCATTTTGGTTCCTTCAGTAGGTCTCTGGGAAGCAGCTTGGCTTGAGAAGGATTCATAGATTCTGAGTGGTGGCTGGGAAGTTTTTCTTCTTCCTTTCTGAGCAGCACCAGCTCCAGATTTCTTCTTGTTTTCATCTCCTTCTTCCCATTCCCCCTGACTTTGAGGTCCAGATTTGTACTTTCTTTCCCCCTTAGTCATTGTCATTGACTACCTCATAAAGGAATCTGAGAGAGAGTCAAAATGCCCTTGTAAATAGTGTAGGCAGTGACTAACTTCTGAAGTTTGGCTTTGAGCTCCTGATTTTGTTTGATAAGTCCATTGTCCTTATCAGTGAGCTCTGCCAATGGGCCTAGGATGGCATCTGCTTTTCCAGCAGTGTAACTTGCCTCTTGAAAAGATTTTTCGGCTAAAGACACATCATCGTCCCTTGTCATTATCATCCTTTTGGTGATGATCAATGGGAGGTTCATCAAAGAAATTTTCATTCATTTCTTCCTCCTCATCATCTTCAGATACAAGATTGATCACTTCCGGGATAGTGATCTTCTGCCCATTAACTTCTTCTTGTTCAGAAGGTATGAATTGCAGAGTCTGGGGCAGAACTGGCTTGAATGCCATCTGTAATCTTGTCTGATCATCTGCCTGTTCAAAGGCATGTATCAAACTATGCGCCACTTCTCTAGAAAAGTCCTTGTGTAGTAGAGTCGCAACTGTATGTTGTTCTGTAGAGAACATTGCTTGGACATATGTTTCCAGGTCAAGAGCTCGTGCCCGTCTGGTTGGTTGATCAGTTATTCTCAATATTTCAGAGAGATCAGAGCACCTTAACTTCTGCCATTTCTTGAAGCATTGAATGTGCTTTGGCAAAGTGTGAGCTTTGAAAAGTGAAGTAGTCCCTTGTTTCTTTAATGGGAACTCGCTGCATCTGCTTGAGCTCAAAGAAAGAGTTTTGAGTGAGTTTCAAAACTTTGGTAGATATCCGAGTAGAAGTGTAGTTTAGTTTCGAGTTACCCGAGTAAGAACATCGCTCGATACTTGTTCCCATCGGGACAATTGGTGTCTCGATATCTTGGTGAGGTGGAGACTTGGAAGTCCGTCCTCATCAACCTTTCTTTCTTGAACCCGAGAATTAACATTATCACAATACTTAGGAATTTTATCAAGAAGAAATTTAAGTGACAAGTCGATATCCGAGAGGTCAATTACCTCCATGGGAGGCTCAGATATTGTCTCTCGAGACTTGTGCGCCTCGAATCTTTTCTGTGATGAAGCCCTTGATGCCTCATCAATTTCCATAAAGGTGGAATGTCACAACTTTGTCCCTTGCACTTCTACTCGATTGAGCCTGTAAGTAGATAGTATTGAATAATTTAGAAGAAGTTTTAAGATAACCCAGTGAAAGTACTTATCACCGATTTTCATATACCTTCAAGTTTGAAAGCTCAGTTGATGTGCTTCGTAAACCTTGTTGGTTTCTAGGTTTGTCTCTCGCATTTCGCTTTATCTTCTTCCATCTCATGGAGCCTCATAGAAACATTTATCATTAATGATCATACAAACATTTTTATCGAAAAGTTAGTTCTCTTTAAGAATCATTTACCGTGGCATGTGCTCGATTTCTCAAGAGTCGAGGTTGAAGGAACCTCTTTTTCAAGATCTCGAGGTTTTTTCCTCTTGTTCTTCCATTTCTAACTCACCAGAATAAAGAGATTCTTATAAGGTAACAAGATTTATAAGTATAAAATTTTTCACAAGGTAAGAGTTAAACCACCATTTACCCGAGTAGTTTCAGTCGATTGGTCTCGAACTTGTGACCTTTCTATACATTGGTCGCCTTGTCTCGTTTCGCTTTTGTTTGAAGTTTCGTACTTCACACCTTCCCGAGTATGCAACTAAGTTGCCTCCCCGATTGATCATTCGAGTAGATGTCTCGCTTGATCCTCTCATCGAGTCGGGGAACCCGCTTCAATTACAGGATTTTCTTCAAAGATACAAGATTGCCGGTATTTCAAAATGGAGTTCATTTACCATTTCATCAACCACTTGTGGCTGTTGTGGTTGTTGTGGTTGTCCGAAGCGTAAGATTGATCACCGAATGTTCTTCCAGATTCTTAGATGTGGCATTTCCATCAAGATTCCGCCAATACTAAGATACCACTCATTAGGGCTTTGTGAAGTGCAAGAGAGTCATTCTCGATGATGTGTTTGCACCAACAACCTTTGCTATAGGTTCAAGAACCCGTGGTGTAGTTTTTCTTCGATACCTTATCACCGCCATTTGTTCAAGAACCTTAGCCCTCTTTGATTTTTCTAGGACTTGAGAGATGACTAGTTCATCATTTTCATCGCCGAGCTCTCATCAAGATTGGGAACCGATTGGTCCATTATTCCCAAGGGTTTCAAGATGGGCTTGGTGTTTTTCACCACTTTTGGCAGCATTCACGAGTTCATCAGCAAGGCTTTCTACATTAGTCGCAACATTTCTGAAAGCACTTTCTCTTGCTGAGTCTACTTGTTCAGTAGGTGATAACTCTTTTGCAGCATTTATGAGTTCATCTGCCATGTTTGTAGAATTGACAACCTCTTTGGGTGTGTCTTCTGATTTGCCAGCAGACTTCTTTCTTGAAGTTCTGGGCTTCTTGGTCGCAACCTTTTCTTCAGATATCTTTTCAGATTTTCTCTTCTAAGGACCTTTCTGAGACCCAGTAACCTTTTTCATCAGATTTGTATACTCATACTTGTAGAGTAAGTTACTGTTGGCTATTTTAGCCGTCTCTCTGAGCTCAATGCCAAGCTTTTCCAGCAAGTAGCATATCTTCGCACTATATCCCATCGTGGCCTTGGCTCAGTCCTTTAACAATCTTAGGCTCAAGCCTCAATCTTCTTCACAAATTTCATGAAGGCGCATTTTCCCAGCTTGAAAGGGTTTTCCAAATTTTGTCTTTGTTGATTCAGCAAGAACATCATGATCCATCGTTCGGCTTATCCGTCAAGACCTCCTTGTAGACCATCAAAGAATCTGAAGAATGCAAGCCAAGATATCCCAAAGGAACCAACAGATGTCCGGTTCGGATGTCGAAGTTTGAACTCGGGTGTCTCGATTTCTCAAGATCACACACATCATCAGAAAGTTCTTTAACACCTTCAAGGAGTTCCTCATCTGGTGTTTATTTCAAAATCCTTTCCAAGATTTTGAACCTCAAACGACTTACAAAAGTTGTTAAGTCCGTATGATTTCCTTTCTCGATCGAGGTTTTGATAGACACTATTTCAAAGGTTTCAGATACACAGTGAAATAATCTCGAGTTGTTGTAAAATTCCAACACATTAAGTGATGAAATTCCACTAGGGCGAGCAGATACAAAGCCCTTGATTTGTGCCTTTTCAAGCATGTCAAGAATTAACTTTCTGTCGGCTTGGTTCTCTATTGCAGCCGTGAGGTATTCTCAACCATGGCACCACCCCAAATCATTCTGCGGACTTGAAGTCCAATGGTCGAT
The DNA here is from genome assembly GCA_026545765.1 of Plantago major. Taxonomy (NCBI): domain Eukaryota; kingdom Viridiplantae; phylum Streptophyta; class Magnoliopsida; order Lamiales; family Plantaginaceae; genus Plantago; species Plantago major. Next base: position 83,784,589 of record CM048839.1, on the reverse strand, counting down.
TGAAAGCTCCTACCACCGATTGTTAATAATAACCAACTCGTGCTTGCTTTTCAAGAGTACCAAAGGAGGATCGATTTCGTAGAAGTGTTCTCGAGGCCATCTCTTTAAATAGTAAGGATTTGAAGCTTGTGTTTGAAAGAGATTCGATTGAGTGATTCTTTTCAGAAAAACTTAATCAAGAGATGCAGAGATTTTAGAGAAGTTGCAGAGGATTAGGAGAAGGTTTTTTTGCTTTTGATGTAAGTTGAAATTTCGGATTAGGCAAAAGTGATTTCATTTGCCAAAATCCTATATATATAGCAAGTGAATCTCAATGCATAAATACATACAAATTGATTTTGTGTATACGATTCGTGATTTGCAAACAAAGCGTGAGCAAAAGCTAGTTCGCATTAAATGCTTAGTGGGCCATGTCCGAATGTCAATCAGCTCACTATTTATCAGAAATTAATTTCATTGCTCAGATCAAGCGCTTGAATTCATCAAGGGTCACCATTTTCTCCAAAGAATGATCACAATCAACAAATGTAATTGTGCCCATTTAATGAATTTTGGCTAATAGCTATCCGAATCACAATTGCTGGAGCAAGGACACTGCTCAGATCTGAATTTGTCTTATACTTAGGATTTTCCCAAGTTTTTCATCAAAATAGAAATAGTGTGAGATTCAAGAGAGTAGTTGACTGCAGATAGTTATACTATTCTCTTTTGTGTTCCCCGTTCATAGAATGATTCAGATATCTGAGTTCCCGTCTCAAAGATCTTAAGCTATCATTTTGCTCTTTAGCCTTTTTGACTTCCGGGTTCTGCCCAGATACCTCTTCTCTCTTTTCTCGGATAATTGCCCAGATACCTCTTCTCCGGATTCCTGCTCCGATACCGAACTTTTTCACCATTGGTAGTTCCATTAGTCCAAGACTATGTCTTAAGGCTAAGAATCTACTTTCTTGTAGTGGCTTAGTGAAGATATCTGCAAGTTGGTCTTCAGTCCCAATCTTGAGTATCTCTATATTGCCTTTTTCAACATGGTCTCTGATGAAGTGATGTCTAACATCAATGTGCTTTGTTCTGGCATGAAATTTACGATTCTGTGTAATCGCAATAGCACTTGTGTTGTCACAGAAAATGGGAGTTTTCTTTTCATCGAGTCCATAGTCTTTAAGTTGTTGTTGTATCCACGTAATTTGTGTTGCACAACAACCAAAGAATATATTCACCTCCGTGGTAGAAGTTGCAATTTAGTTTTGCTTCTTGCTAAACCATGAGATAAGTCTAGTGCCCGTAAACCCACAAGTTCCCCGAGGTGCTTTTCCTATCAAGCAATGATCCAAAGATAATCAAAGATCTCGAGTACCCACTAAACTCAATTCACTTTCTAGGATACCACAGCCCTACATCTACTGTACCTTCACATACCTTAATATTTTCATAGCAATGTTGTAGTGTGTTTGCATTGGATTTGTCTGAAATCTAGCACATACTCCAACGGCATATTGAATATCAGGTCTACTTGCAGTGAGGTAAAGTAGTGAACCTATCAATTTCCTATACTTATGTTCTTCAACACTCTTATCTGATTCAGTATAGGTCATTTTGGTTCCAATGCTCATAGGTATCTTAGCATTCTTTCGTAAGGCTTAAGATTGAATTTTGAGCATATCTTTGCATACTTTGTTTGACTAATGGATATTCCATCATTGAGTTGCTTGACTTGCAATCCTAGGAAATAATTCATTTCTCCCATCATGCTCATCTCAAACTTGTTTTTCATGAGATTTGCAAAGTCATTACAAAGTTGCTTGTCCTTAGATCCAAATATGATGTCATCAACATATACTTGAACTAAGAGTAGTTTCCCATCATGATTTAAGGTAAATAAAGTTTTATCAACTTCACCTTTCTTGAAACCACTTTCCAGAAGGTATTTGGCCAAAGTGTCATACCATGCTCTTGGAGCCTGTTTCAGTCCATACAGAGCTTTCTGTAGTTTATAGACCATTCTACTTTCTGAGGAAACTTCAAAGCCAGGTGGTTGCTCAACATAAACTTCTTCTGCAAGTTCACCGTTTAGGAATGCGCTGACATCCATCCGATAAACTTTGAAATTTTTATGAGTCGAAAGGCTAGAAAGAGTCTTATTGCATCCAATCGCAACTGCATATGACTCATCAAAATCTAAGCCTTCACCGAGTGAATCTTGGCAACCAATCTTGCTTTGTTTCGGTTATTTCACCGCTTATTCATTTTGTTTCGAAAACCCACTTAGTTCCAATCACGATGTTCCTTCTATAAATGGAACTAGTTTCCGCACTGCTTTCTCTCAAATTGATCCAACTCTTCTTGCATCAGTAGATCCGCCTTGTCTCCTAATGCTTCTTCTATACTTTTAGTTCAATATTCGAGATGAAACATCCAAAGAGAGAATCAAGATTTTCACTATTATCGCTCCTAGTCCTAACACCTCGATTAATTGGTCGTCCAATTATATCCTTTGTAGGATGATCTTTGATCCATTTCATCAAAGGTTTAGTGCTAGTAGGATCAATATCCAAGTGATCTTAATGTGAATCACTAAGATTTTGATTTGATACTTTTTCAGTATCTGAGATATCTGACATATGGGAAATGTCATGGATATTTGACACTTTTTCAGTGTTAGAGATATCTGAGACATGCATTTCAGCATTCTTATTTTCAGATACCTCTTCATGATGAAGGTTCTCAAGAACTGCTCCATTTCGAAAACTCATAGGAAATTCCTCATCATGTTTGTGAGTCATCTTGTTACTAGGCTTTTCAAGCTTTTCACGCCGAGTCATCCTCACTTTCCATAACGATGTTTTTCCTTTCGAGGGTTCTTCTTTAGTATCCTCAAGAATAGTTCTTTGAACTTTTCCGAGAGTTCATCAAGAGGAGGTGTTTTCTTCCTTCATAGAATACAACATGAACCGATTCTTCAATTTTCTTTGTTCTTTGTTGTAAACTCGTAAGCTTTTTGTGCTTGTGGAATAGCCAAGAAAACACCTTCATTCGCTTTCGTTGAAATGTTCTCAGATAATCTTTCCCATTGTTTAGAATAAAACATCTACAACCAAATACTCTCAGATGTTTGATATTAGGAGGTCTTCCAACCAAAATTTCATAGGGGCTCCTGTCATGGTGTTTGTTTATCAAGCATTTGTTCTGAGTGTAGCAGGCTGTGTTTACAGCTTCAACCCAATATATTTCACTTATCTCAAAGGTCGCCTAGCATTGTCCTGCAGCCTTCTTTAAGGTTCTGCTTTTTCCTTTCTAGAACACCATTTTGTTGAGGTGTTCTTACAGAGGAAAGTTGGTGTTGTATACCTTGCAGTAATAAACTCCTTTATGTAATCGATTGACAAACTCAAGACTATGATCCGCTCGATTGCAGATACCTTTTCATTTTTCATGATTTCAAGCTTTTCAAAGAAGTTTGCATCTCCACCGCATCGATTTAGGTTTCAGAAAGACAACCCAAGTGAATCTTGAGAAGTCATCTACAACAACTGATTCATATTTCTTTCCTCGCATAACTAGTTACGTATGATTCAAAAAGATCCATATGTAAAAGTTGCAGTGGTCTAACACTAGAGTGTCTGATTTTGGACTTGAAAGAGATCTTAGATTGTTTCCCCATCCGACAAAGTGTAATGATACTATCCTTTCTCGAAAGATGTTTGGGAAGACCAACCACTAACTCTTTTCGCAAGTCTATTCAGAGTTTTGAAATTCAAGTGACTCATTCTTTGTGCCATAACCAAGGCTCTTCCGTAGACCAGATTGGCTCACCATGAGACATTCTTCATTGCCAGGCAGATGCCCAATCGGCAACATAAAGATCGCTTTTCCCGACCAACCAAGACCTGCTTTGACTCATTGTCAATTAGTTTGCGATTTAGCTTTGGATTTTATAGTAAAACCTTTGTCCGCAAACCTGCTCATGCTAAATAGATCAGTATTTCAAATCCTTAACATGTAATACGCTGATTGTTAAAGTTCCCAATTTGACGCTGCAAATCCCAGAGAGGGATTTAATTCTCCAAAGAACTGATATCCGGTCCCGTGTTGCAAGCTTTGTAGTCAACCAGATTTGCTTTGTCTCCGCCATGTGCTTTCCGTGATCCACTATCAAATAGCCATTGTGCTTTAGTCCAGAAGCATTCTCGCACAACAGAAATGTGAGATTAGGTTCTCATATCTTTGATGGAACCGTAATCAAAAGTTCTTCCAAAGAGGAATCCATTTTGAATGAATTTCTTTGAAACATGCTTTGTCCGACAGAACATAAGGAGGAATTCTTTTGAATGAAGGTTATCATTAGTAAGAATTATTTTCTTCCTCGTGTGTCCCTAGGTGCTCCATATGATGCTTTCAGATACTGTCAGTTTCTAAGTTTGCTTTTCAAAGAACTTAGCCTTCCTGCTGATTTCTTCTAGCCTCGCATTCGATTTTCAAAGATGCTTGATTTAACTTCCACTTCGATAATTGCTTTGAGCAATTCTAGCCTTCACATCGTTCTTGCTCGCTTGTACTCATGAGCAAGTTGTTTTCCGATGCCTTTGTAGCCAATACTGCTTTGAGCACTTGAAGCTATCTCGAGATCTTTTCTCAGCCTTTGCTAGTCTCTCGTTGATCCAATTTCTTTCCGTAAAAGTGACATGGGAGAATTTGCACCTCGCAATTCTACCTTTTGAGAGACATAGCATCGCTGGTGTTTACACTTTTCGGTTGTGTTTCTTTTCGAGACGCATCTAACAGCTTTGTTTTTGACTTGTTTTTCCCACAAAGGTTTAGTCAGAATCGCCTTTCCTTTGTCAACAATCTTTGTCTTTTCACCGATACTATAGATTGCATGGGAACCGCCTTGTCGAGTACTTACAAATGTTCTCTTTTCTTTACTCTTATTCAGAGTAATAGAGCAATCTGTCTGAGTATTCAGCCAAAGTCCTTTCTTTTCTGAAGGATCTCTTAAGTAAGATTGTACTTCAGTAAGAGTGTCACTAGCTTTGGCATAAGATTGAAAAGATAGTTCTTTCTTCTTGAGTTCCTTGTTTTCAGAAAGAAGATTTTCATAATTCTTTCAGAATTCAAACCATTGCTTTTTCATGTGACTTTTCAGCCTTTATATCTCGAGCTTTGAGAAATGCATTTTCAGCATCCTTTCTCTCAGATTCTTTAACTAATTGAGAATTTTCCTTTTCAAGAGAATTCTTTTCTTCTTCAAGGTTTTCGGCTCTAGCTCGGATCATTAGAAATTCTCTTTCATAGATGTCAAGTTCTTTCCTGAGATTTTCTAGATTTTTTATTTCCTCTTCATCACTTTCATAAGTGTAGCAAGAAGTATGTGTTACCACATCAGCCATAAGATAGTTTTCTATGTTGGAGATGTCCGTCCAGTCAATTTCAAAGAACTCCACACATTTCATTCTTCTTGAGGTCAAGTCGATTATATCATGAGTAACTCCACATAGTTCGGTGATGGTAGGTTGAATCATCCGAATTGTCATCTTCGTAACTGCTTCAACGCCTAGAGCATCCATGAATTTGGATTTTCTTTCTTTCTTCGTTAATAAAGCTTCGCTTCTTCTCAAGATTCTTCTATCTTTCTTGTCATCATGTCTTAGTTTGTTGAGGTGACAATCCTTCTTGAAGTGGCTGTGTTTCACTAATAGAACAGTATATCGCTTCAATTTCGCCTCAAGACATGATGCTTTCGAGCTAGCTTGTTCAATAGCTCATATATTTTGTATCGGTGATAGTTTGAGCCTAGATGCTTTTTCACTTCTTCGCTTTTCTTCTCTCAATTTCTCGATCGACAAATTTACTCATTTGCTTTGCAGCAAGAGCATCCTCGCCTCCTCCTTGCTTTTCTTCTTTCAAGTTCCTTGATTAACTAGAGCAACATTCGCAACTTTTCGCTTGTTTGTTCTCTAAGTTGTCTCATAGTCAACAAGAGCAAAATGAGAGAAAGTTCCATCGAGTGATATTTGCATACCTTGGTTGAAATAAAGAATTTAGTATGCTCCCGCCAGGTTAAGACTTCGACAATAGTCTTAATCTTCTCCGACCGAGTATCTATTGCTTTCCCAAGTCGCCATATCACTCATAAGAGTGGTAAATCTGAAATCAAGTTCTTCCGTAGTTTCATGGGACCTTGTTTGAAATTTTGAAATTTCAACTTTAGAACTTCGAACTTGTTTTCCTTGGTTTTCTCTGGGCCGCATGATTTCTTCAATCATTGCCTTTCGCCGCTTTAGCACCCTACGCTTTAATCAGATGTGCTCTGGTGTTGATCTGATGATGATGTTACGAGCTTGACCATCCAGACGATTCCTCTTGGCATCTTCCGATGTCCAGAGTTCTCTGGGCTTTGGTTCGTAAATAACGTGACCAGTAGATCTTCCACTAGTCGACGATCTGCTTGTGAAGATCCTTCGCTTTGATCTCTGCTCTTCCACTTGAAACCTCCATGACTTGCTTAAGTTGTTGAATGACTATTGGCCATTCTTTATTACTTCGATCATCTCGTCACTTACGGCTTCAAGGTGGAGCATCATGTTATTTTTCCATTTCGTAGTTCTACGGTTTGAGAACCGTGCATCACTCAAAGACATACCTGCACACTTAACACATAAATTAAATAGTCCTCAATAAAATGGACAAAGTTCCTTCACCTATCTGGGGATCTAGGTTCAGTGCAGAATGCTGGTGAACCTCCTGCTCTGATACCACTTGTTGGTCCAGATAACAAAAGTAAAAGACTAGAGGGGGTGAATAGTCTTTTAAAACTTTTGTCGATAACAAATATTTCTCGATATCGAATGGATATCCGATACTTAGAATCAGAAAAGGAAGACTTAATAAAGATAAGTGTAGAAACAGTTAATAAGTGTGTGTGTTGTCAAGTATAAATACGAAATGTAAATGACATGTTAAGTATAGTGGTATCCGGAGGTGGCGTAATCCTCCAACTAATCCACTTGGTCTATCGAGACCTAGAATTCACTAGAACAGATAATTGAGATAACCTTACAAAATCCTATTCTAAGATTCTCAACAATTGGTTCCCAACCAAAAGTTCCCGTGAGTTGTTCCTAGCTTCTCAGTGATACTTCCTATACTCGTAAAACCTTTGAGTTGTTCCTCAGCTTCCCAAGCTAAGTACTTCCTATACTCAAAACTTTGAGTTATTCCTTAGTTTCCCAAATCAAGTAATTCCTATACTCCAGAACCTTGGAGTTATTCCCGATTTTTCAAACTAAGTACTTCCAGATCCACTCCATTATTGAGATTCGTGAACTGGTTACTTAATACAGTATGGTATCTAGTTCGATTTTATCGACCCAAGTCTTATGATATATGTTCAAGAGAATGAATCTCGGATAGTTGATCTTTTGATTCAACTCCTTCACGTATAGCTTTGCTTGTTTAGGATCGTGACACTTAGAACTTCAAGTGTTTACTCAAGATCACAAGCTTTAGTCGCAATGTAAAGCTTTGATAATAAGTAAGAAGCTTTGAGAGAGTAAGATCGTAGATCGTATGTTTCAACAGTATTCAGTTGTTACGAGTCCGTGTGTTCTCTCAAGTTGTCTAAGTGTTGATATTTATAGATGAATTTGAGTACCATTTGAATAGTATCCGTTAGCTCAAATTGAACTATCGATATCTGTGTATAGTCGTAGAGGTGTTTTGTCTTCTTCTCGAAGTTGCTGCTTTTACTCTTACATCTCCGTCTGCATTAAATGCTTTGTACTATACTTTTGTCCTCAGAGTGTCAACGGAACTATGCATTGTATCGTAGACTAGACTTGTTGCGATTCTTTGCATGTCCTTATCTTCATTCTTCGATAACACTTGTATTGATTGAAACAACCTTGTTTCTTTTCGTAAACGTGTTTAACGCCAAGGTATCTCGAGAATGATATCGTGGACACTTTCCTTGTCTTTCGATATATCTCATTTCTCGATATCTCTTGTGACACGCTTTGTTTGAAATCGTTTCGCTTCACAAGATATCCGGCTAAGATATCTGAACAATGATTCAAGAATCTTGTGCGCTTTTCTTCAAATCTTCAAATTTTGTTGAGCTCATTGGATGTCTTCTTCTTGGTCTTCTCTTCATAAAATAAAAATTACATTTTGAGACCTAACATCCTATACAAGATTAGCTAGACTATCATACTTAGTGGGTTTCCTCTTACAATGTTCAAGTGAACCAAGAGTACTAATCACCTTTCTGAGACTAAGATAAGTCATCATGTTGCTGAACAAAATCTAAACAGATATTCTAACAAAATATCTAACACTAAGTGGTGATATTTATAGTTGAAAATCATGCCGTTTGGATAGTATTCGTTAAGCACAATGAAATTCAAACTATTGATATCTGTAAATAGTTTTGCAGAAGACGTTGTCTCTTTTCAGAGATTTCCTCTTTTGTTCAAATGTCTCTGTCTATGCATTTATTGCACTGTACTATTTTTTGTCCTGTAGTGACAACGGAACTATGCACTCTTTCTGAAGCATTGCATGTCCTTTTCAGAGACCTGTACTTCTCCAGATACCTATTGAAACATTACATAGTTTTATCCAAGGTATCTGAGCGTGGGTTTCTGTGGGCACTTTTCCTCATTCAGTAACCTTGTGTTCTCAAATATCTTTTGTGAAACTTGTTTATTGAAAAACACTTATTTCTTCAAGGTATCTGGAAGTAGGTATCTGAGGAGACCAATCTCCTTAGTCTTCAGCAATCTTGTGCAGTCTTCGAATCTTCAATATGTTGAACTCTTCTACCGAATGCCTCCTTTTTGGTCTTCTTCAAGGATATAAAGATTACATTCAGAGACCTAACATCCTATACAAGATTTGCTAGACTAACATACTCAGTAAACTTCCTTTTTTACAATGTTCAAGTGAACTAAGAGTACTAGTTACATTTCTGAGCTAAGATAAGTCATTAGGTTGCTGATCAAAATCTAAACAGATATTCCTAACAAGTGGCTACAATGATAGAAGAGATGCTGAAGATTTATCGTTACGAGAAGATGAAGTCGACGGAAGAAGCTCGGTGTCCGAAAGGATATGTCCCCTTTAAATACCCTTTTACTCTACTTTGTCATCTTTTAATGATACATGGTCTTTCCCTTCTCTATATTATCCTACCTGATTTACTTACCAAGCCAACATGAGTACTACTTTGATTTGTGCCTTGATTTTCGGGAGCAGGATTGCATAACATTACCGCGAGGTAATGGTTCAAGGCACACCTATAAGGACACTGGTTACACTTGTAAACCGGCTATTGTGAGTAATGCTTACTTGTTACTTGTTTGTTGTGGAATCTGATGAGGCGCTTTTAGGACACCTCATCGTGTTCTTTTGCCTTATTTTTAGTAGATTTTAGATTAGTTTTCCTTTATTTGCATGTATTTTATGCTTTTGTTTATGTTTCTTGTGTTTCCACCTTGATTCTGTGTTTAGGTACTTTTCATGAAGAAAAGGAGTCAAATTGATGCATTTGGATGCACTATCTCGGAGATTACAAGCTCCAAGACTCCAAATAGGTGCCACAAAGGTTCTTGGACTGCCAAACGGGTCAAGGATGGAAGAATAAGACGAATCGAGCCGAGGAGCGGGCGATCGCCCCGTCTGACGAGCTTATGAGAGCTGCATTCGAGCTAGAGCGATCGCCCAACCGGATCGCCTACCGATCTAATTCGTTTTTGGATCATTTCTGAGCGTTACTTTTTGTCTGATTCTCATTTTAATCTCAAATATTTGTAATTCAAACATCACTTTTTCATTTCACAACATTGTTTGGGAGGTTTTGAGAGGTCTAGGGATCCAAGAATCATCTAGCTAATTGATGTTGGAGACTTGGTTAACCATTGAGCTGAAGAATTCTTCCTCAGAAACACTGCTTTGCACCATTGTTATCCATTGAGCTTCGTAATTCAAAGTCATTCGCACTCAGATCGCTTTCCCTTTATTTACATTCTTGTGTATGTTTATGTTGTTGTTTATCATATCTCTTGCCTGCGACAACATGAGTATGAGTCGCTAAACAACACCCATTGGTTGGTGGTGAATTCTTGAGCATGCTTGTATAGGTCTTTAGATGAAAACTCTGATCTTTGTCTGATTGATTACTTGTGAATCATTTTGTTAGTTCAAAGTCTTAGCAATCGTTTTCTTATACCCAAAATCCATAAGAGGGATTCGCACCCTCAAGGTTAAAAGCGATTTACGCCTAGTGCTTTCGACTACAAACGTCGACTAGTTGAATTGATGACTCTAATACATTGATTAAATGTTTTCACTTTCAAAATGTCGAGTAATCCATTGCATCCTTTTACTAGCTAGCTCTTGATGAAACCACCATCCCATGTCACCTTTAATTGATAACAAACCCGTGTTTGCTGTTTAATAAACTTTGTGATTTGCGAATGAAAAGAATTGGAAGTCGTAAGATTCAATTCTAGACAAACTACTTCTTTAAAACATCGACAAGCCTAGTTAAGTCCTTTGAGAACGACACTAAGGGCAACTTATCAACTCACTACGTGTTTTCTAGTGATCCTTGATATTGCTCTTGGCTAAATAAATTAAGGACTTGATTTGACGCATCAAGTTTTTGGCGCCGCTGCCAGGGACTTAACTCCTTAGTTTGTGTTTTAAAGATTAGTTTACACGGTTTTCTGTGTGTTTTTTGTTTGTGGGAATCTTTGTTTCATATCCTTCTTTTCTCTCATTGCAGGTAGTTTATGCGAGGCACAAGGAACTCGAATCTTCCATTGGAGCATTTTGTTGACAATATTGAAAGGCGTCAGAGGAGGTTGAGGTTTAGTCTTGCTGGTACACAAATGAGAGAGGGTAGTGAAGAATATGGTTCAGAGTCTGATACCGAGGGCTCTATTCTACAAGCAGATATGGGTGATAAACCAAATGTTAACGGTGATGGTGCTGGTGGTGGTGGTGCTCGTGTTGTTCCTAGAAACACATTCCACAACATTTTCAAGGCTCATGTTGGAGCCCATAGGTCGTGCATCATTCTGTCAGAAGCGGCCTGGAAGTATTAGCTGAAGCCGTACCTTCTTCAATACCTTCTCAAATTCTATGGGATGGAAAATGAGGATGTGATGGGTTTCTTGAAGGAGTTGGAGATGTTCATTGCGGAGATGAATTCTATAGGTGTGGAGGATGATGACTTGAGGATGAAGATATTCCGTATGTGCTTAGCGGACAGAGCTAAGGCATGGTTGAATGTGCTACCGGAGGTTTCATTGACTACTTGGGATGAGATTTGTGAGGCATTCACAGATCGTTACTACCCTCAATCGAAGACTACTTCTTTGAAGGCACAAATCACGGGGTTCCAGCAACTCCACGATGAGACATTTTATGAGGCTTGGGAGGGGTTCAAGATGCTCCAAGCGAAGTGTCCTCATCACCGCCTATGTCTTGCAGATCTGATTCAATACTTCTAAGATGGACTGAACGAGAGTCAACAATCCTATGTTGATGTAGTTAGTGGTGGAGGTATTATGGATTGTACACCGGAGGAGCTAAACGATTTGTTCATCAAGTGCAAGAATTGCAAAGACAAGAGTGTGCGAGGGAGGAGCAGGGGTCTTAGGAGCGAGATGAAGGCCACCTTTGATGATTCTAGCAGCCGTATAGAAGATCTAGAAAGGGAGTTGAGGCAAGTGAAGTTGTTGGCGGTTACTGGTCAGAATCCACATGCTCAAGAGAAGTGTGGGATATGAGACAACTACGGGCACGGGGAAAATCAATGTAGAGCCGACATCTCGGTTAAGGAGGTGTCCGAGATTGCTACTCCAGCGGAAGGAGAAGAGGTGTGTTGGGTGCAAGGAGCCAATGGGGGGTATTTCCCATGGTATAGATCGAGGGATGTTGGGTTTGGTGGAAAGGGACCGGTTCATAGGTTCGCTCCTAACCAAATCTACCCCAATGTGGATCGGTCGAAGCTTAGTTACTCAAACGATCATTGTGAGAATCCTACTCCTAAGGAAGAGGAGAAGCCCAAGGATTCCCCCTTGACTAGCAAGTCAAGAATTGAGGAGTTCATGGAGAATTCGCAAAAGTTTATCGACCGGGCTCGAAGGAACCAAGATAAGACGGATGGGAGGTTATCAGTTTTGGAAGGGGACAACAAGGATATCTAGAGGCAACTTCAAGAGTTGCCCGGAGCAACTGAAAATGCTGTTGCAGTCACTGTTGTCAACGAGGTACCGGTGGAAATCACGGTATCCAAGCATATAGCAAAGGTCGAGTTCCCTAAATTGCAAGTGGAGGAATGTGGAGCAATCAGCCACCACGACTCTCCTTCCAAGGAGATTGAGGTACTTATCGCTTCCAATAATTTAATTCCTTGTAATGTAGTCCCGGTGGAACCGGTGAGTTGGAATAATATTGTTGATTCTTCTGTTGATGATTGTGATTGTGGTGTTGAGGTTGTGAGTAGTGAAGGGGCTGTAGACCCCGTTGTGAGTGATACCCATGTGGAGGAGGTGCATGTGGCACAATGGGTAGTGAAATCACCACCGGGGGAAGTGATTAGGAAGAAGGGCTCCAAAATGACTAATTCTAGTGGCTTTAATGTCAAGGTCGGTTTTGGGAGGTTGAAAGGAGTGTCGGGGATGTTGGATACCCGGGTTGGTGTCAATGTCATGCCGTACGAAATGTACGAGTCGAGTAAAGTGAGGGGGCTGAAGGTGAAGAAGCTCATGGTGAGAATGGTGGATGGCTCGATACGGAGACCACTTGGTGTTGTAGAAGATGTGGAGATTCGGTTGGGTAGTGATACCATGATAACCGACTTCTTTGTGTTTGGTCCGGTTAGGAAGGGGTTGAAGTGGGAGACAGAATGGTACTATTGGGGAGACCGTTCATTGAGACGCTTGATCTCATGATCAATATGCGCCATCGTCGAGCCACTTATGAGGTCAGGGGTGTGTGACGGGAGTTGCAAGCCTACACCCCGCTTAACACATTTTGTCCTTGTGAAAATCCTCTAGTAGGATTTGTATGACCTGTTTATGTGAGTTCTAGTGCGCAGGGACCAGGTACAGGAAGGCTTAGGACGAAGAAGAAGCCTGCTATCGAAGCGCTATTCGGGAGGCAACCCAGAGTGATTCGATCCATCTCTCTCTCTCTCTCTCTCTCTCTCTCTCTCTCTCTCATTTGCATTTTATATAGTTGCATTAGCATATTTTTCTTATTTCTACAAAAATCCAAAAAAATCTTTTTAGTTGATTATTAGTCTAAATTTGCATCCACGTTTAATTTTATGTTATTTCCCTTTATTTAACAAAAAAAGAAAAAAAAAATCAAAAATAGGAAGCTAACCGCGTACGTCTCTGCACGCGGTGGCAGAGAAACTCTCTGCCACTACGTGCAGAGAGGCGGGCGATCGCCCGGTCCGGCGTATTAAATGGGAGCTGTTGTACGCAATAGCTCCACTTCTTCAGGACTTCTTTTTTCTGATCGTCACGATCGCTCCCAACCCAAATTCTTCCAACTTTCTCATTCTTCATCAAATCTCGAGTTCTTAGCTCTTTTCGAAGCACTCATCATCTAGAACAACATTCTTGCATCCATTCATCCGATCCATTTTGAAATCAAGGTAATTGGCTAACCCTTCTTGCTACTTTTTGGGAATTTTACATTCGAATGGTTTTTGGATTATGAATGCTTGTAAGTACGCAATTTGTGACTTGTTGAGTATAATTCTAGTACTGATTGTTGATTTGTATCTTCATTATGACTTTCAATCAAAATTACTAGTAATTCTTCATGTCTCCATATGCTACTTTGCTCATTAGTGACTTGAATTGATAGTGGTAGTATTTTGGCATAGCCAATTGCTTCTGGTTTAGATTTCACATTCTTTGAGCTTTGTTGTTCTTGCGTGCACTATGGTTAAAATTGCTTATGTAATAAGATAAGGTGCATGATTTTGTGAGTTGAGCTTTTAAGTCGTATCTTGGTTGTGATTTTGCGATAAGAGTTGAGCTAACACTTATTATGTAGGTACCATGGCACCCAAGACACGACTAGCTAAGAGAACCAGAGGAGAATTATCTAGAGGCAATGCAACGGTGCGGATAGACCCACCGCCCCCAGAAGAATTTGGCACACCAGTCATCACATCAAAAAGCTTGACATATAAAGAGCGCAATGCCCACAGGAGCTTTTCCTTGGATAGGGGAGTAGACTTGGTTGCGAAGAAGAAGAAGAGGTGGAACTCATGGCCCCATTGAAGTACATGTTCGAATCAATAGAATGGCTTAAGCTGACAAAACATCCCGAGCCATATGACCAAGAGCTGGTAATGGAGTTCTATTGTAACAATGATGACAGGAGGTTTGAGAAGGTGACTCTCACTCCGTGGGTGCCCATCAAGGGAGGATACGTTGAGTTTTCCGCCCATTCGATCAACCGGTTCTTTGGTATTCCTAACCTTCACAGGCAACTGGGTGTTTATCTCCACAACAGGGACAGTGGGAAAGGCATGTCAAAGGAACTCATTTAGGCATTTTTCCATGAGTATTACAGGTATCCCGAGGAACCTCCTACAAGGGTCGAGCACAAGTACCTTACTTTGGAAGCCTGCATCATCCATACTTGGCTCACTACTTCCATTTGTCCATTGGGGAATGCTTCCTACATTAGGAATTATTTAGCCCCACTTCTAGCTGCTCTTGTGCAAGGGAGACCAATTGATCAAGGGCATTTGTTCGTTTCACAGTTCGAGTGTTAGGAATATCTGTTTAGATTTTGATCAGTAAACCATAATGACTTATCTTAGCTAAAAAAGGTAACTAGTACTCTTAGTTCATTTGAACATTGTAAAAGAAGAAGCCTACTGAGTATGTTAGTCTAGCAAATCTTGTATAGGATGTTAGGTCTCTGAATATAATTTTTGTATCCTTGAAGGAGACCAAGAAGGAAGCATCTAGCAGAAGAACTCTTTTATTGAAGATCAGAAGACTGCACAAGATTGCTGAAGACTAAGGATAAACGTGTCCTCAAATACCTTGGCTCAGATACCTTGAAGAAACTAAGTGTCTGAGAGACAAATATTTCAACAAGTATTTGAAGCACTATAGGTCACTGAGAAATGACTTCCAAAGCCTCAGATAGCTTGCATTGTTCCGTTGACACTATAGGACAAAAGTTGGTACAATGCATTAATTACATAGACAGAGTTTTTTTAACAAAAGAGAAAATCTCTAAAAAGAGACAAAGCTCACTGCCGTACCAACTTCAGATATCGTTAGTTTGAATTTCAGTGAGCCTAACGGATAATAAGTCAAACGGCATGATTTTTTTAACTATAAATATCACCACTTAGAATGATTGAACACACACCTTAAACTACATTGAACATATCTTACACTCAAGAATACAAGCCTTCTACCTACTTACTCTCTAGCTTACTTTTGCGACTAAAGCTCTTGAATTCTAAGTAGCACGAAAGTTCTAAGTGTCCTGATCCTTAACAAGAATTATATATTGTGAAGGATTTGAATCCAAAAGAAATAGTTGCGACTTATATCTGTGATTCATTCTGTTGAACAACATCAAGACTTGGGGTCAGTAAAGAACAAGTTACCATACATTGAAAAGTGTATTAAGTAATCGTGTTTCTACAGAGCACTCATACATAACTTTAGAAGTTATTAAGAGCCTGCTCACCTGACAAACTACCTTAACCAAAACACCACACTGACGTTGAGCATAGGAAGTACTTAGTTTGGGAACCTAAGGAACAGCTCAAAGATTACTGAGTAGAGGATGTACTTGGTTGGGAAAACTAGGGAATAACTCAGGGGGAACACATGGTTGGGAACCTAGTGTTAAAGGGATCAAGAGATAGGATTTTGTTAGGAGAACTCATTGTCTTATCTTAGTGAATTCAAGTCCTGAGAAAGGGCGAGTGGATTAGTTGAGGGATTACACCACCCTCAGACACCACTTTAAAAGCTTTGTGTTATTTACTTACTGCACTTACTCAGATTTATTATTACTTGCTGAATAATTACACACTTATAGCTTGCTGAGCACGTGCACCTATCTGAAAAGACTTCGGTTCTCTGAGACTAAGTGTCAAATACCTTCATAAGTATCTGAGAAACTGTTTTATCGTCAACAGTTTGAAAAGACTATTCACCCCCGCCATTATTTTACTTTGTCGTTATCTGGACCAACAAGTGGTATCAGAGTAGGAGGTTCCCAAGCCTTCTGCACTGAACCTAGATCCTAGATAAGTGCCCACTAATCGCTTACCCCCCTGCACTTAATTTGTTTGTTTAGTGTGTTTACTGCAGGATGTCTTTAAGCGATGCTCCCGTTCTCAAGCCAGAGAACTACGAAAAATGGAAGAACAACATGATGCTTCACCTGGAAGCTATCAGTGACGAGATGATAGAAGTTATAAAGAATGATCCCATTGTCATTCAACGTGAGAACCAAGTGATTGAAGTTTCTAATGGTCGAGACAAGGAACCTGCTGACAAAGATAGTGAGGGTTCCTCATCTTCTGGTGCAACTACTATTGCGAGACCAACTGGTGAAATTGCTTATGAACCAAAGCCCAGATTCCAAGAGAAATAGGCTAGATGGTCAAGCAAGAAACATCATTATTCGTTCTACTCCAGAACACATACAGTGCAAACTGTGGTGTGCAAAAATGGCGAAAGTGTCACAGTCCTCGATTGAAGAAATCATGCTTAAACCTTTGAAAACCAAGGAAAACAAGTTTGAAGTTTTGAAGCTCAAATTCCAAAACTTTAAACAAGGTCCCACTGAGACACTTGAGGAACTTGATTTCAGGTTTACAACATTGATGAGTGAAATGGCTGCACTTGGTGAAGGTGAGAGATACTCTAACTCTGAAAAGGTTAAGACTATCGTAAGAAGCTTGAATCAAAATTGGGAACATACTCAGTACTTCTACTTCAACAAAGGAATGCCTAACATCACTCCAGTGGAGCTTTTCTCACACTTGGCAACTGTGAACTATGAGACTAAGCAAAGAGGACATATGACTGCTGAAACATCGCACAATGTCGCTCAAGTAACTCAATGTACTTCTGAAAAGAAGGATACCAAAGAGGTGACTGAGGAAAATGCTCTTGCTGTAAAGCATATGAGAAAGTACGTCAGTCAGGAGATTGAAAGAAGAAGGACCAAAGAGAAGCTGAGAAAGCATCTAGGTCCCAACTATCACCAGTACAAAAGTATGCAACTGACCAACTAGATGAACAAGCACCTTTCGAAAGCATCAGTCTGAGGAGCAGAAATTGGACATGAGATTTGCTTCTATTGTCAGAAACCTGGTAACTTTAAAAGGGATTGCCTGCGTACAACAAGCTAAAGACAGGTGACAAGAAAGATAGGAGAAATTTCAAGAGAGGCCAAAGAGCTATGCTCACTAAGGAAAGAATGAAGATCCAGACTCAACTTGATGCTCTTTATCTTGATTACGAGTGCGAGGATGAAGACTCGGATGACTCTAAACATCCATCACCGAGTTGTGTTCCATCACTCACGATTTGGTTGGCTTTGGTCAAAAGAAGAAGGAAATGTGTGGGGTTTGCTGAGGAGATCTATCCAGATTGCTCTAACATTGAGTCATGTTTAATGGCTGATGAGGTAATCTATTTCTCGATTTATAAACTATGAGAGTGATGAGGAAGGAATCAAAGATCTAGAACACATCCGAAAGGAGCTTGATCTTTATGAAAGAGAATTTATGGTTGTCCAAACTAGAACCAAAAATTCTTGAAGCTGAAAAGAAATCTCTTGAAAAGGAGTGTTCACAACTGCAGAAGAGAATGCATTTCTCAAAGCACAGATAGCTGAGATAGGAAAGTTACATGAAGAGGCAATAGATATACATCAAAAGAATTGTGCAGATTTTCTTTCTAAGAATGAGGAAATCAAAAATAAAGAATTATCCTTCCAATCTTATGCCAAAGCTTGTGACACTCTCACTAAAGTACACTCTTATCTAAGACATCCTTCAGAGAAAGGAGGACTTGGGCTGGACACACAAACAAATAGTTCTACCACTTGATGAGACTATAATTTAGAGTCTCATTTGGTTCTTTTTAGTGGTCTTTGTTAGTCTTCGATTATTGTTTTCTAGTGTTTCTTGTACGTTTTTATGCTTTGGTATTTTGATGTTGTTTTGCAGGAATCGATGATTTTGAGCCAAAATAAGGGCAAGCTGATTAACATGGCTCGCCGCGGCGAGATTTTACGAAGGCGCCTGGAATTCTGCAAAGTTGAGATCGCTGCAGTATCCTTCCATACGGGTGAGATTTTATGAGGCTAGATTTGGAGCTGTTGAGAGGCTCCTCGCTTGTGAGATTTCTGAGCGGATATCTATTGCATAAAGAAAACTACTTGTGAGGCTACTTTCCCTTGTGGCGTCGGCCCTTAGAATTCCTTATTAGCTTAGAATGAGTAATACTTTTTCATACTTCCTTTTAACCTAGTTTTCAGAAAAAAAAAGCTCCTAGACATTATTCCTGAGATTGAACTACATTGGAGCTTGGTTTTATCATTGATTGAAGGATTGATATCGAATTTCTGGTTATTGTGGTAATTCTCTATTGTTTATCTCTTTACAATTCGTTCTTATTCTTGTTTGTCGAATTGTATGAGCTTGCATGCGATTATCATTCTGTTTATGTTTAGCATGAGCTATATCTTGAATTCTTTGATCCTTGCTTATATCATGAGTAGCTAAACCACTCCGAACACGGTAGTGATGTGACGGTGATTGCGTATTCGTTTCTAGGGTTAGGATTCGTTCATATAGGTTAGGCTCGTTCAAATATCTTCGTAAAAAACTTTCAATCCAATAAGCTAGTTCAAAGATTCTCTAAAACATTTTGGTTAAGGATCGTGGATTGACGACCCACGATTACTCTAGTTCAAAGATTTTCAAATAACGTTTGGTTGAATTGGATTGAATGTTTTAAGTACACCGACCGTGTGACAAGTATGAACGATTTCCCTAGAGAGAATTAGCACCACTCAATGTAACTACTGTGTTCTCTTCTCTCTCACATCTAAATCAGTTATCTACTTTTCTGTTTTCTAGTTATTAGTAGTTAACAACACAAGCAGTTATGCAAGTGTCTATTTGCTTTCAATTGCTTGGTAGCTTAATTATTTCCTTAGCGAGCGACCACATGGTTAGCTTTTGTTTATTCTACAACAACTACTCGCTACTTGTTTCTAAGTATCAATTTGAGCATCAAATTTGGCCTTATTCTTGGGAATCAATTCCTATTGTAGAATTTGAGAGTGATCTGTTATTTGCTTGTTTTTTGAACCTGAAGTTTAGTGCACTAACAGAAACTAAGAATATTTCGAGACTTTGGAGTTGTGTAGCTTTAACAACAGGTTTGTCAAAAAGAAATTCCGATGGCTCAGCTCACCTATGGAGCCTACATGCGGCCAGTGCGGTTAGAAATTTGAAAGCGATAATTGTTCTATCGATGAGGCGAAATTTTGAAGTCAAGGCTCACCACCTCCACAATCTTCCAAAATTCTCTGAAATGCGGATGAAGATGTGATAAGGTTCATCAAGGAGTTCGAACTACTAATTTCGGGATTAGTTGTGATCGAAGGGTGACAACTCGACGAGGAGATAATGTAGAAGGTATTTCCAATCGGTATGCAAGACAATGCAATGAGCTAATTTGTTAAACCAAGCGAGGGTTCTCTGGTTCGCTCTACAAGGCATTGAGGAATAAATTCTATCCCAGAAAGCGTAGCAACCGTGCCCAGATAATGTAGTTTTAGCAGATGCATGATGAGACCTTATATGAAGCTCGGGACCATTTTTTGTAGTTATTGGCCCAATGCCCTCACCACAGGATAGACGATTTGAGCTTATGTGTTCGATTTTATGAAGGCGTGGATTTTGAATAAAAAAATATGGTCGATGTGAGCTGTAAAAACTCCTTCCTGGAAGCATCCGCTGGTGAATTGAACAGTGTTTTAGAAGGCGGCAATATCGAGACTTAAGGAGCAAGAGATAAGGCTAGGAGAGTGGCAGCCAGAGTAGTGGAAGAGACTCTAGGGCCGTGTATTACCGAGCTAGAAAAAGAAATTCGGAACCATATGGAGAGGTCTGAGAGGTACTGGTTTGAGGTGCAGAAAATTTAGGAAAATAATAACCAGAGGTTCGACAGTATTGAGCAATTGCAAAGAAAGCTGGAACTGATATTGGGTGACTTAGTTGGGAAATTACAGCTCATGGAGAAAGGTAGACACCCAGCAGTCCCAGAAAACATTAGAGTTCTGGCAGTTGAGATAAATTTTGAAGAACCAGGGAAGGTTATATCTATTGTTGCCACCTGTACCAATGAGGTTGAGAACTACGCACGAGAGGAACTCCGAGCAGTTCAAGTGACCCATGTCTTGGCAATGGATCAGACTAAAGACATAGCCACTGTTGTATCAACGGGGGATGAAGTCGAGGAACTGAGTTCTGTGATTCTAGAAGAGGAGGCGAATGCGGAGCAAGAAACTGCTGAAACCGACCCCCCCCACCATAGTCATTCCAAAGGCGGAAAAGAGTATAAGTGACTCAGATAGCTTTGATTTATTGGTAGGCATTGGGTGTTCAACTCAGGTTACCGGAATAGTCGACACGGGTGCTAGTTGCAACTTGATGACTTTTGACACCTATGAAGACTTAGGCTTAAAAGGATTGGAGTTCTGAGATGCTTTATGACTCTTCTTTGGTGGATACGAAGCGGATGCACAGGGATTGTGGAAGATGTTCGGTTAAAATTTGGATGGTATACTTGATGATGATTTTGTGGTAGTGGAATCGCTTAGGGTGAAGGGAAAGAAATGGAAAAGATATGCTACTTCTAGGAGACCCTTCATCCGCTCAACACTCATGGTGGTGAATTTACATGCTCGAACACACAATTGAGTTGCAAGGTAAGCAGCATGACGAAGGACTATTCTGCTCCATTATATTCTGTTTAGCAGGTTGATAGAAGGAAATTCATAGGAGCACACACTGGACCCTTATACATACATACTTATCAACAAGGAAGAACAAGAGCTGCACCAACAGGAAGAGCTAAGAACTTCCAGTACAGATTAGCCATCTGGAAGAGTCTTGTACATGACTTTAAAGGTACACCTACAGGCAAGTCACTGTTGACCCCATTCTTTTTTCTTCTTTACTCTACGCTTGAAGACATGCTTGAGTTTAGGTTTGGGGAGGGGGAATGTGCTCTCTAGTGTATTGTCTGCACTTTCTCTATTTTCTGAGTCTCTAGAGTCTTTCGTCCTTTACTTTCAGTTTGTTTTGGTCATTTTTCTTTTCTTCTCTAGAGTCTTTCGTGAGTCATTCTTCCAAGTTACGAAAACATCTATTGTGATTGTTAAATCTGCTTGCTGCTTACGTTTTGCATGATTCTCAGCTTAGATAGTGTAGTGGATTTAAGATCTCGTAAGTTTGTTTTTCATGTAAATAGCAAGTTTGTTTAACTCTTTAGTCCAAAAATCCGGTGAGAAACTTTAAGCCGAAGAAAAAATATTGTACCAACGCTTGTGTGATCCTTTCGGGAAGTGCAAACCCTCTTGGTTGCGCCTTTTCATTCTCATGTGTACTTAGTTAAGTTAAGTATGATGAACGACATGCTCTTCATGTTTCATTTTATCAAAAGCCAGTACATTGCGAAGAACCGGTTTGGAGAGAAGCAATTTGCTGTGTTGACATGTTCATTATTCGGTTTTTGTAATATGTATTACTTCCCCTGATTAGTTGATTGTGGTGTTTGTTACCATCGTAGTTGTGTTAGGCGTGTTTCAAATACTACCTATATACCGGCGTGGTCTTAAAAAGCCATATAAAGTGAGGGTTGATGGCACGTACCAAGCCACGCACACAAAGTGCGGACTTCGGTAAAACAAACACTACCAAAAAATTGAGACTAAAAGAGTCCATAGTGGCCAAATTGATTAGCATGTAATTCATTATATGCAAAAATGTGGTGATATGGAAGTTTGGTTGTATGCTCTGACAAGCTGCTGCACGTGAAGAAAAAGTCCCTTCTGACTTAACTGATTGAGTACATTGCATGAGGTATTTGAGGCACCTTTGTGACGAAACTCACCTTCCTTTTCTCTTATTGTTCTTGAGTGTTTAACCTTGGACACTTCCAGAGTGTGAGAGAGAATAGTGTAGGATTTCCTTGTGAGGGATTGGAGAGTTAGGCTTAAGTGCTATTTATTTGAGAAACTCCCTTGCAGGATTTTCTGTGCACTATTTCTATCAAGGTCAGTTGAGTGCAAAACTTTTGCATCTTGTGAATTTAAAACTTACAATGGTAAAGTTCGGACACTTGGAAGATTGACTCGTTTGTGTGTTATTATGTGTCGTAGTCTAGAGTCTAGTTTGTTTTTAATTTGTTCGTTTGCTCGGGGACGAGCAAAGGTTCGGTTTGGGGAGTTTGATGAGACTATGATTTAGAGTCTCATTTGGTTCTTTTTAGCGGTCTTTGTTCTTCGATTATTGTTTTCTAGTGTTTCTTGTACGTTTTTATGCTTTGGTATTTTGATGTTGTTTTGCAGGAATCGATGGTTTTGAGCCAAAATAAGGGCAAGCTGATTAACATGGCTCGCTTGGCAGGAATTGATCGCCATGGCGAGATTTCTGAGCACACGGAATTACCAAAGTTGACCTCGCCGCGGCGAGGTATCCTTCCCGCCGCTGCAAGATTTTACGAGGCTAGAGGCTGGAGCTATTGAGAGGCTCGCCGCGGCAAGGAAAATGGTCCACCGCGGCGAGATTTTACGAGCCAGATATCTATTGCGATAAAGAAGACTCGCCGCGGCGAGTGTCGGCCCCCAGAATTCGTTTTTCCTTATTAACTTAGAATGAGTAATACTTTTTCATACTTACTTTTAACCTAGTTCTTAGAAAAAAAGCTCCTAGACATTATTCTTGAGATTGAACTACATTGGAGCTTGGTTTTATCTTTGATTGAAGGATTAATATCGAATTCCTGGTTATTGTGATAAATCTCTATTGTTTCTCTCTTTACAATTCGTTCTTATTCTTGTTTCTCGAATTGTTTGAGCTTGCATGCGATTATCATTCTGTTTATGTTTAGCATGAGCAATATCTTGAATTCTTTGATCCTTGCTTCTATCATGAGTAGCTAAACCACTCTAAATACGGTAGTGATGTGACGGTGATTGCGTATTTGCTTCTACGGTTAGGATTTGTTCATACAGGTTAGGCTCGTTCAAATATCTTCGTAAAAACCTTTCAATCCAATAAGCTAGATCAAAGATTCTCTAAAACGTTTTTGTTAAGGATCGTGGATTGACGACCCACGATTACTCTAGTTCAAAGATTTTCAAATAACGTTTGGTTGAATTGGATTGAATGTTTTAAGTACACCGACCGTATGACAAGTATCAATGATTTCCCTAGAGCGAATTAGCACCACTCGATCTAAATACTGTGTTCTCTTCTCTCTCATATCTAAATCAATTATCTACTTTTCTATTTTCTAGTTATTAGTAGTTAACAACTCAAACAATTCAAACAGTTTACGCAAGTGACTATTGGCTTTCAATTGGTTGGTAGCTTAATTATTTCCTTAGCGAACGACACTGTGGTTAGCTTTGTTTAATCTACAACAACTGCTTGCTACTTGTTTCTAAGTATTAATTTGAGCACATCACCACTCTGAACAAAAGTGATGAAAGAATGATATTTGTTAGTGGTCAGCAAGGTAGTTCCCAAACAACCTATAACATTGGTCAGAAAGCTATGGTTACTGACAAAGGAAAGGCAATTGCGACCAATCCTTTGAGGGAAAAACAAGTCCCAAAGAAAACTGTTGGGAAGGTTCCTGTATAGGGACATCACACTGAAAAGTGTAATTACCCACTGTGCTACATCTCTCAGAAAGGGAAGATTGCGGGAGCTGGAAAATTCTCTAATGTCACGTATTATGGAAAGAAAAATGACCCAGAGACTAGTAAGGCTGTTGAGAGAAGGTCTCAGACAGCACCAGGTGCTCGAAATGGCATTGGCTACAAAGCCATCAGGAAACAACTTGCTCGTGAGTATAAACTAGAGCAAGAACGAAGGGTTTCTCAAAGAAATCATCAGAAGTGGAAGAAATAACAAGCCACAAGCAATCTAAATGCCAAGGCTAGAAGAAATCTGATAAGGAAAGCTAAGGTCCTTAAAGCGGACTCGACAACTGACGGTGTGCAGAAAGCACCACGGGGAGCACCAAGGAACACACCTAGAAGGAAAATAGTTCTTGATAATAATGATACTAATCATTCACTTAGAATTCCTCCTTATGTTCATGTTAGACAAAAGAATGTCCCTAAGAAATCCATTCAAATATGGATTCCTACCGGGAGATGCTTTAGTCTAGATGGTTCCATTGTTGGAATGAGAACCTAACTCCTTGTTTCCTGTTTTGTGCAGAACACTCTAAAGAAGAATCCAACGTGGCACTGTGATAGTGGATGTGGGAAGCACATGACAGGAGACAAACAAAATCTGGTTAACTATAAAGTTTGTGATACAGGACCAAATATCAGGTTTGCTGGAGGAGAAGTGAATCCAACTGTAGGATTTGAAGATTTGAAGTTGGGAGCCCTTACAATCACTGGAGTACTGCATGTAGAGGGATTGAAATATAATCTTCTCAGCTTGAGACAATTTGGAGACAAGGGGTTCTCAGTGAAGATCAAATCAAATCTCTACAGACTGATTGACAATGAGTCAAAGCAGGTAGTCTTGGTTGTTAGGCGGAAAGGAAGTCTCTATGTTGCTGACTTGGCATCTGCCACAACTGAAGAATGCCTCATGGTTAGTCAATCGGGCTACACTGAAGAAAATTGGCTATGGCACAAAAGAATGAGTCACTTGAATTCAAAACTCTGAATAAGCTAACTAAGAAAGAATTGGTTGTTGGATTACTTAAGATGGCATACAAAAAGGATGGTGTATGTTCAGCTTGCCAATTTGGGAAACAAGCCAAAACATCTTTCAAGTCTAAAACTAGACATTCTAGTGTGAGGCTATTGCAACTGTTACACATGGATCTCTTTGAGTCCTTAGTAACTAGTTATGTAGGAAAGAAGTATGGTCTGGTTGTTGTAGATGACTACTCAACATTCACTTGGGTTGTTTTCCTCAAACAGAAATCTGACGCAAGGGTCGAGATACCAAGTCTGCTGAATAAGCTTAAAGTCATGAAAATTGACAGGTATATGTGATCAGAACAGACCATTGTAATGATTTTGTAAACCAGTACATTAAAGAGTTTTGTACTTGCAAAAGTATACAACATAAACTATTTTCAGTAAGGACACCTCAACAAAATGGTGTTGCTGAAAGGAGGAATATGACCCAAAAAGAGGAATCAAGAACAATGCTTGCTGACACTGAAATAAGTTAAATTTATTGGGTTGAAGCTGTAAATACAGCATGCTACACTCAGAATATATGTTTGATCAACAAACACCATGATAAGACTCCTTATAAGTTATTGATTGGTAGACCCCTTAGTATCAAACATTTAAGGGTTTGTGGTTGCAGATGTTTTGTTCTTAACAATGGTAAATAATATCTAAGAACATTTCAACCAAAGGCAGATGAAGAAGTATTTCTTGATTATTCAATGAATAGCAAAGCTTATAGAGTCTACAACTAAAGGACACAAAAGATTGAAGAATCTGTTCATGTAGTATTCTATGAAGGAAACAAGAAAGTACCCTTGAATGAATAATTCTCAGATAGGTTCAAAGAACTTATGATCAAAGATTCTGAACAAGAATCTCCAAAGGGAAATAATTCTGTCATTCACTTAAATGATGAGTCTGACGAAGAAAGTCAACCATTGCCAAGTAACAACTAGATGACTCTAAGACATGATGAAGAATTTCCTATGACAAATCAAGAAATGGATCTAGTCACTGAAAATCTTCATTATGAAGAGGTCTCTGAGCAAGAGGTTGCTAAAAGCCCTATCTCAGATACCACAGGCACTGAACAAGTGTCAGATATCCCAAGCACATGACATGTGCCACATATCTTTGATGTTGAACAAGTATCTTATCATAATCATAGTGATACAGAAATGATTCATATTGATAATGATCCTACTAGTTCTAAACCCATTATAAAATGGATAAGAGATCATCCTGCAAAGGATGTGATAGGTTCTTTAGACCAAGGGGTAAGAACTGAGAGAGCAATTTCTGAAAATGCAAATTCTCTCTATGGAAGTTTCATCTTAGATATTGAACCTAAGACTATTGAAGAAGCATTAAAAGACCAATATTGCATCTCAGCAATGCAAGAAGAGTTGGAAAAATTTGAGGGAAACAAAATCTAGAAACTAGTTCCCTATATTGATGGAATATCTGTCATAAGAACTAAGTGGGTTTTTGGAAATAAGATGAATGAGTCTTGTGAAATAACCAAAAACAAAGCAAGGTTGGTTGCCAAGGGATTCACCCAGACTGAAGGACTAGATTTTGATGAGTCATATGCTTCAGTTGTAAGATTGGATGCAATCAGACTATTTCTAGCCTTCGCAGCTCATAATGACTTTAATGTTTACCAAATGGATGTCAAGAGTGCATTCCTGAATGGTGAACATGCTGAGGAAGTCTATGTTGAGCAACCACCTGGTTTTGAAGTTTTCTCAGAAAGCAAGATGGTCTATAAGCTTCAGAAAGCTCTATATGGACTTAAACAAGCTCCAAGAGCATGGTATGATACTTTGGCCAAGTACTTGCTGGGAAGTGGCTTCAAGAAAGGAGAAGTTGACAAAACTCTCTTTACATTGAACCATGATGGGAAACTACACTTAGTACAAGTTTATGTTGATGACAAAATCTTTGGATCTAAGGACAAGCAACTTTGTGAAGAATTTGCTGAGCTCATGAAAAGTAAATTTGAGATGAGCATGATGGGAGAATTGAATTACTTCCTAAGGTTGCAAGTCAAGCAACTTAATGATGGAATATTCATTAGTCAAACAAAGTATGGTAAGGACATGCTCAATAAGTTTAATCTAAAGCCTTCTGAAAAGATTGCTAAGATACCAACGAGCATTGGAACCAAGATTAACTATACTGAATCTGACAAGAGTGCTGAAGAACACAAGTATAGGAAATTAATTGGGTACTCTACTACACCTTACATCAAGCAGACCAAATATTCAATATGCAGTTGGTGTATGTGCAAGATTTCAGACAAATCCAATGCAATCACACTATAACACTGCTATGAAGATTCTAAGGTATGTTAAAGGTACAGTAGATGTTGGATTGTGGTATCCAAAAGAGAGTTGCTTGAGTCTAGTTGGCTATTAGGATCTTGACTATCTTTGGATCAATGCTTGATAGAAAAAGTACATCAGGAACATGTCAATTCGTTGGTACTAGATTGATATCATGGTTCAACAAGAGGCAAAACTCAATTGCTACCTCAACCACAGAAGCAGAATATATTGCTGCTGGGTGTTGTACTTCACAAATCTTATGGATATAACAACAACTCTGAGACTATGAGATTAGGGAAGCGAAAACTCCCATTTTCTGTGATAACGCAAGTGCTATTGCCATAACTCAGAATCCTAAGTTTCATCCAAGAACAAAGAACATTGATGTTAGACACCACTTCATTAGAGATCATATTGAAAAAAGGCAATATTGAGATACTCAAGATTGGTACAAAAGACCAACTTGCTGATATCTTCACAAAGCCTCTACAAGAAAGTATATTCCTAACTTTGAGACATAGTCTTGGATTGATGGAACTACCAGGTGCTAAATTGGTCCTTTGAGGCAGAACTCCTTGAGCGATAAGAGAATAACGGTTTCTGAGAAAGAAAAGCAATAAAAGAAGAAGGAGATATCTGAGACGGGTACTCAGATATCAAGGATAATGGGTAAAAGTTGTTCAAAGAGGTATCTAAAATGGGTATTTAAATACTTGAGGCCACTAAGTAAGGGGAACACAAAAGGAGAGAAGTTGACCAAAAGCACAATCCGTCAGAAGTCAACCATCTCTTGTGTTTTGGAAAAATTTCATTCTTGTGATAATTTTCAAACAATACTGTACTATTAATTAATAATCTCTTAAACCATTTTGTCTCCTAGTTACAGGTTTATGAGAGTAAAAAATTACTCAGTGAGCTATTAGCCAAATAGCATTAATTGGGCACAATTACATGTGTTGATTTGATATCATTGCTGAGAAATCAATCTAAACCATTGAAAATGGCGCTTGTAATTCAACGGTTCAGATGAGTCGCTTTAGCCCACTCACGCAGAAACCAAGTAACTGGCCCCACTCGCATTTAATGTGAAACTGCTTTTTTCATCCACGCCTGTGTAGACTACGAGATACATACATACATAATTCATCTGTATCGCTTGTACTTGTATTGCTATATAAAGGAGATTTTGGCAAAGAGAAACACTTTTTCCTAATCCCACATTTCACTTAGCACAAAAACAGCAAAACCTTCTATATTTCTCTGCTAATCTTCTCTAAATTCGTCTGTTTTTCTACTAAGTGTTTCTGGAAAGAATCACTTAATCAATTCCGACCTAAACCCCCTTGTTCTTAGTTTTCTTCTCATATTTAAGAGAGATGGCACCTAAGAGAGCTTCTTCACAGAAGTCCCAAGTATCCACATCTGGTACTGCTAAAAAGCAAGCACCAGTGTTGCTTATCCACAACAATCGTGTTCTTGGGGACTTTAACCCAGACCATTGGACCTTAAATCACAGAATGAATTGGGGAGGCGCACTTGTTGACGAGTACATGATGGGTACTATAAGAAACAAGACATATATGAAGCCAATTCTTGATATGCTTAAAAAGGCAAAAATCAAAGAATTATGCTCGGCTATTGATGTGTCAAAATCAAAGTTTTAAATTTGTTTACTCCAAGAGTTAATTCTCAACACTACAAAAACTTGTAGTGCAGTGAAGTTAACCCCGAGGTCGGTCTCAAAGGACTTAACTAAGCTGAGCTTGGTTTACGAATAATAACGACAGTAATGAAAACAGTAAAAGTTTGTTTGCTTCGGCAGAAGAATGAATATCTAATCAATTAATTAACTACGCAGACTAACTACAAAACAGATTAAACTAACCGAGATTGATATGGGAGAGAGAATTACGGTGTGGTGACAGAAAACAAGCTAGCTAGCAAGAAACATGCAACAACAATATGATGTCGATTTACTCTAGTTATCACTGGGACACGTCCTATCGATTATTACACTGCTCTAGGCTTTTCTAGGCAGACATGTGAATTGAATCCTAACTAGCATGCATTGAATTCATCACCACCCCATAATTAGGGTGTTTAGCTACCCATGATATGCGAAAAACTTCTTTCTTTTTACCATTATTTATTTCAGATCTATCTTGGATTAAATTCTTGCTATCCACCTTTACTTTACTACTTTGTTTACTTAGTTCTAATTTCATATAATATAGTTTTTAAGTTTATCTTAGGAATTACTCATAATCAATATTATATATGAACACACAATAAACATAATCGAATACTAAAAACCAAGATTCAAGAGATGATACAATTTTCCCCAATCGTGTCACAAACCCTACATAAGAATTGAAGAACTTGAATCGAATAGTTCAAAAGTACGTAGATTATGCTCCCAAACAATAGTTAATCGTCAGATTACAAGATAAATCGATTCAATTACCTCCGTGAATGGTAGGTAATTGCCTTGGAAAAGTTCTAGGTTGAAAGCAAAAAGATGTAAAAACTAACAATAGAAGATAATGAAACTAATGATGTTTTGTTCTAACTAATAGAAACAAAAAGAAACAAGTTCTAAACCAATTTGGAAGGAAACGGCAAAAACAGAACTCAGATCGCAGAAAATAGGCGGTGGCGAGCGCGAGCGTAATCTTCTTGGCGTACCGACTTGCCGCTGGCGTCAATGACTTAAGCAACAACTAGCATCGCTAGGCACCTCTGCATCGCCTGAACCTGCTGGAAACGTTTGGATTCGGCTTTTAACTCCAATTTTGGTATTTTTGGCCTTCCCGCTCCACTTCTAGCATCCGTTCGAGGCATCGGAACTCCATGTCCTGTATATGCATATAAAACGCACCATTTTGCCTCCAAATAATGCGGTTTAGCCAAATACCTACAAAACACACAAAGAACAAAACAAGTAAAAATACTCTAGGAAAACTAATAAAAACTATACTTAAGGACGACAATAAGACGGTAAAAAATACCAAATGAGACGGTGTAAAACCGACTCATCAGCTATTCCTAGAGGTGTATCATCTCTGGATGTCTTGGAATTTTATAACAATTCCAAGATTGTTTTGGTTAATGGCACTAAAGAAGTGGCCACTAGAACCAATGTCCAAGGAAAACCAATCTTCCTAGACTGTGTGACTTTTGTGGATGTTTGGACTCCCAAACATGGGAGAGGACTTTGAGATGGACACCTCTGACGAAGTCCTTGTTGAAGGAGTCAAGTTACTATACAGTGATGTATGTGACCTCACTGTATCTGGATCTTTACCTGATTTTACCCTTAAAAAATCAGGAGAAATCATCTGGTGGGGCACTGGAATATGCTAGCTCATATTCTCCATAGATGTTTTGCTAGTCTGAGGAGCAGATCAAATAAGTATTGAGAGATGGATGATGATGTTCCTCCTCCATACTCAGAATGATAGGTTGGAAAACTCATTCAATTTGGGAAAGTACGCCTTCATGAACCTGGTTGACACAATTCAAAAATTCAATCCTGCACTTGTTGAAGATCTTGCTGAACCAGATGACACTGTAAAGTTTGGACTCAAGATCTGCTACTTGCTGGAGAAGCTTGGAGTTACCCTTAGAGAGGTAGGTGAAATCTCCAACAGCAACATACTCCGTAAGTTTGAGTACACAAACTTGATGAAGAAAGCCACTGGAACACAAATGCCCAAGAAAGGTTACAGGAAAAGAAAGGCTGCAGAGATATCTGAGGGGTCTGTTGCGACCAAGAAACCCAGGACTTCTAGGAAGAAGAAAACTGGCAAGAAAGAGGAAACTCCCATTGAGGAGGTAGACTCTCAGATATCTGAATCTAGTGCTGATGAGGACACCAAAGTCAATGCATCATTAGCACTCAGTGGTGAAAGGCCACTTACACTCTCTGCTAAAGAAGTAGATGAGTTCAACCTTGACCCAATCTTGGAAGGGGTTGAGGTTGCTGAGGAAGACCCATCTTCCAGAGTTGTTGAGCAAGCAACTCTCCCAGGACCATCCACCTTTGCAGATATGTAGGAGGTTACGAGGAATAATGAGATAGTATTAGAGGACAACGCGATGCCTCAGTACTTAAAGTTCAAACTCAAAAAGATCTAGATAGACCTTACACTTCCACTCCTTCTACATCTAGATCAGGATCACCACAACAACCACAACAGCCCCACATAGATAATGAAGTTGTCGATATGATCCTTGAGTTTCAAAGTTTTGATGAAATACCAGCACATGTTAATGGTGATGAAAATCCTGCAAAAGAGCAGGTTCTCCAACTCTCATCTGAGAGGGATCAACCTGATGTAGTGACTCAGGAAGATCACCAAGGGAAGGCAAGCGAGACTAACTCTCGGGAAAGGTTTGAAGTGCGAAACTTCTATGAGGCGAGGTCTTGAGAAACAAGACCAAGGCATGGAACCCAGACAAGTTCCAGATACCAATCAACCTAACATTGATCAGGTTACTAAGTGGTTTAAATCTCTACTTGTTAAAATTTCTATGTTTTATGTGTTTTGTTATTAATGTGAATAAATCTTTGTTACAGGCTGATAAAGAACTTAAGGAAGGAGAGGAAGTTGCAAAACTTCCTACACAAGAGGGAGGAGAGGAAGCTGAAAAGCTTCTCTCACAATCTAATAAGGAGGATTCTATACGCTCCATCAACAAGGAATCTGAGCCTGCCTCATAGGTAGATCAAGATTCTAGTTTGCATTCCTAGAACTCTCCCTCAAATAAAATTTCTAACCCATTCTTATATTTCTTAAAGGCTACAACTAAGAAGAAAGAAGCAGTGGTTGAGAAGCCAGAGACTTCAAAGGATATACCAGAAACCTCAAAGGTTTCTGAGAGACACATATCTGAGCCTCCTGTCAGAGAGGTAGACAACTAAGATACTTATGTGTGTGAAATCCTACTTAATCTTTCTAAGTGTACTAACACTTTTTATTCTTAGGTTCAGAAAGAAATGGAAGTTGAAGAGGATAAGACGCCCAAGTCTCCTCAACCAACAAAAATATATCTGAGGCACCTTCCACACTACAAATCAAGACAAATGAGCCTGTTGTTGAGACACGGGAAACTCAAAAACTTGATATCTTATATACTCAGATATCTGAACAAGTTTTGACACTAACTAAAAACTCCATGTTCTTTCAGGCTCCTTCATGCGCAATAAAAGTTCCCTCTACTGATGAGGAACTTCTGAAGTTCTTCACAGACATTACTGTGCCCAAACAGCTTTCCTGCTTCAAACAATGGCAGAAGATATGGAGTTCTCACTTAGATGAGATCATCAGAATCCTTGATAACTACACAAAAGGGGCACAGGCTTTTGATCTGGAGAACCATGTGCAAAACATGTTCCCTTATGAACAATACTCCTTCTCCCAGCTGTTGGAGAAGAGGTTCAGAAAGGAAGTGGGGCGCAAGCTCACCAAAGCTTTTGAGCAAGCAG
Organism: Plantago major; assembly: GCA_026545765.1. NCBI lineage: Eukaryota > Viridiplantae > Streptophyta > Magnoliopsida > Lamiales > Plantaginaceae > Plantago > Plantago major. Next base: position 83,751,739 of record CM048839.1, on the reverse strand, counting down.
ATAGCCAGACCAAGTTTTTGAAGGCTCTTAAGCTAGTTCTTCCCATGACCCTGCAAATTGCGCCTTTTGAGCAAGAAGAAGACAGTGGTCATCTGATAGCCATTCCAAAGGTTATCAATTTGGTATCTGAGGATGAGGATGTTGGTCCAGATAACAACAAAGTAAAAGACTAGAAGGGGGGGTGAATAGTCTTTTAAAACTTTTGTCGATAAACTCAATTTCTCAGATATCTGTGAATATATCTGATACTTATTTTCAGAGAGCGGAAGACTTTTCTGTGATAAGTGCACGTGGTGAACAAGATATGTGTAAATACTTAGCAAGGTAAATAAAGCAAGTAATAAATTGCAGAAAGTAAATAACGCAAGTCTTCTATAGTGGTATCTGAAGGTGGCGTAATCCTTCAACTAATCCACTTGACCTTTCTCAGACCTATAATCCACTAAGACAGATAATTGAGGTAACCTTACAAGTATCTTCTCTCGATTCCTAAATACTCTAGGTTCCCAACCAAGTGTTCCTCCTGAATTATTCCCCGGCTTTCTCAGCCAAGTACTTCCTGTACTCAGAAACCTTTATGAGCTATTCCTCAGTTTCCCAAACTAAGTACTTCTTACGCTCAGTAACCTTGGAGTTATTCCATAGTTTCTCAAACTAAGTACTTCCTATATTCCACGCCGATTAAGGTGTTGGTTAAGGTAGTTTGTCAGGTGAGCTTCTTTAATAACTTGTTCAGTTATGCCTATAGCTCTTATGAATCAAGTATACTTAATACACTTTTCAATGCATGGTATCTTATTCTTTACTGACCCAAGTCTATGATAATTGTTCAAGAGAATGAATCTCAGATATGAAATCTTAATTCAACTCCTTCACAAATAACAATTATTGTTAAGGATCAGGACACTTAGAACTTTTGTGCTACTTAGAATCAAGAGCTTTGGTCGCAACAGAAAGCTTGAGGGTAAGTAGTATGCTTGAGAGAGCTTGTGTGAATATTCAGTGTTCTTGGTGTAAGTTCTCTGTGTGTGTTTTTTCAAGCATTCTAAGTGTAGATATTTATAGATGAATATGAGTGTCGTTTGAATAGTCTGTTAGGCTTAAATCAATTTCAAACTATTGATATCTGAGTATAGTACTGTTGCACGTATGTCTTCTTCTTCAGAGATTACCGTTTTTGTTCAGACATTTATGTCCGCGCATTTAATGCACTGTACAATACTTTGTCCTGTAGTGCCAACGGAACTATGCATGCTTTCTGAAGCTTTGCAAGTCCTTTTCCAGAGACTATCACAACTCCAGATACCACTTTGTTAAAAATATATTGTTTCCCGGAAACATAATCTTTATCGAGTATACGAGTGTAGATATCTATGGACACTTTTCCTCGTTTCAGAAACCTTGTATTCTCAGATATCTTTTGCAACACTTGTTTATTGAAACACTTGTTTCTTCAAGATATATGGACATAGGTATCTGATAACCTTTGTCTTCAACAATCTTGTGCAGTCTTCAAAACTTCATTTTATAGTGAGCTTCTCCTGCTGGATGCCTTCTTCTTGGTCTTCTTCAAGAAAATAAAAAATTACATTCAGAGACCAAACATCCTATACAAGATTTACTAGACTATCATACTTAGTGATTTTCCTCTTTTACAGTGTTCAAGTGAACCAAGAGTATTAACCACCTTTCTGAGCTAAGATAAGTCATTAGGTTGATGATCAAAATCTAAATAGATATTCCTAAAAAATTTCCCCGATTTTGATCAGTCAATGATGACTATCTGACCTATTACAAATCTGGATGAGGAAACAATCCACCACTTAATCAATTCATAAGATCTTTCAATTCTTTCAATTAAGTGCAAAATGTAAACATCAACCAAATCACAAGATGTGATCTTTGCTGACAAGTTATATTTTTAAAAATTGATATCTAAGAGTAGGTTCATCAGATATGTTACAAAGAAAGTTCACAGATAACTTTAATACATAAAATACACTTATTTCGATCGAAGATACAAAAATACATAGTAAATTAGGACAACTGGAGTGACCAAGCTCCAAGTAAACATCCTAATAAACTAGTCCTCAAGTTTTCAAAACTTCAAGTCTTCAAAAGCAGTTCCATGGATCAATCTGCAAATTTCCTATCACCAAACCTTTTGATATCATCAGAGTAGTCATAGAGAAGAGTTCTGACAATCATCTCTGTGTCTCCAGAAAATCCACAGACTTCCTTGTAGGTTTTAGTAGGATTCGTTTTGGCAAAGTGTTTGACCCACATATACTTTCCCCACTTCCAGACGTGCTGGATTCTGATATCTGATAGCTTGAAGTATTCATAAATGATCTTAAGATATCTGATGTCACCCTTGTATTGATCTTCAGTCAAGTAGAAGGACTCATAGAGTTCCACAGCAAGTCTTGCTCTTGTGCCTGTTCCAGTGATGTTGGGAATTATGTGCACTTCATCTGGCTTTCCATAAGGAAATTCATCAGAGAGGTCCTTCTTCATGGCTTCTATTCTCTTGATTACTTCAAAATCCAACCAGCCTTTGATGTGGTTGGTGTTAATCAAGATTGCCTTGTCTTTTCTCCATGCCATGAGCTGTTTATGGATTGGTTCTGGAAATCTTTCATTTACCAGTAAGTGCTTGAGTTCTAGAATCCAGTAGCCATTCTTCTGATAAATGCACCTGTAGACAAAGGAGTCATTGTTGGTCTTCACATACTCAATCTTGGCTTCTTCAGGCCTGAGTGGTAGTTGATGTTTTCTTTGTTCAGCTCTTAGCCTATTCCTCCTTTGTCTTGAATTCTCCCTTGGGGGATTGCTTAAAGAACCACCCTGGATTGACTTGGTATTTTCATAGGGTGTTTTAGCTACCAAAGGCTTTGCAGCTATGGGCTCAGATAGGCTATCAACCTTTCTTCTTTTTATGTGAAGAGGAGCTTCATCTTTATCAGTCTCTTCATCATCATCATCAAGATCAATTCTTGTGAAAATTTTGCAGCCTTCTTCATTGCCCTGTGATTTGATTTGGCCTTCTTCTTCTTCTTCTTCTTCTTCTTCTTCTTCTTCTTCTTCTTCTTCTTCTTCAGAAGACAAAGACTCATCAATCCCTCTTACTTGTCCTCTCCTTGGAGCCTTGGTACTCCTTGGAGGTCTTTTTTCCATGGCCCTTGTTACCATTGTTGTTTCTTCAGTTGGCTACTGGGAAGTAGCTACTATTTGCAAAGCAGCTTGACTTGATGAGGGCTCATTTATTCTGAGTGGTGGCTGGGAAGTTTTCTTGTTTCCTCTTCCTTTCACCAACTCTAGATTTCTTCTTACCTTCCCCCTTACCATGAGGTCCAAATCCTTCCCCCTTAGTCATTGTTGACTGACTAAGTACCACAAAAGATTCTGAGAGAGACTCAAAATTCCCTTGCAAGTAATTGTAGGCAGTAACCAACTTCTGAAGTTCAGCCTTGAGCTCCTGATTTTATTTGATAAGTCCATTTTCCTTATCGTGAGCTACTGATGGGCTAGTATGGCATCTGCTTGTCCGGTGTAACTTGCCTCATGAAAAGCTTTTTCACTAATGACACATCATCGTCCTTACCATTCCCGGATCCTTGAGCAAGGACCATCTTGGTTGTTCTCGAGTGATGAGCTCGGTGAATTTCTTCATTTACGAGGGCGGAGGCAATTACGGCTTTTACGTGAAACTGACTCCTTTTTATGATGTGCCAAAATATGGTATCTATTCATGTATTCTTGGGAGTGGACATTTGGCAGTTTGTTGAATACTTCAGGAGCAATTAGCTTCCTTTTCAGATGAGAAACCGCTAAATGTTCATTGCGGTTTTCTCCCAATGTCTTGTCTTCTTCATCATCTGAGTCATCAGCCTAGTGATCTTCATCCTCTTGCACTTCTTCATCAAGGTTTCTGAAGGCCGCAACCATCTCAGATATGGGTTTCTTGCCTTTGGAGGATGGTTTCTTTGGTGAAGATGCAGCCTTAGCATCATGCTTTTCTTCAGATACTTGTTCAGTATCTAGCTCCTTAGCAATATAATCAACATCGTCCCGGAGCTCTTTAATCTCAGAGTAATCTTGCATCTCTTTGCGTGTTTGTTCTTCAAGTTTATTTAGCTTGACTCTGGATTCAGCTATCTTTTCTTCCAGTTGAAGATTTAGCTGTTGTTCTTCTTCCAACAATTGTTTGAGTTGAGCAACTCTGGTTTGTGCATCCACTATTTTCTGAGTGTTTTCTTCATAGTGCTCAACTACTTGTTCAGTAGTGTCCTTTTGTTTGGAAGATGGATGGGTAGATTTCTGAGGAGATGGAGGAGGGGATTGTTGTGATGTCCTCTCAGTGTGCTTTTTAGCAACTGAGGCATTGTTTTCTTGTGCAATTCCTCTTGTCCCTGGTGCAGGGGCATCATCATCATCCTTTTTGTCATCCTCATCCTTGTGATGGTCAGAAGGAGGTTCTTCATAAACATTCTCATCAGTCTCCTTGTCTTCTTCATCTTCAGAGACCAGATTGATCACTTTTGGAATAGTGACCATTTGCCCATTTACTTCCTCTTGTTCAGAGGGTATGAACTATAGAGTCTGGGGCAAATAGGCTTGAATGCCATCGTATGCAGTGCGACCATACGCCTTTTCAAAGGTTTCAACAAGCTTGTGTGCTACTTCCTTTATAAAGTTCTTATTCATCAACGTGGCAAAAGCATATTGCTCAGTTAGAAACATTGCACATAATTCTCAGTCAATGCTCTTGCTCTTACGGTAGGGTGATCATGACCTTGTGATTTCAAGCAGTCGGAGCATCGAGTTTCCGCCATTTCTTGAAACATTTTAGATGTTTTGTCAGAGTATGAGCCTTGAAGAATGGAAGTAGGTCCTTGTTCAAATCTTCAGGGACCACAAAGGCATTAGCTTGAGCCTGAAAGAAAGTGTTCTGATTTAATTTCAAAACTATAATAGATATCTGGGCTTTAGGGTAGAAAGGTATCTGAGTTACCTGGGTGACAAGCTCAGATGACTTGACTATTGAGGTTCCAGGTGCCTCAGATATCTGGATATGAGGAGGAGACTGTGAAGTCTGATCCTCAGTTATCTTTCTTTCTGCTTGAACCTGAGATTAAAAAACAACATAACACTTAGAAATTTTGTCAGGAGAGAAACACTTAGGCAATTTGATATCTGAGATGTCAATTACCTCCACAGTAGGAGGCTCAGATACTTGTCTCTCAGAAACTTGTACAGTTTCTGGTATTCTCTCTGGTGATGAAGGTTTGGTGGCCTCATCAATTACCATTGGTTGAGGGGACTGAGTGGGCAATTCTGACAACTTCTACTTACATTTGAGCCTATGAGTAGAAAGTGTTAAGTATTTAGAAAAATGATCAGAGTATTATTATGAAGAATATAGATATCTGAGATAAATACCTTCTCAATAGAAGGCTCAGATACTTGTTCCTCATAGACTTTGTGAGTCTCTGGTTGATTCTCTGACGAGTTAGGCTTCTCAGCCTCATCATTTTTCTTCTTAGTTGAAGCCTATTAGAAACAAACACTTTGGTATTAGTCAAGTGTATAAAGTACTTATCTGAGATGTTATATCTTAAGGAACCATCTTCTACGTGAGGAGCACTGTTCCTTAAGTGATGAGGCTATGGAAGCCTCTTTCTCAGTCTCTGAGGCAAGCTTTTCAGCTTCCTCTTGATGTTATGTTTCTAATTCAGCTTGTAACAAAGAAATTTCATTAAATAACAAGATTTATCAAACACAAAGATATCACAAGTAGAGGGTTAAACCATTCAGCTACGGCGTTGTCGGTGATTGGTCTCTGGAACTGTGACCGCTTCTATCGTTGGTCTTGTTGTTCCATTTGACTTCTTTGTTTGAAGTTTGGTGCTTGGACCTTTCACGAGTGTGCAACTCGGTTGCCTCCTGGTTGATCATTACGGCGGATGCCTCGGTTTGATCCCTCTTATTGAGTTGGGAACTGTTCTTTTCTGAGATTTTCTTGACGGGGAAAGATGTTGGTATCTCATGTTGTAACTCAAGTATCATCTCAACAACATCCACTATTGGCTGTTGTGGTTGTTGTGGTGATTCTGATCTGGATGAAGAAGGTGATGCTGGTATCCAGATCTGCTTGAGACAGACTTTTGAGTGTTGAGGCAATAGCAGTATCCTCCAACACTAAGTTGCCACTCATCAGAGCATCTTCAATATGCTTAAGTGTTACTTGCTCTGATGGTGTGTTTTGTCCAGTGACTTTGGACACAGTTGCTTCTTCAGCAACCTTTGAAATAGGTCCTTCTTCAGCAAGCTGTGGTATAGGTTCTTCTTTAGATACCTCTACACTTGTTACTTTTTCAGTAACGTTAGCCCTCTTTGATTTCTATAGGACTTGAAAGATAACTAATTCTTCATCTTCATTGTCAGAGCTATCATCAGCATTAGGAACTTATTGGTCCATGATCTATGCGATTTCGGCAGGTAGGGCTTGGTACCTACCACTATTCTCATTAGCAGCATTTATGAGTTCATCAACAAGGCTCTCCTTAGTAGCATTGATGAGTTCATCAGCAGTTGTATCTTTTGCAGCATTGATGAGTTCATATGCATTGATCAGTTCATCAGCAGTGGCGGCAGATATCTGAGAGTCGACAACCACAATGGGTGTTTCTTCTGATTTGCCAGCAGACTTCTTTCGTGAAGTTCTGGGCTTTTTGGTCGCAACTTTTCCTTCAGATATCTCTTCAGTTTTTCGCTTCTTGGAACCTTTATGAGATCGAGTAACCTTTTTCATCATGTTTGTATACTCATATTTGTAGAGTAGGTTACTGTTGGCTATGTCTGCCGTCTCTCTGAGCTCAATGCCTAGGCACTCCAATAAGTAGCATATTTTCAATCCATAGCTTACTGTGGCTTTTGGCTCAGCAAGGCCCTTAACAATTTTAGGCTCAAAGCCTTGTATCTTCTTCACAAATTTCATGAAGGCGTACTTCCCCCAATTAAAAGGGTTTTCCAGCCTTTTGCATTGTTGATTCAACAAGAACATCACCATCCAACGTTCTTGGCTTATCTGGTCAGCACCTCCTTGTAGACCATCAAACAATCTATGAAGGATACATGCCAACACATCCCAGTGGACCAATAGATGTCTGGTCCTTATGTATGCAAGCTTAAAGTCGATGGGCGTGTCTGGCTTGTCAAGATCACACACATCACTGTATAGTTGCTTCACACCTTCAAGGAGATTTTCATCCTTGGTGTCAATTTCAAAATCCTTTCCAAGATTTTGAAGTTCAAACAACTCACAGAAAGCTGTTTCGTCCAACAGGATTTCTCATCCTTGGACTTTGTTCTTGATAGACACTGTCTCAGTGCCTTCAGAGACTTTGGAAATAATTGTGGAGTTGTTGTGCCTTTTCAAGCATATCAAGTACCAACTTTCTGTCAGTCTGGTTTTCTATTGCAGCTACCAGGTATTCCTCAATCATGGCACCACCCCAAATCATCCTGTGAATTAAAATCCAATGATCAGGATTGAACTCTCCAATGAACCGATTGTTTGTTATAACTAGCACTGGTGCTTGCTTTTCAGTAGTAGCTGCTGTAGTAGCTTGGGATTTCTGAGTAGAAGCACGTTTGGGAGCCATCTCTTAAAATAGTGAAGTTTATGAAAAACGAGAAGAGATTAAGGTAGAAAATTAGTGATTCTTTGCAGAAAAACTAAGAGGGAATCAGTAGTTGCAGAGAAAATTGTAGAGAGATTTGAGAGAATTTTGCAGTTTTTGTGCAAGAGCAAATGTAGGATTAGGCGAAGTGATTTCTTTTGGCAAAATCCTATATATATAGCAGTGTAATTCCAACAGACAAAAATACACAAATTAATTTTGTGCATTTGCATCTGTGTACGTGCAATAAGGCGTGGGTAAAATTCGGTTTGCATTAAATGCTTAGTGGGCCACGTCTGAGTTTTTACAGTCCACTATTTTACAGGGAATTAATCTCGGCCTTTAAAATGGAATGTCCATTTCATCAATGGTTGGGATTGCTTTTCCAGCAATGATCACAATCAACCCATGTGATTGTGCCCAATTAATGAATTTTGGCAATTTTCTATCTGAATCACATTTTTGTGTGACTTAGAACACTGTTTGCATCTGAGTCTATCTCACACTCAGTATCTGTCCAAGTTTTACACAAAGATAGAAATAATACAAATTTCAAGAGAGTAGTTGACTGCAGACAGTTGTAATATTCTCTTTTGAGTTCCCCCTCACTGAGTGATCTAGATATCTGAGTACCTGCCTCAGAAATCTTCAAATAGCCATTTTACCCTCTAACCTTTGATATCGGGTCCGTCTAGGATACTTGTTTGCTAAATATTTCACCAATATTTCAGCTTTTGTCTTTGATATTCTGGATTCCTGTTCCATATATCTTATCTCTCCTTTTTCCCTTCTTAATCATACTGAGTTCTTGTCTCACTCACATTCTTAGCTTCTTTTAGTATATAAGTTCCCGTCTCATATAACTGGATAACTGGATACCTGAATCAGATATCTTATCTCTCCTTTTTGCCTTGAATAATTGGATACCTAAATCAGATATCTTTCTCCTTTCTGAATTCTCATAAGAGATTAGAACTTTTCAGTTCCTTTGGTAACTCCATTAACCCAAGACTGTGTCTCAAAGTTAAGAACCTGCTTTCTTGCAAAGGCTTTGTGAAGATATTTGCAAGTTGGTCTTCAGTGCCAATCTTGAGTATCTCTATATTGCCTTTTTCAACATGGTCTCTAATGAAGTGGTGTCTAACATCAATGTGCTTTGTTCTTGCATGGAACTTAGGATTCTGAGTTATGGCAATAGCACTAGTGTTGTCACAGAAAATAGGAGTTTTCTCTTCATTGAGTTCATAGTCTCTGAGTTGTTGTTGTATCCACAATATTTGTGAAGCACAACACCCAGCAGCAATATATTCAGCCTCTGTGGTAGATGTAGCAATTGAGTTTTTTTTCTTGCTGAACCATGATATCAATCTGGCACCAAGAAATTGACAAGTTCCTGAGGTGCTTTTTCTATCAAGCAATGATCCAGCATAATCAGGATCTGAATAGCTAACCAAACTCAATCCACTATCTTTTGGATACCACAATCCAACTTCTACAGTACCCTTTACATACCTTAATATTTTCATAGCAATGTTGTAGTGTGTTTGCATTGGATTTATAAAATCCTTTAGCAGCGCATATTGAATATTAGGTCTACTTGCAGTGAGGTACAATAGAGACCCAATCAATTTCCTATACTTGTGTTCTTCAACACTCTTGTCAGATCAGTATAGGTCATTTTGGTTCCAATGCTCATAGGTATCTTAGCATTCTTTTCAGAAGGCTTTAGATTAAACTTCTTGACCATGTCCTTTGCATACTTTGTTTGACTAATGAATATTCCATCATCGAGTTGCTTGACTTGCAGCCCTAGGAAGTAATTCAATTCTCCCATCATGCTCATCTCAAATCTACATTTCATGAGTTCAACAAAGTTTTCACAAAGTTGCTTGTCTTTAGATCCAAATATAATGTCATCAACATATACTTGAACCAAAACTTCAAAGCCTGGTGGTTGCTCAACATAGACTTCCTCAGCAAGTTCACCATTTAGGAATGCACTCTTGACATCCATTTGATAAACTGTAAAGTCATTATGAGCTGCAGAGGCTAGAAAGAGTCTTATTGCATCCAATCTTGTAACTGGTGCATAAGATTCATCAAAATCTAGTCCTTCAGTCTCGGTAAATCCCTTGGCAACCAACCTAGCTTTGTTTCTGGTTATTTCACCAGACTCATTCATTTTGTTTCTGAAAACCCGCTTGGTTCCGATCACAGATATTCCGTCAACAAATGGAACCAGTTTCCAGACTTTGTTTCTCTCAAATTGATCCAACTCATCTTGCATTGCAGAGATCCAGTCTTTATCCTTTAATGCTTCTTCTATAGTTTTAGTTTCAATATTTGAGATGAAACATCCATAGAGAAATTTTGCATTTTCAGCGATTGCTCTTCTAGTTCTAACTCCTTGGTCTAACGGACCGATCACATCCTTTGCAGGATGATTTCTTAATCATTTCATAATGGGTTTTGACCTAGTAGGATCTGTTAGAACTTAAGATCCCGGATTGGTACTTTGAAACAAGATCAATAGACAATGTTGCCAACAATGTTGTTCAACAATGTCTCTGATAAGCAGAATAGCGACGGATGAATAAAGTAACTTCTATTACCAAGCCAATATATAGAAAAATATATTGGCGGCGCCTTAAAATATCTCTTGACGGAAAAGTAGATCTAATCAACTAGGTTTAATACAATTACAAGCGATTGATTAAACAACCAAAACTAGCCTAGAAGAACCAGCGTAAAAGATATTCTAGGTCGATGTTTGAAAGAGTTATTCAACAATGAATACTCTTAGACAAACTCTAAAGCTAGCGAAAACAAGAAGCCTAAAATCTCTTTTGATCTTTTCAAAAGCTCAAACATTGCTTTCTTTGAATCCTTGCATATATATACTTGAGATGTCGACCTCTTCCATCTATCGAAGGCAATAGGATCTTGGCAAAGGCAATTTTTCCTTTTACTTGTTTTCTTCAAAATGCGCATAGAAGGAAATTTCCATATTTCAATTCTTCATAAAATATATTCCTTCTTGCTTTCACCATAAGCTGTTCTTTTTCCTTAAATCAATTCTTGTTCGTTTTGTCAATACTTCCGGTCCAGTATCTGTCCAAAGTGCTTTGTCTTGATGTACTGCAATGCTATATTTTCAATGTTATGCCAACATTGAATGCTATCTGTCACAATGTTATACAACATTGATAATCCTGTGACTTCACAAACAACAACACAAACTTGGGCGATTATTGAAAGACAAGATTATCAAAATATAAGTGCATCTTGCACTTTCAATCTCCCCCTTAATCTTAGTCTTTCATCACAAAACAAAACAAGAGATCAGATCATAGAAACATAACTAAGAACTACTAAAGATCTATTCTCCCCCTTAACCAGACATCTTAAGAAATATTCAGGAGAATTTAAAATATTACAGACCCACAAAAAATATAATTGACCCACAAAAAATATAATTGTTCAACACAGACTCAATAAGAATGAACTCAAGTTATCTATTCTCCCCCTTTTTGTGAGGAAAGAAAAGAAACTAGAGTACTTCTAAACTTCAGATTGTTTGAGATCTGCTCATCAAGCCCTTTGATTTGCTCCAGAATCGACTTGTCTGTTAGGTTAAAATACTGAGACGAGTTTCAATGTTAGGAGTCAATGTTGTCCCAACATATAAGTCGACATTGGAATGTTGGCTGCAACTTCTGAGCTTTACGGTGCATCGGTTTTGCCGATGAAAGAGGCATATTCTCCTCCACATCCATGTTCACGAAACATCGGGATCTACCAAGGAAGATCACAGATCTGTCATGTGTTTCCAGTAGTTGTTTGGTATGTGATGGACTTAAAGTTTGAATGATAGACATCATTGGCTTTAACCTCAATACCCTGTATCTGAAGAACAGCAAATATAGTGGATGGAAGAATCAAATGGCCTCTGATCCCTCTATTCTTAGAATTTTCTAGATGCTTGAGAATCCTTTCTCCCAGATTGACATTGTAACCCATTTTAATCCTGTAAAGCAACATGGCTGCCTCTTGGCTGAGCTTGTTGTTATTGGAAGATGGCGACCGGTTATGCAGCGAGATCTGGCAAGAACGGATACTAGAGAACAACAATATTTCAGATCTAGAGTTCCGATGGGAAGATTTTAATTTTCCTGCAGTTAGCTCTCTTGCAATTTCATCCATAGTTACCTCCACAGGAGTCTCAATCTCATCCCTATTTCTATGTAGCACAGTATTGATATCCTTAGAAGTCAAGAAGAATACATCACCTCTCAAGTACACACGGTGATGCGTACCATGCCCTTCACTACCAAAATTTTAGGATAAATGGGCATAGAATTCTCTTATGATTTGAGGAACAAATCGACATATTGAATGACATAATAGAGATTCCTTTTTTCTTGGATAAGCAACCAAGTTATACTCTTCAAATGAGTCCTCTTTAATTATCTTCTCAACATCTATAGCATTGTTTTGATTTTCTCATATTTTCTAGATTCTTGTTATCATAGAACAAATGAAAGCGCATCTTCATCAATCGAACCATCTGTAAACACGGGTTGGAGGATAGATCATTTACCTCAGGGTCTTCAATCTGGTCTTCTCCAAGAATGACATCCTCATCATCAAGTGATTCTTCTTCAGATTCTTCCTCTGTCTCAGCTTCATAATCTTCAGAGTCATCTGAGTTTATCAGATCTTCTTCTTCAACCATTGACTCATCCGTAGAGTCATCTTCAGTTTCTGGCTCATAATCCTCCATATCATTAGAGCTTTCATCATTGTTATCATCATGAGCAGCTGATGTTGCAACAACATCCTCATCTATATTCATTGGATCACTCTCAGTTTTCTCTTAGTCATCTGACTGCCAATCTTCCACTTCAACTAGTTCAATAGTAGGCTCATCTGCGGGTTTCTCAACATTTTCAGAATGCATGCTGGTCTGAGTCTCATCATTCAGGCCATCAGTAGCCATTTCCCCTGTTTTGTCAGGTTGTTGTACATCATCTTCTTCAACAGGTGCAGGGTTTTGGGGGTTTTCTGTCAGATCTGCATGTTGAATTTCGGGATGTCCAATATCTTTCCCAGCATCCTCCATGGGAGCATCTTTCTCTATCCCCATTGGGCTTTCATCATCATCCCTCAGATCTTGTGGCAAGTCGACTGGCATGCTCCCCAATTTAACAAGGGTTTCTGCAGCAAATTCAGAGCGGTTTGATGGTGATGACTCTGTTTGGGTTTTTGGAGATGGTGGTTTTGGTATAGGGGATGAGGGTTTTTCAGCACTATCTTCCGAATCCTCACAATTATAGACTGGAATCTCAAAATCGGCCGGTTCAGCACGAATGGGAAGAGGATAAGCTTGCTCCCCCTCAGGTGTTTGCAATGAAAATCCGGGCAAGACGGGTTTTGTCGGGGATGACATTGTTTGGGTCGTGAAGGTAGAGTTGAGGAAGAAAGAGCGAGAGAGGAGATTTGGTTGAGAGTGAAAAAAGAGTAAGGTGAGAGGAAGGTGAAGGGTTTTGGGAGTAAGAAGTAAATACAGGGAAATTTTTTTTTTTTTTTTTTTTTGTAAAAGAGTGGTTTAGAAGGATGGCAGTTTTTCTGAGTGGTGGAGAAGTGGGCTAATAAGAGAGGTAGTGGTAATATGGTTGGAGGAGTGTTTTTAGTTGGTTTGCTCAAAGGATCATAATCATATATATCAAAAACACAAACCAAGATCTGTACACAGCTGTTAATATGAGATTAAGGAAAGCAAATGACCACCGTATCAATTAGGTCAAGAATGAAGAAGGTTCTCAAAACTCAACCTAGGGAGGTACATTTTTGTTTTTAGGAAACAAATCAAGGTCAGATAAGAGTAAGATATTATATTTTACACTTTACATTTTACCAGATTACCCAAGACACAAAATTACTCCCCCTCAAACCCAACCCAAAACACAGAAAGAGCACACAAAAACACAGCAAAGAAGGTACTTCCGGCCACGGGCAATGTTGACCGGGATGTTGGCTCGACATTGATGACAACATCGAATATCGGACCACTCTTAATGTAAGTCGGCCGAAACCAAGTCTCAAGATGTGCGATTCGATTAACACCTTGATCTTTGCGGTAAAGCGAAGGAGAAAGGAATACCAAAGAAACACACTCAACATTGCCTCAAAAAGTAAATTGATCAATTAACAGAATTGTGAGTGGGGGTGACCATGAGACTGTGAACCATGTCAAATAATTGGAACACGTATGAATCCGCTCCAAAGCCGAAGCCTATGCGGAGTTAGGCAAACACACGTCTCATGGCATAGAGATCACTCAGTTTAGCATAGTGGGTGACTTGGTACTCAAAAAGTGAACCAGCAGCATTACGAGAATCAGCACTTTTGTGCGTGTCGGTTTCCAGTACAGGCCATCAACCCTCACGACATATGAGACATTGGCCACGTCGATATTTGGATAGTATTTGGAACACCTGACGATCCTCGTGAAACACTTCGAGCCCTTTTTATCATAGTTTATTAGATTTATTAAGCACAAAGAGCAGGAGGCAAAATCAAGTGCAAGTCAAGGTACGAGAAAACATGGCCAAAAAACAGCAAAAGTGGGTTTTACATAAAGCAAACACACAGGAGACTCGATACCTTTCAACCTTGGTTTCAAGCAGCCTTTCAAAACCTAAGCATCACCACTGTAAGCTACAAATAGGAACAGCCATTGACCAGCACAGAAGCACAAAAAACACATAGACACACAAGAATAAGAAAGAGAAAAGACTAAAAGAATAAAAGAAAGACAACACTAGGTAAACATAGAAGACAATGTTGACCAGGATGTTATGTCAACATTGCTTGACAAATCCTATCAAATAGTGCAAAGGCCAAGAGACCTTCTCAAGCGAAGAATCTCTCTTTATCAAGGGCTTTGTGAAAATGTCACTAAGCGATTTGTGGTATCAATGTGTTGTATGTCAATTATTTGTTTGGAGACTAGGTCTCTAAGAAAATGATGTCGAATGTCTATATGCTTGGTGCGTGAGTGTTGAGCAGGTTCTTGGATATGTGAATGGCACTAAGGTTATCACAAAACAAAAAGAGTGTCACTTTGAAACCCATATTCATGCAGCATATTGTTGACCAAATTAATTGAGACACCTGACTCCCGGTTGCTACATATTGATTGAATGATGAGGGAGACACGCAATTTTGTTTCTTACTATACCATGACACAAGATTTGGTCCAAGATAAAACAACCTCCACTAGTTGATTTTCGATCATCTAAGTCACCAATCGAATCACTAAATCCCAATAGATTAGTGTTTGAATCACATGCATACCATAATCCCATTAACGGTTCACGATATATATCTAATGATTCTTTTGACAGATTAAGTGAGATATTTTGGGTTTGGATTGATACAGCACACACACAAGCAGAGAACATGATGTCGATGCGGTGGTGAAAGATACAAGAGACTTCCAATCATTGATCTGACAATGTTGGTCGACATCGGTTTCTTGAGTTTGGAGATGTAGCCGTGGGAGTCTTTGCAAGGTTTGGCATTTTCGGACCAAATTTTTGATAAGATTCTTGGCATATTTTACGGAGAGATAAGCAGGCCTTCTGTTTCTTGTATCTGGAGCCCCAAGAAGAAGCGAGTTCACCAATCATACTCATCTCAAAAGTTCTGTCATGGCTTGAACAAACTTATCTAGCAAGGAGAGGTTTGTAGCACCAAAGACAATATCATCAACATAGATTTGAGCAATGCGATGTCTTTTCCTTTCACGAGGATAAGCGAGTTTGATCTCCTCACCTCTTTTAAATCCTAACTTGACTAGGAATTTCAACCTAGCATACCAAGCGCGTGGGGCTTGTTTCAATCCATCTGAGGCTTTTCTTAGTTTAAAAACATGAGTCGATAAAAGGATCTTCAAACCCTTTAGGTTGTTCAACATACACTTCTTTGTCAATGTAACCATTCAAGAAAGCTCCTTTAACATCCATTTGGTTGAGTTTTATGTTAAGGCAACATGCTAAGGCTAGGAGCAGCGAATGGACTCTAGTCTAGCAACGAGGCGAAGGTCTCATCGAAATCAATGCCTTCCACTTGGGTGTAACCTTGAGCAACCAATCTGCTTTGTTTTTTACAACTATCCCTTTTCATCACTCTTGTTTTGAAAATCCACTTGGTGCCTATAACATTTATATTATGGGGCGGGAACAAGAGTCCAGACTTCATTTGTTTGAAAGCGAAGTTCATCTTGCATTGCTTCTATCCAAAATCATCGAAGAGCTTCTTTCACATTTTAGGTTCAATTAGCGAAACAAAGCACGAGGAACTTACGGTGACATATTTGACAAGTCTGAGTGTCTCCTTGTAGTTTTTTGCGTGTTTCCCTCAATGTCCTTCCTCTGGATTTCCAATTACTTGGGAACGGGATGATCTTCTTGAATTCGAGGAGGAGGATCCTTTCGTGTGTCAGGAGACATAGGTGCAGCATTGTTGCCGAATGGATTGTCAGATTCAGCCTCAGTTTCATTATGAGGATCAGCTTGTTCTTCATCATGAGTGTAAATCTGGGATGTTGAATTTAATGTTGGGTCATCATTGCACAGAGGGGATGTTGGCACAACATTGCCTAACATGGGTTCTTTCATTTTGATCGTGACGAGTCATAGTTTACGTCGTTCTCATGTGTAGAAGAGTCGAGGTTGATTCAATAACTTTGTTGACTGCAGAGATCTTCTTCTGGGTATAGGGCTCAGAGTCATCAAAGGAAACATTCACAGACTCTTGTATAGTCTGCAATCTAGGATTGTATATTCTATAAGCTTGACTATTTTGAGAGTATCATACAAAGATTCCTTTATCACTTTTAGCATCAAACTTCCCTAGATGTTCTCTATCATTGAGTATGTAACACACACATCCAAATACATGAAAGTACTTGAGATTGGGCTTTCTACCTTTCAACATCTCATATGGAGTGGTTAGAGAACACGGGCGAAGATAGACACGATTGATTATGTGACAAGCGGTGTTCTGACTTCAGCCCACAACCTTTTGATAGGTTCATTGAGCTCGACATCACTCGCCATTTCTTGAAGAGTCCTGTTTTTCCTTTCAGCAACACCATTTTGTTGTGGTGTCTTAGGAGCTGAGTATTCATGCATGATTCCTTTCTTTTCACAGTACTTATCAAAGAATTGATTCTCGAATTCTTTACCATGGTCAGATCGAATTCTTTGAACAAGAGTAGAATCTTGATTCTGACATTTTGTATGCCAGTTTTTGAAGGATTCAAAAGTTTCTGATTTTTCTTTCAAAAAATTGACCCAAGTGTATCTAGAGAAATCATCAACTATAACATAGATATACCAGGCTCCTCCTAAACTTTTAGCTTCTATAGGACCCATGAGATCCATATGCAGGAGTTCAAAGCAGTTAAAAGTACCTCTTTGTTGTCCTTCAATCAGAAGTGGCTGATGTGTCACCTTGGTTTGTTTTCCCATAAGGCGATCGCACACACATGTTTCCATACATTGGTAAGCTTTGGCACTCCTGTCACCACATTATTTTTTATGATCTTCTCCAGATTTCTGTAGTTGACATGTCCCAATTTCTTATGCCATAGTGTTGCATCATCATGTTAAGCAACATTGCATTTGAGAGGAATGTCCATCACATAGCAGTTGTCCTGTGATCTCACACCTGTCATTACGGTTAATTTGTCCACACAAGTATAAACTTTGCAAGAACGTTTATCAAACTTGACTTTCAGATCATCATCACACAGGTGGCTTATACTAACAAGATTAGCAGTTAACCCTTCAACAAGAAGAACATTCGAGAGTTTCGGATATCCTTTAAGGCACAGTGTTCCCTTTCCAAGTATTTTGCTTTGGTATCCTCCTCCATATGTTACCGTACCTGTCTTTTGAGCTACAAAGTTTGACAGATTTGACGGGTTACCGGTCATGTGCCTAGAACAACCATTGTCGAAGTACCATTTTCCTGCATTGTTAGGGGAAGTAGCAACAGAAAAAGCAACATTGCAAGTATGATTTTCTTTAGCTACCCAAACATGTTTCGAAACACTCTTGTGTTTTCTTATCTGTCCTGGAGATTTGTCTTGTTTAGGAGAACTAGGAAAGTACTTTAGAGTCTTAAGATTACATCTTTCAGTCTCTGTTGAAGTGGATGTTGTCACAACATTGTGACTAGCATCCTTTTTTGTCTCTTTGAAGCTGGATGGGAGGAATTGTGGATGGATTCTTGAGGTTGGAGGTCTCAACATGTTCACTCTTTAAGTCCTTTTGGTACTTGAAGCGATAAGGCTTTTGTGACCTGATTTAAGGCGGTAAGTGCCAGAAACAAGGCTTTTCTTTGACAAATGTAGGACCTTTTATGAGCTCGGAAGAGGTTTGACAACTTTTGAGGTATCGGTGTCAGCGATTGTCGTTCATGTTGCTCCCAAGTTCATCATAACTACTTGTGTACCCTAAACCAGTGGTCCTATCATTGTTCACATCAAGCATCTCATTAAGTCTAGAAGTAGAAGAGTTCCATTTTGCAATTACCTTCTTTTCATTATCTAGCTCAGAGATTACCTTGAACAGCTCAGAGTCCTTCTTTGTTAATTCAGCTTCTAGTTTGACAATGGTGTCTTTCAGATTGTGGTTCTCCTTCTCAGTTTTCTTGAGGAGTTTTCTGAGAGTCTTCCATTCACTGAAGAGTTTCTCATACATCTGTTGCAGATCCTTCACCATTTGTTCTGCATTACCTTCCTCTTCTGAAGGACTATCTATATCAAAATCCACAGAACCATGTAGAATAAAACATTAGATATTCCTGACTTCTCAGGTTTGGTTAGTGCCAAAATTTCACAGTTCATCATAGTCAAAGAAGATTTCTATTCCTGATGTTGTCTTGACAATGTTGTCCCAACATTGGTCATCAACATGGTAAGTGGATGAGCGGAGAGCTCTGGCATTGGTGTTTGAATCATCTTCTTTTTCTTCATCTTCCTGTTCTTCATCTGAGTCATCATTGAGACAAGCAAGAAGATTCTTTTTCTCTTTTCTGAGATTGTTAGCACATTCATTTTGATAATGACCCCACCCTTGGCATTCAAAACATCTAATCTTACTCAGAGGAGTGCGATCGAAATCAGATTCAGAGCTCGTTTTGGAAGCAGGACCAGTTTTGAAAGTATTGTTTTTCTTTTTGAAAGTTTTAGTTCCACTTGAGGATCCTTGACCAGAGTTTTTCCTGAATCTAAGTTTGTTGAACTTCCTTACAAGATTGTTGAAAGCTTCCTCAGTCATATTGTCAGACTCATCACTACTACTATCAGGCTTCGAAGGTTTTGCTTTAGAAACAGAGTGAAGGGAAATACTATGAGTTTTCATACCTTGTCTCTCATTTTCATTTAATTCAAAGTTTTTCAAATTGTTCAACAGGGTATGAAAATCCATAGTTGCCAAGTTATGAGTGTCTTCCAAAATAGTGACTTTGGTATTAAATCTTGAGGAAAGAGATCGAACAGCTTTGGAAACAAGTTGCCTATTAGAATAGCTTCTCCCAGTCTTTGGACTTCATTTGAGAGAGTCAAAAGTTTTTCAAAATAGGAGTCAATGGTTTCTTCCTCCGCCATTCTTAGATTTTCAAATTGAGACCAAAGCATTCTAAGTTTAGTTTGTTTGACACTAGCATCCCCTTCACAATGACTCTGAAGTAATTCCCAAGCTTGTTTTGCAGTAGTACAGTTTTGAATGATTTTAAACATATGAGAATCTACATGACCAAAGATAGCATTTAAAGCTTTTTCATTATAAGAGCTAAGAAGTATGTCACCTGCAGAGAAGCGTTCTTCAGGTATGGGGACAATGTCACCATCGACATCGAGTCCTTGATTGGCGGTGTATCCTTCGAATGGATCTCAATCTGACCATCAAGGGACTTGATGTATGTCCTCATCCGAATTTGCCAGTAATGGTAGTTGGACCCATCAAGCACAGGAGGTCTATTGTAGTTTGCATCCATTGTAGTAGTACCAAATCCAGACACCAGTAGTTAGGTGGCTGGCTCTGATACCACTTGTTAGAACTTAAGATCCCGGATTGGTACTTTGAAACAAGATCAATAGACAATGTTGCCAACAATGTTGTTCAACAATGTCTACAGTAAACAGATAGCAGCGGATGAATAAAGTAACTTCTATTACCAAGCCAATATATAGAAAAATATATTGGCAGCGCCTTAGGCAAAATATCTACTGACAGGAAAAGTAGATCTAATCAACTAGGTTTAATACAATCACAAACGATTGATTAAACAACCAAAACTAGCCCTAGAAGAACCAACAGTAAAAGCTATTCTAGGTCGATGTTTGAAAGAGTTATTCCAACAATGAATACTCTTAGACAAACTCTAAAGCTAGCAGAAAACAAGAAGCCTAAAATCTCTTTTGATCTTTTCAAAAAGCTCAAACATTGCTTTGCTGAATCCTTGCATATATATACTTGAGATGTCGACCTCTTCCATCTATGTCGAAAGGCAATAGGATCTTGGCAAAGGCAATTTTTCCTTTTACTTGTTTTCTTCAAAATGCGCATAGAAGGAAATTTCCATATTTCAATTCTTCATAAAATATATTCCTTCTTGCTTTCACCACAAGCTGTTCTTTTTCCTTAAATCAATTCTTGTTCGTTTTGTCAATACTTCCAGTCCAAGTATCCTGTCCAAAGTGCTTTGTCTTCGATGTCTACGGCAATGCTATATTTTCAATGTTATGCCAACATTGAATGCTATCCTGTCACAATGTTATACAACATTGATAATTCTGCAACTTCACAAACAACAACAAACACAAACTTGGAACTGATTATTGAAAGACAAGATTATCAAAATATAAGTGCATACTGCACTTTCAGGATCAATATCATTTTGATCTGAATGTGAATCAATATGATCTTGATGGGATACTTGTGCAATATCTGAGATATCTATCACATGGGAAATGCCATGGATATCTGACGCTTTTTCAGTGTTAGGGATATCTGGAATTTGATTTTCAGCAATCTCATTCTCAGAAACCTCTACATGATGAATGTTCTCAGTAACCTGTTCCATTTCTGGAATTCTCATAGGAAATTCTTCATCATGTCTTAGAGTCATCTGGTTGTTACTAAGCAATGGTTGCTTCTCATCGTCAGATTCATCCTCTAAGTGAATGATTGATTTGTTTCCTATTGAGGATTCTTCTTCAGAATCTTTAATCATCAACTCTTTGAACCTATCTGAGAGATCATCATTTAAGGGTATTTTCTTGTTTCTTTCATAGAAAACTACATGAACAGATTCTTCAATCTTTTACATTCTTTTGTTGTAGATTCTATATGCTTTACTATTCAAAGAATAACCAAGAAATACTCCTTCATCTGCCATTGGTTGAAATGTTCTCAAGTACTCTTTTCCATTGTTAAGAACGAAACATCTGCAACCAAACACCCTTAGATGCTTGATACTAGGGGGTCTACCAATCAAAAGCTCATAAGGAGTTTTGTCATGGTGCTTGTTAATCAGACATCTATTTTGAGTGTAGCATGTTGAGTTTACAGCTTCAACCCAATAGATTTCACTTATTTCAGTGTCAACGAGCATTGTTCTTGCCGCTTCTTTTAGGGTCCTATTCTTCCTTTCACCAACACCATTTTGTTGTGGTGTTCTTACGGAAGATAGTTGATGTTGTATACCTTTGCAGGTACAAAACTCTTTTATGTACTAGTTCACAAACTCAGTACCATAGTCTGTTCTGATTACAGATACCTTGTCATTTTCATGATTTCGAGCTTATTCAGCAAGTTGGGTATCTCAACCCTTGCATCAGATTTGTGTTTGAGAAAAACAACCCAAGTGAATCTTGAGTAATCATCAACAACAACCAGACCATACTTCTTTCCTACATAACTAGTTGTAGTGGCCTTTCACTGGAGTGTCTAGTTTTAGACTTGAAAGATGTTTTGGATTGTTTTCCCATTTGGCAAGTTGAGCATATACCATCTTTTCTATATGCCATTTTGCGTAAACCAACCACCAACTCTTTCTTGACTAGCTTGTTCAGAGTTTTGAAATTCAAGTGACTCATTCTTTTATGCCATAGCCAATTTTCTTCAGTGTGGCCAGATTGACTCACCATGAGACATTCTTCAGTTGTGGCGGATGCGCAATCAGCAACATAAAGATTTCCTTTTCGCCTAGCAACCAAGACTGTATGCTTTGACTCATTGTCAATGACTTTGCCTAGTTTTGACTTGATCTTGACAGTATACCCTTTGTCTACTAATTGACTCATGCTTAGGAGATTATATTTCAATCCCTTTACATGTAGTACTTCAGAGATTGTAAGGTCTCCAAACTTCAGATTGCCAAATCCTATGGTTGGATTTTCATCTCCTCCAGCAAATCTAATAATTGGTCCATCATTGCATTTTCTGTACTTAATCATATTTGCTTTGTCTCCTGTCATGTGCTTCCCACATCCACTATCAAAATGCCACTTTGGATTAGTCTTTAGAGTGTTCAGCACAAAACAGGAAACAGGAGATTAGGTTCTCATACCAATAATGGAATCATCTGGACTAAAGAATCTTCCAGTAGGAATCCATTTTTGAATGAATTTCTTAGGAACATTCTTTTGTCTAATAGGAACATAAAGAGGAATTCTAATTAAATGATTAGTATCATTGTTATTAAGAACTATTTTCTTCCTTGGTGTATTCCTTGGTGCTTCATTTGGTGCTTTCAGATACCTGTCAGGTTTCTAAGTCTTCTTCTCAGCAAACTTAGCTTTCCTAGTCAGATTTCTTCTAGCCCTGGCATTCAGATTTTCAGTGGCTTGACTCATCTTCCATTTTTGATAATTGCCGTGAGCAATTCTAGCCTTTAACCATCGTTCTTGCTCTTGTTTATACTCTCGAGCAAGTTCTTTCCCGATGGCTTTATAGCCAATGCCATTTCGAGTGCCTGGTGCTATCTGAGTTCTCATCTCAGCAACTTTGCTAGTCTCTGGAACGTCTAGTTTCTTTTCAGAAAATGTGACATAGGAGAATTTGCCAGCTCCTGCAATTCTTCCTTTCTGACAGACATAGCACTGTGGGTGATTACACTTTTCAGTGTTATGTTTCTTTTCAGAAATGTTCCCAACGATTTTCCTTGGGACATGTTTTTCCCACAAAGGTTTGGTCGCAACTGCCTTTCCTTTGTCAACAACCTTAGTTCTCTGACCAATGCTATAGGTTGTTTGGGAACCACCTTGCTGAGTACTGACAAATGTTCTTTTTTCATCACTCTTATTCAGAGTGGTAGAACTATCTGTTTGTGTGTCCAGCCCAAGTCCTCTCTTTTCTGAAGGATCTCTTAAATAAGATTGTACTTCAGTAATTGTGTCACTAGCTTTGGCATAAGATTGAAAAGATAGTTCTTTCATTTTGAGTTCTTTATTCTCAGAAAGAAGATCTTCACATTTCTTTTGAAGTTTGGCCAATGCTTCTTTATGTGACTTTCTTGTCTCAGATATCTGAGCTTTGAGAAATGCATTTTCAGCATCCTTTTTCTCAGATATCATGAGTAATTGTGAATTTTACTTTACAAGAGAATTCTTTTCTTCTTCAAGGATTTCGGCTCTAGCTCGGACCATCAGAAATTATCTTTCGTAGAGGTCAAGTTCTCTTCTGAGATGTTCCAGATCTTTGATTCCTTCCTCATCACATTCATAAGTATAACAAGAAGTATGTGTTACCTCATCAGCCATTAGACAAGGTTCAATGTTGGAGATATCTGGAAAGATTTCTTCAGCCACTCCACACACTTCTTTCTTCTTTTGCCAAAGTCAATAATTTCATGTGAAACACTACCACCCATCTCTAGAGAAGCCAGTGTGGAATCATCTGAGTCTTCATCCTCAAAATCAGACTCAATGTCTAGAGCTTCCAGTTGGATTTGTATTTTCTTTCTTTCTTCAGTGAGTAGAGCTCTTTGACTTCTCTTGAAGTTTCTTCTATCTTTCTCGTCGCCTGTCTTTAGCTTGTTGAGGGCAGGGCAATCCTTTTTGAAATTACCAGGTTTCTGACAATAGAAACATATATCGTTTCCGATTTATGCTTCCTCAGTACTAGATGCTTTCTGAGACGGCTTGTTCAGCGAGCTTGACAGTTGCATATTTTTGTACTGGTGATAGTTTAGCCTAGATGCTTTTTCCGCTTCTCTTTGGCTTTTCTTCTCTCAATCTCTCGACTGACATATTTTCTCATTTGCTTTACAGAAAGAGCATCCTCAATCACCTCCTTGCCTTCCTTCTTTTCAGAAGTTCCTTGGGCAACTAGAGCAACATTCTGCAACTTTTCAGTTGTTTGTTCTCTTTGAGTTGTCTCATAGTCAACAGTGGCAAGGTGAGAGAAAAGTTCCACTGGAGTTATATCTGGCATTCCTTGGTTAAAGTAGAAAAACTTTGTATGCTCCCAGTTATGATTTAGACTTCTCACAATAGTCTTAATCTTTTCTGGTTGGGTATATCTATTACTTTCGCCAAGTGCAGCCATGTCACTCATGAGTGTTGTAAACCAGAAATCTAGTTCTTCAAGAGTCTCTGTGGGACCTTGTTTAAAGTTTTGGAATTTGAGCTTCAAAACTTCGAACTTATTTTCCTTTGTTTTCTCAGTGCCGACACATATTTCTTCAATCAATTGCCAGACCAGTTTCGCCGTTTTTGCACCCCACAGTTTACACTGTATGTGCTCTAGAGTAGAACGTAAGATGATATTATGAGCCTGACCATCCAGTCGATTTCTCTTGGCATCTTTCGATGTCCAGAGCTCTATGGGCTTTGGCTCATAAATAACAACAGTAGGTCTCCCGGTTGGTTGACATGCAGCGAAGACCCATCGCTTTGTTCTCTGTCTCTACCATTAGAAACCTCCATGACCTGCTTGAGTTGTTGAATGACTATGCGGCCATTCTTTATCACGTTGATCATTTCGTCACTGATGGCTTCTAGGTGGAGCATCATGTTGTTCTTCCATTTCTCATAATTCTCTGGCTTGAGAATTGGGGCGTCACTTAAAGACATCATGTAGCAAACACACTAAACAAACAAATCAAGTGTTGGAGAAAAGTAGTTAGTGGGCACTTATCTGGTATCTAGGTTCAGTGCAGAAGGCTTGGGAACCTCCAGCTCTGATACCACTTGTTGGTCTAGATAACAGCAAAGTAAAAGACAAGAAGGGGGGGTGAATAGTCTTTTAAAACTTTTGTCGATAAACTCAGTTTCTCAGATATTTGTGAAGATATCTAATACTTATTTTCAGAGAGCGGAAGAGTTTTCTGTGATAAGTGCACGTGCTCAATAAGATATGTGTAAATACTTAGCAAGGTAAATAATGAAAGTAATGAATTGCAGAAAGTAAATAACACAAGTCCTTTATAGTGGTATCTGAAGGTGGCATAATCCTTCAACTAATCCACTTCGGCCTTTCTCAGACCTGGAATCCACTAAGACAGATAATTGAGGTAACCTTACAAGTATCTTCTCTCGATTCCTAAATACACTAGGTTCCCAACCAAGTGTTCCCCCTGAGTTATTCCCCGGCTTTCTCAGCCAAGTACTTCCTGTACTCAGAAACCTTTATGAGCTATTCCTCAGTTTTCCAAACTAAGTACTTCTTACGCTTAATAACCTTGGAGTTATTCCTTAGTTTCCCAAACTAAGTACTTCCTATACTCCACGCCGATTAAGGTGTTGGTTAAGGTAGTTTGTCAGGTGAGCTTCTTTAATAACTTGTTCAGTTATGCAGATAGATCTTAGATATGAATCAAGTATACTTAATACACTTTTCAATGCATGGTATCTTGTTCTTTACTGACCCAAGTCTATGATAATTGATCAAGAGAATGAATCTCAGATATGAAATCTTAATTCACCTGCTTCACAAATAACAATGATTGTTAAGGATCAGGACACTTAGAACTTTTGTGCTACTTAGAATCAAGATCTTTGGTCGCAACAGAAAGCTTGAAGGTAAGTAGTATGCTTGAGAGAGCTTGTGTGAATATTCAGTGTTCTTGGTGTAATTTCTGTGTGTGTGTTTTTTCAAGCATTGTAAGTGTTGATATTTATAGATGAATTTGAGTGCCGTTTGAATAGTATCTGTTAGCTTAAATCAAATTCAAACTATTGATATCTGAGTATAGTACTGTTGCACGTTTGTCTTCTTCTTCCGAGACTACCGTTTTTGTTCAGACATTTATGTCCGCGCATTTAGTGTACTGTACTATACTTTGTCCTGTAGTGCCAACGGAACTATGCATGCTTTCTGAAGCTTTGCACGTCCTTTTCCAGAGACTATCACAACTCCAGATACCACTTTGTTTAAAATATATTATTTCCCAGAAACATAATCTTTATCCAAGGTATCTGAGTGTAGATATCTATGGGCACTTTTCCTCGTTTCAGAAACCTTGTATTCTCAGATATCTTTTGCAATACTTGTTTATGAAGCACTTATTTCTTCAAGATATCTGGACACAGGTATCAGATAACCTTTATCTTCAGCAATCTTGTGCAGTCTTCAAAACTTCATTTTATAGTTGAGCTTCTCCTGCTAGATGCCTTCTTCTTGGTCTTCTTCAAGAAAATAAAAAATTACATTCAGAGACCTAACATCCTATACAAGATTTACTAGACTATCATACTTAGTGATTTTCCTCTTTTACAGTGTTCAAGTGAACCAAGAGTATTAACAACCTTTATGAGCTAAGATAAGTCATTAGGTTGCTGATCAAAATCTAAACAGATATTCCTAACAGAGGAAGAAGAAGAGACTGGTGAAAATGATGATGAACAACCAAAGTCTCCATCCACATCTGCTTATAGGAAGGATGATGATCCTAAGGATTATGATGATAGTCCTGCACCAGGAACAGGAGGGATTACAAGAACTTTATCTACCTCAGCTGCTAAAAAGCTACCTGAGAGGTCATCTCACAAATCCCATCTCCTCCTAGGTCATCAAATCATCAGAGTTAACATCAAGACTCTAGTGAAAGATTAGAAGGACTTTGTGAAAATACTCCCCAGAAAATCAAGGAAGATGAATTCAGAGTAGCTCAACTAAGAGCTCTGTTGGAAGAAGAAATAAGACTGCATCTTGAGCTGGAAATCAAGATGGCAAAAAAAGAAGCCAACCTAAGAAAGGTTGAGGAACTAACTCGCAAGGCCGAAGCAGCCCTTGCTGAGCAAAATGAAATCCAACTTGATGCAAAAGCATTTGCTGATGAACTAGATGCTGAAGAAACTCAAAGGAAGATGTGCCCTCTTCTAGTAAAGCAAAGGTTGCTGATCTAGATAATGAGGATGATTGGAGTAATGGAGAAGAAGAAGACAAGGCCACAACACCCTTAAAAGTGAATGACAATAGTCAGCCTCAGACTATTGAAAAGAAGACCTTGGGTTCCCTTGTACTTATCCAGGTTCCTGAAGAAGATGCAGAGGTCTATGAAAGAAGATCTTAGATCATGTATGGCCAGTTTAAGGAGCTTGAATATCAAAACAGAGAACTAATAGCATCTGTACCCCCAGCTTACTAGAAGCTTGTTGAAATAATTGCAAGGAGGACTTCTAGCATTGCCATAGAACATCAAGATCTGGCTTTGCTGAGGAAATCAGATGAAAATCTCATGCAACTTGCTGACTATCACTCTGTACTGTCTATACTACTATTAGCTAAGTATTTACAGAGGTTGCCAAGCTTACAGATGCAGAGAATGGCATTGCTCAGTAGAATGTTATACTCAGAGCAGAGTTGCAAGAATTATCTCAAGCCTATAATAGACTACAAGGAAGTTTTGAATCACTTTCCGAATCCTTTGTCAAGTTGGTGGATAATTTTTATCAGTCTCCTATGACTAAGGGGGAAAGAAATGTAACTAAGGGGAAGGCAAGCAAAAGATGCTATCTGAAGCCCCACTCCAACAAAGTATCCCTAGTAATATACAACTGGCACATGTCACTGGAAGAAGGTCTCAGAAACCTCCTAGGGCTGCCAAGAGCTCAAGAAGGAGAAGATACAGAGGCTGTACAGAAGATGAAGAAGAGCTTGAAATAGATCCCTCCAAAAAGAGGAGAAAAGGCAACAATGATGGATGCAAAGCCTCAGTGCAAACTCATAAAGGAGATGATGATAATGATGAGGATGAAGAAAAAGATGATGCACCTCTTATTCTAAGGAGAGGAGTAAGAAATCCATCTGAGCCTACTACTACTGCAGTACCTACCCAGCAAGGTACATCAAGTGACAAGCTTTTAAGAAGAGAAGCTAAGGAAGCTGAAAGAGAGGGAAGATCAGAGAGAGAATTGAATAATTTAGAGGAGTTGATGCTCTTAGTCCTGTGGAAGCTAAGATTGAGTATCAACCAACTCAAGCTGATCTAAACTCTGACATCTACAAGTGCAAGAATGGTTACTGGATAATGCATATAAGATACCTGTTCTTCAACACAAATGGTTTCCCAGTACCAATCTTCCTTCAATTGATGACTTGGAGAAAGAACAAAGAGGTTCTACTATCAGAAAACAAGTTGAAGGATGCACTTGAGTTTGAAATCCTTGTCAGACAGACAGTAATGAGGAAAGATCTATCTGAAACTTGCCCCTACCATAAACCTGATGATGTACACAGAATGGAGAACATTCTTGTCACCAAAACAAAGCCAAGATTAGTAGTACCAGTTTATGAGTCCTTCTATCACACTGAAGAAGACTACAAGCTAGATCTGAGATATCTGAGGACAATTTATGAGAAATTCAGATTATCCCGAATACAGATTGAGCATGCTTGGTTATGGGCAAGATATCTCTGGGTTTAACAAACTTGCAAGAGAAGAAAGTCCACCAAATCTTACAGAGACAATGTTGATTTCTCAAGGAGAGTTGAGATGAATGCAAGAATTTGCCTCTTTGACTACTCAAATGATCTTATCAGATATGGTGACTACTTTTTCCCAGATGATGGAAGCTGACAAGAAGATGAAGACTTTAAGACCAACTAAGTTGGATGTTCACTTGGAACTTCCTGTTGTCCTATTAGTTGTGTATTAGTTTTGATTTTTGCTGACTGTAATTTTATTGCTTTATCTTGTAAAAGTTATTTGTACTTACACTTGTAATTTATCTGATGAAGTTATCTCAGATATTACTTGTGATTTGGTTGATGTTTACTTTCTACACTTAAATAAAAAGAACGAAAGATCATAAGAAATATTTAAGTGTTGGATTGTTTCCTCATCTGGATTGTAATAGGTTTTAGAGATAGTCATAGGTGACTGATCAAAAAGAGGGATATTTGATCAATAAACCATAATGACTTATCTTAGCTCAGAAAGGTAACTAGTACTCTTAGTTCATTTGAACATTGTAAAAGAGGAAGTGTACTGAGTAAGTTAGTCTAGCAAATCTTGTATAGGATGCTAGGTCTCTGAATGTAATTTTTATATCCTTGAAGAAGATCAAGAAGGAAGCATCCAGCAAAAGAACTCTTTTATTGAAGATCAGAAGACTGCACAAGATTGCTGAAGACTATGGATAAAAGTGTCCTCAGATACCTTGGCTCAGATACCTTGAAGAAACTAAGTGTCTGAGAGACAAACGTTTCAACTAGTATCTGAAGCACTATAGGTCACTGAGAAACGAATTGCAAAGCCTCAGATAGCTTGCATTGTTCCGTTGACACTACAGGACAAACGTGGGTACAATGCATTAATTAAGCAGACAAAGTTTTCTGAGCAAAAGAGAAAATCTCTGAAAAGAGACAAAGGTCACTGCCGTACCAACTTCAGATATCGTTAGTTTGAATTTCATTGAACCTAACGGACAGTAAGTCAAACGGCCTGATTTTCAAGTATAAATATCACCACTTAGAATGCTTGAACACACACCTTGAACTACATTGAACATATCTTACACTCAAGCATACAAGCCTTCTGCCTACTTACTCTCTGGCTTACTGTTGCGACTAAAGCTCTTGAATTCTAAGTAGCATGAAAGTCAAGATAGTGTCCTGATCCTTAACAAGAATTGGATATTGTGAAGGAGTTGAATCCAGAAGATATAGTTGCGACTTATATCTGTGATTCATTCTCTTGAACAACATCAAGACTTGGGTCAGTAAAGAACAAGTTACAATACATTGAAAAGTGTATTAAGTAATCTTGTTTCTACAGAGCACTCATACATAACTGTAAAAGTTATTAAGAGCCTCCTCACCTGACAAACTACCATAACCAAAACACCACACCGGCGTTGAGCATAGGAAGTACTTAGTTTGGGAAACTAAGGAACAGCTCAAAGGTTATTGAGTGGAGGAAGTACTTGGTTGGGAAAACCAGGGAATAACTCAAGGGGAACACTTGGTTGGGAACCTAGTGTTAAAGGGATCAAGAGATAGGTTTTTGTAAGGAGAACTCATCATATTATCTTACTGAATTCAAGTCCTGGGAAAGGGCGAGTGGATTAGTTGAGGGATTACGCCACCCTCATACACCACTATAAAATCTTTGTGTTATTTACTTACTGCACATACTTTCTGTATTTATTATTACTTACTGAGTATTTACACACTTATAGCTTGCTGAGCACGTGCACCTATCTGAACAGACTTCCGCTCTCTGAGACTAAGTATCAGATACCTTCACAATTATCTGAGAAACTATTTTATCATCAAAAGTTTGAAAAGACTATTCACACCCCCCCCCCCCAAGTCTTTTACTTTGTCGTTATCTGGACCAACATCGATCATTTTTCATGCCCACCGCAGAACCAAGATAGCCTACCCATCTCTCATCACCTCACTGATGTGCTCAATTAGTACTTGATAAAATTCAAAGTAACTAAAGCAGTGTTAAGTAAACAATCCTTAACTACGAGATCGTTCTCAAGGAGCTAACTAGGCAACTATGACGTTTTCAAGTATCAAACGCAAGTGTTTGCAAGTAGCAGTTTGTATGATTGAGTTTGCAAGTAGCAGTTTTGTAAATTAAACTAAGTAAACGAGAGTGAATTTGAATCAAGAGAAAGAAAATAGACACGGTATCATTTCTGATTAATCGAATACATAATCAAACCTATTGTTCATATGCTGTCATAGTTATTTGTCCAAATAAACAACCAATTTCAGTTTAAATCTTCGAAAATATGAAGTAGAGAAATCAATCGATTGTCAGACGATTGATTCTTAACCTGAAAGTGTTTTAGGATTTAGAGTAAGACTACCGAAATTGGGATTTTTACAAAGTTTGGGATGAAGCTTAACACATATGAACAAACCCTAGGTAAAAATCCCAATTCGATTAATCCTTAATAGCTACCGCATCTATCGAAGAAATTAGCTAATCATATCACAAGGATTGGCATGAATATTGACAATCACAATCGAATCAAACATACAAGACGATATCATAATCATTCACCAAGAAATCAAGCACAAGAGAGATTGTGAAAGAAAAAGGAATTGAATTGATAATCTAACGTCAATGAGTGAATCCGATGTCAATAATACGATTACAAGTCAAGATCAATGATCAACCAAAGCAAAGAACCATAACAAGGGTTTTTTGCTTGAGAGTAAAAGTAAAAACGAAGAAAGAAGAAGTGTCCTCAAAATGAGCTAAATCGCCTAAGTTATAGCGCAGAAACAGATCTGTAGCGCTGGTTGCGACCAAGGTAATCCCGGTCGCGACCAGCGGCTTCTTGGACGCTGGTCCCTTTTCATGCAAATCTTGGAATTCTGAGTATTTCTGAGTGGAGTATTGAGCTTCCTCTCTAACACGACCTTCAAAGGGATCGTTTCTTCCTCCAAAACATCTCAAAACACACGAAAACCTGTAGAACACAACTAAAACACAAGACATATAAAAACGCACAAAATACGCTACGAAAGACAAATAGAGACGAATGAAAGCTGGTAAATAGAACGAATTGAGAGCCTAAAATACAGGCTCTTCACTCACTTTGCAAACGGGCTGGACTTTTAGTGAACGCAACAGGACAACCCCGCTCAATGTTGAAAGCGGGACCAATCCAAACTATGCATACCAAGTTCAGCATTGAGTACGAGGAAACAAAGCGTGAGGCGGAGCATGCAGATTGGGTTCAAGCAAGGCTAGCGGAACAAGGGAGAAGAGTAGCGGAAAGGGAGGAGAACAATAGAGCTGAATCAGATCAGGATCAAGCTGATCAAGAAGAGCAAGGGCAGGAGGAGCCATAGCAGCCCATCCCACCGCAACATGGATATTAGGGAGCCTTTGACTTCTAGCAGTTTACTGACTACATCCAACCACATTATGCTAGGCTGGAGACTAAATATGGGATAATTTCAGAAGTTCAGAACCAGATCATGCAGTCCCAGTCCGATATCATGAGGGTACAGTCCAATCTGAGGACTGATTTTACAGCTGTTGGGGATGAGATGGGGGGATACATGGCAGAGCACTCAAGCTTTCGTCAGGAGTGGAGCTCGCAGAGAGAGGAGTGGAACACTTAGTACAGGCAGATGCAAGATTGGGCGTCACAGGGATGGGAATTTCCCCACCCACATGCTGGACCATCTGAGTCCGATGCCCCTCAACAGTGATGATGCATTGAGCGACATTGGTTACATTTTTCACTCTTTCTTCTTTCTAGTCTATTCGCTGGAGGACTAGCTCTAGTCTAGGTTTGGGGAGGGGGAGTTTAAATTTACCATATTTGATCTTATGGCCTGTACTATTTTATCTGATTGTTGTATGACTGTTGTACTTTGACATTTCTATTTTGTATTTGGTGGATTGCGGCCGGTGTGCCTTTAGTTTAACTTGTGTAGTTTTTATCGCTTTCTTAGTGGTGGTCAGTGAGCCACATAGGTTGCATGTTAATACTTGTGGCCGGTGTGCCTTACTTGAGTCGAACTACTTGGTTGAACGTCTTTTGTTCGTGACAAACTCTGTTGATGCTTATGTTTTGAGTATATGTTGATTAGTAGTGGTTGTTGAGTTTTAAATCATTCAAGTTCGTTTCCCTTGTAAATAAAAAGTTCGTTTAGCTTTGTGGTCCAAAAAAACCTGTGAGGAGCCTTGTTTGAACCGGAAAAATTATTTTACCGGCAAGAAATGTTCTGTGTTACTCCTGGGATGTGCAAATTATTTTTAAAGATTTTTCGGCCATTTCATACTTATGCATGTTCTGATTAGATGGGAATGACAAACGACATGCTTTGTACTTTTGATACCCTTCCAAACCCGTTCTAAAGAACCGGTTTGGGGAGGGGATAATCATTTTTTATGACTGATTGAGAGATGTGTAGTTCTTTTTTCTGTTCCCATCAGATTGATTTTTTTTTTGGGAAAATTACACCTTCTCCCCCATGAAAATACACGTATTTCAAAAAAGTCCCTGGTATTTGAACAATAACACATTAATCCCCACAATTCTTAAACAATTACGAATTGGTAATTGCATCTTGAAACGGCCAAACACATCCTTATATGCTAAATACAAATTTGATTCTAACATACAATAAATTCAATATTACCTTGAAAGTATATTTTATTTTCCAAATTGAGATACATAAGTTTCACATGTCCATTTTCAACTTACTAACCCGTAACTTTCAACTTTTTATGTCCCTAAAATTACTTCATAAATATAGAAGCATTTTGAAAAGAAGAGAAATGAAATGACAAATTTTATCTTTAAAAAATTAAGAAAAAATTTGTAATTTTGTTAACTTGACATGATGTTTATTTTCTTTAGGTTATGAGAAAGAAAAACACATTATTCGTTCGAGCAAAATTTTTTTTTTTTTTTTTTCGTACTTTAACTTGGATGGATTAATTCATGAAGCCAGATAATTGAAAAACTTGAACCACTTATCGAGTAACTATTTAGTAAACTCTGATACATTCAGTTAGTTATATTTTAGCCTTATGCACTCTTTGAAACTATACTTTATAACCCTTCATGTACTCAAAGTAAAATGAAGTTATAAAATAATTGGTAGTTGATATTAAAATAAAAAAATATTATTTTAGTTGTAAAATTAATAACCACAAAATATTTAGTTTTAATAATGCAAAATTAATAAATTATTGGCTATTCTTTTATTTTACTAATAATTTACTTTATTTTAGTTTAAAAGATTAACCAATAATTGGTTAAACTCAAATAGAGAATAATCATATCTTTTTCTTAAAATAAACATTATTGTCATTGTCCACATAACTTTTCTTTTAAAAACATAAAAATTTAAAAATACGAGACATAAAAATTGTCGTGTTACAAAATCCATAAGTTTGATCACTTACTACTAAAAAATTAATAATCATACAGTTCAAAAATAATATTTTTAAAAAACTATTAAAAAATAAATAATGTTGAAAAATAAAGGGTTTAAGTTGAATTAATTAAGATGTGAGTTTTTTTTTTTTTTTTTTACTCAATTAAAATGTGAGTTATACTTATGCAAATAGGAAATTAAGACCATGTTTGGGAGGTGAACTTAGAAAGTGAAAAATGGACCAATCTGTTATTGTTCAAATTTCGGGGACTAATGTGTAATAAGGCACTAAATTTGCCCTTTTTTAATAAGGCTCGGGGTGTATTTATGGTCTTAATTGATCACCGAGGTCGTGTTGGGCGTGTTCAAATACTACCATATATCGGCCTAGCCTTTTATCAGCCATATGACCGTGAAGGTTGATGACACGTAGCTAACTGACATGCACAAAATTACAGACCTACGGTAATATGGACACCAGCAAAATTGAAGCCAAAAGATCCCAATGAGACAAATAAAGCACACGGGTTACTCAAACCCCAAATTGTGAGTCATGTTCCTTGTTGATAACGAGGGTCACACACCAGTGATTTTATCCGCTGACTCACAATAATCTCGAGTAACTCTAAAAAATAAGTCTGCAGGGTTTTGGAAATTTGAAAGCGAAAAAGGGAACAGTAATCGGAGTAGCATGTCTCTATTTTTGGTTTTTTGAACTAAAGTCCCTTTAGACTCATTGAAAAGAACGCATTGCATAAGAGATTTTTGGCAACTTGTGGTGAAAATCGCCTTCCCAGCTTTACTTTTGAGTGTTAACCATGCTGGACTTGTCCAGAAGAGTGAGAGTTGCTTTAAAATTTCATGTGAGGGACCGCTGAGTTAGACTTAAGTTTTATCTACTTTGGAAACGAACTAGTTAGATTTTTGCTTGATTTTCCACCAACTTTGGTACTAATTCAAACCCTTTGCATCTTTTGTCATGCCCCAAAACAAAACTTTGGCGCGACCGGCCGTCTATCGTGAGATGGGCTCATGCTAAGACGAAGCCTACCTTTAATCCTCAAATCAATACAATATCTCAGAGTGGTATAAACAGAGCATCTAAAATCCTATATAGAACAATAATTACAAATCATTAATACATAACAACCATCGTAGCAGTACAAATCATCCTATACAATACAAATCTCAGAGTCGCAGCAACTACTAAACAATCTTCACATATCCATCATCTGACTACCGTCTCAACTCCAAAGTATCTTCCTCCAATCACTTACTAAACATCTGAAAGGGGGTGTAAGGGTGAGCTCCTGTCACTTTTACCCGGATCAAGTACATATAAAAAGTATACATATATATACACTCCTTTTTATATCAAACATAGTCGAAAATCATTTGCATGGAACACATGTCAAAATTTTCACAATTCACATTTAAAGCTCTAATCAAATATACACTATGGCCAGACAAACCGTGGTGGCACACTGGCCGGCTTTTACATAACATACCCCCAACACAATAGGGGTCCACACACATAACACTGGGAGTACTCCAAAGCACGACAATCCGTCAAAAGGGTCCACACACTTAATAGGCATATCGATGAGCTTAAATGTACACATAATCCATGTTTTATCAAATCACTTTCACTAATCACATACACAGTTAAAACATTTTATGGGATACACATACTTGATCATTTCGAATAGACTATTATATCAAGTCCCATATCTTGATATAATAACCATAAGTTATTAGTCAAACATTAAAACAATACATATATAAACTATAACAATAAAATAAAATAAAAGAGTCAATAGTTCCCCTTACCTCGAATATATGTTTCACAGCACTACTAAATTCACCATTCAGTAATTACACTCGTACAGCTCCACGAGACTCATGCAATTGCCACTGGCCCGCAACTAATCTAGGTACTCCAGAACATGAAATTTGTCCTCAAATCCATGTTAAGCCCTCGCCAAACATTGGATGTGCTCAAATTATTACTTAGTAAACAAGTAGTAAGCAGTTGTTATAGAAAGACAAAGTTAAACCATTGGACTGTTCGCTAACGAGCTAACTAAGCCACTATGGTGATGCAGAGAAAATACATAGATGTTTGCAGAAAACAAGGATTGGAAATTTGTATTTTTACCTAAACTAACCCGAAGACAGGAAACAAAAGAAAACTAGTTGGTGAATATCAATGGAGAGAAGAACGAACACGATAGCGATGATCCGGTTATGCTAATTCAATACTAAGGTAATCGTTCATATTTGTCACACGGTCGGCGTACAGAAAGTCATCAATTCAATTCAACCGATTGTAATTTGAATATTTAAAACTAGAGTAATCGTGGGTTGTCATGCCACGATCCTTAACCAAAACAACTTTGATGGTTTAAAACTAATTTATTGAATTGAAGGTTTTACGATGATTTTAAACTAGACAACCTATATGAACGAATCCGAAACCCCAGAAACGAATATGCAAGACTATCACATAACTACCGTGTTTGGAGTGGTTTAACTACTCATGAGGGAAGCAAAGACGAAAGACGTCAAGGTATTGAATACGCCACGCATAAACATGGTGATAATCGCATGCTAGATCATACAATTCGATAAACAGAAGAAAGCACGAATTGAAGATAAACAATAGAGAGTTATCAACAAATTACCAAATATTCGATCCCGATCCTTCTTACAAGAGGTAAACCAAGCTCCAAAGATCAATCAATCAATGATAAACTAGGGTTCTTAGGTTCCAAATAGGGTTTAGAATAAGTTTTGTTTGAAGTTATGGTGAAAGAAATCTATTTATAGGAGAAAAAACGAAGAAAATCCGTCCAGAATTCGGCCAGAAATCGCCCATCGCAAAATCTCGCCGCGGCAAAGAAAATAGCTCACCGCGGCGAGACAATATTTAGGCTCCCAAATTGCTCTCGCAAAATCTCGCCGCGGCAAGAATGTCATTCGCCGTGGTGAGCTTAAAACCTCTGTAACGAAAATTGTAGCTCTTTCAATTATATTTTCGTGACCATCGAGATCAGGTCAATCGGACATCGTATGAGAGAGTTATGGCCAAAATGCTGGACTGCTCCGTAAAACTTCACTTTTGCAAGTTTTGCTGAAACGACTCTGAAATCTTCGTCCGAACTCCGAATCTACTTCCGTTTTCACCGTTCTACTCTACATTCAAAGATATAGAACTCAAGTTTTCACTCCGATTTTCACCTCCGGAACACAAAAATCCTACAAACAAAAACAAAGTACTAAAGCATAAAAACGCACAAAAACACTACAAAATGCCAACAAAGACTAACCAAAAGACGATAAAAAAGGTAAGATGAGACTCTAATTTATTGTATCATCAAACTCCCCAAACCGAACCTTTGTTCGTCCTCGAGCAAACAAACAACCTAGACAAGAACTAGACTCTAAACCACGAAACGAACAAATAAGAAACAAAAGAGTCAAATTCCCAAGTGACCGAATCTACCATTGTAAACATTAAATTCACAAGATGCAAAAGTTTTGTATTCGAACTAACCTTAGCAGAATAGTACGCAGAAAATCAAACAAAATCGTTTCTCAAGTAAATAACACTTAAGTCTAGCTCGCTAGTCCCTCACAGGTGAATATAATGTAACTCTCACTCTCTTGGAAGTGTCCAAAATAGGTTATATGCTCAGAAGTAAACTAGGAAGGTGACTTGCGTCACAAAGGTGCCTAAACTTTCTTATGCTATAGTACTGGTCTCATTAGATCGAAAGGGACTTAACAGGCGACTCATTTTTCTAGGAAAACAAAAGCTGAAACTGCTCCCCTTAATCGTGTCAAACAACTCAAATCTCAATCAATTTCTTCACTGTATATTCAGTGCATGGCCTCATTGGGCTCTTTTAATCTCAATCTTTTGCAGGTGTCTGTTTTACCGATAGTCTGCACTTTTGTGCGTGTTCGTTTGGTATACGTGCCACCAATCTCATGGACATGTAGCTTTTCAGCCACGTCGGTATGTGGTAGTATTTTAAACACGCCTAACACGACTAACGGTGATCAATTATGACCATAGATCCACCCCGAGATTCAAATATAAAAAATTTAGGGAGCAGTAAACAGACTTTTCATCAATAATGCAAGATAGCACCGAGTACTCGCAAGATAACAGTTCTCTCCCCAAACATGTTCCTTGGAACATGTGGGAAAGATTAGAAGATGGAGCATGCCGCTCCTCATCCCTAACGAGACTGAGTACACATAAGTATGAAAAGGTGCAAGTAATTTGTGAAAACTTGAACCCAGGAATCACACAATGCATTTGCCAGTACAAGATTTTTTCATCGGCTCTTAGGCTTCTCACAGGCTTTTGGACTAAAGAGCTATACGAACTTGCTATTTAAAAGAGAAACAACCTTGTAGGATTTTAAACCTACTACACTACTTCCAGCTAATTATCATACAAAATATAAGCAGCAAGTAAATTTATCACCTACAATAGGCGTTCGAGTTGGAAAAACAACTCACAAAAGACTCTAGAAACACGAGGGAGAGCCGACACATGCACAAAAAATTAAACACGAAAGACTCTAGAGACTCACAGAAAAGTGTCTAACATACCACCCCACATAGACAAATAAGGCACACAGGCCGCAAAAAAGATATGCAAGGCTATGTGGCTCACCGACCACCACTATGAAAGCAATAAAACCGAACACAAAACACATAAAATCCCTCCCCAAACCTAAAGTCTAGCTCGTCCTTGAGTTTCAAGTTTAAGCAAGTGAAGGAAAAGCATATTGCAGACATGTAATAGGTGTAACACAAGAGAAGGCAAAAGAGATGCCCTTTATTCCTACCTAAAAAATTAAATAGAAAAAACAAAAATAAAAGAAAGCTTATCCCGGGATGCGCCTTTTATTATAGTCGTTGGCTCGACTTTTTGGGAGTGCTGCTAACCATTATCAAATGGGAACGAATCCCTTGCATCCTTCCCGGAATCCTCAGCATTTTGGGAGCCATCCTTAACTCCTCTTCTCAGGTTCTCCAGTATGTCCCTAATTCCCTGCAAACTAGAATTAAACAAATAAGCTGAATCACAAACTAAAAAATAACCTAGGGGAATAGGGGACAAATAAAAAGAAAATAAAGGATCAAAACTCCCTTGGTAAATGTCTATGCAGTGGTTCGCAAGGAAAAAGATATCCTGAGCCTGGATGGCAACATGTGTAACGGCTAATGAAGGGAATGAAAGAGTTTCCTCTAAAGTATCGTCATCAGATACTTCTGCCATACCTCCTTCGTCGACCGCAAGAATAGAGGAGTCTAATTCCGGTGTCGTCGTAGAGTAAGACAAGTCAAGCTCCACAACTAGCTCATCATCAGAACACTTCTCGGGTGCTTCAGATTCAGTAGAGACCACTGGTAGAGAAACTGTGTATCGAGAATTCCATCCCCCCGTACCAGGAGAATACCTCTCTACAAAAGAATTAGCTACCTCACTCCAAGAGTCAATAGACCCCTCAAGTGCAGACGTAAGGCAATTTCCAGCAGACCCCTCCAAGGCTCCATCAAACATCCTCATGCAAAGCTGCTCTTCAGAAAGCAAAATCCCCTCTACATTCTCATGCGGAATCCTCAACACGCCATCCTCGAATGCCTCTAAGAATTTTCGAACATCACCATACCCATCGAACTTTGTAAGAATGGAATAGTAAGCAGTGTTCGCCCAATAATTCCTTGCATCGACGTCCAGCTTTGTACATGATTTTTTAGGCATGACATACGAACAATAGTAATCTCCAAACGTCATAGCCATCTTTGAGCCCTTGCTGAATTACAAGTATCTGCACATAGAAAAACAAAACCAAAGAGCAGATCCACAAAAATAACAAAAAACTATTCCAAAAGAGGAAAACAAAAAACAAACAAAAAAATAAATACATAAAAAACTCCTAAACACTACAGAGGGAGTTAACTCCCCGGCAGCGGAGCCAAATTTGATGTGCCCAAATTATTACTTAGTAAACAAGTAGTAAGCAGTTGTTATAGACAAACAAAGTTAAACCACAGGATTGTTCGCTAAGGAGCTAACTAAGCCACTATAGTGATGCAGAGCAAATACATAGATGTTTGCAGAAAACAAGGATTGAAAATTTGTATTTTTACCTAAACTAAACCTAACATAGGAAACAAAAGAAAACTAGTTGGTGAAAATCAATGGAGAGAAGAACGAACACGGTAGCGATGATCTGGTTATGCTAATTCAATACTAAGGTAATCGTTCATATTTGTCACACGGTCGGCGTACAGAAAGCCATCAATTGAATTCAACCGATTGTAATTTGAATATTTAAAACTAGAGTAATCGTGGGTTGTCATGCCACGATCCTTAACCAAAACAACTTTGAAGGTTTAAAACTAGCTTATTAAATTCAAGGTTTTACGAAGATTTTAAACTAGACAAACCTATATGAACGAATCCGAAACCCTAGAAACGAATATGCAAGACTGTCACATAACTACCGTGTTCGGAGTGATTTAACTACTGATGAGGAAAGCAAAGATGAAAGACGTCAAGGTATTGAATACGCCAAGCATAAACATAGTGATAATCACATGCAAGATCATACAATTCGATAAACAGAAGAAAGCACGAATTGAAGATAAACAATAGAGAGTTATCAATAAATTACCAAGAATTCGATCCCGATCCTTCTTACAAGAGTTAAACCAAGCTCCAAAGATCAATCAATCAATGATAAACTAGGGTTCTTAGGTCCCAAATAGGGTTTAGAATAAGTTATGTTTGAAGTTATGGTGATAGACATCTATTTATAGGAGAAAAAACGAAGAAAATTCGTCCAGAATTCAGCCAGAAATCGCCCATCGCGAAATCTCACCGCGGCGAGACACTGTTTAGGCTCCCAAATTGCTCTCTTAAAATCTCGCCGCGGCGAGAATGTCATTCGCCACGTCGAGCTTAAAACCTCTGTTACTTTTGGTACAGACAGAATTTTCCGATGCTTCCAAAATGAAAATTGTAGCGCCTTCAATTGTCTTTTCGTGGCCACCAAGATCAGGTCAATCGGACACCGTATGAAAGCGTTATGGCCAAAATGTCTTTGACTGCTACGTAAAACTTCACGTTTGCAAGTTTCGCTGAAACGGCTCTCAAATCTTCGTCCGAACTCCGAATCCACTTCCGTTTTCACCGTTTTACCCTACATTCAATGATCAGGAACCCAAGTTTTCACTCCGATTTTCACCACCGGAACACAAAAATCCTACATAACACAAACAGAGTACCAAAACATAAAAACGCACAAAAACACTACAAAATGTCAACAAAGACGAACCAAAAGAAGATAAAAAAGGTAAGATGAGACTCTAAATTATTGTCTGATCAAACATCAACATGAATAAGTACACTACTTTGGGCTTCACTTGGGTCCAATTCTATAAGATTATTATAGCCCGTCTAAATTTATCGGTCGATAAAATTGTAACTAATAAAATCCCGTGCAACAACACGAGTCACGGATTCTGGCAATGCAATGTAGTTGGTCTCCCATGTCGATCCGAATGAATCATCAGGTAAATCTTTGAAATTGTTCATCCATCGAAACTAGTAATAATATATATAACTGAATAGCCTTTCAACAACCAATCATCATCAAGGGTGCTAGTTTGCAGGCTTGCAGCCTTGTCGCTTTTTGCTCCAGTCCTTCTGTACTAATCTCGGCATAGTGATCTTCTAACCTAAATATATAATAGAGTAATTAAACTTCAAGTAGGACTCGGTTTAGTACTCCAGGCCCAATCCAGAATTTTACCAAAGCACAAGTAGCTTAATCGGTCCACACTAAAATAACTTATGTAATCCCGTGCATTATCTCAAGTTCAAATAATTATCCAGCCGAAATAAATAAATAGACGGTTCAAAAACGTTTCGGGATTTTACAATCCACCCTCCTTAAAAGAAGTTTTGTCTTCAAAATTGAAATCCAATACGCTTCCACTATGCCACTTTTATAAACCTCACCAAACCTCGAAAGACTACCCTAAGCACCTCAAAGATACTAACCTAAACAACTCAAAATTACTAACCTGAGATCCTCAATAAGACTAACCTAGGCTCCTCGAAGATTTTAACCTAGGCTCTGATACCACTTTTGTCACGCCCCATACCAAAACTTTGGCACGACTAGCCGTCTATCGTGGGATGGTATCACCCCAAGACGAAGCCTACCTTTAATCCTCAAATCAATTAAAATATCTCAGAGTGGTACAAACAAAGCATATAAAATCCTATATAGAACAAAAATTACAAATCCTCAATACATAACAACCATTGTAGCAGTACAAATCATCCTATAAAATATAAATTTCAGAGTCGCAACAACTACTAAACAATCTTCACATATCCATCATCTGACTACCGTCTCAACTCCAAAGTATCTTCCTCCAATCACTTACTAAACATCTGAAAGGGGTGTAAGGGTGAGCTCCTGTCACTTTTACGCGGATCAAGTACATATAAAAAGTATAC
The DNA here is from genome assembly GCA_026545765.1 of Plantago major. Lineage (NCBI taxonomy): Eukaryota > Viridiplantae > Streptophyta > Magnoliopsida > Lamiales > Plantaginaceae > Plantago > Plantago major. The sequence goes on along the minus strand of CM048839.1, from coordinate 83,709,107 downwards.
ATATATGTACACTCCTTTATATATCAAACATAGTCGAAAATCATTTGCATGGAACAAATGTCACAATTTTCACAATTCACATGTAAAGCTCGTATCAAATATACACTATGGCCACACAAACCGTGGTGGCACACATGCCGGCTTTCACATAACATACCCCCTAACACAATAGTGGTCCACACACATAACACTGAGAATACTCCAAAGCACGACAATCTCTCGAAAGGGTCCACAAACTTCATAGGCATATCGATGAGCTTAAATGTACACATAATTCATGCTTTATCAAATCACTTTCACAAATCGCATACATAGATAAAACATTTTATGGTATACACATACTTTATTCTTTCAAATAGACTATTATATCAAGTATCATATCTTGATATAATAACCATAAGTTATTTGTGAAACATTAAAACAATACATATATAAACTATAACAATAAAATAAAGCAAAAGTGTCAAGAATTCCCTTACATCGAATTTATGTTTCACAGCACTATTAAATTCACCATTCAGTAATTTCACTCGTACAGCTCCACGAGACTCATGCAATTACCACCGGCCCGCAACTAATCTAGGCACTCCAGAACATGGAATTTGTCCTCAAATCCATGTTAAGCCCTCGCCAAACATCAACATGAATAATATTAATATAGTGAAACTATTCGAGAGCACTAGCAAATAAACTTCAACTATGTCACGTACCTTAGCAACCATCCTATCTACAACTAATTAACTCATGAACGCAATTAATTCATGTTCATCCCATCGACCACTTTGGACGGCAGGAAACAAGATAACTCATCACTTTAACCTAAAAGCCTCATTAAAAGTCTTCACATCGGTCAGAGAGTTGTATCCAACAACAATCTTATTCACGGTCCAACCTATGATACAGCCCGTACCTTGTAAGTACACTACTTTAGGCTTCACTTCAGTCCAAATCCAATTCTATAAGATTATTATAGCCCATTTAAATTTATCGGTCGATAAAATTGTGACTAATAAAATCCCGTGCAACAATTCGAGTCTAACAATTGAAATTGTTCATCCATCGAAACTAGTAATAATATAGATAACTGAATAGCCTTTCAACAACCAATCATCATCAAGGGTGCTAGTTTGCAGGCTTGCAGCCTTGTCGCTTTTTTCTCTAGTCCTTCTGTACTAATCTCGGCATAGTGATCTTCTAACCTAAATATATAAGAGTAATTAAACTTCAAGTAGGACTCGGTTTAGTACTCCAGGCCCAATCCAGAATTTTACCAAAGCACCAGTAGCTTAATCGGTCCACACTAAAATAACATATAAAATCAGGTGTATCATCTCAAGTCCAAATAATTATCCAGCCCAAATAAATAAATCGAAGGTCCAAAAATGTTTCGGGATTTTACATCTTTGTAGTTTGTCGCTTACAAATGTAGATTTTGTACTTGGTTGTTTGACTTGTTCCTTGTTTTAGTTGGTTTAGAGTCTAGTTTCTTTTTTAGATTTGTAGTTTGCTCGAGGACGAGCAAAAGTTCGGTTTGTGGAGTTTTGATGAGCCATTTTTAGACCACCTCATCGGGTTCTTTTAACCTTGTTTTTACTAACTTTTAGATTAGTTTTTCCTTTATTTGTATATATTTTGTATTTTGTTTGTGTTTCTTGTGTTTCCACCTTGATTCCAGGTTTTAGGTACTTTTCATGAAGAAAAGGAATAAAAAAGATGCATTTGTCTGCACTATCTCGGAGATCATAAGCTCCAAGATTCCAAATAGGTGCCACGAAGGTTCCCGGAATGCTAAGCGGGTCAAGGACGGAAGAATAAGACTCCCGGAATGCATTATCGTTTCATCAGCGGTCACCCCAACCTTTTTAGCGGTCTTTGTTAGTCTTTGTTCTTAGTTTTATAGTGGTTTTTGTACAATTTTATGCTTTGGTGTTTTGCTTTCCTTTTGCAGGAATTAATGATTTTAAGCTAAAACGGGAAAAAGCTGCTTAGCATGGCTCATCGCGGCGAGGGATTCTTTCCGCCGCGGAGAGATTTTATGAAGCTGGAGATTTGGGCTGCAGAGAGGCTCGCCGCGGCGAGGAAATTGGTCGGACGCGACGAGATTAAGCGAAAGATATGTTCTGCGATACAAGAAAACTCACCGCGGCGAGGCTATTTGCCCGCCGCGGCGAGCGTCGATCTCCAGCGTTTTGTTTTCCTTATTAGTTTAGAATTTGGATTCTTTTCTTTCATACTCTTTTTAACCTAGTTCTGAGAAAAAACTCCATATTCATGTTTTGACATTGAGACATTATTATAGCTTGGTTTTCATCATTGTTGAAGGATTGATCTCGAATTCCTGGTAACATTTGATAATTCTATATCGTTTATCTCTTCGATTCGTGTTGTTATTGTTTATCGAATTGTATTTGCTTGACTGCGATTATCAACATGTATGTGTTTATCATATGCAATACTTTGAAGTCTTTGATCTTTGCTTCTACTATGAGTAGCAAAACCACTCCGAACACGGTAGTTATGTGACGGTTTTGTGTATTCGATTCTAGGGTTAGGATTCGTTCATATAGGTTCGTCTAGTTCAAAATCTTTGTAGAAACTATCAATCCAATTCGCTAGTTCAAGATTTTCTAAATCGTTTTCGGTTAAGGATCGTGGATTGACGACCCACAATTACTCTAGTTCAAAACATTCAAATAACGATTGGTTGAGGTTGGATTGATTGATTTATGTACACCGACTATGTGACAAGTATGAACGACTTCCCTAGAGAGAATTAGCATTATTCGATCATAACTGTTGTGTTCTCTCTATCTTGTTGATTTTAACCTTTACTTTGTTTTATCTGATTTCTAGTTTAGAAAGTATTCAAACATCAAATCATTCATTTGTTTACACAAGTAACTGTTTGCTCTCATCTCGTTGTGGTAGCTTAATTGGTTCCTTAGCGAACGATTCCGTGGTTAGCATTGTCTGTTTATAACAACTGCTTTCTACTTGTTTTCTAAGTAGTAATTTGAGCACATCAAATTTGACGCCGCTGCCGGGGAACTCAATTCCTATTGTAGCGGTTGATTGCGAATTTTTATTTGTTTGTTTTTCGACCTGTTGTTTATCACACTAACGGAAACTAAGATTCTTCGAGGTTTTTGATTGTGTAGATTTCACTACAGGTTTATGCTTGGAAGGAGGTCACAGGGAACACTTTTGCAAACTCCAGTGAACGAGATCGATAGACACGTTCGTCAGCTTAGAAGATAGAACTTAGCAACAATCACAATCGCAGGAAACAGAGAGATTAACCAACCAATTGCTGAGGTGCCAGAGGTCACCTATGGAACCTACATGCAGCCTGGTGAGATTAGGGTCGGGAAGTCGACAGTTGTGCTTTCTAATGAGGCCAGGAAAATGGAGATCAAGACTTATCACTTCCATGACCAACCCAAGTACTATGGGATGGCTAATGAAGACGTGATCAGGTTCCTAAAGGAATTCGAAGCACTAATTGCTAGGATTCCACTTACTGTAGGGGAGATCACTATTTCTGATGAGGAAGTGAAGAAGAAAGTTTTCCCTATGTGCATGCAGGATAGGGCTAAGAGCTGGCTTCTAAACCAACAGGAAGGGTCTTTGCGGACTTGGGATGAGCTTTACAAGGCATTTATGAACAAGTTCTACCCTGCAGAGAAGACTAGGAAGCTTCGAACCCAGATAGAGAAGTTCATGCAGATGAGCGATGAGAGCTTCTATAAGGCTAGGGAACGGTTCCTGAACCTGCTTTATCTGTGCCCTCACCACAGGATGAGTGAGATGGATTTTTGCTGCAAGTTTTATGAGGGATTGGACTGGGAGGCGCATAAAATTGTGGATATGACAGTTAATGGGACCATAGTTACAACATCTCCAGCAGTTTTGAATGAGGCCTTCGAGAAACTGTCTACTATCTCTCAGCTTAAGGGAACACGTGGAAGATCCAGGAGAGCCGAGGTGAAGTTAGTGGAAGAGGCGTCGGGACCTAGTACTTGCGACCTGGCCGAACAGATTAAGGAGATGAGGATGCTTGGCAACGTCTTCGCCCCGGTATCACAGGTAAGTGAGAGGTGCAATCTGTGCGGCAATTTTGGGCATGGTGCCAGCATGTGTAGACTTCCCGAGATTATGAATGAGAACCCGACTCCGTAAGTAGTCAACTGGGTACAGACTAGACAGCAAGGGAACAACAGGGGGAACCAAGGTGGTAACACAGGAGGGCCTAGGATTCAAACCTTTTACCCAAACCTTGCCAACTTGAGCTATGGCAATAACTTCTATGAGAATGCACCACAAGAGCAACAGGTTCTAATCCAGCAAGTTCCAGTTCAGCAGACTCAGGTTCAGCCTATGAGAGTTCAGGGTTGCGCCGATCAAGAGATCCGTAATCACATGGAGAGGTCAAAAAGGTTCTGGGCAGAGGCACAGAAGAATCAGAGCAAGAACGACCAGAGGTTTAACAGTATTGAGCTATCCCAGAGGCGGCTTGAGAAGAGTCTAGGTGATTTGGTTAGGCATCTTCAAGAGAGGGAACAGGGTAAGTTTCTAGCTACTGTAGAAACCAACAGGGTTCTTACTATGGAGGTATCTTTCGATAAGCCAGGAAGAGTGAAGACAGTTCTGACTACTTGTACATGTAATCAGAACAAAGCGGTAGCCCAGGTTGAGGCACCACAGGTGACTAGGCCACAGGAAATAGTTGAGGTACAGGAGATAGTTGAGGTAGCCACAACCAGTATTGCGACTCTAGTGGAGCAGGCGAGTGCAAAACTGGCTATCCTTGAGGTAAGTCCCACCACTAGGGAGATCCAAAAAGCGGATAAGAGCATCAGTGATGCCAACAGTTTTGACTTGGTGGTTGGGATAGGTAATTCTTCCGAGGTGACTGGCATCGTAGACAAAGGAGGAGCGGTTAATCTGGTGACTTTTGCGACCTATGAGGAGCTTGATTTGAAGGATTTGGAGCCCAGGAAATGCTTCGTCACGTTGGCCAATGGATCGAGAAGTAGGTGCATGGGGGTTATTGAGGATGTCCCGGTTACATTGGATGGGGACACTTTTATGGCTGATTTCGTGGTTGTGGAGTCGACACGGTTAAAGGCAAGGAGATGGAAAAGGATATGTTGCTGCTTGGGCGACCGTTCATCAAAACCACTCGCATGATTGTAAACCTCCACGCTCGTACCTGCATCATAGAGGTACATGGCAAGCAACGTGAGTTGCAAGCCACCACTACACTATACTCACCCCTGCAGGTTGAAACCAGGAACTATATAGGTGCACACACCGGTCCACTGTACACCTACTCTAATTCGCAGGGAAGGAAAGGATCTGAGAAGACCGGGAAGACCAAGTACCATTGATTTTCACCAGGGAAGGTCGAGCTTACCACTTAAAAAAAATTCACTTTTATTTCTTCGCAGTTGAGACAATTTACTTTCTTACACATTATACTCTTGCGTTGTTTTTCTTACTGTTGAGACTATTGATTTAATAATTTGGACAACTTGTGTTATTCTTGCATTTATTTTACTGTTTATGTGTGTTGAGGGAGCGGGACCTTCGTACTCACACGAGGAAACTCGTGAAATTCTACGCCAAGGCATGGAATTTCAATCTCGTGAGGCGAGATTGCATTAGAGACAAAGAAAAGAAAATTTCAGTTTTTGCCCTCGCCGCGGCGAGCCTTTTTCTTCGAGAGCAAAAAATTTCGTCTCGCTTAATCTCTCCGCAGCAAGAGCTTTTGCTCAGCAGATTCTAATTTCGCTCAGAAAAACTACTTGTGATGGGAGGGTTTTTGCCACTTGTAGACATCTCTACGAAACCAATTTTAGTCTCGTAAAACCTCGCAACGGCGAGGCTTTTTGCTCGCCGTGGCGAGCTAGGTTTTTTGTTACATTTTATTTCCTTCTTCTTCTTCTTTTTCCCGCTCTCACTCTCCTCCATTCTTCTTCTCGTTCTCTTCTTCTCTTCATTCAAATTTCTCCTTCTCTCTCAATTCTCCACCAAATTCCTCCATTCTTGTTGCAAGTCAATGGGTTTTTCCACCTCTCTCCGTTTCTTGAATCAATTTTGTGTGTTATCCATCCAATTTTTCCGATTCAAAAGGTAATTTGGCTTGAAACTCCTTTCTTCCTTTACATTCGAGTTTTACTTAAATTATGTGGTTGATCGTCGTTCATTCTTGATTGATTAGTGTAGTGGGTCATTTTTTATTGATGCATTGATTCTTTACTCGTTGATTATTGAATTTACTTGCGTTTATTGATTTTTTGAACCCCTACCCTATTTTTCCCAAATTACGCCAACTTGTTCCTCCTTTGTGTTGATTATGACTATTACTATGGTTGTGAAATTGTTTGAATCGTGCTTTAGATTGAATATGGAATTCTCAATAGGTTTGGGGAATTTTCACCCTTACCCTGTTTTTTGGTGCTTCTGAATGCTGATCTTATACTGGTTTGGGGAGGTAGTATTCTTGCTACCCCAATTATTCTGTCCCTAACACCCCCTTGCAGGCATCATGTCTCGCAGAGCCACATGAAGCAAACGCCCTAGGGGCAAGACCAGTAGCGCAGCAGAACAAAGAGGCCCCGAGGATGAGTTCTCCCACCTATCAATGGATAGCAGGGCTTTTATGGAGGCAAACTTCAAGGAGCCTAGGAAAGGTTGGCCTGAGAGGGAATTGGCTCTTGATGAGATGCATCATGCTGTTTATGCTCGGGTTTGGGCAAGGATCAGGCATTTAGGTTGGGAAAAGCTTTTTGGAAAGCAGCTGCCATATGACCCGAAGCTGGTTCGGGACTTCTCCATCAACCTCTATGACTTGTTGGATGGGGTAATGACAATCCGAGAGGTCTGGATTCCATTTTCCAGGGATAGTATCCAAGGCCACCTCCAGTCCAAGCAGTACCAGTCAGGGGACGACCGTGATAGCCATTGGGGCGACAATCTGCACAACAGGCAGTTTGAGAGGGACTTGGTCGAGTTCGTAATCCTACCTGATCTCGACCCGGAGGACCACAGGACCAAAACCACCATTGCCACACACTCTCTCAAACCAGAGGTTCACCTCTGGCAATATCTGATCCAGTACAATGTGACCCCAACTCACATTTCAACACCCTGACACCTTCCACAGCCCGCCTTATCCGAGCTATCATGACCGGCAGTTTGTTGATGCCCCGAATATCATTCTTGCTGAGGCTCTGTCCCGAAAGGTTAAGGGGACTCTCCTCGGTTTTCCCTGCCTCATCACCAGCATATGCCAATCCCACCGGGTACCTGGGATCCAGCGCACTAACAAACCAAAGGGTGCCTTGAAGTCCGCCAGCGCCAGAGTCATCCTTGGTCGACATCCCATCCCTGTTGCTGGGGAAGCTGAGGGCACTGCACCTGCGCAGACTTGCCCCACTGACTTTCTGCCTACTTTTAGCAGATGACGGCACAGTTCCAGGATTGGGAGGACCACACTATGCCAGGATCGAGGATCAGTACTCCTGCATTGAGGAGCACTACCAGTGATAGGAGGAGACAAATAGGGGTGCAGAGGCCCGAGAATAGTGCGAGATTGAGCGTCTAGCGAGGCAGGAGGCACAGTGGAAGGAGCAGCAGGATTTCTGGACGCAACACTTTGGTGGAGGACCTTTTGGATCGACTTGATCATCCTCACCGAGACAACACTATTGTTGGTCACTCTATGTAGTCGTTTTCTTACACTTTTCATTGCTAGAGGCTAGCACTTGTGAAGGTTTGGGGAGGTTTCGACTGCATCTCTAGCTTAAGTTGTCTCATCTTTTGTACTCTATTCTTGACATTAGTACTCTATTTTGTACTCTGTTTTACATCTATGTATTCTGTTCAAGTGGTATGTTAGCCACCTTTCTGTGTTAGTTGTTCTTTCTTTTTACCAGTTGAGTCCAGTTTAGGTGTTAGTATTTTTCTTTTTTCTTGTGGTGAGTCTGAGTCTTTTACCAAGTCGAACATCCATTGTAGATGATAAATCCACCTGCTGCTTACGTTTTGTTTGATGACTAGCTGGAAGTAGGATAGTGGATTTTAAATCTTGCAAAGTCGTTTCTCTTTTAAATAGCAAGTTTGTATAGATCTTTAGTCCAAAAGCCTGTGAGAAGCCTAAGAGCCGATGAAAAAACCTTGTACCGGTAAATGCATTGTGTGATTCCTGGGTTGTGCAAGTTTTTTATGAATTTCTCGCGCCTTTTCATACTTATGTGTACTCAGTCTCGTTAGGGATGACGAACGACATGCTTCATCTTTTAAAACCCTTCCCCCTGCTCCAAGGAATATGTTTGGGGAGAGAATTGTTATCTTGCGACTACTCTGAACTATCTCGCGTTATTGCTGAAAAGTCTGTTCACTGCTCCCTAAGCTTTTGAATTAGAGTCTCGGGGTGGATCTATGGTCTTAGTTGATCACCGTTAGCCGTGTTAGGCGTGTCCAAATACTACCACATACCGGCGTGGCTGAAAGGCTACATGTCCGTGAGGTTGATGGCGCATAAACCAAACTGACACGCACAAAAGTGCAGGCTATCGGTAAAATAGACACCTATCGAAAAATTGAGATTAAAAGAGCCCAATGAGGCCATGCACTGAACATACAGCGAAGAAATTGATTGAGATTTGAGTTGTTTGACACGATTAAGGGGAGCAGTTTTAGCTTTTATTTTTCTGGAAAAATGAGTCGCCTGTTAAGTCCCATTCGATCTAATGAGACGAGTACTATAACATAAGAAAGATTAGGCACCTTTGTGACACAAGTCACCTTCCCAGTTTATTTTTTGAGCTTATACCCCATTTGGATACTTCCAAGAGAGTGAGAGATACACTGCATTCACCTATGAGGGATTAGCGAGCTACACTTAAGTGCTATTTGTCTGAGAAACAATTGTGTTTGATTTTTTGTTCACTGTTTTGCCAAAGTTAGTTTGATAGCAAATTTTTTGCATCTCGTGGACTTACTGTTTACAATGGCAGATTCGGTCACTTGGGACCTTGACTCTTTGTTTGTTTTTGTGGTTCGAGTCTAGTTTGTGTTTAGGTTGTTTGTATGCTCGAGGACGAGCAAAGGTTCAGTTTGGGGAGTTTGATGAGACGATAATTTAGAGTCTCAATTCGTGCTTTTTAGCGGTCTTTGTTCTAAGTTTTATAGTGGTTTTTGTACAATTACGCTTTGGTGTTTTGCTTTCCTTTTGCAGGAATTAGTGATTTTAAGCTAAACCGGGAAAAAGCTGCTTAGCATGGCTGGCCGTGGCGAGGGATTCTTTACGCCGCGGTGAGATTTCTTAAACCGAGATTTGAAATGCTGAGAGGCTTCGCCATGTATGAAGAAATCGTCCGTGAAGTAGATTAAGCGAAAGATATGTTCTGCGATACAAGAAGACTCGCCACGGCGAGCGTCGATCTCCAGCGTTTTGTTTTCCTTATTAGATTAGAATTTGGATTCTTTTCTTTCATAATCATTTTAACCTAGTTCTGACAAAAAGCTCCATATTCATATTTTGACATTGAGACATTATTGAAGCTTGGTTTTTGTTAGATATTTTGTTAAGAATATCTGTTTAGATTTTGTTCAGCAACATGATGACTTATCTTAGTCTCAGAAAGGTGATTAGTACTCTTGGTTCACTTGAACATTGTAAAAGAGGAAACCCACTAAGTATGATAGTCTAGCTAATCTTGTATAGGATGTTAGGTCTCAAAATGTAATTTTTATTTTATGAAGAGAAGACCAAGAAGAAGACATCCAAGCAGAAAGCTCAACAACAATTGAAGACTTGAAGAAAACTGCACAAGATTACTGAATCTGTTGTTCAGATATCTTAGCCAGAGATCTTGTAGACACGAACAGTTTCAAACAAACTGTGTCACAAAAGATATCTGAGAAATAAGATACATATCTGAAAACAAGGAAAGTGTCCACAGATATCTATTCTCAGATACCTTGAGCTTTAACCACGTTTCTGAAAGAGAAATGTATATTGCAAACAAAGTTGTTTCAATAAATACAAGTAGTATCTGAAGAATGAAGATAAGGACGTGCAAAGAATCAGATAACACTAGTCTCTGATACAAAGCATAGTTCCGTTGACACTACAGGACAAAAAGTATAGTACAAATGCATTTAATGCACGGACAGAGATGTCTGAATAAAAGCAACGGCAGCTTCTGAGAAGAAGACAAAACCTGCTACAGTACTATACACAGATATCGATAGTTTGAATTTGAGCCTAACGGATACTATTCAAACGGCACTCAAGTTCATCTATAAATATCAACACTTAGACAGCTTGAGAGACACACACAACTCAGAACACAAGACCTTGAACTGCATACGATCTCTGATTATCTTACTCTCTCAAAGCAACTTACTTATTATCAAAGCTTTCTGTTGCGACCAAAGCTTTTGATCTTGAGTAAACACTGAAGTTCTAAGTGTCCTGATCCTAAACAAGCAAAGCTATCTGTGAAGGAGTTGAATCAAAAGATCAACTATCTGAGATTCATTCTCTTGAACAGATATCATAAGACTTGGGTCAGTAAAATCGAACAAGATACCATACGCTGTAAAGTGTATTAAGTAACTTAGTTCACAGAGCTATTTGATTAACTGAAAAGTTATTAAGACGCTCATCTGACAACTCAAACCAAAACCAACACCATAACTGGCGTGGAGTCTGAAGTACTTAGTTTGAAAAATGGGGAATAACTCAAGGTTCCGAGTATAGGAAGTACTTGATTTGGGAAACTAAGGAATAACTCCAAGGTTATTGAGTATAGGAAGTACTTAGCTTGGGAAGCTAGGGAATAACTCAAAGGTTTCTGAGTATAGGAAGTACTTGGCTGTGAAAGCCGGGGAACAACTCAGGGGGAACATTTGGTTGGGAACCAATTGTTAAGAATCTTAGAATAGGATTATTATAAGGAAATCTTAATTATCTGTTCTAGTGAATTCTAGGTCTCTGATAGACCGAAGTGGATTAGTTGGACGATTACGCCACCTCCAGATACCACTATACTTGCTGTGTCATTTACGTTTCTGTATTTATACTTCAGCAACACACACACACTTATTAACTGTTTCTGCACTTATCTTTATTAAGTCTTCCGCACTCTGATTCTAAGTATCAGATATTTGTTATCGACAAAAGTTTTAAAAGACTATTCACCCCCCCCCCCCCCCCAGTCTTTTACTTTGCCGTTATCTGGACCAACAAGTGGTATCAGAGCAGGAGGTTCACCAGCCTTCTGCACTGAACCTAGATCCCCAGATAGGTGAAGGAACTTTGTCCACTTTTTATGACTATTTAATTTGTGTGTTAAGTGTGCAGGTATGTCTCTGAGTGATGCACCTGTTCTCAAACTAGAGAACTACGAGAAATGGAAAAATAACATGATGCTCCACCTTGAAGCCATAAGTGACGAAATGATCGAAGTAATAAAGAGTGGCCCAATAGTCATTCAACAACTTAAGCAAGTCATGGAGGTTTCGAGTGGAAGAGACAGAGATCAAAGCGAAGGATCTTCACAAACAGATGCGTCAACTAGTGGAAGATCTACTGGTCAAGTTATTTACGAACGAAGCTCGAGAACTCTGGACATCGGAAGATGCCAAGAGGAATCGTCTGACGGTCAACTTCGTAACATCATCATCGATCGACACGAGCACATCTGATTAAAAGTAGGCGCTAAAAGCGGCGAAGTTGCTCGCAACTGATTGAAGAAATCTGCGGCCGCCAGAAAACCAAAGAAAAGAAGTTTGAAGTTCTCAAGTTGAAATTTCAAAATTTCAAACAAGGACCCACTGAAACTCTGGAAGAACTTGATTTCAGGTTTACCACTCTCATGAGTGATATGGCAGCACTTGGGGAAAGCAATAGATACTCTCAGTCAGAGAAGATTAAGACTATTGTCAAGTCTTAACCACAATGGGAGCATACTAAATTCTTTTATTTTAACCAAGGTATGCCAAATATCACTCAATGGAACTTTCTCTCATCTTGCTCTTGTTGACTATGAGACAACTCGGAGAAAACAAACAATGAAAAGTTGCGAATGTTGCTCTAGTTACTCAAGGAACTTACGAAAGAAGAAAAGCAAGGAGGAGGCGAGGATGCTCTTCTGCGAAGCAAATGAGTAAATTTGTCACCGAGAAATTGAGAGAAGAAAAGCGAAGAGAAGTGAAAAAGCATCTAGGCTCAAACTATCACCAAGACAAAATATGCAAAGCTTCATTGAACAAGCATTTCGAAAGCATCATGTCTTGAGGAAGCGAGAAATTGAAGCGATATCTGTTTCTATTGTCGAAACACAGCCACTTCAAGAAGGATTGTCCGCCTCAACAAACTAAGGACGGTGACAAGAAAGATAGAAGAATCTTGAGAAGAAGCGTAAAGCTTTGTTAGCGAAGAAAGAAAGAAAATCCAAATTCAACTGGATGCTCTAGGCGTTGAGGCAGTTACGAAGATGACAATTCAGATGATTCAACCCTACCATCACCGAATTATGTGGAGTTACTCATGATATAATCGACTTGACCTCAAGAAGAATGAAATGTGTGGAGTTCTTTGAAATTGACGGTCGGACATCTCCAACATAGAAAAGCATCTTATGGTGATGAGGTAACACATACTTCTTGCTACACTTATGAAAGTGATGAAGAGGAAATAAAAATCTAGAAAATCTCGGAAAGAACTTGACATCTATGAAGAGAATTTCTAATGATCCGAGCTAGAGCGAAAACCTTGAAGAAGAAAGAATTCTCTTGAAAAGGAAAATTCTCAATTAGTTAAAGAATCGAGAGAAAGGATGCTGAAAATGCATTTCTCAAAGCTCGGATATGAGGCGAAAAGTCACATGAAGAAGCAATGGTGAGTTACTGAAAGAATTATGAAAATCTTCTTTACGAAACAAGGAACTCAAGAAGAAAGAACTATCTTTTCAATCTTATGCCAAAGCTAGTGACACTCTTCTTGAAGTACAATCTTACTTAAGAGATCCTTGGAAAAAAAGAAAGGACTTGAAATGAATACTGCATGATTGTTCTACCACTCTGAATAAGAGTAAGGAGAAAAGAACATTTGTAAGTACTCAGCAAGACGGTTCCCATGCAATCTATAGTATAGGTGAAAAGACAAAGATTGTTGACAAAGGAAAGGCAGTTGCGACTAAACCTTTGTGGGAAAAACAAGTCAAAAACAAAACTGTTGGGTACGTCTCTAAAAAGAAACACAACACTGAAAAGTGTAAACACCCACAGTGCTATGTCTCTCAAAAAGGTAGAATTGCAGGAGCTGGCAAATTCTCCTATGTCACTTTTTCTGGAAAGAAATTGGATCAACCAGAGACTAGCAAAGCTGCTGAGAAAAGATCTCAGATAGCTTCAAGTGCTCGAAACGGCATTGGCTACAAAGACATCGAAAAACAACTTGCTCATGAGTACAAGCAGAAGCAAGAACGATGGCTGAAAGCTAGAATTGCTCAAAGCAATTATCAGAAGTGGACGTTAAATCAAGCCACTGAAAATCTGAATGCCAGGGCTAGAAGAAATCTGGCAAGGAAGGCTAAGTTTGCTGAAAAGCAAACTCAGAAACCTGACAGGTATCTGAAAGCATCATATGGAGCACCTAGGAACACACCAAGGAAGAAAATAATTCTTACTAATGATAACTTTCATTCAAAAAGAATTCCTCCTTACATTCCTATCAGACAAAAGCATATTTCAAAGAAATTCATTCAAAAATGGATTCCTACTGGAAGAACTTTTGATTCTGACGGTTCTATCAAAGATATGAGAACCTAATCTCCTGTTTCCTGTTGTGTGCAGAATGCTTCCTGGACTAAAGCACAATGGCTATTTGATAGTGGAGTCGGAAAGCACATGACAGGAGACAAAGCAAATCTGGTTGATTACAAAGCTTGCAACACAGGACCAGATATCAGGTTTGCTGGAGGAGAATTAAATCCCTCTCTGTGATTTGGCAACGTCAAATTGGGAACTTTAACAATCACTGACGTATTACATGTTAAGGATTTGAAATACAATCTATTTAGCATGAGCCAGTTTGCAGACAAGGGTTTTACTATAAAATTCAAAGGTAAATACTGCAAACTAATTGACAATGAGTCAAAGCAGACAGTCTTAGTTGGTCGGCGGAAAGGCAGTCTTTATGTTGCTGATTGGGCATCTGCCCTGTTGAAGAATGTCTCATGGTGAGTCAATCTGGTCACACAGAAGAGCACTGGTTATGGCACAAAAGAATGAGTGACTTGAACTTCAAAACTCTGAATAGACTTGCCAAGAAAGAGTTAGTGGTTGGTCTTCCCAGAACATCTTTCAGAAAGGATGGTATCTGTTCTGCCTGTCAGATGGGGAAACAATCTAAGATCTCTTTCAAGTCCAAAATCAGACACTCTAGTGTTAGACCACTACAACTTTTACACATGGATCTATTCGAATCATCTGTAACTAGTTATGCAGGAAAGAAGTATGGTCTGGTTGTTGTAGATGACTTCTCAAGATTCACTTGGGTTGTCTTTCTGAAACACAAATCTGATGCCAGGGTGGGTGGAGATACCAAACCTGCTGAAAAAGCTTGAAGTCATGAAAAATGACAAGGTATCTGCAATCAGAACAGACCATGGTACTGAGTTTGTCAACCAGTACATAAAGGAGTTTTGTACCTGCAAAGGTATACAACACCAACTTTCCTCTGTAAGAACACCTCAACAAAATGGTGTTGCAGAAAGGAAAAACAGAACCCTTAAAGAAGCTGCAAGGACAATGCTAGCTGACGCTGAGATAAGTGAAATTTATTGGGTTGAAGCTGTAAACACAGCCTGCTACACTCAGAACAGATGCTTGATAAACAAACACCATGACAGGACCCCCTATGAAATCTTGGTTGGTAGACCCCCTAATATCAAACATATGAGAGTATTTGGTTGTAGATGTTTTGTTCTAAACAATGGGAAAGATTATCTGAGAACATTTCAACCAAACGCAGATGAAGGTGTTTTTCTTGGCTATTCCACAAACAGCAAAGCTTACAGAGTTTACAACAAAAGAACAAAGAAAATTGAAGAATCAGTTCATGTTGTATTCTATGAAGAAAGTAAGAAAACACCTCCTATTGATGAAATCTCAGAAAGGTTCAAAGAACTATTACTGAGGGATCCTAAAGAAGAATCCTCAAAAAGGAAAAACATCATTATGGAAAGTGAGGATGACTACGGCGTGAAAAGCACGAAAAGCCTAGTAACAACAAGATGACTCACAAACATGATGAGGAATTTCCTATGAGTTTTCGAAATGGAGCAGTTCTCGAGAACCTTCATCATGAAAAGGTATCGAAAATAAGAATCTTTGAAATGCATGTCTCGGATATCTCTAACATCGAAAAAGTGTCGATATCCATGACATTTCCCATATGTCGGATATCTCGAATCTTGAAAAAGTATCAAATCAAAATCTTAGTGATTCACATTGGATCACTGGATATTGATCCTACTAGCACTAAACCTATGATGAAATGGATCAAAGATCATCCTACAAAGGATATAATTGGACTAATTAATCAGGGTGTTAGGACTAGGAGAGCAATAGCTGAAAATGCTAACTCTCTCTTTGGATGTTTCATCTCAAATATTGAACCTAAAAATATAGAAGAAGCATTAGGAGACCAAGATGGATCTACGCAATGCAAGAAGAGTTGGATCAATTTGAGAGAAACAAAGTGCAACTAGTTCCATTTATAGAAGGAATATCGTGATTGGAACTAAATGGGTTTTCGAAACAAGATGAATGAATCGGTGAAATAACTTGAAACAAAGCAAGATTGGTTGCCAGGATTTACTCGGTGAAGGCTTAGATTTTGATGAGTCATATGCACGGTTGCAGATTGGATGCAATAAGACTCTTTCT
Source organism: Plantago major (assembly GCA_026545765.1). Lineage (NCBI taxonomy): Eukaryota > Viridiplantae > Streptophyta > Magnoliopsida > Lamiales > Plantaginaceae > Plantago > Plantago major. Next base: position 83,693,138 of record CM048839.1, on the reverse strand, counting down.
AGCCTTTTGACTCATAAAGATTTCAAAGTTTATCAGATGGATGTCAAAAGTGCATTCCTAAACGGTGAACTTGCAGAAGAAGTTTATGTTGAGCAACCACCTGGCTTTGAAGTTTCCTCAGAAAGTAGAAAGGTCTATAAACTACAGAAAGCTCTGTATGGATCAGCAGCTCCAAGAGCATGGTATGACACTTTGGCCAAATACCTTATGGAAAGTGGTTTCAAGAAAGGTGAAGTTGATAAAACTTTATTTACCTTAAATCATGATGGGAAACTACTCTTAGTTCAAGTATATGTTGATGACATCATATTTGGATCTAAGGACAAGCAACTTTGTAATGACTTTGCAAATCTCATGAAAAGCAAGTTTGAGATGAGCATGATGGGAGAAATGAATTATTTCCTAGGATTGCAAGTCAAGCAACTCAATGATGGAATATTCATTAGTCAAACAAAGTATGCAAAAGATATGCTCACAAAATTCAATCTTAAGCCTTCTGAAAAGAATGCTAAGATACCTATGAGCATTGGAACCAAAATGACTTATACTGAATCAGATAAGAGTGTTGAAGAACATAAGTATAGGAAATTGATAGGTTCACTACTTTACCTCACTGCAAGTAGACCTGATATTCAATATGCCGTTGGAGTGTGTGCTAGATTTCAGACAAATCCAATGCAGACACACTACAACATTGCTATGAAAATATTAAGTTATGTAATGGGTACAGTAGATGTAGGATTGTGGTATCCTAAAGAAAGTGGATTGAGTTTAGCTGGGTACTCGACTGATTATCTTTGGATCATTGCTTGATAGGAAAAGCACCTCGGGAACTTGTGGGTTTACGGGCACTAGACTTATCTCATGGTTTAGCAAGAAGCAAAACTCAATTGCAACTTCTACCACGGAGGCTGAATATATTCTTCTTTGGTTGTTGTGCAACACAAATTCTGTGGATACAACAACAACTTAAAGACTATGGACTCGATGAGAAGAAAACTCCCATTTTCTGTGACAACACAAGTGCTATTGCGATTACACAGAATCCTAAATTTCATGCCAGAACAAAGCACATTGATGTTAGACATCACTTCGTCAGAGACCATGTTGAAAAAGGCAATATAGAGATACTCAAGATTGGCACTGAAGACCAACTTGCAGATATCTTCACTAAGCCACTACAAGAAAGTAGATTCTTAGCCTTAAGACATAGTCTTGGACTAATGGAACTACCAATGAACTGAAAAAGTTCAGGTATCTGCAACGGGCATCCAGAGAAGAGGTATCTGGAACGGGTATCCAGAAAGAAAGAAATGCAGGCACGGAATCCGTAAGTCAAAAGGATAAAGAGCAAAAGATAGCTTAAGATCTACGAGGCGGAACTCGGATATCGAATCATTCTATAAGCAGGGAACACAAAGAGAATAGTATAACCGTCTGCGATCTACTCTCTTGAAACTCGCATTATTTCTATCTTGATGAAAAACTTGGAAAAATCCAAGTATAAGATGATTCAGATGCTAAGTGTCCTTGGTCATACAGAATTGTGATTCAGATAGCAAGTCGCCAAAACTCATTAAATGGGCACAATTACACTTGCTGATTGTGATCATTGCTGAAGAAGCAATGGTGACCCTTGATGAAGTTAAGCGATTGATGTGTACGGTGGAAATTAACTCACAGTAAATAGTGGACTGTTGAAATTCAGACATGGCCCACTAAGCATTTAATGCCGAACTAGCTTTTGCTCACTTTTGCAAATCATGAATCGTACAAAAAATCAATTTGTATGTGTTTATGCTGGGATTCAACTATATATATATATATATATATATATATATATATATATATATATATATATATATATATATATATATAGAATTTTGGCAAATGAAATCACTTTTGCCTAATCCGAAATTTCATCTTGCACAAAATAGCAAATTCTCTCTTGATTCTCTCAAACCTCTACAATCTCTGCAAATCGATTAAGTTTTTCTGCAAAGAATTACTGAATCACATCTCTTTCAAACACCAATTTCAATTCCCTACACTATATAAAGAGATGGCCTCCAAGAACACTTCAACACAGAAATCCCAATCCTCCACTGGTACTGCTGAAAAGCAAGCACCAGAGTTGGTTATTGTTAACAATCGACTGGTAGGAGTTTTTAATCGACCATTGGACTTCAAGTCACGTAATGATTTGGGTGGTGCCATGGTTGAGGAATACCTCACTGCTGCAATAGAAAACCAAACTGACAGAAAATTGATTCTTGACATGCTTGAAAAGGCACAAATCAAGGGTTTTCTATCTGCTCGCCCAAGTGGAATTTCATCACTCGATGTGTTGGAATTTTACAACAACTCAGATTATTTCTGTGTTTTGAAGGCACCTTTGAAATAGTGTCTATCAAAACCTCAGACAAGGAAAGGAAATCCTTCTGGACTTAACAACTTTCTGTAAGTTGTTTGAGGTTCAAAATCTTGGAAAGGATTTTGAAATAAACACCAAGGATGATGAACTCCTTGAAGGTGTTAAAGAACTTTACAGTGACGTGTGTGATCTTGAAAAATCAGATACACCCACTGAGTTCAAGCTTGCTGACATCCGAACCAGACATCTGTTGGTTCACTGGGATGTACTGGCTTGCATTCTTCACAGATGCTTTGATGGTCTACAAGGAGGTGCTGACCAGATAAGCCAAGAACGATGGATCATGATGTTCTTGCTGAATCAACAAGACAAAAGGCTGGAAAACCCTTTTAACTGGGGAAAGTACGCCTTCATGAAATTCGTGAAGAAGATTCAAGGCTTCGAGCCTAAGATTGTCAAAGGACTAGCTGAGCCAAAGGCCACAGTAGGTTATGGTCTGAAGATATGCTACTTGCTGGAAAAGCTTGGCATTAAGCTCAGAGAGACGGCTGAAATAGCCAACAGTAACTTACTCTACAAGTATGAGTATACAAATCTGATGAAAAAGGTTACTGGGTCTCAGAAAGGTCCTAAGAAGCGAAAATCTGAAAAGATATCTGAAGAAGAGGTTGCGACCAAGAAGCCCAGAACTTCAAGAAAGAAGTCTGCTGGCAAATCAGAAGACACACCCAAAGAGGTTGTCAATTCTCAGATATCTGCAGGCATTGCCGATGAACTGATAATGGCAGATGAACTCATCAATGCTGCAAAAGAGTTATCAACTACTGAACAAGTAGACTCAGCAAGAGAAAGTGCTTTCAGAAATGTTGCGACTAATGCAGAAAGCCTTGCTGATGAACTCATAAATGCTGCCAAGAGTGGTGAAAAGCACCAAGCCCAATCTGCAGAAATCGCAGGAGTAATGGACCAATCAGTTCCCAATGCTGATGAGATCTCTGACGATGAAGATGATGAACTAGTCATCTCTCAAGTCCTAGAAAGAACAAAGAGGGCTAAGGTTACTGAAAAAGTAACTGGTGATAAGGTATCTGAAGAAGAACCTACACCACAGGTTGCTGAACCTATAGCAAAGGTTGTTGGTACAAACACATCATCAGGGAATGTCTCTCTTGAACAACTTCACAAAGCCCTGATGAGTGGTATTTTAGTGCTGGCAGATGCTGATGGAAATGCCACATCTAAAAATCTGGAAGAACATTCTACTGATCAATCTTCTGCGTCCAGACAACCACAACAACCACAACAACCACAACAGCCACAAGTGGTTGATGAAATGGTAAATGAACTCCATTTTGAATTACCAAAGAATACAAGATGTCTTGAAGAAAATCACGAATTGAAAGGTGTTCCCCAACTCAATGAGAGGGATCAAACTGAGACATCTACTCAGAATGATCAACCAGGGGAGGCAACTGAGTTGCATACTCAGGAAAGGTGTGAAGTACCAGAAACTTCAAACAAAGAAACTGGACTGGGACAAGACGACCAATGTATAGAAAGGTCACAAGTTCCAGAGACCAATCAGCCTGAAACTGCTCGGGTAAATGACTGGTTTAACTCTTACCTTGTGAAAAATTTTATACTTATAAATCTTGTTACCTTATAAGAATTTCTTTGTTACAGGCTGAGTTAGAAATGCAGAAACAAGAGGAAGCTGAGAAGCTTACCTCAGATACTGAAAAAGAGGTTCCTTCAACCTCAACTCTTGAGAAATCTGAGCCTGTGCCACAGGTAAATGATTCTTAAAGAGAACTAACTTTTCAGTAAAAATGTTTGTATGCTCATTCATGATAAATGTTTCTAACAGGCTCCAACTGAGATGGAAGAAGATAAGGCAGAAATGCCAGAGACAAACCCAGAAACCAACAGGGTTTCTGAAGAACACATCACTGAGCCTTCAAACTTGAAGGTATATGACAATCAAGTGACAAGTATTCTTCATCCTGGGTTATCTTTTATCTCTTCTAATATTCAATACTTTCTACTTACAGGCTATTTCAGAACTAGAAATGCAAGGGGATAAAGTTGCGACTTCCCCTACATCAATGGAAATTGATGAAGCCCCTAAGGCAACATCACTCGAAAGAACACCAGAAACTGCACAAGTTTCTGAGAAAAATGAATCTGAGCTTCCTGATGAGGAAGTAAGTAGCTCAAATCAGAATTCATTAAAAGCATATTTATGCACAGATTCTTTCAAACTATTTCCTAAGTATTGTATTTTTCTCAGGTTCATGAAAGAAAGGTTGATGAGGACCATACTTCCAAGTCTCCACCTCACAACAAGATATTTGAGACACCAATCGTCGCAGTAGAACAAGTATCTGAGCCTGATGTTCTTACTCAGGTAACTCAGAAACTAAGCTACACTTCTACTCAAATATCTACAAAAGTTTTGAAACTCACTCAAAACTCTTTCTTTCAGGCTCAAACAGATGCAAAGCAGGTTCCCATTGAAGAAACAAGGGACCTACTTCACTTCTTCAAAGCTCACACCTTGCCAAAGCATATTCAATGCTTCAAGAAATGGCAGAAGTTAAGGTGCTCTGATCTCTCTGAAATATTGAGAATCACTGATCAACCAACCAGACGAGCACGAGCTCTTGACCTGGAAACATATGTCCAAGCAATGTTCCCTACAGAACAATATACAGTTGCGACTCTACTACATAAGGACTTTTCCAGAGAAGTGGCGCATAGTTTGATACATGCCTTTGAACAGGCAGATGGTCAGACAAGATTACAGATGGCATTCAAGCCAGTCCTGCCCCAGACTCTGCAATTCATACCTTCTGAACAAGAAGAAGTTAATGGGCAGAAGATCACTATCCCGGAAGTGATCAATCTTGTATCTGAAGATGATGAGGAGGAAGAAATGAATGAAAATTACTTTGATGAACCTCCCACTGACCATCACCAAAAGGATGATAATGACAAAAAGGATGATGATGATGCCCCTGCACCAGGGACCGGAGGAATTTCACAGAGAAACAATGCCTCAGCTGCTGAAAAGCAAACTGAGAAGACTTCACAGAAATCTCCGTCTTCATCACCTCAGAAATCTACTCATCCATCTTCTAACCAACACGCAGTTACTACTGAGCAAGTAGTTGAGCTTTCTGAAGAAACCAATCAGAAAATCTTAAACACTCAAACCAGATCTGCTCAACTCAGACAACTGTTGGAAGAAGAACAACAGCTCCATCTTCAATTGGAAGATCAAATAGCTAAATCCAGAGATAAGATTGATCAACTACAAGATCTATACTTAGAAGAAATGATTGTTTACTCTGAGGTTAAAGAGCTATGGGATGTTGTGCAAGAGATCACCAAAGAACTCGATACTGAAGAAGTATCTGAAGTCAAGCATGATGCTAAGGCTGCATCATCTTCGAAAGAAGTACCATCCTCCTCCCAGAAAGGAAAGAAACCAATCTCTGAGATGGTTGCTGGACTCGATACGATCGATGAAAATGTCCAAGAGGATGAAGATCACTGGGCTAATCACTCAGATGATGAAGAAGACAAGACTTTGGCAGAGCACCGCCATGAACATTTAGCAGTTTCTCACTTGAAAAGAAAGTTGATTGCTCCTACAATCTTCAACAAACTGCCAAACGTCCACTCCCATGAATACATGAGCAGGTACCAAGTACTGGCTACTCTGAATAAGGAGATGTCTTCACAGAACAAGGAAGTAATTGCCTCAGTCCCCTCTGAAATGAGAAAGTTCACTGAGCTCATCACTCAGAGAACTACTAGCATGGTCATTGCTCAGAAAGATCTGGGAATGATAAGGGATGACGATGTGTCTTTAGCTGAAAAAGCTTTTCAAGAGGCAAGTTACACTGCTGGAAAAGCAGATGCCATCCTAGGCCCATTGGCAGAGCTCACTGATAAGGACAATGGACTTATCAAGCAAAATCGGGAGCTCAAAGTCGAACTTCAGAAGTTGGTCACTGCCTACAACTATTTACAAGGGCATTTCAACTCTCTCTCAGATTCCTTTATGAGACTGAGTCAGCCAACAATGACTAAGGGGGAAAGAAAGTACAAATCTGGACCTCAAAGTCAGGGGGAATGGGAAGAAGGAGATGAAATCAAGAAGAAATCTAGAGCTGGTGCGGCTCAGAAAGGAAGAAGAAAAACTTCCCAGCCACCACTCAGAATCAATGAACCCTCCTCAAGCCAAGCTGCTTCCCAGAAACCCATCAAGGAACCAAATGGTAACAAGGGCCATGGCACGTAAACCTCCAAGGAGTACCAAGGCTCCAAGGAGAAGACAAGTTAGAGGATTGATGAATCTTCCAAGAAGAAGAAGAAGGTCAAATCAAGTCCTGTGGCAATGAAGAAGGCTGCAAAGATCTCACAAGAATTGATCTTGATGATGATGAAGAGACTGATGAAGATGAAGCTCCTCTTCACAGAAAAAGGAAAATTGAAAGCCTAACTGAGCCCATAGCTGCAAAGCCACTAGCAGCTAAAACACCCTCTGGAAATACCAAGTCTATCCAGGGTGGTGGTTCTTCAAGCAACAACCCCAAAGAGAATTCAAGACAGAAAAGGAACAGACTGAGAGCTGAGCAAAGACAAAGTCAACTTCCACTCAGGCCAGAAGAAGCCAAAATTGAGTATGTGAAGTATGACAATGATTCCTCCGCTCTGGTGCATCAATCAGAAAATGGCTATTGGATTCTGGAACTTAAGCATCTATTGGTAAATTCAAGATTTCCAGAACCAATCCTTAAACAACTTATGGCATGGAGAAAGAATAAACCTACCTTGATCAACACCAATCACATCAAAGCATGGTTGGATTTTGAAGTTGTCAAGAGAACTGAAGGGACCTCTCTGATGATTGTCCATATGGAAAGCCAGATGATGTGCACAAAATTCTGAATATCACAGGAACAGGCACAAGACCAAGACTTGCTGTGGAACCCTATGAGTCGTTCTATCTGACAAAAGATCAATACAAGGGTGACATCAAATATCTGAAGATTATCTACAAATACTTCAAGCTTTCAGATATCAGAATAGAGCATGCCTGGAAGTGGGGAAAGTACCTATGGGTCAAGCATTTTTCCAAGAAAAATCCTACCAAAACCTATAAAGAGATCTGTGGATTTGCCAGAAATGTAGATGCTTGTCAGAACTCTTCTTTATGATTATTCTGATGACATCAAAAGGTTTGGTGATAGGAAATTTGCAGACTGATCCATAGAAACACTGTTGAAGACTTGAAGATTGAAGACTTGAAGACTAGTCTATTAGGATGTTTACTTGGAGCTTGGTTACTCCTGTTGTCCTAATTTACTATGTAGTTTTGTATTTTCTGCCGATCGAGCTTAATCGTATCATGTATTAAAGTTATCTGTAATCTTTAGTTGCGACTTATCTGAAGAACTTACTCTCAGATAGTATTCTATAAAAGATAACTTGTCAGCAAAGATCACACCTTGTGATTTGGTTGATGTCTACTTTCTGCACTTAATTATATGATTTGAAAGAGCTTAAGAAATGATTAAGTGGTGGATTGTTTCCTCATCCAGATTTGTAATAGGGAAGATAGTCATTGTTGACTGATCAAAATGGGAGAAATTTGTTAGATATTTTGTTAAGAATATCTGTTTAGATTTTGTTCAGCAACATGAAAACTTATCTTAGTCTCAGAACGGTGATTAGTACTCTTGGTTCACTTGAACATTGTAAAAGAGGAAACCCACTAAGTATGATAGTCTAGCTAATCTTGTATAGGATGTTAGGTCTCAAAATGTAATTTTTATTTTATGAAGAGAAGACCAAGAAGAAGACATCCAAGCAGAAAGCTCAACAACAATTGAAGACTTGAAGAAAACTGCACAAGATTACTGAATCTGTTGTTCAGATATCTTAGCCAGAGATCTTGTAGACACGAACAGTTTCAAACAAACTGTGTCACAAGAGATGTCTGAGAAATAAGATACATATCTGAAAACAAGGAAAGTGTCCACAGATATCTATTCTCAGATACCTTGAGCTTTAACCACGTTTCTGAAAGAGAAATGTATATTGCAAACAAAGTTGTTTCAATAAATACAAGTAGTATCTGAAGAATGAAGATAAGGACGAGCAAAGAATCAGATAACACTAGTCTCTGATACAAAGCATAGTTCCGTTGACACTACAGGACAAAAAGTATAGTACAAATGCATTTAATGCACGGACAGAGATGTCTGAATAAAAGCAACGGCAGCTTCTGAGAAGAAGACAAAACCTGCTACAGTACTATACACAGATATCGATAGTTTGAATTTGAGCCTAACGGATACTATTCAAACGGCACTCAAGTTCATCTATAAATATCAACACTTAGACAGCTTGAGAGACACACACAACTCAGAACACAAGACCTTGAACTGCATACGATCTCTGATTATCTTACTCTCTCAAAGCAACTTACTTATTATCAAAGCTTTCTGTTGCGACCAAAGCTTTTGATCTTGAGTAAACACTGAAGTTCTAAGTGTCCTGATCCTAAACAAGCAAAGCTATCTGTGAAGGAGTTGAATCAAAAGATCAACTATCTGAGATTCATTCTCTTGACAGTTATCATAAGACTTGGGTCAGTAAAATCGAACAAGATACCATACGCTGTAAAGTGTATTAAGTAACTTAGTTCACAGAGCTATCTGATTAACTGAAAAGTTATTAAGACACTCATCTAACAACTCAAACTAAAACCAACACCATAACTGGCGTGGAGTACAGGAAGTACTTAGTTTGAAAAATCAGGGAATAACTCCAAGGTTACCGGAGTATAGGAAGTACTTGATTTGGGAAACTAAGGAATAACTCCAAGGTTATTGAGTATAGGAAGTACTTAGCTTGGGAAGCTAGGGAATAACTCAAAGGTTTCTGAGTATAGGAAGTACTTGGCTGTGAAAGCCGGGGAACAACTCAGGGGGAACATTTGGTTGGGAACCAATTGTTAAGAATCTTAGAATAGGATTATTGTAAGGAAATCTCAATTATCTGTTCTAGTGAATTCTAGGTCTCTGATAGACCGAAGTGGATTAGTTGGAGGATTACGCCACCTCCAGATACCACTATACTTGTTGTGTCATTTACGTTTCTGTATTTATACTTCAGCAACACACACACACTTATTAACTGTTTCTGCACTTATCTTTATTAAGTCTTCCGCACTCTGATTCTAAGTATCAGATATCTATTCAGATATCTGAGAAATATTTGTTATCGACAAAAGTTTTAAAAGACTATTCACCCCCCCCCCCCTCTAGTGTTTTACTTTGCCGTTATCTGGACCAACAGTTTTCATCATTTTTGAAGGATTGATATCGAATTCCTAGTAACATTTGATAATTCTATATCGTTTATCTCTTCGATTCGTGTTGTTATTGTTTATGGAATTGTATGAGCTTGAGTGCGATTATCAACATGTTTGTGTTTATCATATGCAATACTTTGAAATCTTTGATCTTTGCTTCTACTATGAGTAGCTAAACCACTCCGAACACGGTAGTTATGTGACGGTTTTGCGTATTCCCTTCTAAGGTTAGAATTCGTTCATATAGGTTTGTCTAGTTCAAAATCATCATAAAAACTATCAATCCAATTCGCTAGTTAAAGATTTTCTAAATCGTTTTCGGTTAAGGATCGTGGATTGATGACCCACGATTACTTTAGTTCAAAACATTTAAATAACAATTGGTTGAGGTTGGATTGATTGATTTATGTACACCGATCGTGTGACAAGTATGAACGACTTCCCTAGAGCGAATTAGCATTATTCGATCATAACTGTTGTGTTCTCTCTATCTCGTTGATTTTAACCTTTACATTGCTGTATCATATTTCTAGTTTAGAAAGTATTCAAACTTCAAATCATTCATTTGTTTACACAAGTAACTGTTTGCTCTCAACTCGTTGTGGTAGCTTAATTGGTTCCTTAGCGAATGATTATGTGGTTAGCATTGTCTGTTTACAACAACTGCTTTCTACTTGTTTTCTAAGTAGTAATTTAAGCACATCAACCGGCGGGCGATCGGCCGCCTGGATCTGACTTGTTTCTGAGCATTAATTTTTGTCTGATTCTCATTTTAATCTCAAATATTTGTAATTCAAACATCACTATTTCATTTCACAACATAGTTTGGGAGTTTTTGAGAGGTCTAAGGTTCTAAGAATCATCCAACTGATTGAAGTTGGAGTCTTGGTTAACCATTGAGCCGAAGAATTCTTCATGTAAACACTCTGTTTCTACCATTATTATCCATTGGCTCTTCGTAATTCAAAGTTATCGGTAATTCATTATCGTTTCCCTTTGTTTACATTCTTATGTATGTTTATGCTTTTGTTTATCATATCTCTTGCTCGTGACAGCATTAGTATGAGTAGCTAAACAACACCTATGGGTTGGTGGTGAATTCTTGAGCATGTTAGTATAGGTCTGTGGATGAAAACTCTGATATTTGGCTGATTGATTACTTGCAAATCGTTTTATTTGTTCAAATCTTAGCAATCGTTTTCTTATGCCCAAAATCCACAAGAGGGATTCACACCCTTGAGGTTAAAAGTGATTTACGCCCAACACTTTCGACTACAAATGTCGACTAGTAGAATTGACGACTCTACTACGTGGATTAAACATTTTCACTTACAAACGTCGACTAATCTATTGCATCCTTTTACTAGCTAGCTCGTGATAAAACCACCATTCCATGACTCCTTTAATTGATAACAAACCCATGTTTGCTATTTGCTAAACTTTGTGATTTGTGAAAGAAAAGAATTGGAAGTCGTAAGACGCAATTCTACGCAAACTAGTAGTTGAAAACACCGACAAGCTTAGTTAAGTCCTTCGAGAATGACACTCGGGGCAACTTATCAAAGCACGTAGTGAGTTGATAAGTTGCCCTGAATGTCGTTCTCGAAGGACTTAACTAAGCTTGTCGGTGTTTTAAAGTACTAGTTTGCGTAGAATTGCATCTTACGACTTCTAATTCTTTTCTTTTGCAAATCACAATTGTTGGTAAACATCAAACACGGGTTTGTTATGAATTAAAGGAGACATGGGATGGTGGTTTCATCAAGAGCTAGCTAGTAAAAGGATGCAATGGATTACTCGACGTTTTGAAAGTGAAAACGTTTAATCAAGGTAGTAGAGTTGTCAATTCTACTAGTTGACGTTTGTAGTCGAAAGCGTTGGGTGTAAATCGCTTTTAACCTTGAGGGTGCGAATCCCTCTTGTCGATTTTGGGTATAAGAAAACGATTGCTAAGACTTTGAACTAACAAAATGATTCGCAAGTATTCAATCAGACAATGACCTATACTAGCATGCTCAAGAATTCACCACCAACCCATGGGTGTTGTTTAGCTACTCATACTCATGTTGTCACAGGCAAGAGATATGAAGATAATAAGCATTAACATACAAGAGAAGCAAGATATCAGAAATGATACAGATTACCGATTATAAAGAATTACTGAGCTCCAATTGATCAACAATGGTGAAACAGACTGTTTACAAGAAGAAATATGTTAGGAATATCTGTTTAGATTTTGATCAGTAAACCATAATGATTTATCTTAGCTCAGAAAGGTAACTAGTACTCTTAGTTTATTTGAACATTGTAAAAGAGGAAGCTTACTGAGTATGTTAGTCTAGAAAATCTTGAATAGGATGTTAGGTCTCTGAATGTAATTTTTATATCTTTAAAGAAGACCAAGAAGGAAGCATCCAATAGAAGAACTCTTTTATTGAAGATCAGAAGACTGCACAAGATTTCTGAAGACTAAGGATAAAAGTGTCCTCAGATACCATGGCTTAGATACCTTGGAGAAACTAAGTGTCTGAGAGACAAATGTTTCAACAAGTATCTGAAGCACTATAGGTCACTGAGAATGTACTTGCAAAGCCTCAGATAGCTTGCATTGTTCCATTTACACTACAGGACAAAAGTTGGTACAATGCATTAATTACGCAGACAGAGTTTTCTGAGCAAAGAGAAAATCTCTGAAAAGAGACAAAGCTCACTGTCATACCAACATCAGATATCGTTAGTTTGAATTTCATTGAGCCTAATGGATAGTAATTCAAACGGCCTGATTTTCAACTATAGATATCACCACTTAGAATGCTTGAACACACACTGAATACACCTTGAACTACATTGAACATATCTTACACTCATGCATACAAGCCTTCAAACCTACTCTCTAGCTTACTGTTGCGACTAAAGCTCTTGAATTCTAAGTAGCACGAAAGTTCTAAGTATTCTGATCCTTAACAAGAATTACATATTGTGAAAGAGTTGAATCCAGAAGATACTGTTGCGACTTATATATGTGATTCATTCTCTTGAACAACATCAAGACTTGGGTCAGTAAAGAATGAGTTACCATTGATGAGCCCGTATTTTGGGCTCTCATTTCGTTCCTTTTATCATCTTTCTTTCGTCCTTATTTGTTTGTTTTAGCGTATCTTGTGCGTTTTTATGTGTTTTGTGTTTTAGTTGTGTTCCATAGGTTTTCGTGCATTTAGAGTTGTTTTGGAGGAAGAAACGACGCTTTTTGAAGGTCGTGTCCGAGAAGAAGCTCAAAAACCCCACTTGAAACTCCGTTCTACTCAGAATGTGAAGAAATGCATGAAGAGGCCACAGGTCGCGACCCAAACTAAGCCTGGTTACAACCCCACGTGAATCCAAGCCAAGGAAGCCGTAGGTCGTGACCATGGTCGCGACACAGAAGATCTCCAGTCGCGACCAGCGGTGAACTCCTTTCCAGAAAGCCGCAGGTCGTGACCAGGAGGCCGCTGGTCTCGACCGGCATTACCTTGGTCGCGTCCAGCACTGCAGATCTGTTTCTCAGCTATAACTTCGGCGATTTAGCTCATTATGAAGAGACTTCTTCTTTCTTCGTTTTTTTGTTTACTTCTACTCTCAAGCAAAAACCCTTGTTATCGTTCTTTGCTTTGGTTGATCTTGACTTGTAATCGTATTATTAACATCGGATTCACTCATTGAGGTTAGATTATCAATTCAATTCCTTTTTCTTTCACAATCTCTCTTGTACTTGATTTCTTGGTGAATGATTATGATATCGTCTTGTATGTTTGATTCGATTGTGATTGTCAATATGCATGCCAATCCTTGTGATATGAGTAGCTAATTTCTTCGATAGATGTGGTAGCTATTAAGGATTAATCGAATTGGGATTTTTACCTAGGGTTTGTTCATATGTGTTAAGCTTCTTCCTAAACTTCGTAAAAACCCCAATTTCGATAATCTTACTCTAAATGCTCAAATGCTTTCAGGTTAAAAATCAATCTCAGCTGCTGCTCTATTTGCATACTTAACCTAATTAACTTCTAGTAGTATTTATAGGTTTAAAAATCAGAAACAACTAGAAGGTAATTTCTATAATGCTGCATCGGAATCTTGTCTTGAATTACAAGGAAAATCTTCCAAAAGATATTTCCTAAATTCCTCTCTTCTATAAGGAAAGTTCTTGTTCTTCATATATTTACTTTCCTTCTTCATTCTTTTTCCTTCTTGCTTCGATTGCTTTCCTTTCTTCAATGGTTTCTTAACTAATTTAAACCTGCACAATATAAACCAAAATCATAGAACAATATTAAGTGAATAAAGGTAAAATACAAAGTAGAAGGAGTTAAGTGCAAATAGTACAATCAGATGGTGTTAGGACAACACTGGACTGAATACTTGCACTTTCATTCTCCCCCTTTTTGCTTTTCTTCACAAGACTTATACCTGCTGAAAATTTTAGCACTTAACATAAAAATACTCCCCCTGAATAACATAAGTCATATCAATAGCAGGAGTAAAGAGCTAAGTAGCAAAAGTAAGTGTTAAGATTGCACCACATATAAAATGAACTACAGGGAACAACAAACTCCCTTAAAATTAATTAAGCAGAGTTCAAAAATTAACTACAATGACTCATCAATCTTCTTCCCCTTCATGTGAGGAAATAAAAAACTCCACCTCCTCCAAGGACCTCAGTATTGTTATGCATTCTTCAGTCTTTTCTGCAATCTCCTACTATTGATATGCTAGCTGTTTCCTGAGAACATTAGCCTTTATCTATAGAGAAGCAGTAGTCCTGGGTGTAGAGTCAACAACAGTGGCCAATGATGGTCTGTCCGAACCAGGAACTACCCAGGGAAGATTAAGGACCCTGTCGCCGAACACCATTACCTTAGAGATTTTCATCAGTTGAGTGTTCTCAACCACCACATCCGAGTCATTAGGAACAAAACCTTGATCCACTAGAATTTTGTAGATCAGGCAAGGGAAAGGGAGGATGTTTTGGTGCCCTTTTTGAGGGAACACGCACAGATAATGTCAAAGACACGGGAGCCAAGAGAGACAGGCAGACCCTTCACCAGTTTGTACAACAGAATAGCCATGTCAAAGGTGAGATAGGAGGGGTTAGAGGATGGTGGCCAATTGCTAGTAGCAAGTTTGTGCAGTACACTGCAGAGAGATGTGGTATTCACCAATTTCACTTTAGTCGACCAAACAGTAGGTCGACCCCCAGTTACCACCGACATGACCTCATCCATATCGAACTCAGAATCATCTTCACCAACCGGACTCAAACCCCAAGCATCATTAATCATTCAAGGACTGAAATTATAAATTTGGCATGCACAAAAGCCCTACAGTACTTGGGGGAAAGGGGATTGTCACAGAACTTAGGCAAGTTACAATAGAATTCCTTCACAACCTCAGCACAGAAAGAAGAACTCAGTTGGACAGACCCGAAAATACCTCTATTTAATAGAAAATCAAACACCTTGTAATGTTTGAAGTCCTCATCATCCACATACTTTATTGCCCAAAGTTTCCTTTTTCCTAGGGTTTTCCACTTGACACTGTTCTCTCTAGATTCAAACTTTTCAAAAAATAACGGAGATTTAAAGTCAAGAAATACCTCAAGATCTATTGGAATGTCCTCTGATTCTTCAGCACTGATTTCATCAAGATTGATGACCTCGATTTTGAGTTTCGACGGGTTGGAAGCTACCGGATCGGAAAAGTTGTTGTTAGCAGCCTCTGTTTCCGGAGAGGTGTTTATCGGAGAGAGGATGATGGGTGTAGGGATGCTGCAGGGATGACTGGGCTGTGCCACCCTCTTCTTCCTTTTCTGTAAGCCACCGTGAAGGCGTTTCCACCGGATAAACTTGGGGCCAGTGCACAAGTTAGGGTTTCGCCGTTGAGTGAACAAAGTGGGGGAAAGAGGTGCCATTTGAAAAGAAGAGTGGGAGTGTTGCTAAAGAAAAGAGAGTAGGGTATGAGAAGAAATTTGTAAGAGTGTTAGTGAAATAACCGAGAGGGAGGTTAGAAAGGAAACTGATGTATAGAAGGAAATATAGGTTTTTTGGTTGTGGGCTTGGGCAACTTGGGCCTGTTTATTGGGCTTGTAGTCATGGATCAGGATAATGCTTCTAAGACAACCTCAAAATCCATACAATCCGGAACAATTAACCTGAGGCACGAGTTAGAACTCAGAATAGCTTCTCATAAACAAGAGAGTTAGAAAACACAAAATCTTTAAGGGTGAGATAATTAAAATTTTAGAAATAATTTGGCCTCAAAGTGCAGTTTGATTAAAAACGACATATTTCTTAAATAAAGTTGCCCAAAACGATTTTCACACTCCCACTTAACAACTACCACACTTAAATCCCACAAAGACTTTACATGTGATGCAGTGCAGAAGGAAAAACCTATATGATGCAAGAAGTAGGGTTGCAAATACACCGAGTATAATATGGTGTTGTCAGAACACCCAGGTGAACAATCCCAGAGTAGCCTCATCAGAAAACTTTTATTAGTACAACTCAAGGGACCTTTTTATTAGTGACAAAAAAATATAATAAGGTGGTACTCTTATTTGATATTATTGAAACACTGAATGCAGGCAGCCGGAACCCCATACACCCTAGTGACAATACAAAATTTTTGGCAACACAGATGAGCACATAGGACTGAATGTAGGCAGCCGGAACCCCAAACACCCCAGTATCCTAATGCATACTCATTTGATGTGTCACTTTTATAGAGACAACCTCAAGTTAGTACTAACACCGAATGTAGGCAACCGGAGCACCATACACCCTAGTGTCGATCCAACCTATATCTGGTCATCCCATCTTTCCAAAGAAAAGATAGGCACATACTTTATTTAGTCCAAGAGCGACCTTTTTATTTTTCCTTTCAAAGGGTCCTCCAGTGACTGCACCCGGGATTATCAAAACCCACAAAAATACTCAGGTAAAGCAACACCAAAGAAAGAGAGAAGGAAAAAAGCCAAGTAAAACAAGTCAAGACTTAATGTAGACTTACACACCAAATGCAATACACAGTGTTAGCCAGTGGTGTTATGGCAACACTGAAGTTCTACCACAATCAGACAACACACATACCAAGAGACTTCCTCAAACTCAAGAATCTCTCATGATCTAATGGCTTAGTAAAGATATCAGCTAACTGATGTGTGGTTTCCATATGTTCTATGTGAATAGCCTTAGCATCAACCAGATCTCTCAAAAAATGATGTCTAATGTCAATATGCTTGGTTCTAGAATGCTGGACAGGATTCCTGGATATGTTTATGGCGCTTAAATTATCACATAACATTAGGAGGGTGTCACTCTTAAGGCCATAGTCATGTAACATATGCTTTAGCCATACTAACTGGGTTACACAACTTCCTGCCACAATTTACTTAGATTCGGCAGTGGAAAGAGACACGCAATTTTATTTCTTACTGTACCAAGAGACCAAATTTTCACCTAAATAAAAACACCCACCACTTGTGGATTTTCTGTCGTCTAAGTCTCCGACCCAGTCAGAGTCACTAAAACCAACCAGGTTGGAGTTAGTATCTCTTGAGTACCATATGCCAAAGTTTGTTGTCCCAGAGACATACTTTAAGATTTTCTTAATAGCATTGAGGTGTGAGATACAGGGATCAGCTTTATACCTGGCACAAACATAGAGTGCATACATAATATCAGGACGGGTCGCTGGGAGATACAACAGGCTACCTATCATAGACCTATACAGTGTAGTTTCTATACTCTCTCCAGAATCATCCCTTGAGATCTTAGAACTTGCAGACATGGGAGTTTTGCTAGGTTTAGATCCTTCCAAACCAAACCTCTTGACTAGGTTCCTAGCATACTTTTACTGTGAAAGAAACAGTCCATCTTGTTGTTGTTTCACTTGAAGACCTAGAAAAAATGTGAGCTCACTGATCATGCTCATCTCAAAGGTACCTGTCATAGAGCCAACAAACTTATCCATGATAGATTTGTTAGTAGAACCAAAGACAATGTCATCTACATAGATTTCTGCTATACACACATCTTTGTCTTATTTCAAAATAAACATAGTACAATCAGCGTCACCTCTTGTGAACCCAAGTTGCAAGAGAAATTCAGTTAACCTATCATAACAAGCCCTAGGAGCTTGTTTCAAACCATACAAAGCTTTGTGAAGCTTAAAGGCATGATCAGGATGAAAAAGGTCAACAAAGCCTTTAGGTTGTTCAACAAAAGCCTCTTTGTCTATGTATCCATTTAGAAAAGTTGCTTTGACATCCATTTGAAACAGTTTGATCTTTTAAAGACATGCTATAGCAAGTAACAGTCTAATAGAATCTATCCTAGCAATAGGAGCAAAAGTTTCATCAAAGTCAAATCCTTCAACTTGGGTGAAACCCTGGGCTACTAGACGTGCCTTATTCCTAACAATGACACCATTCTCATCACTTTTGTTCTTAAAGATCCATTTGGTACCTATTACATTAGCATAAGGTGGCCTAGGAACTAAAGTCCAAACATTGTTCTTAGAGAATTGTTGTAGCTCATCTTGCATAGCATTGATCCAATGGGAGTCTTTTAGTGCTTTAGCAACATTCTTAGGTTTAATGGCAGTAACATAACAAGAGATAGGTACCTCATGTGATGTTGTAGACATACACACACACACAACTTTACCATGTGTCGATAGTCGACTCTTTCCTTACGCCTGGTGTGTACACCATCAGCTAGATCACCAATCACTTGGGTGACTGGGTGACTCTTTCTGATTCTAGCAGGAGGATCACGTCTACTCTCTGCTTCTTCTTCCTGATCTTCAGATTCAGCATCAGATTCTTCTGGTGTTTGTTGTACACCAGATGGTGTATCAGGAACACTGGTATTCTTCCTTCATTGATATCAGGTGTGCGAGGAACACAATTTCCAGATTCAGCTGCTCTTTGTTCTAGTTCCTGAGCTAGTGTACCCAGACTTTCTGCTCTGGGTGTAGTGCAGACTCAACTTCTTTTGTACATGTGTCTGCATCATAAGTAGAGTCATCAAATACAACATTGACTGACTCATGAACAGTCTTAAGCCTTGGATTATAAATCATGTAGGCATGACTGTTTAGGGAGTAGCCAACAAAGATTCCCTTTACACTTTTGGGATCAAACTTGCCTAGATAGTCATGATCATTCAGAATTTAACAAACACAACCAAAGATATGAAAGTATTTCATGTTGGGTTTCTTATTCTTAAGCAATTCATAAGGAGTCTTAGAAGTGCCAGGTTTGAGATAGACTCTATTAATGATGTAATATGCAGTGTTCAAGGCTTCAGCCCAGAGTCTTTTAGAGACATTAATAGAGTTCAGCATGACTCTAGTCATTTCCTGCAAAGTGCGATTCTTGCGCTCAGCTATCCCATTTTGTTGAGGGGTCTTGGGAGCAGAATACTCATGATAGATACCACGTATATCACAGAATTGAAAAAAAACTTTGTTTTCAAACTCCCTGCCATGATACGAATAACAGAACAACCATACAAGTTCCTAACACTAGCATGCAAAGTACTGAAAGTATCAAAAGTTTTAGACTTCTCTTTGACAAACTTAATCCACGTGTACCTGGATAAGTCATCCACAATCAATAAGGCATATCTACTACCACCAAGACTACTCACTTCAATTGGACCCATCAGATCCATATGAAGAAGCTGAAAACACTTGTCTGTAATAGTGGGCTTACCATCCGATACGACAGGGACAGGGTATGGGATACCCTGGATTGTTTTTCTTTAAGACAATCACCACAAGCGATCTTACAAGGGTTGGTCAGCTTGGGAATTTCCAAAACTGCTTCACACTTAACCAGCTTATAGTTCATGTGACCTAGTTTTTTGTGAAAGATAACAGACTCATCAACTTTCACATGATTACATACAATATGATCACTAGACTTGTAACAGTTATCATTGAACCTAATGCCTATCATAACACAGCAATTGGATCTATCAAAGACTTCACAGGATTTCTTGTCAAAACAGACTTTAAGATCATCATCACATAGTTGACTAATGCTAATTAAATTAGCAGCTAAGCCATCTACTAACAAAACATCTCTTAGTGCTGGAAATCCTTCCACATTCAACACACCCATACCAATTATCCTGCTTTTGCTTCCACCACCATAAGTGACAGTTCCTTTGGTGAGAGGAATTATCTCCTTCAAGTAGGTTTATGTCCCTATCATGTGACGGGAACACCCACTATCGAAGTACCAAGTACCTGCAGGATTAGACTTAACAGCATAAAATATCACATTGCAAACATTATTAGTCTTAGTTATCTGCACTCCTTTTAGTCTATTTCTACCTTTACGAGTACTAGAGTTCTTGGGCAGTGTAATGTCAACACCAGGATCAGAGTTTTTTTTTTGAGAAGTACACTCTGGTATTATCAGAACACTGGGAGCACTAGTACTCGGACTATCAACATGACACTTGTTGCAATCAGAAGAGGTTACAATAGAGGGGACTTTGACAAACTCTGGATCAACTAAGGGAATTTCTTCTATTGTAACACTGGTTTTGGAAACTTTCAAGGACTTCTGGTATTTGAAACAGTAGGGTTTAATATGACCAGGTTTAGTACAAAACTGACATACAAAATCCTTTCTCTTGATTTTGGCAGACAATCCTTTTTCTTTCACAAATGTAGGGGTAGGATAGATACTGGGTTCATCTTTGGGATAAGAAGTTAGATCCTAGATTAGATCTTGAAAACCTAAACCAGTAGTTCCTTCATTACCTAAACCTAGCATTTCATCAAGTTTAGCAGTACCTGTATTCATTTATGTCAAAGTAAGCTCATGTAACTTGAGCCTGGCTGTTACCTTTTCTTGTTCAGACTCCTTCTTGGTTAGATTAACGTCTAGATCCAGGATTGTGTCTTGCAAAGATTTGTTCAGGACTTTCAGATACTCAATTTCCTTGAACAAAGCTTTCTCATTCTTGGCAGCTTTTTTCCATGCCTTTAACACTTCCTCATAGATCTCCTCAAGTTCTTGTATGAACTCCTCCTGACTCAGGTCATTCTAAATTGGATGGACATCATCAAGATCAACAGAACCATGCATGCAGTGTGAGTCAAGAAGATCACAAAACACCAAGGACTCAGGTGTTCTAGTACAAAATGTTTCTCCTTCAATACACTCATCACATGAGTCGTCGGCAACACCTGCAAAAAAGATTTCTTGCTCACCGATGGGGTTGTCAGTGTTGTTAAAACACTGGGCACCATCAAATTTACCATCAGTCCAGTTTACTTGAGAGTGTAGTGCAACAGTGTGAACTTCTTCTTCCTCAAGTACTAGTTCTTTCTCTGTACCTGCTTCATCATCATTCAAACAAACCCAATACGAATTTCCCTTCTTTTGAAGATGTTAGCACATTCGTAAGAATAATGACCAAAGCCTTCACAAGCATGACATTGAGTTCTGTTTAGTTTTTTAGAATCCTCATCCATGGGTTTCTTGTAAGTATACTTCATCAGCTCTTTAGTGGGGAATTTTGACTGACCAAAGGAATTTTTACTGGAACCAACTTTAAACTTACCTTTAAGATTAGTATTTTGAAATCGTTTTGCCATAGCCCTGAACATAACATTGAATTGGTCATCATCATCCTCAATTTCAAGTGTATTGGATGACTTTGATTGAAGTACAATGCTTCTGTCAGTGACAACTTTTGAGTCATTTAGATTCATCTCAAAAAATTTCATAATATTCATCAAAGTTTGAAGATCCATGGTGGCCGTGTTTTCAGAGGTTTCAACAGCAATCTTTTTCATCTCAAAATGTTTTGAAAGAGTCCTAATTTTTTGTAAACTAATTGCTTGTTTGATAGAGGTTCTCCAAGCAAATGACTTTTGTTAGAAATATCCAAAAGTTAACCAAAGTAAGTAGTGATATCCTCATCCTCCCCCATTCTCAGATTTTCAAAATGACTCAAAAGCATTTCAAGTTTTCATTCCCTTACACTCAAATCTCCTTCATAGTGCCTTTGAAGAATTTCCCAGGCCTGTTCAACAGACGTCTAAGTTTGAATTAGTTGAAACATGTGAGGATTGATATAACTAAACAACATATCGAGAGCCTTCTCATTGTTGCTTGCATCCGCAATTTCCCTATCGAATAATCATGTTTGGGCTTGGGAATGCAATCCTTATCTGCATCAGGAGGTAAAAGAGGCAACTTATAACCATCAAGAACACTTCTCCAAAGACGAATATCAATGGATTTGATATGCGAGCGAATGCGAGTTTTCCAAATATTATAGTTGGAGCCATCAAGTATGGGTAACCTATAGACAATAGGATTAGCATAATCCATAATACCAAATCCAAACACCTATGTATTAGGTGCTTGGCTATGATGCAAAATGAAAATGTATGGGCTGGGATTTGGTATAATGTGAACAAGTGTATCCAGTATACCTAAGAACACTATGAATCAGTGTCTTCGATATACTGAACAAAACAGTGTATTAACTACAAAAGTTAAACACATAAACACTAAAACTAATCCAAAGAGCAAATTAAGAACACAACAAAATAATAAGAACACCAGTTTTGGTTTCAAGAAGGTTAATATATTATAACCATCCGGCCTATAAGGCAAATAATCCACTATGACAATAATGAATTACAACCGAATACACAGCTTGAACCAAATGTAAAAGCTATGAAAAATCACTAAGCAGCGGATCGAACTAAGTATCCTAATCTAGTAAACAAAACTAGACACAGATTAGAAAAACTGTCAAGAACACAAGGTGTTATGAATACACTATGCTGCTGCTTTACTTGCATACTTGACCTAATTAACTTCTAGTAGTATTTATAGGTTTACAAATCAGAAACAACTAGAAGGTAATTTCTATAATGCTGCATTGGAATCTTGTCTTGAATCACAAGGAAAATCTTCCAAAAGATATTTCCTAAATTCTTCTCTTCTATAAGGAAATCTCTTGTTCTTCATTCTTGCTTCAGTCTTGCTTCGATTGCTTTCCTTTCTTCAATGGTTTCTTAACTAATTTGAACTTGAACAATATAAACCAAAATTGTAGAACAATATTAAGTGAATAAAGGAAAAATACAAAGTAGAAGGAGTTAAGTGCAAATAGTGCAGTCAGATGGTGTTAGGACACCACTGGAATGAATACTTGCACTTTCACTTACAAACCGCTACTTGCAAAATCTTACATTTGATACATGAAAACGTCATAGTTGCCTAGTTAGCTCTTGAGGACGATCTCGTAGTTAAGGCTTGTTTACTGAACACTACTTTAGTTACTTTGAATTTTATCAAGTACTAATTTGAGCACATCAAATTTGGCGCCGTTGTCGGGGAGTTAATTCATACTGTGGTGTTTTTGAGTTGAAAACCGCATTTGTTAGCTTAGATTGCTGTTTTTTTACGATTCTTGGACTAATAGAAACTAAGCTTCAGTTGAGATTTTATGTTTTCAGACTTCAGGAATGTCAAAATACATTGATTATACCCCCCCCCCCCCCCCTTTACCAATAGAAAGGGCCTCCTATATCACTGGATGAAGAATCAAGGTCTTACGAGCTGAAGGACGATTGGTTCTATTCGTTACCACAATTCCATAGGTGGTCTGGGGAGGATGCGTCGGGGTTCATTAAAAGCCTCACCCATACAGTCCGAAACTTGCCGGTGCACAAACTGAGCGAAGATTAGATGATGGCAAGACTATTTCCTTTCACCCTGACTTATGGCACTAAAGAATGGATATTGAGCTACCCTCCTGGTTCGTTTAAAACATGGAGTGAAGTGATGAAAGCCTTCTACCGAAAATTCTTTCCGCACTCTCTAACTCTAGAATTGAGGCGGAAGATTGCCGAATTTGAGCAAGGGCGTGATGAAAGGTTTGATCAGTCATGGGAACGGTTTTCTGACCTACTCAGAGCATGCCCACATCATGGGTTTATAGAACATGAGAGCACCATGTATTTCTATGATGAGCTAGATAACATTAGCCAGACATCCGTTGATATGCTGAGTAAAGGGATAGCTAAGAAGACGCCCTCGGAGCTAAAAAAGCTTTTTATCTGTAATGGACCAGAACGTCATAATAAAAAAAGATAAGAGAAAATCCAAAGAGTAGGAAACTCAGTCTAAGGATATTGGGAATAAGCTCATTAGGGAACTATCCGAGTTGAATTAGACCAGAACTGTCAAAGAAGTCAACAACCAACAAAGTTCTGAACCGGAACTGAATTTCGATGAAGAATGTATGGAAGCACTCAATGAGAACTTCCTTAAAAGGTAGATGCAAACTGACACAGAGCATGAACAAATGAACAACAGGGTAGCCGCCTTAGCGGAGTTGATCATGGATTCAAATGCACAGCTGGATGAGGAGGAAAGAGTGGAGCAGGAGCAAGCAGAGGCAACCACTACACTACGTAGCGGAAAGGTAATACAGAAACCTGTAACCAAAATTATTGGTGATCCTGTCGAGATTTCAGGAGAAAAAGGGACGGAGACAGAAGAACCAGTGGCTACCTAGGAGAGAAGAGTATAGGGAAACCAACCTCTACACAAATCAGCAAAACCTTTCCGAGCACCTGGACCACCAGCCAATGGAATACTTCCATACCCAGGAAGAGTAAAGAAGTCGAAGGACAACAACAAGTTCAATGCCATCCTTGCCATGCTAGCAAAGGTTAACGTCAATCTTCCACTTCAGAAATTGATAGACAATGTTCCGGCATACGCCAAGTTTTTCAAGGATTTAAATGCAAGCAAAAGGAAGTATAAGGTGAATGAGAAGCTGATCTTACCTGAGACCGCCAACTTTATGGTCGGCCTACCAGTGAAGCAAAAGGATCCTGGAAGCTTCATCATTGACATCCAGATGGAAAATGACAAGGTAGCAAAAGGGATGTTGGACCTGGGTGCCAACATTAATCTGATGACACATGCCTCATACAAAGAATTAGATTTGGGAGAGATGAAGCCAGTGAACATGATGATCCAAATGGCAAACAAGACTTTGGAACGACCCCTGTGGATAATTGAGGATGCCTTGATCAAAGTTGACACCTTCTTGGTACCAGTTCACTTTGTGGTGCTAGCCCCTCCAAAGGCCAATTCGAGCAGCAAGGGACACATAATATTTCTGGGAAGGCCGTTTATGAAGACTGTGAAGATGCAGTTGGATATAGCAGAAGGGAAGATAGCTACGGAGATTGGAGGTGACAAAATAAGCAAGGTTCTGACACCTTCGCGAGGTAAATCTAATGCTTATTCTGTAGAGGAATGCAATGTTATCTCTGAGTTGGAAATTGAATTAACCGATGATTTTGATGAGCTGACAGATTCTACCTACCATGAGCATCTCACTACTTTGTGTTCCAAAAATAATATGCTAGTGGAGGAAACCTATGAGATAGTCTGTTCTCTTGATTGCATTGAGGAAGTCCTTCAAGGGGATTCTGCAGATATTTCTGTAGAAGCTGAAAAAGGGGATATGATAGAACCACCAAACCTGAGCTTAAGGAACTCCCATCCCACCTTAAGTACACCTTTTTAGGAGAGAAGGAGACCAAACCTGTGATAATATCCTCCAGTCTGAAAGAGGAGGAGGAAATCCAAATAATTGATGTTCTTAAAAGAAACTCGCAGCCATAGGATGGAGCAGAGGTGACATTAAGGGAATTAGTGCCACTAGGAGTACCCACAACATATCTTTATAGGACGGATCTAAACCTGTGAGACAACCCCAGTGCAGACTCAATCCAGTCCTTCAGGAAGTTGTGAAAAAGGAAGTCCTTAAACTTTTGGAACACGATATGATTTATCCCATAGCTGACGATAAGTGGGTGAGTCTAGTCCATGTAGTGCCTATGAAGTCTGGAGTGACAGTAGAAAAGAATGATAAAGGAGAGTTAGTTCTTGTGCGTAAGACTACTTGGTGGCGTATGTGCATAGATTACAGGAGACTTAACGCAGCCACTAGGAAAGATCATTTCCCGTTACCCTTTATCGATGAGATGCTTAACAGACTCGCAGGGCGAGATTTCTATTATTCCCTTGGTGGTCTTTCAGATTTCTATCAGATTCCAATATCTCAGGAGGACTAGGAGAAGACCACCTTCACCTGCCCATACGGTACCTTCGCATATCACGGAATGCCCTTTGGGTTGTGCAACGCTCCGGCCACCTTCCAGAGGTGCATGCTTCCCATCTTCTCAAACATGGTGCAGGATTTCATTGAGGTATTCATGGACGATTTCTCTCTTTTTCTGATTGCCTCACTAAACTGGAACTTGTGCTTAAACACTGCATAGAGTGTAATCTGACCCTTAGTTGGGAAAAGAGTAATTTTATTGTGAGAGAAGGGATAGTTCTGGGTCATATTGTTTCAAAACGTGGCATAGAAGTTGAGAAGGCAAAGCTTGATGTGATTATGAAACTTCCACCCCCTACTTGTGTTAAAGAACTTCAATCGTTTTTGGGACATGTGGGGTTTCGTAGGAGGTTTATCCAACATTTTTCAAAAACTGCTAAATGCCTTAGTAATCTCCTAAGCAAAATGTGCCTTTTGTTTTTAATGACAAATGCTTAGAGGCTTTCAATCTGCTTAAACAAAAACTAGTTTCAACCCACATTGTCATGGCTCCAGTCTGGTCGATCCCCTTTGAAATCAGGTGTGATGCCTCCGATTTTGCTATAGGCGATGTTCTCGGTCAACGAGTAGATAAGCATTTTCATGTAATTTACTATGCTAGCAAAACCCTGAAAGAGGCACAGGTGAACTACACCACAACTGAAAAAGAGTTCTTTGCTGTCATTTTTGCCCTGGATAAATTCAGGTCTTATATAAAAAGTTTTAAAGTTGTAGTGCATACTGATCATGCTGCCATCTGCCACTTGATGGCCAAGAGCGATTCTAAGTCCAGGTTGATTAGATGGGTTCTGATGTTACATGAGTTTGAGGTTGAGATAGTTGATAAGCGTGGCAAAGATAACTTGGTAGCCGACCATTTGTCCCAACTTAATCCTTCTTTCATCAGCCCCTCTGCACCCATTCGTGATGATCTCCCTGATGAGCACCTCTTTGCAATCGGGGAGGAGCCTTGGTTTGCCAATATTGTGAATTTTCTTGCAACAGGTACCTTTCCTTCTAACATGTCTTGGCAGGCCAGGAAGAATTTTACGTTCCGGTGCAGGTACTACTTCTGGAATGACCCCTATGTTTTCAAGACATGGAAGGACGGCAAAATGAGGAGATACGTCCCAGAGGACGAAGTGGAGATCATTCTGAAGTTCTGTCACGCAATGCAATGTGGGGGACACTATAATGGGCAAAAAACGGCATTGAAGGTACTCCAATCAGGTTTTTTCTGGCCCTATATCTTTAAGGATGCCCATAAATTTTGCATTAGCTGTGATCCCTATCAGCGTAGTGGTAATATCAGCAGGAGGAATGAAATTCCCCTCACCAAAACCTGGTAGTTGAACCCTTTCATGTTTGGGGTATTGACTTTATGGGACCTTTTCCCAAAAGCGGGAATTATGAATACATCATGGTTGCTGTAGATTATGTCATTGAATGGGTGGAGCCAATTCCTACCCGGACTAACGATTCAAAAGTTGTTGTCTCTTTCCTTGCCAGTAATATCCTATGCAGGTTTGGCACCCCTAGAGTGATTATCAGCGATGGAGGATCACATTTCATCAACAGGCCGTTTGCAAACTTACTCAAGAAGTATGGAGTAAACCACCGCGTTGCCACCGCTTACCACCTGCAGACTTCTAGATAGGTCAAAGTGAGTAACAGGCAGATTAAAAGCATCGTGGAAAGAGTAGTGAAACCCAACATGAAGGACTGGGCATATAAGCTGACTGATGCTTTATGGGCATATAAAACTAGCTTCAAGACTGTAATCAGCACCACCCCTTTCAAGCTGGTGTATGGGAAGGCTTTCCATTTACCTATGGAACTTGAACAAAAAGCTGACTCGGCAATCCGAACCCTCAATTTCGATTTGGAGAAAGCTGGCCAGGAGCAACTGCTCCAAATTTTTGAGCTAGAAGAACTTTGGAATTATGCTTTCGAGAATGCACGGATTTACATAGCCAAGACCAAGGAATACCACGACAAAGGTATAATCCGAAAGGATTTATCCCCAGGTAAGAAGGTACTATTAATTAATTCTCGTCTCAGATTGTTTCCAGGAAAGTTACGATCGCGATGGGATGGACCATACGAAGTGGTTGAAGTGGCACCGTATGGTGCTGTTGAACTCTTGAACCCCACTGATGGCAGTACCTTCAAAGTAAACGGCCAACGTGTAAAACCTTACGTTGAAGGTTTCAAAGAAAAACCGTAAGAAGAGGTTGATCTTGTCGAATACCCGTCGACTGATGCGGAAGAGTCTGGTACTTGACTAAAAACGAGTACAAAATCTGTAAGATGTTTGTTTCTATTTTTCTCTTGATTGAGGACAAGCTTCTCTTTGTTAGGGGAGGGTGAGATGTGCATCTTGTGTTGTTTGCTGTTTCAATTTTTTCTTTTCTGTTTGTCTGCTGTTTCTTTTGAGTCTGAGTTAACTGCTAGTGTCGATTCCATTTTGCTAGTGTTAAACCCTTTTGATGCTTATGCTTTGAATCTTTTCTAATTAGTAGTGGGGGCAGGAAAAACTTTTGTAAGTTTGTTTCCTCTGTAAAAAGGAAGTCTAGTTAGTTCTTTAGTCCAAAAATCCTGTGAAAAACCTTTAATGCTGATGTGCCAAATTAAAGTTCTAAATTTGTTTTAAGCCAAGAGTTAATCCTCAACCCTATGAAAACCTGTAGTGTAGTGGAGTTAACCCCAAGGTCGGTCTCAAAGGACTTAACTAAGCTGAGTCTTGTTTACGAATAGTAATTACAGTAAAGAAAGCAGTAAAAGGGTTGTTTGCTTCGGCAACGAATTTGTTCTATATTATCTACCTACTTATGCAATCTAACTAGAAAACAGATTAATCTAAACGACAATGATATGAATAAGGAGAATTATGGAGCGGTAACATAAAACAAGCTAGCTAGCAGGATACATACGATTCACATGATAGATTACACAAGTTGTCACAATCTTGAGTTAAAAAACGAATAGCACTAGTGGAGGCGTCAATTCCACTAGGCTACAATCAATCTAGCTAATCCTACTATTACTGTTTGCGATCTAAACTGTTAGATCAAGCAAGACAAAAGACATTTTGGTGTATTGATTGAATGCTTAATCTAACAGTGATTTTGCTGGCATGCTCGACAAACAGAATAGCAAGATAGGCGATTAATCCAAAAAGCATAAGTAATCTAAACCCGATGCACTTAGAATCTCATGAACCCTAGCTAGCGTGCATTGAATCAGTCACCACCACATAATCGGGGTGTTTAGCCACTCATATTATGCGAAGTCATAATCAATATTGCATATAAACAAGCTCCGAACATAATCTAAAGCGAGAAACAAAGATTCGAATGGATTGATACAAATTTACCCTTTGCTGTCACAAACCCTAGGTAGAATTTAGGAACTGACACAAATCGATGCGAAAAGCTATGTAGATAATCTCCCAATCAATGTCAATCTTCGGATTACAAGATAAACGTTTCAATTACCTCCAATAATAGCTAGGTAATTGCCTTGGAAAGGTTCTAGGTCGAAAAGCAATAAGAAGATAAGAATAATAATGAAGTTATGTCTAAAAGATCAAGAAAATATAGGTTATATATAGTGAAAAACTCTGAAAATCATGTTCTGGGCAAAAAAACGGTCGCGCCCGCAGGACATTGATCACGCACGCCATGGAGCCCAAACGCGTTCGCCAGAATTTACTCGCGTCCACCAGCCCCTTTTTGGTCCCTAAAGGTCGGAATTTGGATATGGTTCCTTCTTCAAAGTTGTAGCTCTTGGTCTTATCTACATGTGGACACCAAGATCAAGTCAATCGGAGTTCATATGCAAACGTTCTGGCCAAAATGCCAAAGCTACTCCATCGTAGTTCAAATTTCGCGCGCTTTCACTTAAACGGCTCTAAAATCTTCGTCCGAACTCCAAATCCACTTCCGGTTCGACCAATAAACTCCTTTCTCAACGAAATTTCAGGTCCATAAACTTCCATGCTCCCATTAATGCATTAAATGCACTGGTTTAGACCTTGATTTAATGCATTTTCACCAAACACCTACAAAACACAAAAAATACAAAAACATAACAAAACACTAATAAAACACATAAGAACTATACTTGAGGATGGCAATAAAACGGTAAAAAAGACCGAATGAGACGATATAAAATCGACTCATCAAATGCTGATGTATAAATCTTGTGCCAGCTTTGTTTTGTGTGATTTCTGGGTAGAGCAATTCTTTTATTAAAGTCATTGCGCGACTTTATACTTATGTGTGCTCTTAGTAGTTGAGGATGACAAACGGCATGTTCTCCATTCTTTTCTTGCGACTGCTCTTTACCTTTACAGGAGCCATCTTGTATTTTATTATCGAGTCTGTTTGTTGTTCCCAAAATTATATATATTATAGTCTCGGGGTGGATCTATGGTCTTAATTGATCACCGTTAGTCGTGTTAGGTGTGTTTCAAATACTACCACATACAGGCATGGCTGAAAAGCTAAATGTCCATGAGGTTGATGGCATGTATACCAAACTGACACGCACAAAAGTGCGGACTTTCTGTAAAATAGACACCTACTAAAATTGAGACAAAAAGAGCCCAATGAGGCCAAACGATAAAGCATACAGGACATTTATTATGATCTAAAAATAGTGTGCAAGATATGTAAATATAAAAAAATTGAGCAAAAAAGGAGCAGCAGTCAGTCTTTGTTCTCATTTATTTGTCTAGAGTCGCGCGTTTAAGTCTCTTTTGACTTGACGAATTGAGTACGTTAGCATAAGAGATTTGTGGCATTCTGTGATGAAAGTCACCGCCCAGCTTTATTCTTGAGCGTTTTTAACCCGCTGGACACTTCCAACTATGAGAGAGTGACAAAACTGATCATCTGTGAGGGACTCTAGGATTAACTCTAAGGTCTTCTTACTTAGGAAACAAACTTTTTTGAATTTTTCTTCATTTTCTACCAACGTTAGAAGGACTTTAAAGCGTTTGCATCTTTTGGATTTAATGTTAGCATTGTTGGCTCTCTAACTTGGTAGTTTAATTCCTTTGTGCTTATTTGCTTAGAATTTAGTCGAGTCAAGTTTAGTCTGTTTGCTCGACGAAGAGCAAAGGTTCGGTCTGGGGGGTTTCATGAGCCCGTATTTTGGGCTTTCATTTCATTCCTTTTATCATCTTTCGTTCGTCCTTATTTGTTTGTTTTAGCGTATCTTGTGCATTTTTATGTATTTTGTGTTGTGTTTTAGTTGTGTTCCACAGGTTTTCGTGAGATACTTTGGAGGAAGAAACGATGCTTTTTGAGGTCGTGTCCGAGAAGAAGCTTAAAAAACCCCACTTGAAACTCCGTTCTGCTCAGTATGTGAAGAAATGCATGAAGAGGCCACTGGTCGCGACCCAAACTAAGCCGGTCACGACCCAATGTGAATCCAAGCCAAGGAAGCCACGAGTCGCGACCCGGATGATCTCCGGTCGCGACCAAGGTCGCAACCAGCGGTGAATTCCTTTCCAGGAAGCCACAGGTCACGACCGGCATTACCTTGGTCGCGACCAGCGCTGCAGATCTGTTTCTGCGCTATAACTTAGGCCATATAGCTCATTACGAAGAGACTTCTTCTTTCTTCGTTTTTTTTACTTCTACTCTCAAGCAAAAACCCTTGTTATGGTTCTTTGCTTTGGTTGATCATTGGTCTTGACTTGCAATCGTATTATTGACATCAGATTCACTCATTGAGGTTAGATTATCAATTCAGTTCCTTTTTTCTTTCACAATATCTCTTGTGCTTGATTTCTTGTTGAATGATTTTGATATCATCTTGTGTGTTTGATTCGATTGTGATTGCCAATATGCATGCCAAACCTTGTGATATGAGTAGCTAATTTCTTCGATTGGTGTGGTAGCTATTAAGGATTAATCGAATTGGGATTTTTACCTAGGGTTTGTTCATATATGTTAAGCTTCTTCCCAAACTTCGTAAAATCACCAATTTCGGTAGTCTTACTCTAAATCCTCAAATGGTTTCAGATTAAGAATCAATCGTCTGATAATCGATTGATTTCTCTACTTCATATTTTCAAATAATGCTTTGGTTAAACTGAAATTGGTTGTTTATTTGGACAAATAACTGTGACAACATATGAACACTAGGTTTGATTCTGTATTAGATTAATCTGTAATGCTACCGTATCTATTTCCCTTCTCTTGATTCAAATTCACTCTCATTTACTTAATTTAATTTACAAAACCAATTCAATCTTACAAACCGCTACTTGCAAACTTTTGCGTTTGATACTTGAAAACGTCATAGTTTCCTAGTTAGCTCCATGAGAACGATCTCGTAGTTAAGGCTTGTTTACTCAACACTGCTTTAGTTACTTTGAATTTGAGCACATCAACCATACATTGAAAAGTGTATTAAGTAATCTTGATTCTACAAGAGCAATCTTACATAATTGTAAAAGTTATTAATAGCCTACTCACCTGACAAACTACCATAACCAAAACACCACACCGGCATTGAGCATAGGAAGTACTTAGTTGGAAAACTAACAAACAACTTTAAGGTTACTGAGTAGAGTAAGTACTTGGTTGGGAAAACCAGGGAAACACTTGGTTGGTAACCTAGTGTTAAAGGGATGAAGGGATATGATTTTGTAAGGAGAACTCATCATCTTATCTTAGTGAACTGAAGTCCGGGGAAAGGCCGAGTGGATTAGTTGAGGGATTACGCACCCTCAGATACCACTATAAAAGCTTTGTGTTATTTACTTATTGCACTTACTTTCTGTATTTATTATTACTTGTTGAGTATTTACACACTTATAGCATGCTGAGCACGTGCACCTATCTGAAAAGACTTCCGCTCTCTGAGACTAAGTATCAGATACCTTCACAAGTATCTGAGAAACTGTTTTATCGTCAAAAGTTTTAAAAAATTATTCAACCACCCCCCCCCCCTCTCGTCTTGTACTTTGTCGTTATCTAGACCAACAAGTGGTATCAGAGCAGGAGGTTCCCAAGCCTTTTGCACTGAACCTAGATCCTATATGAGTGCCGACTAATCGCTTACCCCCTGCACTTGATTTGTTTGTTTAGTGGGTTTACTGCATGATGTCTTTAAGCGACGCTCCCGTTCTCAAGCCAGAGAATTAAGAAAATGGAAGAACAACATGATGCTTCACCTGGAAGCTAGCAGTGACGAGATGATCGAAGTTATAAAGAATGGCCCCATTGTCATTTAACGTGAGAAGCAAGTCATTAAAGTTTCTAATGGTCTTGACAAGGAACCTGCTGACAAGGATAGTGATGGTTCCTCATCCTCTAATGCAACAAGTATTGCAAGACCAACTGGTGAAATTGCTTATGAACCAAAGCCCAGACATCTCTGGACATAGGAAGATTCCAATAGAAATAGGCTAGATGGTCAAGCAAGAAACATCATTATTTGTTCTACTCCAGAACACATACAGTGCAAACTGTGGTGTGCAAAAATGGCGAAAGTGGCCTGGTCACTGATTGAAGAAATCTATGCTGGCACTGAGAAAACCAAGGAAAACAAGTTCGAAGTTTTGAAGCTCAAATTCCAAAACTTAAACAAGGTCCCACTGAGACA
This sequence comes from Plantago major, assembly GCA_026545765.1. NCBI lineage: Eukaryota > Viridiplantae > Streptophyta > Magnoliopsida > Lamiales > Plantaginaceae > Plantago > Plantago major. The sequence goes on along the minus strand of CM048839.1, from coordinate 83,659,546 downwards.
CTTGAGGAACTTGATTTCAGGTTTACAACACTGATGAGTGAAATGGCTGCACTTGGTGAAAGTGAGAGATACTCTAACTCTGAAAAGGTTAAGACTATCTTAAGAAGATTGAATCAAAATTGGGAACATACTCAGTACTTCTATTTTAACCAAGGAATGCCTAACATCACTCCAGTGGAGCTTTTCTCACACTTGGCAACTGTCAACTATGAGACTAGGCAAAGAGGACATATGACTGCTGAAACATCGCACAATGTCGCTCTAGTAACTCAAGGTACTTCTGAAAAGAAGGATACCAAAGAGGTGACTGAGGAAAATGCTCTTGCTGTAAAACATATGAGAAAGTACGTCAGTCAGGAGATTGAAAGAAGAAGGACCAAAGAGAAGTTGAAAAAGCATCTAGGTCCCCATGTTTACATGTATCCCTTTGCGATCTTGAACAACAAGATCGCCATATCAATAGTCAGACAAGAAGAATTGGAAGATGGCTTCCAATTAAACTGAGCTATTTTGTGAAGTACAGCTAAGAGAGAACTTAGAGTAACAAGACTAGGTCGACGAACCCATTTGGTAACCAGACCACATGAAAGCTCAGAAATCACCTCATCTATATTCCAATCAACCACAACTTCTAGCTCATTGGACATGCACCAAATCTTATAGATCAAAGCAGGACAAAAATAGTAGATTTCTCCATGAACAAAAGCTTCGAAGAATTTTGGGGATAGATACTTAGACAAATTGCAGTAGAATTCCTTTACAACATCAACCACATACTCAAAGGCTTAAGCATAGATTGAAGAAGACCTCATGACACAAAATCCTCATGACACATGGTATTTCAGAAATTCAAAGGCTTAAGCATAGATTTTTCAGAAATTCAAACACATGGTATTTCTTGAAATCCTCATGACACAAAATCTTTTCGGGCCAAATTTTGCGTTTACTAAGCTGCGCCCATCTTGATTTAACTACCCTATATTCAAATTTCTCACTCAAAGGAGGAGTTTGGAAATCGACAAGTACCTTAGGGTCGATGGGCTCCGCATCTTCTTCTTCATGAACAACTGCTTCTTCTTCTTCTACAGCTTCCTCAGCATCTTTCTCCTCAATAGCCTCTTCTTCCACCACAGTATCATCATCTTCCTGGCCAAGAGATGTAGGCTCAGTATGAGAAGGAGGCTGGGGTTCCTCCTGAACATCTTCAAGAACTGGATCCTTCAGTTGAGCAACAGCAGATCCAGAATTCTCCAATGGAGTAGGTTCCTCCGTCGAAAAATGGTGAACAATCTTCAAGTCATTCTTGGCCTTTTTGCGAGCCAAGCAATTCAACTTCTTCTTAGATAGGGCCGAGATAAATCTAGCTAGTGGCTGGAATCGGAGGGCTTTGCTCGATTTTTTGTTTGCATGTTGAATTTTGGAAGAAAGAGGAGCCATTGTTGCAGTAATGGAGTGAGAATGAGTAGTGTATTTGGAAAGAATTTGATTTTTGCTCGAGAGAGGATGTAGACAATAGTGGGAAGAATCTACTGGAAAGAGACACATATAGCGGGGAGGAGACTTCTGTATCCCACTAGAAGACGGAAGGTCAAAGATCTCTCAAGGAATTGGGCCAGTTCGTAATGGAACAGGTGTTGGGCCTGTTCCAATATCCTTGTCAAATAAGGATTTTGTCAATATTCCTGAAATAAAATATCAAACAATCTTGGCACAGGATGAGTATACCAATATACAAATTGAGAAAGGGAAATTAGAAAATATTTAATGAAATAGGATGAAATAACTTTAATTTAGAAAATAATTCTGTGTCATGGTACAAGAAGATACAAAACACGAGTCCCTCCAAAAAAAAAAAAAAGATCCAATAAACTGACTAAATAACTCCCCCTCAATTAAAGTGCCAAAACATAAAAAGAGTTTTTGTACAATATAATGCTTGATGACACAATCCTATATGAAATGCACAATTATTAACATAAGTATGGTAAAGTCAGAACATGCAAGTCGAAAACTCAACAACTACTCAACTTCTCCGGAAGATTTTATTAACTCTAAAAGAGACACTTTAGTGCAAGCAACAATACACAGGCTTAAAGTAGAACTGTATGCAAATTGAATGCAGGCAACCAAGGTTCCTAACACCCCCAACCACATAACAGTGTAAAGTTGCAACATAGATAAGTACAAAGAATCTGGATGTAGGCAGCCTAATCTCCAGTCATCCCAGTTAGTAATATACCCATTGCTATGAGACATAAGCAAATACAACCTCAAACTAGTGCTATCAATGGATGAAGGCAGTCGCAACTCCAAACACCCCAAATTTAACAAGAGCTATTTTTTGTCATAAAATGTCTACCACACAGAAAACATAGTGAACAATACTGAATGAAAGCAGCCTAGACTCCACTCACCCCAGATTAACACTAGTCATAAAAAGCCAACAAACAAAAAGCACTTGGTCTAACTAGAAGAGATTTTATTACTCCCATAAAGCATTATGTAGAGTGAGTCCCCTGACATGACCAAAGAAACACAACATGCAGTTAATAATCAAAGGAAAAGAGAAGAAACAAAAGGATAAGAACAAGTTAACAACCTAATACAGACCTATATACCACATGCAATCTTCAGTGTTTACCAGTGGTATTATGGCAACACCTGTTTCTGGTTTATTTAGAAAAGGCATATGAGGAGAAACTTTCCAAAGTTAGAAAGTCTCTCACAATTAACTAAATCAGTGTTTAGGTTAGCATGTTGATGCACAAAATCAATTTGCTCTATACCTATATCACTTGAGTCAGCTAACTCTCTTAAGAAGTGATACCACATGTCTATATGCATTACACTAGTATGCTGGACAGAATACATAACAGAGTTTATGGCACTTGTATTGGCACAACTCATGAGATGAGAATTGTTAGTCAAATCATAAGACAACACACTTGTGGTGCACATAAAATCAGTTGTGACAAGAGAAACACACGTCTGTATCTGACTGTAACATGACACTAGATTATTACTTAAATATAAGCATACATCACTAGTCAGTTGTCTAGTCTAAAGTACCTGTCCAATGAGTAACATTGAAAAAATACCCAATTAGTATAGGTATTGAAAGTATACCATATACCAAGATAAGATGTACTAACTGTAGATATTGTAGCAACACCCTGACAGTTAGGTAGAGTGCATATCATGTGATCGACATCATCGTACCAGATGGCTAACTCGTTTACATTCATGTGGAAAGCAACCTGGTCATGTAACTGGTAACAATCTTCTCTAGATGTAACACCTGTCATAATACAAGTGTTTTTACTATCAAGCACTTCACACGATACCTTGTCAAAACTTACTCTCATGTTATCATCACAGAGCTGACTTATGCTGATAAGGTTAGCCTTGAGTCCCTCCACTAAGAGAACACCTTCCAGAGATGGAAGTCCTTTGATAGCTAAAGTTCCCTTTCCAATGATTCTACTTTTCTTTCCACTACCATAAGTAACCGTACCTTTGGTTAGTGCAATAATATCTTTGAGATGGGTTGAAGATCCAGTCATATAACGAGAACACCCACTATCAAAGAGCCAAGTTCCTTCAGAATCAAATTTAACAGCAGAGAAAACCATATGATAAACCTCACTAGACTTAGGTGTCCAAACTCTTTTAGTTTTCTGTTTAGTACCAGATTTTCTCAAGTTTGTTCCAGGTGTGGTGACAATATCAGTTTTGAGAGATTTTTCAGAGATTTTGTTTGATATTTGGCACAATATTGCAAGGAACACTTGGTTTTTGTTTATCCAAGGATTTTGTCTTCTTTCTTTTTGGAGGCTTACTTTGCACAATTAAAACCTTCTTTTCATTACTCTGAACAAGACTATTTGTTGATCCAGTGTTTTCATCTAGTTCTGTAGCAACATCAGAGATGTCCACATATCATCATCAACATTAGTCGAATTGTCCAGAGTTTTTAGAAACTTCAAACAAAAAGGTTTTTTATGACCAGCTTTTAAGCAGAATTGACACACAAAAGTCCTTTTCTTATTAGAATCCGGGTCATTTCCTTCTTTCACAAAAACAGGAGCAAAAGATTTTTTAGGTTGAGGTACTAAACCATCTATAAAAGTTTGGAATCCCAAGCTAGTAGTACATTCATTACCTAAACCTAGCATCTCATCAACTTTAGATGTACCTGTATTGAGTTTGACCAGAGTAAGCTCATGAAGTTTCAGTTTAGATGATACCATTTCAATCTCAAAATCCTTCTTGGTGAGACTTACTTCAAGTTTTGCAATGGCGTCCTTTAGTTCTCCATTCTCCTTGGCCAGTGCCTTCTCATATTTCATCGTCTTTCTCAGCTCTTGCAAGACCTCGTTCTATTTGATCTTTAGTTCTTCAGCAAATTCTTTGTGACTCAATTCACTTTCGAACGGGTAATCTATTTCAAGATCAACAGATCCATGCATACAACACGTAAAATCTATGTCTACATGATCAGTAATATCATTGCTGATATTGTCAAGACATTCCAACTCATCCATAAAGTACAGATCATGCACTGAATGATTAGTGATAATGTTCTCACAACACTCCTGATATTCTAACAATCTACACCCTGTATTGTCACAATATTCATCATCACATGGATATTCAGACCAATTAACCCTTGAATGTAGGGCAGCTGTGTGTATATATTCATCAAGAAGTATCCCTTCATCGTCTTTACATGTCTCATTATCACTCTGACATACCCAATAAGAATTACCCTTCTTTCGAAGAGTATTAGCACACTCATAGGCATACTGTCCAAAACCTTCACATGCATGACATTGAATCTTCATAATATTATCAATATCTTCATCAGATGGTTTTTGATAAGCATTCTTAGCAAGTTTCTGAAAAGGAGATTTCTTACTTGGGGAGATCATATTGTTGGTTCCAAGTCTAAACTTATTCTTGAGATTGTTCTTAGAAAGCATTTAACCATAGAATTAAAGAAAGCGTTAAAATCAATTTCATCAGGTGATTTAGAAGATTTAGATTGAAGCATAAGACCTTTTTCTCTAGAGTTACTAGGAGGATTTTCCATGTTTAACTCATAATTTTGCAGAATATTCATTAAGGTCTGTAAATCCATAGTAGCCAAATTAAGAGACGTTTCGATAGCAAACTTCTTGGTTTCAAAACGTTTAGACAAACTTCTAATTGCTTTATAAATCAAAGTTTTATTTGACAAAGGATCACCTAACAAAGAGCTTTCATTAGAAATATCCAGCAATTTCTCAAAGTAAGAACCTTGTTTCTCAAAGTACCATCTGAAGATTAGTTTCCTTCACACTTGGATCTCCTTCGCAATGCCTTTGGAGAATTCCCCAGACTTGCTTAGCAGTCAAGCATGTTTGAATAAGTTTAAAAATATGAAGATTGACATAACTAAAAATAACATTCAAAGCCTTTTCGTTATTGTTAGTATCAATTACCTCTTTAGGAATGTACTCTTCTTCAGGTTTGGGTACACAATCTTTGTCTTGATCAGGAGGTAGCGACGGATAGGGCGTTCGCCCTATCCGTCGCTAAAATCACCGATCCATCATTAAGCGGCGACGGATAGTTCCGTCGCCCCTTTCTGTCGTTAATTTAATGAATTCTTGTAGTGTGATGCCCGAAATTGAAGAACGAAGACCTACCGACAGAAACAGAGAGGATCGCAGATGGCGGCCACCTCGTGGCCGCAGAGAAGGTGACTGCGGCCCCGCTGTTCAGAACCCACAAACCATTCCGACTGGGGGTCAGAATTTCTTCAAATATGTTCTTGGCGGCCACCTCGTGGCCACAGAGAAGGTGACTGCGGCCCCCAAGTGGCCGCAGTCAAGGTTCTGATTTCTTCCTGGGCTATTCTGTTAACCCGTCAGTCTGAGGCCCGCCTTCCTAAACCTTCCTTATTGAAGAATGGCGGTTTGGAGGTCGAAATTTCACCTATAAATAAGACCTCAGGGGTCTCAGATTTCATACAGCTCACAAAGCAGCTCTCCTAGAGAGAGAAATAGTCCTCAGGGAAGTGAAACCCCAAAGTAGCTCTATTAGAGGGAGAAATAGTCCTCGGGAAAGTAAAACCCCAACTCGCTGGCCGTCAGGCACCCAGAAGAAGTAGACACGAGGAGCAGCAACACGGAGACATCAAGATCATCAGAGACTAAGCTTCTACTTCCTTTCTTCTTAGATTTCAATTAATGTTCTTCAATTACTATGAGTAGCTAATTTCCTTTACATGTCGGGATATGTTAATTGAATAGTTATTTGACATAAATCGTAGTTATACAACTCTATACATCCTTCGTGGTGTGATGTTTATGCTGAGTGACACAGTAGTTTCATTGAACTGAGTGGGGATACTCGTGCCGACTGCACCTTAGCACCATAGTATGTCACCCTATTGTCATTAGAGCTAACTGCGTAGGATTTTAACTAGGAAGTTGGGTGCAGCATAGAAGAGGGAGGTTGGGGAACCTTTACGCCTGCCCATTATTGATTTACAACAAAAGAAATTTAGGGTTACTGCGAACTGATTATTCTGTCTGAGATAAGAAACTGTTTACTTTTCTGCATTCAATCACATCGTTATTTGCTTGTTCCAATGCTAAGTGTCCGTGGAGAACGACATTCCGAGTCAACTTTCTGCTATAAACTGTGGATTTTAGTACTTCCGACTTATAAATTTTATCTTGATTGTATTTGGAGATTGCAGGTTCTACAACGGAAAACGAGATCTCTGAGTGCACATCAAAATTTTGCGCCACTGCCGGGCACACTTGACCGCTCAAGCAAGTTTCGACCGATCGAGATAAGTTGAAATCTTTCTTTCACCTTTTTAATTTACGTACCGCCTTTTTAATTCGTATAGAATAAATTCAAAAAAAATCAGAACATTTGTGAGAATATATCTCCACATGAAAAAAATCCAAAAAATAATTTCTCTTTCCTGCATTAGTGTACTTCCTTATTTAAAAAATCCAAAAAATATTCTCTTTCATGCATTAGTTTACATCCTTATTTAATAAATCTAAAAAATATTTTCTTACCCGTATTAGTTTACTAGATTTCTATTTATTTTATTTCTAGTATTATATATTTGCATCTGCCAGGGTTTGTCTTTTGGTTTTTATGCAAGGTACGAGAAGTTTAGGAACACCATTGGTACCGTTTAGAGACGACATAGAAAAGCTTGAAAGGCGAAGACTGTTTACTACCATCATGGAATCATCTAGCAACATGAGTGGAGAAGGAACCAGCAATGACAATCCATCCGGGAATGTCGCAACTTCTGAACTTGAGCAACTACTTAGGGCTCGACTGGATAGCCGTGGAGAGATTGAGGTTAGATGAGAACATAAGAAGGGATGACTACGCAAGGATGGAACTGGTGGATGAAGACGACAAACCCATGCACGACTATGTTATGCCAAGGGTTACACCGCATGCCTCAAACATCTATCTGGAAAGGATTGCAAGGGAGTATGATCTAAAGGGAACTCATCTGAACTAGCTACCACACTTCTACGGGAACGCAATTGAGGACCCGATGCACTTTATGTGGGAATTCTACGCAATAGTTGGAGGTATACCACTGAACGGGCTCACGGAGGGTCCACTCAAACGGAGAGTCTTTCCCAGATGTCTTAAGGACAAGGCGAAGAACTGGCTTATCTCACTACGGCTTGGCAGTTTGCTTACATGGGACGAGGTCTTCAACAAGTTTATGCTCATATACTTCCCATTGAAGAAGACATCCGACCTGAAGAGCCAGATCCAAAACTTCAGCCAATTTGACATAGAAACCTTCCATGAAGCGTGGGAGAGATAGAAGTATCTACTTGACAGATGCCCTATGCATTCTTATGCGCTGTTTGACAAGGTCAACAACTTCTACAAGGGAATTGACTCTTTCAGCCAAGCACTAATCGACGGAGCATGTCAAGGAAACCTGCTAGAAGCACCCCAAGAAGGATTTGGGAAGTGTGCGAGAACCTGAGTGAGAACTCTATGCAGAAAGGATGAGGAAGAAGAGTTGCTACTAAGGAGGTCAGGGCAATCGAGGAAACTCTGTGGAAACAGATTTGTAGGAGGATTGAAGCTATAGAGAAAGGATGGGAAAGAAGAATGTCATGAATGAAGTGATAGAGGAATCAACACCACTAGAAGAGGCACACTACGTGTAAGAATCAGGGAAGTGGAGGCCAAGAAACCAACCGGTAAACAACTTCATCCCTGAGCACCCTGTCTTATCATACCATACTGGACCTAGCTTGAACCCACCTGAATTACCACTTAGACCACCTACAATGGAACCTGTTCCCACACCACCACAAAGGCCGTCACAAAACCTGCTCAATCCACCCTCCATGGAAAATAAGATAGATACCATAATGAAGGAGATAGGAGACATTGGGACGTTTGTGAAGGAGCATGGTGAGTTTACTGTGAGGACCAATTCCTTCATTGCCAAGACTGAGAATAACTTCAGGAGAACCGATAATACCTTGAGAGGAATGGAACTGAAGATTGGTCAAATCGCCAAAGAAGTAGGGGAACTGCAACATAACAAGGATAAGCTGCCGGGTTACACTGAGAGAGCCATGATGATCATTGTAGCTACTGAGGTTACTCGAATAAGGAGAGGAAACCGTAACGAATCTGGAAGGAAGAACCCGAAGGGACACAAGGTAATGGCCTCGCACCTTCTCCTTCAGCATTCGGGTGTGAAAAAGATCCTCCTACCAAAGAAGGAAGGGCAAAACTAGTTCTACTGAAGAAGCCCGACCCTGGAGCTTTCTACATCGATGTCGTCATCAAAGGGAAGACAGCCACAGGAACCCTGGATCTAGGAGCCAGCATTAACATGATGCCGCTTGCCGTTTACAAGAATCTTGGCTTAACAGGAATGGTGGAAACAAGGACTGGCATTCTGGTTGTCGATGGCTCTAACACAACTGCCTGTGGAAAGGTACGTAATGTGATTACTCAGTTGGAGGGGCTCGATATTCTTGTGGACTACCTAATTATGGACTGCGAAGACCCGGACAATGACACCATGCTTCTTGGGAGACCTTTTATGGCCACCAGCAACACCATTATCAACGGATAGTAATGGGGTCTCCGAGCGAGACTTTGGAGGAAGCAAATATCAATTTCGCCATAGACGACTGGTGGATGGACTTTGAATAAGAATTGGTGGTACCTTTTGAAGAATTGCTAGCACCGATGGATCTATTCAAGACGTACTGGAATACAGGAGAAGAATCTGCTGAAGATACTCTTCCATCGATTCCCGACGAGCACTTTGAGTTGGATGACACAAACTGGAGAAGCGGACTTGCTGAGAGTGAGGGTGAATGGAACAACCCGGAGAGAACCAATGACTACTTGGAGTTTACTTTTCACATCGACAAGGATCCAGAGCTAGATGAGATCGAGGAAGCAGAGATGAAACGCTGGATAGAATATTCGAGCTACGCACCAAAGGAGTGGATGGTAAAATGCTTCAACGGGGTCAAGGGTTTAACCCTCGACAAATAAGCCATCATGAAACCAGGGGTCGAGCTATAAGACCTAAAACAAGCGCTTCTTGGGGGGGCAACCCAAGGTTACGTTTTACACATTTACTTTCGCATTTTCATTTTTCGTCTTTTTCTCGTTTTTCGTGCCAAAATTATTTTCGAAAAAACTTTTCAAAATCATTTTCCAAATTTCTTATTTAGTATGTTTGCCTTTTTTGACAAACCGAAATACCAAAAAGAGTCGAAAACGCACAATTTAGCGCTGATGAGCCTATACTTTAAAGTCTCATCTCGTTCTTTTTACCGTCTTTTGTTGTTCTTTATTTGCGTTTATAGCGTGTCTTGTGCCTTTTTATTTGTTTTTTGTTTTAGTTGTGTTATACAGGTTTTCGTTTGTTTAGAGATGTTTTGCAGGAAAAACAACGTCCTTGGAAGGTCGTATCCGAGTAGAGGCTCAAAAACTCCACTTAGTGGGTGAAAATTCGGAGTCCTGTGATGATTTTGCCCAAATGAAGCAGGACGCGTCCCCAGAACCCGCAAGACGCGTCCCAGAAGAACCAGGACGCATCTTAGACGTCCAGCCCGCAAGACACGTCCTAGGACGCATCTCAGGAACCCGCAGGACGCGTCCCAACCCATTGTGGGACGTGTACCACGGTGCAGCGCAAAGATTCTGCTTCTGCACTATTACTTAGTCTATTTTGGCTCATTATGAAAACACTTCTTTCTTACATTATTTTTCACTCTCATGCAAGATAAACACTAGTTTTGGTTCTCTTGTTCTAGTTCTTCATCAATTTCACTTGTAATCGTACGATTGACATCGAATTTGGATCTTGAGGTTAGATTATCAATCAACCATTTTTTCTTTCACAATATCTTCTATTGTGCTTGATTGCTTTGGTTTATGTTTATTATCTCTTCTTTCATGCTTAATTCGATTGTGATTGTCATCATGTATGCTATTCCTTGTGCTAGGAGTAATTAATCCTTCGATAGATGCGGTAGCAATGTAAGAACAATCGAATTAGAATCTTGACCTAGGGTTTGTTCATATGTGTTAAGCTTTTTCAAGAATCTTCGTAAAAACCACAATTTCAGTAATCTTTTCTCGAATCTTCAAAACCATTCCGGTTAAGAATCAATCATCTGACAATAGATTGATCTCTTCTTTCATGCTTAATTCAAAGAATGCCTTGGTTAAACTGAATTGGTATTTTCTTTGGACAAATAACTGTGACAACATATGAACAATAGGTCTGATTCGTATTTGATTTCTCTGAAATGCTACTGTGTCTATTTCTCTTATCTCTTGATTCAAAACTTGTTTTCAGTTTACTTAGTTTAATCATTATCAGAAACTCCACTTTACAAACTGTTACCGCAAACTCTTACGTTGATACTTGAAAACGTCATAGTTGCCTAGTTAGCTCATTGAGAACGATTTTGTAGTTAAAGTTTGTTACAACAATTGCTTTACTTACTTTGTTGATTTTAAGTACTAATTTGTGCACAACAAATTTGGCGCCGCTGCCGGGGAGTTAACTCCTACTTTGGTGTTTTTAAGTGTGTAATTATTTTTGTTTGTTTATATCTGCATAACCTGTGTATTACTGCACCGACTAAAACTAAGATTCTCTCCAAGTTTTTGATTTGTGTAGTTGTTACTATAGGTGCATGCGCGGTACAAGATCTCAGAACACTCCACTCGCTTTGCCGGTGAACGAAATCGGCAGACTTCGTCAGCTAAACTTCGACCCATTGCAATGACTAACAACACAGAAGGAGCGAATTTGGTTCCGCAAGTTCCGCAATCAACCTTTGGAGACTACTACCAGTCGGGAGAAATTAAGGTTGGTGGACCTGCTGTGGTTCTGTCTAATGATGCTAGGAACATGGAAATCAAGGCCTATCACTTCCATGATATGCCAAGGTACCATGGGTTGCAGAATGAGGATGTGGTTAAGTTCCTCAAGGAATTTGAGGGTCTGGTTGGGAAGATACCAACCAGCGAAAAGGTTTCTAATGAGGACATTAGGAAGAAGGTGATTCCGATTTGCATGCAGGATCATGCCAAAACCTTGCTTTTTAACCTGCCTGAGGGGTCGCTCAACTCGTGGGATGACATCTACAAGGCCTTTATGGGGAATTATTTCCCCCATGATAAAACCACAGAAATCCGTAACAAGATTCGCCAGTTCGAGCAGTGGTACGATGAGTCCTTTTATGAGTGTAGGGAGCGGTTTAAGCAGCGTCTGGGGTAGTGTCCGCATCACGAGTTCGACAGCGTCTCTCTATGTCATATCTTCTACAATGGGATAACTAAGGAGGATCAACAATTGGTTGATGTAAGCGCAGGGGGATCTATTCTGGAAACTACTACTGAGGAGCTCGAGACAGTTTTCGAGAAGCTAGCTGTGAATTCCCAGCACAAGGGGGTGCAGGGGAAAAGAGCTAATAGAAGTGAGAGCAAGCTCCTTGAAAAGTTCAGTGCAGCAAGTGAGGATCCTCAGCCCAAGTACTTTGCCAAATTCTCAAGCTCACGAGAAGTGTGGCATTTGCGGTAACTATGGGCATGGAGCTGGAATGTGCAAACTTTCGTCTCAAGACATCTTTGAGTAAAGGCTGAATTAGGCACTCATCTGTTGCCAATTACATTTTTAAGAAATACGCCTTAAGAAAACATAGGTGCATGTCCGTCGAATGAAGAGACGGTCAACTGGGTCCAGAATAGGCAAAAATGAGCCTGGGTTCCTAAGGGTGAATTAACACGTAACAAGACTTTTGCACCAGATCGGAGCAATCTGAGCTATGGGAACAACTTCTATGAAAATGCCCCGCAGACTCCACAGGTACCAACTAAACCCCAACAGGAACAGGAAACACTGGAACAGAGGTTGTGGCAATTTATGGCCCACTCTGACCAGTACTATTATAACTCCACCAAGCGTGCGGAAGGGATGGAGCAGTCCCAAAAGTAGTTGGAGGATGCCATGGGACAACTTCTGGCGAGAGCTCAGCAAAGGGAAGCAGGAAAACTCCTTAGTACCGTGGAAAAAAGTTTCATGGTTAAACTTACCGTGAGCGAAGATTTGAAATCACCGGTACAGGAAAGCCAAGGAGGCACCACTTGTTCTTGCTACGAAAAAAAAGGATGATCCCACAAGATGTGGAGACTGAAAGACTTGGCCTGGCTCAAATTCTGGAACCAGCAGTTCAGACACCCTCAGTTCTTATGATTTCAAATGATCCAGTTAAGAAGGCGATTGGCAAACCCATGGAGATAGTACAACAGGTAATCCCGAAAGAAACTAAGAGTATAAGCAATTCTGCCAGTTTGGATCTCTTGGTAGGGATAGGAGAGGTTCCTGATGTTGTCGACATTGTAGACACTGGGTCTAGCTGTAATTTGATGATGTTTGGCACCTACGAAGAGCTTGGTCTTAGAGGGATGAAACCGATGAAATGCATGATGCTGCTTGTAGATGGGTCCCATAGCCGACCTATGGGTTTGATTGAGGGTGTCAAAGTTGATTTGGGTGGAGTTATTGTGCCTACTGATTTTATGATAATTGAGTCAATTCCACAAGCCCTTGGTGCAAAGGGAAAGGATACTATGCTGCTTGGGCGCCCTTTTATCAAAGCAAATTGAATGGTTATTGACATCTACTCCCGTACCCGCACGTATGAGGTACAAGGCAAGCAACGAAAGTTGCTAGCCTACTCTGATACCACATTATCTACTACACATGATAGGCGCAAGGAGGACATGGGGCTTTTTTCGGCCCCCTATACATTTATACCAATTTGCAGGGTAGGAAAGGAGCAAGGAAGTCTAAAAGCCCCCTAGGCAAAAATTGATCAAGAGTTCTGAAGAAGTCGAGCTAATGACTATAAACGCATCTTGCTTTGCATTTAGACATTAATTTGTTTTTGTTCCATTCAAGACATTTGTACTTTTTGGATTTAGTTATTTATTTCGAACTCAAGTGTTTAAACAATAGTTTTTCTTCATATTTAGATCATTTGGCATGTGTATCGTACTTTCTGATTATTTCCTCTATGTTGATTGTGTGTTGTTTTGTTTTTGCTCTCTAAAATTTGAATTTTGGGTCGAAAAATCTTTTTTCTTGTGTTTTTGGCGAAATTGAGCTAGCCAGGGGTCTGGGACGCGTCCCAGGCCATCCAGGCCGTGTCTCCGTAGGCCGCGGGACACGTCCAGATTTAATCCGGACGAGTCTCGTGGGACGCATTGTGAGACGAGTCTCAGAATGCGTGGGACATGTCCTGCGAACTTGCCAGCTCAGTTAAGCCGCACTAGACGCATCCCGATTTGGGTTTTAAAGATGCAGTCGGTTCTTCTTCCTCACTCTTCTTCTTCTCTTCTTCCTCCAACACTCTCTCCCTCTTCTCAATTTTTTCCAACTCTCTCAATTCTCCATCTTTTTTTCTGCTTCTTGTTGCATTTTCACGGGTTTTCAACCCTCTACTTGATCTCACCACTCTAGGAATATGCCATCCATTCATTCTTCACAATCAAGGTAATTTGGGTATGAACCCTACTTTTTCGAATTTGCAGGGTGTGCTACTTTGGTCTTAATTCTTCCTCTTTGATACTTCTGACATGCTGTAATAGTGTTCATTGTTCAAATTTTGAAGTTTTACCTTGATATACTACTGATTAATTTTGTTCGAATATCATATAATGATTGTGAATTTTGGACAATTGATAGTTACATCTCCTCGCATGCTTGAGAATTCACCATTGACATTAGTTGATTGTTTCGTACAAAGGAATTCATGTCAATTCTATCTTGTTGGATTAAACACAATTTTTCTTCTACTGTGTTCAAAATTGGTTTGGGGGAGCTGTTTACTTTTCCTTTTGTCTCAATTTTAAGGAGCTCCTTGTAGGAACAATGAGGAGAGTTTTGAGACATAAGAAGAGAAGAGGTGAGGGATCAAGCAGAGATGCTGAGGGACGTATGGACGTTGACCCCACGGTTGGTCAACTATCTGCAGCAGGACGAATATACCAGGCACATAACTTAAACGAGCCCAGGAAGTGTTGGTCCAGATAACGGCAAAGTAAAAGACTAGAGGGGGGGTGAATAGTCTTTTAAAACTTTTGTCGATAAATACAGTTTCTCAGAAACCTGGGGGGTTTCTGATACTTAAGTTCAGAGTGCGGAAGACTTTAAGATAGGTAAGTGCAGAAACAATAAGTATGTGTGTGTGCTTTGCTGAAATGTAAATAAAGAAAGGTAAAAGACACAGCAAGTATAGTGGTATCTGAAGGTGGCGTAATCCTCCAACTAATCCACTGCGGTCTTTCTGAGACCTAGAATTCACTAGAACAGATAATTGAGTTCTCCTTACAATAATCCTATTCTAAGATTCTTAGACAAATGGTTCCCAACCAAATGTTCCCCCTGAGTTATTCCCCAGCTCCTAGAGCTAAGTACTTCCTCTACTCAGATAACTTTGGAGTTATTCCTTGATTTCCCAAATCAAGTACTTCCTCTACTCCACGCCTTGATGGTGTTGGTTATAAGGTTTGTCAGATAGGCTTCTCGTATAACTTTTCAGTTATATTTTCAGAGAGCCTAATAGAAAAAGACTATTTAATACACTTGTTCAGTGGATGGCAGTCTGCTCTTTACTGACCCAAGTAATTGATGTCCGTTCTGGATAATGAGCTTCAGAAAGGGTATCTGATAGTTCAACTCTTTCACGAATAACAATCTCTTGTTAAGGTTCAGGACAACTTAGAACTACTAGTGATTCTTCGAGCAACAGAAAGCTTTCAGAAAGGGTAGTAGAGTGCTTGAGAGAATACTTTGCTTGATGGTAAGTTTGCAAGATAGAGCGTTCTAAGGTGTATTTCTCAGTATCTAAGTGTGTGATATATATAGATGAATTTGAGAGTCGTTGGAATGATATCCGTTAGACGCAATTCAAATTCATTCCATACTTATCTTGAAATGAGTACTCGAAAGTCCTTGTCTCATGTCTCAGAGAGGACTGTGCTTCAGCGGCTTTTCTGCCGATGCAATTAATGCACTTGTACTATTTCTTGTCCTGTAGTCTTCAACGGATACATGAGCCTTTTTGATGGCTTGCATGCTCCATACTCATGATGTCATATGTCCAAAACCTTATTTCAAATGTAATTAAATACACTTAAGTGAGGATTAAGGACATAGTCTTTCTGAGTTAGACTAAACCTTGATGTCTTCATAAATCTTGTGCAATCTTCAGTCTTCTAATCTTTAGATAAGCTCCATTGCTAGGATTGATCTTCGTTGTCTTCTGGAAATAAAAATTGCACTCGTAAACCTATAATCCTAATACAAGATTTACTTAGACTAATCATACTCACTAATTTTCTCTTTTACAATGTTCAACTGAACCAAGAGTTCTTAATCACCTTTCTGGATAAGATAAGAACATGTGATGAGTGATCAAAATACTAACAGATATTCCTAACAAATTTCCCCCTTTTTGATCAGTCATCCATGACTATCTTTTAAGTCCTATTACAAATTTGTAATCTTGGAAGAGAAAACAATCCACCACTTAATCATTTCAAATGATATTAAATTGTAGTTGAATTAAGTGCAGAAAGTAAACATCAACCAAATCACAAGAAGTGATCTTTGCTGATAAGTTGTCATCTATTATAATATATCTGAGAGTATGATCTTCAGATAGGTACAGTTTACAGAATAAGATGCAACTTTTACAGATAGAGAAATTTAGAAACAATCAGCAAGATTACAAAAAAAAAGTAACAAAACATACTAAGTAAATTAGAACAGAGGAGAATCTAAGCTCCAAGAGATTATTCTAATGTTACTAGTATTCAAGTCTTCAGAAATGCAATTTGGGTTCAGATACCTCAAATTCTTCAGCAGCTTTTCTGGATCAGTTGACATGATCATCCACTTTTCCGCATTCTTGGACATAGTCATAAAGAATCCTTCTGATAGAGAGTTCTGTCTTTCTGGATAAGTCACATATTTCATGGTAACTCTTTCCAAGCTTGTGATTCTTCCGCAAAAAGTGTTTGACCCAGAAGTACATTCCCCAGACCCAGGAGTGGTCTATATGCAGCTGAGATAGGTTGAAATACTTGTATATTTCTTCCAGATAGTGTAAATCATCTAGGTATTCATCTAGTGTCATATATAATGACTCATAGATTGGAACACCTAGTTTGTTCTTTCTGTTGTAGCTACCATCCAGTTTTCTTACCTTGTGTACATCATCAGGCTTTGGGTAAGGACAGGCAAAAGAAAGATCCATCTTTCTGGCTTCATTCCTCTTTTCTACTTCGAAGTTTAGCCAGGCATGAAGGTGCTCAGGTTTTAGCAGTTCTGGCATTGCTTCTCTCCATTTCAGGATCTGGTTGAGGATGGGAGTTGGAAACTTATCATTGACAAGTAGATGTTGTAGTTCCAGAATCCAATACCCTTTCTTGTTCAGAATGCACCTATATGAAGACTCTTCATTACTAGTCTTCACATACTCAATGTGGGCATCAGTTGGACTTTCTTGATGAGTTTCTCTGTTTACTCATCGCCAGGAATCCTTCTTGCCTTTACATTAGGTGGCCTTCGTCGGAGATCCTCTAACCCTTTCTTCCTTCCTTGAAATTTGTCTTTGGTGGATGTTCCTTGTATTGACTTGGTATTTCGGAAGGAGTTACATTTGTCATCGCATTCTTTGCCAGGGGAGGTTGTGAAGTAGTTGCTTGTCTCCTTCTTTTGTGAAGTGGATGTTCATCTGTATCAGATTCATCCTCATCATCATTAAAGTTCAAAGTTGGAGGCTTGCAGCTTTCTTGGCTTCTCACTTCTCCTTCTTCTTGGTCTTCTCCTTTTTTAGGATTATTCTAGTTGTTCCCATCTAAGATCCTAAGGGACTTGGTTCGCCTAGTAACCATACTTCTCAGCCTTCTGGCTGGTTGATCTGGAACAACTTCTTCAGCAGGGGCATCTCCAGTGTCCTTGATGACAAGTTAACTAGAGGAGGGAGGATTTGATTGTTTTCTTTTTCTTCCTCTGCCTTTCTGAGGCATCACTTCTTCCCCCTTAGTCATGAATGACTGACTCATGATAGCATAAGCTTCAGAGAGTGATTCAAAGTTTTTCTGCAGGTTGTTGTGCACCCTGACCAGTTCTTGGATTTCTTTCTTCAGCTCTGTGTTCAGCCTAACCAGTTCCTGCTCCTTTCTGTTGAGCTCTTCAAGCGGCCTTAGGATAGCGTTGGCTTGCAGAACAGCATGTCTGACTTCATTCAATGATGTATTAGCATTGTTACAATCCTCATCCCTGACCAATCCTAGGTCTTTCTGAGAGAGAGCTATGCTGGTTGCTCTGTTGAGTAAAGCAGCAGCCAATGGCTTCATCTCTTCTGGGACGGATTTTAGCACTTCTGTGTAGTGTCTCTCTGAGTTCCAAAAAGACAATGTTCCTTGCACAGTGCTCTTCACTTCTTGAACTACCTGGTGCAGAGAATATATGAGGAGCAAGTAGGGCTTTCTTTTGCTGAGTGACAAGTCTCTCATCTTATTCTGCAGTAATCAAGTTGTGGTTTTCTTCAGCATCACTATCATAATCCTTTTCTGGGATTGTTTGCAAGCTGGCTAACATTTTTTGTTTACCATCAAGTGTGCTGGCCTTCTCAGAAGGTCTTTCTGATGCAGCCTCATCATCTTGTGCGTCTTCATCAACAACACGCATGGCATCAATTTCAGCTGCGGTAATGCTGATCTCTCTTTCCAAACTTCTTTGTTCATCCAGAAGGGCCAATTCTTCAGCATTAGCGTCTTTGAGTTTTTGAATTTTGGCTTCCTTCTCCTCAACAAGAGCTTGGCACTCTAAGTTGATTCTCTTTTCTTCTTCCAACATCTTTCAGCGGCTGAAATTTCTTCTATGGCATCATTGTGCTCAGCTTGTTGGGTATCTTGATGAGACTTGGGAGGTGATGATGATGGGGCTTTCTGAGCATTGGAAGGAATAGCATGTGATCCACTTCCATTGTTGGCTTTCTGAATCCCACCTTGCCCAGGTTGAGGATCATCATTCTGGTCATCATCATCATCATCATCATCCTTTTTCTTTGCTTCTTGGTTTGGATGCTCAGAGGGAGGTTCTTGAAAATCATTTTCGTCCATCTCTTCCTTATCTTCAGAAACTAGGCTGATCACATTTGGGAATGTAATCATCCTCCCATTAACTTCTTCTTGCTCAGCTGGATAAGTAGTGAGCTTGTTGGGCAAGGCAGGATGGGTAACCATCTTCTCTTGTTTATCAGAGAAAGATAGATAGAAATATGCTTTCTGAGGCTTCACTTACTTCCAAGTGAGGAAGCTCAGTAGCATGTTCCTCAGAAACCTTGGGGTTTCGCACCTTCTTGCAGAATCTTGCTTGTTCGTGATTTCAGTTTCCTTTGGAGGAGATAACACAACTGTTTCTCCATCCAGTTGTTCTTTTGACTGAGCCTGTAAGAACAAACATAAAAGATTTAGTAGTGGGTTTTCCAGAGCATTCTTGAAGGAGACTATTACTGATTACTTACCTTCTTTGCAGAAGACTCAATAAATGTTTCCTCAGAGAGCTTTTCAGCCTCTGGAATCTCTTGGTTTTGGGGTGTTGGTTCCACCACCACTACTTCCTCAGTTGGAGCCTAATAAGAGACATTAACAAGATTAGAATACAAGATTTAAGAGCATTTTTAACTTAGTTATTTCTTGTTCATAAATAGTTGTACTACATGAGGGACAAGCTCTTCTTGTTGTTCTGAGGTTGGAGGGACCTCTTCTTGATTCAAGGGGGTGGACAAATTTTCTTCCCCCTGAAAGTGTGTCTCCATGTTGGGCTGTAACAAATGAAGCTTATGGGTAACAAGTTAACATTTTAATGTTGACAGGTTAGATACAAACTACTTTTGCTACCTGAATAAGGTCAGGCTGATCATTGGTTTCTTGGACTTGGGGTGATTCCACAGTCTCTCTGTGCTCATTGTTGGTCTCCTCTGCAGTATCGTTCTGAGTCTCCATCTCAGTTTGATCCCTTTCTGAGAGTTGAGCTCTCTCAGAAGGTTGAGGAACCTGTTCAAGAACAGGGTTTTCTTCAGCAACATTAAGTGCTGGCATTGTGAATGTGGAAGCAATGGCGATATCTTCCATCATTCTATTTTCTTCTCCCAGGCTTTCTTCTTCCTGCTGGGCAAAAGGGCTCCTTTGACCTTGTGGAGCTGAGCTAGATGCTCCTCCATGTGTTTCTATCTTGGACCTCTTGAGTGCCTCTTGGATTTGTTCATCCTCTTTAGAGTCACTGTCCAGATTGGGAGCTGACCCATCTATAATGTAGCGGTCATCCCTTGATAGTTCTGGAGCTATTTGTCTCAGAATCTTTGGTGCTTTCTGGAACTGCCTTTCTGGGCGACCAACATCTTCTGATACCTTGTCTCCAGAAGGTTGGGCCTCTATTTCTTTTTGTTGGGGCTTAGGTACTCTTTTGTGTTGAGTCCTTTTTCTCTAGGCAGTTTGAGGTTGAGCTGAAGTTGGCTCAGGAACCTCATCACCTTGTTGGGCAGTTTCTTCTTCTTCTGCCTTTCTGAGTGCTTTCTCAGTAGCAAGTCTCTCCTTTTCTTCAAAGGCGTGTCTGAAAAGGGAGTTGGTGACTGGGATTTCCTGCCTCTCTCTGAGAGTGATTCCCAATCTTTCCAAAATGTGACAAATTCTGAGACCAAAATGCATATTGGCCTTTGGCTCAGCAAGGCCATTGATGATCTTGGGCTCAAACTCTTCAATATGCCCAAGGAATTTTTTGAAGGCGTACTTCCCCCAGTTAAAGTGGGTTTCCTGCCCTTCATGCTTCTTGTTCAGAAGATGCATCATCATCCATCTCTCCATGCTTATCTGGTCCACTCCACCTTTGTTGCCATCAAAGCAACGGACCAGAATGAGAGATAAAGTACTCCAGTGTTTCTGGAGATGACTAGTTGTGATGGCTTTCAGAACAAAGTCTCCTGGGAAACCTTTTGCATTCTCTAATTGGATTGCTGCAAATAACTCTTTAACACCTTGGATCATGGGAGCATCCCTGATGTTGATGTCTTTAATTGTTCCTTAATTTTTCAATCGGAATATTTTGCAGAACGTCTTGCAGTCTAGGACGATCTCTTGTCCTTGAACTTCAGTCTGCAAGTATTTCTCTTCTTCATCATTCACAATTTTTGTGAAGATTTTTGAGTTGTTATAGAACTTCAGCACATCCAGTGTGGATAGTCCACTAGGTGCAGCAGACAGAAACTTGTAGATATGGGAACTTTTCAGCATCCCCAATATCAGTTTCCTATCTGGCCTTGAGGGTATGACTGCTGGTACATACTTCTTCACTAGAAAAGCTCCCCAATTCATTTTGTGACTTGGATTCGGTCGAGATGGGTGAACTTTCCCGTATATGCGTTTCAACACCTTGAGTTCCTTTCCTCCTTGCTTTTCGGAGGCGGATAATCTGACCTTAGGGTTCTTGGTGGTCATCTTCTTGGGTGCCATCTCTTATATAGAGTCTTGAGTGAGTGTTTTCAGAGGGGTTTTGCAAGATTAATCGGGATTAGTCTGTCTTTTCAGAAGACTAAACACAAGAAATTGAGTTTGCAGAAGGGGTTTTGCAGAAATCTTGAGAGGTTTTGCTATTTTGATGCAAGTATGAAATTTCGGAATTGGTAAAAGTGTTTGTCTTTTGTCCAAGTCCTATATATATATAGTAGACAAAATGTACATAGATACAACATACATACAACTGAATATGAATGCCTGTCTTTATGTCTGCATAGGCGTGGTATCACGTACTTTCTCCATTAAATGCGTAGTGGGCCATGTCTGCATTTCTCAACAAACATTACTTGCCATGTTTTAATCTCAACCATTGAGATCAAACATTTATTCATCAAGGGCTTTTATTGAATATTTTGAAATGATATCAGTCAACAAATGGCATTGTGCCGACTTGATGGATTTTTTGACAAGTTACATTCATTATGTCACTTAGTAAAGAGTAAGAACACTTAATCGTTTGAACTTATCACTCTGAGTGTCAAGTCCTTATCTTATATTGTTTATCATAAAAATGGCAAAAATACAAGACATTGGACATGTTTGACTTCCAGAACTTATATTTTTCGGGCTTTGTGTGTCTTTTCTCTTGATGACTAAATAGTTTTCTGAATTCAAGTGTCAGAAGCTTCAGTTGTTTGAATGTATTTGACTCACTCTCAGTAAGTAAGTTCTAGTCTTATTTACTTATTGAGTGTGTACCAACTTTTGCCTTTCTGAATATCCGTTCCAGAAATATTTTGCCTTTCTGAGTGTTGCTACTCAGAAACCTTTGCATCACTTCTTATCATCTTGGCTTTCTGAGAACCTTTTCTCAGAGGCCTACTTCTTTTCTACCTCACTTACTCAGACTTTAGAGATTCAAGATATTTTTTAGTCCTTAGGCATCTCCATTAACCCAAGACTATGTCTTAAAGTCAAAAACCGGTTTTCTTGTAGGAGCTTGGTGAAGATATCTGCAAGTTGGTCTTCTGTGCCAATCTTGAGTATCTCTATATTGCCTTTTTCAACATGGTCTCTGATGAAGTGGTGTCTAACATCAATGTGCTCTGTTCTGGCATGGAACTTGGGGTTCTGTGTGATTGCAATAGCACTCGTGTTATCACAGAAAATGGGAGTTTTCTCTTCATTGAGTCCACAGTCTCTGAGTTGTTGTTGAATCTCTGAAATTTGTGTTGCTGCAATGACCAGTGACAATATATTCATCCTCTGTGGTAGAAGTTGCAATTGAGTTTTGTTTCTTGCTAAACCATGAGATAAGTCTAGTTCCCAGAAACTGACAAGTTCCTGAGGTACTTTTCCTATCAAGCATTGATCCAGCATAATCGGCATCTGAGTAACCAGCCCAACTCAATCCACTTTCTTTAGGATACCACAAACCTACATCTACTGTACCTTTCACATACCTTAATATTTTCATAGCAATGTTGTACTGTGATTGCATTGGATTTGTTTGAAATCTAGCACACACTCCAACTGCATATTGGATATCAGGTCTGCTTGCAGTAAGGTAAAGTAGTGAACCTATCAATTTACTATACTTATGTTCTTCAACACTCTTGTCTGATTCAGTATAGGTCATCTTGGTTCCTATGCTCATAGGTATCTTAGCATTCTTTTTCAGAGGGCTTAAGATTGAACTTTGTGAGCATGTCTCTTGCATACTTTGTCTGACTAATGAATATTCCATCATTGAGTTGCTTGACTTGCAATCCTAGGAAATAGTTCAATTCTCCCATCATGCTCATCTCAAACTTACTTTTCATGAGATTTGCAAAGTCATCGCAAAGTTGCTTGTCCTTAGATCCAAATATGATGTCATCAACATATACTTGAACTAAGAGTAGTTTCCCATCATGATTTAAAGTAAATAAAGTTTTATCAACTTCACCTTTCTTGAAACCACTTTTCAGAAGGTATTTGGCCAAAGTGTCATACCATGCTCTTGGAGCCTATTTCAGTCCATATAGAGCTTTCTGTAGCTTATAGACCATTCTACTTTCTGAGGAAACTTCAAAGCCAGGTGGTTGCTCAACATAGACTTCCTCAGCAAGTTCACCATTCAAGAATGCACTCTTGACATCCATCTGATAAATTTTAAAGTCTTTATGAGCTGCAAAGGCCAGAAAGAGTCTTATTGCATCCAATCTGGCAACTGGTGCATATGACTCATCAAAATCTAGACCTTCAGTCTGGGTGAATCCCTTGGCAACCAACCTTGCTTTGTTTCTGGTTATTTCACCAGATTCATTCATCTTGTTTCTGAAAACCCACTTTGTTCCAATTACAGATATTCCTTCTACAAATGGAACTAGTTTCCAGACTTTGTTTCTCTCAAATTGATCCAACTCTTCTGGCATTGCTGAGATCCAGTCTTGGTCTCTTAATGCTTCTTCTATAGTTTTAGGTTCAATGTTTGAGATAAAACATCCAAAGAGAGATTTAGCATTTTCAGTTATTGCTCTCCTAGTCCTAACACCTTGATTAATTGGTCCAATTACAGCTTTTGCAGGATGATCCTTCATCCATCTCATCATGGGTTTAGGGCTAGTAGGATCAATATCCAAGTGATATAAATGTGAATCACTATGATTATAACTTGATACTTCTTCAGTATCTAAGACATTTTGCACCTCAGAAGGGCGGTGAATGTCTGACACTTGCTCAGTGTGAGAGCTTTCTGGAACATGTCTTTCAGAGAGATCATTTCCAGAGCTAGCTCTCTGATGAACATCTTTAGTTTCCATTTCTGGAATTCTCATAGGAAATTCTTCATCATGTTTGAGAGTCATCTGGTTGTTACTAGGCATTTCATGCTTTTCTTCGTCAGAGTCATCCTCTCTTTCCACAATGATGTTTTTCCTTTCTGAGGGTTCTTCTTCAGAATCATTTATCATTAGTTCCTTGAACCTTTCTGAGAGTTCATCAGCATGGGGTGTTTTCTTGCTTCCTTCATAGAATACAACATGAACTGATTCTTCAATCTTCTTTTTTCTTTTGTTGTATACTCTGTAAGCTTTGCTATTCATAGAATGACCAAGAAACACACCTTCATCTGCCTTTGGTTGAAATGTTCTTAGATATTCTTTTCCATTGTTAAGAAAGAAACATCTACAACCAAACACTTTCAGATGTTTGATGTTAGGGGGTCTTCCAACCAAGAGTTCATAAGGGGTCTTGTCATTGTGTTTGTTTATCAAACATCCGTTTTGTGTGTAGCATTGTTGTGTTTACAGCTTCAACCCAATAAACTTCACTTATTTCAGTGTCAGCTGGCATTGTCCTTGTTACTTCTTTAAGAGTTCTATTTTTCCTTTCTGCAACACCATTTTGTTGTTGTGATCTCACAGAGGAAAGTTGGTGTTGTATATCTTTGTTGGTACAAAACTCCTTTATGTACTGGTTGACAAACTCAGTACCATGGTCTGTTCTCATTGCAGATACCTTGTCATTTTTCATGACTTCAAGCTTATTCAGCAAGCTTGGTATCTCTACCCTGGCATCAGATTTATGCTTCAGAAAGACAACCCAAGTGAATCTTGAGAAGTCATCTACAACAACCAGGCCATACTTCTTTCCTGCATAACTAGTTACAGATGATTCAAAAAGATCCATGTGTATTAGTTGCAGTGGTCTAACACTAGAGTGTCTGGTTTTGGACTTAAAAGAGATCTTGGATTGTTTCCCCATCTGACAGGCAGAACAGATACCATCCTTTCTGAAACATGTTTTGGGAAGGCCAATAACCACTAACTCTTTCTTGGCAAGTTTGTTCAGAGTTTTGAAATTCAAGTGACTCATTCTTTTGTGCCATAACCAGTGCTCTTCTGTGTGACCTGATTGACTCACCATGAGACATTCTTCAGCTGTGGCAGAAGCCCAATCAGCAACATAAAGACTACCTTTCTGCCGAGCAACCAAGACTGTCCGCTTTGACTCATTGTCAATAAGTTTGCAATACTTTGCTTTGAATTTCACAGTGAGACCTTTGTCTGCAAACTGGCTCATGCTAAATAGATTATATTTGAAACCTTCAACATGTAATACGTCAGTGATTTTTAATGATCCCAATTTGACGTTGCCAAATCCCAGGGAGGGATTTAATTCGCCTCCAGCAAATCTGATGTCTGGTCCAGTGTTGCAAGCTTTGTAGTTGACCAGATTTGCTTTGTCTCCTGTCATGTGCTTTCTGCATCCACTATCAAATAGCCATTGAGCCTTATTCCAAGAAGCGTTCTGCACAAAACAGGAAACAGGAGTTAGGTTCTTACCTTAGAGATAGAACCACTTAGACTAAACATTCTTCCAGTAGGAATCCACATTTTAGTGAATTTCTTGGGAGTTTGTTTTTATCTAACTTGATCAGAAGGAGATGCAATAGAGTCAGTAATTTTGATCTCAATCCTCCTTCTTGGGGTGTTTCTAGGTGTTCCCTTTGGTGCTTTCTGGACCCTGGGTTTCTGGGATTGCTTTTCAGCAAACTTAGCCTTTCTGGCCAAATTCCTTCTAGCTCTGGCATTCAGTTTTTCAGTGGTTTGAGATTTCTTCCACTTCTGTCTATTGCTACGTGAAATATCAGCCTTGCGCCATTATTCTTGTCCTTCCTTATATTGTTGCAGAAGGACCTTTCCAATAGCACGATAGCCAATGCCATTTCGAACACCTTTGGCTTTCTGAATGCGTTCTTCATAAGACTTACTAGTTTCTACACCATCTTTATTTTCATAAAATGGTACAGTAGAGAATTTGCCTATTCCAGCAATTCTTCCCTTCCTAGTAATGTAGCAATGTGGATGGTTGCATGTCTGAGGGTTGTGTTTCTTTTCAGAAACCTTATCCACATGTTTCTTGTGAACTTGTTGTTCTTTCAAAGGCTGGGTTGCAACTCCTTTTCCTTTGTCAACTACCCTAGCTTTCTGGCCAATGCTATAGGTGGTTGAAGAACCATTCTGTTGACTTTTTACAAAGGTCAACCTTTCATCACTCTTCTTCAGAGGAGATGAATTACTTGATTGTTCATCAAGTACAAGTCCACCTTTCTCAGAGGGGTCTCTCAGATAGGATTGAACCTCAGTGAGAGTGTCACTAGCCTTTGCATAAGATTGGAAGGATAGCTCTTTCTTTCTGAGTTCTTCATTCTCAGAAAGCAACTTCATCATTTTCTCATTAAATTCATCCAAGGCTAGTTTGTGAGAATTTTCATTCTCAGATATCTGAGCTTTCAGAAAGGCTATTTCAGCGTTCTTGTTCTCAGATACTCTGGTTAGCTCAGAAACCTCATTTTCAAGAGTTTCTTTGCTTTCCTCTAAATTTCTGGTTTTGGATTGTGCTTCCAGAAATTCTTTCTCATAATGATCCAATTCACTCTTGACCAACTCCAGATCCTCAATTCCATCATCACTCTCATAGTACAGAAATTGTGAATTGTTAGTTACCTCATCAGCCATAAGACATATTTCAATGTTGGAGATGTTTGGACCAGCAATCTCAGCAACTCCACACATTTAATTCTTCTTAAGGCCGAAGTCGATTACATCGTGGGTGATTACACACAATTCTGGTAATGGTAGGTTTGATTCATCTGAATCTCCATCTTCAGAATTTGTCTCAATGTCTAGAGCATCAAGTTAAATTGGAATCTTCTTCCTTTCTTCAGTCAGTAAGGACCTTTGATTTCTTTTGAAATTTCTTCTGTCCTTCTTGTCACCTGTCTTGAGCTTGTTTAAAGCAGGACAATCTCTCTTGAAGTGACCTGGCTTTTGACAATAGAAGCAGATATCATTCCCTATCTTTGCAGCTTTAGTACTAACACCTTTCTGGATGGGGGTGTTCAGAGAGTTGTTCATTTGTATGTTCTTGTACTGATGATAGTTTGGGCCAAGATGCTTTTTCAGCTTTTCTTTAGCTTTTCTTCTCTCAATCTCTTGACTCACAAATTTCTTCATGTGTGTTACTGCAAGAGCATTTTCTTCAGATGCATCTTTGGTATCCTTCTTTTCAGAAGTACCTTGAGAAACTAGAGCAACACTTTGCAACTTTTCAGTTGTTTGTTCTCTCTGAGTTGTCTCATAGTCTCTGATGAGCAAGATGAGAGAAGAGCTCTACTGGAGTAATATTTGGCATCCCTTGGTTGAAATAAAAGAACTTAGTGTGCTCCCAGTTGTGATTGAGACTTCTGACAATAGTCTTAATCTTTTCTGGCTGGGAGTATCTGTTGCTTTCACCAAGTGCAGCCATATCACTCATAAGGGTAGTAAATCTGAAATCAAGTTCTTCCAGAGTCTCAGTGGGACCTTGTTTGAAGTTTTGGAACTTCAATTTAAGAACTTCGAACTTGTTTTCCTTGGTTTTCTCAGTTCCGGCATAGATTTCTTCAATCAATTGCCAGGCAACTTTTGCCATTTTAGCACCCCACAGTTTACACTGTATGTGCTCAGGTGTCGATCTGATGATGATATTACGAGCTTGACCATCCAATCTGTGTCTCTTGGCATCTTAAGATGTCCAGAGCTCTCTTGGCTTGTCTTCATGCATAATGCTTCCACTAGAACACGACCACTATCACTAGCAGCCGCATCCTCGCTTCCATCTTCCTTGTCTAAGGCTTTTCTTCCATCATATACCTCAGTAACTTGTTTGAGTTGTCTGATTTTGATAGCCCCTTCATTGATGACATAGATCATCTCATCACTAATGGCCTCCAGATGGAGCATCATGTTGTTCTTCCATTTCTCGTAGTTTTCTGGCTTCAAAACGGGTGCACCACTTAGAGACATACCTGCACACTTAACGCACAAATTATATAGTCCTCAGAAAGGGACAAAGTTCCTTCACCTATCTGGGGATCTAGGTTCAGTGCAGAAGGCTTGTGAACCTCCTGCTCTGATACCACTTGTTGGTCCGGATAACGGCAAAGTAAAAGACTAAGGGGGGGGGGGGGGGGGTGAATAGTATTTTAAAACTTTTGTCGATAAATACAGTTTCTCAGAAACCAGGGGGGTTTCTGATACTTAAGTTCAGAATGAGGAAGACTTTAAGATAGGTAAGTGCAGAAACAATAAGTATGTGTGTGTGCTTTGCTGAAATGTAAATACAGAAAGATAAATAACACAGCAAGTATAGTGGTATCTGGAGGTGGCGTAATCCTCCAACTAATCAACTTCGGTCTTTCTGAGACCTAGTATTCACTAGAACATATAATTGAGTTCTCCTTACAATAATCCAATTCTAAGATTCTTAGACAAATGGTTCCCAACCAAATGTTCCCCCTGAGTTATTCCCCAGCTCCTAGAGCTAAGTACTTCCTCTACTCAGATAACTTTGGAGTTATTCCTTGATTTCCCAAATCAAGTAATTCCTCTACTCCACGCCTTGATGGTGTTGGTTATAAAGTTTGTCAGATAGGCTTCTCGTATAACTTTTCAGTTATATTTTCAGAGAGCCTAATAGAACAAGACTACTTAATACACTTGTTCAGTGGATGGCAGTCTGCTCTTTACATACCCAAGTAATTGATGTCCGTTCTAGAGAATGAGCTTCAGAAAGGGTATCTGATAGTTCAACTCTTTCACGAATAACAATCTCTTGTTAAGGTTCAGGACAACTTAGAACTACTAGTGATTCTTCGAGCAACAGAAAGCTTTCAGAAAGGGTAGTAGAGTGCTTGAGAGAATACTTTGCTTGATGGTAAGTTTGCAAGATAGAGCGTTCTAAGGTGTATTTCTCAGCATCTAAGTGTGTGATACATATAGATGAATTTGAGAGTCGTTGGAATGATATCCATTAGACGCAATTCAAATTCAGTCCATAATTATCTTGAAATGAGTACTCAGAAGTCCTTGTCTCATGTCTGAGAGAGGACTGTGCTACAGCGGCTTTTCTGTCGATGCAATTAATGCACTTGTACTATTTCTTGTCTTGTAGTCTTCAATGGATACATGAGCCTTTCTAATGGCTTGCATGCTCCATACTCATGATGTCATATGTCCAAAACCTTATTTCAAATGTAATTAAATACACTTAAGTGAGGATTAAGGACATAGTCTTTCTGAGTTAGACTAAACCTTGATGTCTTCATAAATCTTGTGCAATCTTCAGATAAGCTCCGTTGCTAGGATTGATCTTCATGGTCTTCTGGAAATAAAAATTACACTCGTAGACCTATAATCCTAATACAAGATTTACTAGACTAATCATACTCAGTGATTTCCTCTTTTACAATGTTCAAGTGAACAAAGAGTACTTAATCACCTTTCTGGCTAAGATAAGAACATGTGATGAGTGATCAAAATACTAACAGATATTCCTAACAGGAAGTTACTTGCTGAACGAGCGTTGATACTCACTGAGAACAAAAATCCTCTTTATGCTAAAATGATGGGGGTGATTAGAAGCCTACAGTGGGAGCAGTTAGCACATGAACCATGCAAGTACAATCCAGCTTTGGTCACGGATTTCTACGTCATGCTGCACGACAGGGTGCCTTTATCTGGGGAAATGTACTCAAGGAAACAAAATTAAAATCTGGTTTCTCGGTTAACTTCATGGATAAGAGACACATAGCAATTTGTTTGTTCTTGAAGGAAGATTACAACATGCTTTCGCTATTGGAAAATCTGCATATAGAGGGAATACTAGTTAGATTCAGCAAGTGGTCTCCTCTTTTCTCTATTGAGACAGAATCCCCTGTGTTATCGGTGTGGATCTCGTTTGAAAAACTACCAATCTTCATGTTTGACAAGGAAGCACTATTTGAGATTACTAAACTATTGGGAAAGCCTATCAAACTAGAAGGTTACACGGCTTGTAACGACCCGAAAAATTTACGTAATAAAAATAAACTTCTTTAATTGAAAAGTCTAGAAAAGACGCAAATCGTTTTACACAAGTCTAAACAAAGCCACGAGCATCTACTAATCACTAATAAAACGAAGGGTTCAAAACAAGTTTTCAAACAATCCCAAACTTATAAAAGAAACCCCACTCTCTGTTGCTGAACGTCTAGGACTCCAAGGCGCCAAAATCTACAAGAAGGTAACAAATCAAGTGTGAGATAAAACTCAGTGAGGTTCTGTGCTAAGTGAACAACAAATTATGTAATAAAGAAGTATGGATTTTAAAATCAAACGAATCTTAATATAAAAACAGTCGAAGAAAAACATATAGCGAAGCGAATAAATTATCGTTGGTGCAGTCAACCTTAAAACCCCAATCCAAGCCCTTATCACTCCATATAGGGTGCTAACACTGTCAAACAAAGACGAAGACCCTGCCATGTTACAGCGGTGGAACACTACTACTCCCAAAGACCTCGGCGACTTCTGCCTCGTGTCTAGGGATAGTAAGCAAAGGTACTTCATGAACAACTCGACAGACACAACTACCCAAGTATGTCCACTCAGAAACCCCCACCACAATTGCGCACATATCGGTCGAAGATAATCAATCAATCAAATCAAACGAAGATCATAATAAATCATATACATATATATATTTTTAGAGCGGAAGCATCGGAAAAAGATTTGATGCAGTTTTCAGAACTTGATTTCATGAGTTTCACAAAATTTGAGATGCAATACTATATATATATTGTTAGAACGTAGGATCCCGGATTGGTACTTGGAACAAGATCAAAAGACAATGTTGACAACAATGTTGTTTAACAATGTCTCCAACACAGTACACAAAAGGCAGCGGATGAATATGAATGAAACTTTCTATTACCAAGCCAACATATATATATATATATATATATATATATGTTAGCCGTGCCTTTAGGCAAAATATCTACTGGCAGGAAAAGTAGATGTAATCAACTAGGTTTAATACAATCACAGATGATTGATTAAACAACCAAAACTAGCCCTAGAAGAACTAACAGTAAAAGCTCTCTAGGTCGATGTTTGAAAGAGTTATTCCAACAATGAATACTCTTAGACAAACTCCAAAGCTAGCAGAAAACAAGAAGCCTAAACTCTTTTAATAAAATCTTGATAATAAAGAAAGGCATATCTATTGCTCGGCTGAATCCTTGTATATATACTTGAGATATCGACAGCTTCCATCCAAGTCGAAAGGCAATAGGATCTCAGCAAAACCAAAAATAAAGGGCGTACTTGGCGAAGGGTGCTTTTTCCCCGCTGTGATTGTTGTGATTCTAAATAAAAGGCGCTATTAAGAAATAGAAATTATATAGAAGATATTTATTGTAGGAAAACTGCATATCTGTTTTAGGTTTACCTGTCCGGGATCGTGTTTATTTTTTTATGGCCCATTCTTTTAAAATGTAAAGGTTGCTAGGTAAGGTACGGTATATGGAATTAGGAAATTCAAAACTTCAAAACAACAAAAAATGGTTGAGCAAGGATTCGACCTAGGTTTGAATCATATCTTAGCTGGACTTCCGCTTGTTAAAAAAGTATAAAAGTATCTCAGCAAGGGCAATTTCCTTTTTCTTGTTTACTTCAATATACGCATAGAAGGAATTTTCCATATTTTGATTCTTCATAAAATATATTCCTTCTTGCTTTCACCACAAGTAGTTCTTTTTCCTTATATCGTCTCTTGTTCGATTTGTATGTTCTTCCAGTCCAAGTTTCCTGTCCAATGTGCTTTGTTCTTGATGTTGACTGCAATGTTATATCTTCAATGTTATGCCAGCATTGAATTCGATCATGTCACAATGTTATACAACATTGGTAGTCCTGCAGCTTCAAACAACAACAACAAACACAAACTTGGAACTGATTATTGAAAGATAAGATTATCAAAACACAAGTGCGTACTGCACTTTCAATCTCCCCCTTAATCTTAGTCTTTCATCACAAAACAAAACAAGAGCTTAGTAGAAACATAACTAAGAACAACTTAAGAACTAATCTCCCCCTTAATCAGACAGCTTAATATATGTTCTAGAGTATTTAGAATTACAGACCCAAAATGAATAGAAATTGTTCAGTACTGTAACAAATTTAAAAATTGCAAGTATCTATTCTCCCCCTTTTTGTGAGGAAAGAAAAGACACTAGAGTGCTTCTGAACTTCAGATTGATGGAAATCTGCTCATCAAGTCCTTTGATTTGCTCCAGAATCAGCTTGTCCTGATCAGTTAGGGTACCTGCAGAAAGAGTTTCAATGCTAAGGATCAATGTTGAGCCAACATGTAGGCCAACATTGGAGCGTTGAGCAGCAGCCACAGAACTTTCTGGTGCATCAGTATTGCCTGTAGGAAGAGGAATATTCTCCTCCACATCCATGTCCACAGGAACTTCAGGATCGACCCATGGAAGATCACAGATCCTGTCATATGTTTCCAGCAGTTTCTTGGTGACTGTGATGGATTTGAAGTTGGAATGATAGACATCATTGGCTTTGACCTCAATACCTTGCAACTGAAGAACTGCAAAGATGGTGGATGGAAGAATCAAATGGCCTCTGATCCCTCTATTCTTGGAATTCTCCAGGTGCTTGAGAATTCTTTCTCCCAGATTGACATTGTAGCCCATTTTGATCTTGTAGAGCAACATGGCTGCCTCTTGACTGAGCTTGTTGTTGTTTGAAGATGGCAACCAGTTGTACAAGCAAATCCTGGCAAGAACAGAGACTAGAGAACAACAATGTTTCAAGTCCAAAGTCCCACTAGGCCAAGATTGTAGTTTTCCTGCAGTCAGCTCTTTAGCAATCTCATCCATAGTTACCTCTACAGGGGTTTCAACCACATCCCTATTTCTATGCAGCACAGTAATGATATCCTTAGAATTCAAGAAAAATACATCACCTCTAAGATAGACACAGTGATGTTTACCATGCCCTTCAACACCAAAATTCTCAGATAAGTGTGCATAGAATTCTTTGATGATTTCTGGAACAAAGGTAGCATATTGGGTAACAACATGATAGAGGTTCCTTTTCTTCAAATAAGCAACTAAGTTATACTATTCAAATGATTCCTCTTTGATTACCTTTTCAACATCCATTGCATTATTATTGATTTTTCCATATTTTTCTAAGTTCTTGTAATCATAGAATAAATGGGAGACAGCATCTTCATCCCAATCAGAACCATCTACATAAACAGGTTCAGAGGGTAGATCAGTTACCCCAGGATCTTCAATTTGTTCTTCTCCAAGAATGACATCCTCATCATCAAGTGATTCATCTTCAGACTCTTCCTCTGCTTCAGCCTCATAGTCTTCAGAGTCATCTGAGCTTTCGTTTCTGGCTCATAATCCTCCAAATCATCAGAACTTTCATCATTCACTTCATTGTTATTATCATGAGCAGCCGATGTTGAAACAACATCCTCATCTATATTCATAGGGTCGCTTCTAGTTTTCTCTAAGTCATCTGATGTCCAATCTTCCACAACAATTGGCTCAGTAGTAGGTTCGTTTGCAGGCTTCTCAACATGTTCAGAGTGCATGTTGGTCTGGTTCTCATCACTATTCAGGCCATCAGTAGCCTTCTCCTCTTTATTGTCAGCTTGTTGCACATCATCCTTCTCAACAGGTCAAGGATTTTGGGGGTTTTCTTCAAGATCTGCATGTTGAACTTCAGTTTGTTCAACATCATTCCTAGCATCCTTCATGGGAGTATCTTTCTCTGCCACCATTGGGCTTTCATCATCATCCCTCAGATCCTTTGGCAATTCGACCGGTGCAGTTCCCAAATAAACAAGGGTTTCTGCAGCAAATTGAGAGGGGTTTGAAGGACAAAGACTCAGTTTGGGGTTTTTCTGGTTGGGTAGGTGATGTTGGAGATGGAGATGGTGGTTTTGGTACTGGAGAAGAGGATTTTTCAACAACCTCTGCCGATCCCTCACTTGGCTCTGAGTCTGGAATCTCGAAATCGGCCGGTTCTGCACGGATGGGGAGAGGGTATGCTTGCTCCCCCTCAGGTGTTTGCAAAGAAAATCCGGGTAAAATGGGTTTTGTTGGAGAAAACATTGTCCGATTAGTGAGTGAAGAGATGAAGGAGGATGAGCGGGAGAGGAATTGTTTGAGAGTGACAGGTGACTAGTGTGTGGAAGGTGAAGAGTTTTTTTTTTTTTTTTAACAAGGCTTGGGAGAAGTAAAAAAAAATTACTTTTTGGTTTTTGGGATGTAATGATTTTGGTTTAGGTGGGCGGCAGTTTTAATGAATGATGGAGAAGTGGGCTAATGAGAGGGAGCAATATGGTTTGAGGATTTTGTTTTTGGTTTTGGTTTGCTTCATAGATCATAACCAAATATATCAAAGCACAAACCAAGGTTTGTATACAACTGTTAGTACGAGATTAAGGAAAGCAAATGAAAACCGTATCAATTAGGTCAATCATGAAGTAGATTCTCAATACTCAACTTAGGGAGGTACATTTTTGGTTTGGAAAACAAATCAAGATCAGTAGGAGTAAAAAACCTAACAGATTCCCAAAAAAAAATGACAGAAAAATAACGGATGTAACAAGTACTCCCCCTCAAACCCAACCCAAAAACACATAGAGAGCATACAAAAAGGAAAAAAAATCACATCAAAAGATCAAAAAGTACTTCAAGCACAGTGAATGTTGTCCTAAATGTTGACTCAACATTGATGACAACATCGGGAAATCAGACCACTCTTAATATAAGTCAGCCAGGAAACCAAGTCTCAAGATGTGCAGATTCGATTAACACCACTGATGCTGCAGGCAAAGACAGAAAGAGAAGGGAATGCCAAAGAAACACACTCAACAATGCCTCAAAAAAATGAACAATCAGCATAAGTTTGAGTGGGGTGACCATGAGACCGTGAACCATGTCAAATAATTGGAACACGTATGAATCCGCTCCAAAGCCGAAGCCTATGCGGAGTTAGGCAAACACACGTCTCATGGCATAAAATCACTCATTTGACCACATTGGGTAATTTGGTACTCAAAAACTGAACCAGCAGCATTACGAGAATCGGCACTTTTGTGCGTGTCGGTTTCCAGTATAGGACATCAGCCCTCACGACATATGACACATTGTCCATGTCGATATCTAGATAGTATTTGAAATCTGCCCAACACGATCCTCTACGGAAACACTTCGAGTCCTTTTTATCATAATTCATAAGATTTATTAAGCATAAAGGACAGAAGGCAACATCAAGTGCGAGTCAAGGTACGAGTAAAAATAGCCAAGAGATAGCAAAAGTGGGTTATACATAAAGCAAACACACAGGAGACTCGATCCCTTTCAACCTTGGTTTCAAATAGCCTTTCAATCCCTAAGCAATGAAACCAATTATTTGACATGTTTACAAAACAGAAACATCCATAGACTGGTACAGAAGCACAGGAGCACAAAAACACACAGTAGACCTAAAAAGCTAAATGAAAAAAGCATCACTTATCCTAATTTTCCATTGTTGACCGTGATGTTGAGTCAACATTGGTACTCAACAATCAAAATCACAGAGAGCACATACCGAGAGATCTCCGAAGACTGAAGAATCTCTCACTATCTAAGGGTTTGGTAAAAATATCTGCAAGTTGATTTGTTGTGTCGATGTATTCTATGTCAATCACTTGCTTATTGACCAAATCCCGAAGGAAATGATGCCTAATATCTACGTGCTTAGTGCGGGAATGCTGAACAGGATTTTTAGAAATATGTATGGCACTTAAGTTAACACAAAACATCAAAAGAGTGTCACTTTGGAACCCATATTCAAGCAGCATATTGTTCAACCAAATTAGTTGAGACACACAACTCCCAACAACTACATATTCAGATTCAGCAGTTGAGAGAGACACACAATTTTGTTTCTTACTATACCATGACACAAGATTTGGTCCAAGATAAAAACAACCTCCACTAGTTGACTTTCGATCATCTAAGTCACCAGCCCAATCAGAATCACTAAATCCCAACAGATTCGTGTTTGGATCACATGCATACCATAATCCAAGATTAACAGTTCCTGATATATATCTAATGATTCTTTTGACATCAGTTAGATGAGGTGTTTTGGGTTTGGATTGATACTTGGCACATAAACAAACAGAGAACATGATGTCAGGTCTGGTGGCTGAAAGATACAGGAGACTCCCAATCATTGATCTATACAATGCTGGGTCAACATCGTCCCCAACATCAGTTTTGCTGAGTTTCAGAGCAGTAGCCATGGGAGTGTTGCAAGGTTTGGCATTTTCCAGACCAAATTTTTTGATAAGATTCTTGGCATATTTCTCTTGAGAGATAAAGAGGCCATCATGTTTCTGTTCTATTTGGAGACCCAAGAAGAAACTGAGTTCACCAATCATACTCATCTCAAAGGTTCCTGTCATGGCTTGAACAAAATTTTCTAGCAAAGAGGAGTTAGTAGCTCCAAAGACAATATCATCAACATAGATTTGAGCAATGCAGATGTCCTTTCCTTTCCTGAGGATAAACAGAGTTTGATCTCCCTCACCCTTCTTAAACCCTAATCCAACTAAGAATTCAGTCTGTCTAGCATACCAAGCACGAGGGGCTTGTTTCAAACCATACAATGCTTTTCTTAGTTTAAAAACATGGTTAGGGTAAAGTGGATCTTCAAACCCTCCAGGTTGTTCAACATAGACTTCTTTGTCAATGTAGTCATTCAAGAAAGCTCCTTTAACATCCATTTGTTTGAGTTTTATTTTAAGACAACAGGCTATGGCTAAGAGCAAGCGAATGGATTCTAGTCTAGCAACAGGAGCGAAGGTTTCATCAAAATCAATGCCTTCTACTTGAGTGTAACCTTAAGCAACCAATCTGTCTTTGTTCTTTACAACTACCCCTTTCTCATCACTCTTATTTTTGAAAATCCACTTGGTTCCTATGACACTTATGTTATGGGGGTGGGGAACAAGAGTCCAGACTTCATTTGTTTGGAATTGATGAAGTTCATCTTGCATTTCTTCTATCCATAAATCATCAGTAAGGGCTTCTTTCACATTTTTAGGTTCAGTTAAAGAAACAAAGCATGAGGAGCTTACAGAGTGACAGATTTCAGCAAGTCTGAGTGTCTCATTGTAGTTTTTGCGCGTGTTTCCCCTCAGTGTCCTCCCTCCTGCATTTCCAATTACCTGTGAATTGGGATGATCTTTGCGAATTCTGGGAGGAGGATCCTTACGTAAGTCAGGTTGAGGAGGTCCTTGCAGTGTAGGTTCATCATTAATTCCAGAGGAATTATCAGATTCAGCCTCAGTCTCACTGTGGTGATCACCTTGTTCTTCATCATCAGGAGTGGAACTCTGGGATGTTGGCACAACATTGCCCTCATCATGGGTTCTTTCACTTTGATCAGCAACAGGAGTCATAGTGTCTGGAACGTTCCCATGTGTAGAAGAGTCAGGGGTTGTGTCAATAACCTGTTCAGCACCTGCAGAGATCTTCTTCTGGGCATAGGGCTCAGATTCATCAAAGGAAACATTCACAGATTCTTGTATAGTTTGCAATCTAGGATTGTATATTCTATACGCATGACTATTTTGTGAGTACCCTACAAAGATTCCTTTGTCACTTTTAGCATCAAACTTCCCTAGATGTTCCCTATAATTTAGTATGTAACACACACATCCAAAGACATGAAAGTATTTAAGATTAGGTTTTCTCCCTTTCAAAATCTCATAGGGGGTGGTCAGAGTACCTGGACGAAGATAGACACGGTTGATTATGTGACAGGCAGTGTTCACAGCTTCGGCCCACAACCTTTTTGTCAGGTTCATTGAGCTCAACATCACTCTGGCCATTTCTTGAAGAGTCCTGTTTTTCCTTTCAGCAACACCATTTTGTTGTGGTGTCTTAGGAGCTGAGTATTCATGCATGATCCCTTTCTTTTCACAGTACTTATCAAAAAATTGATTCTCAAATTCTTTACCATGGTCAGATCGAATTCTTTGGACCATAGTAGAGTACTGATTACAACATTTTGCATGCCAGTTTTTGAAGGATTCAAAAGTTTCAGATTTTTCTTTTAAAAAATTGACCCAAGTGTATCTAGAGAAATCATCAACTATAACATATATATGCTAGGCTCCTCCCAAACTTTTAGCTTCTACAGGACCCATGAGATCCATATGCAGGAGTTCAAAGCAGTTAAAAGTACCTCTTTTTTGTCCTTCAACCTGGAGTGGCTGGTGTACTGCCTTGGTTTGTTTTCCCAGAAGACAGTCACCACACACATGCTTCCCTGTATATTGGTAAGTTTAGGCACACCTGTCACAACATTGTCATGATGATCTTCTCCAGATTCCTGTAATTGACATGTCCTAATTTCTTGTGCCACAATGTTGCATCATCATGTTGAGCAACATTGCACTTGAGAGGAATGGCCATCACATAGCAGTTGTCCTGAGATCTAACACCTGTCATCACAGTTAATTTGTCCACATAAGTATAAACTTTGCAAGAGCGTTTATCAAACTTGACTTTCAGATCATCATCACACAGGTGGCTTATACTGACAAGATTAGCCGTTAAACCCTCAACAAGAAGAACATTTGAAAGTTTAAGATATCCTTCAAGGCACAGTGTTCCCTTTCCAAGGATTTTGCTTTGGTATCCTCCTCCATATGTCTCTATACTTGTCTTTTGAGAGACAAAATTTGACAAGTTTGACGGGTTACCAGTCATGTGCCTAGAGCAACCACTGTCGAAGTACCATTTTCCTGCATTGTTAGGAGTAGTAGCAACAGAAAAAGCAACATTGCAATTATGTTTTTCTTTAGCTACCCAAATCTGGTTCAAATCATTCTTGTGTTTTCTTATCTGTCCTGGAGGTTTACCTCGTTTAGGAGAACTAGGGATAGACTTCAGAGACTTAGGATTACATCTTTTAGTCTCTGTTGAAGAGGATGTTGTCACAACATCGCAGCTAACATCGGAATCACAGTTTTGTTTGCTAGAGGCAAGAAGGGAGGGATTCTTGTAGAGGTCACTGAGGTTGGAGGAATCAACATGTTCCCTTTTTAAATCTTTTTGGTACTTGAAACAGTAAGGTTTTTTTGTGACCAAGTTTGTGACAGTAAGTGCACACAAAAAATTCTTTTTCTTTGACAAACACAGGACCTTTTATGAGCTCAGAAAGAGGTTTGACAACATCTGGGATTTCAGGGTTAACAGTGCAGTTCATGTTGCACCCAAGTTTCTTATCAAAAGAAGCATCATAACTACCAGTGTACCCTAGACCAGTAGTCCCATCATTATCCATATCAAGCACATCATTAAGTCTAGAAGTAGAGGAGTTCCACTTTGCAATTACCTTCTTTTCATTAGATAGTTCAGTGGTTACCTTGAATATTTCAGTGTCCTTCTTAGTCAGTTCAACTTCCAGTTTGACAATGGTGTCTTTCAGATTGTAATTCTCCTTCTTAGTTTTCTTGAGGAGTTTTCTAAGTGTCTTCCATTCACTGAAGAGTTTCTCATACATTTGTTGCAGATCCTTCACCATTTGTTCCGCACTGGCTTCCTCTTCTGAAGGACTATCTATATCAAAGTCCACAGAACCATGTAGACACAAAACATCAGAGATTCCTAATTTCTCAGGATTGGTTAGTGCCAAAATTTCACAGTTCTCAGAGTCATCATAGTCAAAGAAGATTTCTACTACTGATGTTGAATTGCCGATGTTGTCCCAACTTTGGTTATCAACATTGTAAGTGGATGAACGGAGAGCTCTGGCATTGGTAGTTGAATCATCTTCTTTTTCTTCATCTTCATGTTCTTCATCTGAAACATCACTGAGACAAGCAAGAAGATTCATTTTCTCTTTTCGGTGATTGTTAGAACATTCATTTTGATAATGACCCCACCCTTGGCATTCAAAACATCTAATCTTACTAAGAGGAGTGTGATCAAAATCAGATTCAGAGCTAGTCTTGGAAGCAGAACCAGTTTTGAAAGTATTGGTTTTCTTTTTGAAATTTTTGGTTCCACTCGAGAATCCATGACCAGAGTTTTTCTGAATTTAAGTTTGTTGAACTTCCTCACAAGATTTTTGTAAGCTTCCTCAGTCATATTGTCAGACTCATCACTACTACTGTCAGGCTCTGAAGATTTAGCTTTAGATTTAGATTGAAGGGAGATGCTATGGGTTTTCATACCTTGTCTCTCATTTTCATTTAGTTCAAAAAATTTTAAATTGTTCAACAAGGTGTGAAAATCCATAGTTGCCAAGTTATGAGTGTCTTCCAAAATAGTGACTTTGGTATTAAATCTTGAGGATAGAGATCGAATAGCTTTGGAAACAAGTTGCCTATTAGAAATATCTTCTCCCAGTCTTTGGACTTCATTGGAGAGAGTTAAAAGTTTTTCAAAATAAGAGTCAATTGTTTCTTCCTCCGCCATTCTTAGATTTTCAAATTGAGACTAAAGCATTCTAAGTTTAGTTTGTTTGACACTAGCATCCCCTTCACAATGACTCCGAAGCAAATCCCAAGCTTGTTTTGCAGTAGTGCAGTTTTGAATAATTTTAAACATATGAGCATCTACATGACCAAAAATAGCATTTAAGGCCTTTTCATTGTAAGAGCTAAGAAGTATGTCACCTGCAGTGAAGCGTTCTTCAGGAATGGGGACAATGTCACCATCAGCATCAGGTCCTTCAGTTGGCCAGGTGTATCCTTCTAGAATAGATCTCCAAGCACGGCCATCAAGGGACTTGATGTATGTCCTCATCCGGATTTGCCAGTAATGGTAGTTGGACCCATCAAGCACAGGAGGTCTATTATAGTTTGCATCCATTGTAGTAGTACCAAATCCAGACACCAGTAATTAGGTGGCTGGCTCTGATACCACTTGTTAGAACGTAGGATCCCGGATTGGTACTTGGAACAAGATCAATAGACAATGTTGTACACAATGTTTTTCAACAATGTCTCCAACACAATACACAAAAGGCAGCGGATGAATATGAATGAAACTTTCTATTACCAAGCCAACATATATATATATATGTTGGCCGCGCCTTTAAGCAAAATATCTACTGACAGGAAAAGTAGATCTAATCAACTAGGTTTAATACAATCACAGACGATTGATTAAACAACCAAAACTAGCCCTAGAAGAACTAACAGTAAAAGCTACTCTAGGTCGATGTTTGAAAGAGTTATTGCAACAATGAATACTCTTAGACAAACTCCAAAGCTAGCAGAAAACAAGAAGCCTAAACTCTTTTAATAAAATCTTGATAACAAAGAAAGGCATATCTATTGCTCGGCAGAATCCTTGTATATATACTTGAGATATCGACAGCTTCCATCCAAGTCGAAAGGCAATAGGATCTCAGCAAAGGCAATAGAATCTCAGCAAGGGCAATTTCCTTTTTCTTGTTTTCTTCAATATACGCATAGAAGGAAATTTCCATATTTTGATTCTTCATAAAATATATTCCTTCTTGCTTTCACCACAAGTTGTTCTTTTTCCTTAAATCGTCTCTTGTTCGATTCGTAAGTTCTTCCAGTCCAAGTTTCCTGTCCAATGTGCTTTGTTCTTGATGTTGACTGCAATGTTATATCTTCAATGTTATGCCAGCATTGAAATCTATCATGTCACAATGTTATACAACATTGGTAGTCATGCAGCTTCAAACAACAACAACAAACACAGACTTGGAACTGATTATTGAAAGATAAGATTATCAAAACACAAGTGCGTACTGCACTTTCATATATATATATATATATATATATATATATATATATATATATTAAAATAGCTTCTTGTAGTTTCGCAAATATACATATACTTTTTGGGTAGAACACTCACCTTAGATGACCTTGCCAAATAGCAACCCACAAATTCTGATAAAAGGTAACACACTTAACATTACGCAAAATGCATGATTGCATCTATTGGAACTCAATTCTGTAATGCTTTCCACATAAAAATGGATTTAGTAAGTGGAATGTGCAGATGTCATAGGCTAGAAAATAAGCTTGAAAAAGGTTTCTTTTCTCTTATTAGCTCTCTAGCAGAAGAGGTAGTAAAATTACCTTGTCTTGAAAGTTTCCACAATGTTACCAGCTTGTGTTGTGTAGCATATTTTTGGCATGTTATGTGTTATCATTTAGTG
Source organism: Plantago major (assembly GCA_026545765.1). Taxonomy (NCBI): domain Eukaryota; kingdom Viridiplantae; phylum Streptophyta; class Magnoliopsida; order Lamiales; family Plantaginaceae; genus Plantago; species Plantago major. The sequence goes on along the minus strand of CM048839.1, from coordinate 83,617,316 downwards.
GTCCAATATTTTACTAGAGTTAGTATAAATCACTTGTAGGCGGCCGACTACATAACGATTCATACTAACTAGAGTTAATAAATGACCACTATATGATTGTGTGCTTACATATTTGAACATTTCCTTAATTCAAGTTATATGGTGGCTATCATTTTTATGCTAAAAGTTATTATGGTGGCTCGGTGTCTAAGTGTCAGTGTTGTAGGCAGGCAGAAACTATTGAGCATGTGCTTTTGCACAATCAAGAAGTGAAGAAAGTGTGGTCTTGGGTTTCTACTCATATTTTACTAGCTAGGTTCAATGCTTGGAAAAGGTCCTCAGATTATGCAAGTAAAGGGCATATTAGAATTTTGATCGCAATTGTTATTGCCTGGTTTAGCTGGAAGGCCAGGAATGAAGCAATGTTTGAAAACAAGTCTATTGTAGCAGCAAGCATCACCTTGAAAGTACTGAATCATATAAAAAATGGGGCATGGGGCTTGCCTATGAGCAAAAGACAATGGAAAGGAGATTTTAACATTGTAGAGCTATGGGAAATTAATTTCAAGGTTGAAGTGCCTAGAGATTTGATTCTGGTGTATTGAAAGAAACCTGAAGAAGGATGGGTGAAAATCAATACAGATGCAACTTTAAAGAATAACACAGGGAAAGCTGGTTTAGTAGGTGTGCTGAGGAATTCGGAGGGAAGAGTTATTGCTGGATTTCAAAAAATTGCAGATAATATGTCAATTTTTTAGGCAGAGTTAGTTGCAGTTTTAGAAGGTGTAAAACTCAGTTTAGAAAAAGGTTTTGACAAGATTATGGTGGAAACAGATGCCCAAGGTGTTGTTAATCTTATTTGCTCTGATCATAATAGAGTGAATTGGAAATGGTGGAACTATCTGGCTTAGCTGTAAAAGATCACAGTAGAAAAAGAAGTTCATTACTTCCAAATCTTTAGAAAAGGGAATAGTGTTGCTGATATGCTGGCAGATGAAGCATTGGCAGTAAACATCAATAGAGTGTTACATATCTCTGATTGTAATTTGGGAGTTAAGCAAGCTCTACACATTGGAGTATTGGAGTATTAATATAGATAATTAGAGGTTGAGTGGGAGAGTATTGGAGTATTAATATAGATAACTAGATTTCACACCTCTCTACAAGTTCGAACTTTTAGATGAGATAGAATTTTATCAATTCTCTTGGTAAAAAAAAAGTATGGTTAAACAGGTTCATAAAGTCTTATGAGAGACGATCTCTATAAAATTATTAATTAAAATGTCTATGTTGTTAATGAAATAAGTCTTGTTATAATATGAAAAAACACCAATGTTGAGAACATATATTTTTTTATTAATAGCATCGATGATTTTCTTGACAACATAGGTTACTTCTCTAAATAAATTATCTAAAAACCGTCTCTGAGAAGACTTACTCAAACATGTTAAAGTATAAAAAAGAAAAGAAAAGTATAAATCCAAATACATAAGTTCTAACGGATTGACTCGAGGAACTAGAAAAACTTCCAACTTATCAAAATATAGTTCACGAAACTTGAGAATAATGATCGGAAAAAATAACAATCACATGAAAATTCAAATGATAAAGTGGGAGACGAAGAATTCAATTCATTGCGAAACACAACAAATGGCTGCAATCAGGCAACGTTGGAACTCTGAGACCCTTGCAAATCGAAGACAGGTCCCACCAACTTTGTGGAACCAATGGGAACAACACACGTTGTCTAAATAATATCCGTAAATTTCCAGCAAATATCTCTTCTTCCACTGCAACCTGCCACGTGCACCTCCAACTTCCTGCTGTGGCATTGGCCACGTCACCTCGAACTTTACATGAAACCACGTGGCACTGTTCCTGACCGTCGATGCTGTTATGGCCATTTCTTAGCCATAGATGAATTTAGCAGAAAAGCTTGTGGATGCTGAAATTCGATAAGTTTTTATATTTTAGTTTTTTTTCTTGAGAATCAAAAATCTCTCTACAGCTTCTAGATCACTCCTTTCCCACCATTTTCGCCGGAATATTCAATCTTTTGCCGGAATCTTATCCTGTACAGATTTTCTCTGCTTCATTCTTTATAAGGTACTGTTTCTTGTTTTCAATTATTTAGCATGTGAGTTAGTCTACGTTATCTTCATCCGAAAAACCATTAATTTCATCTCAGTTCAGTACTTGAGATCATTTAATTCAGTTCAGTTCAAATTTACTTAGATGTTTTTATTCAGATGACTTCAGTTAATTCAGTTAAATAGAACAGAGGCTTATTGTTGTGCAGAATCTTAAGATGATTGTTAATTTAAGCGTTTTCAGTTTATGTAGGATTTAGATTCTTTATTATAGTGCTACTTGGGATATGCAGTTTGTACTTAAAGATTCAGTTTCTATTTTTGAGATACATTGTTACGATTACAGTTATAATTAGAAGATTCGACAAGTTTAATGAACAATTTTAGAGCTATGTAGTCTGTACATAGTAAATAAATCAACCCACTTCGGAATCGAACCATTTACCTTTCGGTTTGACATAGATTCAATTTTCTGTGATACAGAATTTTTGTTATTGGGTAATCAGTTGTGGGAACTTACTGATTTGGCATGGGAGTTGTGAGTGTTTCTAGTTCAGCTGCCAGAAGTCCACTAGGATTGAACTCGCAATATTCGTGTCGGGTTTCTGTGTTGAAAAGGCCTGTGATAGTATCATTCAAATCTGACAAAAGAAAAACTACTTCATCTTTAATTGGTCCGCGAGAATCTGTAGCTGTACCTTTGGAGGTGAAGAAAGAAAATGTGAAGAGGCTGAGAAAGGTGAAAAAGCGCCCGGAGCGAGTAAATGCTGTCACCACTGAAGAAGCGGCTCCAAGTACGTTGGAGTTGGATTATAATGAAGCTGCTGTGAAACTAGAACATATTTTCAAACAAAGTCCTGCAAGCACTGTCACCGATGATGTGGTCAAAGATGAGAAGGTTAGGAGAAAGCAGCCACGGAGGAAGGAGGTGGGAAAGGAAATCGCCAAAAATATTGTAAGGAGTCATAAGAAGAAGGATAGGAGATTGAGTCTTGAAAAGAGGATCACTCTGAGGGCCATGAAAGAAGGTGAATTTCTTGCATCATCCCAGAGAAAGAAGCATAACAAGAATGACGAAGATGTGAAGATTGATAGGCTAGTTAGAGATTATTCAGCTTCCACCGACTTGGTCAGCTTAGACTGGAAAAGGATGAAGATTCCTCCGGTTCTCCCTTCGTCTGAGCATAGCTGGCTGTTTAAGCTGATGCAACCTATGAAGGTGAGACAATGACCCTGACACTAAAGATAAAACACGAATGAACTTATAGCAAGAAAGGATAGTGGAAACGTAAACAGAACCCTGTGTTTCGTTTAAGTATATATTCTGATACTTTATTGCTGTTTCATGATTTTGTCATTTAGGGACTCCTCCAAGTCAAAGATACTTTACAAGGTGATTTAGGAAGAGATGTAACTGATGATGAATTAGCTGTGGCAACAAAAATGAGTGTTGGCCAGCTAAGGAAACAGTTGGGAGTTGGTCGAGCTGCTAGAAACAAGTTGATCAAGGTGAGTAGTCCTTGAGAATATTTTCCTTCTGTTCTACTTTTTCTTTTCAATGTTGGATAGCTTTGATTGGCGTTTTGATTGTAGTGGCTAACACCTTTGGAGATCTATTATTAAGCTTCTGGATTCCTAGTTATTGATTTTTCCCTATAATGTCTTGCTGATTTCGAAATTTAAATAGACATTGAAGTATTTGGCCGTAGACGTTCTAGAATAAATCTTAAGCAATGTTAATAATGGTTACCTGGCTGTGTGTCTACCGATGCTGCCGATTCTGATGGTCCTAGAGTGGTTTGTCATTTATAGTGAGATCATTGCTCCAAGTTCTAATTTAAAATGTCCTTTTGTTTTCCTTTTTTTGTTCTTGATGTTATTTGACATTCATAAGCTGTTTCAGTTGAAGAATTAAATTAAACAAGATGCAGTTACAGTTTTGAGCAAGAACTCAAATGTGAGGGAACTGAAAATTTTACGAATCAGCTATATGAATTGATACAAGACAGCTTTTCGACATGTTCATGTTCAACTATCCTATCCTTGGTGGCTTGGTCTATTATAGTTGTAAAATAGATCCTGAATCTGACTGTTGATAATTATTACTAGTATTTATCCAGAACTTTTAGCTAAATGCCATTATCTTTTTATTGGTTACAGCACAATCTCCGGCTCGTATTGTTTGTGATGAACAAGTATTTTCAAGACTTTGCAAATGGTCCACGATTTCAGGATCTTTGTCAAGCTGGTGTGAAGGGTCTTATTACAGCTATCGATCGTTTTGAACCTAATAGAAAGTTTCGGCTTTCTACTTATGGTCTCTTTTGGATCAGGCATGCCATTGTTCGTTCTATGACACTGTCAAGCTTCACAAAGGTCTCCTTTGGTCTTGATTCGGTAAGCCTTTGACTAACAGAAGAATTACATTCGTTGTTACTTATTAAATTATAAATGATGTTTATACAATATAAGGCATTGAGAAATTGTATCAATTTTCTGATACAGATCAGAATAGAAATCCAGCGGGTGAAGCAAGAGTTAATGTTTAAGTATAAGAGAGCACCAACTGAGGAAGAAATTATAGACAAAGTCGGAATATCCCAAGAAAGATACCATGAGGTGATGAGGGTGTCGAAGCCTATATTGTCTTTACATTCAAGACATTCAGTAACTCAGGAAGAGTTCATCAATATGGTTACTGATGTTGATGATGTGGATGGGGACAGAAGAAGGCAACCTGCTCTTCTGAGGCTTGCTATCGACGATGTGGTAAATTCTAGACTAATTCTCAAAATTATGAAATTCATATATATTGTGAAGGAAATTAGTTAAAATGTGAATATGATTTGGCAGCTTGATTCACTGAAGCCGAAGGAGAGCTTGGTGATACGACAAAGATATGGACTTGACGGGAAAGGGGATAGAACACTTGGAGAAATCGCAGGAAACTTGAACATTTCGCGTGAAATGGTACGGAAGCATGAAGTGAAGGCTTTCATGAAGCTCAAACATCCAGCTCGGGTGGATTATCTTAGACGTTACATCTGTAAATAAACGTCCTGGACCGGCTGCACTGCAGGGTATAGTGTGTGATTATTGAACTCATACAGTACCAAACTGTGTTGTATACCAACCATTTAATCATAGTGTAAGTCAGTGTAACACCGTATATATTACCATGTTTTCACTCTTTTTCATCTTTTGTTTTCTTTACTCTCCTCTCTGTAAATCAGATGGTGGAGAATGAAAAAGAAGATGATGACTAATACTTGTAAAATATACTTGTTCCCGGTTTATTTTTCTCCGCATGACATGCCAACAAAAAGAATATGATTAGTATATTATACAAATCGTATTTATAAATCTCAACAAGAGTAAAAAACAATATTAACAACACTTACGTTCATATTTTAGTAGAAATAAGGCATTGACCAAGTACTTTGAATTCGGATTTAATCATGGATGAGACAGTGGTGTTCATATTTTAGTAGAAATAAGGCATTGACCAAGTACTTTGAATTCGGATTTAATCATGGATGAGACAGTGGTGACGACCACTTAAGACAATTTGTCCGCTTTCTACGCTTCTTACTTGAAGAATGTCTGATAACGTCCAATCACAACTAATTTTGGAAGCAACAAAATTAGTTCCTTCGAACCTTCTAAGTGTTAGAACTCTCTAACTAGATGTTAAGCATATGCCTACTATATATGCAAACTCTATCTAATATAATGAGAAAGATGATGCCAATGGATGAGGGGGGAGGAGAAGAATGATTACTCATAAGTGGTGGAGAGACCACCTTTTATAGCCAAGAAAGGCTACCTCAAAGGTCATAAATTAACCCATGTACTAAAGTCACCATGTACTAAAACTTCATTAGAGGTGCAAGACCATGAGTTACAAAATTAATTCATTTTAATTCTGAAAATTAAAGAATTAATTGATAAAATTGGAGTAATAACATGAGAGAAGTGCAAAAGACTTCTTCTAGAGTATGTATACTCTCAACTTGTACCTCACTAGTTCGAGCCAACTTTTATTCACACCGAGAATTGGTTTTCGCCCACGTATTACATTATCACGTAGCTTGTGCAACCCACTACGTGATCAACTATAAAACATGTCAAAACAAAGGGTGCACGACATATAAAATTTGCTCAAAAATATGTCATCTTGACATTTCAACTTTAAAGTTAAGTTGCACATTTTATGGCTTTAGAACGTATAAATGGTTGATCAATCAACCAATTCTCCAACAATCCCCCACATGAATAAAATTGGAAAAAAAAATGCTCATGCAAATGAAGAAATGCAATTCGAGAGTTCTCGAGAATTCGTTGCATCTGGAAAGGTGGTTGTTAGCCTTGAACCTTCCATAGTGAAATGCCATCGGATACACTTGCCAACAGGTGGACGCGATGCCTTGAACTGTTTGGTGTTTTGTGTGTAACAAGACAATGATACTCACACAACGTTTCCTCACACTTTAATCGGTCCTTTTGTTGTTGTCCATTTTGGCCGTGGACTGCCTTGGAAGTATTCATCGAATGCTCTAGAGATTTAGCCCTTTGTTTCATCTAATAGAAGTGGCCCCCCTTCACATTCAATATAGGTGATTTCTTATTTAGGAGTACCCTGTCTTACCCCACGTTATATCATCAACGTATAAGGATCATTAATTTTCACTTTTCCTACCATTGATAGGTCTATCACTCTTTCATCATAGGAATAGGTTGGGAACTCTATTTCCCGAGTGCTTTGGTCGATCACCCCACAATTCAGTTGTCCCTTTGAACCTGCAGATTGTGGTTTACAATCCAGGTAGGGTTGCCATCATGGGTGGAAATCATTTAATGGGCTTCTAACCCCATTCCCCTCGATGAAATCTCATATGGTCTCTTGAACGGCCATTTATTAATGGATTTGTGATACTCTCTTTGGATTCTACAATAATCCAAAATGTCAATACCGGTTTTTATAAATTTACTCACGGATTTGACTTTTAAGTCAACAACTCCCATTAAATAAAACTCTTCCAATAGCATTTGAAACTAACACAATTTTAACTATTTTTGGTATTATTTCCGGATAATAATGTTTCTCAAAATATTGATATACCAAGCATATCATACTTATTTCTAAATTCTCAACTATGAACTCTAATTTCATAGTTAATCTAGACACAACAATAAGCTTTGATATATTTCCAAGTAAATACTAGAAAAATCTCATTATAGAAATATAGCCTCAATTAATCCGAAAATCATATTCATCAGTGCACCAACTCATGCACATCTTGGTATCTCACAGTTAGTTGGATCTCACAACCAGTCTAACTATCTCTTTTCCAATCCTCTTGATTGAAACTATTATAATACCAAGCCAACCAAATAATTTGGACCACAAAATCTGGTCTATCATGTAGACACACAAGTTTTTCCCAAATTTACCGTTTAGGTACTTGTATTAAATCACACAAGTAAACCCATCCAAATAGATTCTTTCATAAAACAAATAAGATTCACATCCTCTTGATGTATCATAGAAGTTTGTTTTGATGAAATAGAAATCTTTGTATGTGGGAATTTAGATCTCACACATTTTCTCACCATCAATTTGTTCAGTCAATAGCTTCTCAAAAAGTATTACTGAGCCATTTGATCTCATCTTCCTCTAGAAGATCATTTTGAGACTTGATAATTAATGATATGAATTTGCAAGTCCATATATTCCTAGTAGGAATAAACTAGAACACTTGATCAACATTTCAAGTTTGCGACCTTAATATGCCTCTTCATTATCGAAGTCTCCTCCCCCCACATTTCACACCTCAATAGTGACTAATAAGTGCACATGAGAGCGAACATAATATGGAGGTTTTCCTTTCATGTGAAATAATCATAACTATCTTCAATGATATTGTTCACATGCGTCTAGAATTCGTTATCTTCTTCACAAGAGATACATAATCTCTGGCTCCAAACCTTAAGAACTTAAAGGTTTATAACAGTTTCACATTTCATAAGCAATTACATCTCTACTAGTAGTAGTATGTAAGCAACAAGTTATGAAAACTCAAAGACTTTACCCCACAATATATGGGCAAACCATAACTCAATATGGGTGACCCATACATTTCCACACATTCAATTCTTCACATCATTTCCACCGCAAATCTCAAAGTTTCATTTTATGAAATGCACAGATACAAGTTTAATAAGTGAATGGTAAATCCATGTTTCCCATCCAAGTATGATTAAAACTTTCTTTGTCAATACTTCTCAATAAGTAGACATGGCTAAACACCCATTGAAAAAATAAAATAAAGTAGTTGTAGGCGCCACAATGTTGTTATGAACACGACTTGGTTTTTATTAAAAAATGTTTAACCAAGAAAACTAAATTTAACAAATTTGGAAGAAATACAATTCATTTTTATTTTCCATGGAAAAAAAATTATTTACTACGCTTGACATAGTTGTCAATGACAGTAACATTTGTCCCAATACGTAGAACTCAAATACTACAATAAAATAAATTCCATCATCTTTGTTTTAGCAATCGAAGTACATCTACCCACTTCAAGATGAACCCCGTCGGACTCGTAGATATTTCATATCTCTAGCATATGCACGTTTATCTATTAAATAAGACATGTCTTTTTATCCAACTTGTAGACATTAGAGTTCCCATACACTAGACTTTAAAGTCTACTTGTAAATGTTATAAACATTATCATGTGTGAGCTTAATGGCCTCAATGCCAACTCAATATAATTTATTCAAACACGTATTCAAGTGTGTTATTAAGAAACCATATCCCAAATGGCATCATTGAGTAGATTTTTCACACCCAACTTTCATAGTAAAGGAGTTCACATGAAAATGGTGAAATTCGAACTCAATCACACAATCAACTTACATTTAGTAATTGATTTCATACAAACATCATGAAACTCTATTTCAATCATCATATCCTTTTCAAGCAATGCGACAACAACGCTTTATCACACCCATAGACGTGGCTATAAGCCATGTGCCAACCAACCATTTAATGGTGCATTTCTTTGTCATATACAACCCCCACATTTGGGTGTATCTCTTTGAAAAAATATGCTCTAAGGATAGCAAGTTACAACCTCAAAGTCGTGACCATTTACAACCGGAACCTCAACGTTCTCGGTTTATTCTCCACGCATTTCACAATGCTTCACATTATAAATTATGAGAACTTAAAGATGTGATAATTTTACTCACTTGAAACCCACAACAATTGAACAATAAGATTTGAAAATTTCAATTCACTAATCATTCTAAGTAAAACAAACTTAGAAACAACACAAGGTGAAATTATCATGACAAGTTACTAACACTTGTGCCAATAAAATAACTTCATAAAACATAATGTCCACAATAAAAGTAAGGTTAATTTTATTATGGCAATAATTCGTAACAAATATCCAAATTTGATATTTATCAAAAACATAAAGTACTACCACACAATTTCTATTCTCAAATAACATAAAAGAGTACCTTTGAAAATTTCTCAAAAAACCACTCTAAGAGATAAAGTACCACACAAATTTCCATTCTCAATAATAGAAAAAAGTACTTTCAAAAGCTTCTCAAAAAAAAAAAAAACACTTCAACACAAAACATCATAGCAAAGATGTTTCACATAAATAGTGAAAGAACAATATGCAAGATTCATTCATAAACAATGATTCTTTAGATGCTCAAAGTATAGTTACTCTTGGAATGTCAACAAGATACGATCAACCTTCTCATATTAGTCAACACACAATTGATGCTAATTAAAGGTTTAAAAAATACTAGAGTAACTCACAAAAAATAATAACTTATTTAACTCTTGAAAGAAAATGAATTGCTCTTCATCTTCCAATTAATTAAAACTTAAGGCACCACTAAAGAATCCTCTTTATTATACCAACACAAATAAAGAGCAATAGCCTTGAAAATAAATATTCTTTGATTAATTTGTCAAAATAATGGTATCAAATTAAATCACAAAATTCATATGATAACCCATCTCACACATGATTGATCATCCAATACCAAGCAAGCCAAAGGATACCGATCAAATTTCTCCAACTAAATTAGCTACTAACATAGGATTTAAAAAAGGTGTTAAGGACATTTTATATGACAAGATCCAATTTAACCAACCTCAGTCAACACGGCATGCTTTTCATTATGCACTTTAAGCCTTCATGCCTTTCATAGTGCTCCTTAACCAAACACCAAGTGAGCAAATAAAAACATGATCAACAAAGTCAATTCGGTCAACAAATAAAAAGTTCTGCTTCACATGATTTATGATCCCCAAGAAAAATACAGAGAGATGGTGAATAACCATGTAACTCCAAAATGTATAATTGAACATGCCGTGAATGCACCATCATAAGCCCACGTCTACAAATTTCTTTTCAAATCAAACCATAGAGAAGAAAAGAATTTACTAGAAATTTACCTCTAGGCAATAAGGAACAGATTATGACAAGTGCATTCTCAAGTATTATGCATGACTTATCATGGGAAAAACATAACCACTAACAAGGAATCAAGGAATGTTCGCTACGACTGTAGAAAATTCACTAGCTAGTCTAGAGCTAGTAACCAATTGAACATTCACCGGAGAGGTTGTGCTTAAGACTGTTGTTCTCGGTTGATTTTCCTCCGCATGACATGCCAACAAAAAGAATGTATAAGAATATGATTAGTATATTATACAAATCATATTTATAAATCTCAACAAGAGTAAAAAACAATATTAACAACACTTACGTTCATATTTTAGTAGAAATAAGGCATTGACCAAGTACTTTGAATTCAGATTTAATCATGGATGAGACAGTAGTGTGACCACTTCCCCTTAAGCACAATTTGTCCGCCTTTCTATGCTTCAGGCCTACTTGAGCAATGTGCTCCCAAAGTACAATGCCCAATCACAACTAATTTTGGAAGCAACAAAATTAGTTCATTTGAACCTTCCAAGTGTTAGAACTCTCTAACTAGATGTTAAGCATATGCCTACTATATATGCAAACTCTATCTAATATAATGAGAAAGATGATGCCAATGGATGAGGGTGGAGGAGAAGAATGATTACTCTTAAGTGGTGGAGAAACCACCTTTTATAGCCAAGAAAGGCTACTTCAAAGGTCACAAATTAACCCATGTACTAAAGCCACCATGTACTAAAACTTCATTAAAGGTGCAAGACCATGAGTTACAAAATTAATTCATTTTAATTCCGAAAATTAAAGAATTAATTGGTAAAATTGGAGTAATAACATGGGAGAAGTGCAAAAGACTTATTCTAGAATATGTATACTCCCAACTTGTACCTCACTAGTTCGAGCCAACTTTCACTCACACCGAGAATTAGTTTTCGCCATGTATTACATTATCACGTAGCTTGCGCAACCCACTACGTGATCAACTATAAAACATGTCAAAACAAAGGGTGGAAGACATATAAAATTTGCTCAAAGATATGTCCTCTTGACATTTCAACTTTAAAGTTAAGTTGCACATTTTATGGCTTTAGAACGTATAACTGGTTGCTCAATCAACCAATTCTCCAACAATCCCCCACATGAATAAAATTGGCCAAAAAATGCTCATGCAAATGAAGAAATGCAATTCGAGAGTTCTCGAGAATTCGTTTCATCTGGAAAGGTGGTTGTTAGCCTTGAACCTTCCGTAGTGAAATACCATCGGATACACTTGCCAACAGGTGGACGCGATGCCTTGAACTGTTTGGTGTTTTGTGTGTAACAAGACAATGATACTCACACAACGTTTCCTCACACTTTAATCGGTCCTTTCGTTGTTGTCCATTTTGGCCGTGGACTACCTTGGAAGTATTCATCGAATGCTCTAGAGACTTAGCCCTTTGTTTCATTTCATAGAAGTGGCCCCCTTCACATTCGATATAGGTGATCTCTTATTTAGGAGTACCCTGTCTTACCCCATGTTATATCATCAACGTATAAGGATCATTAAAAGTCTTTAACTTTTCCTACCATGGACAGGTCTATCACGCTTTCATCATAAGAATAGGTTGGGAACTCTATTTCCCCAGTGCTTTGGTCGATCCCCCCCCCCCCAACACACACAATTCAGTTGTCCCTTTGAACCTGCAGATTGTGGTTTACAATCCAGGTAGGGTTGCTGTTGAGGGGTTGAGCCTCAAACACTAACTAAACTACTACAAGTCCCTAATCTAAGGTCCGCCTCCAACTTGAAGTCTGACATGGTGACTTGGTCCGAGCCGGGACACCTGAAAAGACTTAGTTGGGGGGGGGGGGGGTTAGATAGGTAACCCGGTTTGCTAGATGTCAAACCGGAAAGAGACTTTACTCAAGAGAGAGATATTTTGTATTCATGAGGTGTTGGGTTCAATTCCTATGAGTTACAACATTAAATATTTACATGTTTGAACCCAGCAATGACAATTATATTTATGGAGAGATAAACTCAGAAGGAGTATGCAAACCCTAAATTTTAGCCGGTTTTCCTCCGGCCACCAGTCTCTGGTGGTTGTACCACTTTAGGCACGCGCCTACTTCTCCTCTTCCTTGTTTCCTGATCTTTCCAGGCGTACGAAGATCGATTAATTTGGAGCACGGACGCGCCCTACACATCCTTTCCGAGCTTGCGCCGTTTTTTTGTCCGAATTTTTAGCCGGTTTTCCTCCGGCCACCAGTCTCTGCTGGTTGTACCATATAGGCACGCGCCTACTACTTCTCTTCCTTGTTTTCTTATCTTTCCAGGCGTTCCAAGATCGATTATTTTGGAGTTGGGACGCGCTCTACACAAGCTTTCCAAGATTACACCGTTTTTCTCTCCGAATTTTAGGGTTTCTGATGGATGCTGAAATCCTTTTTCCCGAACTTTCTGCATTCAACTCAGCTCGGGCTGCCGCTGCTCATGTTGCAGCATCTTCGGCTGCTGAGGTGGTGTCTCCTCCATGGAACCATACCGCGCCAAGGCAGGAAGCTACTACGGCTCTTCATTCTCTTCCGAACCGGCCATTGTGGGCACTTCCGGGCCCGACTCTTGAGCCGGTTCGTAAAGGTACGTTTCTGTCCGTTAAACTTAATGATGATTTTTATTCTGAGCAGATTGCTAATTGCTCATCTTCTTCTTTTATCGGACGATTGATTCTGCCCAAGGGTTCCTCACCATGGAAATTTCATGACCTACGTGAGACGTTGAAAAAGATTTGGCATACGGAGGCTTGGTCCATGCTTTCGATTGGTCTGGGATACTTTGTCTTTCAGTTCTATTCCAAGCAAACGAGAGATTCGATTTTTCGTTCGAGCTTATGGAAGCTATCAACAGGTAATCTCTACCTACAGCCTTGGGTTCCTAATTTCGTTCCAGGCAAAACAGCATCCACACGGGTGCGTGTTTGGGTTCGTTTATATGGTTTGCTTTATGAACACCATCATCGATCAGTGATTATGGCACTTGCGGCTGCTCTTGGAACACCGATTAGGATTGATACGCCTTCTTTAGATCGCTGTTTTGGTAACTACGTTAAGGTCCTGGTGGAAGTTGATCTTTCTCAAGCTTTAAAATCAAAGATTCAACTAGAAACTCCTGTCGGTGATATTTGGATTGAAGCTTATTATGAGGATTTACCTGTTGTTTGCCATTCTTGCCTTGTTGTTGGTCATACAACGGAGAATTGCAGCAGGAACAAAAATAAGGAGATGTCTAGGCCTAGCTCACCGCCTCCTAGGGCAAACGCTAATGCTAACTTAGCACAATCAACTTTGGTTGCTATTCCGCCGGTGGTTATAAACGCACAATCTGAACGTTTACCACCTGCTGGTCCATTGGCGACTTCTACTGTTGTGGTTTCAAATCCACCTGATGCTACGGGATTCAGGAAGTTTCTCCCGCGACGTAATGTTAATTTGCCTAAACGGCCTGCTACGCCGGCTGTTTCTCCGTTGTTGGAGTCGAACCGGTTTGCCTTGTTGGATTCGAACGTGGTGGAGGATGAGAACTTGGGTGGTGAGTCTGAGATTTCGCTTTTGCAAGATTCGGTTACGCATCAGCAGCCTACGCAACCTTCAACTCCTATTGCGCACAGCCCTAACACATCTTCATTGGACGATTCTATGGAGGCTAATATGCGAATAAAAGATTCAGTTGAGATTATGCGTGAACGCATTAACAACCCATCTAATGCCACTAAGGCTGCTTCTTCATCCCCTAATTCTCCCTCGCCTGCCGCTATTAATGCCATGGGGATTGCGGCAGGTGCAAGATGGGCAGACTTAGTAGACGGTGATATAAATGATGATATTTCTTTGCTGAATATTACAACTCTTACATCTGCTACTTGCCGTGCAGATTCCTCTCACGTTGTTTCCCAATGAATGTTCTGTTTTGGAACATTCGGGGTATTGGGAATGCTCCCTCACAAGATATGCTCAAGCATCATGTAGTTTCTACTCGTCCTCGTTGGTTTGCTATTGCGGAACCAAAGGTTCCTTCCTCCTCCATACCAGATTCTTATTGGAATGCGATGGGAATGCGCTTTCTTGGTGAAAATCTGCATACTAACAGTCTTCCTAACTTATGGGTTTTGGAAGATCTCTCTTCTTCTGGTTCTTCTATTATTTTCTCTTCTTCTCAAGTTCTTGTTATTAAATTTTCTTGGCTTCAACAGGACTTCCTATTAGCGTTATTCATGCCCATGCTGATTATATTTGTCGTCGAGACTTATGGCGTGATTTACTGCTTTTGCCAAACACACCCTTGCTTTTGGTGGGAGATTTCAATGCTGTGATTGGTGCGCATGAACGATCGAATGGTACTCCTCCAGTTCGTCTGGAAACCATGGATTTCCGTTCTTTTATCAATGATGGGGAGTTCTTATCGATTCCTAGTTCTGGCTGCTTTTTTACTTGGTCGAATCGTCGTTTCTCTAGTGGTTATCTAGAGACACGTATTGATAGGGCTCTTTCTTCTCAATCCTTTTTGGATTTATGGGACTCAGTGATGGTTCGTGTGGGCTTGCGTACTTGCTCGGATCACAGCCCCCTCTTTGTTTCCTGTGCGCATGAACAAGCGCTATCTCGTCCTCGACCTTTCAGATTCCAAGCAATGTGGCTTAGTCACAGTTCGTTTGAGGAGTTAATTAAGCTTTCCTGGCAAACTCCTATTACGGCCATGGGCTCTTTTTCTTTGGTTATCCGGAAATTAAAAAGGCTGAAATCCGCTATCATAGATTGGAATATTAATGTCTTTGGTGAGCTTAATTCTCGTCTTCTTGCTGCTCGTAATAAGCTGGAGTTGGTTCAGCAGCAATTATCCCTCCATGGTCCGATAAATGATATTCCTCGCAAGGAACTTGAGGCGATCGCGGACTACAATGCTATTCTGAATCAAGAGGCAACTTTTTTGCGTCAAAAGAACCGGGCTGCGTGGTTAAAAGACGGTGATAGAAATTCTGGTTTTTTCCATCGTTCTCTAAAGATTCGCAAAGGTATTCTCAGTATTTCCTCTTTGATAATTGATGGCTCTATCAATCATGATGCAATTCGGATCCGGAATCATATGATTTCTTATTATGAGAATCTGTTCTCACAAACTCAGCCCACGGTTGTCTCGTTCGATGAACTAGATGAGCTTATCCATTGTTCGATTACGGATGAACAAAATCAATTGCTAATCGATATTCCTTCCGAGGATGACATCCGTCATGTTGTTTTCAGTATGTCACCTGATAGTGCTCCTGGACCGGATGGGTTGAGGCGCTTTCTATCAATCTATGTGGCACATTATTGGTGCGGAGGTGTCTTTGGCGATTCGGGCGTTCTTCCTTCATGGTCATTTCCCGGCAGGTATGAACTCTAGTTTTGTCACTCTTATTCCGAAAATCAGAGATGCGTTGCGTATTGAAGATTTCCGCCCTATTGTTCTTGGTAATTTTCTTTATAAGATTATTGCTAAGATTTTAGCCGATCGTTTGGGTCCGATTTTATCGGGGTTGCTCTCCTTTCATCAATTTGGTTTTATTCCGGGGAGACGCATACATGATTGTATTGCCTTAGCCTCTGAAGGAGTTAATAGTCTTGGTCTTCATTGTAGTAAGGGTAATCTGGTGTTGAAGGTTGACATCCGAAAAGCCTTTGATACTCTAAATTGGGACTTTCTTTTGGCGGTTCTCACAAAATATGGTTTCTCTTCTACCTTTGTTGGTTGGATTAATCATATTCTTCACTCGGCAAAGCTCTCGGTTCTGATTAATGGGGCTCCGGAAGGGTACTTTGGCTGTTCTCAGGGAGTTCGTCAAGGGGATCCTCTTTCCCCTCTTCTCTTTTGCATCGCGGAGGAAGTTCTTAGCAAGCTTCTCTCGAAGGCTGCCAATTCAGGGGAGCTCACTCCTTTATTCATTGGACAATCTCTTACTTTTCCTTCTCACCTTCTTTATGCGGATGATGTGATTAGTTTTGCGGAGCTCGCTGCGAATTGTCGGACTATTCTTAGGATACTGGAAAAATATGCTGCTTGGTCGGGACAACACTTCAATCCTCAGAAATCCAGGGCTTATCTTAGTACTTTTCTCACCCGAGTCAGGAAGAACCACTTGTGCAGAATCATGGATATTATCGAGGGTCACCTTCCTTTCACGTATTTGGGAGTTCCACTTTTCCGTGGGGCACCTCGGACTTGTCATTTACAATCCCTTGCAGACTCGATTCTAGCAAAGTTTAGTAAATGGAAGGGCACTTCTCTCTCTATGGCCGGTCGTTTATGTCTTGTTCAATCAGTGATCCGAGGATCTTTTGTACACTCTATGATGGTTTATCGCCTTTGACTCTCTTTGCTTTATGGATGTCGGCATTCGTAATTCTAATTTGTGACTCTTCTAGCGTATGGATCTTTGGCATTAGTAATTTCGTCCAAACCGGAGATACTCAAGAGAGCATCGACTTCTATCTCTTAGGCGTTGTTGTGCTCCAAAGTCCGAGGGTGGTCTTGGTATTCGTTCTCAGTTCTTGCTAATAAGGCGTATCTTTCTCGTCTTGCTTAGGATATTTGATGTGAAGGTTCCATATCTAGATATCTTTCTTGACGTTTCTTTCGGCATGCTTCCTTGCGCTCTTATGTTGCTTCCTCGATTTGGTTTGGATTTAAGGATTGTTTCCCACTTCATTCAATCCAAGTCTAGATGGTTAGCGTGTCAAGGCTCTCACGTTTCGCTTGATGATTGGCTTGGCTCTGATGTGCAGATGTAATTGGTATTCCTATTCATCTTGGCATCACTTGAGTTCCCTATTTCGAGTATTGGACTCGGTGGTTGATTTCTTTTGGATGGGTTCTGTGGCTTTTCCGGATGTTACTCGCGACATTCTCTCCTATCATCCGCTCCATCTGGTTCGATACTCAGATCTGGTGAATCTCTACGGTTCGATTTCTACCAAGCAACTATCACTCTTTTGCGCGTTTCCTTAAGATTGAGGGATCTTGGATATGGGCTCCTTTATCCCACCCGTCGTTCTATCACGCTTGGAAGGCTATTCATGGTGTTCTTCCAACTATTGAGAAAGCAAGGGGCTCTGGTTTTGTTGGTCCTTCGTTGTGTGTTTTTTGCTATGCTGCTATGGATTGCCAAGACCATTTACTGGTCTCTTGTCCGTTCACTTGGACTATCTGGCATACTCTATTTGATCTTTTCCAGGTTCCTTTTCGAGATTGTTTTAGTTTTGGAGAGCTTCTGTTATATTCCATGGGTCAACATTTTAGCTCCCAGATTCTCTCTTTGTGGCGTCTTGCCTTTGTGACGGGCATTTGGGTGCTTGGATCGCTGTAATCGTTGCTTATTTGATGGTGTTCTGCTTCTGCATTCTATTTTGCTTCTGATTTGGAGTCTTGTAGGCGAGGCTAATTCACACCCTCTTGGTTCTATGGCTAATAATCAAGTTGATTTACAAGTCCTTCATTCTTTTCGTATTCAAGGGTGCCCGCCTAAGTCACGAGATATCATTGAGGTCCGATGGTATCCCCCTCTCCCGGGATGGATTAAATGCAACACGGATGGAAGTACTCTTGCCGCTCCTGGCTCCTCTACTGCGGCTGGGGTTTTTAGAGATTCAAATGGTACCGTGATGGGTTGCTTTGTAAATCAGCTGGGTACGCTTTATGCTTTTGAAGCCGAGTTACTTGCGGTTATGATTGGCATTGAATTTGCTCACACCCAGGGCTGGAATAAGATTTGGTTGGAGACAGATTCTACTTATGTAGCGAATTTGCTCTCCGCGGGTACTAACTCGGTCCCTTGGAAATTCCGGAACCGTTGGCTATTGACTCTCTCTCATATGCGTGCCATGGATTTTCGGGTGTCTCATATTTTTCGTGAAGGCAACTCGGTCGCTGATGCTCTCTCAAAGTTGGATCTGGAGGGTTTCTGGACTTCTCCTTTGGATGTCATTCGACCTCACATACAGTGGACATGTACGGTTTACCTTATTATAGGTTTCCAACGCTAACGCCAGCACTCTTTTTCCCACCATGGGTTTTTCCCATCGGGTTTTCCATGACTGGTTTTAACGAGGTTCATGGTTGCAACCATGGATCACCTTGATCCCGGGTTATGTTATTTTGTTTCTTTGTTTGTTTCACTTGTTTCGCGTTGTAACCCGCCTGTGGGTTCCTTTGTAATCTCTACTTTTACGCTTTGTACTCTTTTACTTTTATTAATATATGCTCTATTTATGAAAAAAAAACAGAGAGAGAGAGAGAGGAAGGCTCTCAATGTAGTAATTATGAGGAAGATTATAATGTCCAAAAATTACTTAAAACACTTAAATTAAAGTCTTGGACCTTGTGCTATATTTATAGAGACCATAGCTTATGAAGTGACTCATAAGATGGTGCCAAGTGTATGATTCAGATTTGGACACCAATGCTACCTTGGGCCATAGCCCAATAGTGAACAGTAGTCCAATACCGATTAGTAGGCCTGGGAGGGTAGTTTGGATATTTTCCCTCCGAGAGTACTGTTCCGCCTGTTGGGTCCGTGCAGTCCTTCGGACAGATCTGTCTGCTTGGTTGATCTGCCCTTGGGTAACTCTGGATGTCCGAGCTAAGAGTCTCACGGAAGTATCTCAGTGGTTCCAACATATACGTTTGGTCTTATTGTTAAGGTGGCGTCCGAGTTTATCTCGTCCGGTCCGTTTGGCATCCTTGGACTGACAGTGTGCGGTTCTTGGTGAGACCATGTGACCTCTTGTCAGGTTCGGAAGTTGTGTACCTAGCTAGGTCGGACCAGCTGTAAAGGTGTATTGAGTTGAGCGTACTGGTTAACCCGGATGATTTTCCTTAAGGCGGATTAGCCAAGGTCGGATAAGTACTAAATTGGCTATTTTAGCCTTGATGCGCTTTAGGACACGCTCTATGGCTCCCTTAACGGATTGGACATATATCTGTATCAACATATGTCCCCCTAGTTTCCAAGTATCTTAGTAGAAGATAGTTGTGGAACTATGAGTAAAGGAACAAGTGTGCTTAGGAGCGTGTCCAAATCGTTAAATGTGAGGGAGAAAATCCCTTCTTTTCATGCCAAAAAATCTGTATCCGTGTTTTAGGAAAATAATATATCTCCCCCCCCCCCCCCTTCGTTCTACAGTCCGGGATAGGAAAATCACGGACTGTAGAAGGAAAATGTATTTGTATCCGAGATGTATTGAGGTCCGAGTACGGTTTTAGGATTCAAAGAAGTCGCTTGTGGAAGAGTGTGTATGAAGCAATCCATTGAGCTGGATAATGAAATGGTCCACTTGGGCCGATGAATAGTGATCCAAGAGGTCCAATAAGTCGTCCGTCCAGCCCATGAGTGAGGATCCCGAGATAATTTAATGGGGTATAATGTATTTTCACCACCTATGAACCGACGCGGACGTTGCATTGAAATGATCAACGGCTGGGTTTAAAAGCTAAGTGATGTGACGCTTCGCCTTCCCCAATTATCCCTCTATAAGTAGTTTGCCAGATTTGTCATTGTCACACTTTAGCTGAATCGAATCTAGAGATTTCCTAAGCAATCCAAGCAAATAACTAACTTCGGAGCAAGCAAAGTTTCTAGTGAGTAATCAGATCGTCCGTGCACATCACTGTCGGAGAGCTAGCAAAGTTGCATCGTCCTTCAACCTTTCTCCAGCTACTTTATCAAGTAAGTAAATCTAGTTTTCTCTAAATTTTGAGTAGTTGTTTTTCTTCTTCGGATGCATGCATGCTTTGCTGAATTTCCGTGCTCGTATGCTGTATAGGTAGGGTATTTTTTGCCAAGTAATATGTCGTATGTTGAGTTTTGGTGACTGTAGTATTGCATGCGTTCCGTGTTTGAAATATGGTACCAATTCGTAGATATGACTCGTAGATTTGCCCTGTAAATGTACCATGTATGGTAGAATATAGCGCCAGTAAGCTTGTTGAACTCATGTTATTTTGCCTCGTGTTGTAGATAATAGTGCCAATTGGCACGTAGAATTCCCCTGTGGCATGACCTTGTGTGCCGAGCTATTTGCCAGCAGGTAGAGACAATGACTCATAGGAACACACAATAAAGTAGAGTTTTTTCGAACCACGGGACTTAATAAGATATGTAAACGAACTCTCGGACGACCACAATATCATTTTCTAATCCTTTTCCTTGTGCCCTAGGATGTCCGAGAGCGATAGTCAGAATCAGCACGAAGTTCATGATTATGACGATGGAATAAACCAAGGCTCCGAGTCTGGTGCAGTAACCTCGTCCGTATCAGACCACCCGGAATTGGACATTCCGCAAAACAGACTTCCTGCGAAGGAACGTAACGCGGACGTTGTGGAGGTTGTCTCTTCTGGAGATTAAGATGTTGGGCATGGGGTCCGAGACTCTGTCACTACCCGGAACGAGACTGTGAGAAACGAGACAGATGTCGCGAGAACAAAGGTACCAATCTCGGACCATTGGCAGCGGTGGCATGCCTGCTGACATGAGCGTGCCTCGGACGGAACAAGGAGGTGATACTGATCGTGAGGCAGAGGATATAGAGATGTTCGAGGCTGGGGAGGAGGACTGTGTGGTGATGGAAACTGGTCCGACCAATCCAAGTACATCTGGGAGACCTGAGGGTGGAGAAGAAGAGGAGGAAGAAGAAGAAGGAGAAGATGACGAGGAGGAGGAAGAGGAGGAAGCCCCTCAAGCTGCTCGTCCGCGGGGACGCTCTGGGCGCCGGATCGTTTTGCACCCAGGAGTGCCCGCTTAACATAATCCGCCATCGTCATGGGTCGCGGAAAGCGGACTAAATTTCCCTCGATTCGTCGTCTGTCATTATCGCGGACCCATATGGTGAACTGAACGCGGATGGTTTGCTCCCCACTTATCCGTCCAAGGTAAAGCCTGAGGATATCCCAGAGTGGAGGCGGAAGTGGGAAATTCCCGAGTCCGTCAAGATTATGGTTCCAGAGCCCGGGCACACTTTCTACAATCCACCAGCTGGATATATGTGCGTGCATGAAGCATCTTTCTCCTGTGGGTGGAAGATTCCCATCATGTCCGAATTCAAGCATATCTTGAATCACATCGGGATTGGTCCGAGCCAGGTTATCCCCAAATCCTTGGGAAACCTTATCTGCTTTGCGGTCTTCTATGCGAAGAAGGGGCAAAGTGTAAACTTTGAAAACTTTCGGCAGTTGTTCAATGTAACCTTTAGTCCGGGAAATCCCCTGTTCTATACATTTGTAAATAGAAAATCATACAACTTCATCTCTGACCCCATCTCCTCGCTCAGATCAAAGTGGTGGGAGAAATACATCTTCGTGCGAATGGCTTTGAAGCCTGGAGAGTCCGCGAGGAGACGAGAACAGTGGGGGTTGTCCACAAAATTTTTGAGGGAGAGCATTCCATATTGGCGCCCTCTTCCCAAAAATGTGGCTCCGTGGGTGGCGGAGATCCACAAGAAAAATAAACCACCAACTTATCCGTTCCACGGATTGATTTGTCAGTCGCTACCCTATTTGTGCAGACTGACTGGCGTCGTTGAGGTCGGAGGGAAGACCGACTTCTGTAAGGATTCGTTAGGGTTCATGTTTTCTTTCTGTCTTTTAAGTGTCATATATAATTGTTATATGAGACTGTTGTTCGTAGTTTGACAGATCCGTTGCTGACATCGTTTGTTCCTTTCGCAGCTTACTGATTCGAATATATAATGTCGACCCTCCGTGAAAAGAAGAAGCAACAGAGGGAGCAGCAAGCCCTTGAGCTTGCCACTGGCCAGAGGACCAGGATCATCAACACTTCCGCGGGTTTGCCTATGGCGGACCCCAAAAATGCGGCCCTATTTGTTGCCAAAGAAGTGATGATACAATATTCTAATGTCTCATTTGGTCCTTTTTAGCGGTCTTTGTGAGTCTTTTTCTTTAGTTTGCAGTCTTTTTAGTTCGTTTTTACGCTTTGGTGTTGTGTTTACATTTTGCAGAAATCGATGTCTTTTGAGCTAAATGAGAATAGGCCGCTTAGCATAGCTCGCCGCGGCGAGGGATTCAGTCTGCCACGGCGAGATTTTACGAGCTTGCAACTGGAAATTGAAAGAAGGCTCGCTGCGGCGCGGAAATCGGTCCGCCGCAGCGAGATTTTGCGATAGGCTCCCCTGTTTTGAAGGAAGACGCTGCCATGTAGAATTTCTGTGGATATATAATCGACAAAGGAAGCTCGTGAAACTATTCTTCCGGCCATGTGACGAGACGCGCAAATCCAAAATTTGTTTTCCTTATTAGATTAGAATTTTGATTTTTTTCTTTCAATACTTCTTTTAACCTAATTTTGAGAAAAGCTCCTGGATACACACATTGACATTGAGACATCTTTGGAGCTTGGTTACTCATTGATTTTTATCATCAAGATTATTGGTATTGATTTCTCCATTGCTTGTTCTTTACAATTCGTTCTTTATCTTATCGATTGAATTGTACGTTATTGCATGCGAGTTTATCATCTATGTTTCATATGATTTTTACCATGAATCTCCGTATGCAATCATCAATTATGAGTAGCTAAACACATTTGAATACAGTAGTATGTGAAGATTATGCATATTCGTTCTAGGGTTTATCGATTCACTCATATAGGTTAGTCTCGTATAAAATCTTCGTAAAAACCTTGAATTCGATAAGTCCGTATTAAATTCTCTAAATTGGTCATGTTTAAGGATCGTGAATTGACGACTCACGATTTCTCCAGTATAATATTTTCTAAGAACAATTGGTTGAATCGAATTGATTGATTTGCTGTACAACAACCGTGTGATAAATATGAGTGTTATCCCTAGTTCGAATTAGCATAATTGGATCTCACTACTGTATTCGTCTTTCTCTCATTGTTAATCATAATCTCTGCTTTAGTTAAACTAGTTAGAAGTACAACCAAACCATCAATTCAACTGTTACTCGCAAGTATCTGTTTACTCTCACTACTACGTAGCTTGATTAATTCCCTAGAGATCGATCACGAGTTAGGCTTTAGTCTGCAACTACGACTTAATCTCTAATTGATTTTTTAGAGTATAATTTGAGCTTATCAAGAAGAGAGGCGGAAGAAGGCGGGAGAAGATCTGCAGATCTTGGAGGTGACGACAAGGGCAAAGGTCCTGCGACCCGTAGTGCTACTGCATCGAAGCCACCAACCGCAGTTGCTCCGAGAACGTCTGGGCCTGGTGGTTCTGCTGCATCCGCGCCTCCGTGGGATGTGTTGATGCGGGATGCCATCGTCTCTGGCAAGAAAAGGGGCGCGGCCTCGGATGCTTCTTCTGCATTGAAGAGGCAGCTTTTCTTCGCTGTTCTGCCATTATCCGACCAAGCGGCCCTTGACGCGGAGTATGAACGGAGTCGCAGACTCCCTGAGGTTGAACGGGTCGGAGAGATCTATGAGCTGCATCAAAGGGTAAGTTACTCCCGCATGTTTTCCTTGTTTGATTTCAGCTTTTGGTTAAAAATATAACTTCTGACTGTACGGACTTCTTCTAGCTCGGATGCATGATCAAGGCCATGCAGTGGAAGGCCAGTGAGCAGACCACTATTGAAGAGGACCTGCATAAGGCATTGGCTGCATCAGTGGAGGAGGCGGAGAAGGTTAAGCGGGCGGAGGCCCAATTGAAGAAGAAGGACATGCTCATCGCCAAGCTGAAGGCCAGCTGGGAGCAAGAAAAGTCGGATATGGACTGGCAGAAGAACTTCATTGACGGGTCAATGAAGTCGTTCTTGGAGTCCAAGGATGCCCTCCTCAAAGATCTCCAGTTCGCCCGGCTTGAAGCTGTCAAGGACTTCATGAAGTCGGACTCCTTCAAGTTCTTCATGGCGGATAAAGCCGACGCTCTCCACCTGGAGGGGTTCTCATCCGCCATCGTCCAATTACAAGCAAAGGGGTTGGTGCCTCCGAACTTTGATTGGAAGAGGGAAGGATTGGATCCGTCCGCGGACGCTAGTGGAGTGGAGATTCCAGTGGAAATCGTCCCGGATGAGCGGTTAGCGGCATGTGAGTTCGCAGAGGTGGTCACCGAGGAAGGTGAAATTGATATTAACAACGGCGGACCTTTTCTTCCCAAATGTGTCCCGAAGTCTCTAGGGAAGGTATGCTTCATGCCTTTCCATGACAACATGAACTATTTGAAGAATTGGTACTTCATGCCTTCCCGGATCGTTGGCCGCGACGCGGACTATAACTTGTTCAAAAGCATAAAGGCTTCCTTTGACGCTGTTTCTGAGTCACGTGCGGGCACCTCGACTACCAATCTATCCTCCACCAATCCGCCTGGAACTGATGAAGTCGGCCCAAGCCATCCCCCTCCCCAACTGGAGGGATTTGTGCGCCCAGTTCAAGGAGGTTTGGTAGAACATGAGACCTCGCTACATGAGGTAAAAGACGACCATTTTGGACCAAAGTCCTTTAAGCTTCTACTGAAGGCAGGGTACAATCCTGAGAATGGTCCTCCTCTTAAAGCAAATATATCAGGATCCGCTAGCTCACAAAGGGGTGAAAAAACTCGAGAAGGTCTTGGTTTTCAACAATCTAAACCTATCCGCATCGCCATAAACCGAGCGACATGCAACTACACTGGTGAGTGCGAGAAATGTTCAAATGAGGATGATCCAAATCAGCTGGGAGATAGATTGCCACATGCATCCATCTTTGATAGGTTGGGCTCAACAAACAAGTCGGTGGACCAAAGGTTGGGATCAAAGAGAAGACCTGTGCATCAGAGGTTGGGACCAATGAGAAAACCTGTGCACCAGAGACTGGGACAAATCAGGAAGCCTGTCCACCAAAGGTTGGGATCGGCGAAAGTAAAAGGCATAAAGGGAACCGACGAGTCATGTACCTTACGAAGACCACAAAGCTTGATAAAATCACGTACGGTTCACACTGAAGATGCCGAAGTCTCTTGTGACTAAACCCTCAAGACTAAGTGGGAGGCGATAATTCATGTGAAAGTGCAAGACATTGAAGAAGATGGCAGTGAAGTTCTGACGTCATCATACCACATCAGTCGACAAGACTATGGCGTCATCAAGGAAGATGCAAAGGGTACACAAAGAATTAACCATGCCATCGTTGAATTCTTGAAGCATCATTAGATAGAGTAGGATTAAAAAGAACAAAAAAAAAAGAAAAAAAAAAGAAGAAGAACAAAAACAAAAATGCAGGAGCCCTCAAAACAAAGCAGGGGTGCTTATATTAGAACGCTCCTGACCCGCATGAGCATAAACTGCGAACGGTGACCACCAATGGCATGACATGTGGCTAAACTGTTGGTCTTGTTCCTGGGTATGCTTCATAAGAAACTCCATGGATTTTGTCAAAGCTAACACCATTTGGTCAAGTGAAGGATTACTCACTGTTGGGAGCTGAGAAGGATCTTCTCTTATCTTAGGAGATGACGGCAAAGACCCGTTGTCATCATCATCGGATGTTTCTTCTCCATCTCTTTTGGTGACAGTTTCAGCTAGAGCTTCATAGGCTTTGATAGCCATGGTTTGCGGGTCCTCATCACCCTTGGACTGCGCTTCATCCGAGGTTTGAGAAGAATTAATCGTCTTCCTAGGAGGCATAGTGCTTTACTAGAGATGAGAGGTAGAGAAGTCTGGGGTATGCCCCGTGCAAATCATGTAGCATCTGAATATTTGATGTCTAATGGCACGGATCTGTTGCTAAGTACAATGATTTTTCATTCTGTAATAGTGATGCAAATACAATATGCTTCTTTTGATATATTAATGCTTCTGTCTTCATGTTTTCTTCATCCGTCTCGACATGCATAGTCTTAGTAGTGTGCATAAATATACATCTCGTGCAATCGCGGATCACTTTGAATGACATTTGATATAGGACAATCAAACTATGAACTTGCTGATCTTCAGACTACTCGATAGGCTTAACCTTAGGGTGTTTCCGCAAATGAAGTTTGTCGGATTTGTCGATGAGTGAATACTCGGATGCTTCTATAGGAAAGTTAAAAACATGGGCTCAATATGATCAGCTGGGGTAAGCCCAAATGATCTAATACTGTTTGGCCCTTACGGATGGCCCAAGCCCATCGTCGACGTCAATATTCTTACGTGGCGGACGCTGATTGGTTCGTCCTATCTATAAATACCCGAGTTCCCCACTGCACTTAACGCATAAATCTGATTCTAATCTCCATTTTGTTGAAAATTTCTTGCTTCTTTTTCAAGCTCGGACTGATCTTGCAGTTTGAGCCTAGTGGTCTCAATAGGAAGAAGATTTCTTGACTAGTCTCCCCCTCGAGACTTCCGTCCACTCTTAAATTGGCATGTGTTGTTTTGAGTTTGAGAGTGGCGTGAGTCTAGAGGGATGGATTACTCGAGATTTGTTGTTAGGAAACGTAGATCTTTGGAAAATTTCTGATCTGAGTAAGCTAACGGACAACCCCATCGGTTGTATGCGTGATCCACCCGGTAAGACCTTTTCCTATCCGGGAAGCTGCTGGCAGGTGGGTCGTAGTACGATCAATTGCACTACGATGGTTTAAAGATGGTATATGCATTAAATGTTGTATCGTACAACACGTTAAAGTAACATGAGATAGTGCATCATGTTGTAAGGAAAATTAAATCCTGAATTAGTGTGTATGTTTGTCTAATGTATAATTGATGTTTTACGTATTGGTACAATGTTATATTTAAATATATAGTATATGAGTAGGATTTTATATTTGATTATTGTAGGAAACTACCCTTTTTGAATCATCGGCCTCATAATATACCCTGCGTCAGATCAGTGTTTTGGATTCAAACGAATGGATGTTTTGAAGAATCTTAATGTCCGGAGACTAACTCTTGATTTGTCCGTGTTACAGATACATCCCACTACTCGTTGTCTATGGAAGGATTGATGTTGTTGGTGTGCTGATGGACCCCTTTGCTTGAGAGATCCTTTGGTGAATTTATGGTATATTTCGGAGAATAGGATAGGCTTTTCCGTTGTAGTGTAGATATTGTACGGATCCGTATAGATATATTGGATCGTAATATGTACAAAGTAGATTGTGTGTACCTTTGATTATTTGTACAAACAAGATTGTTGTTAGAGTCTCTTTGTCATGTAAAATTTCGTTTTGAATCGAAAGATGAAAGTTGTATTGATTTGCTGTAAATTCAATTACAACTTGTGGGCTGCATGGCCAATGACAAAAGAGTAACAAAGACAGAACTGACGGAGTTCCACGTAACAAACGGTTTAAACCTAGAATGTCAAAACAACTGACGGAGTTCCGTGTAACAAGCCCTAAGCATAGAACTTTTGAAGGTTCTTGGCATTCCAAGTACGCTTGAGGGGATGTCCGTGTTCGTCCTCTAGTTCATAACTTCCATTCACCCTTGCACCAACGATCTTGTAAGGTCCTTCCCACTGAGGCTTGAGCTTCCCCACATTGCTCAAGATATCAGCTCTGCGGAGCACTAGGTCTCCGACCTGTAAATCTTTAGCTTGAATATTTTTGTTGTAGGCCCGGACTGCAGTTGCTTGATATCTATGGATATTAGCCAATGCCTCGGTCCTCTTCTGTTCTAGCATATCTAGGTCATAGATTCGAGATTCCTGATTGGAAATTATCATGGAATTCTTAGACCCTCATTGTTTCGACTGCAATTTCCACTGGTATGACTGCTTCCGTGCCATAAACCAGAGCAAATGGGGTCTCCCTAGTTGCGATCCGTCTTTGTGGTGAGCCCAGTACACCGTCATCCGCCCAACTATCCTGAGAGGTCCTCAGTCGCTTTTCTAGGATCTTAACAATTGTTTTGTTCGTGGATTCAGCTTGTCCATTAGCCTGTGGATATCCGACAGATGTGAAGCGTTGCTCAATCTTGAAAGAGGCCAACCATTCCTTGAGTCAGTTGCCTGAAAATTGAGCACCATTATCCGAGACAAGAACTCTCGTAAGCCAAAGCGACAAATGATGTTTTTCCAAATGAAGGTCCGCACACGGCTTTCCGTGATAGTGGCCACTGCTTCCGCTTCTACCCATTTGGTGAAATATTCCACAGCTACAATTAAGAATTTCTTCTGTTGAGTGCTTCTTGGGAAAGGTCCGACAATATCAATGCCCCATTGATCAAACGGACATGCTATGACTGACAGAATCATAGGTGTGTCGGACGATGGGGGACATTTGCATAATACTGACAATCAGGGCAATTTCGGGCGAAGCTCGCGGAATACTTATCAATGGTAGGCCAGTAGTAACCTTGTCGGATGATCTTTTGAGTGAGAGTCCGCCCACCAGAATGACTTCCGCAGCTTCCACTGTGAATTTCCTCAAGCAACGTCCTCGCTTCTTGTGGATCCAAACATCTCATATGTGTCCCAGCGAAGGATTTCTTATACAAAACTTTTCCAAGTATGAAATACATGTTTGCTCGGCGTTGTACACTCCTTGACTCCTTCGGATCAGCAGGTAATGATCCGTCCTTGAGGTAACTAAAGATATCAGTCATCCAATTTCTTCCTGTTCCAGTGATCATAATGGTTGGAGTAGGACTCATGACAGATGAGTTCCTAATTGTGAGTAGAATGACTCTCCTTGTATCCAAAGCAGCTGTTGCGGACGCATACTTTGCCAGAGTGTCCGCTCTTTCATTCCATTCCCTATCAAATTTTTCCAGGGTAAACTCTGCGAAGAGACTCACTTCTTGCTTCAGTAGGTCAAGATATTTGATCATTGAAGGGCCTTTTGTGGCGAAAGCACCAGAAAACTGGACTTCAACCAACTGTGAATCCGTGTAAGCTTTGAGTATCCGGACTTGTAGGGACTTGGCTATACGTATTCCGACCAACAGTGCTTCATATTCAGCTCTATTGTTTGTAACCTTGAAGTCCAAGGATATCGCATAGTCGAGTTCCACGCCATCAGGGCTTTTAAGATATATTCCAATGCCTCCCACTCTTCCGGTGGATGAACCATCCACTTCCAATGTCCAAACATCGGTGGGTTGTTCCTTGGTTTGGGATCTTCTAGAAGCTCCTGAATTTTGAACCCTTGTTCCTTCTTCTTATGAGTATCCCGTTCGGAGTTATCAATTTTTGATTCATTTGATATACCATCAAGGAGGAACATGTGGTTAACCCCAGTTTCCTCTCATGATGTAGTCCGAGATTGATTGATAAATTGAGCATCTTCAAGGTTATCTGAGCTTAGCTTTGGCAGAACTGACTTTCGTTTGATCTGCTTGGTAATCAAGCACTCAAATGCCTGTTTATCCGAGACTTTCTCTGACTCTACTTCAGGGTACACCGCTAGGAAGCCAGCAATAACTTGAGCTTTTTTGGTTGTCGGAGCCTGATAGCTAATGTTGTATTCGCTCAGCTCAATTGCCCAATTAGAGAGTCGTCCGGATTGGTCGGGCTTTCCAAGGACCTGTTTCAAAGGTTCCGTAGTTAGGACTACTATCTTATGAGATTTGAAATAGGGCTTTAACCGCCTCGCGGTGTAAACCAAAGCATATGCAAGTTTCTCAATCTTTACATATCTTGTCTCCGCCCCAGCAAGGGATTTACTAAGATAGTAGATTGGGATGTGATCATTAGCTTGGATCCGTACTAGTACAGAACTCATTGCCTCTTCCGTAATTTCTAGGTAGAGGTAGAGTGATTCTCCTTCTACGGGTTTGGAGAGCAGTGGAGGGGCATGGAGGTACTTTTTCAAGTTTTCAAAAGCCTCGGAACACTCTGCAGTCCACTCAAATTTCTCTCCTTTCCGGAGGATTTTGAAGAATGGAAGATTCTTCTCTACGGATCGCGAAATAAAACGACTTAAGGACATGAGGCGTCCAATAAGAGGTTGTACCTCATTGAGGTTCTTCAGATGAGGCAAGTCTAGGATGGATTTTATCTTCTCAGGATTTGCACTTATTCCCCTTTCTGTGACCATGTAGCCTAAGAACTTCCCGCCCTTTACTCCGAAGGTGCACTTTTCAGGATTAAGTTTCATCCCGTACTTCCTAAGGATAGCAAAGCATTTGTTTAATTGCTCTATATGCAGTTCCTCAGTTTTGCTTTTAACGAGCATGTCATCCACGTACACCTCCATGGTCTTGCCGATTTCTTCTTTGAACATTTGATTTACCAGCCGTTGGTAAGTAGCTCCCGCGTTTTTCAATCCAAAGGGCATAACTTTAAAGTAATACACCCCTCCCGCAGCAAAGAAAGTTGTTTTCTTAATATCCTCCTTGGCCAACCAAATCTGGTAAAAGCCTTGATACGCGTCCATAAAACTCAGTAACGCGCATCCGGTCGTGGAATCAACCAATTGGTCAATCCGTGGCAAAGGGTATGGGTCCTTTGGGCAAAACTTATTTAACCTGGTGAAATCATTGCACATCCGCAATTTGCTCGGTGATTTATCAACTAGGACAACATTGCAAACCCAATCGGAATAACGGACCTCTTCGATGTGTCCATCCTTCATGAGCCGGTCAACTTCCGCGGATATGATGGCATCTTTGATCGGACCAAAATCTTTCCTCTTCTGGCGGATATATTTAATTGAGGGGTCCATGTTCAGACGGTGAACAGCGACCCTTGGATCTATCCCCTTGAGGTCGTCAGTACTCCAAGCAAAGACATCGTTGTTGTCTCAGAGACAAGCAATGAGCTTCATCTCCACTTCTGCATCCGTTCCGATTCTAATCTTCTTGTCCGGGCTTCCAACAACAAGTTCAACATCCTTGAGGGTCTCATGAGGTTCGATCCATGCTGTTTTGGGAAACTTGTCCTTCTGACTCCCTATCCTAATGTTGGGATTCTCCTTTTTCTGTGGGAGAATAATCTACGGATCAGAAGTTAGAGAGACTGCCAACACGGGAGCAGATGCTCTTCTGGTAGACATGATGTAACACTCCCAAGCTTCTCGAATGTTTCCTACTTCTTCTCCAATTCCACAGAGAGTTGGAAACTTCATTCTATTATGGAGGGTGGAAGGTATAGCTCGAAGATTGAGCCCTGGACGACCAAAGATGGTATTGTAGTCAAAAGTTCGATCCACCACTATAAAATGGACCATCTGTGTCACTCTCGCAGGATGTGTCCCCAACGATACATGTAGCATGATGCTTCCTAGAGGGCGGACAGTTCCTCCTCCAAACCCTAGTATAGAGGTATTGACTCTCTCATATCGAATTCTTCCCAGGTTCATCAGATCTATTGTTCTTTTGGCAATGATATTCGAGGAACTCCCCGTATCTACCAGGATCTTGTTCACCCGATAAGTTGCTATGGTTAAAGAGACCACCAGTGGAACATCCGGATCATCTATGTCCTCACCTCCTGTCATAGGAGGGGGAATCTCACTGTCATCAAAGGATATAGCGTTGGTTCCACGGATTACCGGAGCAGCATAGGATCTATCATTGTGCCGAAGATTCTGAGCTGTGCTATGGTGTTGATCACTCCACTGTATGGAAGGTTCTCCATTTCAATATCATCATCATACCGGTATTGGAGATGATCTGTCCGAGGTGGATGATTGGTTGGCGGAGGTGGCAAGGATGGCGGATATGGTTGTGGTTCTGCGGTTCTATCTTCCCTTCTCCGTTCCGTCCTATCATGCCTAGAAGGCTCATCCGTATAGACGTGCTCCTTCAACTTTCCCTCTCTTATTAAGTGCTCAACATCAGTTTTCAATTGAATGCAATCGTCCATCTCATGGCCACGACTCATGTGAAACTTGCAATACCCTTTTGCATTCTTGTTCTTCCGATTATTATGAGATGGCTTTGGCCATTGAATATCCAATTTCTTCTCAATAATGGTTGCCAAGATGTCGGATCTTGGTCTATTGAGACGGGTATAATCCGGGTATCTTCTTGGCAGACTCCTTTTCCTATTGAAACATTTATCTCTGTAATCCCTCTTCGGATCAACTTTCCATGGCGTTGCTCTTGCTTCATTGGCTCTTTTCCTCTCTTGGAACCAGCTCTCACTGGAACATTCCTTTGGTACTCCTCTCCGTACATTACCTCTTCACATATGTCATCCAAATGTTTTTAACGTCTCACTTCTTGGCTAGAAATTTTCCTGCGGAGTTCTGCGTTGTAAGTATTAGCATACAGGTGACGGACCCATTCCTTAATACTGTGAGGCTCAACTCGGAGAACCTCCGCATTGAAGCGATCTAGAAAAGTCCTAAGATCCTCATGTTCTCTTTGTATAACTTCTTCCAGGTGTTCCACAGTTCATTTTCTTCTTTTCGATTTTCCAAATCGTCTCAGGAACTTGGAAGAGAGGTCCGCGTAGGATCTTATTAACTTGTTGGCAATGCAGTGTACCAATTCATGGCTGTTCCGAAGAGAGTAGATGAGAAAGTGAGAGCTTTTGTATTATCACCCATCCCTTTGGAATCCATCTTACTATTGTACCTTGTCAAGTGGCCACAGGACAAGTATCTCCGTAATAGTATTCCAAGTTCGGAATCACTTGATCCAAGCTCTTGTTTCCTTCCTTTTCTTTCATGATACTAGTAGCTATCTACTCATGATCCTTTACCAAGCGTCCGAGATTGAGAATCTGGGCTTCCAAGGCTTTTTGTTGAGCACAGATTTCTTTCGCAGTCATCATCTCTCCCGTTCTAGGATGAATTGCTACATCCGCGGGAAGTTCATCTAAGTGAACCAGTGGAATGGTTTCCGCCACGTGATCTCTAGCCCGCAGTGGTATCTGTTGCGGAACTCTAGGTTGCCTATTTCCATCTTCTTGATATGCTCTCTGCCCATTTGGGCTTCCTTCTCGTCGAGCTTGGGAAGCAGAGGCTCTCCTATCTAGGAGATTCCGCAAATCCTCTTGTGGTAGCTGATTCCCCAACCTCTGCTGGATCGGACGTTGTTCGTTCCTTGATAGAGCGGGCTCTGCTTGCCTCGGATTTGCCACTGGCGGAGTGACTTGTTGGGGTTGGACATTGTTTGACCCAAGACAACCTTGTATTATCGTGAGCAGTTGACCAAATTGATTCTCATTTAATCCGAAGTCACTAGTGCGGACTACACGACCATCTGGCATGGTAAAGTGCTGACCTGGAGGAGGACCTTGTGTCCCTGCCGGAGGAACTTCAGCGGCCCCTTCTCCGTGATTTTTAGGCCCAACATTCTCAGGAACATTACGAATTCCACTGGGCGGAATATCTCTTCCCTCATCAGAGGATGGGCTCGCTGTGTGACCGTCGCTCGGGTATCTCCTTCCCTCAGCGTTCCTTTCAGCCACAGTGGCCCTTCGTCCTCTGTTGGGTGGACGTCCGCATGGGCGTGGAGGTGGAGTTCCGACGCCAGCAACACTGGTCCGTGATGTCCGTCTTGTTCGTTCCATCAGCCCAGCTTAAACACGGAACCTTTTGTAAGGTTTCCCACAGACGGTGCCAAATGTTGAGGGGTTGAGCCTCAAACACTAACTAAACTACTACAAGTCCCTAATCTAAGGTCCGCCTCCAACTTGAAGTCTGACCTGGTGACTTGGTCCGAGCCGGGACACCTGAAAAGACTTAGTGGGGGGGAGGGTTATATAGGTAACCCGGTTTGCTAGATGTCAAATCGGAAAGAGACTTTACTCAAGAGAGAGTGGAAGCTAGGCTCTCAATGTAGTAATTATGAGGAAGATTATAATGTCCAAAAATTACTTAAAACACTTAAATTAAAGTCTTGGACCTTGTGCTATATTTATAGAGACCATAGCTTATGAAGTGACTCATAAGATGGTGCTAAGTGTATGATTCAGATTTGGACACCAATGCTACCTTCGGCCCATAGCCCAATAGTGAACAGTAGTCCAGTATCGATTAGTGGGCCTGGGAGGGTAGTTTGGACCTTTTCCCTCCGAGAGTACTGTTCTGCCTGTTGGGTTCGTGTCAGTCCTTCGGACAAATCTGTCTGCTTGGTTGATCTGCCCTTGGGTAACTCTGGATATTCGGGCCAAGAGTCTCACGAAAGTATCTCAGTGGTTTCAACATATACGTTTGGTCTTATAGTTGAGGTGGTGTCCGAGTTTATCTCGTCCGGTCCGTTTGGCATCCTTGGACTGACAGTGTGCGGTTCTTGGTGAGACCATGTGACCTCTTGTCAGGTTCGGAAATCGTGCACCTAGCTAGATCGGACCAGCTGTAAAGGTATATTGACTTGAGCGTACTGGTTGACCCGGATGATTTTCCTTAAGGCGAATTAGTCAAGGTCGGATAAGAACTGAATTGGCTATTTTAGCCTTGATGCGCTCTAGGACACGCTCTATGGCGCCCTTAACGGATTGGACATATATTCGTATCAACAGTTGCCATCATGGGTGGTAATCATTTAATGGGCCTCTAACCCCATTCCCCTCGATGAAATCTCATATAGTCTCTTGAACGGCCATTTATTAATGGATGTGATACTCTCTTTGGATTCTACAATAATCAAACAAGTCAATACTGGTTTTTATAAATTTACTCATGGATTTGACTTTTAAGTCAACAACTCCCATTAAATAAAACTCTTCCAATAGCATTTGAAACTAACACAGTTTTAACTATTAGTGGTATTATTTCCGGATAATAATGTTTCTCAAAATATTGATATAACAAGCATATCATACTTATTTCTAGATTCTCAAGTATGAACTCTAATTTCATAGTTAATCTAGACACAACAATAAGATTTGATATATTTCCTAGTAAATACTAGAAAAATCTCATTATAGAAATATAGCCTCAATTAATCCGAAAATCATATTCATCAGTGCACCAACTCATGCACATCTAGGTATCTCACAGTTAGTTGGATCTCACAACCAGTCTAACTATCTCTTTTCCAATCCTCTTGATTGAAACTATTATAATACACAAGCCAACCAAATAATTTGGACCACAAAATCTGGTCTATCATGTAGACACACAAGTTTTTTCCAAATTTACCGTTTAGGTATTTGTATTAAATCACACAAGTAAACCCATCCAAATAGATTCTTTCATAAAACAAACAAGATTCACATCGTCTTGGTGTATCATAGAAGTTTGTTTTAATGAAATAGAAATCTTTGTATGTCGGAATTTAGATCTCACACATTTTCTCACCATAAATTTGTTCAATCAATAGCTTCTCAAAAGTATTATTGAGCCATTTGATCTCATCTTCCTCTAGAAGATCATTTTGAGACTTGAGAATTAATGATATGAATTTGCAAGTCCATATATTCCTAGTAGGAATAAACTAGAACACTTGATCAACATTTCAAGTTTGCGACCTTAATATGCCCTCTTCATTATCGAAGTCTCCTCCCCCCACATTTCACACCTCAATAGTGACTAATAAGTGCACATGAGAGCGAACATAATATGGCGGTTTTCCTTTCATGTGAAATAATCATAACTATCCTCAATGATATTGTTCACATGCGTCTAGAATTCGTTATCTTCTTCACAAGAGATACATAATCTCTGGCTCCAAACCTTAAGAACATAAAGGTTGATAACAGTTTCACATTTCATAAGCAATTACATCTCTACTAGTAGTAGTATGTAAGTAACAAGTTATGAAAACTCAAAGACTTTACCTCACAATATATAGGCAAACCATAACTCAATTATGGGTGACCCATACATTTCCACACACTCAATTCTTCACATCATTTCCACCACAAATCTCAAAATTTCATTTTATGAAATGCACAGACACAAGTTTAATAAGTGAATGGTAAATCCATGTTTCCCATCCAAGTACGATTAAAACTTGCTTTGTCAATACTTCTCAATAAGTAGACATGGCTAAACACCCATTGAAAAAATAAAATAAAGTAGTTGTAGGCGCCACAATGTTGTTATGAACACGACTTGGTTTTTATTAAAAAATGTTTAACCAAGAAAACTAAATTTAACAAATTTGGAAGAAATACAATTCATTTTTATTTTCCATGGGAAAAAAAAAATTATTTACTACGCTTGACATAGTTGTCAATGACAGTAACATCTGTCCCAATACATAGAACTCAAATACTACAATAAAATAAATTCCATCATCTTTGTTTTAGCAATCGAAGTACATCTACCCACTTCAAGATGAACCCCGTCGGACTCGTAGATCTTTCATATCTCTAGCATATGCACGTTTATCTATTAAATAAGACATAACCACAAGAATCACTTAGTAATCCACCATGTCTTTTTATCCAACTTGTAGACATTGGAGTTCCCATATACTAGAGTTTAAAGTCTATTTGTAAATGTTATAAACATTATCATGTGTGAGCTTAATGGCCTCAATGCCAACTCAATATAATTTATTCAAACACGTATGCAAGTGTGTTATTAAGAAACCATATCTCAAATGGCATCATTGAGTAGATTTTTCACACCCAACTTTCATAGTAAAGGAGTTCACATGAAAATGGTGAAATTGTAACTCAATCACACAATCAACTTACATTTAGTAATTGATTTCATACAAACATCATGAAACTCTATTTCAATCATCATATCATTTTCAAGCAATTCGACAACAACGCTTAATCACACCCATAGACATGGCTACAAGCCATGTGCCAACCAACCATTTAATGGTGCATTTCTTTGTCATATACAACCCCCACATTTGGGTGTATCTCTTTGAAAAAATATGCTCTAAGGATAGCAAGTTACGACCTCAAAGTCGTGACCACTTACAATCGGAACCTCAACGTTCTCGGTTTATTCTCCACGCATTTCACAATGCTTCACATTATAAATTATGAGAACTTAAAGATGTGATAATTTTACTCACTTGAAATCCACAACAATTGAACAATAAGATTTGAAAATTTCAATTCACTAATCATTCTAAGTAAAACAAACTTAGAAACAATACAAGGTGAAATTATCATGACAAGTTACTAACACTTGTGCCAATAAAATAACTTCACAAAACTTAATGCCCACAACAAAAGTAAGGTTAATTTTATTATGGCAATAATTCGTAACAAATATCCAAGTTTAATATTTATCAAAAATATAAAGTACTACCACACAATTTCTATTCTCAAATAATAGAAAAGAGTACCTTTGAAAATTTCTCAAAAAACCACTCTAAGAGATAAAGTACCACACAAATTACTATTCTCAATAATAGAAAAAAGTACTTTCAAAAGCTTCTCAAAAAAAAAAAAAAAAAAAAAAACCACTCCAACACATAACATCATAGCAAAGATGTTTCACATAAATAATGAAAGAACAATATGCAAGATTCATTCACAAACAATGATTCTTTAGATGCTCAAAGTATAGTTACTCTTGGAATGTCAACAAGATACGATCAACCTTCTCATATTAGTCAACACACAATTGATGCTAATTAAAGATGTAAAAAATACTAGAGTAACTCACAAAAAATAATAACTTATTTAACTCTTGAAAGAAAATGAATTGCTCTTCATCTTCCAATTAATTAAAACTTAAGGCACCACTAAGAATCCTCTTTATTATACCAACACAAATAAAGAGCAATAGCCTTGAAAATAAATATTCTTTGATTAATTTGTCAAAATAATGGTATCAAATTAAATCACAAAATTCATATGATAACCCATCTCACACATGATTGATCATCCAATACCAAGCAAGCCAAAGGATACCGATCAAATTTCTCCAACTAAATTAGCTACTAACATAGGATTTAAAAAAGGTGTTAAGGACATTTTATATGAGAAGATCCAATTTAACCAACCTCAGTCAACACAGCATGCTTGTCATTATGCACTTTAAGCCTTCATGCCTTTCATAGTGCTCCTTAACGAAACACGAAGTGAGCAAATAAAACATGATCAACAAAGTCAATTCGGTCAACAAATAAAAAGTTCTGCTTCTCATGGTCTATGATCCCCAAGAAAAATACAGAGAGATGGTAAATAACCATGTAACTCCAAAATGTATAATTTAACATGCCGTGAAAGCACCATCATAAGCCCATGTCTACAAATTTCTTTTCAAATCAAACCATAGAGAAGAAAAGAATTTACTAGAAATTTACCTGTAGGCAATAAGGAACAGATTATGACAAGTGCATTCTCAAGTATTATGCATGACTTATCACGGGAAAAACATAACCACTAACAAGGAATCAAGGAATGTTTGTTACGACTGTAGAAAATTCACTAGCTAGCCCAGAGCTAGTAACCAATTGAACATTCACCGGAGAGGTTGTGCTTAAGACTGTTGTTCCCGGTTGATTTTCCTCCGCGTGACATGCCAACAAAAAGAATATATAAGAATATGATTAGCATATTATACAAATCATATTTATAAATCTCAACAAGAGTAAAAAACAATATTAACAACACTTACGTTCATATTTTAGTAGAAATAAGGCATTGACCAAGTACTATGAATTCGGATTTAATCCTGGACGAGACAGTGGTGTGACCACTTCCCCTTAAGCACAATTTGCCCGCCTTTCTATGCTTCAGGCCTACTTGAGCAATGTGCTCCCAAGGTACAACGTCCAATCACAACTAATTTTGGAAGCAACAAAATTAGTTCCTTCGAACCTTCCAAGTGTTAGAACTCTCTAGCTAGATGTTAAGTGTATGCCTACTATATATGCAAACTCTATCTAATATAATGAGAAAGATGATGCCAATGGATGAGGGAGGAGGAGAAGAATGATTACTCCAAAGTGGTGGAGAGACCACCTTTTATAGCCAAGAAAGGCTACCTCAAAGGTCACAAATTAACCTATGTACTAAAGCCACCATAAAACTTCATTAGAGGTGCAAGACCATGAGTTACAAAATTAATTCATTTTAATTCCGAAAATTAAAGAATTAATTGGTAAAATTGGAGTAATAACATGGGAAAAGTGCAAAAGACTTCTTCTAGAGTATGTATACTCCCAACTTGTACCTCACTAGTTCGAGCCAACTTTTATTCACACCGAGAATTGGTTTTCGCCCATGTATTACATTATCACGTAGCTTGCGCAACCCACTACGTGATCAACTATAAAACATGTCAAAACAAAGGGTGGACGACATATAAAATTTGCTCAAAGATATGTCCTCTTGATATTTCAACTTTAAAGTTAAGTTGCACATTTTATGGCTTTAGAACATATAAATGGTTGCTCAATCAACCAATTCTCCAACATATACCTAGCTGCTTCTCCATTTCATTACAAATTTTCAATTTGAATTTTTTAGATCTAAGCGTTTTTATTTTAACCATTAATTAATCATAATAAACTATAATGATAATTATTTAAGAATATAATAAAAAGATTAAGTAATATTATATACTATATTTTTCTTAAATATTTAATCATTATTATTTAACAGAAATATGTGATAAAAATTAAACTCAGTTCGGGGAAAAAATCAAATTAAAGGGATTTAGTTCTAAATAAAGTCTAAAAGTACCTAGGTAAATCAGGCATACAATTTTGTACTCATGGTTCTAGTCTAAATAATTTTTGTATATATAGTACTGTAATTTTATAAAGAATTATAGAGAAAGTTCCACATCAAGTATGTTTAGATTTAAAATTCTTATAGATGAATTTTTTAAATGACAAATGTATCTATTTATTTTATTGTTTAGCTAGGTCTAATTTTTCCACAATTTGAAAAAAATAAATAATAAACAAAGAGCATACATTATACATTTATACTACCTCCGATTCTGTAACAAGTTGATATTTTTCGGTCAACACCAAAATACTTTTAAACGATAATTGTTAAAATTTTAACAAAATCATATCATAATATTAATCCCTCCATTTCACTAAAGGCTTTCCACTTCGACCGTTTAGCTTAAAACTCCCATTCCTTTGATAGAATCCACTATTTCCACATAATAATTTTGGGTAATTTCATACGGTGCACTTCGATTTGGCCCAATTACATATTTGTCCCATCAATTCAAACTATTACATATAAATTCAAAACTTATTTTTAAGTTGGCCAAATATAAGTTAAATAGAAAAGAAAATTAATTGGAGTTTGTTGTAATCTACAATTTTTATTTTTATTTCAGTCAAGAACTTACTGACCAAAAAAACACGTTAGTACTGCCGATTACAAGATCCAGGCGTCAAAGTCGAATCAGACTGCCATCAACAACAATAAAGGAAACAAGTAGCTAATTTAATAACGGTTTCATTGTTATCCAGTCCACTTTGTGGACTACTTTTTGCATAAGATATATTGATTTGTTGAACACTTTATTGTGGTCCAAAATGTATATATTGATAACATATAGTGGTACATATTGCAACAATAAATGACCCTTGTAGCAACAACAAGTGCATATAACGCAACAACAAGTCGCACATATTGTAACAATAAGTGACGTATATTACAACATTAAGGCCTTGTTTGGTTTGGTTATGCCATATTTTTTCATGGCATATTTTTGGCAAAATTTTACCTAAGAATAGTCTATGCCATATTCATAGCCAAAGCTCAATTTATGTGTTTGGGTTATTTTTTGCAACTTATGGTCAAATTAGGCCACATATTTTGTCCTAAAACTTGGCAACAATCCAACTATCTTCATGCCAACCCAAAATGGTGGGCATCATGGACACCCCAATTATTGACACCTCATCCCAACGGACCAATCACATGGCAGCCCAGAATGCATGCCTCGGTCACTTGCTTCTTCATGCAAGTTTTTTTTTTTAATGCAAACATGCCAAATTCATGCCAAAGATATTAAGAATAGTGGCATAGCCAAACCAAACAACACCTAAGAGAAACTCCAGCAGTGTTGCAACATGGAATTGCAACACTGCTGGACCTCGATTTGGGACTCCAGCAGACTCCCAAATCGAGGCCCAGCGCTGGGATTTTCCTTTTTTTTGTTTTTCATTTCTTTTCTTGTTTTCTTTCTTTTTTTCCTGTTTCTTGTTTCCTTTCCTCTTTTCTTTTTTTCTTTCATCTTTTCTACTTTTATCTTTTTTTATTATTTTTTATTTTTCTTGAATATTTCCATATGATAATAATTATATGTAGCAATAGAAATATATTTATATATTACTTCTCAAATTTAAAATATATATTATTTGAATTTAAAATTACACTTATAGAATGTAGTATTTTAATTGTTGTAATTTTCATTTTTAATTATTGTAATTTTCAATTTCAAGTATTGTAATTTTC
Organism: Plantago major; assembly: GCA_026545765.1. Lineage (NCBI taxonomy): Eukaryota > Viridiplantae > Streptophyta > Magnoliopsida > Lamiales > Plantaginaceae > Plantago > Plantago major. The sequence goes on along the minus strand of CM048839.1, from coordinate 83,575,562 downwards.
AATTTTAAGTATTATAGTTTTTTTAAGTAATGTAATTTTTATTTTCAAGTAATGTATTTTAAAAAAAATTAATGTGATTTTGTTATAATTAATTAACTACATTTAAAATAAATCCAAGAATAAAGTTTAAAAGGAAATGAGAAAAGAAAATGAAATGACTAATTAAGTTTGAAAGAAATGTTAAAAGAAAATAGATTTTACCACTTTGTTGGAGTAGAGAATTGTGAAGGATTCTGAAAGTGAGTGGAATCTTGGCGTGGCGGAGAGAATGGGTTATGAGAGTTAATCATTGGAGATGGCCTTAGTGGCCCATGTTGCAACAATATTCTAGGTGTTGGACTGGATTATGCCTCACTATTTTCCTATCCAAACTACAACTGAGTGATAATAACATGTTTTAAATCACCTAGGAATAGGGGTGGAGTTTTGGTATGGGATACTAGAAAAATTCCGATACCGATTGGAATTGTCCCGAAAATCCAGATCTCAATTGGGATAAATTCCGAATTCTCATATATAATTTTGGGATGGTTTTGGAATTGATTTTGCGTCCCAATTGGGATTTGGGACCCCACATGGGATTTCATAAAATATATATATGGTCTAAGATGACCCATGCTTGTAGCCGAGAGTGGATTAGGTCCATTAACTCTTGGACATACTTGGCATCTAACAGACTAGTAGGAACATATTCAATGAGATGTTTAGTGTTTAGATCACCTATTCACCTTTTTACCCTCCTTAGTCCTCAAGTTCATATAAGCAGCAGGCAACCACATTTTAGGTTTTACAGTTTACACCTCCCGGTCTTTCAGATTAATATATGACTTCTATGTGTGTTGAGTTTGTAAGAGGTTTGGCATGGTTTGCAAGTTTCGCATATCTCGCAGTTAAGGGCTTAGTTGCATGTTCGGTTTTAGAGTCCGCTTTCTACGAAAAGTATGGGATTCCGAAATCCCGCCCGAATCCCAAAGTCCCAATCCCGAAGAATCCCGACTTGATTTGGGATGGGATTGGGACGTGAAAATTTTGTTCCAATCCCGAATTCTCGATCCCGAAATCCCAAAGCCCCAAATATCCCGCCCGACCCAGCCCTACCTAGCAAGTGAATTGGCAACTTTCAGCAGCTTAATTCTCCAGCCTCTCTTTGTACCTATGTTTTAAAAGCCGGAACCGGAGGTTGAGCCAGCCACCCTCAAAAAAAGGTTCAACCAGGTCGGACCGGTTCACCCGGATAGAGCCGGTATGACGTCATTTTAATATATATATATATATATACCCTAAATTATTGATATTAAATTAAAAGGTTCCAAACATAGATAGATCATAAACATAAACATAAAAAGTCACAACTTCAAATCATCATAAAAATGACATCAAGCCATCAAGTCATACACATTACAATCATAAAAGTCTACAAGCAATTAATGAGATAATAGAGTTCCAAATATCAAACTCAACAATAATACGAGAGTTCAACATCATCGTTCTCATTTGTTGTAACATTTTCCGCATTTCCTAAATACAAAACATATAGATTATATAATGACCAACAAAATGAATAACTAATAAATAGAACAAACATGAATTTTATGTTTGATTTGCATTATAAAGTATAAACCCAATAGAAAACTCAAAATATACATAACAATTAACAATAAAATATATTTAATTTATATAGTTCAAGAATAAAAAATACAGGCACAAAGAAAAAAAAGGACATCTTTTTTTTTTATTCTAGTCGAGTCGTGAGGGTCTGGGGCTTTTATTTTTTTTAAAATTAAAATTGCTTTTGCAAAAACCTTTTTCCTAAGTTCATTTTGACGGGGTTTAGTTGGAAAAAAAAAAAAAGCCCAACCGACCCAACCCGGTTCCGGGTCACCGGTCCAACCCGGTTTTGGGCCGAGTTTGCCGGTTTTTGGGGCAGCGGCTCAATACCGGTTTTTTAGCCCTATTTGGGCCGGCCAAGACCGGTTTAGCGGTCCGACCCGAATTTTAAAACATAGCTTTGTACACTTTATGGACAGTCTCTCCCTATTCTAACTAGACCCAACCAAATTGAACTGAAAACTGAACCGAATATACGCTTACGGTTGGACAATCGTAACCGACTGTTACGGTTTTGGTTGCGGTTTATGTTTTTTTTCCTAACAATCATTTGTGGGCCTAACCAGCGATTGTTCCAACCGCCGGTTAACTGCTAAACCGGTGGTTAAAAGTTTTTTAAAAAATTCTCAATTCTTTGAACCAAGTAAATAACATTTATAATAAATGTTTAATAAAAAAAGGGCCTTAAACATTTAGTAAAAATTTTAATACTTTAAATTTTGAACTTTTTAGTAAGTGTGTAAACCCCTTTTCGTTTATGCAAGATTATTTGGCCAAGTATTTATCAAGTAAGTATGTGTAATAAATAAATTAACACATTTTTATTTTATTTTTTAAAACAATTTGGCGATTCAAAATTTAGCAAAATATGTCGAGCTATCACATGCTGGTTTTAGACCCCAACTCGCGCATACCCAAATAATGGAGCACATACGACATTTCTTTGGAAATGAAAAGTTTTAGTGGAACGCTCAAAACGAAAAAATTGAAAGAATTCTTTGGAATGCAGAGAGTATTTGGTTAAAATAATTAGCTGCGTGAAACCCTGAAAAATTGAATATTGTAAAGTAGTATACTAAATGGTATCCAAATTTTATAGCTTCAAACGTTTTTTGTTAACAATCCAGCATGGATTTTGTGCTAAGAAATGGGCTTAGCATAATCCAACTCAAGAGGTACCATTAAGAAGTCCAACATTTTGAAGCCCAATTCCAAATGGCCAATTCTGGGCCAAACACCTAACCTGCCGAAATGGAGTCCAAGGTCACCAAAGGCAACAAAAAACCAACCAAAGTCACAAGCCGGTACCATATCAATCGGTTTGATTCATAAAACGGCCTGAGACTTTTACACACAATTTTCGTCCCTAAAATGTCTGAAATGCCCCCTTATTTATTTATCTACTCTCCATGCCTCTCTTCATTTTCTTCATTCACCCCACTCTCTTCATTCAGATCCGCCCCGCCTCCACCCACCCACCACCGCACCACCATACGCCTCCACCCACCCACCATCGTACCACCATACGCCTCCACCCACCAACACCGCACCACAACACTTCCACCACCCAAGAGCCTCTACTTCAGACCACCGCCTCCACCTACCGTCCACCGCCAGTGCTCCACCTCCCTCCACCAGGCAACCACACTAGTTGCCTCCCCCTCCATCGATCTGTTACCCCACCACCAACGTTTATGCCACCAGATTTGCCATCGCCCACCACCATCCAGCCTCCACACACCACAAAAAATTAGGGTTTTCTAATTCATCAAGATCTGGGAAGATCCGTTCAAGATCCTTCAAGATCCGTCCAATCATCAAGATATTTCAAGATCTCGTCCAAATCTGCCTACATCCACTCAAGATCTTGCCCCTCAACTCTCCTCCGTGGCCAGATCTCCGACTTTCACCACCAAGATCCTTCAAGATCTCGTCCAGATCCGCCCAGATGTCCGACTTTCAACACCACCGACGAAAATGGCCTCTCAGCTGCACCTTCGAAATTTCACAAACATATTTTTTTCTTTTAGTTTTTCTATTTTTTCCATATTTTGTTTATTTTCGTTTTATTAAATTTTCTGCTTGTTGATATTCTCAGACATTAATCCACTAATACGATCCATCAGACAGAACTCTACTAATACAATGGATCAGACATTTCAACTCCACTAGTACAAATGGATCGTTCCCATAACTCTATTAATACTGATTTGACGGACTCATCAGTATTAATAAAGAACATGAATACAATGATCAGACATTGTACTATATATACATTCATTTGTATTAGTAGAGTTTACTAATACATCCTCATCAGACATGGATCAGACATTACCAGATCAGTATAGTGGATCAGATATTACTGATCAGACTGTATTAGTGTACTCTACTAATAAAGTCTATACTCTATACATTCAAACAAATATGTAACAACTTAAAAGAATAACATTTAAACTGGAAAAAAAATCCGAATACAAATTAAGTGGAAAAACCAAACTAAAAATTTTAAGAGGTGAAATGATATTAAAAATTATTTTTGAAAGTGTAAATTCATTTTTAACCATCCGAGGGGTATAAGCGTCCATTCATGTGGGGTGTAAAGGCACTTGGCCTTTTTTTTATACTTGTAATTTACTGTTGGCTTCTTTTCTAAATTTATAGGTTAATTTGGTCTTTCACGGAAGTTTTCCCCTTGTAAACATGGTGCATCATTTTTGTTCCTATCTAACAATAAAAGTTTAGGACGAAAATCAAAAATCAATAACAAAATGATCAAATAGTCAACGTGAGTTTCCTACGCGGTACCCCCATAACGACCTGGATTTTTTAGAGATGTTTCTCTTCTTTCTCATTTTCTAATTAATTTGGTGGTCGGGCCATTTTGTTATAAAAGTTTTGTAGCATCTAGCCATTGGACCAATGTATAATACTTCTAGAATTTTTTATGGACTTATATGTATTTAAAGAGTAAGTCTCTTGAGAGACGATATCTAAATAATTTATTTAGAGATGGACCTATATTGTCAAGAAAATCATCGATGTTATTAATCAAAACATCTATGTTCTCAACATTGGTATTTTTTCATATTACAACAAGACTTATTTTATTAAGAACATGTACGTTTTAATTAGTAACATATATGATTTTATTGATAACATAGGTCGTCAATATATAGAGATATTTAAAATATGGCGCTGTTTTTGAAATACTAGTCATTGGTTGATTTTTTTCTTCTTTTGCTTCCTAATTCCACTATTTCTTCTTTCGTCGGTTACGACTTTATCTAGTTAAGGTTTTGGAGTAGTTCATGAGTCTGGTGGAAGAGAAAATTTTGGTGTAAAGTGTAAAGGGGGAACTATTGTGTGGAAGACACATTTCAATTTGACCTCTGCGAGTAGGACCGAGCAGCGGGACAAACCCGTCCGGAATAGACCGGATTGAAAATGGTCAGGCTTGGAAGACCCGAAGCCCAGACCTGTTTGTTGCAGGTCCAGTCCGACCCGGCCCGGAATATTACGGTCCGGACCGGGGTACCCGAAAAATGAAAGGAAAAAAAAATTACTGAATAAAAAAGAAATAAAAGCATCTACCAATATACTAGTAACACACCTCAATCAGACCCACGAGTACAAAATGTACCCATTTCTTAATGTTTATCATACCCTACGACAAGAAAACAATGGAGAAAGAGAAAAGAAGCAAGATGGGAAATAAACTACAACAACATTGACTACAAAAGGTAACACAACTTCCTCTATTCTAACTTGACCCAAGTAGGGATCTTGATCTTTACATAAACTTTCAGATCTGGATCGTATCCCTAAAAAATGGGTGGTGGGCGGTCAGTGGTGGCACGGTGGTAGGATGAGCTGATGTAGAAAAGTGAGATGAGATGAGATGAGATGAGATGAGATGCTGCTCTCTACTAGAAAGAAGGGATTTCTACGAAACAGTCTAATGTGCCATAACTTTTTACGGAAACAACACCCATCCATTTGCAGTTACCAAATGGTATACCTGGTTACCAATAGGTCCAACTTTTCAAAAACGAATGGCGGCGTGGTCAATTTATATCATAGGGGTATATAATTCCTTGACTTAACAGTTTCAGTCCCTATCACGTGACCACCTTCCGGTCCATAAACGAATTATAATAAATAGTGGGCACCCAATCCAATTATGATAAACTATATGGCGCTACTACACGCATTTCCACATAAAACGCCAATGGCTTCAACATCTCATAGTTTTTGGCTTTCAGCTCACACCAAATTACTTACCGTACCTGACAATGGCAGCCGCTGATGGTGCAAGCACCGTTCTTGTAATTTCGGGGCTCAAAACCAACGTTGTTCTTCAGGCTAGAGATATCACCACATTCGACGACTTAGTCGGAATTACAAGAGGTAAATTCCATGATCTATCGTTGTCGGATCCACTGTTGTCCACTTACAATGTTGGTACTTTTGTGAACGATTGCAGAGCTCATTCTCAATACTTTTCTTCCGGTGCCGAAAACGGCTTCTCACGAGGTTGCAACACAGTGCTTGTCATTGCGGCGAGACAAATCAACGTGGTTCTTCAAGATGTGGGCAATCTCGGCGATTTAGTCTCACTCACCAAAGGTAAATTCCCTGACCTCAGCTTGCCGGATCCCCTGTTCTTCACTTACAGCGTGGGTAGCTTTATTAATTGTTTGATGAGGATTATGATTCGTTGATTGCACGAGCGCTAGGCGTCGAGGGAGGTGGAAGATCTGGAGGAGCCGCATAGGGTTTAACCTAGAGGCTGCCATGGGAGAGAGAAAGAGAAGAGTAACTAATTCAGGCTATCGGTTGTTCAACATCTGTACCATAAACATTGGTGAACAGAACTTGGTCACAAGCTGGATGTGAATTCTTTATAAATTAGTTTAGTATAGATTCATGCCAATTAGAATGACAAGCAAAGTTCAGATGGTCTAAGAATATATTTCATAGTCCTTAATTTGCCTATATTTTGCATTCACTTTTTTTTTTTTTTTGGGCTTAGTTACCGCTTAATTTTGATGATACTGCTTCTAATTCACAATTTTGTTTTTGTTGGTCTCTGTAATTATTTGGGCTATACTGCTAATCACAGTTTGCCTATGCAGTTTGGATGAAAAAATTATGTTAGCGATTTAATCACTATAATGCCCGGGTACTAAAAAAAAGTAGTGTCTAACAATGACCAATTGACCATGCCTGCACATATAATGTCTGGGTACTATAAAGTTAATGTTCAGGTACTAAAAAGGAGTAATGTCGAACAATGTAAAGTTCACACATATAATGCCCATGTACTATAAAGTTAATGTTCGGGTACTAAAAAAGAGTAATGCCCAACAATGTAAAGCCTGCACATATAATGCCCCAACACTATAAAGATAATGCCCGGATTAAAAAGAGTAGTCTACTATAAAGTTAATGCCTTAAGATCTTATAAAGATAATGCCCAAGATTATAAAGTTAATGACGCAAGATTATAAAAGATAATGCCCAAGACTAAAAAAAGAGTAGTGCCCATATACTATAAGGTCAATGCCCGGGTACTATAAAGTTAATGCCTGGGTACCATAAATATAATGCCCGGATACTAAAAAAGAGTAGTGCCCAGTTACTATAAAGTTAATGCCTAGGTACTATAAAGTTAATGTACGGGTACTAAAAAAGAGTAATGCCCAACAATGTAAAGCCCGCACATACAATGCCCCAACACTATAAATATAATGTCCGGGTACTAAAAAAGAGTAGTGCCCGGGTACTATAAAGTTAATGTCCGGGTATTAAAAAAGAGTAATGTCCAACAATGTAAATCTCGCACATATATAATGCCCCGACAATATAAAATTTAAACATCCAACACCACTAAGTTGCGAGACAGTGTAGCACGAGTACCATACACAATGCAGTTCGACACAAGTATGGTCGGAACAGCTAGGTATGCAGCTCCCATTGAAATATGGCCCTCACAGTGCGTGGATACATGTGTGTGAGACCTCAATAGGTGTGACACCTATAGTATTTAGTTAGGTTCAACACCCAACCAGTAAAGCAATAAAGCAAGATTAACATTAAAAAAAAAAATTAAACTAAGGCAACCTATAGTACTACAAAGTTAATGTCCAGGTACTAAAAAAGAGTAATGCCCAATAATATAAAGTCCGCACATATAATGCCCCGACACTATAAATCTAATGCCCGAGGTACTAAAAAAGTGTAGTACCCAAATACTATAAATTTAATGTCTGGGTACTGTAAATTCAATGTCCTGATACTAAAAAAAGAATAATGCCCAACAATGAAAATTCCGCACATATAATGCCTCGACACTATAAAGATAATGCTCAGTTACTAAAAAAAGAGTAGTGCCAGGTACTGTAATTTAAGGTGATGAAAGAATTTAAAGTTAAAACAAGAAAACACTCGTGGACGCCGTTGCCGTTCCGATATCATCGTACAAGAGGGTTTAAAGTAAAGGCTTCAGCCACAATTCTGGTGTTTCAAAAAAGGCTCATGTTTTTTTGATGCCATTTAAAAAAAAAAAAAAGGATTAAGGTTGAATTTGCAATTTACCAGGCTATATGTTTCGCCTAGTTCCAGAAAGTCACGTGATGGGCAAAAGTAGGGGTATTAGAGGTATTTCACGGGTATTTTAGACTGATTGGTAGGAAAAAAATTTCAGGTATTGATCCTGTAAATGCAAGGTCATTCTTAGACTGTCTTGTAGCCCTCCCCTAGAAAGAAGTGAGGAGTGAATTAGGTTTATAGATATAAAATATACACATGAGACTTTAAAAGAACGTATATAAATATTGTTCTAATTGTTGTGCAAACAAACCGCCCCGACCGACCCGGGAGCACAAACCTTCCACATCTCACTTGCACCTGCCGATTAATTTTTTTTTAAAATTTACGCGGGTTAAATTTTTTTAAATCCGCCAATTGATGGGTGGGTGGTGGTTTGGTTGGGTGCAAACCGCAAACCCACCCGTCATATTGTTGACATAATAAAAAATGTATATATGTTAAATAAATTAATCGTCACTTAAATGAATAGATATGAATATATAATAGATTAATAGTAGTAAAACTTGGTTATTTCATATATAAACTAAGAAACTACCAATGTAAAAATGAAACTTCATCATTTTGCTAGCTTTCAAAATGTTTTGTTAATTTGATGGATCATAATATATCTTAGTTGATGTAGTAATTCACCCGCCAATCTGCCCACCAACCCACCCGCCATTGTTATCACCCGAACCGTCGCGGGTCGGACAAAACACCCGCCCGCGCTCACCCCTAATTTTAATCAGTATATTCCGGGTCACTCCGGTCCAACCTGGGAAAAACCGGATTTTGACCGTCCTACCAAGCACTAATTTTAGAACAGAGACCAAACTGGGCCAATTTATCGGTCTATTCAAGTAAAATTGGTTCGCCATTTGTGCTCAAATTTCACCGTGAGAATGTACAATCTGAAGGTATATATGTCCTAGAGATAATCATATTGGGGACAAATATACTTATTAACATTCAATATTTGCATATAATTGTTATATGTAATTATAATGTATATATGGACATATACATATATTGTCATTACAGTGTTTAAATGTTTATTGTCTGTTTGTTTGCATTCATTTATACGCGTGTTTCCATGAGTTTAATGTTGTCACTAAGAATGTGAGATCTTGAGTGATACATCATAAGCTCTTAAATCGCCCCAATCAATGATCATCGGGAATGGGATATCGATGGTGCATAATATCATTGGGATATTGAAGATTGGCATGTGGTCTGCATCATGTCCTTAGATGGATGTGGTGGTTCTCAACTACGAATAACTCGATTATTCATGATGGACACATGGGCACTTTAGAGAATGTTGGTATACCCTAACGGGAAACCATTTGGTGTATTCTATTTATGTGTCTATGGAAGTATTGGCATGTAGGGTGATGTAATAGTCCTTTGACTTGAGGTCAATACGACTTCATGTGTGAATTGATGTACTTTGGTCACGACCAACGCTTGCACTCCTGAGGGGTAGATACGGCGTGTGTTGGGTACATCATGGAGCATATGGAAGTCGTAGTTGAGCCAAGATAGAATTCATTACTCGTAATATAATTTGAGAGAATACTTTACTTCTCATATTTAGTTGATCGTTAGTCACTGGCCAGTGCATTGGACATGTATTCGAAATAGTGTTCGAATATGTCAAAGATCAACTAATACGATTGACAGGCACAATATCAAGTTCTAGACTTAATCGACTATTCGTGAATGAAGGAACCGTATCATCATTAGCTCTACACTTTAGGGAGTTTGTATAAGTCCTCACAAACGTCCTTATATATCAAGAATGTCCAGTGAATCGTCTAGGAGTTCGTCCGAACCTTAATTTAATTAGTGCTAAGGCCCTAAGGGTCACACAATAGTAATTGCTGCATGAATCGTATGTTGGAATTAATTAAATGTTAATTGGATTGAACATTTAATTTAATTGAATATCTAATTGGATTATGGTTATTTAATTTATATTATGAAGGATTTTCTATTTGATAGAAAGTAATTAAATGTTAATTGGATTAAACATTTAATTGAATTAAATATATTATTGGATTAAATATATATTTAATGGAGAATTTTCTATTTGATAGAAAATATTTGGCTTTATGGCATTCCAGTACGCATATGGGCTGAAAATTGGTACTGGCCCATTACCCATTTTGTCACATGGAAATAGCTACGTTTCGTAGGTTTCTAATTGCAAATAGGGTCTGTACATGGTTCAGACAAAAGGAGCCACAAAACTGACAGAGCACACAAAAAAATGTGCCCAGGCTCCTTTTCAGAATTCAAAAAATCCATATATGAGCTTGCCACATTAACCATCGCCACATTCATATCAACACCTTCATCCCACTCACACCCCTAATCGGAAAAACCCTGCCGAGAAAAAATGGAAAACAACTGTTCAGAAGTTGCAATCTCACTCGTCTGCAAAAATGGAAAACAACTGTTCATAACAACATGCTTTTGCCATGAAAATGTCTGGGATGTGGGGTGCATGATTAAAAACTACTCCATATTGTTACCTATAGGGGGCCTGCATCGTTCAACTTTAACCGGCAACGGTATTTCTATGTCATCCTCTGTTTCATAATCTTCATCCTTCTCAATAAGATCATCGTCTACTTGTGTTTAACACGAGAATCACCATACAAAATACACAACAGAAATTCAATTCTACAATAATGGCATGATTGTGGGGATCAATGAACATTTTGACAATTGGAAACAAGAGTTTTAACGTCATTTTCAGGGGAATACTGCAAAAAAATAGCCTCAACATGCAACTCCATTTCTAACCACAGCCAATAAGAAAAAGGAAACAAATTACGGAACATATATATGAACTGAACACATGGGGGAAATCCAACACAAATTAATGAAAGGAAGGCATTAGGCTCGATTCAAAACCAGATGGCAGGCGAGAAGGGCCAGCCGCAACATGCCCACCGGCGAATTTTTGTCCGTTGCAAGCTGGGTTTGCTACGGCCTCAAATTTCATCGTCCACTCGCTTGAAACGGACCGCACTGTAAATGAAATAGATTAAATTCAGCTCAATTGGAAGCCCCTAATTGATTTCGGAGTCGGTGGGGGTTAGTGAACAGAAGGATAACATTCATACCTCCGCTAGCATCTGGCGAGCGTCCACGGTGATTGCGTCGGAGGCTGGGGATTTCAATATCCTCGTCGGAATCCATGTCGAATTTTGGGAGAATCTGCAATTCACTATGTGGCAACTCTGTCTTAAGAATACCAACCAAAACCTGTAGGCAAGTAATTGGAGGGAATGGATGAATTTTTTAAAAAATGTTTATTGGGTTTAATCGAGAAGCATTAATGGCAGGAAGCAACGTCTGCCGATGTCAGCTAATAGCTAACAACTACTTATGGGCTATATAGAATAAGTTTTACTAGGCCCAGGAGCCCAACACAAATTATTTAGAATGTAATGGGCAAGTACCATTTTTCGGCCAAAATGCGTACTGGGATGTAGCTGCCTCGAAAATATTTAATTAATTGTAATTGGATTTATTTGGACTTAATTAGTTATTTATAAGATAGTGAACTTGGACGGATTTTGAATCAAAGTCCAAAACCAAAAGGAACACAAAAGAAGAAGAGGTGATGGGTCAATGTTGGCCCAAAGAATAAGTTCTGCGCAGCCGCCACGTGAAGAAAAAAAAAGGGCAAAGGTTCTTTTCTTGGTCGCCAATTCTTGCCTTTTCTTCTTGGTTCTTTGTTTTGGTATTTTTCCTTTTAAAGGTCCACTGACATCTTATAAATAGACCCACCCCCTTCATAATTCAAACACCAGAATTCATTAGATGAATTCACAGTAGAGAATTCACAATAGAATTCAATTAATGAAGTCTCTCAAGATTTCCAATAATTCTTATAAATATTTTATGTAGAATTTCTCTTAGAAGAATATTCTAGCAAATCTTCGAAGGAAAATCCAACAATAGGCGAGATTGTGCTCAGGTGCTTTTGGTGCTCAATTGCTGTGTAACAACTAAGGTCGACCGCTTATACAAACAACCGGAGCTAGGGTTTCGTTGTTCAATGTATCAGGATCCATGAAGCTTAATCTGCCGCCATAGCAAGTAAGTTTTCGTTTTATATGTTATTGCAATTATAAGTATCTGTATAGCTTATCAGTTATTCATTGTTGATGAAAATTTTAACTTTCCGTTGCGTTACCTTAGAGGTTATTTTCCGTAAAAATCCAACACAATCAGTGTCATGTGCATATTTTTTATCATTAGAATGAAGAAGAGGAGAAAGTAGAATGGGAGGAGGATCAAGCAGAATCAAGGCTTCAAAAATACAAAAAATGCAAACATGCTACTTATAACCTGATTGAATCAAACCAATCAGTTCACAAAAATAGAGGAGTGCCAACAAGTTACTAAGATAAATGATTGATTCAAACCAGCAAGAATCAATTCTTGAAGAAGAGTATAACAACATAAATATGCTATGTGTGGCCCTACTTGTTGAGGCATTAATTAGGAAGTAGGATAGTATGAAAATATGATAGACACGAATAAATGAAAATTGTATAATCTTTTAGAATAGTAAAGATAAAATGTATGAAATAAAAAATTGTAAAGATTTTGAAAAAAAATTAATTTTGATATTTTGAGGGAAATACACACTTTGTTCCCGCTCATACACTATGAAAGCCTGCCCAACTATGCTTGACACTGCAATTCAATTCTCAGGCAATGAAGGAAAGGTAACTTCGTTGAAGAAGAAGAAGAAGGAGAAACGATGATGAGAATATGTGACCTGATCCACCAAGCCCAGCCACTCACCGCCGCCTCATCTCTCATCCCCAGCCCTTCAATCTCACCTCACCCAATACACAACCCCTCCAATTCTCCGGTTAACCCTAACCCTAATCCCGATATCCTAAAATCCCTCATTTCTCCATACCCCCTTATCGGAACCCTAACCCTACCCTCTTTTCCTACTAATTCTACCACCACTACTTGCACCTGCTTCCGCTTCTCTGATGGCACGGCTACAGTTTGCTGCTACGTTCTGGATGGACTTCATCCCACCATGGTCGGTCAGAAGGTTAGGGTCCTTGCTTGGAACTTTATTCCGATGAAATGTGGGAAAGATGGCTTTTTGGAAATTATTAGGTGGGATTTAGCGCAACCTACAACTCAGAGTTCCTGTTCTCTGTCTCGATTTAGCTCGTTTTGCTGTACTTCTGGTGTTTGTCACACTGACTGCGACCGTAAGGCTAAGTCGTTTGTTTTCGGTGTGGTGGAGTCGGTTAGCCCTGTGTCTGTGGTTCCTTGTTCTAGTAGAGAAAGTAATGCGGTGAATATTAGTGGTTTTCTCGTTAATGTACGTGTTTGTGAATGTGAGTTCTGTAGTTCTAAGTCTTTTGTGTCAGAATTGGGAAATCTTAAGGAGGGAAATGTTGGAGATCATTGTTTTGATAAGACGGCCATAGTCTATTTTTGTGGATCGACTTCATCCTGGCATCCGATAGTATCAACGTTGATTGGTAAAGTTGTTTTGATTTTGAGTCTGAAGAAGAAATTGGTCTTTATTGGGAAAGATCAACCTCAGTTGATGTATGTGGCAGGGGATAGTGTATCACTGCATGTTATTAAGATGTTCAAGGCGCAAAATGGAGTTTGCCATGATGGAATTGGAGGGAAAGGCAGATGTGTTAGCTATACAGGGGTCATTACTGGTATTTACATGCAGGGTATGGTTGTTGAGCTGGATCAGGACGTAATGCTAGTGGTAACAGATCAGTACCTCTGTGTGCTACACTGCATGAGAGTTGGAGCTATTGTATGTTGAATTTGCTTCTTTGTTCTGTTTCACTATATCGAATCATGATTTTTTACGTTTAGTTTAGAATCCCACATGACCTGCTTGACATGCTTAAACGGATGACTCTTTTAGGTGACTCTGAAAAATGTTCACTTTGTGGATCCAAAGTTTATGTGGGGTAAAATGTTGATACTTGGTGCTTGCTGTCAAACAAGCATGTTCGTGGAGTCATTCTCCCCATTGAAAACCGGGTCGGAACTTCTGTACACATTATTTTTTCCTACTCAACCCTTAGTTCATCTGTATGAGTATTCATGTTTAAGTGCCATATGCTACAGGTGTTATTGCAGATCATACCCCCCAAGCCTTCTCCAGAAGTTCATTGATTCCTTGTCATTTTCAGCAAGATTATGGTAAACGATTATCCATTCAACTCCACTTCCCTTCATATACCTAATTGACCCTTTTTTGCACTTTTGTGTACCAGGGTATTGCTTGTTATCTCATGCTTTAAGAGAAAGTTTGTCGGCCGTTTTTCTGATACGGAGATTTTGGGTTCAAAACATGTAAGTAATTCAACTGCAATCTTTAATTAATTAAAATTGTTTTCGAAAAGTTCATTTCCTTTTAGTTGTGAAAAAGTTATCCTAAGTTGACGTGGATTATTACAAGGTGCTCTCAGAAGGAAGGGATGGTTCAAAAGTATGCTGGTTCATATCTACCGTCTTCGGCTTTTCGGTTGCGAGTAAGTTTTCTGATTCTTGTTCAGACATTCGATGCATGTTTCAATTTCTTGTTGCATATTAACCTGTAAACATCTGTCTGGTAGCATGGTGTCCTGTCGGAGTTCTGCAAGCATGATTCGTGTAGTGATGTTGAGGAGGGACAATATCGTCTCTTGAGATTAGTGAGTTTTTGTTGTGTTTTACAACAATATTTTCACATCGGTTCTTTCCGATGTTTTTAGCTTCTGACAAAGCAATTGAAGACATCCGTGTTGCGCAGGTGCTACCTATTGCTAATCTGATAAGTTATTGTGATTCTTCATGGAAAAGAAGTCTCAATGACTCACTACACAACCTCGATTTTGTTGGTGGTATCGATCACAGAAAGCCTCTATTCTGTGATGGGATATTTTATGAACAATCCACTCGAAAGGTCTTGCATACTGAGGAAATTGGTGTTCTTGTGCTTGGAACTCTGAAGGTCAGAACAAATCTCTCTCTTACCTATCTTATCACCACCACACTGCTCTCAGCTTTTGATGTTGTGTATGTTAAATGCAAATCAATTTTCAGTGCTACAAATATTACTGCCTCCGTTTTTTTGAGCTTTACATTCAGTCAATTGTTTTCATGTTTGACTTGCATATTACTCTTGGAAGACAGGACATAAAATATTGTAAATAACTAAATATTATATTAAGAAACTATAGTTTATGAACTTTAAATAGTACTTTTGTCCCGCTATTGAATACCCATAACTTTTGTTGGTGTATGTAAGGAATATGAATAAATAATACTCCCTCCGTACCAATCTTAACTTCCCACTTTCCTTTTTGTGGTTGTCCCAATTTCAACTTCCCATGCCTTAAATGGAAAATATCTCTCCTACTTTATTCACTCTCTCATACTTTTATCCACTAAACCTATCTTTTATTAATTATTCTAATTATTTATATGATTTAGTCTTAAAACCCGTGTCTGGACCCACGGGTAGAGTCCGGGACAGAGGGAATATGATAAAACAAATAAAGAATGAATAAAATTGGTTAGTGGGTATTTGAGTACGAGAAATAAATGAATAAAGAGTGAAAAAATTATGAGATATAAAGAATAACATAGGAAGATTGAGTGGCATTCGGGGTTGTGCTTTTGCCATTAATGAGACGTCCAAATAAAGAAAGTGAGTGTTTAATAAACGGATGGAGGGAGGATATAAATCTCTCCAACGCATAATATGGGATAAAATACCTATCAAACCCATTTTTAATCTACCACTTAGTGTTCTCTCATTTCTACGCCTAGATTCTAAATTATTAAATTATTTAGTATTAAAAGATTCCCTTAATTCAACAATCTTCTCTTGTACCAGAATTGTTGTATGTACTTATACCTGCAAATTCTATTTTGTTGTCGGCAACATTATTATGTACCAAATATTTATAACTTAATAAATCGGTACCGATGTCTTGTGCCAGCATTTTTGTTGATTCCATCATAATCATGTGCGATACACTAACACTAAGAGGTTGTTGGTTGGTTGGTATTATGATCATGTACCGAATATTTCTACCTAAATAAACCAGTACCAACATTATTATGTACCTAATATTTATAACTTAATAAATCGGTACCAATGTCTTGTGCCAGCTTTTTTGTTGATACCATCATAATCATGTGCGAGACACTAACACTAAGAGGTTGTTGGTTGCTTGGTATTATGATCATGTACCAAATATTTCTACCTAAATAAACAAGTACCAACGCCTGGTAGCAGTTGTTTGCTGGTATCATGATTAAGTGCGAGACACTAACACTAGGATGTTGTTGGTTGTTGGTACCATAATCATGTACAAAATATTTGTACCTACCAATATGTACCATTTTTTGTCGGTATCATGATCATGTGCAAGAAGACAATGTTATTTTATGGAATAGAGAAGACAGCGTTATTTTGTGGAATGGAGAAGACTTGGTAAGATGATAAATGAAACCTATTCTAAAAATAGATTGCCATGGATTGCTACCATTTAGAATCAGTTGGTTTATGAAATAAAATTATTTCTAATTAATTAAAATGAAGAGGGGATAAAGGTCAATATTTAAAGCTAAGGGCAATTGTTTTGGCCTAATAATAGTGATGCTTTGAGGGTTGTTCTAATAGCAATTTTTAGCCATACTTTGGGCCTGCGAGCAATAAATCCCTTCTTTTAAAAGGCTTAGTCTTATATTATAAGAGTATTAATATGTGAGCCAAACATTGACAAGGTTGACCAAATGTAAAGCTTAAAAATAAATGGAGGAAGTAATTTTTTTTCTGACAAAGCCAATATTCACTAGAGTAAGTCTCCTGAGAGACGGTTTTATAGAGATACTAAAAAAGACGGACAAACATTACAGTTATATAAAAAAACATTAGAGGTTTTAATAAGAACATCGGTGATATATATACATCAAAATGATATAAAATATTCACTAATAAAACATTACTGATATTGTTTAGAACATTATACATATACTTAAGAACAACAATCCGGCTCTCAGGTCTCTCACTAATACACGTCTCTTCTAAGACTTTGTGTATTCACTATATGTGCTACTACAGTAGTAGGATAATACTTATTTAAAGTTTCTGGTAAGTAAATGAGAGAGTTTTTGACTTGTGTAGTGTCATTATGTCCAGATTTCTACTTCTTCTGGAAGATTGCAGCTTGTGGATGCAACGGGTGGTGTGGATATCATGCTTGACCTTCCACCAATATGGAATTTTGATAAAGTTTTTGAGGTAGTTTTCTAATTACATCTTATTCATGTGTGCTTTCAACTTTTTCATCTTGAAGAAGGCTAGTTATTTCCACGTTTGGTTTCTCTGCAGTTGTTCTTTGAAGTCATTACATGCACAATTTTCAAATATATTCTCACTTTCAGGCAAAAAACTTCGTAATAGTAATGGAAGGCATTCAATGGAAGCTGGTTGACTTGAACACAACAAAAGACCAGCCTTTATCATGCCGAAGCATCTTTAGTAATGCTCCATTAATGAAAAGACTGGCTACATCACTATATCTGTATCACGATCCAAGGGATGAAGATAATATAAGTGATTCTCTTTTCTTTGACTGGAAAATAATATCCAAGGAGCTTGGATGTGGAAAATATCACTTGCTTATGCTGACACACAAATTTCCCTTCCACAAAAAGGTATAATTGCATCTGAAACAGAATGGAAAACTTCCAGCGTTCATAGTAGCTCGAACGGAATCAACAACTTTATATTCTTTCCTCTTTTGTAGCTTCATGGATATCAAACAAATAGGTCCATCATACTTGCTGAGGCCATTGTCCTGCCGTTCGATTTGCTGATCACCTCGAAACATGAAGATGCGGTCCTAACCAGGTGCCAATGGAAGAATTCTCTACATGACCTGACCAATCACAAGAGACGTAAAATCGACCAAGTTCATCTTGAGATCTGTGATAATGGTTCAGCTGATGCTAGAAATGGATTAAGTGATAACTCTGGTGGCTCCTTTAGTTTTGACAGCAAATCCTGTAGCACTTCTAGTGGCTTGTTGGAAATACCATGTATGATTTCAAGCAAAGGCTTACCTAGTCATTCCCGAGGAATTTTGCATTGCACTAGTAAGTGTAAACCGCCGAGTAAGGTATTACTGGAATTTGGTCCTGATAGCTTCTGCAAGTACACGGTATGCCACATTCTTATTGGTAATCCTTTTCTTCCTTCATTTTATTTTTGTTTTATTGGGTGGGATACAGTCCAGTCACGACTTACTCGAAGAGTTTCTCCATATTGCAGGTACTGAAAGTTGGTTGTTGTTACCTGCTCGACTATCAGGAATCATTGCTGTCCACAATGGGAAACCACAAATTCGAGGGTTCTAAATTATTCATTAGTTCTAATACCAATCTCCGTTTTCTTAATTTTTCATCCACTGATGGTCTCCAAAATTCAGATGTACCTAATGTATTTTCTTTTCCCAAACTGTGTCCTAATATTGGAAATGGAATATCCAAAGAGTTTGAAATTCCAATATTGACTAGAGATGATACCCGCCCCAACGAGAGTTACTTGGGCGTTAATATATTTGTTGCTGCTGCTGCTCTAAATATTCTTCTGAATACCATTAAAATTTGGAACAATGATCCCTTTGAGCTGAAAGATTCTTTGAAGGAAGAGTCCGATATATGTGCTCATCATGGTGCCAGGATAACTTCAGTGATGCAATCTTCAGGACCTTCATGTATTGATTATCCGTTGCCTGTGGGGAATCTAATAACCTTGAATGGGCTCGTAGTAGGCCTCCATGACTGCGACGGTGATGCTTTCCATGGACAATCAAGACTTGTATCCGTTAAGGGTTCCCTGCCGATGTTTCTCCAAGGAAATGGTGGTATATGTGTCCATCTTTTGGTGGAAGATTGCATGGTATACCCTTACTTATGCACTACCTCTGCTTTACTTCAATCAGGTTTATGAATTATCAGAACCTATCCTACTTCATTGTGACTTGTCCAGGTCATGATCTTCTGTGATTCGAGCAAACAAGCTCATCCTGTCGGTCTAGGACAAGATGTATATGCAACCTTTCACCGGATTCTTGTACTCAGGTCTGGTCTCTTTGGCTTATGCTTAATCAATGAATTAGTGTTTATATTTTTTATCTTATTAATATTGGAATTGATGTTTATATGCTGGACTTGTTCTTTCATGATTTCTTTAGGCATTATACTACTGTATCTCGATATAAATATCAGATGTTTAAAGGAGTATTCCCACTGGCACTCTTACTTCTTAAATAAGTAGAACAGATTAACATCAGCAACTTACTTGGGACTTCTGAACATTTGTTTATCATGATTGTATGCCACAGTTTCATTTCTCATATTTCCTGTTTCTTTGGCACATCAAATTTTAACTTCCACCAACACGATAAAACTCATTTCAAAATTAGGTACTGGCCTCCATAAAGCTCATTTCAAAAATATTTCATTAACACGATAACTGTCATTCAATTTCCTGACATTTCTAGAGTATCATCGCCAATCTTTGTCCTACAGTTTGGCATTACAGAAGGAATTTCCCAAATTAAGGCCGGTTAGATCACGTTTTGTTGGTCTCTCAAATCAATCACTATACCTATATTTGAGCTATGTAGTACTGATATGTCTATGGGGTGAATGTATTTGTATTTTTACGTCACAGACACTCACGTATCCTTTTGGAAAAACATATCTTGCCTTTTTAAATATATTTATATCTTATTAGAAGCATTCCCAATGTTTGCTTAGTTCTTTAGGGTTGGAGAGCAAAGAAAAAAGATCCCAAAGGTTATACAACAATATCTAAAAGAAAGAATTCTAAATATATAGAAATGTGGTCTTGGTTTAAGTATTCATCACATCCTAAATAATTTTGACATATCATATATATTGAAAATTATGAAAAATGTAATGTATCCTTGACTATCCATATCCTGTTATTCGGGACTTTAGCCATGAAAAGTAACCATTAACCAAAAAGCAAGAAATGTAGGTTTATCAAAATATCCATGGCCCATAATAATTTTGAGGAAGCCCTATATTGAACATAGATTCGAGCATGAAGCAGCTAAGTTTTAGCACATTTTTGTGGGCCCTCCTTTTGCAACAAAATTGATCTTATGCAATAATTAGGTAACCTACAGTTGTGTTAAAAAAGGATACCTTAAATAAAGTGTAAAAGTCAGTCAGGATAGGTTTTTAAGAGAACAATTTGGGAATCCTACAATGATTGCTATAGTGCAAAACTTGCAAAAATAGGCCAGGAGATTGAGAAGTGAAAAATAATTTGGGAATTTCTGCACTGTCCATTAGATATCTGAATGCGTAAGATACAGAAAGTTGCATCAGGTTTGGTTTTCTAATGTGTCTATAGCATTCATCTGTCCTCTAATGTGAGATATAAATTGTTGCATCATTTGGTCCTGCTTCATGTCTATGACATGTCAATTAATGCATAATAACACATCAATCTTGGCCATATCAAACACATTGATTCCTGGGTTGTAGATAAGCAAACTTACCTTATTGGATCATGATAATTATAGATGTATATTCCTTAGTTAACTTTTTTCATGTATATACAAGACTATGGGGCTATTTATTGGAGGAGATAATTCTCATAGGGCATCAAAGCCTATTTCTTCAGCAAATAGTAAGTTCTTGTCTTCCTAAAATCATGGTTCAGTATATAGCTTAACTTGGTACCAGAGCCATACCTTCTAGAAGTAATTCCCTAGACTTAGCTCCTACTTCCTCAGTCCCACCTGATGTTTCCCATTTGATTTTCGTCGATTTTTTTTTCACCTTATTTTGACTACAAATAATCTTAAATAATATTGAAAAATTAATTAACGAAATTATGTTATGAGAGTTTAACTATTATACTTTGGTAATATAAATTTCATAATTAATATTTCTATTTTATTTAAGATTAATTTGTAGTCAAACTAAGGTTAAAAAAGTCCATGAAAATCAAATGGGAAACATTGGGTGGGATGGAGGAAGTAGTCCTTTTGGTCCGAGTTCTTGGTTGTGTTCCAGATCTGGGAATTTAAAAGTCAGGGGGAGTACTCTAGCGTTTCAGGGTGGTTTCTGGTAGAATTCTGATGAGCTGTCTTTCTGTTTTATTCTGACGTGCTGTTCGTTGAATTATTCACTATATTCATGGAACCGTTTGTAAAAGGCCTTTATTTTCCTTCTGGCTCTTCACTCCATCTTTGTGCCTATAGTGATGCAGATTGGGCCGGGTGTTCTACGACTGTGTGGTGTATGTTCTTGGGTAGTGCTCTGATTTCTTGAGTTTATTATTACAGTGATATGATATTATAATCATCTGGTTCAAGGCATGTAAGTTAAAACAGTATAGTACTGCAGGTGTAATATAATTGAGAGCAAGTCTTCTCTGTGTCGAACTTTATATTACTTTTTATTTCTTTTCTGTATGAGAATGTTTTATAAAACTTTGGACAATTGCTTTGCCACAATTGACACATTGGGCACACTAGAGGACTAAGCTGTTGCAAAATTTGCATATCATTGGTTAGCACCTACATTGGTGATGGTAAAATTGAAAAATCCTGATGATTACGGGAAAATACTCATAAACGCACCGTTGTACTTGTTTGATGCAAGTGTCATGGTGTATATTCCCTTGTTGAAGAGGCATATGCCTCGTCTGAACAGATACCTTTTGCCACCAACAGTGTCTACCCCTTTCGAATTATGATATTTCGTTTCCCCACGAAAAGAGAGATAAATTTTAGATAAAAATAGAAGTGTATCTTTTATTCATTCTGGTTCAAAATATTCATTTTTCGTACCAAAAGAATTGTATACACTCTGTGGAATTTGAAATTCGTCCAGCAATAAAGATTTAACTATTGTATATGATCCTCAGTGATGACACCTCTAGTTTTCAGTGTTTCCTACGGATTTCTTTATTCTACAATTTATACATATAATTAACAGTCGCCAATTTTATATTTTTATCAAGAAACATATACTATATGATTTTTTTTTTCGATGAGAGCTTGTGAAGTGAACTATAGTTAGTTTGTTTATTTGATAAGTTTTAAACTTTTTATAACTGGGGTGTAGTTAATAGATGTAGTAGGACTATACATTTTTGTCTACTTCAATCATGATAGTCATCCATGCATGTGTTTTCATTATTTATTCTTCGCTTCTATTCCTTTGTTTTTTTAAGCAGTTTTCAACTTTCACTAACAAAAATTTGATTTATGTTATTAATTTTGTATATTTTATTATAATTATACATCCAAAATATTTAATTGGCAATTTGTGGAGCATACACCCCATTCATACTCCTCACCCCAAGGCATGTAAATCGCCCCGCCTTACGCCTTTTTAAAAGTTAAAACACTGACACCAACAATGCCTGGGAGCCACATCAGGGGACCCAAAATGGCCATATTGCTTCCACTACATGAACTACTCAATATGTTTGCATTCTTTAAGGAAGTCATATCAATCGTGGTTGATCATAACTGAGCACGTATTTTTTCAGTGGTATGAACAAGTATATGATGTTGCCAGTGTCGTCCATCACAATTAACAATGTCTGCTTGGTTAAGAGGCATACGGATGCTGAATCCCGTACCACGCTTGCAAGTTTAGGTTTAGACAGCGTTGCTTTTCAAAATACTGATGCCGCACAACTGATATATGATGTTTTGGAATCGTCACTGCTAGAACCAAGGCAATTCCGCTGCAGGGTGGGTAATTTGCATTCACTTTGGAGTTCATGCTTTTGACACATTATCACATATAGTTTTTCTTTATAGTCCCATATAGTTTTTTCTTTATCTAATTTCCTCTCCTTTGCATGTGCATTTGACTCGTTTTGTCCTTACAATTTTGCTTTTATCTTCGTGGTATGAAGCAGGTTGTTGCTGTTTATTTACTTGAGGTAGTGAGTTCTAGACATGCTAGAGTTCTTCAATCAAGTGGTCACACTGAACTGTCTTCATTTGGCATCCCGCTGGCTGGTTTTATCATGGGTATTGCTTCTGTCCCTTTTATATGGTAGTTAGATCAGTGTTACAACTCATTCAAGGCGAGGGTGCAATGAGTTGCTTTAGAGCCTCTTGTCCTTTGGCCTGTCTTCTTTAACAACTTTAGTAGTGGCCCTTCAGCTTTAGTTGTACACTCTATCTGCTTGGAAGTGAACGCTCGTTGAATTTCTAGGGTCCAGCCTTCGTAAAATTTGAATGTCTTCTGCCTATTAAACTTTAGAGAGGACCCGAAATGCTTTTTTTATTGTTGTGATTCTGTTATTGTTCTTATAGGATACCCTAATTGTCGGGATTAAAGGCTTAATTATTGATGTTGTTGTTACACATTATATTGTAGCACCAATAGAATCCAAGCAGGCTATTCTTGGGACATGTTTTATTTTTTACTCAATCGTTGGGATCATGACATTTCTTGGTTGCATACGAAGGAAATTTGGCTTCGGATTTGTTATTGGATTTTTGGGAACCCTTAACTGTTTAATATAGTTACATTGGGTTGAAATAATATATTTCCTGCTCAAACCAAAAGGATAATCTGCCCCAATTCAAAATATTCCGTGGCACTGTTGTTGTAGTTCCACCGTGTCACCTTCAGTTTCTAAGAAACCATAGGGTTATTGCACATGAATATGTTATTTTTACGTCTCTGGTTCAATCAAGTGGAGTTTGATATTCATGAATCATGATCATGAAGCCCTACTATCTTAATTATAAACTGGCAGATTTTCGATTTATCATAAATTTGTTTACCCTTAATGTTATTTCATTTTTGAGGAAATTACGGTGTAGTATATAATTTGCAACAGCCTGAAGCTTTCAATCATTTTTTCCTGTTTTAATGTGCAGATGATGGGTCATCCACTTTTTGCTGTTGGTCCGAATCTGAGAAAGCTGCAACCTTGCTTGGGTTAAACTTTGAAGGATATGCTCTCAGACTATCTCCAGATAATATTGGTAATGATAAGACTGGTACAGGGCTGGGATATGGCTCCTGTGTAAGCCACCTGAACCAAATTTTGGAGCGGCACGGCAGATTGGTAGTGAAAAATTATGGATCCATTGTTGACTCTTCATGTCAAGACTTGGCATTCTCTTTTGGTTCAGACAAATCAATAAGCATCTCAAGTGAGGATATCCTTATGAGCTTGGTCATTAGTCCCTTGGGCACATTTTGGGTAAGTCAACTGATACCGCTTCTTACACGACAAGTATATAAGAATTGAGAGTGGTAGATTGTCTTCATAGAGATTATGGCCAAGGCATATACTTGTTTGATGATTTTTATTACTTGTGTTACAGTGTGTGACTGGTAGTGTTATGGAAGAGGAAGGCAGTAGGTGGTTGGCAAATCGGCTAAGTGAGGTGGGCATGGCATTGCCATCATCAGTACGAAA
Source organism: Plantago major (assembly GCA_026545765.1). NCBI lineage: Eukaryota > Viridiplantae > Streptophyta > Magnoliopsida > Lamiales > Plantaginaceae > Plantago > Plantago major. Next base: position 83,550,835 of record CM048839.1, on the reverse strand, counting down.
TGTGTGGGCAAAAAGTGTTGGGCGCACAGATGTGCTCTCAGAAGCCAGGATCATGTTACAAGAAGTAGCCAGTGTAATATAATTGCAGGCAGCTGAAATCTGAATTTATTGTAAATTCAGTACTAGTATTGGCAGCAGCTGTTTTGCTTTAAATAACTAGGGGCATACTCAAAGATTGACAGTCAGTAAATAGGGTTTTTGTTTCATTGTAATTTAAGGGAAGGGCAAAGGTAGGATTATCATTCTCCACCATAGTACTTGGTATTTGTGAACAAATCGATATAATCGTGTACCCAAATGAAACAACCAAGTGAGAAAAAAATGCTCTCTAGAGTTCTATCCTCCCTTCCACCACCTTCTCCACCTCTTCATATGAAAAAAAAAGGACCTATTACGGATCAAATTATGCAAGAGGCTCTGGCTGCTCCAAGTTTTGGGAATCGTACAATGAAAAAATCCAGGGCTTAAAGGTGCATGTGTACTTCGATGGTTGGTTTAACCATTTGGACAAATCACGATGTTTGAGGCTGTTGGCCCCCTAACAATTTTTCTAAGCAAGCACAAATGTAGACGATACTTGTATTTAGAGTGCGGAAGACTTTTGTTAAGTGTTGTGCAACTTTAGAAACCAGATAGACAAATAGTTTGCTAAAAGTAAGTATAAAAAGTAAATACACAACTAATCCACTTCGCTCTTTCTCATAACTTGAATTCATTAAGATAAAATAATGAGATCCATTACAAAATCCTATACGTAGCTAAATCTCTTTATACCCTAAGTTTCCAATTTAATACCCTTGAACTTTTTCTTTAACTTCCCAAGCCAAATACTTTGGTTCCTTCCAAGGATTTTTCCTTAACTTGGCAGGTCAAGTACTTCATCCCTTCTTCCTTTGAACGTATGTTGATGTGTTTGTTTATAGTGGTTTTGTCAAGGCAGTGAACACTTAGGTAACAATGTTTCAGTTACTTCAGAGAATAAGAAACTCAACCAAAGTTCTTGTGTTTCAAAGATTTAGTGTTTTGTTTCTAAAAGATAAGACTTGTTTTTGTTTAGAAGAAACCTTAACTTGCCAGGTCAAGTACTTCATCCCTTCTTCCTTTGTACGTATGTTGATGTGTTTGTTTATAGTGGTTTTGTCAAGGCAGTGAACACTTAGGTAACAATGCTTCAGTTACTTCAGAGAACAAGAAACTCAACCAAAGTTGTTTCAAAGACTTGGTGTTTTGTTTCTAAGAAGATAAGACTTTTTTTTTTTGTTTAAAAGAAACAACACTTTTATAGTCGCAACTTAAAAGCATGTTCTACTTTTTCACAAGTAGCTTCACAAACTTTAAGTCTTGAAGCATAGTTGTGTTACCCTTTGCATATTCCTCCTCCATCCAGATAAACATTTGGTCTAGTATGGGAAGGGGAAATTTTAGATTGACACAAATGTTTTCAAGCCATATTACCCAGAAACCCTTCTTTTGATGTATCACATTTGAAGAGATTGGTCATTGTCAGTTTTGCCCTAAGTAATTGTAGTAGATTTCTTAGCCAATCTTTCAATCAATCTTCTCTCAATTTTGTTCTTTCTTAACTTGGAAAAATTCTTTTTTCCGGAAGTGGAGGAACCTTCTTCAAGGGTTTTGAATTGCCACTAGGAGTTTTGTCAGCTAGCGGTCTTGCTGCAAGTAATGGTGGTGGAGGTAGTGCAAGTCTTTCTTGGAGTCTTGTCCTTTTTAGAGGATCCTCATCTTTATCTTCCTAATACTTATCAAACTCTAGTGCACCTCTACAGGTTTCTTGTACGGTTACCACTTCTTCTTCTTCTTCTCTCCTAGACCTCTTCTTTCTTTTTTTGAAGTTTTAGCAACCACTTGTGCTACTTATTCAGTAGACTTGTTTCTTAGGGGTGGTGTTGGAAGTTGTGCATGCATTCCCCCTTAGTCACGTGTTGCGTTGAACCTTCAGGTTTTGCATATCTTAATGTCATATTAACACTTACTGCTTCAACAAACTTGTCCAGTTTCTGAAAGGACTGGACTAAATGTTGAATGTCAGTTTGCAACGCCTCTACTAGCTTTTCGATCTCTTGCTGGTGTTGTTCAATGATGGCTATAGTTGTATTGGTGGTTTGAACGACAACATCAACTTTCTTGTTTTTAATCTCCTTTTCAAGTTGAAGATCTATATGAGCTAAAGTAAGAGAAGTTGTTCTCTTTAGCATAACTTCCATAAACCTTTGCAGGTGTATAGGATCTTCAGAAAGGATCTCTTCACTCTCTTTCAAAACAAATTGATTTACTTCATTGATTTGAGAAAATCTGGACGTCATATGCGCTTCAACTATGTTCACATTAAAAGGTTGTGGCTTTTGTGGATCAATGGTTCATCTGATTAGTTCAGAAACCATGGTTGTTCCGTCAGTGAATTAGGAATCAATCCATCTGGAAATGGATTAGTCAATTTCACTGTGTTAACTGACGGTTAGACTTGTCCAGTCTCTCTTCTTCATCTCCATCGAAAAGACTATCATCAGACTCATCTCCTAGCCCAGCAACCATGTGTTTTTTTTTGGATTCTAGAGTATCTCAACTTTCTTCTCCTTGTCACTTCATTTTGGTCTGCTAAGTCAGCAACAACCTGGTGCATTTCTTTGAGAGCGAGTGGACTTGGAGCCTCAGTAGTTGTTTATTCAGCAATCATTTCTCCAAACATGAGTTTGGTTGATAGGCTGTCCATATCTTATTGACTCTTTGATCTTCTTCTATGTATGCATATTCTCTTGATGCTTTGGCATGCATTAGTTAGTTCAGTGAGAGAGGTTTGTTCCACATATATTTGTGCATTATCTTGATTAGATATCTCAAAAACCTTTGTCTTGCCTTTAGTTGTGGCTAACTCTATTTGATTCTGGCATAGGCTTTCAATTCTTCTTTTAGGGCATTCTCTTCTGCCAGTTTTCTTTCTTTCTCTTGAGCTTCAACAAGTTCTTGTGTCTTCTTTGCCTCTTCGGCAATCTACCTTTATTTTGCCTCGTTGACAAGCTGTTGTTTTCTGAGAGTTTCAACTCTCTCATTCTCTTCCAGTTGTAGAGCATCAACAATCTCTTTCTCTCGCGTTGCCTTTTCATCAAGCAATTCACTTTATTTCCTTAGCGTTTCAGTATGCTTCTCTTCTTCTTGATTCTTCTTCTGCTCTTCATCTTCTATCTGAGCAGGAGATAGTGATTTATCCTTGTGGTCTGATTAGAAGGGTGGCTCTTGATCTTGTTCTTGATCTCCTTGTGATTTATCATCAAGGGTATTTCCATAGGTGTTGTTTCCAACACCTCCAGCCCAGGATCATCATCATCATCATCATCCACCTTCTTGTTCTTGTCTTCATGTTGTCATTGTCGTATGAAGGTGGAAGATCTTTAAGTTTATTTCATCTACTTTCTCTTCTTCATCATTAGAGAACAGATCAATGACTTGGATTTATCCTTACTGGTGACTTCTTGTCCTTACTCATCCTCTCTCCTGAAGTCAGTCATGATGGGATTGTTGGCTATGCCAAACTGTGTGGCAAGATCTGCCTTCAAATACATTTTATGGAGCAGGATGTGCACAGTTTCCAGAAAGTCTGTGCGCATCACTTGTGCAAAGCCATACTTCTCTACTGGGATGAGGGTATATACATAGTCTTCCAGTTGAAGATAGTTTTGTCTTCTGGAACTATCACTAAGCATACGAGCTATTTCTACAATAGGTTGTTGCCTGAAAGTTTGCCACTTTCTGAAAGCCTTCATATGCTTGGGCTCCACATGCCTTTGGAATTTCTTGTACAAGGCATCTTTGTCTACTTTACTCATCACTTGTATAGTGGGAGCAGTAGATGGGCTTGTCTAAAGTTCCAACGAACCCTATATGAAAAAAATATTAGTTAAGGAAAAAAGAAACTCCGCAAGAGAGTTTTTTGTAATTGAAAGTTCATGTACCTGTTGATTCACAACTTGCTCATTGACAGCAATCAACTGCACTAAAGCTTCAGGAGCTTCATTCTCTTGTGTTGTTTCTTGTTTATCTATAATATCTTCTTCAGGCGCATTCTATTCTGAAGCTTGTGATAAGGAAAACTTAGTTTTGAAAAGTATTTGATCAAAAAACAAATTATCTTCAGAAATCGTGTTAACCTGTGTTCTTTCAGCATGCTCATTATCTTTCTAGATACTTGCTTCTGCGTTTTCTTGGTCTTAAGTGACCACTTTTTCCCTTGAAGTAGATATAAACAAGTTAGCAAAAGAAAGTTGCGTATCAACAATTGACAAGTTAAAAGAACAAGAAGGTATATTAACCTGTTGGTGATCAACAAAGTTTGCAAATTCAAGGTCCTTTTCTAAGTCTTTTGTTGGTTCCTATGTTTCTTCAGCCGACTTGAAGCTATCAACTTCCATAGTTATCTAACCTTTTTGAGCCGCAACATTAGAAGGCCCAACTTGTGTTTCCACAAGATTTTCTTCAGCAACTTCTATTGCTGGTTTTGGAGTGGAGATTTTTTAAACTGTATGTTGCATGTTGTATTTGTTCTTGTCCCTCAGAACGTTGCACTAGCCGTTTGGGGTGTTGTATTTGTTCTCTAGTGGCTTTCCGAGGAGAAGGTACGGTTCCAGTAAGCTCTGTCATAGTCATAAAAGGATGACTTGCTAATCTTCAAAGGTTTTTGGATCATAACTCAATAGTGTATGTCAAATTAACAAACACTTTGTTGATGTTTAGATTGACAAGCACACTCTCTACTTTTTCATTAGGGGTGATGGGGTTATGATCTCCTCATCGATTTTATCTTGTTCCCCCTGAATTAATGGAGATCCCGTCTCTCCAGTAGATTGACTCATTTTATCAGACACTATTGATGTGACAACGAAATGTGTGATTTTACCTACTTTTAGACCCTCATTTTTTGCCCAAGATTCAATATTCATATCATATTATGGCCAATTACCAACTTCTTGTGTATTTTGTAGTGCGTGATCGCGTTTTCGAGGAATTGCACGATTTCCAGTGCCAAAACGTCATATTTATGCGAAATTGAGGAAAATAAGAAAATACAATGATTTGCCTGTACACGAAGTTCGAGGTGTCAATCCATGGCATGTGGCCAACTGATGCGAAGATAATTGAAAATGCCACAACATTGTGGAAGACCACTTTTCGAGCAAGCAAAGATACGAAGCCCTAAATTGAAGAACAAGCAAAACAGACAGGAACCTGGCAGAATCGAGCTTCTGCGGTCACCTGGTGATCCAGTGGAGAGAACTTTCTAGAAAAAAAAAGGATTTTTCAAGCCTGTCAGGCCAGAGCTCGCATTTCTAACCTTCCGTATACATAACGGGCGGCCAAAGTAGGATTTCTACAGTATAAATAAGACCCTTGGGGTCTCATAATCAGACACCGACAATAAAAAGCAGAACTCTTGTGAGAGAACCAGTCCTTGCGGAAGTGAAACCCCAAAACAGCAAAACCTTGGCCGTCAGCAACATCAAGGAGGAAGCACCAGCAGCACGAAGATAGCAAAGACTAGCTTTCCTTTCCTTCTTGTTATTTTCGATTACTTCCTGTGTCTGTTAGCTATGACTATGAGTAGCTAAACACTTTCTATAAAGGCGAACCGCCGAAACTCTACTATGCTATTCTTTTATATACCGTGATATATTAATGGATTGATTATTAGACATATTCTTAATTGTACAACTCTATACGTCCTAACTCTCTTTATTTACTTGTGTATTTATTGAGATACTAGAGGGGTCCATTATTAAGGCGCTAGTTGAGGTATTCAATTTATTGCTTATCTTGTCTGGGAATGTGGCGTGATCAACTGTTGTCGTGACACAACATTTTATTGAACTGAGTGGGGGTGTTGGTACCGACTGCGCCTTGGTATTTAGCATTATGCCCCGTTGTCGTTAGAGGCAATAGAGTAGTCTGATAATCAGGAAGTTGAGAATAGCAAAGCAAGAGCTAGGTCGGGGATCCTTTACACTTTCCCACTGATGTGTATCCAGAAGATTTTGATTTCGTTGTAGAGACTGTAATCCCCAAATACAATCAAAAGATTAAATTTATAATTGCCAAAGCTCACTAACACACAGTTTATAGTGGTAAGTTAACTCGAGATGTCGTTCTCTCGGGAATAACGCTCGATTGAAATAGAATATTAAATGGTTGATTTTCAATTAAAAGTAAATAATAGATTTTTGGTATTTTTGAATAAGTAAAATAAACACATAAGCAAGAAAGTAATTTTAATAAGAATTGACGAACTAAGAACTTATAGAGAAAAGCATGTAAGCATTAACCTTCACTTTGATAACCGGTTTATATCAGGAATAATAGATAGCGATAGTTACGGCTGCAGAGTCACACAAGTCACATATCTTATACCAAGGCGCAGTCATCAAAGATACCCTATGTAGACTATCGTCTAGTTCAAAGCTGTCACCAGTTGCTAGCTCAACATCATACCTCAGGCAGAATATCAACCTATAGACACGGCTAATACCTCCTAATCTAATACAAAGGCGCAGTCGATACCAGTACCCCTACTCAGTTCAATGAAACTACTGTGTATCACTCAGCAGAAAATCACACCACAAAGGATGTATAGAGTTTTATAATCACGGTTTACGTCTAAGAACTATTCCATTAATATAACACGGCATATAAAGAAGTAGCACAGCAGAGTTTCGGTGGTTCGCCTTTACAAGAGAAAGTTAGCTACTCATTGTATTCTCACAAACAAAAATCGAAAACAAAAGAAAAGAAGAAGAAAAGAGAAGCTTAGTCTTTGATGTCTTTGTGCTGCTTCTAGGGTTTCCTCCTTCTAGGTGCCTGACGGCCAGCGGTTTTGAGGTTTCACTTCCCCGAGGATTGGTTCTCTCTCAGGAGAGCTGCTTTGGGAGTGGTGAATGATTATGAGACCCCGAGGGTCTTATTTATATTGAAATTTTCGTGCCCTGGACGCCATTCATCATTAAGGAAGGTTAGAAAGGCGTCTCTAGCCTGACAGGCCAGGAAAAACCCAGAATCTAGAATTTTCCATGGACTACGGCCGAGTGTGGACCGCAGAGAGGCTTATGCGGCCTCCTGTGGACCGCAATCCATCGATTCCTCCAGGTTTTTGTTTGTTTTCTTCGTTCTTCAATTTCGGGCTTCGTAACTCGTTTCCTCGAAAAGTGACCTTCTACAATGTTGTAGAATCTTCAATTATCTTCACATTAGTTGGTCACATGACATGTTTTGACACCTCGAACTCCGTGCAATGGCCAAATCATCGTATTTCTTTATTTTCCTCAATTTCGGCTAAATATGACGTTTTGACACCGGAAATCGTGCAATTCCTCAAAAACACGATCATGACCTACAAAATATGCTAGAAGTTGGTACTTGGCCATAATATGATGCAAATATTGAATCTTGGGTGAAAAACGAGGGTCTAAAAGCATGCAAAATCGCACATTTCATTGTCACATCAGGCATCTTCAACACTATACTTCTTTTTCAACAATTCCCAAAGGTATTTGGCAGAAGAGACCGTACTGTAGACAGTGTACAGATAATCTGAAAGACAATTCAGAATGTAATTCTTACAGAGAAAGTCGATGTGCGACCAAGTGTCGAAAGTTCATTGCGAGGATCCGTATAATGATACTATGCTTCTGGGAAGACCGTTCATGGCAACCACCAACACCATTGTTGGTCCAGATAACGGTAAAGTAAAAGACTAGAGGGGGGGGGGGGTGAATAGTCTTTTTAAATTTTTGTCGATAAAACAGTTTCTCAGATATCTGTGAAGGTATCTGATACTTATAATTAGAAAGCGAAAGACTTTTGTGATAAGTGCACGTGCTCAACAAGCTATAAGGTGTGTAAATACTTAGCAAACTTAAATAAGCAGTAAGTAAATAACACAGTGCTTTATAGTGGTATCTGAAGGTGGCGTAATCCCTCAACTAATCCACTCGCCCTTTCTCAGGACTTGAATCCAGTAAGATAAGAAGTTGAGTTCCCCTTACAAAATCCTATCTCTTGATCCCTTTTACACTAGGTTCCCAACCAAGTGTTCCACCTAAGTATTCTCCGGCTTTCTCAGCCAAGTACTTCCTCTACTCAGTAACCTTTGAGCTATTCCTTAGTTTCCCAAACTAAGTACTTTCTGTGCTCAACGCCTATTTTGTGTTGGTTAAGGTAGTTTGTCAGGTGAGCTGGCTCTTATAACTTATTCAGTTATCTCAGAGAGCTCTATAGAATCAATCTTACTTAATACACTTCACAATGTATGGTAAGTTGTTCTTTACTGACCTAAGTCTTGATGTTGTTCAAGAGAATAAATCTCAGATATAAGTCGCAACTTTATCCTTGGATTCAACTCTTTCACAATATGCATTTCTTGTTCAAGGATCAGGACACTTAGAACTTTCGTACTACTTAGAATGCAAGAGCTTTTGTCGCAACAGAAAGCTTGAGAGTAAGTAGGTAGAAGGCTTGCATGCTTGAAAGTATATCGCAAGTGATGTTCAGTCCAAGTGTTTTTTTCAAGCATTCTAAGTGGTGATATTTATAGTTGAAAATTATACCGTTTGAATAGTATCCGTTAGGCACAATGTAATTTAAACTATTGATATCTGAAGATAGTACGACAGTGAGCTTTGTCTCTTTACAGAGATTTCCTCTTTTTCTCAAACATCTCTGCCTTCGTAATAAATGCACTGTACTAACTTTTGTCCTGCAGTCTCAACGGAACAATGCAAGCTATCTGAGGCTTTGCATATCCTTACTCAATGAGCATTGGGATTCAGAAACCAATTGAATTACTTGTCTTCCATAGACACTTAATTTTCTCAAGGTATCTGAGCCAAGCATTCTGAGGAGACTTTTCTCCTTAGTCTTCAACAATCTTGTGCAGTCTCTTGATCTTCAATAATGAGCTCCTTCTGCTGGATGCTTGCTTCTTGGTCTTCTTGAAAGATATAAAAATTACATTCTGAGACCTAACATCCTATACAAGATTTGATAGACTAACATACTTAGTAAGCTTCCTCTTTTACAATGTTCAAGTGAACTAACAGTACTAGTTACCTTTCTGACTAAGATAAGTCATTAGGGTTTACTGATCAAAATCTAAACTGATATTCCTAACAACCATCATCAACGTGGCAAGAAGAGAGATTTCGATGAATATATCGAATCACAGGATAGTAATGGGGATCCCGAGCGAAACTTTAGAAGAAGCGAAGGCAGCAAGGATCAATTATGTCACGGGAGATTGGTGGATGGATACTGAGGAGGAATTAGTGGACCCTCTAGATGGTCTGATAACACCAACGGATCTATTCAAGACATATTGGGAAACGGAAGGAGAATCGAATGAAGACACTCTTCTGTCAATCCCCGACGAGTACTTTGGGTCAGTGGACGACAATTGGAAATATGGATTTGCTGAAGATGAAGGTGAATGGAATATTCTAAAGGAAAATAACGACTATTTCGAGTTCACTTTTCATATCAACATGGATCCAGAGCTAGACGAGGTCGAGGAAGAAGAAATGAAACGTTGGATGGAAGATGCGAGCTACGCAACAAAGGAATGGTTGGACAAATGCTCCAACGAGTTCGAGGGTCTACACCTCGACAAATAAGCCATCATGAAACAAGGTCGAGATATAAATCCTAAAACAAGCGCTTCTTGGGAGGCAACCCGAGGTCACGTTTAATTTATGCACTTGCATTCGCATTTTTAATTTTCGTTTTCAGTTTCTTCTCGATTTCCGCACCAAAAATCTTTTCGAAAAACTTTTCAAATCTTTACAATCTTCTTATTTGTTTGTTTAGAATCATGTTTGCATTTTGAAAAACATAAAACCAAAAAGAATTTTAAAAAATGCGAAATCTCGCGAAAAGAAGAAGCAGTGAGGCAGCCTCACTGCGTTGGCGACCGCAGTGAGCTGCTTGCAGCTCACTCTTCTCTTATAAACCCCAAAAATCCTTTTTTATCCCCCCAATTTCATTCTTCTCTCAAAATTCTTCACACACCTCACAATTTGAGCTTGCCCATTGCATTCTTAGCTTGCACATCCATTAACAGCATCAAGTACCATGAAGAAGGCACAAATGGGAGAATCAATCAAGAAGAGGGGAAGAGCCGGGAAAAGCAACACTCGCTCCTCACTTTCAAAGAAAGCCCAAGCATGGTTGGAGACGAATAAGAACCGAGGAGCTGTCTCCGAGAGGAACATTCATATCAACTTTGGCAGAAGAGAATCTTACACTTGGATGTTCACACCACTAGACGTCCAAGGTTGGGGGCCTTTTACCACATGTCTTGGGGGATTCAATCTTGACATTGTGAGAGAATTCTATGCAGAGTTCTTCCAACTGAAAATAAATGACCCGGAGGAGCTAAGTGGGACACATCCCATCACCATAAGAGGAGTCGAGTTTATGTTCGGGCCTCAGACGATCAACGATTTCTATGACATACCAAAGAGAGAGGCGAACTCAAAGCTCGTCGAACCACCATACTCCGAATTGTGCTACGAGGAAATGAAAGATGAGATCCACCACTTACTTCTGAGGAATGATTATGAGGAAAATGAAATACAGGGGTAAATACCGAAGACCGTTCTCACTGACCACGCTAGGTTTTGGGTGCAATTTGTGCGCACAAACCTCAGGCCCAGGAGTCGCATAAGTGGAATTGATGAAGAGGAGGCGGTATTGGTCTACTCAATTATGACTGGACATTACGTCAATGTCGGGCAGATCATTATGGAAGAAATGTACGCACTGAAAGTAGATCATAGGAGGAATCTCCCCTTCCCCAAATTGGTAACATGATTATGCAAGGAGGAGGGAGTGGTGATAAAGGAAGCGGGAAACACGGCTCTGACTGAACCATTCACTATAAAGAGAGTCGAGCAGATATTTTCTAAGCACAAGAAAGCGGTTCAAGAAGCAAGGAATATGAGGGCTGAGCAACAAGGAGCCTTTGAATGATATGCAAGCTTTCCTAGATCAATGCCAAGTAAATCGACAAGAAGAGATAAGGCAACAAAAAGATATGTACGCTAGCTATCAAATGAAGGAATGGAATTCATATCTGAATTGCCTTCAAGCGCAACAGCGGACTTCCTACATGGAAGCAAGCTATGCGGATTACCCTCAACATAATTACCCACCTTGCTACCCTCAACCATCGTTCTATCCGCCACCTGGCACAGGACCGAGCCAATACAATGGAAGCAAGGATAACTTCTTCACTCCACCAACGGACGATCCTCCATCCTAGATGCATTTCTCCATGAAAGCACAGCATCGAGAGGGAAGTTTCTTTTCTTTTTCCTCCTTACTTTCCTAGTTTTTCTATCTGCTCTCAGCTAGGTTTGGGGGAGGAATTTGATTTGACTGCTACTTTCTAAAGTACCCGGTCTGTAATAACTTTTAAATATTCGCACTTAATTAATTTGTAGTCTAATTACGTCTAAGAACTAGATTTACTTTTATCTGCTACGTCTAGGGTTATTTGCCTTTTTGAAAAGAAGGAAGATCTGCAATAAGTGTACTCGGTATGAAGTATGACTAGATAGCGGAAGTAGATTCGTTTTCGTGCTTCACTGCTTATGGAATATATGCTCTGACCTACCGCGACCATTGCTACTTTGATGAGTGAGTATACTTGCTGCGCCAATTAAGTCCTGTGTACAACTATGTGAACACTGCTACCCTTGAGTCTTTATATGTTAACAACACGAACGCGATTTGTGGTACTCACCTATCTGAAGCCTTGTTTAAAATTTGTAGCTTTCACTGACCCCCTCTGAATGCTTTTTGATCCTTTATGAAACTCCACCATATCCTATACATGCTTCGCTTAAGCGGTGTCAGCTATCAACCGCCGAGCTTAAACGAAGAAATGAAGCAATGAGTTCCAAAGAATGGAGGAGGATCGTGTTTTGACCATGATTGAGAATTGATTTGGGGGAGAAGTGGAAGATGAACATCATCGAAAGGTAACCTTGTTGGCCCTACCTTTTATATTACGGTGCTAAAAATCACTATCTCTTGCTCCAGAAAAATAGAAAAAAAATTACCAAAAAAAGCAAAGGTACAAAAGTCTCAAAGTGGATTTGTGATCCTTGTGATCACCGTTTTCGTGTTGGGCATGTTACAGATACTACCCACATACCAGCGTGGCCCTAAAAAGCTACATGTTCGTGAGGGTTGATGGCATGTATACCAAACCAGCACGCACAAAAGTGCGGGATTCGATAAAACAGACACTACCAAAAAATGTAGAGACTAAAAGAGCCCAATGATGGCCACCCAAAAACGTACAAGTTGGTAAACGACTGCAAAAAATAGTATGTCAAAAAGGAAAAATAAAAAATAAAGGAGCAAGTAATCTATGTGTGAAGCAACCGATGAAGTATTTATGATGACGAAGGAGAAGATGGAGAATTATCGTTGAAAGATGACGAAGTGGAAAGATGGAACTCAGTGTCCGAAAGGATAAGTCCCCCTGAAGTCACCCTTACTTTACCTTACTTATCTTTTGATGATGCTTAGCCGACATTCCTCTATATTATCCTACCTATTTTACTTACCGAGCCAACCTGAGTACTACTTTGATTTGTGCCTTGACTTGTGGGAGCGGGATTGCATAACATTACCGCGAGGCAATGATCTTAAAGTACACCTTAAGGGACATTGGGTTACACTTGTGACCGCTGGTTGTGAGTGATGCTTAATTGTTATATGACTGCTATGGAGTCGTAGAGGTCTGAGTTGAAACTAAGTGAGTCAGTGGAGTATGAAACTAGCTGCTTATCTATGTCACGGTTTATGCTCTTTACTCATTTCATAGTCACTTCTTATTTATCGTTATTACCTTGCTCAAGGATGAGCAAGAAAATGGTTTGGGAGTGTGATGTGACAACGAAATGTGCGATTTTACATGCTTTTAGAGCCTCGTTTTTTGTCCAAGATTTAATATTTGCATCATGTTATGGCCAATACCAACTTCTTGCATATTTTGTAGCTCATGATTGCATTTTTTGAGGAATTGCACTATTTCCGGTGCCAAAACGTCATATTTAGCCGAAATCGAGGAAAATAAGGAAATACGCTGATTTGACCGTTGCATGGAGTTCGAGGTGTCAAAACATGTCATGTGACCAACCAATGTGAAGATAATTGAAGATGCTATAACATTGTAGAATGCCACTTTCCGAGGAAATGAAGTTACGAAGCCCGAAATTGAAGAACGAAGAAAACAGACAGAAACCTGGAGGAATCGATGGAGTGCGGTCCACAGGAGGCTGCAGAAGCCTCTATGTGGTCTACACTCGACCGCAGTCCATGGAAAATTCTAGATTCTGGATTTTTCCTGGCCTGTCAGGCTAGAGCCTGCCTTTCTAACCTTCCTTAATGATGAATGGCGGCCATGGCACAAAAATTTCAGTATAAATAAGACCCTTGGGTCTCATAATCATTCACCGCTCCCAAAGCATCTCCTCTGAGAGAGAACTAGTCCTTGGGGAAGTGAAACCCCAAAACTGTTGGCCGTCAGGCACCCAGAAGGAGGAAACCCTAGAAGCAGCACGAAGACATCAAATATTAAGCTTCTCTTTTCTTCTTTTCTTCTTCTGTTTTCGATTTTTGTCTATGAGAATACTATGAGTAGCTAACTTTCTCTTGTAAAAGGCAAACTGTCGAAACTCTGCTATGCTACTTCTTTATATGCCGTGTTATATTAAAGGAATAGTTCTTAGACGTAACCCATGATTATACAACTTTATACATCCTTTATGGTGTGATGTTCTGCCGAGTGACACAGTAGTTTCATTGAAGTAGGGGTACTGGTATCGACTGCGCCTTGGTATTTAGTATTATATCATGTTGTCGTTAGAGGTAATCACGTAGGATATTAACTAGGAAGTTGGGAGTATCATAGTACGAGGGAGGTCGAAGGGTGGTCCTTTACACACCAACCACCATCGATTTCATCAATAATAATTAGGGTTTCAATTGCGAGTCGATCATCTGCTTACATACAATTTGTCTACTTACGAACTGTCTAATTTCTGCATTCAAAACGATATCTGCTTGTTCCTATGCTAAGTGTCCGTGGAGAACGACATCCCGAGTTAACTTATCGCTATTGATGTGTGTTTCTGAGCTTCCGACAATAATATAAATTTAATCTTTGGTTGTATTTGAGAATTATAGGTACTACAGCGCTTTCAAATTCCTAAGTGCACATCAATGCCGGCATGAAGAAATTCATGGTGGCAAAATTTCTGAAATTTAAAGTGGATTCCAAACCTATGGACATTCAAGTTGTAGAATTCCAAATGCTTTTGCATGAGTTAATTGAGAAATTACCTCCTTCGTGGGGTGAATTTTCAAGTTACTTGAAGCTTAAATCCAAGAAGCAAATCCATAGGTTCGTAGCAAACACAAAAACTGCATTAGCTTATTAATTGTAGCTTGGTGGAATTGACGACTTCACCATAGCTATATGTTTTGTAGAACAAACTCGGTTAGCTCATTGTCATAGAGCCATCGTACCTTATCTGATATAAGGTGTCTGCCTAGAGTGCCTAGAGCAGTGTAATAATTTTTTGGACGTGTCCCAGTGATAACTAGAGTAGATCACCATCATTATTGTTGCATCTATTCCTGCTAGCTAGCTTGTTATCTGTCACCACAGCATAATTCCCTCTCATATATTCATCTTTACAAGTTTATCTGTTTTCTAGTTAGTCTGCATAATAGATATGATATCATTTTGCTGCCGAAGCAAAACAACTTTTACTGCTTTCATACTGTTATTACTATTCATAAATGCAACTCAGCTTAAGTCCTGAGAGACCGACACTCGGGGTTAACTTCAATGCGCTACAAGTTTTCGTAGTGTTAGAATTAACTCTTGGCTTAAACAAATTTAAAACATTGATTTAACACATGACTAGTCAACCAACAGCCTAGATAGGAGGCTAGCTCAACGGATAAGTGGTATGGCAGACAACTCTCCCAACTGACCATGACGTGGTCCAACCCACTAACAGACTCCAACTACCTCACTCGAAATCTAGGAGAAGTGGGTAGGATGGACTCTAACGGATGGAGAGTCTATATAGGAAGGCAGGTGGAAGAAGGAAGACATCGGGTTCACACTACGAGAAACCCTAGCAATCAATCTCTCTGACGCCTCCTCTGTCAAACTCTCTAATCAGCGCTCTTAGTCATCAACCATCTATCACCTTCCGCTATCATCCATCACCATCCGACGACTACCAGCTAGCTTCTTCCAACAAGGTCAACTAGCCTCTTGCCGGTATCTATCCATCGTCCATCACCATCCGACGACTACCAGCTAGCTTCCTCCAACAAGGTCAGCTAGCCTGTCATCGGTATCCATCCATACTATGTTGAACCGTCCAACAAACAAGATAAGTCGACACTCACCATCACTCTCTATCTCTGTTAATTCATTCATCTTCTACCGGCATACTAACTTGAGCGTCGGATTCCATACGGTCGGCACCACACCGGTGTCACCTTGAAACCTTACGTCTCGTTTGCTCTTGTTGCCTTGTAGGTTGCTGGTGCCCCCCATTTCTAACCTTAATTTGATTGTAGATTTCTGAGCGTCTACAAAGTTCAAATGGGGTATTGGCAGGATACTCTTGTTGAGAAGTCACCTATGCAAGTGTGAGGACTGGCTGCCTCAAACTAGAAACACACTTGTGAGGCCTCAAACTAGAAACACACTTGTGAAATCAGGCGTGTCCATGGCCACAATGGACAAATAATAAGAACTTGAAACGATTGCAGGGTTATATTAGTGTGGGTACTTTTTTCTTGGTATACACAAAATGCCGACCAGTTCAAGGCATCACGTCAACTGCGTGGCAAGTATGTCCGAAAGTATT
This sequence comes from Plantago major, assembly GCA_026545765.1. Classification (NCBI taxonomy): domain Eukaryota; kingdom Viridiplantae; phylum Streptophyta; class Magnoliopsida; order Lamiales; family Plantaginaceae; genus Plantago; species Plantago major. The sequence goes on along the minus strand of CM048839.1, from coordinate 83,534,873 downwards.
CCACTAGGGAATCTTCAAAGCCGAAACCTATCTATCCTGATGCTAATATAATCCGCCGGTAAGGTGCATGTGCATCAATTCCCTTTCATGTGGGGATTGTTGGAATTTTAGTGAATAATTGAGCTTTCAATTCATTCGATGAATTGGTCAATGTGTCCCAACACGTCCGAAACAAACATTCCGTGTGAGTGTGTATCTCGTTGTTAAAACGAATTGCACTTTGTGTATAAGTAGTTAAAATCTCCAAGTGCATGGTGAAAGGGTGATTAATGATTTAAGTGTGTTTGATCAATACATGAATGAGTTAAGTCATCTTAAACATGAGGATTCGTAATCCTATGTGCTAAAATTCGGGTTAAAGAGCAAAGTAATCAAAAAGAAAGAAGAAAAATCAAATTCTGGAGAAAAGTTGAAAACACTATAGCTCACCACCGTGAGCTCACTTTTGACTGTAGCTCACCTCGATCAGGTTAAGCAGAAACTTTGTTTGCGACCGAAAAGTCGCAATTTTATCAGAAATGTGAATTTGTCCTTGTCTTTTCATGAATAGACACTTCCCTTGAGTTGAATAATTGTGTCCGTTTCAACTTGTGTCTATTGAATGGACACCTTTAGTGGAAGGATATAACTCTTATGAAAGATCACCAAACAAGTATACATATGTGAAGAAGTTCTTCACAAGAATACACATCACATTCCCTACTTGTTCTTTCCTCCTGCTCTTTTGTGCATCTTTATACACTCAAATTAAGGTTCGGTAGACTCGGCTATCGGAGTGCAACGTAGCCGTTTAAGAGATGTTTTATTCTGGGAGACAGTTGCAAGCGCCTCGTGTGCACCATAGCGGGACAATAAAGTCTTAAGGAGAGATAGTCAAACTATCGACTCTTCTCGACCCTGTTTTGTTCTTCACTAGTTCCTCACCCGCAGATTACCTACTTCACTTCCTACAAAGAGAATTTTGTCAACCTCTCCTTTCTTAAAACCATTTGTCAACAGGTACTTGGCTAGAGTATCATACCATGCTCTTGGGGCTTGTTTAAGTCCATAAAGAGCATTCTGGAGTTTATAGACAAGTCTAGAGGTGCTAGTGGGGCTTGTCGTAGACAGGCCCGCTTAGTTCAGCCCGCGAAAAGGGCAGGCCCGGACCGGCTCGTTAATATAAGTTTGTGACCTGCCCTGACCGAATATTGCATTAGGGCTTTAAGGGTCACATATTCTATAGCCCGGCCCGGACCGGGCTTAAAAAGCCCGTAGAGCCCGGTATATTTAGCAAGTCAAGTAGTATTTGATTAAATACGAAATTTATTAGTTAAGCTAACACATTTAAATTGGAATTTTAAATTTTTTAAGGGTAGATATCTTTTGACTAACTTATTAGCGTATCTAATTACATAATAAACCTCTATAGACAAACAATTACATTTTGGTCCACGAATTTGACCACAAGTGAACTAAAACCTGGAGTTTACCCTTATGAACTTTACCAATATTCCAGAATTAAACAGGCTTTAGCCAACCTTGTCACGTGAATATCACGTGTGGACCAAAATGTAATTAAATGAAACAAAATATTACCTAACTATAATAAAATTTGAAAACACTACAAGAATTCTGGTATAATGCAACGGATTGGGGTGACGGATTTTATCCGTCGCCCCAAAGCGACGAATCGCTTATGTTGGCGACGGATTTTATCCGTCGCCAACCTTATGTTATCCGTCGCTATAGGGCGACGGATTTTAATCATAAAATAATATTTTTATTTTAAAATAAAAAATATTAAAATTCAGATTAATTTTTCTTTGACATTACGAAAAGTTGGTTTCAATTTCCAGAATCCTCAAACTAGTTGTTATTAATAATTATTTGTTAATTATTCAAATTATTACTATTAAACAGTATTACACTTATTGATTCTTACTTGTTCGAGCATGGAGTTTTCTCACCAAAATCAATCATAAAGAAAACTCCAATACCTCAACAAGTAGAAAAACTGAAGCAGCTCAATGTGGTTGCAGCCAAGATGAGAAAAATCACACAGCGAGCAGTTGTTGAGCTCTAAATATTGCTCATCACATATAGATTCCTCACCGAAATCAGTTTTGATTCCTCACTTACAAACAATTTTTTTCTTGCAAAGAATCAAAAGATTTCACAAACTCTGTAAAATTAGAGAAAGGAGGAATTCGATTCGTTGAAAACAAAGAAGAGGAGGAGGAGGAGGAGGAGGAGTAACATTTATATTTTCTTTGTTTACCAAAACTATTGATGAAGAGAGAATTATCTTAATTTGTGTGAAAACCCTAAAGCGTCTTATATTAAAAATTGGAGGGAGTAATAGAATTAAGAACTAGTTTAATGAATTATGATTCTCGAAATACAAACCACCTTAAAGAATAATCTTAATTTTAATTTATAATTTTTTATTTTAAAATACATATAATTATTTCTTATAATTTATAAGAATTTTCTATATATATTTTTTGAAATTTATGAAATTATTTTACACTTTTTAATTAAACATCCCACATTTTAACGACAAATTGACACATGTCCCCCCCCCCCCCTCTCTCTATACATACATATATATATATATATATATATATATATATATATATAGATATATATATATATATATATATATATATGTATATATATATATAAAAGGTAACATACATTCAAAATACGGTTTTGTACGGGTAAATTGGAGCTCCGGCGGACATGTTGGTAAAGAAGAAATATTTGGGTAAAACCTAACTTTTTATCCTTAAGGGCGTGTTTGTTTTGCAAATTCTAATATAAGGGTAAAGGCCCAGTCAACAAAAAAAATGAAATTTTGGACCTAAATATAATTGTTTGTTTATGACGGTTTATTTTGAGAACGCCCTTCGTACCAGGGTATCAAAAAGTAATAAACTCAATTTTTAATTACACTAATGGTATTTGGAAAACACCCTCTAAAATATCACGTTTGGTTGCACAAATCTGAAATACCAAAGCCCGCAGAAAATCCAAACTCAACAAATACCGGAATTTCTGGCCCTCAAAATTTGTTCTTCGAAATACCATCTACAATTACCCACCTAGAGTGGGTTATTGAGATATGGTATTTGGTCCCAAAATACATGTTTTATGCAATTACATCTTTATCCCTCAAAATTAACAGGATCTTTAAACCCCAGATCATTCACCTCTTTATCCTTGTCTGTCGATATTCACTAGATCATGAATCAAACTTATCTTTGTCTCAAATAATAGATATATATATATGATGAGATTAATTATTAGAAAGGCTGTGGACTCTTCTTTCTTCTTTGTATTCTTGGCAACCAACGAAGGATCACAATTTGCACATGTACATGCTGGACTAATTGGCTCGAAGTGTATGGATTGGAGATTTGGTTAAACTATTGATATAATTATTTTATTTGGCTTCAAATTTCCATTCATACTATACAGACCGGCTATAAAATTAACTATAACGTGAGTTAGTGCGAATTGATATAATTATTTTATTGTGGAATTTAGTTATAAATAATGGAAGAAGTATATGACGATAAGCAATATCGTTTCAAATAATGAATTGCCATTTTTCGGGTTGAGATAGAGTCTGAGTTAGTGCGAATTGATGTTTTAATTTAATTGAAAAATATGAAGAAAGATTGGTTATCATTTTTTAATGATGAATTGATTTTGTTGGGGTTGAATTATGACTTGTAATTTAGTTGTGGAAGAAAGACATATATATATATATATATATATATATATATGTGTGTGTGTGTGTGTGTGTGTGTGTGTGTGTGTGTGTGTATACACATATGTATATATATGTACACACACATATATGTATATACATATATGTATATATATATGTATATACATATATATGTATACATATATGTATACATATACATATATGTATACATATATATGTATATATGTATATATATGTATACATATATATGTATATATGTATATATATGTATATTTATACATATATATATATATATATATATATATATATATATATATATATTTGTTTTTTTTATGATAAATTGATTCTGTTGAGGGTTGAATTAGGGCTTGAATTTAATTGGGGAAGACATGTTGGTTTTTTTAATTAAAGTATAATTTATGTACTCAATTGCATAACTCCGATAGTTGTCCACTTATATATATAAAAAATAAATACTGTAATAAATTGGGAGGGATACGACTGTACATTACTGGAAACTAGTACTAACCCGTGGCGATGCCACGGTATAGTTTACTTTTGACAATAAATAGAAAATGGGAGGATAAAATAAATTACTCGAGAAAATAAGATAGTCAAACTTACTTGTAAACAACGTCGGTTGTGGTGTCGGTGGGTAGTCATTCTTCATCAAATACTATATCATTGAGTCTTTTTTATGCTAAGTATAGAAAATGTGAAAATACGACTCATCATGACAGATATGTTTTGAAAAGGTAGAATCCAACCTTAACCTGACCGGTTAATAACATATATTTTATATCGGGTCCTACCGAACCTGAATTGTTAATTAGTAACATATACATGTTTTAAAAAAATTGTTTCCCTCAAACACGAACAAAAATAAAATGCCAAAGTATACAACACAATCAATAGGATTGGCTACCAGCAACCCCGTGACCCATGATGGAATGTGGTCACGCCACACCCCCCCCCCCCCCCCCCCCACCCAGCGCACATTATACATTATGGATCAAGAAAGTAGAGAGAATATCGAAGAGGGTTTTCTCGCCTAGAGAGTTGCCAAATCTCCCCACCACACACACTTAAATTATTATTCTATAAACATAATTTCACATGCTACGGTTATTTTTTTTCACACCATGTCCGTTATGGATCAAGAAAGTAGAGAGAAGATCGAAGATAGTTTCCCCACCTAGAGTGTACTGCGATCCCCCAAAAAAAAATAAAAACAAAAAATAAAACCACCGTGGTGGTATGTGGCCACCCCACCACACACATACAAAAATTATTATTCTACAAACATAATTTCACATGCTACTTTATTATTTTTTACACCAATCCCCCACCATGCCGGTTATGGATCAAGAAAGTATAGAGAAGATCGAAGTCCTCCCCCCACCCCAAAAAAAAAAAACCACTATGGTAGTAAGTGGCCACCCCCCACACACAAAAAAAAATTATTATTCCACAAACATAATTTCACATGCTACGGTTGTTCCCCCCCCCCCCCCCCCCCCAAAAAAAATGCTCGGATATGGATCAAGAAAGTAGAGAGAAGATCAAAGAGAGTTTTCCCGCCTAGAGAGTATATGCCCCCCACCCACCCCGGGGGGTGTATTTCAAACCGAACATTGACATTAACGAACATTTGTTCATTAATATATGTCATTTTCATGTTCATCTCAATACTTGTTCATGTTCAGTTCGTTAAGGTTTCAACATGTTCACGAACAGTTTGCGAAATATTATAGGTTATGTTAGAAAATACCTCCTCCGCCCCGAATTCAACTTCCCGCGCATTTCATTTTGGGACGTCTCAATTTGAACTCTTCCCGCGCATTTCATTTTAGGTTATGTTAGGTCAAACTCGAACATAAACTGAACGTTGACTGAAAATTTTCGTGAAATTTTCACGAACGTTAGTTTCATTAATTACACCCCTGCCGGGGGTGTAGTTTTTTCTAAAGAACTAACAGAATCTAGTATTAACCCGCGTCGATGATATTGTATAGTTTAGTTTTAATGATAAATAGAAAGGGAAGGGCATACAAAATTAATCAAGAAAATAGGAGTCAATTTTTTGCCGTATTTTCGGTGGGCAGTCCTGTATTCAATACAAAAATGATTAACTATTTTTTTATGTTAACTTTATAAAATGTCAAACACGACTCACCACATGCTTTTAAAGGGGTAGGATCCAACCCGAATCCGTACAGGACCAGACGGTTGATAACATATACCCCCTCCGTCCCGAATTCAACTTCCCGCATTCCATTTTGGAACGTCCCAATTTCAACCCCATCACCTTTAATGGAACATCATTCTCCTACTTTATTCAATCTATTCCATACTTTGTTCACTATTTTTCCTACTTATTCAATCTATTTTCTACTTTATTACCATCTCTTCTACTTTATTTACTTTGCTATTAAAACTTGTGTCCGGACCGCGTGTAATTGAATTTAGGATGGAATGAGTATTTTATATCGAGTCCTCTAACCGCACACAACCCGTTAATTAGTAACCGATACATGTTATAAAAAAACTACATCCACCAAATGTGAATCAAAATAAATCACAAAAATGTATAACACAATAACATGGTAGGTTCCCAACAACCCCTGGAGGTGATATGTGGTCCCCAAAAAATTATTATTTTATAAACATAATTTCACATGTTATGGTGGTCTTTTTTTTTTTTTTTTTTTTTTTGCACCCACACCTCCATCATAGTAGAACATCATTAGTCCCTTCCAGTTCAATAATTACATATGGGTCAAAAAATAATTACACATGGGTCTAAAATGATCTTTAATTTGCGACACTTTTTATATCTTTTGCAATACTTTTTGGACTTAGATGTAATTATTTTGTCCCCAGATGTAACAAATCAAACATCAGAGACTAATGCGTAAACAAACCATCTAGTAGGGAGGTATATGTAATTTTTCATAAAATTATATATGAAGTCAACTTACTAAAAATAAATACTTCCTCCATCACGCTAAAATAGGTCACATTCGTTTCGACACTGTTTTTTAAGATGGCCAATAATTTATTGTTTGTTGGTTGAGAGAGAAATGATAACGAATGGAGAAAAATATGAAAGATAAGAGAGATGAATGATAAAAAAAAAAAAAAAAGAAGATAGTGGGGTTAGTGTGGTTTACATTTGTACTATTTTAGCGACTGGCCGTCCCACTAATTTAGACGAAGGTTAAATGGCTTGTTTTTAGATTTCAGAAAACTCATGGGTGGCAAATGAAAAATTAGATATTCTCCAGGGACTTGTATTGCAATTCTTTAAAACCCATAGAAATGAAAGAGAATAGAAAATAGAAGAAAATAAATAGAAAGAATAAAAGAAAGTCTAAAAATCAAAATGATGAGTGGCATATTTTGCTGAATATCTCCAACTTCCTCATCCACAATAGCAAAAAGGGACTCCATGTCACCAGGTCTGTTGACTTTTGAACCCATATGTAATTAGAAAAAACCTGTAGACTAATTTTTGGACGAAAGTGTAATTCTATCAAATCAAAGGTTAAATTTGTAATTGGACCAAATTTAACGGGTATCTTAAGTAATTGCCCCTTGATTTTAATATGCATGTAGAACGTGCACAAATATTCTAGTAAAATTAAATTAAATTAATTTACATAACAATGTGATTTCCAAATAGGAAATAAAATTATTACATAAATTAGAGTTACATGCCAAAATTAGTGTTAAATAGCATAGATTTGATTACGGACAGTGAGAATGGATTAATGACATATTTGAACATGATTAATTGTAATATCAAAACTTTTCTTACACGTATTCATTAAGCAATTAAAATACAAAAAAATGGATGAAAATTCCATATCCACTTTGGGCTAAATTTATTTATTTTTAAACGGCAAAAATGTATTAAATACTTCAATATACAGTTTACATGAGCACCAAATTATCATTACATGCTCCATACGAAAAATATCATTACATCTATACCAACAAAAATCTATACATCTGCACCCATGGGCCATTCTTACTTCATGCTCCACTTCACAATCAATACCCTTCAATTATTCTATAGTAGCACCAAATTCTCCACACCTTTCTTGCACTGTTATTCCATAGTGGCACCAAATTCTCCACTTTGGGCTAATGTAGTATAGGTGAGATTGAGAATGAAACTCAGACACACATTTTTAAATATGAAAATTCCACATCCACTTTGGTCAAACTGGACACACGACTTCAAATATGATTTTATGATTCAACAAACTATGGTTACATCACATCCACTCCGTATATAAATTACAGCTTCAAATCATGGGTTGCCTTCTTTATTCATCTCCAAGAAAAACATTAATTTTATTAGGAATACAAACCTCCCAATAAAATTCCACTACAAAGATAGAAAGAGAGCCGTTTGTAATATCAGATTCTGTTGAGTGAATTATATATATATATATATATATATATATATATATGTGTGTGTGTGTGTGTGTGTGTGTGTGTGTTGTTGCTGCTATTTATAGATATGTGAAGTTTGTCATTGAGTTCCGTTAACTGCTCCTATAAACATGCAAAATTGATTTGTGAGAAATACATTGCAGCATGCGAAAAACTTTGGCCTTATTCTAGGTTAATTAAATGCTACTATATAATTATATACTACGTAACTACTTATAATAGACATTGCAATTGTGAAAACGTGTGACAACTTGCGGAAAAGAAGAGAACAGTATAAAAAAAAGATTTTTGTTACCTTTTATGTAATTGTTTTGATTTTTTTAATCAAATAAATATAAAAAAAATGAGAGAAATTTTCACATTCAATCTTGACAAAAGTACTATATAATCCTTTAGAAAAAAACTGGGCTTTAAAATATAAATAGAATAATTTGAATTTTTCGATCGCACAAATCAAATTGATCAAGTTACATATTTTCTTGAATTATTGTTTACTCTTGGATTGTAACTTAGTAAGAAATTAAACTTCAACATTGCATCTTAGTAAAGTATCATTGTCCTCCAGTCCTCAAGTTGGTATGACTGCTCATGAGTAATTGCGATGTATGAATACATTTACCTGAAAAATAGTATTTGTAGGTTGTTAGACGTTATGCGACGGATATATTGTACTGATACATGATTTTTCAAAACATTGACGCTTACCATTAGCCAACGCACGGTAGAATATTTCAACATTACTTAGTAGGAGTTGTGAGTTGATGTGAATGTTTTACGGATGGAATCATGGAAATTATGACGAATCTATGTAAAACCTTTTGAAGCGTTTTCTTGCTGTAAAAATAAATAATAATTTTTAAATGAAAAATAAAAAAAACACGTGACTACAAAACTTGAGGTATAAAATATAATAGCACCAGAATACAACGAGTCCAAATCGATTTAGTCCATCAATTGCTAAACCGAGCATGTAAAACTATACTATACTATATTTTAAACTATGGGAAACAGACCTGCTAATAATAGACAAATACACAATTCTGTACGACTTAATATTTTGCTTTTTACATGACGTACATACGTAATTGGTGCAAAATGGACATAATTAGTATAGCTAACGGTAGAACAATATAAAACTTACCTGAGAATCAACCATTTGTTAAGGACTTTATTCTTAGCTCTTTGTAATTTTTTTGTAGTTTTCTCGGCTTGTCGTGGATTACATTAATTATCCGGATCTGGATTGACTACTACGAATTAACCAGCAGATGATTCGGAACTTCACAGATGTTGGACGATCGAACCTAGTTATCATGTGAGGACACTGGGTCTGTTCATATGCGTATTCTTGAACCCTCTCAGTCGCTTCATATTTCCCATCCAATCAACAATGGAGTACAAAAAATTATGGAACTCAAATGATTTATAATTAAGGGGCTTCAGACTCGTATATATGGGATAGTATATTTCCAACGATTTGTTTCCTACTTTACTATATATTTTTCGAAGCAACTAATACTAATAGACTGTATTTTTTCCTATCAGTTTAGTTTAGCGTGTCTAATTTGGGTGGATTATAACTAAAGAATTGCTATATCATACTATAAACCTTGCAAATCTCACGTCCAAAAAATAGATTGCTCTTTGTGTGAATGAGGAGATTTTTGGGGGATATTATATATTTGATTGATCAAATCTCAAAATAGATTAGAGTGTGTATCCTTCTCAGATCCAACAACGCGTTAAATGGGTTGGAGTTGTAGACTTACCTTCTTTATAATTTTCTTGTATTTTTTTAGTCAAATAAATCAAATTAATTCAAAGAAATTCTCACAATGATTTGAGGGCAAAGTCCTATAGCTAACTTTGAGAATAAAAACTGGTCTTTTAAATATATATAGATTCAAAAATAGGTGTTTTGAACCAAATATGGTATTTCAATATCAAATACTATTTCCGTCAAATAATACCAAACATGATATTTCTACACAAATAACACTTCAATTACCCTGTTTTTTAGTCCGGGCCCAAATACCATAAATTTATACTCCCTCCATTTCAGAAAAAATGTTACATTTTGACTTTGACCGGTCAACTGTCTTCGAGTTTGACCACAAATTACTCATAAACGATAATAGTAAATAATTTAATAAAATCATATAATAAAAATTTAATTACTAATTTTTCATTATATAATTTTAATAATTTATTTATTAATATCGTTTAAGAGTAAATTGTGATCAAATGCGGAGACAGTTGACCGCAGAATAATAAAATGTAACACTTTTTCTGAAATGGAGGGAGTATATAGTAAAACACCATTTTCAAACCAAACGGACTCTAATGGGCATCAGTGCACACTGCTCCTGTCCATTAATTGTAGCCGGTACAGTTTTCCATACATAGTCCAATAAAATCCTATTAGGGCATCATTGATTCATTTCTTTATAGAATATAGAAATCACAAGCTTCTCCCATTCTCTATAGATTCTGGCCGTCATCCAGTATTCATCCGGTCATCATCTACAATATATCTTCATCCATTCTCGAATATATGTTGCTGCTTAATGTTTACTTTGGATTTGTGTATAGACTTTGATGTTGCTAAATGATGTAAATAGGTTCAACTTTCTAGCTCATAATTTAGTAAAGTTTTTGTGTTTTAGATGATGAAGTTTTTTCCCCTCCAATTTGATATGAAATCAAGTCTCCATCTCAAAAGAATTATATATATATATATATATATATATATATATATATATATATATATATATATATATATATATATATATATATATATAAACAGGATTATGAAAAGAGAGATGAAAAAAAAAAGTTTTGTTTGGCCGGACCGGCCCGCTATATAATGGGGCTAGGGGCTAGGCTAGGCACAATTATTAATTGAAAAGCCCGGCCCGGCCCCTTAAAAACAGGCCCGAAACATCCCGGACCTTAAAAGGCTCGGACCGCTTTAGCCTGGCCTAGTTGTCACCTCTAGACAAGTCTGCTTCTTGATGATACATGAAAATCTGGTGGTTGTTCCACATAAACTTCTTCTACAAGTTCTTGTGTGCTGCAAAAGCTATAAATAGTCTTATAGCATCCAGTCCTCCAGCTTTGTGAAACCTTGAGCAAGTAGTCTTGCCTTGTTTCTAGTTATTTCACCAGACTCATTCATTTTGTTTCTGAAAACCCATCTTGTTCCTATCATTGTAAGTCCTTCAATATAAGGTACAGGTTTTCAAACTTTGTTACTCTCAAATTGATCCAATTCCTCTTGCATTGCTGAGACCCATTAAGTATCTTATAATGCTTCTTCAATGGTCTTTGGTTTAATTTTGGAGATGAAACAAGAGTAGGGGGATGCTTCTCCAGCAATAATTCTCCGTATTCTCGACACCTTTGACAAATGACCCAATCACATCTTTTGTTGGATGATCCCTTATACATTTATTGATTGGCTTTGAACTTTGATGGTCAATACATGTATGAAGTAATGTGGAGGGGATTTTTAAGGCAAATGTGACCACCTAAGAATTGGTAGGCAAACTTCTTAGGACTTGTAGCCAAGTTTTAACAGAGTTCAACATTTGTAGGCTAACTTCTTAGGACCTGCCAAATAAAGTGGTGGCCTTTGAGATCCCATTTGGCGATAAATTTGTTCAAGGCAGTGGACCTAAGCTACAATGATCTCAAGCAGGAAACCAACAATTTCTCGGAGCAACTTAAACTTGGTGAGAGTGGCTTTGGTGGTCAACTCTAATGTATGAAGTTTTTCGGGGTGGAGAGAGTATGTACTAAGAAATGCAAATAATATTAAAGCCACCCACCAAGACTCAAAGAGTATACTTTTGTAACCATGTTATTCATATCCTGGTATCTAGTAAGACTCATTATTCCCTTTCCCCCAATATATGCATTTACAAAGTTTCATAGACTTCAATTTCATTCACAACATACCAAAACCAAAATGCATGTGATTTCCAATATTCTGCCAATAAAAAGTTTAAACATACTTCCACCTATATACTATAGCTCTAGAAAGATCATTTCAGAATTAAAGTCATTTACTTCCATTGAAAACCAAACAACATGTGTTGGTTTTGAAACTGGTTTGATTTGAGTAATATATATCTCAGAATAACTTTCAATCATTTACATGAACACAAAAACAACCTCAAGTTTTACATATTGATAGCCTAGAGATTACATTCTTAGGAAGTCCCGATCAAATGAATTCGAGTTGATTGCAACATAACCAACAAGAAGAATCTCTAAATCCTAAACAAGATAATCAAGCATAATGATCCCATCATTTTGATATCCAATTCAAGTTAATGTTCGGGATTGCATCAAGAACCTCATTCCTGTCAAAGATTTCAACCTAAAACAGTATTGTGTTTCATAGATTATACACCAAAAACGCTTTAGTATGTAAAACTTGAGGTTGTTTTTGTGGTCATGTAAATGCTTGAAAGTTATTCTGAGATTAAATTCTTTAGAAGTCCCGATCAAATGAATTCGAGTTGATTGCAACGTAACCAACAAGAAGAACCTCTAAATCCTAAACAAGATAATCAAGCATAATGACCCCATCATTTCAATATCCAATTCAAGTTAATGTTCGGGATTGCATCAAGAACCTCATTCCTGTCAAAGATTTCAACCTAAAACAGTATTGAGTTTCATAGATTATACACCAAAAACGCTTTAGTCAATTCCCTATACTTGAGACATGAACTAAACAATAATTTCAACTGCTTCCATAACAATCTAGGATCCAACTTCACAACTCTTGGGCTCTGAGATAACTAATATGTGTAAATTGACTTATTCATAGTTACGTAGAACTAACTTAGCAAGTTAACTTAGTAATTTCACTCCAATAGCTGAAACAGCTCAATAAATTGCAATTAAAAAACCAAACCCCTTAATCTTGATACCAAATAAAGAGATAGAGTTCAAATAAAAACCTCACAATAAAGCAACATAAAAGTACTCCCTTTCCAGTGTGCATTTCACATTCAATAAAAAGCAAGAAAGACCAACACAAACTCACAGAACTGACAAACAATTCTCACAGAATACTTCAAATACTCATTAATCAAATGGACTATCCCAGTAGTACTGTCAAATGTTGCTTCCAACACCAAAACAAAGTAACAAACATAAATTTGAGCTCAATTTTAGCAGTCTGGAATCGAAATTTATGTGTATTATCTAGTCTAATTTAAAGATTGGGATGCTTAGTAAGTGTAGTGATATATTTCTTTTGCTCAAGTCACGTAGTTGTACAATAATGCACTTAGGTTTAGATATGAACAAATATAAAAATATAAAAAATAAAAAAAGAAACCCTAATTAATTAGTTAGTACTACAAAATAAATATATAGACAGAAATAAAGAAAAGTATGCTAACATCAAACATTGTAATATATAAAACCAGTTACAACAAAATTGATAGTAATACCAAATGTAAACTTACAGTAGATATGGGATAATGGAAGGCTTCCATTCCCTTGATTCAACCCAAATCACATAGATATATATATATATATATACACACACACACACACACACACACCACACACAGAAAATACTACTGCTTTCGTCTCTGATCGAGTTTTATTTCAAAATACTACTACTTTCATCTCCGAACAAGATTTATTTCAAAATACTACTACTTCCATCTTCGATCAAGTTTTATTTCTTCGATTTCTGATCAAGTTTTATACTTCCATCTCTGTTAACTTTTATTAAACTCCATTTGACCACAAACTAATCTTAAATCATGATGCAGTTACAATTTAAGATTGCTTTACGTATAAAAGGAGGTTAAAAAAGTCGACAAAAATGACATGTAAAACTCGATCAGCGGCGGAACTCCTCTCCCCACCTAGCCAACTGCAGAAGGAAAGGCATCACTTGTGATGGATCACGTAGCGAATGCGAAGCCATAGTATCCCTTGGGACTGATGATACAATGATGGGTACTCCTTTTCCTCTTTTCCTAATTACCTAAATATACAATACAATCATAATAATAACAATAGAGTATTAGCAAAGCTAGCAATGAGGCCTACTCTAATTCGCGAAATTGATTTCCCAAAGAATTTAAACTTTTAATTCAATTATGCGAGCGAATGGAAATTATTGCGGGTACATACATACCTTAAATGCATCTTCGTCGGTTTTGTCATCACCAAGGTAAAGGGGAAAGACCGGTTTAGGATGAGGAAAACCAAGAGTCTCCAGCAAATACTCTAAGGCATGTCCTTTATTCCATTTAATTGAAGGCCTGATTTCCAAAACCTTCTTTCCACGAGTCAAATGAAAACGAGGATAATCTGAGAGTACGCTGTCAACAATCGTTTCGAGCGTGCTATAATCCTGAACCATACGCGTACATTAATTTGTGTGAAAAATCCATAACATTTATATAAAAAAAAACATGATGGGGCAATATTAGTTAGTTTACCTCATCCAAGACATGCCGGTAATGTACAGAAATACAAAACCTATTGTCCTCCAGTTGAGAACCTGGTACCACACTGATTTTTCTCTTCAGCTCCTTCAACATCTAGTAATATAATAAGATATAGATATATACATTATCTCCAAACACAAAATTTTTTTTTATGTAAAATCATGTATTTTCTTATGCTATCTAGTTTCCTACATGGAAAAATTAAAGCTCAATAGAACATTAATTATATACCTTATCAATTGAGGGCAGATACTCCTTAGCAGGTTGGAAAAGTGTCATTTGGTTTCCCTAAAAGATATTAAATATATAATAGTTCATATCACTAATATGTTACAAAGTTAGGGTTGACATACAGTTGTAAATAGAAAATTAAAATAAATGAGAACATTTTTGTAATGTATCAAGTTTTACATAACAATTATAAATGAAAATTAAAAATATATAAAGTCATCGGAAACTGGGCAAATGACCTTTTCATCTTGCACATTTCTCCTATGCATTCCATGTAAGTCTGCACCTGAACTGGGGGCCATTATGTCCATGCCATGACTGCCGGCGTAGAACACTTCATCTAACTTCACGAATCCGTAAACCTGAATAGTGCACGCACACACACACATCACTATTATTTCTCATAATAAACCAATTGCAAACTACTCTATGAACCTCGTGTATAAGTAAGTTGTATACATTGTGACAAACAATCAACAAATCTTACTTGAAAAATGAACGTCAATAAATTCCAGATGGTTTTTTCAATTCATGTGGCTCAATTCAGCCAAATAATGTCATAATCTGTTAGTATTCAACAAATATAAGTATTTTTCTAACTTTAAAGAATGTGTACTTTCTTTGCGATTTCATTCTCAGTTTTTGTTTTGTGAAATGAACTGATATTGTGACTAACAAGTTACATTGATTTTTAGAAAATTACATACTATAGTTTTTCAAATTAGTCACCTTATTATCCTTCAACAAACAAACTTATTATAACTAAACCACCATATTTGGTAAAATTGCATCAAAAACATCATAAGGTGAGTAAATAGGTTTGCCCAAATGTACACTCAATTCATATCAGAAGAACATCGTTTCTATACTTGAGGTTGATAGAGTCAAATATAGTATTCTACCATCCCATAAACTTCACTTAAATTGATTTTTTTCAGCAAAGACTTTTAGCCCGAACCAACGCCTAAAAAACCTAAGAAAAATTTGCTATGATGAATTATGAAAATTAGAAAACATTTTCTTTTTTCCCCTATAATTTGAAATTTATTTGGATCAAAGAACCAACTGAAAAATCAAATGGGTGAACTCATGCAAGATGGAGGGAGAAATAAAACATGCTTTATAAAAATACATTCCACATATACATATAGATATATACAGCTACAAAATATGAGTTACCTTATCTCGGCTTCTACCGCTTATTATTGCAGTCGGGAAGTACTTAGCCACCCTACTTACGGCAGACCTCATCTAAAAAATGATAAAATAGCTCTCATTAGGGAAAAATAATCACAATGAGAGCAAGAAAAAAGAGCTCTCATTTTAAGTCAATATTGTAAAATAAAAAAATATTTGAGTTAAATGTATAACAAGATGAAACTTACATTTTTAAAGAAATGGTTATTGTGGATAAATGGAGGGGTAAATAAAACTTTTACAGAAAAGTCAAACTTGAAACAATATTTTGGACCTGAGTGTAAATTATGAAACATTAGGGAGGGACCCAAATGAAAATATTTTATCTTAAAAGGTAGTCATATGTAAATATTCCTTTTTTAATATTAGTTTTTTGAAAATAATGCTTGTCAGTTATACCCGACTTTTTAGGTTCGATACATGGCACGAAATTTCGTGAAATTCTTGGCAATTATTAGTAACATATATACTCACATAATTTACACTAATGTCATAGGGTATTTCTTTTTGCATAAGAAAATGAAATATTTACAAGACTTGGACCAAATTTATGAGACCACCCTGTAAGAAATAGGATTAGGTCTACCAACCCCATCAGACATGAAAGCACAATCGGGATCACCAACAATGGGTGAAAGCGTCCCATCATAGTCTAAGAACACCACCACTTGTCTCGGATCAACAGAGTTCATGAGTGGATAAAAAGTTGCTAGTGCTGAAGGATGTTCCTCCTGTAAGAAACGTAGTAGTAAAAATTACTATTAGTATTGATGCCGACATCTGAATTAATCAAATATTTTTAATTTTTTAATTTAATAATAGTAATTGATTTTGTATTTAGGAAGAAAAAAATACCTAAGCATAGTAAAATAAAGCAAAAACGCCAAAAAAATTTAAAACATGAAAGCCAGAGTGATCTTAAAATGAATTTATAAGTTGCATAAAAATATTATATCTTAATCATATATTTAGTACGCTTAAAATTATAGAAAATTATGTGTAAAATAGACTCATATACCCAAACCCGCATTATATAAAATAATGAAAATATACGACATATATGACCTTAGCAAAATGAATATAGCAAGAATTTTACCATTGTAAACAAATATCTAAAATTAACTTTTACACCCTTCATTCTGCAAAACTTCATACAGTTTACATTTTTAGGTATCTTATAGAACCTTTTGCATTACCGAAATGAAAACAATCTCACACAACAATTAATAAAAAAGAGTATTACTTTTATACCGATCTAAGATGGACCAAAGGTCGGAGAGGAAAAGGCGTTTGAAAGAACCTATCGTTCAGTTTGGACCCATATAATATAGTATTCCATATGTGATGCTTCAAAGAGAACATACTCTAAATTACACATTTTGTCAATAAAACTACACATTTTTACCATTGTTCATGTTTTAAAAGTTACTTTTATATATTGACATAAAACTACTCGTCAAATTTACCTCGTGTATAAAGTTCTTCGAGATGGAGTACCCCACTTAGAAAATGGGCACCGAACAATTTAAAAGAGGCATAAAGCACATTAAAAGAGCCGAGCGGCATAAAGCGTGAACGACAACATTTTTGAAGCTTTAGAATAATCTAAGGAAAAATTCTCCGAATGGAGTCTTATATTTCTCAGAATGGAGTATTCAGTTACTTGATTTGTCACTATGGTACTCTATCCATCCCGAAGAACTTCATAAATTAGAATTGACTTGTAGTTTTAGGTGAAAATTAAAATAAATTATATAACATGAAATTATGTTACAAGTTGTACTTTTGTGGGAAAGTGTGTAATGAAGTGTAGGAGTATTATTTTTTATTATTTGTTAGTTCTGGAGTAGCTTCGTTTTTAAATAATGTATGAAGTTTTGTGGTACGACTAAATATGACAAATATATGAAGTTCTACTGGACGGATAGAGTATATCTAAACACGCTATATATATTATATTGGATTTTAAGAAAATATTAGTAAACAAAATTTCCACCCAAGAAAAATCCGGTGTAAACTTTGCATATATTTACTTCTTGTTTGCAATTTTTGGGTTCTCATTTCTCAAGACCAATTGTTTGTTGCTTTTAAAAATTACAAAAAGTAATATAAGTAATTAGGAAACATATGAAATTATTTAGGAGCAATAATTACCAGCCAGGAGTTATATCCTGCTTCATCAGTATCTAGTCCACTGGGCTTCTCGCTGGGCTCAGACTCAGCTGAATGGGAAGGATCGGCTTGGGCTTCAGGCACTTGATCCTCAAGGCCTATTGCCATGTAAAGCTTGTTAATATTTTCCTTCACCATATCTTTATCTGCAATTGATTTCTTAATTACTTAGTTAACTAAAAGAAAAACTAATCATGTAATTGTAAATCCATGTAAAAATTCATGAAATATCAAATAATTAGTAGAAAAAAGTGTAAAGAAGCTATCTATACAAACAAGTGAAAGGCTGAAACATACAATAAGAGCAAATCATGCTTTTCCTAAAATGGTCCAGTACAAGGTGAAAAGGTAGATACTGAAACTGTAAGGCCCAAAACAAGGATTTTATAGCTTCAACTAAAAGAGTAGTGCCAAAAACACAAGACAAAATGTGTCACCTCCAGCAAAGCCCATGGGTCACGCTATTAAGTCCTTCTAACACGAGAATTCATATGGCCCACCACAAATTGACTACTTTTATTATTTTATACGAACTATACCACAGTATTCATAACTTATATCGACTATTAACGATAATATAACTTATACTGATTGCTAGTGGTAATATGATTTAACCTCTATGTTCCGTATCCATTTTATTCACAATCATATACTATACTAGTTTACCCTTCTAGAGGGTTTCATTTTCTTTTGATACCTTATTAAATGTTCACTTTTCAATCATGTCCCTATATTTTTAAAAATTACATCTAGTTGCAAAACGGTGTCGTTTTGTATATTCTCCTTTGTATTTAACAATCAGATGGCCAAAACGATGACGCTTATGGGTGTTAAGTGTAATTTTGAAAAAATGAAGCCTGAAATGTAATAAAACCGTCTGAAAATATTATATTTACAAAAAAAAGTCCGTTGTAAATAATTCAAAAGTAATAGTTAATATGAGTATACCAACCCAAAGTGACAATACTTTCTACCCTTTCGGAAAGTTGGACCCATATATTTGTGTAAAGGTTTTGAGGAGTGGACCGCTACCCTATCGTTTTTCTTTGAAATGGTAAAAAATATATTACTCAAACTAAAAGTATTTACATGAGCATAAGAAATGCTCTGAAGTACAACCGCTACCCTATCGTACATTACTCAGAAATGGTGTTTTAACCTTGTCACATGCATAACATACTTAACTATGAATATTGGTGACAAGAATTGAATAGATACACAGTCAAGAAAATGATTGAAGTTAATATAAAGTTATCTTAAAGCCGGGTTAGGCTAGCGGTGAAAATAAGAGGCAAAAAATTAATAATATTATATATAAATTCATAAATCAGGATCGAAACTTTCATTATGATTTTTCAAATTCTTCCAACTTTAACTACGAATTAATATTAAACTGCAAATGTAAAATATTCAATTTTTTTATATAATGAAACTTCAGGGGCTAAATTTTCATTATATAAAAAAATTAAACATTTTACATTTGTGGTTTAAGATTAATTCGTAGTCAAGTTGAAAGAATTTGACCGTAAAAAATTAAAACGGAAAGGTTGATCCGGGACGGAGGAAGTAATAAAGTCGTTATCTGTCCGGAAAACAAGTACACCTAGCGATCAAATAGAAAAAGAAAAGGGAATAACGGTATCATAGGAAGTATTAATAAAATATATTTAAGTCAGATTCAAACTGACTCAACAATACATGGCTAGTTGAAATCTGTCACTGTAAAGCACAAATCAACCATTTCTTAATCGCAAGTCTTAATCAGCTGGAAAATTTCAATTCATAAGACCGACTTGGTGGTTGATAATATAACTATGTAAGTTTAGGAACATCATTATCAACACACCAGACAATTCAGATGCTACGTGTATCAATTTAACAATCATTGTTGGTTAATCAACTACTAATTGCCATGTAACTTCCATGCATCCATGCAGTTGATACAATACAATAACTAGTTCCAATGCCACCCAACACTTACTTATATACCATACCCGTTTTTTCTATGGTACAACATGTCATTTTCTCCCATGATAACTGGTTTGATCAATTACTCAACCATATAGGATTGTTTGAATTAGTATAATTCAAATTGGTGCAATTCAATTCGAGTGTATGTCGAAACACGAAAACTGATGTCCATTTAATAAACATTACAAAATGAATCGTTTGCCAATTTTTACACATATGTTCAAACTATGATACTATAATTTTGTTTAATATAAAAGTTCAAATTTATAGAAGGTTTGGAATCTTGTCATTATGTATATTAGTTCTCAAATACTCCACCCCAGGCACCCATAGTCAATTTCAACCACTGGTAGCATCTCCACAGTGGGGCCACAGTTAAGACTTAAAGACTGATTCTCTCTCACTTTAAAATAATATTTTTTTTTTGTTTTGGTACATACAGACTACAGACTGAAGTATTGTTCGACTATTTAGATAGCACTCCTTATTGTATCACATTATAAGGCCCATTACTTCAGTCAGGGGCAGATCCATGAATCGTTCGCTAATTGTTACATTACACACGTTATATTACTACAAAGTTAATATAATTTGTCGTTACTACGTACAAATGCAATGCATAAATTTCATTGCTAGCTAGCCACCATGGGTGACTTGTATGAAAATAAGTATGATTTACTCCATGCACGACTTTGTGTACTTCAATTTGTCTTCTTTGATGAAATTAAGATTCATCGTCCGTGATTCTATTTTTTAATTCATAGAACAACAATTATTAAGTATTAGGGATCCCTTAATTAGTAGTATTTTAGTAATATAAATACTACCCAGAGTGAAAATGACCAATGAATTAATTAATTAACTAACGGTAATGAGTCAAGCACACCAAGCTACCTCTTAGTTCTTCCGTATACGAAAAGAATCAGTACACTTTTCAATATTACTTTGTAAAATGATTGACGGTATCTAAATAACTTATCTAGAGACGACTTATGTTATCAATAAAACCATTTATGTTATTAATTAAAACGTCTATGTTGTTAATGAAACAAATCTTGTTGTAATATAAAAAATACCAATGTTGAGAATATAGGTGTTTTGATTAATAACATGGATGATTTTGTTGACAATATAGGTCCGTCTCTAGATAAATTATCTAAAGACTGTCTCACAGGAGACTTACTCTACTTTTATATAGGCATGCATATTATATATATTGTATACTCCCTCCGTCCAGGTTCATTCTTTTCAACATTATCTTTTAAGAAATTAAATTATTTATTGTTTGTTGTTGAAAATTAAAATAATAAATAAATAAAATATGAAAGATACAAGAGAGAAATTACAAAGAAGAAAAATGTACTCATTCCGTCCTGTAAAATTTCATATATTTGTTATTTTTAGCCGTTCTGAAAAACTTTATACATTACCAAAAAATGAAGCTACTCCAGACCTAACAAATACTCCCTCCATTTCAGAGAAATTGTTACATTTTGACTTTGACCGGTCAACTATCTTCGAGTTTGACCACAAATTACTCATAAACGATAATAGTAAATAATTTAATAAATTCATATAATAAAATTTCAATTACTAAATTTTCATTATACAATTTTAATAATTTATTTATTAATATCGTTTAAGAGTAAATTGTGGTCAAACGCGGAGACAGTTGACCGCAGAATAGTAAAATGTAACACTTTTTCTGAAATGGAGGTAGTAATAAATAATCTCAATTTTCACTCAAATTACACATTTTGCCACTAAAAGTACATTATTCTCATCTTTTTTATATTCTATCATTACTTTAATTTTTCATATAAAACTGTGCGCTGACTCTAGTGTATGAAGTTCTCCGCGATGGAGGGAGTATTGACGGCTTAACCTTGTGAAGTCTATGACCGCACCTTAAATTTCTTGCCACTTGCTCTTCCGAGCATAGGGTGTACAATTATAGATTGTTGGTACATGAATTTACGGACTCGTAACTTGGGTTTGAAATGAAGTCGAATCTCCAGCTATTTAGAAGGAAGAGGCAACATGATCTGGACACTTTTTGGAATATCTGGTCTATGTGTGATCTTGTGAAATGGAATGATGAAAGAGAGATTAATTGATGGAAATGGTGGAGATATGAAAAATGGTTTGCAGTGGCTATTAAAGGTCCTGGTACTAATCAAAGTGACTTGACACTTGGAGCCTCTAATGATGATTTTAAGCTTGTTAAGGGATCACTCGGCTATATGCCATACAGACTGGTTGGGAGTTGGAGGATTTTTTATGGGATTGTAATTATGTATGTTTGAGCGATAGAGCATCTCTTATGCTCATGTAATCCTTGTTGATTGAGTAATATAATTTTTGCCGATTCAAAAAAAAAATGACATTCATAAAAGAAATAGATATAAAATAGGGACGGAGTGAGTACAATACACTACAAACGGAAGAGTTTTAGATCCACCTCAACTATGCTGGCTTAGAATCATCTATCTATTAGAAATAAAAGAATTATAAGACATTGACTTGGTCGCTTTGAAAAATGTTAGAAATTGGTATGAGTTTCGAGAAGATGGCAGCTAATTAAGCTAGGTAAGGTTGCCTTGACTCATACAGGAATCACGGCAGGACACGACCCTCGCAACACATATCATCATATCAGTAACTAGAATTTGATAACGCGTATTATTGTGGCACATAGTTACACTTATAGAAAATGTATACGAAGACAAGTAATATTATTATTTCTGATAATGAATTTCTTTTTTTAAAAGTTGAATTAATGTTTGAGTTGATCTGTTTTAATTTAATTGGAGAAGATGAAGTATAAAGATTGTTATCGTTATTTTTTAATGATGAATTAATTTTGATTTTGTTGGGTTGAATTAGGATTTAAAATTTAATTGGAGAAAATAGATTGATTTTTTTAAATGATAATTTGATTTTGTTGAGGTTGAATTAGTGTTCAAAATTTAAATGGAGAAGGAAGATTGAATTTTTTTATGATGCATTGATTTTGTTGAGATTGAATTAGGGCTTGTAATTTGATTGAAACAGATTATTTTTTTAATTAAAATCTAATTTATGCATATATTAAAAATGAGTTCAATTTAACTTAAATTAATTACTCAATTGCACAATAGTTGTCCACTTATATATTTATATACTGTAATATATCCTCGTGTTCAAGCTTTTAACTCATTGTTAGAAACAACTATAAATTAATAATTTACATTATTATATAAATATTAATTTTAATGCAACTTTTTTAATAATACTAAACCATATAACGTTACAAACAATTTGAATATAGTGTGTTTAATAGTTCATGTTTCTATTCATGCACGGATGAAAATGAATGTGGAAGGACTAAAATGAATGACTAAAAAAGAGAATTAAGTTTGAAATGAAGGTTTCCTAAAACGGGACAACAGACAAACCGACAAACATAAATAAATTTCCTCTTAGTACTACTATAATAACATAATACTAGAAAACACACAAAAGATGCAAGTGTTCGAATGCTACCTACTTAACACTTTCTACGAGTTTTCGTCGGTTTGCTACTTGTGTACATACTACTTAGGCAATACTAAAATGGTACAAAGAAATTTTCCAACAACGGGACTTTGATATACAGGATATCATCAGATTAATACTGCACATCACGACTATGAGATGCCAGGGCAAACGCGCAGCAGCGGTGGTCCACGGACTGGATTAGCTCCTTTACTTGATTACTTTTTGATTTCATCTGTTTGCTAGCTTTTTACGATTTGGGCTTGGACGGTCCCCGTCAGCCCCTAAATGTACGTACATTGTTTTTTGGTATCAATAAGACATGTTCTTTCGTTCCAAAAAAAAAAAAATATGGTAAATGTTTGATCCTAGAAATTACTTATAATTATAATAGTAATAATTTTTTTTTATTATTTGGGAAAGAATGGATTCCACATATTACTAAGTTGACAAAGAAGTCAGGCAAAATCGGTTGATTTCAGGTGTT
The DNA here is from genome assembly GCA_026545765.1 of Plantago major. Taxonomy (NCBI): domain Eukaryota; kingdom Viridiplantae; phylum Streptophyta; class Magnoliopsida; order Lamiales; family Plantaginaceae; genus Plantago; species Plantago major. The sequence continues at coordinate 83,510,629 of CM048839.1, read as the reverse complement.
GAAAGTCAGCCCATAAAACAAAGACCTAATATCTTCAGAAGGAGAGATTTCAAGAATTATTGACGCTAGAGAAGGTTCTTCTCTCCATCGGAACAACAGGGCGTTATGCTCGTTACAAAACTTGTTGATATAATTCAACATAATTTTCTAATTGGTTTGAATAAGTTAAAGTCAAAGAACGGGCCTAGAAAAATTATTAACTTCACCTCATAGCAAATTAGAATAGTAGATTGATGTTTTTTTTTTTTTTTTTGCTCTTCAACCAATTGACGTATATATAAGACGTATAATATGAATTAGTAGGGGTGTAAAAAAATAGACACAACACCTGTCAAATAACCCATTTAATTTTTTGTTCAATGTACATTACTTAAAAAAAATAAAATAAAACGTTAATCGGTCACTAGCGGACTGATGGTGGTCAGGGGGTGCTCACCCGCCATCCGTCCGACTAATAGTACATTTATTATTTTGCTGTTTAGTAATATACATACTAATTATAATTGGATTATATTTTTATTTAGTATTTGATTTTCATTACTTCACCGCATCCCCATCTCTCAGTCGGCCGACAGTGTAAATAAAATTTTCTTTGTAGAATTTGGTTTATTGCAGACAAGTGTAAATTAAATGCTTTATTATCTCTCCTTAAATAAATGAGCATTGAGAATGCTTGTATTGTTGATTTCATTTTATTATGTATTCCTGGAATTTTCTTTTACCATTGTCTTCCGCTCGCGTTACATGTCACCCAATTAGTCTCAGTTTGACAAAATAGTACCACCCGCCTACGACGGATTGATAAAAAACCCACCCATATCACCCGTGTACACCCCTAAGAAGAATTAGTAGTAAAGCCCCATTGACTCATACGTCATTAATTACCCAATGGGCTTTGGCCCAGTCAAACAAAAAGGGCCATTAAAAAATACACATCGATTAATTTACAACACATAACATAACATAAGAACCTTAACATTAACACAATAAAACAACATAACAAACGTACCAGAAAACACACCGTTAAATTGTTTCTCCAGAGGAAGAACCGGAACACCCAACCGCTTTTTCGTTTGCTTCACACACTGATATATATTTAATAAATATTAAAATAGTATGGCTTCACATTCAAAAATAAATAAAAGGTAATTATCTCGGAAAAGTAGTTTATACCAAACAGGAAAATTAATTTTGCCTGAATTTAAGTGCTTCAGACCAAATCTGTTTTATACTTTATTTTAAGGAGTACAAAACAAATCTTTTTCAAAATTCATGATAAATAAAAAAAAAACGTAATAAATAAACTCAAGACATGAGAGGAAATGCTAAATTCCATCTTATTCTAATCGTGCACTTGCATTAATGTTACAACCGATCACAAACCGTTAACGGTAATTGAATCAGTGTAACAACTAATTGGCTAAAAATAACTAAATATTCACAAAACTATAGATTAATTGCACCTTTGGGAATGCAATTAGTAGGCAAGATTGCATGTATGTGAGTGTCATTTATTGTTAAACTAACAAAATATAAGAGAATATAGAAGATGAAGAAGAAAATGCATAACTTACAATTTTAGAGTTGCCAAACAGAGCTTAGTTGTTGCTAGTGATATTTGGTGAGAGAGAGAGGGGGGATGGGCAGATGGAGTGATATTTATAGGGTTCAAGAATTGGGAGATTGTCAAAATCAGCATGAAGAAATCTTTAATTAGTACTAATTTGATTAGTGTATGTATCTATTCAATGCACTTTTTATTTTGTCAAACATGTGACAATGCAAAAGTGCCTTGTTTGGGAATTAATTCATTCTACATTTACTTGTTCCTGTGCATTTCCAAGATTTCTTACCAACTTTACATGTAACACAGGTATAATTTTTATATCCATCTTCAGATATTGTAGTAACATTCAATCCCCCATACTTGTAGTTTAATTGGCTGGTGTAAATCTCATCTTTCATGTAATTAAATTTTTGTAATTATCAATGACATGCTCAATATATATAAATGGATTCCTGAGTTATTCATATTAATTTAATGTTTTCTTAATGTCCAACAAAAATGAGCAAGTAAAATCTTCACTAATTAACTTATCTTCCCTTCTCTCCTTTTTTTTAATGTTTTTTAATATTCTCTTTTATTTTAATTTAATTTATTTTCTTTGCTTCTTTTGTATTTGAAAAAACGTAACCAATGTCGTACACGATACGACATTCATCTTCGACTCGGTGAAATCTTATCTATAGGCGACCTTTTTAAAAGCGTTAAAGGTGACTTTATTTTTTTTTCTTTTTTTATTATTTATACTATCTTAAGCTAATTTATTTTTTACGACATATTCATCTAGGTGCCAAACCCGTCAGCCATTCACCTGCCATCCGCGTTACAAATCACCTGATCAGTTGTGATTTGGAGAAAAATATTGACCCTCATAGCTTGTAATTAGAACACTCATCATAGGCTGGGTGATAAGCTAATTGATCTGCTATGAAGGTGTTTGAAAAATTAATTAGCTTATAAGCTAGTTGACTTGTTAGTTTGTTCCATACGAGATATAAAATACAATCAACTAGCTCAATAAATAATATGCTACCTGAATTAGTTTGTCAAATCAGATAGTTTATAAGATACCAATTAGACATTCACTTATTTAAAGAATAATTTATATGAATTGCTCCGGCAGATACAAGAATAATACATATATCAAATCAATGTACTCGAACAAGCTCCAAGTTGAAACATAGTGGAGAGAAAAATGATCACCCTGATTTAGCAGGTTATATTCTTCTTAATGAGATCATGCATGACGGATTACTAACGTCACGACAACTATCTGCACCGCTAAATATTATTTAACACCGTACATTACATTTACTTTATAACTCACAATTACAATTTTAACCCCTTTGGAAGATGTTTCCGGTGTCGCGGTTTTGGTAGCATATGGAGTTGGATTCATTAGGTTTGATAGGATCAGTGATGGATCCAGAAATTAATGAATTTTAGAGGGTATGAAGTTTAACTGTTTAAGTGAAAAGTGAAGTGAAATGCTAAATTTTCAAAAGTTTTTAAGATAACTCCATCTAGCGATCCAAACATATGTTAAGGTTGGTGCTAGATGAATGTATATTGAACCAATTACAATTTTCAGTTTTGAGACTTTCTGGGTGGCGCTCTTGCTTCATGCAATGCACGCACAAAATGAATACTCACTAGCACCAATGGCTTAATGATGCAATTAAGTTGGAAAATCTTACGTTTATTGGGACTTAAACGCAATATTAATCTAATAACTTCTCGCATTCCATTTTGTTACGTTTCAATTTCAACTTTTTTATCCATTAAATGAAAAATCTCTCATATTTTATTCTCTATCTCTCCTACTTTATCACCATTATCTTAAAACTTATACCCGGGCTCGCGGAAAGTTGAACCGGAACGGAGGGAGTATAATTTTCCTTTTTCTTTTAAATAAAAGAGTACATTCATGAGTAGATGATTCTGGATTTCAATTATGCCACACAGAATAATTAACACTTCTTTCCCAGGAAAGCAGTAAACATAAGCATATGATAAAGTCTATTGTTAAGCAGAATAAAAGCAACAACATCCTTGTAACTTGTAAGTTTTGATTCTGCTGGATGATCAAAATGCCAAAATCTGATAGCAGTTGAACATGACAAAGTTTAAAGGAGAAACCAACAACTCAGGTCTAAACACATCCAGGCTCGAGCTATCAGAAGCATATACCATAATTGTAATTAAATACCAACCCTTGTTACTAAATCCATCCAATTCCACTCTCTACTTGGATTTGAGGTCATTCTCTGCAATATTCACAAGCCGTGCTTGCTCACCCCGCAATCATCAAGCTCTCCGCTTCTTCATCATGGGCGGTGGACCTGTATCTGAAGCAAAATAGGGGTTCTTACAGGTGGGGCAAAGAAGAGTACAGTTGACATACATCATCACATATTCATAATGCGTCTTGCATCCATGACAAGTTGTCCAGAAAGTATCAGTTCTTGCAGTAAATGATGGGGGAGGAGCAGATTTCTGGGGAACCTTCACGCCAGTACTACACGGTTTTGGAACTGATGTCGTCTTTTTTGGAACACATGTAGTCCTGTTGGTTTTCGGAACTGATGACGTCCTGTTGTTCCTGAAATTCGTATGCACTACCTCAGGCTCAGTAGTTTGTGTGGAGGCAGCACCACTAGCAGGCACTTGGAGATGCAGAAGGTACCCGTTACAGCTCCTCCTTTGGTTATACGCAGACCTTTTAGCTTTATCTGATAGCAAACTCCAAGCCTCTGAAATGATGAGCTGGAAGGCACCATCGGCACCAACAGAGTTATTTTTATCAGGATGCAGCATCAGAGCTAGCTTCTTGTACTGTTTTCTCACCATTTCATCATCAGCTGTTGGGTTTACACAGAGCACAGCATACCAGTCTACTTCACCACGTATCTTAATTTCACCAGCAACATAAACCTCAAGGGCTGTCAGCATTTGTGAAATACCATCCAACTCTGGATACAAGGCTTGAGCTTTAAATGCAAACTTTTTTGCACCGATAAAATCTTTATTCTCCAACCTGGCTTCAGCAATCGCTTTAGCTCTCAGGGCCTCGTCTCGGTTGCACTCCATATTTAACAAAACCAGTAAATGATTCAGGTACTACAAAACATTAACAACGTTCAGGAAATGCATCAGTGTATCAGACCCAAGAACCCAAAATTTTCACAGCAAAGGGCAAGACGGAACAAACAAAATCAAATCGACGAAGAAGCTATTATCACCAGCACCACTGCCTATATCCTAAGTTATCTTTCCTTTTTTTTCTTTTCTTTTTTTTATCACCCTTAACTTCAATCTCCAAACACAGGGCACAAAACTACAAAGTCATGGTAAAACCTCAATTTAAATACCAACTAAACACAGTGCAAATAGAAACTGATCAGAGGTTGATATAGGAACAGTAAAATACGGAATTATAGCACTTGAATAAATTCATGGTAAAACTCAAAATCAACTAAACTCATAGCAAATAGAACAGTAAAAAACGATCAGGAGCAGACAATGTAACAGTAGAAGACGGAATATATGACTAAAATTGATAAGCATACAATGCAGGAACCCTAGATTGAGTAGTGAAAAATCCCAAATTCATAGCACAGCATAAAACTGAAATTCAAAGATGGCAGTATAATGGTTCTTACCGATAAATATGAGTCAGGTCAGGTGGAGTTTATGATTGGGAAAATACAGAATCTGCCTTTCACTCCAACCACAAGTACTGAAATTCGAAAAAAAAGTAGGGGTAGTGAAACTGTGAAAGGTTCCTTTTAGTTCTAACCAATGGTTACTTTCAACTATGGTTATGTTTAGTACTTATCGAGACGTTTTTAAGTTCGTTCAGTTTTTATCTCGAAATAAATATGTCACGTGAATGTTTAGCGGATGCTCCCCCGCCCCAAAGAAACCGTCTCATTTATCACGCATAATAATGAGAGTATTATAACACGATTCTTGTTTTTGAAACCTACTATCTCCATTTCTTAAACGCTCTTCTTCTGCAATTTTCTCAATTGAATCGAAATCAATTGAATCGAATCGAATCGAATGAGTTTTCAGTTAAAGAGAATAGAGCCTAATAAGCGCTCCAGTGATCCTGATCACCGGGGCTCCGTTAGGGTTGGGGAATTGAGTCCGATCTTCATTTTTTTCTATGATTTCTTCGATTTTTCGAAAGTTTCTTTGATTTCTATGTTTGGATGATAATTAATTTGAATAAATTTAATTAGAAGTTTTTTTTAGGTGAAGTAGTAACTAATTTGTAAACTATTATAATAGTGATATTATTTGCAATATATAAAAAACTGTTATGCATTTAGTTAGAACTGTCGTGCATTTAACATTCATGTTTAACATACCTGATCGTAAAATATTTGATGGTAAAGTGTAATCCAGCTCTTGTATTGTAATGTATTAGTGTATGTGACAAAGGTGTTGATTTGAGTTTTTATATATTCGTGTCACATATAGACGACTTAAAGTTAAGAAGAAAGAAAGCCATGTTGAGAGTTTTGAAGATAATAGTGATGATTCAGGTATAATTATTTTTTTGGTGTTTGCTCTATTCTTGAGTAATCGGTGATATTTGTTAATCATCGTATGTAACTCTCTCGCTTGCTTCTTTTGTGTTTAGGGTCTGGATATGATCAACGAAAGGTGAAGGATAACCGGGAACCCCTTGTTTTGTTAATTGAAAATGAGTACAATGTGGAATATGTTGTGAAATCTACATGGAAAAAGTGAATGTCCACATGCAGAAGAAAATTTTCTTCCTTTCACAGTATATGCATAGTAAATGTATTGAATGTAGTTTGAAATATGAGAAGGAGTTGATTGTTGTCGGAAGATTTTGCCTATAAAAGGCAGTATTCTGAATGAAATAATACACACTTCAAAAACCAATTTCAGTATATTTCTACCTTCTTGTTCTTCTGTTGTTTCATATTACATTATCAGCACGAGCTGCTCTAAATCAATTCTTAACCGGAAGAAAATTCTAAGAGAAGGTACATTTATTTTGCAGTCAGTATATACTAAATAAAATACTTAAGCTATTTTATTATCTGTCATGCTGCGAAATTTAATAGTTAATAATCAGTTAACTTACTAAAGAAATTGTTTTGCTCATGTCAGAAATTATTAATTTCAGTTTTTCTACTTACGCCGATTACTCTGTAATTACACGTTGTTACACAAACCCTCACAAAGTTTTGATTACAAAGGTAAACGCGAAAATTAAATTTTTGATATAATTGACACGACAATGAAATTGAAAATTTTATTCATATCATAACTGAAATACTATTACACTTGAGTATTAATATGAATGATGAGGGCACACACATATAACATGATCATATAAAAACACAACATTACATATATAGGCTGGTATCTGGGCCAATCAGGCATCTCCACGGCATACGGTAAAACAACAACAAAAGCAATACAAATGGAAACGAAGTAGAAAAGGAGATTAGGCATATTGTGAAAGGATTAAGATGAGAAGAGAATGGTGTGAGTTTTATGAAGAAATGTAGGAGTATTTATAGAGTAAATTTTGGAAGAGTGGTCGTTTATTACCGTTGGAACAGTGCTGAAGGACATAATGGTAATTTCATGACTTAATAAAATATGTGTTAAATTTATGACTTGATAAAATGGTTTCCGACAGGTATCGAATCCGCACAATCTAATGGTCATTATACATCTGAGCCACTGGGCGAAGTTCAATTTTATTTCATCTTATGTTTATATATTTTCTAACATGTTTGCATTTATAGATTTTTAACATGTCGAACATCACGAAACTACACTTTGATGCATTGGATATCTCTGGAGAAAATTATTTAAGTTGGTTGCTTGATGCGGAGCTCCACTTAAATAGCATGGGACTCAGTGATGCTATTAAGGAAAATAATACAAAAACCGGGCAGGATAAGGCTAAGGATGATATTTTTAAGGCATCATGATGGTCTGAAATCGGAATACCTTACGGTAAAAGATCCACTTGAATTGTGGACAAATTTGCAGGAAAGGTATGACCATCAGAAGACTGTGACACTTCCAGCAGCCAGGTTTGAATGGATGAACTTGAGATTGCAAGATTTCAAAAGTGTCAATGAGTACAACTCATCAATGTACAATATCACATCTCGCCTTTTATTGTGTGGTGAGAAATTGTCTGAATATGATATGCTCGAAAAAACATATCAAACAATGCCCCCAACAAACATGATATTGATGCAAAGTTATCGTAACCAATGGTTTACGAAATACTCACAATTGCTCACCCACTTGTTGGTAGCTGAAAAGAACAATGAGCTGCTTCTAAAAAGCCACCAGATGCGTCCAACAGGCTCCGCCCCACGTCCAGAAATAAATAATACCAGTTCTAATGCCCCGCGTGATATAAATCCGGCTTCATATAATAGTTATGTACCAAATAATGGTCATGACGAAAGCCGTGGAAATAAACGTGGTGGTCATAGTAACTGGCATGGAGGCCATGGGCGTGGAGGAAATGGTCGTGGTTGTGGAAATTTTGGCCAAACACGTGGTCGTGGAATGAAACGTTACCGTGGTAACAATCAAAACAATTATCGTGGTCAAAATAATTCCAGAAATGCTTATAAATATGAGACCGGTAATAACGAGAGCAGCATTTGTTACCGTTGTGGAGACGCTGGGCATTTTGCGAAAGTTTGTCGCAGCTCACAACAAAGGGTTGACATGCACCAAGCATCCCTCAGGGGAAAAGCCATTGTGGAGACAAATATTTTCGAAACAGATAATGAGTTCGATGACAGAACTGAGTTTCTGATTGCAGAGAAAACACATGAACTCGAACATGCATTGAACGATTAATATTTGTATGGTGTGATGCATCTATTTTATTATGGTTGTGTGGTTGATTTGTAAAATACTTGTTTGATGTATTTTCTTTACTTTTGTGTGCTTATCAATGTAAGATGATATATTGCTTTTCTGTAAGCAATATATCGTATTTCTAAATAAATCAAGTTTTTATGTGTAATCTTACTTATTTTTTCTCTTGCATATAGAAAAACAACATATTTGAAATGACAATTACGAGCATTAAAGGAGAGACATGCCTGGCAAATAGTGCTACCACTCACACCATATTGAATAATGAAAAATATTTCTCAAACTTGGTATTGGGAGAAGCTGATGTGTATACAATCTCCGGAAAATCAAAGATGATTGAAGGCTACGGAAAAGCCAATATTTTGTTGCCGAAAGGAACAAAGTTAAAAATTGAGTTAGCATTATATTCCTCAAAGTCTCAAAGAAATTTATTGAGTTTTAAAGATATTCGATCGAACGGATATCTCATTGAGACAATGAATGAGAAGGGAAAAGAATACATGTATGTTACAACTTCTCAATCGGGTAAGAAAAACATACTGGAAAAGTTATCCATATTACCTTCCGGCCTATATTATACAATGATAAGAAAGGCGGAAGTTTATGTCGTAGTAAACCAAGGGGTTACTACTGAATTCAATGTTTGGCATGACCAGTTGGGCCATCCCGGTACAATAATGATGCGTAAAATTATTGAGAATTCATGTGGACATCCTTTGAAAACAAGAAAAATATTACAAACCCATGAATTAGCATGCACGACTTGTTCTCAAGGGAAATTGATTACAAGGCCATCATCAAGCAAAGTTCAATTTGAAAATCCCGTATTCTTGGAAAGAATTCAGGGGATATATGCGGACCAATACATCCACCATGTGGACCGTTTAGGTACTTTATGGTCCTAATCGATGTATCGACTAAATGGTCGCATGTATGTTTATTGTCGACTCACAATATGGCATTTGCAAAATTATTGGGACAAATAATAAGACTGAAAGCACAATTCCCTGATTATACAATCAAGAACATTCGTCTTGATAATGTTGGTGAATTTACATCGCAAGCCTTCAATTATTATTGCATGTCCATTGGAATCAATATTGAACATCCAGTTGCGCATGTTCACACACAAAATGGCCTCGCCGAATCTTTGATAAAACGTCTGCAATCGATTGCAAGACCATTGTTAATGAAATCAAAGTTGCTAACATCGGCATGGGGGCATGCAATATTACATGCAGCATCGCTTATACGCATCAGGCCATCAAGTTATAATATAACATCTCCATATCAAATGGTTCGAGGTCAGGAACCAAATATTTCCCATCTAAGAACATTTGGATGTGCGGTATATGTGCCGATTTCACCGCCACAACGCACAAAAATGGGACCCCAAAGGAGATTGGGGATATATGTTGGGTACGATTCTCCAAGTATCATAAGATATTTGGAACCATTGACTAGAGATCAATTTACGGCCAGATTTGCCGGCTGTCATTTGATGAAAGAAATTTCCCAACATTAGGAGGAGAAAGAAAACAGCTGGAAAAGAGTATCTCATGGGAAGATATATCATTGAGAAGTTTGGATCCTCGAACAAAACAATGTGAACAACAAGTTCAAAACATAATTAATTTGCAAGCTATTGCAAATCAACTGCCAGATGCATTTACTGACCTTAAAAGGGTAACAAAATCCCATATTCCAGCTGCAAATGCTCCAGTAAGAGTTGATATCCCTAGAGGACAATCTTCCACTGAGAATGAGGCTAACGCACGCCAGAAGCGTGGTAGACCTCTTGGTTCCAAAGATAAAAATCCTCGGAAAAGAAAAGGAGCAATCACAGAAAGTTGTCTAAAAGAGGACACAAAAGCTCAAGAAGAGCACTCTGACATAATAAATAAGGTTCAAGTTCAAGAAGAACCTCAGGCGCCTGAGAACGAAGAAATATTGATTAATTATGTCTTGTCTGGAAAAAGATGGAACCGAAATGAAATCAACATCAATGATATATTTGCTTATAACATAGCTCTTGATATCATGGGAGAAAATAAGAATCCTGAAGATTGAGAGCCTACCTCGGTTGATGAGTGTAAGCGAAGAAAGGATTGGCCTAAGTGGAAGGAGGCAATAAACGTAGAGTTGAAATCTCTCGCGAAGCGAAAGGTATTTGGACATGTGATCCAAGCACCAAAGGATGTAAAACCAGTGAGAAATAAATGGGTATTTGTGCGAAAGAGGAATGATAAAAATGAGAATGTAAGATATAAAGCAAGACTCGTAGCACAAGGTTTTACCCAAAGACCTGGTATTGACTATGAAGAAACATATTCGCCAGTGGTAGATGCAATCATTTTTCGCTATTTGATAAGCTTGGCTATACAAGAAAAGTTGGAAATGCGTCTAATGGATGTGGTCACTGCCTATTTGTATGGATCATTGGAAAATGAAATTTACATGAGAATTCCAGATGGATTCGAGATACCTGAAACACATAATGGATCTCGAGAAATGTACTCAATAAAACTGAACATGTCTTTATACGGATTGAAACAATCCGGTCGAATGTGGTACAATCGTTTGAGTACATTCTTGATCAAAGAAGGTTACAAAAATGATCCCATATGTCCATGTGTGTTTATCAAAAGATCTGGATCTGAGTTCGTCACGATCGCTGTATATGTAGACGACTTGAACATTATTGGAACTCCAGGAGAGTTATCAAAATTCGTGTGCCTATTGAAAAATGAATTTGAAATGAAAGACCTTGGAAAAACAAAATTTGTTTTAGGTCTTCAGATTGAGCATTTAAAGAGCGGTGTTTTTCTGCATCAATCCACATACACAACAAAAGTGTTGGAAAGATTCAATATGGGAAATGCACATCCGTTGAGTACACCAATGGTTGTACGATCACTGAATGTTGAGAACGATCCATTCCGACCTTGTGACGATGATGAAGAACTTATAGGCCCCCAAACGCCATATCTAAGTGCAATTGGTGCACTGATGTATCTTGCTACAAACACAAGACCAGATATAGCATTTGTTGTAAATTTATTAGCAAGATACAGTTCTTCTCCAACTCAAAGGCATTGGAACGAGATAAAACACCTCTTGCGATACCTTCAAGGAACAAAAGAAATGGGGTTGTATTATCCCGACTCCTCTACCTCGGGATTAACTGGTATGCAGATGCATGATATTTGTCTGACCCACATAATGGTCGATCTCAAACAGGTTATGTGTTCACCTGTGGAGGTACGGCTATTTCTTGGCGGTCTGTAAAACAAACGATGGTTGCTACTTCTTCTAATCATGCAAAACTCCTAGCAATCCATGAAACAAGTCATGAATGCATTTGATTGAGATCCATCACTCGTCACATTCAACAAAGGTGCAGACTCCCTACAATGGAAAACGCTCTGACTATAATCCACGAAGATAATGCTGCTTGCGTTGATCAGTTAAAGGAAGGTTTCATCAAAGGTGACAGGACAAAACATATCATGCCCAAATTCTTCTTCACTCATGAACTTCAACAGAGTAATCAGATTTATGTGCAACAAATCCGCTCAAGTGAAAATTTGGCTGACTTATTCACCAAATCTCTTCCTACTTCGACATTCGAGAAACTAAGGCACGCAATCGGCATGCGACATCTAAGGGAGGTAAAGTAATGTAACCATGAGGGGAAGTGGAATGCGCGCTGCACTCTTTTCCTTCGCTAAGGTTTTTTCCCACTGGATTTTTCTTTAGCAAGATTTTTAACGAGGCAACATTACAATGCGTATATCCAAATCTAGTTTCATGATGGACATTCAAGGGGGAGTGTTGTGAAACCTACATGGAAAAAATGAATGTCCACATGCAGAAGAAAATTTTATTCCTTTCACAGTATATGCATACACTACAAGAAAACCAGGAAAAAACGACGTTATGGGGCGACGGATTTTATCCGTCGCCCCATAACGACGGATCGGTAAACTGGGCGACGGAATCTATCCGTCGCCCCGTTTGGCGACGGATAACTTATCCGTCACTAAATTGGGCGACGGATAATATTTATCCGTCGCCCAAGTTTGACTTTTATTAAAAAAAAAAAAAAAGAAATAATTTTTTTTTTTGAAAACTGGGCGACGGATAGATTATCCGTCGCCTTATAGCGACGGATACCTATCCGTCGCCAAAAATGGCGACGGATCGACTCTGGGCCGACGGATACGTGTCCGTCGGCCCAGAGTTTCCTAATTTACCCGGACAGAGAGGCACTCTGCCTCATTTTCTTCATCTTCTCCCTTCTTCTTCCTCATTCTCTTCTTCTCCTCTCTTCGGTTTCCGGTGAATTGTTCATTATTCCGGCCAATCTTGGTGCCTAATCGAAGCTAGTGGGACAAGGAGTTTGTTTCTTCGATCAATTTCATATTTCTACCGATTAATCAAGGTATTTTGGCTAAAACCCTAGTTTTTTAAAATTTGGGGATTTTGTTTATTTTGATTAATTTGAGAAATTATATGTATATATGATAAGTATGTAGTAGTTAGTTTAGTTAATTTGATCAATTATATGTAATTTGTTCAATTTGATAGTTAGTTTAATTAATGATATGAATGTATGTAGTATGTTAAGTTTGGTATGTATGAATGTATGTAGTTAGTTTGATTTGTGTGTTAAGTATATATAGTTAGTTTAGTTAATTTGATATGTTTGTTAAGTATAGAAGTATGTAGTTTTGATTTGATAAATTTGTATGTTAATTAGTATGTAATTTGATATGAATATATGTAGTAATTCGATATGTATAGAGTAATTAGTTAATTTGATATGTATGTTAAGTATATAATATATGTACTAAGAGGTTGAAATGGTTAAATTATATGCCCAATTTTGTAAATATCGAACACTTCATTAATAATTAATTTATAAGCAACATATAATAATTAACAATTAACCTCTACAATCTTCTTATCCGAATTGGAATCGATCTAATAAATTAAATACGATCTAATCAATTGGAACGTCTCAGGTTAAAAATAAAGTATACAATGAATTCCGACCGTTCATGGATGTACGATCGTACGGCGGTAAATGGCAGAGTTTCTAGGAGTTTTGTAAAAGGGGTTAAAGGTTTCATCTCGTTTGCCATGGGACGTCTGGTTTGTGCAATTGGGGGGTTGATAAAGTGTCCTTGCACATTGGAAACCTGCATAAACAAGCAATTTATGACGCCTTCTGATGATTCGAGCACTTATGACGTTATGGATTCATGCCTGAGTATCATGTATGGATTCATCACGGTGAGGAAGCACCGTCCATGGCATACATGGGGGGGAGGCGGGGTTTGGGACCGCCTATCGAGTGCCTTTCTGCTTGTCGGAACATGTGCATGGTGTATTGGGAGGAGGATGTAGATCTGTTGGAATGCAAGTTATGTGGTAGGGAGCGTCACAAGTGATGAGGAGGATCGTGCATGAGAATGAGGAGTTTCATCCGTTTTGTCTCTAGGCTTGTATAACTAGTAATCATTAGTTGATATATATATGAAACCAAACATTATGGTAAAATTGAAGCTGATGTAACTTATATTATGTAATGCCGTAACAATTGACTGGAGCTAATATAACTTATATTACGTAGCAATTGATTGAATTATTGTGAAATTGATTTATTATCGTAAATGAAAGAACTCGATCTAATGAATTCAAACGTGTCAGGTTATTATCTAATTATTCAATGAATACCGATCGTGGATGGATGTATTGTCGTACTCTCAATGGCAGAGTTCAATGGAGTTTTCTGAAAGGGGTTGAAGGTTTCATTGCATTTGCAATTTCAAATCCGGCTTGTATAAAGGATGGGTTGATAAAGTGTCCTTGTGCAATGAAACAGTGCAGAAACAAGCAATACGTGACTCCTAAAGTGGTAGTCCAGCACTTGAGGAAAAATGGATTCCTGCCTGCGTATCAGGTATGGAATCATCATGGTGAGGAAGCGACCGTCAATACATATGACCAATACAGACAGCGTGGAAGGAAGAGAAAAATGAACAAGTCGGGGAACAAAGTACATCTGAAGGCGATGCTATTCGATCTCGAGTCGAACAAATGGTGTCACGATCTTTGCGGCGAAGTTCGAGGACACAACCTTGAAACCGAGGTGGAGGTGGAGGAACCACCGAATCCCGAGGATCAGTTGTTCTTTGACTTGTTAGAATCATCAAGGAAGCCGGTTTACCCGGGGTGTAAGCTCACTGAGTTGTCTTTGTTAGCTCGGCTAATGAGTTGTAAGGCTAATGGCCAGCAATCTGAAACAAGCTTCAATGAATGGGTTGACGTAATGTCGGACCTTTGTCCTGAAGAAAACCTAGTTCCCACCAACTTTTACCAAGCGAAGAACGAGCGGTATGAAATGGTTGATGTGAACCAAAAGAAGAGGTACCGAACCAAGTATGAACCATTTATTCTGGCGACTCAAGCACGACAAGTGGTGTTTCTTGAATATCCAAGCAGAAAACGCGATAAGGGGGAATGGTTAGCTGCGGTACTTATTCGTGCTCGCTCGAAAGTGGAGTACATTGAGAAAGACGACTCAATTACCAACTCGTACCAACAAGAGGATGTCGATAAACAAGCAGAAGATCCCATAGAAGCAGATGATGAGTTGTTTGATCTGCACGATGACCAATATGTAGCCTTAGAGGACGGCGATAACGGTATATTATGTGTATTATGAGTAATTATATGTGTTATTATAATTTGTTATGTATTATAACTCGTACTAACACATTTTTATTGTATTTATTACATTTTTTTGCAGATACCGCGACAGAGGCCGTCCACCTATCGTCCCCCCCCCCCCCACGCAGCCGGCCGCATGATAGTGGTGGGTCGGGGACACCGTCAGACAATAGGGAGGGCTCCGAAGATCAGGACAGCAGGGCTCGGATTCCTGAGACCCCAGGCGAGAGAGCGGCCGTGGCTCTACCGGTCGGCCGGACACATCTTTGGGGCGACCACGACGATTATCCCTACCTCATGTTCGATCCAAACAATCCCAACGTCACGTGGGATGGCTTGCCTGTGATTTTCCCTATTGGTCCTGCCAAGTAAGTATTATACATTCTTCTTAAATATGTAAAACATAACTGATAATGATAGTTGACAAGTATAAATTGTTGTACTAAAGTAATATATATTCGTTTCTTGTATCTTATACATTGACAACAGCTTATGGCCTCGGGAGGTGCACAACAAACTAGGTGACATCTTCCGGGCGGAGAGAAACCAAGGCGGTGGTGAGTGTTGAGCCGCATCTCGGGCGCATGAGGGCCGAGTACTTGATGAGTGAGGTAAGTTAAAATATGACATTCATTTGTTTGTAATTATAATCGTTTTAATATGAGTGGTATGTTAGCCTTGTATGTGAGTGGTATGTTAGCCACTTTATTTGGGTGATATGTTAGTCACCATTGTGTTAGTAAATTTTAGGACAATGTGAGTGGTATGTTAGCTTGTATGTGAGTGGTATGTTAGCCACTATATGTGAGTGGTATGTTAGCCACTTTATTTGGGTGATATGTTAGTCACCATATACATTATGTTGTTAGGACATGTATTGACTTTGGATGTTGTATGAAATTGGGAATGTAGAAGGAGTACTTCATTCCGGAAGTTGATCCACAGATCTGGCGCGTTACGAGGTATGGGATCCAAAGTCTGAGGATATGGTCTGCGTGGAAGGCCATTCGGGATCGGGTGGCCCAATCCCTCCACGAGTTGATGCGGAGTGGGCCCTTTGGGATGCCTCTGGCGCCCGATCGATGTCGGGCGTTGCTTGGACCAACAGTGTAACCGGGCATCCCGATCGTCTGGCAGAAGGGCCGTTCACCACCTGGGAGGCGATCTCATCGTTGATTATTATCAATCGGTGCGTATATGTGTTTTGCAATCTAGCATTACGTGTATGTATGAAGTCTCTTTGCTCTATTACTTGTAGATGATAAATTGTTGACTAGATCTGGTTTGATTCGGTGTACGGGGAGGTGACATCCAAGTATGCCATCTTCAAGAAGCGGAAGGGCGGGGTATGGACCGATTGCCGGCCTCGTCTATCATGTGTATGTTTATGTTGCTTAAAGTTCATATTTGTACACTATTACAAGTTACTTTTTAAAAAGAATCGATCATGATATCTGCTATTTACGATTTCAGTGAGGTTGATGCTTTCGGTGGCGAGGGAGGACGAGCGGGTGATGTGTTGTCAATCGAACAAGTTGACAACATCTTCCTAGAGGTCAACAAACCGGACAAGAAAGGGCGAATATATGGACTCGGAGCCTCGGTTTGCATCTGCTAGTCCGGTGCTCCTCATCATCATCCCAGTGATCAGACGTCCGGTTTACACAGGACTGTGTCTCGGAAATGGTGCGATCGCGGTCCGGAACAAAGTTGCTCGGCTAACTCAAGAGATGGAGCAACAAAGGGACGAGATGGAGCGCCATGACAGAAGAACGAAGGGAGGAACGAGCGCCTTGATTCTGAATGGGCGATTCATGTTCCGATCCGCCATCACCCACACCACTCCCGTCGATAGCTAGTTATGTATGTATGTTGGATTTTTTCATATTTACACTTGTTTGGATAATTTCTCCAGCTACGAATATTACTTTTTTATTCATTGAAACATTTTCCGTATTATTGATTTATTATCGAACATTATATTGATTAAATAGGTGAACTACGAAAAATAGGGATTAATATGAAATGAATTAGTGACGGAATTAGTAGCGAATTCACGATGGCGGAATTAGTGGCGAATTTCAAATTCGTCACTAGTCCAATTAAAATATTTAGCGATGGATAGATTCTATCCGTCATATTTGACGGATAGAATCTATCCGTCGCTATATTCGAATTAAAAAAAAATTGGTCAATCCGTCGTCAAATCGAATTGAATGACGGATTGTTATCCGTCATCGCGTCTGAGGCGACGGATAGTAACTTTAGCGACGGATCTATCCGTCGTTACAGACCAGGTTTTTTGTAGTGATAGTAAATGTATTGAATGTAGTTTGAAATATGAGGAGTTGATTGATGTCGGAAGATTTTGCCTATAAAAGACAGTATTTTGAATGAAAGAATACACACTTCAAAAACCAATTTCAGTATATTTCTACCTTCTTGTTCGTCTGTTGTTTCATATTAGAATAATTTATGTTGATTTCTTTTACCCTTAGTGTGAGTAAATTCTACGAGGAAGATAACATTTCATGCTACTAAGGCTCTGTTATCTTCGTCTGAACAGAACTAAACAGAACATAACATAACATAACTAAACTGAATGGAACTGAAATGTAGTATAAAAAACAACTAAGCAGAACTGAACAGAATTGAACTGAATGGATCTGAACTGAACTAAAATTAATGAGTTTTCAGATGAAGAGAACAGAGCCTAAAGCTCTTTATTTGAACATTCACCAAATATTCAGGGGCACCTAATGTTGCTAGTAGGAAACGAGGACTATGTTTAGCAAAACTAGCTGATTGGGTAGCTGATAGCTAACTGAATTTTATAAAAGTATTTGATAAATCAATGAGCTGATAAGCTAGCAGAATCTTTTTTTTATAAAAAGATTAGGTAACTTATAAGCTACCAGCTAGGCATTCACATAACAGTCTTATAACGAAATAAACTCATTGATTTGATAAGCTTGTACTAAATAGAGCCGTGGTGGCGAGGTGCTTCATGGGCAACAAAACATGATATATTTTCAAAAGGAGCTGAAAATCTTCCAGCTTGTACTTGAAAACTAACCGGAGAATCATACTCCATGCCCGCTAAATTTGATACAAAGACTTCAAGTAGTCAACTTTTTTAATGAAGGAAGGTGGTAAAATATGCAGAAAGATATGAAAATGGTGAAAAAGTATATCAAAATGCACTAAAAATTGGAAGTGAGTAAAGTTTCATGGACAATAAAAACGAAATGGGTACTGTTCTTTGTTCTTTGTTCTTTGGGAGCAGGGGAGCTAGAAAACATTGTAAAATAACATATATTTAGAAAATTCAAGTTCCTGCAACTGAGTTTAATGGTTGGATCACTAAGGAAGAAGGTGCAAGGAAGGGGGAGACGCTGCTGGACGTTTGAGGTCCGTCCATCAAACTTTAAGCCTTGATGAAGGGAATCTAAGATTGGGCTTTCCAGTATATCTGCATCTTCTTCTTTAAATTTGCATTTTCATATACCTGTAGGTTATTAGAGGATTAGTTTGATGAAGCATTGTTCCACTAATTATGAACAGAAGCACAATAGGTTCATGTACCTGCTAGAAACAATAACCAACGGCTAACATATCTCTGTATATCAGGTCACTTTTGTTCAGGGGAAGCAGCTGAATAGCCAAGGATCATACCATGGAATCAGATGCAAAATGCACCCCAGGCGAACATGTAACGTCAATATCACTTATTCCAACTAAAAATGTTTCTATTCTTTCAAGCAATGGCAATCAGCAGAGCAAAAAGTTAAACATATACCGTATTAGCAAGACAAAACTTATCTCTCCTTTTCCACAGCCATATTACTTGTAAAACTTAGCCTTCAAGCAACATGAACACTAGCAAACTAGTATATCAGATTCAGCTAGAGGGTCAAAATGCTGAAACCTCATGGATTTATATGAGAATGCAGCTAATTTAAAAGGAAAAACTAATGGAAAACGGCTGTAAACCGATCCAGCTACCAAAAATATCAAAGTAACATGTCACCAGTAGCGTAATTAATGCCTTAATCTACTGAATTCCCAACCATAGTAAGATAGTCCATCCATTCTCTCTACTTGGCCCTGCAAAATATTCACATCCCAAGGTCCACTTGCCTCGTCATGTCTAGTTTTTTGTTTTCCTCTTTTTGGCTATTTTAACCGAAACTGAACCGGCTTGAAAGTTACTCCCCGGATCATAACACATCTTGAATGGCGGAATGGTTTCTAGTGCCGAAAAAGCAACCTTACATGTGACACAAAGAAGAGTACAGTTGAGATACTTCTTCTCATACTCATAATAATAGCGGCATCTCTGACATGTAGTCCAAAATGTATTATTTCTTTTAGTACATGATGGAGGAGGAGCAGATTTCTGGGGCACCTTCACGCAATTATTCCCAGATTCTGGAACTGGTTTCGTCCAGTTCTTGAAATTCTGAAATACTACCTCAGTAGTTCGTGCTGCTGGACAACCAGGAGGAACATGTACTCTTTGTTGGAACACTGTATCGCCTCTCCTTTGGTTATACATAAGCCTTTTAGCCTTGTCTGATAACAGTTTCCAGGCCTCCGAAATAAGCTTAAAAGCACCATCAGCGCCTGGAGACTTGTTCTTATCGGGATGCAGCATCAGAGCTAACTTCCTGTATTGCTTTCTTATTGTTTCATCATCAGCTGTAGGGTTCACATTAAGCACAGCATACCAATCTACCTCCCCACACATCTTCTTCTCCGCAGAAACATACACCTCGAAGGTCATCAACAGTTGGGAAATACCATCCAGTCCGGGATACAGAGTCTTAGCTTTCAACGCAAACCTCTTCGCACTAGCAAAATCTTTCTTCTCAAACTTTTCCTCAGCTATCGATTTTGCTCTAAGGGCTTCGTCTCGATTGCAGTCCATGTTTAACAAAATTCAACAGGTACAGTATCCGTATTTCAAGTGCGAAACAATTGAATTCCTACAGAATCAATCAATTTACAAAATATAGCATCAAATCAACACACAAACTCGTTAACCAAGTTCCAACACAAGCAAATTTAGATCTCGTTCAAAATAACACTATTTGGTACACGCACGAAACTATCAAGCGATGGCTAAAACTAGAAAATCCATGACAAGGAGAAGTGAACCGAGCGTGAATAGAACAACAGCAATAAATCTGAGCTAATAATGGGAGGATATAAAAGTATGAATCAACATAATTAGTACAAAACCCAGATTAAGTATCGGAAATCAAAATTCCTTTTGAAAATCTGAAACAGAGAGAACTGTAAGTACCTGTGGAGTAGTAGCTCGCAATATGAATGAGATGGAGTATAATATGCTTCGTTACCAGAAAGCTCAACGTAGAAACCTCCGACCCAAACCCTTCGAGAGAGACGAATGGGAATTGCACCCAGGTGAAAGGTCGGAGAGTTCTAATTCTGCCCAAGACAGCATTTTTGGAGTTAACTTAACCCTAACTCTAGTTGAAAATACTAACTAGGGTTCATTCATACCCAACTTTACTAGCACCAAAACTAGAAAATACTAGAGACCGGTATAACGCTCCGTTTGGTATCGATGATGGACCATTCTACAGAATGGGTGAAATTCACTATTTTATTTCTATAGAACTTGGTTTTGAAATGGACTAGAAGAAGCAAGAGTTGTGTTTGGTACGTTTGGCTTCCGTTGACCTGTTTATGAAGGCCCAAAATGTGTTGTGTTTTGGATTTGTTTAGTCGGGCCACACATATGGGAATTGACAATTATGTCCTTACTATGCACATGTAATATGACGAGTTAGCCCTTGGAAGCTTTATAATTTAAAAAGTCCCCCTCACATTTTAAGTGGCTATGAGCGGGGTCTTTTTCCCTTTTCGAAAATGGATACTACGATTTTCGCCGGGAGAGATTATAGTCGACTGTGTATTTTTGTTGAAGTTGATTTTGCACCTGCATGAGTATATCTTTGAATACATAGCCACGCATTGTTTGCAGAAATCATGTCCTGTTCCTCAAAAGAAAAAGTTCCACTCAGGGTTGCTATTGTGGGATCTGCCAGACATCGAGAATAAGCTAAGCAATAATTCCTGAGAGTTTTTGAATGAGCATGACTATTACAATTCATGACTAGTACACCAAGCAATAATTCTCCGTACCGGAACGAATCTCCAAGGTCTCCGTTTCGTGAAGGAACTGGGTTTCTTGGTGTACCTAAGGAAGTGGAGAATCACAATGCTAACAAGATCGCTTCGTCTCGCAGATTATTTAACGCCTTGCATGATGTTTCAAGGAATAACGGCGCAAACCAAGAACTGAATTGTTCTCTCAGCTAATTCATGTCTTAAACCTAACCAAGGACAAAATGGACTTATCGCAAAATGAACTAACACAGTTTACGCTGATTTTTCCTACGTGGACGTTAACCCAAAAACAAGTCAAGGCCAAAACCCACAATTTTTTGGTCCATCAGATCGGCCCAAAACTCGCCATTAGACCGAACCAGCCAATAGGAAGCCTGCCCCTCGAATTGAGCCCGGGCAGTTGGCCCCCTAGCACTTGGTCCATAATCTAACCAAACAAAAAAATGGGCCTAAAAACACAAGTAAGAATGGGCCATATTGCATACCAAACAGAGTGTAAAGGAAAATGTTCAGCTCGACCGATTTTGAAATTAGAAAAAGTGTGAACGACTTGAATCGAAATTATAAGAAGTGAACGACTTAAAATTTAGTTTTAGTTGGAGTGGAAAAGTTTATCCCGCGACACGTTTTAGCCGAATTTTTGTGTTTTGTATGACTTTTGAGAAATCTTAGCCCATGGATATTCCGATTTCTATGGGAGTCTCAGCCCGACAATTTTAGTTCATTTTGGCCCAACATGTCCGTTTTCAAAAATCGGGGCGGGGGAGGGGGCATTGTAAACGGGTATTAGGGCCAAAATTTTATTACAAAATTGCCCTGATAATAAAATAGAAAATCCGAAAATTGTCCTTATTCAATCGAATTGAAACCCCCCCCCCCCCCCCCCAATAAAAAATTCTTTGGTGGGGTTTATCTAGAGGCTGTGGAATCGTACAAAGACATTAGCTGAAGAGGTACACGCATATATTTTTGTTTGGAGCTATATAAATTGTTTTGTCTTGAGTAAATATGTGTACATGTACATTAGTTTCTTGTTGATTTACTGATGTTACTGTGATGGATTTATTAATTATCTGGAACATTGTTGAGTTGGAGTTCAATTTTATGTATAATGATGGGAGTTTAATTATATGGATAATTCAACAATTGTATTAATTATATCGGTGCTTGCGCAATTGAACACACTTACTTCATACTTATAATTAGTACGATAACGACCATCTTATATGTTTTGGTTAAAGTATATAATTCTTGCTAATTTGATAGGATAAATACTATTGAACCGATGGATTCGAGTGAGGAGGATAATCCGATAATGGGAGGCTCAATGTTGCAAGAATGTGTCTACTTTATGCTATGTCTTGGTATTATTGTGTGGGAGTTCATACACGCCTCCGTCGTAAACATATTACACCTGCAAGATAGAGTATGATGAAGAAGAAGAAGATGGCAAGTAAATTTAAATATATATATCAAGAATAACTTTGCACTCTACAGGATACAAACTGCAAGAATCTTGTCAGAATGGAAGAGCTGAATTCTATAAAATTTTATAATCTTCTATGGAGTAAAGGTGGTCTGAGGGTCAGTAATTAAGTATGCAAGTCTTATCACTACATAAATTCCATCAAATTGCGACAAAATTAAAATCGTCGCTGACTTAGCGACATATGCATCTCAATCGACGGATTGGAGACGAAACGTTAGATTGGCATAATTCGTTGTTGTATTGGCTAAAATTCACACTTCATTAGCCCACCATGGTTGCGGCCCAATTAACGGTCCACTAAGGAGTCCATCTTGACTTCATACGCAAATCGGATGTGACTCTGAAATGTGCGATTTAATACACTTTTAGCCCCTCGTTTTCGGTGCAATATTGAATATTTATGTCATATTATGCCTAATTACCACTTTTTTTGATTCTCAAGGTACAAATGTGCCAACTAAGAGGATTATGGCGAAAATTGAGGCAAATACGATGAATTTACGCTTTATCCGAGGAAATACCGATAGACGTTTATCAAGTCAAGCGAGGAGTTAGAAGAATCCAATTGAGGCACAAGACCTACCATTGCAAAGCTTATTCAAAATGCTAAAACATTGTAAAAGACCATGTTTCGAGATAACGAGATACAAAAGAAGAGCCAGAAATCAAAGAAGGCGGTCCCCTTGGGACCGCAAAGAGCCTTCTGTAAGCTGGTTGAATCACAATTTTTGTTAGCCCAAGTTCGGAAACTCCTGGCCCGTCATCCTCCACCTTCCTTATACAACCATGGACGGTTTTCACTGGCTCTCTACACTATATAAGCATGCCATGGGTCACCTAAAATCATAACCCTACTTCTCTTGAGGTGCAATGAGATACAAGAGAAGAACCACCTCCCGAAACCCTATATATATAAACCCTGGTCGTCAACACCATTGAAGAACGAATAACGCAGTCGTCATCAACAAGCAAACATCTTTTCTTTTATATTATTGTCATTATTATAATGTTTACTACTCCTTCTATGAGTAGCTAAACCATTTCGTAAAGGCAAACCGCCAAACTCTGTTGTGCTACTTTTTATATCTTGATATATTAATGAATTAGTTTTAGACATAAACCGTGATTGTTCTTTGTTATCATCTTTACTTTGGTGTGATGGTTTGCTGAGTGACACAGTATTTCCATTGATATACGTGGGGGTGTATGGATTAACTGCGACTTGATCTATATGACATGTATCCTTGCGGCATACGACAATTACGTTGTTTGAAACTAAGTAGTAGTGAGTAGCATAGTACGAGGGGGGTTGGGGAACCTTTACATCGTCAAAAACATTGTTTAAACGTTTAAGTGCCTTTACGTTTTAGTTATTAAATACGACATGATTTCTTTCCTGCATGATTAAACAACTTTAAATTGATCTGTCTCAAAACAACCCCGATTTCGTTTGATTGCTTTTAAGTGTTTTAAGATTAGATTCCATTACTTTGTGTCTTATTTGCAAGTGCCCATGCCAAGTATCCGGGGAGAACGACACTCCGAGTGAACTTCTGCTATACTAACTCTGTTTATGTAAATTTGTAGGCTTCTGAATTTATAAATTTAAATCTTTGCGTGTGATTGGTGAAGAGCTTAACTTCAACAACATTCGTCTAGCTAAACACCCGTCAAAGTCGGATTCTAGCTAACCCACCTAGCTGAGTCATTCATCCAACCAAGTAGTCTACATGCTACCTATCTCACTTGACCCACTCAGCCAACAAAATAGTGGATAGGCTAGCCATCCCACCTGGCTTACTCAGCCAAGTCACCTAGCCCATTCGACCTTGACAACCACCATCCAGCTGGTTGATAAACTACCAATTGTTTAAAAGACTAATCAATCCTCCTCACTTAGCCAGTAGAGCTAGTCAATCAATCGTCTAGATAGGAAGCTAGTTCAGCTAACAAGCTCAACAGGAAGTGACTCGTCCAACTACGTGAGACGTGGTCCAGCCCACTTAACGAAGTGGAACGACCCAACCGAGATTGGAGAAGGGATTCCAATGGATGGATGGCTTTATATGGAAGGCAGGTGGAAAAGGGCGAGGACATTGGATTCATACTGCGAAAATCCTAGCTATCTTTCGCAGGCCATCATCTCTCTAAAGCTTTATGATCAACATACTAACTCATCCATCATCATCCTCCCCGACTCACCATCATCCATCACCTTCCTACAACCTGGCTTACTTCGACAAGGTCAGCTAGCTCCTCACAGGTACTCATAAATGGATTTGGTATCATGATTAGGTGGATATGTTTGGAACTGGCCATGCTTCTAGGAAAAAGGTTCTCGACTTTCAATCAGCTACAAAGACAATTATGGCTAATGACAAGTACACAGCTATTGTCAAATAAAATACAACGGTTGATGAAAACGGGAAGGTAACTACTCATAGTAATGTTCCGGAAGATGAGAGAGATAGCATCGTGAAGCGTAAAAGGAAAAGGCAAAAGAACGTAGTTGAGACCAATAGTGAATTCCTGGATCAGCCTAAGGAAATCATAGGAACGCCAGCTAGTGTTGAAGGCATGAAGTCGTTGAGTGATTGACGAAGTGGGAGAATTTCAATCCTAAATGCAGAGCTGAAGAAGATCCATCAACTATCACCGAGAGAGTGAATTATCATTGGGGACATTATAGCCACTAGACCTGGGAAGGTGGATCCTTTTATGCCCTTGAACTTGAAGAAAATGAGGAATACATGAAAGTGGAAAATTTTGAAATGAACATAGATCATTGGTGATCCTTGAGTACAAGAAAATTGTATCGTTTCTTTTTGTTTAATTAATCTAGCCTTGACGAACTACTAATTCACTCATGTGGCTTTTGTAACATGAATACTTATCTACCTTATATGTTTGCTTCCTTAGTTGTTTTTCATCGTCCCAAATAACTTTCATCCATACGATAGTTTGCACCATAAACAAATATTACTCTTTATGTTATACACAATAAGAAAACAACATACTTAGTAGATTTTTCAAGACCATGCGAAAAAGTTTAATATAGTCAACCCCACATGAACATGACATTGACGCGTCCATTAAATAATACAAAAACTATAAATCATAATCTATCTCCTTTTTCTTCCCTTTTTCTTATTTCTTTTTAAACAAAGGCGGGATTCGCACGTTAATCTTTTTTCACTTTCACAAAATCCATAATCTAGTTTAATAACTATTCATAAATGCTATGGACATGAAATTCATCTTTTATATTGTTACTTAACTTTATTTTTATTTATTTATTTATATTGGGGAGTTGGAGTGAAATTATGCAATATAAACAACACCGGTGGCTAAAAAGAAAAAGTTGCAGGTATTCGGAAATGGGCCCTACAAAGAACGACTGACTTGTTTGCCCTCCTCTCTTCTTCCATTACATCATTTTTCTTTCTGCTCTCATTTGAACTGTACTTGGTTGGACAATTCACTTCTCAATTGAACCAAATCCCACATCTTTTTCACTTCTTCTCTTCTCTACTCTTCTCCCTTTTATGCCAATCTCTAATCTTGGTCTGGGTTTTGTTTGATTTGCCAAAACTCTGACTTTTTCATCCATCTTGAACAAGTCTCCGCGAAACTTGTCTCGTGACTTGGCTGTCTAACCCATCGCTATTACAACTCATCACTTTGGTATGTACGAATCATGCTTGTCTCTTCCCAACTGCTTCGATTCACAGCTAAAAGATGAAACTTTCTCCTCTTTCCCCTAAATACTCGTTAGTCATTGTGTCTGTTTATGTGTCTTTCGTTTCTTGTTTCGTTAAATTAATGAAATTAGGTGTGTTTGCTGAGTGATTGTGAAGTTTATTGGGAGTAGTTAGTCAAAAGGGTTTTTAATTCATAATTAGTTGTTTTTATTGGGTTTTTATCTTCTTTTTTCGGAGTTTCGATAATTAGTTACTCGTAAAGTCTTCAACTTTCCGTTGTTTATGTCTTTATGATATGATGGATGACTCTTGCTGCGTTTACTTGATTTAATTGAAACAACTTGTTCAGTTTTAATGACAGACTTTGAATTCTGTGGCTATTGACTGAGTTTCTAGTTTGGTTTCGCTGATTGAATGCTATTTTATCTTTCATCAATTGTGGTTCAAGTTGCTTGGCGGCAGTCTAGTTTCTGTATCTTTTCATGTGAGCTGAAGTGATGAGTTACGCCAAAGAGAAGCTCGTGAGGTTTGTTTTCGTCTCCCTTTAGTTTCATTGCTACTTGGGATTTCAGTATTTCCTCAGTTGTTGTTTCCGTTTTAGTCTTATTATTAGAGGCCATTTAATAAGTGATAAGATGAAAAATGAAACCTTGTCAGGTCTAAGCCACTACTTTAAATATCATTCACATGAGAAGAGTGTTTCTTCCAGATCATTTAATGAATTTACTCTTCAGGTTTCAAGAATGGAGGTCAGAAAAGAGCTATAGTGAACCTTCACATAGTGGAGTTAAATTCGGGAGAATTAGATCCGCGGTGTACTCATTTTCAGAAAAGTTTCAGAGAGGTTTAGAATCAGGATCTGATAGAATCAGAAGGTACAAGGGATCAATTAGATCCTTCTCTTTGGGAAAGGTTCTCTCAGATGATGAGGGGTCTAGGAAGAAGATTCTCGATCCTCAAGGAGCATTTCTTCAGCAGTGGAATAAGATATTTGTACTATCCTGTATCGTTGCTGTCTCGTTGGACCCATTGTTTTTCTACATTCCCATTATCAATGATGATAAGAAATGTCTTGATCTGGACAGAAAGTTGGAGCTAACTGCCAGTATATTGCGATCCTTTACGGATATCTTTTACCTCATCCATATCATCTTTCAGTTCCGTACTGGGTTTATTGCTCCTTCTTCACGTGTATTTGGGAGAGGTGTTTTAGTTGAAGATTCTTGGGAAATTGCAAAGAGATATTTGACTTCATATTTTGTGATCGACATTCTTGCTGTCCTTCCCCTTCCACAGGTAAGATGGAATTTCTCACATGTGTGCAAGAGTTGAGTGTGTCATTACATGCTGGACAACTTACGAATTTGTGTCTACAAAACCTTTCAATTCTGCTTCAGACACTGCATAATTGACTTCATGTTTTGATTGCTTTCTCATCGAAATTTTGTGGTACCTAATCATCTTGCAACTTCTGCAGATTGTTATTTGGTTAATCATTCCGAAGTTGAAGGGAGCGAGATCATTGAACACAAAAGATTTGCTAAAATTTGTAGTGTTCTTTCAGTATATACCCAGGTTTCTCCGAATCCGTCCTTTGTATAAGGAAGTCACAAGAACTTCTGGGATACTCACTGAAACAGCATGGGCAGGGGCTGCCTTTAATCTTTTTCTTTACATGCTTGCCAGCCATGTAAGTTTTGAATAAAGCTCTCCTCGTGTTTCTTTTACTTTTGCAATCATCCCTCTCTAACTCTTGTGACTACATTTTTCATCATATTTTACAGCAGACTTTGCTATTAAGTGACCATGGGTATTGATTTTTTGTGCTTATTTATTCTTAGATTATTGTGATTTTTTTTTGGCCCTATTTTAGGTCCTTGGAGCCTTTTGGTATTTGTTTTCTATAGAACGTGAAACTATTTGTTGGGAGAGAGCTTGTGGGAACATGTCCAGTTGCAGACGAGCTTCATTTTTTTGTGATGGTGATCACACACTAAATAGTGTGTTCTTGAATCAGTCCTGTCCAATACAGGATGCTAACACAACACAATTCGACTTTGGAATATTCCTCGATGCCCTTCAATCTGGGGTTGTTGAATCTAAAGATTTTCCTCAGAAGTTCTTTTATTGTTTCTGGTGGGGACTGCAGAATTTGAGGTCTGTTTCTCTTAAGTTTAGCCCATTTGTTTGTTTACGGCGTATCTAATCTCATTTTAGCCACTTTCTTTCATGGGGTATTTTTACCTCTACTTTGTTATGAAAATGAAAGAACCTATAGCTATGTGTTCAGCAGTTGTGCCAGGTGAAACTGATTAAAAGAGAGACCATAAAAATAATTCAAAATATGGGCTTGAGAAGAATAACCTAATGAAATAAAAAACATGAAAAATATTTTTTAGCGAAAAATAGCCAGAGGTGTTTTTGCTGGTCTTGAATCTTGATCTCGCTTGCCTGGCAACACTAAAATCTTTTTGTCCCTTCCCTTCTTTTTCTTTATTGTATAGTTACGATTTTCTATCCGTTAGCTGAAAATTTCAATTGCATCTTATCATCACGATATTTTTAAAAATAATTAGCATAATATTATTCGAATAATATATAAAAGTTGGGTAAGAGGCTAAGAGCCATGTTCTGCCTGTATATTCTTTTGGATCAGTTAATGATATGTAGCTTTTGTGTAACGTTGCAGTTCCCTTGGCCAGAACCTTCAAACAAGTACCTTTGTCTGGGAGATTTGTTTTGCGATTTTCATTTCTATAGCTGGCTTGGTACTGTTCTCGTTCTTGATTGGGAATATGCAGGTGAGTTTTGTTTCCTATGCGATAAAGCAGTCAATTATGTGGTGTCTAATTTCATCTTCCGATTACAAAGATATGCATGCTATTCTTCTTTAGAATTCTGTAAATGTGAAATTGGACAATATACAAAGGGAATTGCAAAGCTTGGATTGTAAGTCATCAATTTAGAATTGATTAGTTCTTGTTGTCAGCTGTGGACGGGAACAAATATTCTCCAGAGAATTGAAATATGTAAACTGATTGCTAGCTTTTAGCTGCTTATACATTGGATCTTTGGAGTTGTGTGCATATTTCCGGCATGTATAAGTCTGGTTGATTAGGAAGCTACCATTGATAACTAGTCTTTCCGCTAGAATTAGACTTTTTAATTAGCATAATTATTTATCTGAAGCATACATAATATTCCTTGGGTATTAAAGGCACCATTGTGCTTAAAATTAGAGACTAGATCGATACGTAGACAAGTTAAAAAATCTTCTTCAAACTGAAGTTTCTTCAAGTTTAAGTATAAATTGGATGGCACCTGTGTTACTCACCTCTGATCTTGAACATTTTTGTACAGACATATCTGCAATCTACAACTCTGAGATTGGAGGAGATGAGGGTCAAAAGACGAGATGCAGAGCAGTGGATGTCTCACCGCTTACTCCCTGATAGTTTGAGGGAGAGAATTAGGAGATACGAGCAATACAAATGGCAGGAAACAAGGGGTGTTGATGAAGAGAATCTGGTCCATAATCTTCCCAAAGACCTCAGAAGAGACATAAAGCGACATCTCTGTTTGGCTTTACTCAAGAGAGTGAGTTGTTTTTATTGTGCAATTAGTAATAGAACTTAAACATATGTAGTACCAATTAATAACAGGTAAAATAAGAGCACTGAGCACTTGTTCTAGTAGATTACCTAAAACCTCACCTGTCTTCAATTTAGGATAAAAGATGAAAAACTGATAAAATAATCACAGTTATCAAATTCCTCAAATTTTAAGGGACTCATAGGACTTAAAGAAAGGTGCGTCTCAAAACTTCGTGCCAGGACTTGTGCATGATTTTGATTTAGCATTCCAAAGTCGGATTTGAACCAAAGAAATCTGCTAGTTTACCTTCTCTTATCAATTTTTGGTTCACTCAATTCCTGAAGGAGTAGTTAATGATTAATATGTATTGCTTCCTAGGTGCCAATGTTTGAGAAAATGGATGATCAACTCCTGGATGCTATGTGTGATCGTCTCAAACCAGTACTTTACACTGAGGATAGCTACATTGTGAGAGAGGGTGATCCAGTTGATGAAATGCTGTTTATTATGCGCGGCAAGTTGTTGACAGTGACTACCAATGGAGGAAGAACTGGC
Source organism: Plantago major (assembly GCA_026545765.1). Lineage (NCBI taxonomy): Eukaryota > Viridiplantae > Streptophyta > Magnoliopsida > Lamiales > Plantaginaceae > Plantago > Plantago major. The sequence continues at coordinate 83,479,926 of CM048839.1, read as the reverse complement.
TTTTTTAACTCTGACTACCTGAAAGCTGGTGATTTCTGTGGTGAAGAGCTTCTGACTTGGGCTCTGGATCCCCATTCATCATCCAACCTACCCATCTCCACTCGAACTGTACAAGCCCTATCAGAAGTTGAGGCATTTGCTTTGGTAGCTGATGATTTGAAGTTTGTGGCCTCACAATTCCGTAGACTTCATAGTAAACAGCTCAGGCATACATTTAGATTTTATTCCCAGCAGTGGAGGACATGGGCTGCTTGTTTCATTCAAGCAGCATGGCGACGATACAATAGAAAGAAGCTGGAAGAATCTCTACGTGAAGAAGAAAATCGATTACAAGATGCATTGGCCAAAGGTGGTGCTAGTTCACCTAGTTTGGGAGCAACTATATATGCATCTAGATTTGCTGCAAACGCCCTTCGTGCTTTAAGACGGAACAATACTAGAAAGGCTAGAATGCCTGAGAGGATATCACCTATGCTACTTCAAAAGCCTGCAGAGCCGGACTTCACAGAAGGCAAATAACTGTTGTGTGTGATTCTTTGAGATAACTGTACCATAGTATATTACATGTATTAGTGGGCAATGTAAGTTGTTTCTGTATATTATGTCAAATGTGTAAGGTGAAATTTGGGTTTTGTATTGTGTTTAAAAACACCTGGAAAAATGTACAGTCAATCAACGTTTCCCAATTTTGTCAATTTAAGGCACGCTCAGGGTTATTTACACAGTTGAGCTAATACACACAATGGACTAAAAAACTGAATGCTGGTAAAACCAAAACAGAATATCAGACTCGGCTAATTAGCATTAGGCGATAACAGAAGAGGCTTCACTTCTGCTTTTGCTTTGGTGTTTTCTCTGTTCAAAATAGCATCCAGAGTAGATACGGCTCTCAGGACATTTTTTCCTTTGTTCAACATAACACAGCTTGCCCTGTGACACACAAAACATGATAATTAGCAGCTACTCTAATGCAAACTCTAACAAAATTTTGAAGTAAATAGATAATGAGCTTTGTCTAGATATGAGTTCTCTCTGCACAAGTGAAATATTTCCTTCCCATCTTTTGTTGAATTTGAAGGAATCTATGAATGAAAAGACCAGTACACATAAAAAATGTAATGCGTGCTTACATACCAGACATTATGATCTCACAGAAACCTTAAATTATTGCCAGTGGGATGTAATCATATATATTGTCAACCTTCCCTTTAAATCTCCAAATGATGAAGACAATTGATTCATTTGCCATATATTAATAGGAGCCTAGGAGCCAACAACTTATTTTTTATTTACACTTGCTTTTTCTTTCTCTTTTACATAAAAATAAAGTATTAAACTCTCCCATGCGGGCACCCAAAAAGGTGTTTGTTAAAAAATCACAAGACGTTTCATGATAAACTAGGATATATTTAATGGAAATGTTTAATGCAATTTAAAATATCACATTTTAAGGTAAAAAAATCATTTGTTAAACCAAAAAAAAAAAAAAGATTAAGAGATATTCTTGTAAAAATCATGTTTTTACCGAATATGAGGAATCATAGCACCCCCACCTAGGTATTTGGTGCACTCACACAATTTATACTAACATGATCACCCAGTATATAATAATACGATGTGGTTTTTCTATGCTCTAAGAAACATGAAGTCTTTCACAAGACTTGCTCAAAATAAAATTTGGAGTTAAAATGTTAATGACTTCAACTAAAATATGATTTTTTTATATAAATTGTGTAGTTTTAAGTTCTGAGGTAAATCTAAAACTAGTCTGCTTCGCTAAAAATAAGACATCAAACAAGGCCTGAAATGATTCTACCCGGATAAGGTGGCATGAAATGAATCTCAAATTTTATAACAGCAAAATCAATCTACTCATAAGACACAATGGCCACGAAAACAAAAGCCCAATTCTCCAGAAAACAAAATTTCTTTACGCTTATCAAAGGCATCCCATCTAAAAGTTTCTCAAGGCTACCAAGTTCATTGACATCATCGCTCAGACTGCTGTAACTAGTCTCAAGTCAATCTAAACCCTTAACTTATTAATATATCATATATCAAGAAAACCAATGAAACAAGGGAAATTTACAGATACACCCGTCAAGTTTGATGCAATCACCTCTCATACCCAGACTTCATTAAAATATTACATTTGCACCTCTGCCTTTAGTCAAACCATACAACTTACCCCTGCCGTTAAATTTGTGCAGATGTTACAAAATTTGGAGGGGGCACCAAAACTACCCCGGATGACATCATATATATGTCATAATCTTGTTATTCCAAAACTGTCCAGAGTGGTGCAAATGTAAAATTTTAATAATTAATAAAGGTTTAGAGTTGAGGAGTGTATTTGTAAAGTTGAAAACATATTAGGGGTGCAAAAGAATATAACCATTAGGCCAGTATCGTTGGTGGAATTCTTTGGAATATAATCTCCTCCTACATATACATGCGTTTCCTATATATATACTTTCTCCCTATCATTTGTATTGTATACGCAAAAAAATTATCGTATATGGTCCGAAATCCAGGTTGGAGTAATAACTGGTGTCCCATTTGCAATTTATTTAGCCAATGGTGCTCTATATATAAAGGTGTGGGTGTGGGTGTGGGTGTGGATGTAATTTTATGTACAATACTACAATGTATTATTGGTGCAGTGCAATGCTTATATTATAGTATAGGATTGTCCCCAAGTAATGCTTTTTATTGAATACAATCCCATTTTTTATGTTAAGAAAAATCATTTTAAACCTTGCTCTTCAACATAAGATGTCATTTGGATTATATAAGAACACTTGATGAAATTATATTACGACGAAGATTGCATTTTTTTTCTTTACTCAAGTTCTTACTTTAAAAGCCCCCTTTTGTTTCATTATCTCAACAAAGACAACCACTCATATAACATTTAAACCTTGGGCAGTTTTGGAAACATAATAGTCATCATTAATGACGTCATCAGGGGTATTTTTTTACTTTTTACACTAACTTAACGATGATTGAGTTGAATTAATGGCAGGATTTTTGCTTAAACTCCCCATTAAAATTTAAGCCTCAAACTCATCAGCATGTAAAAGAGCAAAAGGGGCCAAAAGTATAGCATCACGACCATACAAGTTTCCAAAAACCACATAAAGAATGTGGAAAACATGGCTGGCAATTGGCAAATACCAAAACATGGTCAGTGGCTGGCACAAATTTGTACCGGCCTACTGGGTACTCGATATGTAATATGGAAAAACATGGAAAGTGACTAGTATCATGTGTTACAAGTTACAACTCCGCACTATTACTACGAGCATATAAACCCTACTAAGAGCATCAATATATTACAACTTCGTACTATTACTAAGAGCATCTGTACAAAGTTTCACTGTTCTTGTAGAGAAAAATCAAGTTTCAGCAGACTTCTCTCAGAAGAAAATTTTTTAGTCCTTAGATTAGGTTTTGTATTACGATGTTGTGAACACTAGAACTTTTTTGTTTGATGAGAAACTTTCATGTTCTTTCATATTATTAAAATTTCTTTCTTCTGCCAGCACAGATTTTATTTTTCCCTTATCGTTTTGTGTTTGCTGAATTGGGACCACAACAGTGTTGTCAATCCCGGATCGCGTCAAAAAATCTGGGATAGCAGGATCGCACTACCAGGATGACCGGGATACTGAAGTTATATATATGATATAGAATACTCAATTAACCTGCATCAAGCCAGAAACTAAAGAAAAATGGCTTGTATTAGGTTTTAATTGGCTTGAACTTTGGAAATTTACTCAATAAACCTGTATTAGGTTTTATATGATATAGAGTACTCAATTAAAATGGCTTGAACTTTGGAAACTTTAATATCCCGCCCGGGATTTCCGGGATCCCGGTTGATCAACTGGGATTGTCCAGGATGCTATGTCTCCCGGGATGGGCATGTCAATCCCGCTCAGGGGCCAAAACGCACCGGGATAGCGGGATCTCGCCGGGATTGACAACACTGGACCACAATGTCCATGAAGTAGAGTCATGACCCGGTGCATAAAAGATTCCATTTACTAAATATTGCACGGGATTTAAGGTAGACTACTTATGAGCACATAGGAAAGTAAAACTCAATGTGTTTCTTACCTCCTCCCATTGGCTGCATCTGTAATTTCAGCTCTAGTAGGCACTCCGCACTTTATGAGCGACTCCAGCACCTGCGTTGCTAGAATGACTGGTACATGGGCAGCACTGCAAATAGAAAAAATCTCCTCCTGTATATCTGCAAGCTTCTCCCAACCACATTCCACTGCAAGATCTCCTCTAGCAATCATTACACCCAATGGATTTGGAGATTTCATTGCCTCGAGGATCAAAAGGGGCAATTTCTCAAGTCCACCTTTGGTCTCAATTTTAAGTACAATACCCAATTTCGAGAGTTTTCTTTTTGCAAGTTCTTGGCGTAACATAACTATATCAGAAACATCCCGGACAAATGAAATTCCCACCATGTCAGCATGAGCAGCTACGAAGTCAAGATCCATAAGATCCTTTGACGTGAGGCCTTCATATTTAATATCACTCTCAGGAATATTTATAGATTTTTCAGAGCCCAGTTTAGTACCTTTCAGACCAGCATGAGTGATTGATACAACAACTTCAGAAATACTAGTTCCCTTAATAACCCCCCATATCTTACCATCATCAAAAGCAATAGGATCTCCAGGCTTTACAGAATCGAAGAGATAGCCTGATGGACAAGTTATCCTATGAGCACCAGCTGCTGAAGATGACGAGCTGTTCTCTTCATCTGAACTATCTCGTGATATCATCAATAAGTTGCCAACTCGCAGCCTAACAAATTGCTCTGCTGGAGGGATATCTACGATGAATCCAACGGCAGATTTACGCTGCTTCTCCTTAATATAGAGTGTGGTTCCAGATTCAACATATGCAGTCTTGCTACACTCAGCCATATATCCAGCACCAGAAAATACAGAACATTTGCGTAAGATCCTGAGAGTCCTCCGATTTCCACGAGCATCAGTGAATCTAACAGAATCCCCCACCTTTAGCTGACTGAGAAATTCCTGGCCATCCACGTGCAAGTTAACATCAGGCAACACATGCGGTGGTGGTGGCCCAGCTCCTTGAGGTGACAGCCAAACTTGGGCAGGCCGTACTATTCTGCCAAGAACATCCTTTTTTGGGGATATTTTGACCACACATGGACCAGCACTCAGTTTCCCAGTTCGAAGCTTTGGTCCAGCTAAGTCCATTAGGACCCGGCAAGGTTTCTCCAAACGTTGAGAGCTTTTTTTCACTCTTCTGATTATCTCACTCCAAATATCTGTGTTCCCATGTGCACAGTTTATACGGATAATGCTGGTCCCACCACTGATGAGCTCAGGAATATGTGCATCATTTTCAACTGCTTCACTCCCAACTGTTACCATGATATGACTCGTTCTTGAGCCTTGAAGTCTTCCCAGCAATAAATCACTATTGGAAGATGCACTTTCCATCATTACATCGATTGCCAGCTCTGGCTTTTGATAGCCCATGCTAATGGGGCTCTCCGCATCTGCATTTCCAGTGCCAAGTGAAGAGTCCGGTACTGAGTTGTTCAGCATTTGGATACATGCCGAAAGACTTGAAAAGACATATGGATTTACAGTCTTTAAATTTAAAAGCCCAAGAGAAAAGAGGTCGTGTTGCATCTGTTCCATGTTTAAGCTTTTTAGCGCCATGTAATGTATTAAGTTTGCCGCATCTACCGAGTAGTTTCTGCAAGTCAATACGAAATATTGTAAATGCCTGCAATAGAAAACAGATGGAAAAAAATAGATTCTCTACTTACTGGTATTCCCTTGAATAAGTATATAACAAAGTTCGTTCTCCATCCAGAATATTCATGAACTACTATTTGGGCAAACATATAACCTTACTAGAGAATATATACCTTTTTCCAGGATTCTATACGGAGATAGAACATTTTCATTTCATATAATAAATGCCAGACAAGGAGAACATGAATTTTTAGTGAGAGTACATAATTTCATCACATTCACCTCTATGAAAAGAAACATAATTACATACTTGTAACAGGCTTTAACTCTTGATGCATTCCATTGTTCCATCGCTAGCATGTGTAACTGAACAGCATTCAGCTTATCAAGAAGGTTCTCCGAATCTCCATGTTCAATTACAAATGGTACAAGATCTGTGTCTGACTGTACAAGATCTGTGTCTGACTGTACTACTGAGGGAGCAAGTTCCTTGTTTACTTTCTCACTGTTCTTATCATCCTCAGAACAGATAAACACTGTATCATCAGTAAAATGATTTGAGCAGTGTTTCTCAGTATCCTCATTTTCATGTGAGAGGCCATAGACAATAGTTCTGGAGGCAAGCTTCCCCCCAGGACTTCGAGATTTTAATGAGTTATGTCTATGAGCGGGGATGTTAGAAGCTGCTTTACATGTCAGATGGTTCACATGTAAGCTAGGAGACAAGAAGTCAGAGAAACAGGCCTGCATGAGAAAAGAAATAATTATGATTTTGTTATATGAAAGGAGAGAAAAAAGAGAAGCCGTATCTCTTTTAATAACTCGTGATTCTTAGACAAGTAACTCAAAATGAAAATACAATTTTCTGAGCATTTCAAATGCTAAATTCCCGTCACTACGTAAGAAAACAAAATATCACTTGATCTGTCTCATTCTCATGACCTCTTATTTTAATGAATGAACTCAAGTTAATACATTGAAATTCGAAAGCAAGGATAACTGCACAGAATCCACAAAAAAAGAAACTATCTATATCACAAGTCACAACTACAATTAAGGAACAGGAAGGGGAAACAATAGTACGCAAAGGAAACTGCTGAATAATTTCCAATGTTTACTCATTAATGAATATAACAAAACATAGTATGTCCCAAGTACATATTGTCCTCCAACACATTTGGTGAGTTTAAAAAATTTTAACATACACAAGTAAAATGCAATCATCGTCACATTTTTCACTATCCAAACAATTGAAATTATTTCAAAATCGAGACGAAGCGCAGGCTCGATACTCACATGATTTAAAGCTGCTGCGTGTTCCAGGCTACAGAAAACTGCAACAGCACCTACCATCATCTGTTGTCTAATGCAACCTACAGATCAATAGCAACGTTGGTAAACAGACTAGTAAAAAAACCAAAGTACTATAAAACAATGAAGATTAAGGGCAATCTCTTGTATATCTTTGTAATAGAATTATAACCCTATTGGTTTACTATGTGGTTAAATTAAATTTATCAAGAAAAGGAAAATGATTTGGCAAAACCCTACAAGAAGGAAGAATCCCAACTAGCATTTCCAAGAATCAGTTCAAGAAGAAGAAGAATTTAATCAAACTCATCACTTTCTTGATTCTGACCAAATCAAGATCGCTAACAGTGTATATGAAATGAAGGGATATGAAAAAAAAGAAACATACCTAGAATGAGCGTACCAGTTTAGAAGCTTGAATTGAGATTGAAAGAGAGAAAATGGTGATAAAAATCGAAAGAGACAGAGAGGAGAAATGAGATGGGAGTGTGTCGAGCGTGTGGCAAGATTACCAGAAATAGGTTGTCAGTGTAGAATCTTCACCTCTTGATTAGAGTCGCTCTTCACCGGTTAAAGTCGCTGATTCCGTTGCATTTTCAAGGGTCGAACTTAATTACTCAACGAAAATACACCGATGGCCGCGAACCATGTTCAAATATACTTCAAACGCAGACTTCAAAAGTACTACATAAAACACCAAACTACGCGATTCAAATATCTATATTACGAGTCCAAAACTCCAAATTACCAAACTGCACAACTAGCAACATATCATTCATTCATAACTAATTATCAATACGTCCATTGTTGAGTTTTCAAAATTTATCTATTGGACTAGCTTTTAGGCATAACTGATATATGCAGTTTTATTCGATGCGGTCCGTTCCTAACGGATATGGAAACAATTTATCTGTTATCTGATAGTCAACGGATTGGATTAGCCCTATCCATAAATGCGGATAAATAGACACTAGTCACTCTATCATCACTTCAATCAATCTCTCACTTTATCATTCACTTACAACTTTATCAATATGCTACCACTCACAAACTGATATTTTATTCATTTTCCTTAAACCTAGATAAAGCAACCGCTTAGAAAGTTTTTAATGGAACGGAGGGAGTACAATGCATGTTTCAAAATGAATTTAGTTGAATATAAAAAGAAAAGGAATGACCAACTTCATGTTGTTCAAAATTAATTTTGCATCACGATTCTTGTTTAGAGATGAGAACAAACATTCATCGTTTGTCATTGAGTTCGTCTCTTGAGAGTCTTTGAGAGTCCTACATAATAGACAAACATAGACAAATTTTTTTAAAAAACTATACAATATGATTTTTCGCGGGTTGACCCAACCGAACCGGGTCAACCCATATTTTTTTAAAAAATTGTTTACATTTTTGGAATCGCGAATACTTTCATTACCTCCAAAAACATCAAAACGCACAAAAGGGTGATCCAAAAGTGATCCAACCCAATCAAAGGTACCAACAATAAACTAAAACAGATCAAAGCCCAAACAAAACTAATGGAGCAATAATATGCCAATATGATCACGCAGCTGAGACTTCAACCACGCTCTGTAACTATCGTATCCACTATCATCTTGCTGAGGGGTGTATTATTTACAGTATTCCCAAAGCAGTGAGCATTCCTATACCGCCAAATTTCATAAACAGTTTCCATAGCAGCTAATTTAATCAACTTTGCTCTCCAACCTTTCACCCTACTGCGCTGCATAATCCAGAGTAACTCAGTCTCCCAATCCCCAGGTGAATGTTGAATCTGTAACCAATGTAGCACCTCCTTCCACACCTGCTGCAGCCGAGAGGACACACAAAAAGCAAATGTTGCAGCGTTTCAGGCTCAGTACAGAAGCAACAAGTGGCGTCTGCCAAAAAACCAAAACGACACAAACGTTCCTTTGTAGCTAGTCGTCCATGGCAAGCTAACCACATCACAAAGAGAGCTCTAGGCCTGGCAATATTATCATAGAATAGCTTCCTCCAAAACACAACTTGTTGATCTGCCTTTAGACTTTGATAAACCAGTTTAGTTTTAAAACTAGAGCTTACCATTAGGCTGCTCCATATGCCCGTGTGTATCACCACATCTCGTTGCTTCAAAACAGCTTTAAGCATCCAGGAACAGTTACTTCTAATAGGTACAACCATAAGATCATCTTGCTTGATATAATAAGCATGTACCCACTTGATCCATAAGTTGTCTGATTTACCACTCAGGTTCCATAACAATTTGATCAAGTTGGCTTTATGCAACTCATAGAGAGATATCAAATTCAACCCACCTTGTTTTTTAGAAGTCCACACTCGAGCCCAGGCAACAGGTGACTTATGTGTTACTTCAACTCCTCCAGACCACAGAAAAGATCTACAAATGGATTCAATACAATGAATGGTTTTCTTAGGTAATTGATTGCATTGTATCAAAAAATTAGTAACTGCAAAAAGCACACTCCAAATCAGTTGGACTCTTCCAGCATAGCTCACCAGCCTGGAACTCCAATGTCGAATCTTGAGTACTATCTTGTCTACTAATAGCATGCATTGAGTGACATATAATCTTCTACTGGTTAAAGGGATGCCAAGATATCGAAAAGGTAATGGTCCCTCTGCAAAAGTGGTTAGAGCCGCAATCTCTTGCCTCACTTCATCAGAAACGCTACCATAATAAGCTCGACATTTTGCAGGATTCACAGATAAACCAGTAGACCTTGAAAACTTCATAAAAGCTTCCATTAGCAACCTAACAGATTAGGTATCACCACGAGAGAAAAGTAGGAGATCATCAGCAAAGCTGAGGTTTATGATCCTCAATTTTTCACATCTAGAATGATAGTTAAAGTCAGGGCTCTCCTCCAATCTTTGCAAGATCCTATACAAATATTCCATGACCATAACAAATAGCAAGGGGGAGAGTGGATCCCCTTGCCTCAATCCTTTTAGCTTGTAAATATTGAGTAGGCTCTCCATTAACAAGGAATCTATAAGAAACAGTTGTGATTGTGAGCAAAATCCAATTCACAAACTTCTCAGGAATTCCTATTTTATGTAATATAACTTCCAAAGCTTGCCACTCCACAGTGTCATAAGCTTTTTGGAGATCAAGTTGCAACATACACTTTGGAACTCCCCCTTTCCTGGAATACCCTCGATTCAACTCATATGCCAACATGATGTGGTCATGAATATGTTGGCCAGGTATAAAAGCTGCCTGACTTTCACTCACAATAATCCCCAGCACCTTCCCCAACCTAGTTGTCATCACCTTGGAGATTATCTTGTATAGTGTCGTGCAGTAAGATATGGGCCTAAAGTCCTTGAGAGCTTTAGCACTAGTAGTTTTTGGTATCAAAGTCACCAAGGTACTATTTACAGCCTTATACATTTTCCCCTTCTCAAAAAACTCCATGAAAGTAGCCACTACATCTTTTTTAACAACACTCCAGGTAAATTTAAAGAAATGAGCTCCATAACCATCAATCCTAGGAGCTCTCAAGTCTCCAATCCCTTTTAGAGTTGTGTAGATTTTTGATTCAGTCACTGGAGCTACCAAAGAAACTCCTTCTGCAATAGTCAAATGCCTGCCCTTTCTCATAGCCACAATATCAATCCCTGCCATACTCCTAGAAGAAGTCCCTACCAGACAACCATAAAACTGTAGAATCTCTTCCTCTAATTCATGTTGTGTTGTAGCAGTACTACCATCACTCTTCTGAAGCATATGTATGTCAGACTGCTTATGTTTTGCTTTCAAGGATGCATGAAAGTAGGCATTGTTGCCATCTCCCAATCTAAGTCACTCCACTTTTGACTTCTGTTTAAGCACCTGCTCCTCTAAAGCATTCCATTGCAAAACAACATATGTGCACCCTTTCACTTTTTCAATCAATGCCACATTCATCCTATCGTGCAACAAGTCATGTTGTGCTGCTGTTAGAGCAGCCCTCACTTCTTCCACCTTGACCTTAATGCCAGATATAGGTTTTGCCAATCTCCTGATAGCAAGTTGAAGTTGTTGCAATTTCTTCCATACTACATACATTGCACCACCTCTCAAGGGAACATTACATACATTAGCAACTGTAGGAATGAAATTATCTATGTGTGCCACACAGTTAAAGTATTTGAACTAATGCTTAACAATCCTGCGTACAAAGCCAATGGATAACTTTAACAAAGAATGATCAGAAACCCCTGGCTCTAGAATTTCCAGAGTAGCATCCAGATACTGTTGAAACTAACAAAGATTGTCAATTACCCTATCTATCCTAGAATAAATAGTGCAATCTCCTTGTTTATCAGACCATGTAAAATGGTCCCCAATACTATCCATCTCAAACAGTTCAGCTTCTTCCATCATTCCAACAAGATCCATGTATTCTGACACCTGCACCACATTGCCACCTACTTTGTCCTGAGTTCTCAACACCTTGTTGAAATCCCCCATTAAACACCAAGCTTCCTGTGCAACAGGTTTAAAGCTAACCAAAGTCCTCCACAAAACTCTCCTGTACTCCAGCTGATTTAAAGCATAAATGGTTGTAAACCAAAACATGAAGTCCCCTGTTAAAGAATAAACCCCACAATGTATAAACTGTGCAGAGCTTGAAATATATCTGACATCCATTCTTCACTCATCCCATAGAACCCATAACCTTCCATTTTTATGATGATCATAGTTATCTAAAAAAGACCATTTAGAACCTAACCTGGTCCTAATAGTTCCTACTTTCTCTTTTTTAACTCGAGTTTCTATTAACACAACAACATCCGGTTGTAAACCATAGAGACGGGAGCCAATCTCTCTTTGCCTTGCGGGTTTATTGTGCCCCCTAACATTCCACGATATGATCATGGGACTTTGTCATAGGTCACTGAAGGATCATTCACAATCCTTAGCGCCTCAAAGTTATTCTGACAAACTACTCTATCTGCAGATGTAATACTAGGAGTTGTTGCACACATCTTTTCCTTCCCTTTATCTCCTCTACTTCTGGCAACAGTTGTCCATTGCTCCTCCCTCACATTAGCAGGAAAAGTCCAAAAAACCATAGTAGATGAAGAAGATGCAGTAGCTTGAGGAGCTACAACCTTGACAAGTTGATCTGGTTTTGCTTTCCATTGCTTTCCTCCTACATCCTTCTTAGATTGAGGAGCCTTCTTCTTACATTTGTGTCCAACCTTCTGACAAATCTCACAGAATAAAGGCTTCCACTCAAACTCCACAGGTTGTTGTATTCTATTACCCTTATTATCACAAACTTTTGCAGCTGCTGCATAATATCCACTTCAACGAGAATTCGTGCATAAGAAACTCCCAACTTATTAGCCGTGCACTCATCGGTAAACAATGGCTTACCCAATGCGCTACCAATCTTACTCAGACTATCCACACCCCACAGATGAAGAGGTAGTTGCGGTAACTTGACCCAAATGGGCAAGGTACGCAACATATCCCGTTGCAGATAGAAACCAGGCTGCCAGACTCGCAAAAACATGGCCATATTATGTATCGTATAAGGAACCTGTTTAAACACCAAATCCATGTCCTCAACTGACCGAAATTTGAGCAGAAAATAACCCTCTTCATTATAGAACATCTCAGGTAAAGACACAAACGCCCAAAACTTAATCATAAACTGTTTAACCGTGTTCATACTCAAATCTCCCCAAAGTACATACATAATCAAGGTGGTTTCCCAGAATTTTACCTCCGATTCAACATCAGCTTCCTCAATATGGACCTCAGCTGCACCATCAACAATCAAAGGCTCAACAAACTTCATTTTCAATCCATTGGACGGAATACGATTACCACTGATCACATCCACCCAAAGGCGATCCAGATTCGAATCCACCATATGGCGTGTCTCCTCTGTATCATCAGCACCAGCTTATGCCTCAGCGTCAATAGCCGATTCCACCCCAATCGGCAGATCCACACCAGTACCAGATTCCTCATAACTCGATTTCCCACAATCACTTTCATCACCTCCATTTTCTCCATCCTCCATCAAACCTTCCACCTTAGTTGGACTATCTACTCGATTCAAATGAGTAGAGCGAATCCTGCTACCCGACGGCGGCGCCACCAATTTCTGCGGCCGTCCCCGTTTCATAGCAATGACCAAAACACTGTGACTATGTGAAATCGCACACACTGAGTGTTAGGCTGGAGAGCGTTTTAGCCACATTAATTGATTACTCTTACTATTTAATGATTTTTAAATTGTTTACATTACACATCCCATTATAACTTTTAAGTATCCATCCAATTATATTGATATTTTATATCAAATTGATTATGTTTGGTATATAATGGTCTATGTTTAGCGTGAAATTATTGATACAACCTATTTATATAAAAAAACACACAATATTTAGAAATAAAAATATAATTCAATTTTATTCATCAAACAATAAGTGTATTTACTTATAAAGCAATAAAAATATTCAAATTCACTAAATACAAACTACAATCATCTTTGCAAAAAAAGATCTACATCCGCAATAACGTTCTCACACCCTTCAGTTGTTCGTCAACCCCTTCATCCATGTCTCCATCTTTGTTGTCAATCTTTTTCTTTATTCGACCACTCTTTTTACGAAAATCTATTACATACAATAAAAACATCAACAAATATCACAATTAACTTTTAACATAAACAATTGCAATATAAATATATGCTATTAGTGGTAAGAAAATTTAAACATTCAGAGACAAAAGAAATCAACTAGCATCACCTGTTTTACATTCAACATCAACAATTACAGTAAAAACATGCACAATTCACAATGAAATGATACCAGTTTTAAACTACATAAACTTTAAATAAAAAAGCAATTAAACCACAAATATCAACAATTTACAACTAAACATACACTATTTATATAAAAACCTAAACAGTAAGAACTTCAAAAGATGAAAGAATAACCTATACCCCCCCCCCCCGGTCCCGTGAATCTGGACCCGGTTTGACATTTCCGGTTCTCACACCCTTCAGTTGTTCGTCAACCCCTTCATCCATGTCTCCATCTTTGTTGTCAATCTTTTTCTTTATTCGACCACTCTTTTTACGAAAATCTATTACATACAATAAAAACATCAACAAATATCACAATTAACTTTTAACATAAACAATTGCAATATAAATATATGCTATTAGTGGTAAGAAAATTTAAACATTCAGAGACAAAAGAAATCAACTAGCATCACCTGTTTTACATTCAACATCAACAATTACAGTAAAAACATGCACAATTCACAATGAAATGATACCAGTTTTAAACTACATAAACTTTAAATAAAAAAGCAATTAAACCACAAATATCAACAATTTACAACTAAACATACACTATTTATATAAAAACCTAAACAGTAAGAACTTCAAAAGATGAAAGAATAACCTATACCCCCCCCCCCCGGTCCCGTGAATCTGGACCCGGTTTGACATTTCCGGTTCTCACACCCTTCAGTTGTTCGTCAACCCCTTCATCCATGTCTCCATCTTTGTTGTCAATCTTTTTCTTTATTCGACCACTCTTTTTACGAAAATCTATTACATACAATAAAAACATCAACAAATATCACAATTAACTTTTAACATAAACAATTGCAATATAAATATATGCTATTAGTGGTAAGAAAATTTAAACATTCAGAGACAAAAGAAATCAACTAGCATCACCTGTTTTACATTCAACATCAACAATTACAGTAAAAACATGCACAATTCACAATGAAATGATACCAGTTTTAAACTACATAAACTTTAAATAAAAAAGCAATTAAACCACAAATATCAACAATTTACAACTAAACATACACTATTTATATAAAAACCTAAACAGTAAGAACTTCAAAAGATGAAAGAATAACCTATACCCCGGTCCGTGAATGATTCGGTTTGACATTTCCGGTCAACCGTCTCCAACTTCGACTATGAATTAATCTTAAACCGTAAATGTAAAATGTTCATTTAATTTATATAATGAAACTTTAGGGACTAAACTTTCATTATAAATATTAATTGAACATTTTACATTTATGGTTTAAGATTAATTCATAGTCGAAGTTAGAGACGGAATTGACCGAAAAAGTCAAACTGGGTCCAGATTCACGTGACGAGGGAGTATTAATTAAAACATCACCTATTTAACATTAAACATCACCAGTTTCAGTATAAAAATAGGCTATTCGCACATAAATCCCAATTCTACAAAACTATGGAAACTCTATAAAAAAAAGAATGAAACCATAAATATCAACAATTTACAGCTAAACATTACCATTTACATAAAAACTTAAACAATAAGAACTTCAGAAGATGAAACAAAAACCTATATTAAAACATCACCTATTTACCATCAAACATCAGCTATTCCAGTATAAAAATAGGTTATTCACACATACAGTACATCACAGTTCTACAAAACTACAAAAATTCTACAAAAAAGAATGAAGCCACAAATATCGGCAATTTACAACTAAACCTACACAATTTACATAAAAAACTAAACAATAAGAACTTCAAAAGATGAAACGAAAAACCTATATTAAAACATCACCTATTTACCATTAAACATCATCAATTTCAGTATAAAAATAGGCTATTCGCACATACATCCGGTTGTACAAAACTTCAAAAACTCTATAAAAAAGAATGAAACCACTAAAACCACAAATATTAGCAATCTATAGCTTAACATACACCATTAACGTAAAAACCTAGACAATAAGAACTTCAAAAGCATGAAAAAAAAAAAACTATATGAAAACATCACCTATTTACCATTAAACATGAGCAATTCCAGTACAAAAATAGGTTATTTACAAAACTACAGAAACTCTATAAAGAATTGAATTGATATATTTACATTGTTTACAAATATAACATACAACATTTATATGAAAACATAAACAATTCACATCAGAACATCACCAATCGAGAGACAAAAAGCACATTATCGGAGTCTCAGTCACATTGAACATACAAAATTCAGAAAAATAAAATCGAACATTGACTACAAACAGATCTGCCATTGAAATCCAAAAAAACAACATCGTCAACTCGAAAAACACTGAAATCGGACGAAAATCAAATTCAATAACCTAAAATCAACTCAAAAAACTAAAATTGAACGAAATCGAGTATAAAATCCTCAGTTGAGAGAAGAAACTTACAGAGTTAGGGTTTGTAAATCGACTTGCAGAGAAGAGCCTGGAAGAAGAAGAGGAAATCGTTGTGCGGAAGCTTGAGATCGATTGCAGAACTGGAAGACGAACGCTCGAGATTGATCGGAGAAGAATCTGTTGGTCCAGATAATGACAAAGTAAAAGACTGGGGGGGGGGGGTTGAATAGTCTTTTAAAACTTTTGACGATAAAACAGTTTCTCTGATATGTGTGAAGATATCTGATACTTATATTCAAAGAGCGGAAGACTTTCTATGTGATAAGTGCACGTGATTTGTAAGATATACGTGTGTAAATACTCAGCAAGGTAAATAAAGCAATTAATAAGTTGCAGAAAGTAAATAACACAGATCTTTATAGTGGTATCTGAGGGTGGCGTAATCCCTCAACTAATCCACTCGCCCTTTCCCAGGACTTGAAATTCACTAAGATAGATATTGAGTTCTCCTTACAATAATCATATTCCTTGATTTCATTTTACACTAGGTTCCCAACCAAGTGTTCCCTCTGAGTTATTCCCCGGCTTTCTCAGCCAAGTACTTCCTGTACTCATAAACCTTTGAGCTATTCCTTAGTTTTCCAAACTAAGTACTTCCTGTGCTCAGTAACCTTGGAGTTGTTCCTTAGTTTCCCAAACTAAGTACTTCTTGTACTCCACACTGTGTGTGGTGTTGGTTAAAGTAGTTTGTAAGGTGAGTACTCTTAATAACTTTTTCAGTTATGTAGGAATACTCTATAGAACAAGAATCACTTAACACACTTCACAATGTGTGGTGATATGTTCTTTACTGGCCCAAGTCTATGTTAAATGTTCTAGAGAATGAATCTCAGATACTTGATCTTTTGATTCAACTCCTTCACATATAGCAATGCTTGTTAAGGATCAGGACACTTAGAACTTTCGTGCTACTCAGAATTCAAGAGCTTGGTTGCAACAATAAGCTAGAGAATAAGTAGGTTGAAGACTTGTATGCTTGAATGAATAAGTTCGGAGATGTGTGTCTAAGGTGTGTTCAAGTGTGTCTTTCAAGCATTCTAAGTGGGGATATTTATAGTTGAAAATCATGCCGTTTGAATAGTATACGTTAAGCACAATGAAATTCAAACTATTGATATCTGTAAATAATACTGCATAAGATGTTGTCTCTTTTCAGAGATTTCCTCTTTTGTTCAGATGTCTCTGTCTGCGCATTTATTGCACTGTACTATTTTTTGTCCTGTAGTGCTAACGGAACTATGCACGCTTTCTGAAGCATTGCATGTCCTTATCAGAGACCTTCACTTCTCCATGTACCTATTGAAACATTGTTTCCCAGAAACATAGTTTTATCCAAGGTATCTGAGCGTGGGTTTCTGTGGGCACTTTTCCTTACTCAGTAACCTTGTGTTCTCAGATATCTTTTGTGAAACTTGTTTATTGAAAAACACTTGTTTCTTCAAGGTATCTGGAAGTAGGTATCTGAGGAGACCAATCTCCTTAGTCTTCAGCAATCTTGTGCAGTCTTCGAATCTTTAATACGTTGAACTCTTCTGTCGGATGCCTCCTTTTTGGTCTTCTTCAAGGATATAAAAATTACATTCAGAGACCTAACATCCTATACAAGATTTGCTAGGCTAACATACTCAGTAAACTTCCTCTTTTCTAATGTTCAAGTGAACTAAGAGTACTAATTACCTTTCTGAGCTAAGATAAGTCATTAGGTTGCTGATCAAAATCTAAACAGATTTCCTAACAGAATCTGGAAGAAGCCGCTGGAAAAAAAAAGCGTGAAGAAGACGCTGGAGATTTTAGCGTGTAGAATAATCTGAAGGAAATAGCGAAAAAGAAGAGCCAATAACCTTTTTATACTGGATCCAGAAATAACACCCCGCGACCCGAATCTTAAAAACCGACCCGCGCCTAGATCCGCGAAATTTAGCCCAAATTGAAAGATAGAAGTACTTTTTGGACTCTCATTGTTCCATTGAATCTTTTAAGTCTTAGTATTTGTCATTTTACTTCCCAATAAAATGTATTCTAAAACTTGCTTCACAGCGTTGTTATGTCATGTACCAACTAAGTTGCGAAAAAAGACAAATAGTTGATTTTTTGCCAAAGGATTATATTAGATCACTGACACATTAAATGATCGTATCTGGATTCTGGACTTGGTCTACATTATAGATCTATATGTGAAAATTTTCTGCCTGATTACATATTAATACTCTGTACTCTGGTCTTTTGTTGGCGTTGATCTTCCCAACCCAGCTGGTTCTGTTTCGGCTAAGGATTTCTTTTCTAAAGCTTCAGCTTCCCAAAGGTCAATGATAGTGCCTAAGCCAGCCTCTATTGCGGATTGTTATCAGGTGGTTTCCTTCTCGAATCAGGAAATCTTGAATCTTTCTGCTCCTTTTAGCAAATCCTTGGTGGGTCGGTTTCATGCCTCGACTCCATCTGCTTCTGCTTCAGATATTTCAGTGGCCATCCCAAAACTTGTTTAGCCGGTAAGTTCTCGGATAATTTTCTGAAAAAAATAAATGTAATAGTCAGTTTATCCTCACATGATGACTATGACCTGCTCTGGTTCAAAAACTGTGTTGGTAAAATCTTTTTCTATGCGTATTGTGAAATGGTCCCCTTTCCATAACCTTTCCAAAGATTCCCCCTTGGTTTCTATTAGGCTATCTTTGTGGCACCTTCCTGTTTTATTGTTTAACCCTGAAACTTTATTCGAAGTTGTTAAACCTTTTGGAAAACCTTTGAAAGTCGATTCAGCCACAACCTCTTTCACTAGACTAGAGAAAGCGAGAATATTGGTCAAAATCGATATTTCTTTGTCGATTTCTAACTACATTTTGATTGATCTACAAGGGCAAAAACTGAAAATCCATGTAAAGCATGACACTCTTCCACATTACTATTTGCACTGTAGCAAATCGGGGCATATTTCGGAAAATTGCTTTGCCAAATACCTTGAAAAAAGATATAATCTCCTAGACTACAAAAGAGGCTCTTGGATGATTTCAGATATGGAGAATCTGCAAAAAATTGACAAAGAAAAACTTGATGGTAGCTCTTTTGAGAAAGAAACTTCTTCCGCTGACGATTACTCTTCTTGGCCTTAGTGGAGTCTATTTCAACTCCTAGATTACCTATGCCTAATCAGTGGACTACTATAGGTTTCCATAACCATATGGTGGAGATGTTCTCTAATAAGGTGGTTCTTCCCCAGGAATCTCTAGCTCTTCGAAATAATTTCAACATCCTTGTGAACTCCCCTCTCTTGGAAGGGGCTACTCCTGAGGAGGATGTCATTTCTCTCAAGTCTTCGAGTGAACTTTCAAACTTCCCCGGTTCCCACGATGTTTGCTATTGTTCCTTGTCCTTTCGGTAAAGGAATTTATCTTCCCTCCTCTAAATCTGTTTATTTCGATCTTGATCTTGCTCAAAAATTTGATTCCTTGATCCTTCAGCACAACAGGAGAAGATCTACATAAGATTTTCTCATTTTCTGCCCTCTGACCCATCTCCTTTTAGAGATTTGGAGGAAAGAGATTTATCTCAACAACCCATGAGGAAGGTTTACAAGAGACGGTTGATCTTAATGTAAACTCTCTAGTGGAGAGAGTTAATGAATTACAAGGATGGAAACCATTGAATCGTCTCTAGAGGAAGTTGGAGTGTTGGCACAGGATGTTCCGCTGGAGAATTTAACCGAGTCTCCAACCCCACGTCCACACCCTCCTGGAACAGCTAGAAGAACTAAGAATACACGTAAAACTCCTTACTTTTCGTCTCTCCCCATCCTCAAATGTATTAAGACGAAATCTAGCTCAGGCTCTGTGCGGAAGTAACCATCAGTTTGTGAAGAAAAAGAAGTATAAGGGTAGTTTTTGTGGTCTGCGATTTCAAGTTTTGGTTGAAGACGGATGGCATATGTACAGAAAAGACCAACTTACTAGTTTGGTTTGACAACAAGAAGACAACGAAGAGCATTCAAGTGACTTACCCAAGTGAAGATCAAGATACATTTAGGTGGCATAATGAGAAAATTAGAAGTCTTGATTATGTCTTGTTTCTATTAATCTTCTAGACTTTTTAGTAATCTATGTAATATCTGTAGTGAACTTTGGATATTTTGACCTTATTTGAGTTGTACGCGAGTTCTTACAAACCCCGTGAATTTTTATCCCGTTATTAATAAATGCTAGAAAATTGCTAAAAAAAAAAAAGTACCAGAATTTCCAAGCTTGTCTATCAGCTACCTAACCTGAGCCACACAAGACAGTGAAAACTTATTTAACATCCCATGCAATAATCAAGTGTTCTGTTGTTTTTTATACTTCATAATAAGCTAACAAATGCCTTAATCAGTTTCCAGTATAAAAATCACAGGTTAAACCCATTACCCCATTTATAACTTGAATCCCCCAGCTGCAGAGGTACTGCATATAACGACTGGGTTAACAATAGCATATGTCCGACTTCCCATAAATGTTGAGAACGATGACTACTACACATCGACTTTCTCCAATTAAGTTGAATATTCCCGAAGAGCTTAGTCCCGAAGAGCTTCAACCTCTCTCTTTACAAATGAAGGCAGTGCAAATGCAGCTTCGTGCATCTGTCAATTATACACACATGTTAAGAAATAGTACTTTGGCTTTCCAAGTACGACTTAAAGAAGGTAAAAGGGAAATAAATTATGTTGTACAGGGCACATGAAGAAGAAGTTGCATAACTGACCGGCCCAGCTTTGAACACGATATTGCTTCATATTTATCAATGAATGAAATAGGAAACATAAATATACTGATGCAAGCTCCAGATGTAGTTTGCTAATATAATAATCTTGAATCTCTTGCTCAGCATGCAAAAGCTAAACAGTAGAAACGTTAAAGAATAGAAGATACCTCGGAGTTGTAATACATGAGCTCCCTTCTATACTTGAGTGCATCCTCCAACTTCTCAATAGGATTCACTGGATGCAAAAAATCAACAGCAGGACCTTCCGTTGAGCATAGCAGAAATCCTATGACACCACTGTAACACCAGATAACAGAGATGCTTAAACATTTCAATTCAGCACATTAAGAGCATGTTAATGATATTAAGCTCAAGTCAAGTGAACCCCACAGAACGAATTTCAGATTAAATGAAAAACTGGAACACAGACAAACATGACTTATTATCCGAGTATTGCTTATCCACAAGTCAGTTGAAAATTTACCTGGGATATGTAGGAACATTAGCCCATGCATAACGAACAGAACCCTTAAATATGTCCTGACAGGCGGACATCATATCTTGAATCAGGTGCGTATGGAGCCACATACTCTCTGCCATATTGCATAGAACACCCCCGGGCCTTAATGCTCTTGCAATGGTCTCAAAAAATGGCTTCTCCACAAGTTCTTGTGCAGGACCTGAGCATATTCAGAGACAAGGATAGAACATAAGAATCCTTTTACAAATGTAAGGACCCACTTGCCAAAGCATATTAACAGTTTGCCATGATGACCGATCTCACAAGTTCATTAATGTCGGCATAAAGAGTATATTTTGGCTGTGAATAAGGAAACAATCACCACATGAACTTCATGAAACTGGAGCAAAGAAGTTATACGAGAGAGCAATTGCCATCGGCATACACATACCCACAGGATCTGATGAATCAACAATAACCGCATCATACTTCCCTTGTGGAGCCCGCTTCAAATAATCAATGGCTGACAGATTCAAAGAGCATTGTCAATGGAATTACGGAAAGACAATAACCTTAAAATCTAAAGGTAGAACGAGTGCAGAGAGAGATTCCCAGAGTGACACACTGTTGTTAACACAGATGATGCCTAGAACAAAATGAAGTCACACAGACCAAGACAAGTGATTTAGGCTGTTTGCCATAGAACTTTAACAGACCTTTAACAGATGAATAGTAACTCAATTTTATGCGAGAGTAATAGTGACTTAATTGAGTTTTTAGTTGTATGGCAAACAGGAAAACCGGTGAATAGTGACTTAACGGAGTTGCAGTTTATCTTTTCTTGTTTACTTCTTTTCAAGTAATTACAAACAGTCCAATAAATGAAGTTTCACAGCTGTATATGTCAAGAAGTTTGTAAGCATCGGAAAACACATACAAAAAGATGAGGTAATCTGTGGCAAGAGATTCTAGGCATACCGTCACCAACATGCAGGTGCACACGAGGATCTTCATAACCAATAGCTAGTTCTGGAAAGAATTTCTTGCTTACCTGAAAGATGGATAGCAACAACTGTTACAATCATGGGGTAGGAATACATTGAGAACCATGGTACATGATCAAGCACTCACATCTATGACCATTTCGTCTATTTCACATATATCAATTAACTCCACGGAGCTGTGACGACAAATTTCACGAAGAACGCCACCATCACCACCGCCTACGACCAGAACCTACAGTCATTCGCCACAAGGTAAGAAAATGCATCAGGAAAAGGGCTTATCCTGGGAAACAAAAAGAACCATTCCAGCACCATAGGTCTAGAACGTGCATTTAAATCTTTAGATTGTACCCTTTATATACTTGTGTCGACAATTAATCCCTTTTAAATATCATTAATTCCTAAAATGCATCGACTGAAAATCACCTCAACAGATAAGTAGAGAGGTATTATGGTCAAGTAAAAAATATTCTGGCTCAGTTCGACAATTATGCATTCACGCACACCAAAGGTAATCATCCAACAAGCATGGTGAGAAGATCCAGGATTTGGATTTATGTCATGCCAACCAGAGATTCAGAGAAAAAATTAATTAGACATGTACTTTTCTTAAGAGAAGAAGAGCTACCAAAATCTAAATTATCCAGGCGATGATGAATGGCATACATATACAAGATAAAAATCTAAAATCATTCAAGCAAAAAAATTCTGGTCCAGTTCGACAATTACACATTTAGGCACACCAAAGGTAATCGTCCAACAAGCATGGTGAGAAGATCCAGGATTTGGATTTATGTCATGCCACCCAGAGTTTCAGAGAAAAAATTAATTAGACATGTACTTTTTTTAAGAGAAGAGCTACCAAAATCTAAATGTTCCAGGCAATGGTGAATCATGAATGGCATACATGCACAAGACACAATCATAATAAAATCTACGATGAATGTGCCTAGATTGCTAATTTTATTTCATCGTAGATTTTATTATGAATATGGATACATTAAAGTTATGTCCTGAAACAAGAAATGGATGGCAGAAATTACTCTTTTCGGTGATTCAATGGAACAAAGAGGGAGATGAGCTATCATCTCCTGATAGGCACATTCATCTTTCTCAGTCAGCTGAACAATGCCATCGAGCACAAGAACTCTCCCATATGCCAAAGTCTGCAAGGAGGATGATTGTGAGTAGACAACCAGGCTTCACAAGGGCGAAAATGGCAGATGACTATAAAAAATACATATTATAGATCCAAAATGCAAACCTGGAAAACCAGAACATCCTGATACTTTGACCTTTCTTGGAACAAAATAGTTTGCACCATGACAGAATGTGCTTCTCCTACATGCCCAAAAAATAAAATTACTCTGAGCTTCCATCAGCTACTAAACATGTTAAAACGAAAGGCAGGATTGTTGTACAAACAAACGAATATGCAGGATTTCCTCCAACTAGCTAGAGATCTTTAAAATTCCTTGTCAGAAGGTATGTAACAATGTCTTTAATTCATTAGTTGTACTCTGTATACATAGTTGGCTTCAGAGTTTGTGCATAGCACAAGCAGTTGAAACGCCTCACAAGTCACAACCTAATGCTAATACTAGAAAGCAGGATTAAAAAAGGCTTTATGGAAAAATAAATAAATAATTAACCAATAAATTAAATGCTGCACTACATTATTCATGCCCACAGAGATTTAAATCAATTTGGCAAAATAATGTAGAATTAACAAATAATAGAAGGTTCTCCGGAATATCCAGAAACTTGCAGGACATGTCATTGCGTAAGCATATTTACGTCGAAAGGATTAATGAAATAGGTAAAAGTAACATTTTTCTACAAGGAATTAGGAATAGATAGCAAATACATACAAAACGCATAGGGTCACAAGTTTTATTAAACATAACAGGGCATACTCACAGTTCAGTTAGAAATCCTTTGTTCTGGTTCACTGACTTCACGTGTTACTCAGGACATAACTTTTTTAATTTGATTTATTAATCAAGGATGGCAATGTGAAATGATTGGTTACAGAACAAGACCAAGTATATCAGGAGAAATATTTGTGTACAGTGTTTCGTGCTTGAACATTTCACCTGTTATTACGCACATATTGCTTTTTTCTTTTTTTCTTTCTTTTCTCGATTGACTACCCTGTTACTTGCAACAATTAACATATTTTCTCTTCAAAGAAAAGAGGATATATACCTGGCCACATAGGGTTGTTGAAATACACTTCTTTGCCAGTTTTTTCTGTACACACCATTCAGCAAGGAGTAAGGAATCTGGCCACTTCAATATACAGCAAAAAAAACTCTCTCTCTCTATCCAACATTGAACTACAAAACTACATGCTAGAAATATCCAACAAAGAAGAACTAAATGTTCAAAATTATACCAGCAGCTGATAGATGTTCAGAGAACCATCCAGAAATAACCGTAGAGTGGCATTTCGCATCACTCTCTGGCTGAGATACCCTAGCTTTCAAGCAGCAAGCAGGGATACCAACGTCCTTGCCCAAACCGTTGGAATTAGTCTCCCTCCCATCGATAGTCATCCGGCACCCCAAACCATTTTCTGAACCGCCCTCCATATATCTTCCTTTTCTCCTTCGAATCCAGTCTCTGTTTACCAAAAGTGAACAGAAATAATCAGTTAAAACAGAGACCATGATAACAACCCTGTGAAGTACGTATAGATACGCACTCAACCCTCACGGAAATAAAAGCAATAGAATCATACTCGTAGGAGTATGATACTACTCTATCCATGCAAGTACTTGTTCAGAAACTTGAAGAAAACAAATAAAAATTGAGTCTTTGAATTACATTCTAAGAGCACCAACAGCTATAGCAGATGCAAAAGGAAGAAACTTGACATGTTGGTTTTGATTATTGAAAGAGATAAAAAAAACTATAGACACGCACTCAACCCTCACAGAAATAAAAAGCAATAGAATCATACTCGTAGGAGTATGATACTACTGTCCATGCAAGTACTTGTTCAGAAACTTGAAGAAAACAAATAAAAATTGAGTCTTTGAATTACATTCTAAGAGCACCAACAGCTATAGCAGATGCAAAAGGAAGAAACTTGACATGTTGGTTTTGATTGTTGAAAGAGATAAAAAAAAAAAACTATAGACACGCACTCAACCCTCACAGAAATAAAAAGCAATAGAATCATACTCGTAGGAGTATGATACTACTGTCCATGCAAGTACTTGTTCAGAAACTTGAAGAAAACAAATAAAAATTGAGTCTTTGAATTACATTCTAAGAGCACCAACAGCTATAGCAGATGCAAAAGGAAGAAACTTGACATGTTGGTTTTGATTATTGAAAGAGATAAAAAAAAAAAAAAATATAGACACGCACTCAACCCTCACAGAAATAAAAAGCAATAGAATCATACTCGTAGGAGTATGATACTACTGTCCATGCAAGTACTTGTTCAGAAACTTGAAGAAAACAAATAAAAATCGAGTCTTTGAATTACATTCAAGGAGCACCAACAGCTATAGCAGATGCAAAAGGAAGAAACTTTGTTGGATTTGATAATGGAAAGAGATAAAACTAGAACATAAAGGAAACCGTATAAAGTAAAAGAAATAAAACAAGTAAAAGAACTTTCCTCAGGAATCTTACTCTGCCAGATAAGAGAATAATACAAGGAAAATAATAATAATAATAAATAAATAATACTTTAAGTAAGGCAAAAAAGCAAAAGACAAAAAGGTTCTTTCCCTTCAAAGATGCATTAAGCTAAGTAAAATTAAGTTCAATCAACGAAGATTAGATAGCAGCAATCAAAAATTAAACCAGCAAAACCACTGACTTGAATAAAAAAATTAAAAAAAGAAGAAGGCGTATTAGGGTTTTACCAAAACCCAAAGTGTTTGATTATCTTCCATCATGAAAAATAGAATCATCAACAAGAGAAACTATACTATAATGCCTGAATGGGAACAGAAACAGAAATAGATAGTAGTACCAGTTCTACGGGAAGGAAAAGCAGAGCGATGAGAAGTAGATGTTGTCAAGTGATCTTTAAGAGAAGAGAATTGCAGAAAAAAATGGATTCTTGTCCTTTGATTTTTCGTCTGATCTCAATTTTTCTTGAAGAAAGAGCGAGCCTTAGTGGGCGAATTTATAGAAATATATATTAATGCCACGATATGAAAAAAATTAATAAAATACGTTACGGAAGCACCACAATTTAGGAGGGAGGACATTTTGTCAAAATTCCTCAATCAAACTCGGTCCCTTTCGGTTCGCCCACAAATTGAAAAAACGGAAAATTTTAAGAGTCCGATTTAGGGTCGGGACCGGGCGGGATATTTGAAATCTAGAATTTTGGGATCGAGAATTCGGGATCAGGACAATTTTTCACGTCCAATCTCATCCCAAATAAAGTCGGGATATTTTGAGATCGGACTTTGGGATTCAGACGGGATTTCGGGATCCCATATGTTTTGAATAATTTTGTACAACATAAATATTGAAACTCGTAAATATTTATGGACATGACTAACCTCATGAAAATTATTAAGATACTTGCTGGAGAATTAGACTATTAATTTATTCATTATCTCGGTTGGGATCCCAAATCCCAAGTGGGATGTAAAATCAATCCAATCCCGTCCCAAAATTATATATGGGATTCAGGAATCGTCCCAACTGGGATTGGAATTTTCGGAATCGGAATTTTCGGGATAATCCCATTCGGAATCAGAATTTTTACAATATCCCATACCAAACCACACCTTACATATCTTTATCATTATTAATCGTCCCTACAACAGAACTTAATACATTTATGAAAAAGCAATCTACCTCGCGTCTAATAAATAATACTAATAAAATTTTACATTTACTAATTTTTCATGTTTCATCACTTAGTTTAATTTTTTATCGAAAATTACGCGTCAGTCCTAATATATGGAGTTCTCCGGAACGGAGAGTATCGTTTAGTCATAATTTCAAAAAAATTATTATAAAACACATAAAATAATTCCTTTTTTTCTTAGAAGAAAGATACTGATTTTCATTCATGAAAAAAGACCAGTACGAAAGGATTTCCCATATCTAACAAGGTAACTCCGAAAATCCATCACTATTTCTAACTACTTACTTAGAGAGGTCATGTGCCAATGTATATGCAGTACGGAAAATGTTGGTCCAGATAACGACAAAGTAAAAGACTAGGGGGGGGGGTGAATAATCTTTTCAAACTTTTGTCAATAAAATAGTTTCTCAGATATCTTTACATGTATCTGATACTTATATTCAGAGAGCGGAAGTCTTTTGTGATAAGTGCACGTGTCAGCAAGCTATAATGTGTGTAAGTACTCAGCAAGTAAATAAAGCAATAAGTAAAGTGCAGTAAGTAAATAACACAAAGCTTTTTATAGTGGTATCTGAATGTGGCGTATTCCCTCAACTAATTCACCCGCCCTTTCTCCTCCTGAATCCACTAAGATAAGATGTTGAGTTCTCCTTACAAAATCCTATCTCTTGATCCTTTAACACTAGGTTCCCAACCAAGTGTTCCCCTGAGTTATTCCCCGGCTTTATCAGCCAAGTACTTCCTCTACTCAGTAACCTGTAAGCTATTCCCCAGCTCCCAAAGCCAAGTACTTCATGTGCTCAGTTAGGTGAGGACGTTAGTTTTCTCAACTAAATCCTTCCCCTAAACACGCCTGTTGGTGTTGGTTATGGTAGTTTGTCTGCGTAATAATGCATTGTATTATTTTTGTCCTGTAGTCTCAACGGATAGGTGCAATGTTTCTGAGCCTTGGCACTCTCCTTTCTAAGTAACCTTTAGTCTTCAGATATCTCTTCAAGAAACTTTGTCCTATCAAAACACTTGTTTCTTTAAGGTATTTGGGGGAGACTTTTCTCCTTAGTCTTCAGCAACCTTGTGCAATTTCTTGATCTTCAAAAATTGAGTTTGTTGGTCCAGATAACGACAAAGTAAAAGACTGGGGGGTGGGGGGGGGGGAATAGTCTTTTTCAAACTTTTGTCGATAAACACAATTTCTCAGATATATGATACTTATTTTCAGAGAGCGGAAGACTTTTGTGATAAGTGCACGTGCTCAGCAAGATATGTGTAAATACTTAGCAAAGTAAATAAAGCAAGTAATAAATTGCAGAAAGTAAATAACACAAGTCTTTATAGTGGTATCTGAAGGTGGCGTAATCCTTCAACTAATCCACTTCGGCCTTTCTCAGACCTAGAATTCACTAAGACAGATAAATGAGTTAACCTTACAAATATCTTCTCTCGATTCCTAAATACACTAGGTTCCCAACCAAGTGTTCCCCCTGAGTTATTCCCCGACTTTCTCAGCCAAGTACTTCTTGTACTCAGAAACCTTTTGAGCTATTCCTTAGTTTCCCAAACTAAGTACTTCCTATGCTCAGTAACCTTGGAGTTATTCCTTAGTTTCCCAAACTAAATACTTCTTGTACTCCACGCCGATTAAGGTGTTGGTTAAGGTAGTTTGTCAGGAGAGCTTCTTTAATAACTTATTCAGTTATGCAGATAGCTCTATGAATCAGGTGTACTTAATACACTTTTCAATGTATGGTATCTTGTTCTTTACTGACCCAAGTCTATGATAAGTGTTCAAGAGAATGAATCTCAGATATGAAATCTTAATTCAACTCCTTCACAGATAACAATTCCTGTTAAGGATCAGGACACTTAGAACTTTTGTGCTACTTAGAATCAAGAGCTTTGGTCGCAACATAAAGCTTGAAGGTAAGTAGTATGCTTGAGAATTCGAAAGATAGTGTTCAGTGTTCTTGGTGTGAGTTCTGTGTATTATTTCAAGCATTCTAAGTGTTGATATTTATAGTTGAAAATCATGCCGTTTGAATAGTATCCGTTAGGCTCAATGAAATTCAAACTATTGATATCTAAGTATAGTACTGTTGTACGTTTGTCTTCTTCTTCTCAGAGACTGCCGTTTTTATTCAGACATTTCTGTCCGCGCATTTAATGTACTGTACTATACTTTGTCATGTAGTGCCAACGGAACTATGCATGCTTTCTGAAGCATTGCACGTCCCTTTCCAGAGACCTTCACATCTCCAGACACTTGTTACAACATTGTTTCCCAGAAACATAGTTTTTATCCAAGGTATCTGAGTGTAGATATCTGTGGGCACTTTTCCTCATTTACAAACCTTGTATTCTCAGATATCTTTTGCAACACTTGTTTATTGAAAAACACTTGTTCCTTCAAGATATCTGGACATAGGTATCTGATGACCTTAATCTTCAGCAATCTTGTGCAGTCTTCAAATTTTCAAATATGTTGAACTCTTCTGCTGGATGCCTTCTTCTTGGTCTTCTTCAGAGAGATAAAAAATTACATTCAGAGACCTAACATCCTATACAAGATTTGCTAGACTATCATACTTAGTGATTTTCCTCTTTTACAGTGTTCAAGTGAATCAAGAGTACTAACCACCTTTCTGAGCTAAGATAAGTCATTAGGTTGCTAATCAAAATCTAAACAGATATTCCTAACAGAGTTCTTCTGTTGGATGCTTGCTTCTTGGTCTTCTTCAGAGATATAAAAAATTACATTCAGAGACCTAACATCCTATACAGAATTTGCTAGACTAACATACTCAGTAAGCTTCCTCTTTTACAATGTTCAAGTGAACTAAGAGTACTAGTTACCTTTATGAACTAAGATAAGTCATTAGGGTTGCTGATTCACATCAGCTTTTCCATAATCTATTACTTGTTGAGTACTTACACACTTTATAGCTTGCTGACACGTGCACTTATCACAAAAAGACTTCTGCTCTCTGAATATAATTAGTATCAGATACCTGTAAAGATATCTGAAAAATTGTGTTATTGACAAAAGTTTGAAAAGACTATTCACCCCCCCCCCAGTCTTTTACTTTGTCGTTATCTGGACCAGCAATAAAGCAATCAGAACCTTATCAAAACGATTTGAAACCAAGAAAATTGCTATTGAAACTTCTCTTAATTTGGCAACTATGGATTTACAGACCTTAATGAATATTTTGAAAAACTATGAGTTAAACATGGAAAATCCTCCTGGTAACTCTAGAGAAAAAGGTCTTATGCTTCAATCTACACTACAAGAAAGCTTGTTAATAGCCACGGAAGAATAGCGACGGATTCTATCCGTCGCTAGCTAGCGACGAATCGCTAGCTCTAGCGACGGATAAAATCCGTCGCTAGGTTTAACAACGGATAAGCCTATCCGTTGTTAAACATAACGACGGATAGGCTTATCCGTCTTTAGTTAACGACGGATAGTCGTATCCGTCGTTAAACCTAGCGACGGATAATCTATCCGTCGCTAGATTCGTTGACCAAGAAAAAAAAAAGGGAAAATAAATTAAAAAAAAAAAAACTGGAACTCTAGCGACGGATATGCTTATCCGTCGTTATTAGTGACGGATAGTCTATCCGTCGCTAGAATTCCAATTTTTTACGGGAAGTAGATTGCTTCCTTCCCCATTTTCTCTACTTCCTCATTCTTCTTCCTTTCTTCTTCCCATTTCGCCCAAAGCCATTCCGGTCCAAATCTCAACCATTTTGTCCATTCTTCGTGTACATTCGAAGCTCGTGAATCAAGGAGGTCAATTCTGCCGTCAATTTCAAATTCCATCCGCTCATTTCTCCGGATTCGAAGGTAAACCTTAATTTTTTATATTTGGAAATTTTGTTACTTTGGACTAATTTGAGCAATTGAATGTAAATGGAGAGTATATAGTACTTAGTTTAGATGTAATTAGGTAATGTTTTACCTTTGAGATGTGCAATTGATATATATTGATTGTGAATTTGAATTTTTAGTATAGTATGTTTGTAAGTATGTTGGACTTTTAATTAATTTGATATTGGTGTATATTTAGTAAAATTATGAAGATTTAGTACCTCGTTTTGAAACCCTAACTTTTTGACATATTTGGAAAATTTAGTTAATTTAGACTAATTTATGCAATTGTAATTGTATGTTTACTGGCTAGTTAATTAACTTTGAGATGTGAAATTATTTGAATTGTTAATTAGTATAATGTTAAGTATGTCGTAGTTTTGATTTAAGTATGTTAAGTATGTTAATTAAGATTTGCAATTGTTTCATTTGATAAATTTATACATGTACTAGATTATAAATTATGAGAATTTAATTAATGAAGTGTGTTGATATAATTTGGTGATTACATTCGTAAAATGCATGTAATTTATCATTTATAAATTCGTATTAAAGGGTTGGAATGCTTTATTTGTAATGGGAATTTTGGTAAGAGACAAAAACTTTATAACATGCAAGAAATGGAAAAATGGGAATCGAGTTGAAAAAATACGATCTAATCAATTCAAACGTGTCAGGTTATATAATCATCCAATGAACATCGATCGTTCATGGATGTACCAAAGGATAGTTAATGGGAGAGTTTTACCTAGTTTTGTGGAAGGGGTTGATGCCTTCGTTACATTTGCACTGACACAGACTAATTGTTTGAGTGGGGGGGGGATGATGAAGTGTCCTTGCACCCAGTATAAATGTAGAAATAAGCAATTTTTACCTCCAGAAACGGTAGTGGAACACTTGAAACGTAAGGGGTTTGTAGCGAGAAATCCTGTAGACGCTCGTGATGAGTACATTGACCTGCACGAAGACATATATGTAGACTTAACCATTGGTGACGAGGATCAGAGTATGTGTGTAGTGTAGAGTAGTATATGTATCTTAATTGTTATATGCTTACTTTTCCCATTACATGCCAATTCATGTCTTCATTTATACTAATACAATTTGTTTGTGTTTGTCATGTGCTTTTTGCAGATGCCCCGGCAAAGAAAGTGTAGTTACAGTTCCACTCTAGTGGGACCCAGAGTTCACCATCGATCGAGAGTAGTACAGTGGATCGGTGACTACTCTTATGTTAGTCGACTCGATGGATCGAGCATGGGGACGTCTGGTGGTGGTTATGGGCAGATGATTACCGACGGGTGTCCATATACTGAGATCGTCGATGGTGCTATGTGGGAGGGGAAGTTGGTGTTGTTCCCTAATGGCAGGAGGAAGTAAGTATTATATATACATTTGTAGAACATAACTTAAGATAAGTGTTTATATATATGTCACATGAATTGTCTAATAAATATATGTACTCTTCTATATGTCATTCATAACTGCAGGTTGTGGCCTCAGCAATCTTCAGACGACCTGCATGAGATATTCAAGCTTAGGAGGGAGTTGCCGGGCCAGGGAGGCGAAAAGTGGAGCCTGCTTGAAGGTGAGGCAGCACTTCTACTTTGATGAGCTTCGGGTAAGCTTAAATGTTACAATTTGTTGTGGTAAATGTTACAATGCTTTATTTGTAGAGAGAATCGATTAATGAACTAGTTTGACAATTTGTGTGGTATGTTAGCCACTTAATTGGGTGATATGTTAGTCACCATTGTGTTAGTAAATTCTAGGACAATTTGTGTGGTATGTTAGCCACTTACTTGGGTGATATGTTAGTCACCATTGTGTTAGTAAATTCTAGGACAATTTGTGTGGTATGTTAGCCACTTACTTGGGTGATATGTTAGTCACCATTGTGTTAGTAAATTATAGGACAATTTGTGTGGTATGTTAGCCACTTACTTGGGTGATATGTTAGTCACCATTGTGTTAGCAAATTCTAGGACAATTTGTGTGGTATGTTAGCCACTTACTTGGGTGATATGTTAGTCACCATTGTGTTAGTAAATTCTAGGACAATTTGTGTGGTATGTTAGCCACTTGGGTGAAATGCACCATTGTTTATCTTGAAATTGTGACCTTGGGGCATTAATTTTTACTTTGAATGAAATTGGAATGTAGAAAAAATACTACATTCCGACTGGCCTTATTCCCCAGATGTGGCCTGTTTTCGAGAGTTTGGGCTCTGACCTATATAGGCATATGGTGGCTGACATGAAAAAATACCGAGATAAAGGAAAGTCGCCACAGTGCAGGCATATTGGGGACGAAGAGTGGGCTATGTGGCATGAGTATTGGAGCATTAATCATTAATCACGTCGAGGATCAGTCCTACAAGAACTGGCTGACTGGGCCGCGAGATGGCAAGGGCTCTGCCAGGCACCACTACGGGTCACGAGCTGTTGTCACTGATCGCCAGATGTCGGTAAGTATATATGTGTGTGTTCTGATTACAACATGATTTGTACACATGTGTATTGCTTTCATTTATACCAATTTACCACTTGTTTGAATTCCTACCAACTTACTAACTTGTTGCAATATATAATGTTCTTTAGCTGAACCTGAACCAACCCAAGACTTGCCTAGAGCAAATGAAGATGGGGAAGTTCAAGAACGGCGTTTGGGTGGACCAGAAGTCCGAGCTTATTGCGGTATGTGTATTTGCTAAGTGTTACAGTTGTATATGCATGTGTATTATAAATTAAATATGAAATTGTAGCTCATTTCGTATACACTTGACTATTACAGAGTGAGGTGGAGCGGATCATTGCGGAGAGGTTGCTCGAGGGTGAGGAGTTGTCCGTGGAAGAACAAGACTGGATCTTTCTACAGGTCAACCCACCCGACAACAAGGGTCGGGTTTATGGTCTTGGTAGTTATGGCGAGACACTGACGCAGAGCTTCTCCGTGTCCCAACAGCAATCTCAGGGACATGGTCGTGTTTACACACACGGGCAGGTCGAGCATATGGTGAATCAAGCAGTGACTCCTCTCCAAACTGAGATTGGAAATCTCAGGGATGAGCAGGCTCGTATGAATCAGAGGATGGAAGAGCTGTGCCGCTTGTATATGAGCCAGAATAACCCCGGCCCCTCGTCTTAGTGATGTTGTGATGTTTTGGATAATATGCTACTTTTTACTTTGTTGGATATTTGGATTTATATTCGGATATGTACATTTTATTTTGGATAATTTGTTTTTTGGACGAATCGTTGTTGTTAATTAATGCAATTTCCCCTTTGTGACATATCACTATTATATTGGTTGAAAAAAAATAGGTTTTTAAATTATAAAATAATTTTAATTTTTTTTAAAAAAAAACAGTAGTTTAGCGACGGATAATTATCCGTCGCTAAACTACGAATTAGGGCTAGAACGCCCTAATTCGTTGTTTAGCGACGGATACTAACTACGAATTAGGGTAACACTCCCTAATTCGTTATTTAGCGACGGATAATTATCCGTCGCTAAACAACGAATTAGGGCGTTCTAGCCCTAATTCGATTAGAGACGGATAATTATCCGTCTCTAATGGCGACGGAGGGTCAACGCCCTATCCGTCGCCACATCCGTGGCTATTAGCGACGGATAAAAATCCGTCGCTAATTCACCTTAGAGACGCCCGTCATTAAGACGGGCGTCTATCCGTCGCTAAGGCCTTAGCGACGGATCGGCAGGGGGTTTAGTGACGGATAATTCCGTCGCTAAACCCCTGTTTTCTTGTAGTGCTAAGTCTTCTGAATCACTTGATGTAGAAGATGAATTTGATTTTAATGCTTTCTTCAACTCTTTGGTTAATCGTTTTCAAAAGAGAAATCTTAAAGATAAGTTTAAACCCAGATCCAGCAGCATGTTCTCTCCTAGTAAGAAATTTCCTTCTAAGAAACTTGCTAAGTACTCTTATAAAAAATGAGGATACTGATAATCTTATGAAGACACAATGTCATGCATGCGAAGGATTTGAACATTATGCCTATGTGCTAATACTCTTCGAAAGAAGGATAATTCTTATTGGGTTTGTCTTGGTGATAATGAGACAGGTGCAGATGAAGAGATACTCCTTGATGAAGATTGGTGCACTCAGATAAGCTCAAAATATTGAGGCCCAACTATCATGTCTACTCGTCAAACTCGGAAGGAGGGAGCTTAGAAATTCGGAAGGAGGGAGCTTAGAAATTAAGGAAGTCGACGAAGAAAGGGAAGACTTCAAACTTGAAATTTCTCAGCAATCTTCGATTAAGACATTTGGAAATGAAGGGGGAGGGGATTTAATATATGCACAAATGTGTTCCTTTCCATGATCCACGAACCAAGAAGGCCTAGGACGAACTTCACCTTCTCTCTATTACACACATACATCATTAAAAGCCGAGGAGATCTTACTCCTGTACCACACTAGGAGGCCGACCTCCTATAGTTGAAGTGAAAGAAATGATCTCAAGCCTCACAAGGAACTCATTGTTACTCTCAGACCGATCTTACCCAAACAGATACAACCACATTCCTTCACTAAGGAAGAATATCTACGAATGAGAAAGAACCCGGTGAATCATGACCGACCTCCTAACGTAGTAAACCACCGCGTGATCTGAAGCGCCCTTTTACTACAACTACACCTTTCAAGAGCTGATAGGACCGATCAGGACAAGTCAGAGGCTTGTCCTCGAAGAACTTCTTCCTGTATATAGGAGCGTATTTACTCCTCAGATAAGCCAACTACCTGCAAGATTCTAGTTTCCAGTCTACTTGGATTCTTAAGTACCGATAAGAAAAGTTGAATCCAAGCCTGTCTAAGGCAAACCGGCCAAAATTAAAATGGTTTAACCCCTTACGTTATTTGCAGTTGGAAATCAATCCCAATAGCTAAACCCAAACAACTTAGAATCTAAATCACGAAAGGAAATGGCTGCCGTATTTTTATTTTGTCTAGAGTTATAACTTTAATTAATTTAATATGGAATTGTAAAATTACCAAAACAAGATATGACTCCTATTTTGCTACAAATGTTACATGCTCCAAACCGGTAGCACTACCGCTAAAGGGTCTATCACGAGAATAACGACAATCCAAATATTACATACTATTCGGCCTTCTTTTTACCGGGCCAATATTTACATAGACGAAGCATGCCATCTATATATATATATGATAAAAGTGATGATCTAAATGAAAGAAGAGATGTGCCACATAAGCAAAAATCCTAGGTGGCAAAACCAAGCCAAGAAAAAATGAATTTTAATTCTCAAGAAAGAGATCAGTTGTCAGCCCGAATTTTGTAAAAAAAAAAAAAAACAGCAGGATTTTTGGGGTATTTTTGTTTCAATATATTTACATAGTTATCCACACATTTCTTAACTGCTCCAATATTCATTAACTATTAATAGATGTTTGTTACTCTATACTACTTCCTCGCCAAAAATACATCCGAAAAGATTTT
This sequence comes from Plantago major, assembly GCA_026545765.1. Classification (NCBI taxonomy): domain Eukaryota; kingdom Viridiplantae; phylum Streptophyta; class Magnoliopsida; order Lamiales; family Plantaginaceae; genus Plantago; species Plantago major. The sequence goes on along the minus strand of CM048839.1, from coordinate 83,443,238 downwards.
AAAAAATTGGAGAAAGTATCATGTACGTCCAACCCCTATAATCATGGTAAACTCACTATGTTTAGAATGAAATTTATGTTACACAAATAAATCCATAAATATCTATATAATATCTATATGATAGAGAGTTTTTATTATGAAGGAAATCCTAAACAACATGTATATGATAGAATTTTTTGATTTATTTGTAATAAAAAAATCAAAACAATTAATTTAACGCAAGATACGGATTTGGGGTGTTTCTCCACATATTTTTGCAGCATTAAAACCGAGTTCAACAAAAATATCACTATTTTGGTAAATTCGGATTATGTTCAGTCAAAGGGTCATTTCGCACTATTTTAGATAAATAGTCAAATTTTGCAGTGTTTTATACCTAAAATTATGCCACTAAAGTAAGAATAGAACCATCTATTTACATCTACATATACTAAAACGTCCATACAGTAGAATCTCGATGAAGAAATACAATGTTGTAAACCTAAATAACCAAAAACATGCGCAACGAATTTTATATGAATTCGGATCCTACATCTCGAGTTATGCAGTTGATGAGTTCATTGAAGTAATAATGATGGAGAAAATTAAGTCTACAAGAGGTTTTCTCGACCCGTCAAGGAGTAAACTTAAGATGTGCTAGGCTCGGTCAGTGACGTGGTGGCTATGATCATGATTTATTCTTAGCTTGGAGATCTTTTGCGAGGTGTGTTAATTCTCTAACGTTGAAATTATTTCATAGAATGGGAGATATGAAGTATTGAATCAACCAATTGTTTCCACATAAAAGAAGATTATTTGGAGCGGTAACCAACAACTAAGGATATGGCTCCTAGAGATGTTGCTCAAGATCTATAAGTCTATGACCTGATTTATCTTTTTTTCATACTCATGAAGACCAGCTCGATCCTGCAGATTTGTGGATGATTCATTTTTCTAATTGTCTAAGCCTCCAAATGATACTGAATATCAACGGTGTTGGTTCTCATGTATCACCGAAAGTTTTAGTCACATCATATTGCACGAGCCCTCTATGTTGATGATGTTTGTGGTTGGATCGTTTTGTTTTTTTACGCGTGTCATATAGTTTAATTTCTGGAATGATGATATATGTGACACGATTGAGATAGAGTAATCTTATCATTTATATATTACTTCTCGAGTCCCCAATTGTAGCGCGATTGTTGGTTGTAATCTTGCAATATGTTGCCGAATTTCATTTATGATGGCAACACATCATTCAATTTTCGATTTCAATATTATGGATGGTCAAGGAAATTATTCGGAATTATTCATATATGGTTAGGAATATTACAAAAGTGTTGCTAATTATCAATGTTACTTCAAAATGTGGAATGATCAATTAAAATTGCATAGATTAGGAGTAGGAAACCCTTGCATTTTCATGTAATCTGATTGGTGAAGAAGAGTTGTGAAGCAATGATCAAAATCCTGACTGTCATTGGCAAGATTGAATTGAATGGTGATAATGTTGCACCTCTATATATTTTTAGTAAATGGTGAATCTTTGGTGATCAAAACACTTTGTACGTGTTTAGTCGATAAAATTGGCAAACCTACACATTCAGCTAGCACATTCCAATGAAATGATAGACCCGGGACGGGATACAATCAAAGTTCTATTTTTAGGAGTAAAAGTATTAGTGCATTTTATTATCTATATTATTAAAAGCACAGTTTCTATTCCTGAAACCAACAACAACACTTTAGCCTCAAATGAATGAGGTAATTTTCAGCTTCCTATCGTAATTAAATTAATTAGCACAAATTACAATTAAGGAAGGTGCGTGTTTTAAGCAATCATCACCCTATTCTGTTCATTCCCGATGGTAGTTATCATCAATCAAATTCACTCATATTAATATTGATATTCTATTCATTCCCAACGGTAGGCATAAAATCACGTCCAAATCATTGGTTGGTCTCAACATGGAAATTTTGAATGAAAAGCACTAAGACAGACGCAATATGCACAGAATCAATAAAAAATCAAATAGGTTAAACTATTGTATTTAACTTACTTTCATCAATTTTAAAATTATTACGGAATCAGTAACCAAATTTAGTAAGATTTAACCAAATTGCCAACACTAAGAAAAAGTACACTGATTAAGTTGTATTTTTTTTTCTAAATGTATAAATAATCGTGATTGGTAGTATGGCAATGAGACTAATTTTAATTTTATTAGTGTTGACAACTATGTGATGGTATTATAGTGAGACCGAAAAAACATGTAACCAAGTCAGTATGAATTATCGACTGCACCCTCTGTGTGTTGTTACGTTGATTGTGCATGGTTCCGTTGTAATATAATTGATTAAATTGTATTAAAGTGAGAATGGTTTTAAGAAATTACACTCAATTATAATTTGCTATGTATCTGATTCTTTTGAGAAATATATCAAATTATGAGATACACTCAAATATATCAAATTCACTCATAGTAAACAACAATTTTTTGATATATTTGAGTAGGAAAAGTATGAATTATGAAACATCTTCAATGTTTTCAGGTGAGATCCGTGTTGGAACCACGTCTCGCGCAACGAAGATGCTCATCAATGGAGATATTCCTGAATTACAAGATTTCAACATGAAGTAAATTTTATTATTACTTAAGCTATTCATTGTTTCTAATGATTGGCATACCTGTAATATGTAAAGTTTTGGCATATGTAAGAAAAAAACAGACCGTAGGAACATCTGTTAGGCGTCCAAGATACAGTTGCCTAAGTTGCAACAGCTTCCCATTGTCCTGAGAGATCTACTTAGTAACCGAGATGCTCACAGCAAGAACTTTGTTGAAAATATACGTTTGTATAACATGATGTATGCATTTACCTCTATGGGAGGTATACAAGACAACTTTGTCAACAATGGTCCTGGTCCATATACTTATAAACTTGGTGGACAAAATTATCATCGTGTTAGTAGTTTGCTACCAAATCAAGGACAATCCCCGAAATTCTCGCAAATTTATATGCATTGTGGGGAAGATGAGACACAAGAGAGGATTGATGTCGTAAGGTATATACAGTGTTTTTTAAACAAGTTAGTGACGTATTTTATCATTTAACTTTGTTTAACATATGTTCTCATCATTTCTTAATTTTAGGTCAAAAAAATCATGTTGTGATGCTACCTGTAGACGTTACTTCACTCTGAGAGATGATAGATCAGCATAACCCGATAGCTAGAAACTTCAGTATGGCTGCTGAGAGATTCAAATAAAGTGTTGATCAAGATGTTAAACTATGTCTAATGGAAAGGAGGTCACGTGATGGTCGAATGTACAATCTCCCAACCTGCTCTGAAGTCGCTACACTTATAGTGGGTACGTGAAATAAATTATATTTGAAATTACACTCAGTATAATTTTCTATGTATTTGATTCTTCCGAATATTAACCATTTCTCTTATTGTAATAGGTAACAACGAATACGATATGGACCCGAGAGATATTATACTTGAGCATAAGACTTGAGGACTTCAGCGTATTTTTGAATTGCACCCCAGCTACTTAGCTATGCAATATCCGCTACTATTTTCATATGGAGAGGATGGTTACCACACCGATATCTAACATTCAGATAGGTCAGTTGGTGTCAGGCATAAGCTTACAATCAAGGAGTTTATATCGTTCAGGATATTTGACCGCGAAGACGAAGCCTCCACCATATTGCGCAGTAGAAAGTTGTTCCAACAATTCTTAGTAGATTACTATATGATGATGGAGACACAAAGGCTTGCATTCATTATACACAACCAACAGAAACTCAGATCCGAATGTTATAGGAGGCTTGATGATGCAATACGTAGAGGTACTATTGATGTTAACAACCCTACCGATAGTGTCGGTAAGAGGACTGTTTTGCCATCTTCATTTGTTGGTGGGCCAAGGTGCATGGTTCAAAACTTTCAAGACGTGATGGCAATCTGTAGGGTCATTCATTATCTAGAGTTGTTCATCACATTTATCTGTAACCCTAAATGGCCCGAGATCACACGCTTTTGTGAAAGTATGGGATTATGTCCTGAGGATAGGCTTGATATACTTTGTCGTGTATTCAAGATGAAGTTGGATCAGCTGTCAACGATCTGAAGACAAACAACATTTTTGGGAAGTGCATTGGAGGTAATTTTCACAATTCAATAATTTTATGTCCAATATTTTTTTTCAATATATATCTCCTCAAATTTGCTAATTTGTTTTCTATTCTACAGTTTTGTATACCATTGAGTTTCAAAAGCGTGGACTCCACATGCCCATATCCTATTATGGATAGACCGTGACGACATGAATATGATTGTAGATGATATTGATAAGGTCATAAGTGCCGAGATCCCGGACAAGGATGTCAATCCAGAGTTGTTTCAGGCTGTATCAGATTCCATGGTGCGTGGCCCGTGTGGTGCGTTGAACCCCAAATCACCTTGCATGCAAGGAGGGAAGAAATGCTCGAAGAAATTCCCAAGGAGCTTCAATGAACTCACCACATTCGATGGCAATGGCTATCCTGTGCATAGGAGGCGTGATGATGGGCGCACGATAGACAAGAATGGCGTTACTGTCGATAATAGGTATGTGACGGATTTTGAATTTTACAATCCATTAATAAGTACCTTATGTAGTGTGCGAGTTTCATACTGAATACCTTAAGTTTTAATTGGGTATATATACCTTTCAGGTACATCGTCCCATTTAATCCTTTCCTCTTGATGAAGTACAATGTGCATATCAATGTCGAGTGGTGCAACAAGACAAACTTGATAAAGCATCTGTTCAAGTATGTTAACAAGGGAGTTGAGTTGATAGGATTGGTGCAAAGACAACTGTTGATAATGAGGTCAAAGACTACGTCAATTGTAGATATGTATCTGCATGTGAGGCCGTGAGGCGCATTCTTGGTTATGACATCCATTATCGTGACCCGAGTGTTGAGCGTTTATCTTTCCATATGGAGGGTGAACATAATTTGACATTCAAGGATGGTGATTTCATTGAAAATCTCCTTGAGAATCCAACCGTAGCACATACCAAATTCTTGCAAGGGATGAACTACAATAAGGAGCATCCAGAAGCCCGTATACATTTGTACTCTGAGTTTCCACGACATTATGTGTGAGACAAGCCGAATAAGGTTTGGAAACCTAGAAAGCAGAGGTTGAATAAGGTTGGTAGGATATATCACGTACCAATAAAGGCTGGACCAGTATACTACTTGAGGATCATGTTGAATCATATAAGGGGTGCCACTTGCTTCGAGGATTTGAGGATCGTTGATGATGTTATCTATCCGACGTATCAAGATGCTGCTTATGCACTTGGGTTGCTTGACGATGACAAGGAGTACATTGATGCAATTAAAGAAGCAAATTTATGGAGTTCCGGTCGGTACTTGAGACATTTATTTTGCTTGCTCCTGCATTCTATGTCAATGTCAAGGCCCGTGGAGGTGGGGAAAAAACATGGTAATATCTTTCCGACGACATACTATATACTATCATCGCAAGAAGATGAACGACCCTGGTAATTTAATCATTAAATACTTACATACAAGTTCAATTTATATAATGTCTTTGTATAAAGAAATGTTTAATTCTTTTTAATCAGTAATTATGATTTATGTCATCAAAATTCACAGGTTTGGAACTAAGTGAGGCACAAATAAAACACTTTACTCTTGCCGAGATTGAAGATCTTTTATCTCGCAATGGTAGTTCCTTAACTCACTTTGAAGGAATGCCTCTGCCTGACAACGTAATGGTTCAAGATGGGATAAACAATCTAATAGTGTAAGAGATGTCTTATGATGTGGCCGAAATGCAAGAGGAGTTTAATCGGTTGTACATGTTTGACTGACGAGCAGAAGACCGTCTATCATAAGGTTATGGATGTTATATCATTGGATAGGGGTGGTGTGTTCTTCTTATACGGATATGGTGGCACAGGCAAGACATTCTTATGGAGGACATTGTGTTCTTCTCCCCGTGGTCAGAGTGATATAGTTTTGCCCGTTGCGTCAAGTGGTATTGCCTCCCTTTTGCTGCCACATGGAAGAACAACTCATTCAAGATTCACCATACCACTGTTGGTCGATGAGACCACCGTATGTAGTAGGATTACTCCGGAAAGTGATCTAACTGGTCTACTTCAGAAGACTAAACTGATCATATGGGATGAGGCACAGAATGACAAGTAGATTCTGTTTTGATTCATTGGATAGGAGTCTTCGAGATGCTATTCGAGGCCCAGACGGTCGGGCCTCTCGATTGCCATTCGGTGGCAAAGTCGTCGTTTTTTGTGGTGACTTTAGACAAATTCTCCCAGTGATTCTAAAGGGTAGTAGACAAGACATTGTGCATGCATCACTGTCATCTTCCAATTCTATATGAAGCCATTGTGAAGTATTGAGACTAACAAAGAAGGGGGCCAACAAAGAATATGCGCTTACAGGTTAGTCTATTGATCTTCAAAGAGTTTTATTAGAGTGCAACGTTTTACTATCCTGATAGTTAACGATTAAGATTTTATGTTTCACAGGCTGGTGGATCCCAAGCTGAGGTCGAAACGATTAGGGAATTTGTTGATTGGTTGTTAAAAGTTGGAGACGGTGTTATTGGGGGTCCAAATGACGGTGAGGTTGACTTTCAACTCCCTAACGATATAATAATCCGTGATGCGACATATCTAATTGCGGCAATTGTTCGTAGCACATATCCTTCAGTAATTGATCATATTGGTGATGGTCGTTACTTCCAGGACAGAGCTATATTAGCTCCGACTAATGAGATTGTCCATGAGATCAATGATTATGTCATGTCATTGTTGCCTGGTGATGCATGCAAGTTTATTTATGAGTTCCAACTCCATATGTCCGGATGAGGATGACATAGTCAATCGTGAAGATATATATTCCACCGAATTCCTTAATACCATTAAGTCACCTGGTATTCCCAACCATGTGCTCCATTTGAAAATTGATTGCCCTATAATGCTATTAAGGAATATAGACCAATCAGCCGAGCTATGTAATGGGACAAGATTGATCGTCACTGCTATTGGGAAACACGTTATTGAGGCCAAGATGATAGCTGGAAAGAACGCCGAGTCAAAGGTTTTGATACCTCGAATGGTATTAACACCATCAGACGTCACCAAATTTCCAATAACATTCAAGAGGAGGCAGTTCCCTATCTCAGTTTGTTATACCATGACTATAAAGAAGAGTCAAGGGCAGTCTCTAAATCATGTCGGCCTATACCTGCCTAGCCCAGTATTCAGTCATGGTCAACTTTTGTTGGCAAGTCTGAAGAGAACCGGCCAAAGCGCATAGAAACTTTGATTCCTAATTCATATCATAGATCACAAAAAAAATGAAATTAAGAAAAACAAACAGCAGGCAGTAGCGTCTTTTTGTCGGATCTTAACTTCGCTACCTTTGATATTGGATTTGTGTTATTATAATAAGGCATTACTCTCGGGAACTATTTTTATTTTACCCTTTTCGCGAAGACGTTTTATTCCAGATCTTTGCCCTTTCTTTGAAATACCTGAGTTACTTTTTCTTTACTTAATTATATCCGAAAATTTAGAAACTTGCTTTCTTCTGGCTCTTACCCATCTCTCTAAGTACCGCATGAGGAAATCTTTATTTTTCTACACCCTTTACTTTATTTGGTACTTTTCTTTTTTGTAGTCAGCCTTCTCCCGAGTTACAAGTAAGAAGGGTCTGAAGGTGTTGATCCTAGACGAAGAAGGCAAAACCACAGATTCTACAACCAATATGATTTATATGGAAGTTTTTTTTGTTTTTTTGTAACCTGTAAGCTTTTATTTATTTCATACATTGCGAGCCACACTATGAATTTGCTATTGATATTATCCCTTTTCTTACCTTTTCTTACCAATTAATTTGAACGTTCTTACATATATTCATCTTGGCTTATAATAAAAAGTTAACTATTCCGTGGCATTGCCACGGGTTGGTACTAGTAACTACATTAATTATAGTAGCTAGCTAGGACAAATTACTAACACGAACATTAATTCGTAAAAAACTGTTGCAAAACGTAGCTGGACAAGATCGACGCACTCTAAGGAGAAACATAGAGCTAGACAAGATCAACTCACTCAAGAGAAACGCCACAAACTACGTACCACACAATTTACCCCACATCTACCTGCAAGAGGAACTTGCATTTCCACCCGACGAATCACGTTTCAACTCAACCACGACAACACTTATGTTGTCCCTACTACCCCGGGCTATGGCCAACTTAGCCAACACCGCTGCCGCCACAGAGGCATTGTTGCTAACATCATCACCACCGGACGAGTCATCACAATTTCCACGATCCCTCCGCCTAATATGCCCATCAAGACACCTTCTTGTAACCTGACAAGCGAGATCGTTGGAAAGGACATCCCATAACCCATCGCTAGCAAGTATAATGAACTCGTCTGACTATGTCCTTTTGATTACTTTGACCTCTGGCTCAGTGATCACGTATGGCTTAAGATAGTAATCGCCTATGGACCTCGATGTAGCTAGTACACCCAAGACCCGCTGCCCGTTCCAATTGATAACCTTTCCACCCGAGTCTTCAATCCTTTCCAATTCATCCGGTTTATCTGGCTGCAAAGTAGACGTATAAGTTCTTTTAGAAAGTAATTTCTTGACCCATTAGATTATACAATGACCACAAAAAAAGAATATGAGATTGCTAATGTTCTATCGTTCAATTTTAAAACAAGTAAGCTCCATCAATTGAAACTTTTTGCAAGTCTTGTGAGATGTTACGGGGACTTTCAGTTGTTCTCTACAAGTATTAGAGACTATATGGTTACTAAGCACTCCTACATGATTCTACACACTTTTGGCTAACATGATGCAGTACATGTAACACCCCATGAAACATTTTCCAAAAGAAACTTCCAATTGTGTCATGTTACACTAGAGTTCATGTACTCGCATGAATTAAATGTTTTTTTCTTTAATTTGGTTAGAAACGGTAATGTTTCCTATTAATAATCATACAAATGGGTGGCATTAAATTGAAACGTAACAATGTAAAAATGTTGCTCTCCAATTATGTAGTCCCACAAACATTACAATTACACAAACAAATTTCTCCTACCATACCAATTATATTACTCCCTCTAAACGCTACAATGGTTAAATCTTTAACAAAATTACATTATGAAATATTAATTAGTTCTTGAATGTATATGACTATTACTTTATTAAATGATTAAAATAATTTATGGTCAAAGTCGAAGATATTAATTAATCTAAGAAAGCCAAATTGTAAGGCTTCTAGTGAAATGGCGGGGGTTAATAATTTAAAGCAAGCTTTGTGTTATATCCTGTAAAATAAAGTGACTACCATGGCCACACCCATGATCTAGTAAAAATAAATCAATTACTTTTAGATTGCATAAATACAAAACTCCCTAGAATCTATTCAATCTCCAAATATAAGCAAGTCAATTACTACGATTATTGTAAACATCATACAGAGCATAATATAAAATTTAATAATTAAATTTTCATGATTTTATTGAATTATTTACTATTATAGTTCAAAAGTAATTTGTGGTCAAAGTCAAAGATGTAAACGAAGGACGAGGGACGGAGTAAAATATTTAATCAAGCGGCCAATTTATTAGTGCTCATAATGAAAGACTACCTTATCGGACAAGGGCACGGCAGCACCACCACGACGCATGACAGCCCTCGAATCCCCACAATTGGCGACAACGAGGTCATCCTCCCCGACAACCGCAACGACCGCGGTTGAACCGGTCATAGCCACCATTGCACCCTTCTTATTGACCTCCTCATCCATCTTCCTAAACCCTTCCACCATAACCCTCTCCCAACACACCCCTTCTTCCTCCTCCTCCAAAATCATATCCACCAACACCTTATGCATCATCTCACTACAAGCCTCGGCCACGCACCAACCACCGTGTCCATCGTACACCCCGTAAAAATCATAACTCTTGTCCCCCTTTCTTACAAAATCCAATTCCACCGCGACGGCATCCTCCATCTCTCTTCGCCTACCGATCACTGATATCCTCCCGTAGTTCCTGACCGCCGCACCCTCGTCATTGCTATGGCTATGCGTAGCGCGACGTTTCTTGCTATTTTGTTTTTCGGAATCATTGTTTTGTTGTTCATCAGAATTAAGCATTTCCTCCCACATCTCTTTAGCAATCATTCTTATCCGTTTACGACAGAGGTTGCCGGCTTTCTTGGCTTCGGATTTAAGATGTCGCCGGCAAGTGCTCGTCTCCGGCACGTCGTGTGTGATTTTATCAACCATCATAGCTCGGACCATCAAAAAATTAATTCTAAATTCACTCACTGCATGAAAAAGAAACAAAAGAAGAAATGTTCTTGTTTGTTGCTAGTTTTTTCTTTTTTTTTAATAAAATAAAATGAAATGAGAATATGTATGAGAGATGGAAAGAATTTGATGATGATTATAAGGAGTGAGATGGGTGACACGTGTGTTGGGGAAGTACGGCGGTCAAGTGGTACCGACATACGTGGGTTGTTGGGATTGGTGCATGGGGACACGTAGCGGAGAGATCTGCCTTCCGGGATTTTTCCATTTCGGCCTTTGGGACACCTATGATAGTGACATATCTTCGGAAATCTGACCCGGACAACTCAGAAGTCAATTATAGTGGGTTTGGTATAAAGTTAGAATATTCATCTTCGTAAAAAAATAGGTGTTTTTTTAATCCTGTTTTCTTAATTAAAACACATAACCAATCAGTGACTCATTGGGAATATATTAAAATAAATTGAATTTCAATTAGGTTTTAATCGCGAATAGTCTGAACAATAATTTGGTTCTTAAAAATTATGTTTCAAAAGGAATTAAAGTTTTGTATTTTTTATAGGGTTGTTATATACGGTGTAAGAGATGATTGATGTGTGTAAAAGTTTTTAAGATTATTTGATTGGTTTAAATTTATTATAATAAAAATGAAAAAGTAAAGTGGGAGAAAAATAATAGGTAGACATGTGAAATTTAATTGAATTATGAATATTTGGTGGATTGGAAACGGATACTATTCAACGCAATTAAAACCGCATGACAAGCAGGATGAGAAGGATAACTGGATAAAACCGGGTTTTAACTGCAAAACAAATAGTCTCTTATACACACACACACACATATATATATACATATATATACATATATATATATATATATATATATATATATATATATATAGAATAATTAATTTATATATATGTATATATAAAATATGTGTTCTCTAGCTATGAATTTAAAATATTTTAGATTTATCAATTTTGAGTTCAGAATAATTATTTATTATTTTTTAATTAGTTACACTAGTTGAATACGGGGGTAAAGAAAAATTATAGATTGGCCTCTGTTCGGCCTCCCTCATTTCAGATTCAGTTTGTCGTAAAGTATGAAAATCGTCCTTTATTATATGGAGGGATGACGAACGGATTGATATTTTTAATTATATGTATGACATTTTAACCAATATCAATAATATTGTGTCAGTGAACATTTTATCATAAGCTTTTAAGTGTATGTATAATATCGATGTTTTATTGAAAAGCATAATGTTTTAGCTATGAATGTAATATTTTCAGTTTCTTTTAATCCCTCTATAAAAACGATTATCTCTTAAACTTATTCAAACTATATAGTAAAGGAATAATATAGCGAATATGGAATTGAATGAGTAAAAGTAGGGAGAGAGTAAATAATTGGTGTATAAAATTGAAGATAACATTCTGAAAGTTGAGATTGCGAAGGAGATTTAATATATAAAAATAGTCACAAAATAAAATAAATTATATACCTTTGGCAATTGAAATGTTACCTAAGCAAAATTTCATTTGAAATCTCAACTTACCGCATCCTGTTTGCTCCATTCCAATCTCAACTTTTCATACCTTAAATGTAAAATCTCTCTTCTAATACATTCACTATATATCATATTTATTTCATCTTTCTTATATACTTTATTTACTATACATCTTACTTTATCATTCAACTTACACGTTTTAAGTTATGATAATTACTTATGTATTTCACTTTTAAAATTCATGTCCAGATCAACGAAAGTTGGGTCTGTGACGGAGGGAGTATTATAGGGAGTGTGCCTTCATAGGCGATTTGCTTTCATATGTAGAAACGGTGGCTAAAATTAAGGTCAACTTGTGACTTTGGTTACGAAACAAAAATGTCATTGCACCTGGGTACAATTTTTCGGATTGGGAGATGTGTCCCAAAGGAGTGCTAAATCTATTTTAAGGAAAGGATTTGATTTTACTATTGTGTATGCAAGAGTATTGGACTTTCTTGCGCCTTTGGTTTTGCTGGAACAAGATGGTTTTCTTGATTAGTTGGCTAAAGTTCGGTGCTTCCAGTTCTGACAGGAATATTATCTCATTTTGTGGACTGAGGTTTTCGTCGTGTGACATTGGTTTGGCTGCTGGTTTTCCGGACTTTGCTTCATGTTTAACGGTTGCTGCATTTTTGTGAGGGCTACTTCTGTTGGTGAAGGGGAGGCTTTCTTGTGCCAGCAGTATGTTATGGTGTTTTGCTGAAGTTGTTCGGGTCTTTTGGTACCTCTCCTCCTTTCTTCTTAGTTTCGTTTTTAGATATCTTAATGGAACATCATCAAACTCTTATTTCTTCCTTTCGAGGTCGATATTTCTCTATTTTGATTTTGGTTGCAACCCGTCACTATCGGCTTGATGTCTCGGTGGTGTCGAGACATACTAGACAACAGATAACCAAAATCACATCTAATCCGTTACTAAGTTTTGAAACTTTGGATTTGTTTGCATTATTGAAAAAGTAAAGAGAAAATAAAAGTAAAATTGTTAAGTGGAGTACAATTGAGTTAAAAAGATTAGATTTTAAATGCATGCTAAATGGTACTCTTTGCGTCCGGAATAACTTCATACATTAGAATTAGTACACAGTTTTATGTGAAAAGTTAAAATAATGATAGAATAAAATATAGAAAATGTGAGAAAAAGTGTACTTTTAGTTGCAAAATGTGTAATTTGAGTGAAAAGTTGAGATTGTTTATTATTTGTGGGCTGTAGGATAAATTATTTTTTAGTAATGTATGAAATTCTATGTTAAACATAATGAACATTTTTTTGTTATTTTATTCGTATTCCGGCATGTTCCCACTTCCTTGGGATGTACTTATATCTCACTTGTATAAGGTTATGCGCGATGAGTTGACTATAACAAACACCCTCTAACTCTTTACCGGTTCTAGGGATGCATGGGACACGTAGCGGAGAGATCTCTGTTGGATTCTTTTGGGGACCGCTAGGATTGTGACATCGACGTGTTACGTGGCTTCAGTTTGAAACTATGTGTGTTCTTCAATTCCATTAGCGTTATTTTGAGTAAAAGAAAAAATGGAAGACTCAATCAATCAATGAATGTTGAGTTTATGGGACATGACATGACTATTAGTTACACGTGTTGGTGTAAGAGGGTTTGCATACTAACAAGCCTCGTACCCAGAAATCCCCAAACACTTAATAAGTTCTTCATAAATAATTTAAGTTCAAATCACTGCAAATCGTTCCAAGTTAAAGTCTAAAGCTGGGTATAAAACACTCCAAGGTCCAAAGCACTAATGGGTAAGAACCTGCACAAGTAGCTTTTTTTTTTTTTTTTTGGGAGGGGGTGGGTTAGTACCCTAGACCCGGTTTGCTAAGTGTCAAACCGAGTAAAGACTTTTCTTGAGAGAGATTGAAGGTCTGCTCTGTGTAATGATCGGAATTAGTTCGTAAAGATGACTTGATTCCACTTACCGATTGCATGGGAATGTGTGCCATATATATAGAGATCTCCCAAAGAGGAAGGACTTCGTTGGATCGTGCCAAGTGTAAGGCTCGGATTGCGCCAACAATGCGCTATTAGGCCCATGGCCCATTAAGAAGACTTAACCAATTTCCCTTTCGGGCTTTCGAGAGTAGTTTAGTCATTCTCTGAGAGAAATTAGAAACTCCTGAAGTCCGTCTCGGACCTTCATCCGAGAGTGTAGGTCCGAGGGCCTGGTCCGGATCACAATCTCATGTCTAAAAGCAACTCCCAAAGCAACTCCCACAAACCACAAGGCATAGTGGTTCGGACCTTGATAGCCTCGGATCCTATTTTCTCTCTTGGTGCCAGTTCACTTGGTTCCTTATGAGGTTAGAGACTTATGTCCGGACCATCGTCCGGGTCGGACTCTCATGGTCTCGGACCATGGTTTGGGTCGGACCTACTGTCTTTGAGGTCTAGTTCATCGTTTCACTTAGTAGGGTCGGACCAGAGGTGGCCTTGGGGTCGGACCTCCGGGTTGGACCTTGAGGCCTTGTACCTTAGACAACTTAGACGCCTTAGGATTCGTTCAAAAGGCATCTATGACGGATTGGACATATTTCCGTATCAACACATGTCTTCGTCTGCTCATGAGCTCATCGTCGAACTTTCTTAATTGCCTTTTATGGACTCTATTCCGATGTTAATGTGTTGTCAATCCTAAGAGATTGAGATGTTGATTGGGGTTATGTAATTAGTGATGACCGAAATATACTCAATTTATGTATAGTGGAGTTTTGTGGATTTAGATTGATATTTTGACTGGGGTTTTGAGAATTTTAGGTGTTTGGTAGAGAAAAAGTAAGAAGTTGATGATTAGTCACTCTTAGTGTTTTGTCATTTATAGTGTTATGTCAATTTCAGTGGCAATTATGTAAATAGTGAGTGACAATTTTGGTAAATACAGAAAATTACACTGGCTCCCCCTGATATATATCCCTGGTGTAAATAAGTCCCAAGTCCCAACATTTCAATAATAACGGATTAGTCCATTTGCTTGTTAGTGAAGTTTAGCTCAGAAACAAGTCCGTATATTATCATTTTACAAAAGTATACCAAACATTTTCATAAATTAACTTAAACCCTCACATTTTCTAAAATCGTAAAAATTTATAAGATTAATTAAATACATTTTTGAATTCAATAAATAAAATTATATTTCATTTATATTTAAAATCTGGATCTCAGTTTAATGAATTAAAAAGGAAGATTGATGTGTTCTTTTCTATGGCGATCATAAGGAAGCAAGAATATTCTGTTTTTCACTCTGCGAATCACAATAGTGGAGATTACTTGCAAATATGATTACAGCTGCTTGCATTCTGAAATGAGGGGTTTGGGAATTAGGATTTGTATGCTTCGGAGGAAATGTGTGAAAAAAAAATGATTATGTATAAAATCAATTTTTTGGTTTTCGTTGACTCATTAGATTGAGATTAAGTACGTCTGGTTAATCTGTTCAATTTTCCTATAAATTTAAATTTAATTTTTCTTTTTAATTTAAATCTTTTTATTTAAATTCAAATTTAATATTTTATATCACATAAATAATTTTATGTATTTTTTATGAATTTAAAAAAATTATTAGTTATTTTTAAAACAAAATACTACCAGGTTTAACTTCAATGCAACATGTGTCCTTCAAATATATTTTTGCCTTTTGTAATAAAAATATCATGGGTCAATTCCGTAACAAAAAAATGAAAGTTGAACATAAATGCAAATCGTTTAGAGTTGAGCTTAAGTGTTTGGATGAAATGAAAATTGAACAATTCTGTAGACTAATGTGTTATTATTGAAATTGTGGGGACCAAAATGTAATTAGGGTGTTTTCGAAGGGGAGTAAATGTAATTTCTCCTTAGTAAATAAGTTGAACTTTTTATTACTTTTAAAGGCAAAAGGGATAATTTGCGTGGGCCAAATATCACCATACCAATCTCACTTCATAATACCACCCTCCACCCTAGTATTTTAGGTTGGTATGGTGTGGTGATGATACCACATCATGCCACATAATAAATTCAAGAAATTTCGGACAACACCATACCACTTCCGTTTTTCCGATTTTCCCAATTTTCCCTACCAAACAGCAAATGAGTGATATTTTATCTTGAAAACCTTGTTTCATCATACCACACCCACTACCAAACATAACATAAGTCCATTGAATGGTTTAACCCTATGTTTTGAAACTCGGACTTCAAGAATCGAACTACCTCTTGAGGAGGTTCAATAATCGGCCAAGGGTTAACTTCATTAACAAATTAATAATATTTTAAAATATAATATATCTTAAAATTCAATATAGTATATATTTTTCACCTTCAATGGATAATGATAGATCATTAATCTAAAATTAATAATAATATATAACTTATAAAGATTGTAACTTATTTACATGAAGCATTTCAATTTAAGTACATACTACATTGGCTAAATGGCTATCTCCAAACAGCTTGAGCCCATTTAGGCTTTTACGCAACCAAGAATTGGACTGACTACCCCACAATTAAATCTCCAAAGGCCTCTTTATTATTTTTAATTCTTTCTTCTCTTTTAGGAATCAATCGGGTTACTTAGATCTGAATTCATTTCTCCATCTCCAAAGCTCTTTCTCCATCTCCAAAGCTTATCAGAGCAATTATTACCCTATTTTTTTCTTCTCTATCCCATTCATATATCTATACTCCCTTCTTCATTAATCTTCAATGCAACTCGCAGTAACACTCCAATTCACAATATACTTTGTGATTTCTACCTCTGCACGGGAAACGGAAGTAGGAGCTGAATGATTTGGAGGGTGCCGGGTTACTGTCCTAGTCAATTTTTTAGATTTTTTTAACAAAAACGGTTGGACCCGAGTTTAACCGGGTTTTTAGCGATTTTTCACCGAGTTAACCCGGGGTTTTTCGAGTTCCGGGTTTTTCCGAGTTTTGGGGGTTTTCAGCCCGTCTAGTGCTCCGAATACCGGTCGACCCGGTCGGGTCACCGGGTTTCACAACATAGGTTTAACCCTTCTCATAATTTGGGGTGGAGCTTAAAACAAATTAAGTTACACTATTGTCCTTTTTAGTAGGATTTTTGGCGGACCGTCCCTATGCATGATGTCGTTTACATAATGCATGAACTAGAATAAATATTACTCCGCAGTTAGACATTGATGCTATACTAGTACTAACCCGTGGCGATGTCATAGTATAATTTACTTTTAATAATTATAAATAGAAAGGGGAGTACAAAATAAATTAGTCGAGAAAATAAGATAGTCAAACTTATGTAAACAACGTTGGTCGTGGTGTTGATAGTAGACCTTCTTCATCCAATACTATATCATTGAGTCTTTTTTATGCTAACTATAGAAAATGTAAAAATACGACTCATCATGACAGATATGCTTTGAAAGAGGTAGAATCCAACCTTAACCCGTTCGGGGCTCGACGGGTTGATAACATATTCTATTTTACACCGGGTCGTACCGTAACTAACCTATTAATTATACAACACAACCAATAGGGTGTTCCCAACAACCCGCAGTGGTATGTGGTCACCCCACCACACACACGAAAATTATTATTGTAAGAACATCATTTCACATGTTATGCTTGTTCCCCCCCCCCCTTCCAACAACCCCGCGGCGGTATGCGTTCACCCCACCAAAGACACAAACGTTATTATTCAACAAACATAATTCCGTTATGGATGAAGAAATTAAGTAGAGAGAAAATCGCTGAGAGAGTATATGCCCCCCCCCCCCAAAAAAAAACCCCAGCCCGTTATGGAGATAAAAAAAAAGTAGAGATAAAATCAAAGAGAGTCTCCCCGCCTAGAATGTAGTTTTTACTAACTTAATAATATAAAATATTGAGGTCTGGTCTTGTTACAAATGTATGGAACGGGTTCGAATATATATGCCAGACCGAACCTGAACATCATTATTTTGAACATGGTTGAATTCGGGTGGGATACAACTCGATTCGTTTAAAAGTAAAATAACGAAATACCAGTGTAGTAAGATATAGGCCGAGATGACCTCAACGGTGTCCCTGACTCTTGTTAGTAAACATGCATAAGAAAATGTATGCTCTTGAATCTATAATTGGAAATTGTTTATCATTATACACATATGATGTGAAATTTAATATCTTATTTATATGATTTTTTCTAACTAAGTTTGATGGTACACGAAGATGTATCAAAGTGCAAATCGTCTGTATAAAGGAGATGTATAGAAACGATAAATGATTTATACATCGGTAGGTTTAATATTGTAAACGGATAGTTGTTATTACATTTATTAGTATTGAAATTTTACTTTTCTAGGTTGTAAACTTTTAATTGTTTTTAGTAGACTTGTTCCAGTTAAACTTTATAAATTCTTTTGGTCAATGTTTGGGTCGGAGTTCCTAATTGTACAGTTGATAAATCAAGTACAAACTGATCGGACAATACCAAACTTGCTTACCTAAACTGGCAGTGTCTCGACTTAGAGTACCTTTTTTTCCCTTTATGGGGAACCTTTTTTTCTTTTTTAATATTTACCCATTATTATCAAATAGTCCTCTTAAACTCAATCATTATTATTCCAAAATACACTAAATAATCCCGTTGAATCTTTTCAAATTTGTTTCTTGTTAATATATGCATGATGAAATGTTTCTGTTTTCATTCTTTTTAAATATATATAAATAAATTATTACGGAATAATCTAAATAGTATGTAATCCCTTCAGTTTTTAATATAAGATGTTTTGGATTATTGTTTATTTGATAAATATAAAATGTTTTAGAATAGTTAGTCTCGTTGGAGATGATCAACATCTCATCAGGCCAATGAGACGCACAACAATGTCTCGTAAGGTCTGACTGGCTGCTATGTCGTTTTTTGTCTTTTTATTATTTCCTTTCATTTTCATTTTTTTAATTTTTACTTTCCTTTCTATCTTATTTATTGTAGTGATCAATATTTATTTATTTATTTCCATATATTTTTAATATTGATAAATTATATATAAAACGATCATACTCCGTCTAGTTAAAAAGTTGCAATCAACTATGCTTAATATTATCATTAAATACTTTTATTTTTAGTTATGAATATGCACGCGCTACTCGCATGCCAAATAGTACAATCACGATTAAACTAAAGATAAAATATATTATGTACTAATCAATCAAAGCCCCACCATATAACATCCCAAAAGCATGCCATATTCATTTTTTTTCGTTTCGTGAACACATGTACCTTAAGAAAATGAAAGTAGTAAAATGGGCATCTAGAGAGATATGATACTTCGTGAAACATGAAGTATGAAACATTACTTTTAATTCTTATATTGCAGACGCCATACGAACAAGAATACTTGTGAATAAACAACATAAGATATAAACACTACTATCATATCTTCCTCATTGCAATAAGTAATTTAGTTGTGACTTTAGAAACCCACACAAAAGATTTGGAATGAAATATAATACAGTACGAGGAAATAAAAGGTGAAAAGAGCTTACACCTCTCCGCACGAATAACAAATCCACAGAGATAATCGAGTTTTTCCTCAATCTCAACCTATTAGCCATAAAAAATAAAAGGTAAAGAGATTAGCATTCAAACAACCAACACCAAATATTAGAAGATGAAATGAAAAAAAAAAAAAAAAAGAGAAGAGCAAAGATACGAAACAGTAAAAGAGTTGCACAATGAGGAAAAATTGAACTAAGAAATAAAATCCGACCTAGAATTTTTTTTTTTTTTTTTGGTAAAGAAAAGAAATTACAAATAGTCTAAACTATATCCAAGTCCAATAAAGGTAAAACATTTGGAGGAGAAACATCCCAAAAGACATCTTCTCCTCTTCCTTCCATGTCCGTTTCTCATGAAATCAGCAGCCATATTTGCACTTCTTGGGATCCAATTCCGCTCTATTTCCCATGGTTTTTCTCAAAAGGTTATTGCACTCTTGCACCAGAGATATCAACAGTTCATTTGGGTTATCTTCTTCCAACAGCAGCTGAAGCACTTGTTGACATATGTAACTTTAGCTATATGGAGGAAAAAGAATGGTCTTGTTTTTTTCAAAACATGTATATGTACATTCACCACAGTAATACATGTATATATTTTTTCAAAAACAACGCCATAATATGGATAAAACTTCCACCAATTGTGAGATGAGGAAGAGAGAGACCCATATTAGAGGCGTAATACTCACTATGCGTCTAAAGAGCAAGATATACAATACGTGTTTATACGCGGGCTTGGCATGTGAACATGGATAGGCCCGAATTTTAGTAGGCTATACTAAACACAGATTAAACCATATTACGTATCATTATATGGCTTAATCCTGCCCAATATATCCTACTAAACGTCTCCCTACTATATTAATTAATATCGGTACATGCACACTAAAATTTGCATTGTAATACTTACGTTTTCCATTATTTATACTCTTTTCTTAATGTTTTAGGCAGGGGTAGAAGTGGAACACCACATTTTGGTATGAATCCATAGGTCCAAAAAGTATTCTTTTAATATTAGTATTGATGTAATCTCAAATTTCTCTGCTGCTCACTTATATATTTAACACTTTTGTTTTTCAATTTCTTTTTTATTATAATAATGATACTTCCACTCCATACAAAAAAAAGAAACTTGCAACATTACAAATTCTCATGACAAATCTACCGAACCAACATCATCATAAGAACACCCAATTGATCATCTATGTGCTAAATCATTAACCTCATGTTAACCTGACAGAACTTCATAAAAGAAATTCTCCATCAAATGCGTAGATTTCTTTTAAACATAAAAAAAAGTGGCAAAACTAAAATATGCAGATTTAAGAGATTCAATGAGTCTTTGATTTAGAGTTAAAATCATGAGTTAAGTGAAAATTTAGGTGTTTTTAACCTGGTTTTATGGATTTTAGCTCACCACTTTTATTAAAATATATGCGTAGAAGTAAGTTTTCCGAGAGACCGTCTCTAGATAAATCACCAAGAGACCAACTTATACTGTCAATAAAATCATTAATGTTATTAATCAAAATGTATATGTTCACAACATTGGTGTCTTTTTCCTATTACAAAAAAATACATGTTGTTAACAACATAGACGTTCTAATGAATAACATTGTTGATTTTGTTGATAATATATTCCGTCTCTATATAAGTTATCAAGAGACCGTCTCTCTAGAGAGTACTTTGTGTATAAAGAGTTCAAATTTAAGTGTAAAATTAACACAGAGTCTTTAGAGAGACGGTATGTAGACAACTTATCTAGAGACGGACTTATATTTTCAAGAGGATCATCGTTGTTGTTGTAAATTAAAACATCTATGTGGTTAACAAAATGTATTTGATGATCGTTATCTAGAGACGGACCTTCAATCAACATTCGGTAGTATGCTTCTGGATTACGTGCATTAATGTGACATAGGTTCATGAAATCTGTCTCATATGAAGATGGTGACTTGTTAAGTTTATGTGGAATGCCATAATAATTTACCCTTGCATAAAACCCAGGGTACAGATGAATGCTGGAAATTTTGTCGACCTATTTAATAAAAATACCAATATACATGTGTTATTGTATAGGAATTTATAATATCAAACAGGATTAGACATAGGTTACATGATGCATATGTACGATACTTACAACATCATAACCATTTTACAATTACATATACTCAAAATATCAACAAAAAACATGATGTAGAATTGGATGTTTTTGGGTATCATGGTGAAACTGGTCTATGCAGTTTTCTTAGGGGCCATCTGCTTTTCTGTATGGAATATACAACTGTCTAATTAATGAGTGTATATATAGGCATTTGAATTTAATTAAGTTGATATTCATAAAATAGAATTATGTTCTTTTTGTCAAGATATTTTATATATTCCTCCAAACTTAATTGACATAATCCGTATAGCACATAAATGTTTCTGTACAACTAATATTCAAATAAACATACAAAATAGACCTAAGAATATATGGCAGTCTGAAATGTTACTATGTATACTTCCACGAATTAACCTCAAAATGCATTATTAATTTTTCGAGATTATTATGGTAGGCTTTGGAAAATAAATTTAATTTGTGCTAATTCCACATTATTTTAATCGTTTTCTCATACCCAAAATTCACAAGAGGTATTCGCACCCTCAAGGTTAACAACGATTTACGCCCAACGCTTTCGACTACAAACGTCGACTAGTAGAAATGACGACTCTACTACGTTGATTAAATGTTTTCACTTTCAAAACGTCGAGTAATCCATTTGAATCCTTCTACTAGCTAGCTCTTGATGAAACCACCACCCCATGTCTCCTTTAATTGATAACAAACCTGTGTTTGCTATTTAAAAAACTTTTGATTTGCGAAAGAAAAGAATTGGGAGTCGTAAGACAAAATTCTAGACAAAGTACATCTTTAAAACATCGACAAGTGATGTGTCAAATCAAAGTTCTGAATTTATTTAAAGCCAAGAGTTAATCCTCAACACTACGAAAACCTGTAGTGTAGTGGAGTTAACCCCGAGGTCGGTCTCGAAGGACTTAACTAGGCTGAGCTTCAGTTTACGAATAAAAGTAACAATATGAAAAGCAGTAAAAGTTGGTTTGCTTCGGCAGCAATTGCTAGAAACCGAATTAACACTAACAAGATTGGAATATAAATGGGGGAAATTATGGAGTGGTAACGTCAACAAGCAAGCTAGCAGGATATATGTGATTCACGGGATTGACTACGCAAGTTGTCACAGTCTTGAGTTCAAAAACGAATAGCACTAATGAAGGCGTCAGTTTCACTAGGCTACAATTAATTTGACTAACCTACTATCACCGTTTGCAACTAATTGTTAAATCAAGCAAGACGAAAGACATTTTGGTGTATTGATTAAATGCTTAATCTAACCGTGATTTTGTCTAGAAGATCATCAAACGTGATAGCAGAAATAGTAATTAATCTAAAAAGCACAAGTAGTCAAATCCCGATGCACTTCGAATCAATCCTAGCTAGCATGCATTGAATCAGTTACCCCCATAATAGGGGTGTTTAGCTACTCATGACAAGTGAAAGCATAATCATACTAGCCATAAATATAATCTCAAGCACAAAACAGAGATTCGAATGGATTGATACAATTTTACCCTTCGTTGTCATAAACCCTAGGTAGAAATTGTAGAACGAAAACGAATCGATGCCAAAGCTGTGTAGATAATCTCCCAATCAACGTCAATCTTCGAATTACAAGGGAAAACGGTTCAATTACCTCAAACCGGGTAATTGCCTTGAAAACTAGGTATAGCTCAAGAGCAACGTGTTGTTCTTCACAATAGAATGATAATATGAAATGTAATTATGTCTAGTTCTAAGTAATAGAAAGGAGAAAAACTAAGTCTGGGCGAATTAGGAAACAAAATCGCATCGCAGAGATACGTCAAGAAGAAACTGGCGTCGCCAGTTTGGTCTGCGTTCAAGCAGAATATTACTGGCGTACGCCAATTTGATAACTGGCGTCGCTAGTTCTCCTGGAATTACTGTTTTGCCCCTTTGACGCCTTTTGACTCCGATTCTCGATATTTTGGCCTTCCCGCTCCACTTCTAGCATCCATACGAGGTATTGGAACTCCATATCTTATAGATGCATATAAAATATACCATTTTGCCTTCAATTAGCGCAGTTTAACCAAATATCTACAAAACACACAAAGAACAAAACAAGTAAAAATACTCTAGGAAAACTAAATAAAACTATACTCAAGGATGACAAAAAGACGGTAAAAAAGACCCAATGGGACGGTATAAAACTGACTCATCAAACTTCCCAAACTGAACTCTTGCTTGTCCTCAAGCAACAGACTCTCTAAAAAACCTAGAAAAAGGGAAAAACATATAGACACAAAATAAAGTCTAGCTCCCAAGCTACCGAGTCTACGATTGCACACAATAAGCCCAAAAAATGCAGAAGCTTTGACATCACACTGACATTCATAGAATAACATGCACAAGTTCAAAAAGTTCGTTTCCAAAGTAAATAGAACTTAAGTCTAACACAGCAGTCCCTCGTAAGTGGATCCTATGCATCTATTCTCTCACACTCCTGGAAGTGTCCAGTAGGGGCAATCACTCAAGAATATAAAGATATAAGGAAGGTGACTTGCGTCACAAAGATGCCTCAAATACCTCATGCAATGTACTCGATCAGTTAAGTCCGAAGGGACTTTTTCATAGCTCGGTAACAATCAGTAGTAGACTCATAAAAAGGCAGTCGTTCTCTCTTTTTTCAATATATATATTTTTTTCATTTTTTGCATACTCTTTTTTGCAGTCTTATATATAACCCATATGCTTGTATATTTTTTATGTCTCAATTTTTTGGTAGTGTCTGTTTTACCGAAAGTCCGCACTTTTGTGCGTGCTGGTTTGGTGTACACGCCATCAACCCTCACAGACATATAGGTTCTAAAGGCCACGCCAATATATAGGTAGTATTTGAAACGTGTCCAACACGACTAACGGTGGTAACTAGTACCATAGATCCACTCCGAGACTTATTTTTTTTATTTTTGAGAGAACGAAAAGCCTGAACACAGTCTTTATCAATACAAGTAGGGCACATAAACCTCCTCCCCAAACCTGGACTTGGAACGGGTTTGGCATAAGCAAATAAGAATGTAAAACATGTCATTCGTCATACTTAACTTACACAGAGTACACATGAGAATGATGAGGCGCAAACAAGGGAGTTTCCACTTCTCGAATTAAATCACACAGGCGCCGGTACAAATTTTTTTCATCGGCTAAGGTCTACTCACATACTTTTTGGACTACGGAACTAGAACAGACTTTCTATTTACAGCAGAAACGAACTTAGCAAACTTAAACATGCAAACTGCTAATAGTCAAGGATCAGTCAAAGCAAAAGCATTAAGCAAGTTTAGTACATGCAATAGACGCTCGACTTGGGAGACAGACTTAACTCAACAGACTGGCAGACTCGACATTACTCAAATAAGAAATGCAATAATAAAAAACAAAAACCGCACAAAAGGTAGTACATTAAGTGACCCCCTCTCCAAACCTAGACTAGAGATGGTCCCTAGCGATAAGGCAAGAAAGAAAAAGAAGCGAAGAGGTACTACCCGAAAAACTAGTGCGGATTAGTTGACTGAGCGTCGTCATCCACCTTCATTGCCCCTGGGTTTCTCTTTCGCCTTGCTTTGCATGATCTAATCGCATCCACAACACGCATTTGAAACAAGGATTTTCCTGTTAACATCGTGTGGGGGTGCTCTGTGGCAAGTACTGCGATTCCAGCTCGTTTGCAGAGGGAGGTGATGAGAAAAGGGTAGACTAGCTTTCTCCAGGGGCGAACATGCGAGTGCTCGAATTGTGCGACAATCACATTCCCAAGATTGATATGGCTTCCTGCCATGATGTCACGTAGCGTTGGGCCAAAGACGGTCCTGAAGAAAATAACATGTCCCCCCGGGCAGAAGGAATTAAAGAGCCAATTGTAGAAGATTTGGAGGTGCCTATATTCAATTCTGGGTGTGGCCCTCTTACGCTCGTCGGTGTTTGGAATTGCGAAGAACCTGTTGATAGCACATGGCGAGAACTCGACGTATCCCCCTCTAATGGGCACCCAAGGAGTAAGAGACGTTTCCTCGATCTTCTTATCGTCATAGTTAGCATAGAACTCCAAGACAAGCTCCCGATCGTAGGATCCGGGATTGTCTGCTAATTTGAGCCATCCTCTAGTTTCGAGCATGCTCTTCAATGGGGTTATGTACTCCAAGTATTCTTCTGCCTCATCACCCTCGTACCTCAAATCCACTCCCTTGTCCAGGATGAAACCCCTATGAGCATTCTTCTGCTTGTATGTCAAGCTTCTTACAGTAACAAGGTCAGGGCCAAATTCTTCTGGGGGTGGGGGGTCTACCCGTTCCAACACGTTATTCATTGATGGTTCTCTAGTGGCTTCATGAGAAGGCATAATTATCTGAAATTGACAACAACAGAGGAGACGCAGCAGAGGGTATATATGAATGTTAGTGGACGATTGCGAAGCTAACAAAATCTCAAGGCTTTGTGGAAGAATGAGGAAGAACGATGAAATTGGGGTGGGGTTATGTATAAAGAAAGAGGGAAGTCGAATGGGAAAAGGAGAAAGAGAGATGGCTTGGCGTCAGCCAATTAATTAGGAAACTGGCGTATGCCAGTTAGTTTCTGCTAACTAACTGGCGTACGCCAGTTAGTTTCTACTAACTAACTGGCACGCCAGTTAGTAAACTGGCGTCGCCAGTTTACTTTCTTTTTTTTTCGAATAAAAGAAG
Organism: Plantago major; assembly: GCA_026545765.1. Classification (NCBI taxonomy): domain Eukaryota; kingdom Viridiplantae; phylum Streptophyta; class Magnoliopsida; order Lamiales; family Plantaginaceae; genus Plantago; species Plantago major. The sequence goes on along the minus strand of CM048839.1, from coordinate 83,416,972 downwards.
GAAAGACGTGAATGCAACTACTTTATGAAAGAAAAACGTGAATGCAATGCGAGCTATCTAAAACACAAGTAAAGCCCGGGTAGCCTCCCGGGAAGCGCTTGTTTTAAGTCTCTAGCTTAACTTTCGCACTCTAGTTGGCACGATATTGGGTACTAGACTTCCCCTTGCTTGAATTCCTCTGCCCTTGCACCTGCGAATAGATATAAAGGGGTCCAACATACCCCGCAGAATAATCTTTGCAGATAAAATCCTGAGGCAAATAATCCAGTGCCTTCACTATGCCGACCTTACCAATCATCTCATATGTTGTTGTGCGTCAAAATACGCTAATATCCATTATGGAAGTGAATAAAAATGGCCAGCCAAGGAGGATTGTATCGGGTCCTGTCTTCTGATCTTCCTGGACATCCTTCAGAACAACAAAATTGGTGATAACAGTTTCACCATTTAGTTTAACCGCGACACCTTTTGCCAATCCTACTGGTCTTCTATGTGACCCATCCGCCATTAGGAGTCGAGCTTTCATCTCTTCCAAGCCTGTGAAGCCACATCCCTTAAACAGACTGTATGGGATTGTATTACATGTAGCTCCTGAGTCTAAAGTCGCAATGACTTTTGAATTTCCCATCCCAACTACGATGTTAAAGCTCTTTTTACTGAGAAGATGCTCCTTCACATTTTCTGCTAACTCTTCTTCCTCGGCAGGAACTTCAACTGCTCCAGTTTTCGGGGTGCTCACTACAACTGTAGAATCTTCCTCTTTTGCAGAACCTAATTCTTCAACGGAAACGGCTGGATCTTCCTCTTGTTCCGGGATCAACTCCGCAACAGAATTACCGGGGGTTATCACCTCTTCCACTGTTGCTTCTCCAGCAATCGGAACAAATGATGCACACCTACAAGTTGCACAAATTTATTTTGAGACCTCAACACATGTCTCATTTCCCGAAACGGTCACCACAACCGGAGTTTCTGTTATAACCTTGATCGCCATTGCCCTATCCGGGGCACCAGGGAATTTTTCTTTCTCCCTCTCCTGGTTCTTCTCAAGTAGCTCCTCAAGAACGTCGTAGATCTTGTCGTTGTCCTTCTCCAGCTTCCCAATACAGATGTCGGTGGACTGGCGGTATACCTTGGTCTCACGCATAAACTCTCGCGACTCGTTCATGAAGCTCCTAAAATCATCAGCTAATCCAGAGCTACCTGCTGGTTGGACCTCCTGAACTCTTGGGGTTGGGTTCTCGCAGTTATCATTGGCATAGCTCAACAGGGATCTATCACCCTGTCAATTAAACTGATTGGTGGGAGGTTTCTGGTACCCTCCTCGTTGCACATTGAAGTTGTTCCTTTTATGCCAGTAGACCGGTTTCCCACCTGGTCCCTGCTGGACCCAGCATACCTCCTCCTGTAGTGCTTTCGCTTCGGGCTGCTTCCTTTCTACGGCTAGATCAGACCTGCACATATTAGCTCCGTGTCCAGGGTTCTTGCAGACTCCACAAACTTCAGTAGATAAGCTGGGGCTGCTGTTAAAGGCATGTGCCTTAAGTTTCCTGATTTCATTAGTAAGCGTTGCAATCTCTGCGCTCGATCCCTGTCCTTCGTCATAGGTGGCGTTAGCTTCACCTCTTTGCCCCCTGGTGTTTCTCCTGGGGTTCCTGTGCTGGTTATTCTATGCCAGCTTAGCGAACTTATCCTTTAGAGCATCCGCGGTTAGCTCCATCATGCTACCCCCACAAGACACATCTATCAAAGCTTTTTGGTTCTCATTTAATCCGTCATAGAAATACTGATTTAAATCAGCCTGTGGAAACCTGTGATGTGGACACTGAGAGAGAAGACCCTTGAACCTATCCCATGCCTCATATAAAGACTCGTCATACATCTGGGTAAAAGTGCTGATCTGTTGCTGAATCGCAGAAGTTTTAGACTGGGGGTAATACTTTTGCATGAATGCACTGTATACCTGGGGCCATGTGGTTAGGCTTCCTTCATCCAAGCCATTCATCCACGTCCGTGCCTTGTCATTCAAGCACAGGGGAAAAACCTTCATCCTTAGATCATTATCAGTAACACCTTCACCCTTAGCTAGGCTCCCAATGAACAGCTCCAGCTCTAATAGAAATCCTATGACATCCTCATTCTTCTGCCCATAGAACTTCGAAAGTAGGGCCATGAGATGGTCCTTAATATCAAAATTCCTCACATTGTCCGGGACGACAATGCTAGGGCGGTGGTTGCCCATAGGAGGTGCGAAGATAACAGCCATGGAAGGTGGTGGTTCGTTAGCCATTTCGATATGCTGCTGAAATACCGGCTCACTTTCTGTTGGGCATGAGAATGAATATGGTTGGAGATAGTGCACCAACTTTACATATTATATGGATATAGATTGATATGGACCTTTAATATTGTTGAACGTAGAGGATTTCAGAATTAAAATTGAGATTCAATACACTATTTAGCAATGTTCGATAGATTGTAATAAAACACTGCCAAATATAGTCAACACATAATTTATACCATAAATATGGAGGAGTTGAATTAGTCAAAGTCTTTCCTTACTTGTCATTGTTTCGAGTTATTTAATAGTACCAAATAATTCAGTAAAATTCTAGAATCAACCAGTATTTTATATATATATAGACACACACACATACATATATTGTTCAATGAAAATGCATGAATAAACATAAAACTATAGAACCGTTTCGTTTCAATCCAGTGATAAATGGATCGTTTCGCACGGAATTTTAATTGAGAGAATTTCAACTGATGTATAATTGATGAATAGTAACTAAATTTTAATTTGAGTCGTGAAAAATTATGTTCGGTATAAAACTAAAATTTTATAGGTGTTTTTGAAGGTTCGTGTAGGCTGTGAGTTAATTGAGTTGTGTATCAATTACTCCCTCCGTTTCACTAAAAGTGTTACAATTTTCCATTTTGGGCGTTTCACTAAAAGTGTTACATTTCCTTTTATGGAAATTAGTTTTATATTAAAACTCATTTCTAACCACACATTTTCGGGCCCACGTGAACTTTTTCACTCAATTAATATCTCATACTCATTCTCCACCACATATTTTAGGGGACTACATACTTCTATACATTTTTCTTAAAAATTGTGTCCAACACAATTGTTTCACTTTTAGTGAAACGGAGGGAGTATAAGATATCAATGTTATCTCAATAAGAATGATCCGACTAAATTAATATGGAACGTTAATTTTATCTCAAACAGTCTGAAACTCACCAGCATAGATTAAAATCTTGGTTTCAAGACTCATCTCGAATTCTCAGTTTAATGAGAAGTATCGAAAGAGTTTCTAAGAGTTTCGATAAGAGTTTTTTTTTTATTTCTCACTGGTATCCGCTACATCCGACTAATTCAGCCGAGCACTGTCGGGCCCTTTTTGAGGGGGCGGCTCTCCTAGCAGTGTTTTTTACATCCACAAGGCTCGAACTCGAGACCTTGCTTAAGTGAACTCAAGTCCCGTACCACTTGAGCCAACAACCGTTGGTGTTTCGATAAGAAGTTATAAAATGACATGTATGTAAAATTCAAGATTAATGATGTTCATGATAACTATAAAATCATGATAAAAATTGAGTCTAGACTATGTTCACATGATCAAAATCATATTTGTACATTGAACCTGCTTATTTTCTAAAATCAGTATATGTTGCCACGTGCATAGCAAAGCATGAATAAAAGTAATTAGTAAAATAAATCAATAATCACTAATAAAAGCCACCAAAAAAAATTCGATAGCCACTTTCTTCTTCAACCTCCAAATTCCAATGGCTTCTTTTCTTTCCATCTTCTTGCTGGTTGCTATTGTACCAAGTTGAGATCCGGCACCTTTCACTTCCACATTATTAGTGCACAACTATACCACTATCATAGCTCAAGTAGAAGAGTAGATCAGAAAAAGAAGAAATCGAGCAGAAATTTGAAGGATTAAACCATAATTCTTTCCCTCTTCCCCTGTTAGTATGTTTGCCAATCTTCTCTGTTCATCAAAAGACAAATTCATGTTAGAATATTTCCTATATTTTGTGTTCCACATTAACACTTAATATTTAGTTTAAGTGTCTAGTGATTTATTTATATTAGGATTCTCGTTAAGTTATTATTATCAACTAGGACTCAACTCTGATGGATGGAAGAGTCCTAGTCTAACTCGAATATGGGGTCCTTAACCTAGCCTTATAAATAAAGTGTCTGTGTACAACCATCAGTATAGCTTAATACAGAAAAGCAAAGGATTAATAAAACCATATTCCACCACTATTCTTGTGGTGCTTATTTTCAGGTATCATGTATTCACTGTAGCAGCGGTACTGTAGCAGCATACTTACCGGATTAAGTATAACTTGGAACGTGTTTGGAGGTAGGTCCAATTTACGGTTTTCCCTTACATTTGGTATCAAAGCAGCCAGGTTTTTACCTCCTGCTCGTTTAAGTTGTGTGCGTCTTTTTCGGTTCTCGTATATTCGTTCTTCCATATTCCACAACTATTCTTGTGGTGCTTATTTTCAGGTATCATGTATTCACTGTAGCAGTGGTACTGTAGCAGCCTTCTTACCGGATTAAGCATAACTTGGAACTTGTTTGGAGGTAGGTCCAATTTACGGTTTTCCCTTACATTTGGTATCAGAGCAGCCAGGTTTTTACCTCCTGCTCGTTTCAATTGTGTGCGTCTTTTTCGGTTCTCGTATATTCGTTCCATAGTCGGTCTCAAAATTCAGATTCTAATTGATACTTCCTTCAGTAAAAAAAAAAAAAAAAAAAAACTCAGATTCGAATTCAGATTCAAATCCATTCAGATTATCAAAAGGAGTCGTAATACAGTATCTTAAAATTCTCGACTTAATTTCGGATTTGATTTCGAATCTAAACCCAATCTCTCGATTCAGATCTCGAGCTTCAGATGCCAAGGTTTTCGATTCATATGGTGTAAGAAAGCTTTTGGAAAATCGATTTTCTTTCCAAATAAAGACCTTGGATATCAAGTTTTTCGATTCAGATTCTGTTCAAACTTAAGTTTTCGATTCGACAAGAGAGATCGAAATTCAGAAACTTCAGATAAAGGAAGATTATTTAGGGATAAATATTTGCAAACCCTAAATCTTCTTCAGATCCAGAATCAAGATTTCAGAAACGGACAAGAAGAAATCGAAAGTCGAAATCAAAATTTTCAGATCGATAAAGTTCTTAAGCTCACCTTTAGCGAATTTAGTTTGTCGGATTCTTCAGACTGGAAGAGCTATAAAGCTTGAAGTTGTGATTGTTTGTTGGTGTTTGGGACGAGCCAAAGCATCCTGAACATTAATACACAAGTCACATAAGGTTGATTATCTCATAGTTTAGGACGAGCCAAAGCATCCTATTTTATGTTGATAATCTTGGTGGTGACTTCATATGGTTTTATAAGTGTCTTGCATTGTGATTAATCATGGTATTGGTGGCCCGGCCCTAAAGAGAAGTCAACAGTTTCATGGTTCAATCAGAATAAAATGGTTTAGTTTGGTTTGAGTTTTATACCTTTTTCCTTTGCCCAAAGGTAAGGAGAGTTGCATACTTATTACTGGATTATCCTAGTCTTATTATAAGGTACATGGTAATTTTATACTTAATTCATCATACAGTTTCAGTCATAATTACCATGAATATATTAATGTTGGTTGATTAGATTATTTTTTTGCATAACAGTAAAGTTGTTTTCTTAGTTTTATGTAGCAATAGATTTTTCCCACTTCATTATTTAGCTTAGTTTATGTTCCAATATTTAAGGGTTGTTGTATTCTCACTATGACATGTGTACTTATATAAAGTATATATAGAACTTTAGTAAGCACTCTTGAGTAAGACTATTAATTATATTATATGATAGCACTAGATGTGCTTAATAGCATACTATAGAAATAAAGGACAAGATAGCTCAGTTGTTTGATTAAGTTTACTTGTGGGGAGTTTTATAGTCATGAAAATGTTATTATCACTCTTGATTATGTTTAAAGTTCTCACAAAAAACATGAGGAAATGTGGTAAGTTAAATTAACTAACCATATGTGTTTGAGGACGAAGAGAGATTACAAATTTATAAGAATGGCAATAGTCGTGCTAAAGTGAAAAGAACACAGTGTCATTAAATATGACAATGAAGTATGTGTCCCTTCTACCGTGCTATATTTAGATGACAATATAGATACTCCATTTTATTGTGTCACATTTGTTAAAGGTCCATTTGGTAATTTATGGATCGTTTTGAGTTTTTACCAATCTATTATGTCAATAAGATGCAAGTATTCTCGAAATATAGAAGTCAATATCAAGTGACCAATTTATCTCATTTTATTTGATAAGTTCGCTTGCATGACTATTTGTGTTTGAGAATTAAGTTATCCTTGCATATTGTTGTTCAAAGGTAATAAGGACATGTTGACACATATCTCCTACATTGTGACATGTGATATTGTAATAAACATATCATAAGGTATAATTAAGTTGTCAGTTAAATTTCAAATTACACTGACCCTTCGTATTTATTGGACTGCATAAGGAAAAGTAGACCAACGAATTCGATAGAGATGTCACATAGAGCTCAAGTAAATTATAAGTTCAAAGTAATTTTGTATCATTTCCACACCTTTGTTATGGTCATGAGATGTTCATCTCTTTCGATAGATCAATAACATTTCTAGCATATCTATTTTTGAGGTTTATCGTGATTTAAAACTTTAAACCTATAAAGTTAAAAAAAAATAGAATTTTATGGTGGAAGAGTTACAAGCCTTTGCAATATAATTTGACCACATCGGTCATTTTGAGTTATCATAAAGTTTGCGGAGTTAGTGTGAGAAACATCATGGTTATTGTTTATATGTGCACGTTTGTACTATTTTGAACAATAGACAAGTTTCATATTTAAGTTACTACTACATTTATATGTTGTCCTATTGAGGTGATATTTAACAATTTCACGTGAAGTAATTGGACATCAGAAGTAGTAATGTTTCTTCATCAGCATTCCACTTAATTCTGCAAGTACATGGCTTCCTGTAATTGTTATGAATATTCGTGAACTTCTTTGAGGCATTGAACCTAGTAGGAGTGTTTATTCTCATAAAGTACAATGGAGGAAACACTTGAACAGTTGAGCATATTAGACTTTCTTCCTGAAGTATAAATAAATGTTCATATTTATTTTATAGCTCTCAGATAAAGGTTCAAGTATATCCTACTCCTATCCATTATTTATAGGATAGTTAGGACTATAGTAGCCCTCAAGATAAATGAATTTGATTAACAATATTTAGTGCTTATTTTATGGTTCAAATTTCATTATGGATATCAAGAAAACTTTACAGTATATCACCCTTTTGTTTTGCACCATGAAATATATCCCTTAAGCTATTCATGGTCTAAGTGGTTCATTTAGTTTTGTAGTCACAAATATGAGTGATAATATAGTTTTTCTCGATTAAAGAAATTATAGAAGCGTGCTTAAGTGTTCTATTATTATAAAGTTTTGATCAGTAGAATATTAAATATTGTAGAGTATACATGTATAATTAATTTGGCTTCCTTTTGATGGTATGCTAAATTTTTGAAAGTCTTTATACATTCGGCTTTTGTTAAGGACTTCTAATTACTGTAGTATATCTTAAAGACAGTGGGAGAAAATTTTATCTTGTATATTATTCTAGTGACTTGAGTTTTTTTTTATTGATCTCGAACTCTCTCTCAATATGGATTATGGTGAAACCTCTTATGTTTATTCACATTTGAGTTTCACAGAGGCAACAAATGAATTTTCACTGCAGAATTGTCTCATAAGGCCACATTGAGAAGTTTATGATCTTTCGAGAAGGACTTAAGCCTTTGATAGCCTTCGATATTATTGTCACTACTTGGATTTTTCATATATCTTAATGATACTAAGATATATTGGAACACAGTAGGTGGAAGCTATATAACTACATATAACTTTTGCATTATAGAGTTTTATTGCATTTGTTATTAAGCTTTTGCTTGAACTTAACATATATGATAATCTGTTAGTGGGAATATAAGGTCGATATAATAAGAACTCTTGATTGAGTTATGTTGATGCTGCAATTTGTTATCACCTTAATAGTATTAGGGAACCAAGAACTATAGTTGACTTGTAAGGTAGAACTCACTTTAAGTGAGCTAGTCATATGGAAACTTCATTTGCCAATTGAGTAGACATGATATGTACTTTAGTTTCTAGTCTACCATTATGGGGTAAATGTTTGTTATGGATCAATTACACATACATTCAGTTTGGGGTTTTCCCTTAAGGGTCTCAAGTTTGTTCTTTCCTAAAGGAGAACACTAAAGAATTCTGCAAATACTGCTCTCAATTGTTTTCTCCAAGAACAATCATCCAGTAGTAGAATTGTGTATATCGACATAAGGAACCTCATAGCTAAGAAGAGCATTAAGGGATGGAGGTATCCATAAAGTGATATTTATTGTTACAACTCATGACTGTTTCTTACCGGTACTTCAGTTTTACAGTCATGAAATGTTTGTATACTTATCATTATTCGTATAAGTTGCTCTTTGTTCTATAGACATACAGTGAATAAAGTTCAAATTGAAGTTTAATTTTGGAGATACATTGCGCATACTAAAGTTTATCCGTTGGGATAATATAAAGTTGGACCCGAATGATTACGCAGTAATTCATTCATGCAGATAAGTTACTCATTTAGTGTTGTTTTAAAGAGGATTGTGCATGTGATACATGGAAGGGATGGCTCGTTATATTTGGACTTTACCGCCATGATTCATTAATGAGTATTCTTTAAAGCAGTGGGAGTGTATTTTGAATAACATAAGAAATAAATAATTTTGGCCATATTCAGCTTTATAGACATTGATAAGTGTTATGGGACCAAGTGGGAGAATGTTAGAATATTTCCTATATTTTGTGGTTCACATTAACACTTATTATTTAGTTTAAATGTCTAGTGATTTTATTTCTATTAGGATTCTCGTTAAGTTATTATTATCAACTAGGACTCAACTCTGATGGATGGAAGAGTCCTAGTCTAACTCGAATATGGGGTCCTTAACATAGCCTTATAAATAAAGCGTGTGTGTAGAACCATCAGTACATCTTAATACAGAAAGGCATATCATTAATAAAACCATATTTCACCACTATTCTTGTGGTTCTTATTTTCAGGTATCATGTATTCACTGTAGCAGCGGTACTGTAGCAACCTACTCACCGGATTAAGCATAACTTGGAACGTGTTTGAAGGTAGGTCCAATTTACGGTTTTCCCTTACAATTCATTCCACTTTCGATTCATATTTTCTAAAATGTTTTTCCCTAACTTCATACAAAATCTTATGCGAAACGAATATTCGAAACTTGTATTGTTTCGTTTGTTTGGATCGACAATATGTAAAATGGGCGATATTTCAGCGGAACAAAGGAATGCCCACACTCCGAGGTGATTTCGTGCCGACAAACTGCAATTCCGGTGGCAGTGTTGCTGGTGAGGGTGCGCGGCGGAAGCGGCCTAGGATTACAATTTGTGAATCTTTTCTCCTGTTCTCCACCTAACGTGTTCTGAACTTCTGATTCATTTGGCAAATTTCTTTATTACTACGCCTATATATAGGAGGAGGCTGGAAATCTTCATTCTGGTTTGTGTATATTCACAAAATCTTTTCCATATATAGGTATTGTGTAAAATAATTATGTACCGAATTTGGTGGCCTGTATTATGTTGGTGGAGATTTTCATGGGATTTTGTATTATCACTGGCATAAACAAAAACGCATTAAATGAGGTGAAAGAATAAACTTTCCTTCGTTATAATTGATTTGTTATTTTTTAACTCAAAAAATTAAAAGAAATTCTCACATTGTCATATAGAATTGAGAATAAAAACTGGTCTTTTAAATATATATAGATACTCCATCCGTCCCAGTTTCATTTATCCGTATTTCGTTTTGGTCCGTCCCAAATTCAATTACACATTCTTTTAATGGAAAATCTATCTTCAACTTAATTCACTATCAATTTATTCACTATTTTTCCTGCTTTATTCAATCTCTTTCCTACTTTATTACAATATCTCCTACTTTATTTAATTTTTTCTTAAAACTTGTGTAACCCCACGAGTAATTGCAACGGAAAGGAGGGAGTATATACATACAAAATGTTCAAACGTAAACATTTTATTGTTTAAAAACTTTCGAATTTTCATTTTTGTGTTCCGTTAAAATGAGCCTGGACACCCGGGCCAGTATGACCGGACAAGAACTATATGTGGGACTTCCCCCGGGCCTCTTTGGGCTTTTCATGTGTGTGTCGGGCAGGCCAGGCCATTTGTCCTAAAAATATATTATTTCTTAAAATTTATTTTTAATAAAAATGAAACTTATAAAATTGTTAAAAAAGAAAACAAGTTACAGGTTGCAGCAATAGAGATAAACACCATGTGGCGTGCACCGACACTAGGACAACACCACCTTGACTTGATGTTAGTTATGACAACACCACTTTAACTGACGTTAGAAAAGCGATGTTTTATACATATTTATTAAGTGGCTAGAAGTAAACATTATAAAAAATGATATGGAAAACTACATGGGAGAGGATTAAAATGTGAAAATTGTCATGAGACTATGAAGTACTTGTTTATATTTTAGAACAAAAAACTGATTTCTGTCCATACCCAACTATATATCAGAACATTATATAGTCTCAGGAAAATCCAACAACATTTGCATAACCAAATGAATTCCCAACACATGCATTCAGAACCTTACCCATGTGTGATACTACTGCAAGTATATCTCGTCCATTTGAAATCCACGCTATGTAAAAACAGCATCAACAAAATTTCATCAAGAAAATGACCAGCATGAGCATAAGAAATTCAAAAAATGCCTGGACTTTAGTTGGCTTAAATTATTAAACATCAGTCACACTTACAATCCAATTGGAACTCATAGTCGCTAACTTCCGATGGTGGTGCCGCTGCCGTTTCTGGCCACCAGAGTGAGGTTTAACACTTTCTGACACTAAGCTAAGACGTTGTCTCCATGTTCAGAAGCAACCACCCCAAGACCACCTCTACCCCTGATTGCATTTGTTGAAGCATTAAAGTTCACCTTCAAAGCTAGCACCAATTGCTCAAGTAAAGTTCAGTCTTAAATGTGTTTCGCGCCATATTCATTTGTTTCTCACTCTATGCTTGCTTGGATCCTGGCTGTTACTGACCCCACAGGCCATAAATATGAACGATCATACTAACATATATAGGTCCTAACTGATATGACCCAAATTACTAGGACACCACATTTTATCGATCCTCTGCAATCTCTCGTGGAGCCAAGAAAGGCTTTGGAGGCAGTTGTAGATCAGAATCGCTTTCAAGCATCTCGACTACTTTGTTCATTGATGGTCTGTCAGCAGGCTTCATCTGTATACACCATAAAGCTACAATAACTATCTTCTTTACCAACTTCTTTTCTTCCTCCGTAGCATCCTTTATCTCTATCTCGTTTCCAGCGATAAGTTGATCGTATACCCACCAAGGAAAGTAAATTTGGCTCACATCATCAGCAAAGGGGTTCATGTTTTTCCTTCTACCTGCCATTTCCATTAACAACATTCCAAAACTATATACGTCAGCCTTATATGAAACTCCTCCAATATTCTTGTAAAACATCTCTGGTGCCATGTACCCCATGGTTCCTCTTGCAGCTGTCAGATTCACTACGCTGCCATCAGTTGGGTACAGCTTCGCAAGCCCAAAATCAGAAATTTTCGGACTGAAATTCTCGTCTAGTAAAATATTGTGAGGCTTGATATCAAAGTGAAGAATTTGCATGTCGCAACCACGATGCAGATAGTCTATGCCACATGCCACTCCATGTGCAATTTCAAACATCTTTCCATACTTCAATGCTAGTCCACTTAACAATTGTTCACCAAAAATATATCTGTCAAGAGAACCGTTGGGCATAAATTCATATACCAAAGCACATTTGGACCCTTCCACACAGAATCCAATCAGTTGGACTACATTGACATGGTGAATTCGTCCAATTGTGCCAACTTCACTGATGAATTCTTGTTCACTAGCAATTGTTTGTCCCATCAGCTTTACTGCAATATAAGGGCCACTGCGGAGCTTTCCTTTATACACAGTTCCATATCCACCTTCGCCCAATCTTTGGTTGAAGTTGTTAGTCATTTTCTTGATCTCATTGTAAGTGTATTTTATTGGGGTAAGGTTATTTTGACCTTGTAAAAACTCTTCAATGCTTTCATCCATTGCGATATGTCTCTTTCTCCATTTGTGCACCACCAATCCAACTAACAATGGGAATCCAATTAAGAATCGCAGGCCCAATAGTCCAGCTGCAAAGTGCACAATCAACAAAAAAGTGAATTATCAGGCAAGTATCATCAACTAAACTTTTGTGTTGGATGGATTGATGGCAGAACAACATTTTGAGTGCAAAGGTAATGTCAGAAATCTGTATCTTACCAACTACAAGTGCTCCATATATCCCGATAATAACTGCACGTCAAAATAACCAAGAAGGAATTATTAGATTAAAAGCCTTAAATTATAAAAAATGTGATGTAAATACTCAACCCAATTCAGTACTCACATCCCCAGAACTCGAATTGACCTGCATTTACAAGTGAAAAAAAGCAGTGTTAGAAACCAAAGATAGGCCACACGCGGTGGGGGCGACCTAAGAGCTTAAAAGGCCTTATCATAACAAGAACTTATACTGCTCAAATTGAACTATTCCCTGCGGATCATTTCTGCACAAGGCTGAACCTTTAGCATATCAAGCTATTGCGTGTAAAACATAACCTGGAATAGCGACAAATCCCATATGATGTACTTCATCCATCCCTTAATATATGATGTGTTAGCAAATGTGTGGGTTTTAAAAATATAAGATGTTTTAGCTACTTTTACATTACCCCTAAGTTGTCTCCTTTAAGGTTTAAGGTTGACATATTCTTTTAGTTCTTAACTAACTTACTTTTAAGTAATAGGGGTATCCATGGAAAAATGATTCACCTAAATATATGTGAGGACATCCAAAATATCTTGTTAAAAGAAATGAAGGTAGTACTAATCAAGAAATTAAAAGCACATCATCAGGTCTAAAGTTTGAGCATCTCTTAAAATTTAATGGTGAATTGCACACAATAGTGCAAAGAAGGCCTAAAGCTATAGTGCACGGAAAACCCCCTGGTATATGAGGTTAAACAACAAGTAGACATGAAGTAATACCTCAATCAATAGACTTAGCTACTTGAACAATTGAACTCCATAAGAAAACACAATACAGAAACATACTTGAAGACACTGGACAAAGAAGCCTGATGTTTCAACTTAATGGCTATTTTTCAGCTCGTTTCTCAAGTATAGGCACATTTAACCCCAAAAAAATCCAACTTTATTTCTGTTTTGTGGATAAAATCAGTCAAAGGCAATACCTTCAGCGTATCTAGATATTTTGCATCTATCACTATGTTTATCACTTGCCCCTTTTAAAGTTTTGATAACTATGCTTCAAACTCGTTTGATATATTTATAGATAAAAACTACCCTGGATGGATAACAAAAAGTACACCTGATGCATAAATCTTACTCTAGTAACAATTCCCTAGCAAAGAAGACACCTGATATATAATAATCTTTCTCTGTCATAGTAAGTATTTACTAGCAAAAACTCTTTCTCCATAACACAAATGAATTAAATATAATCATAGCAATAACTTACATCTGAAACCAAGCTCTGAAATGGGAACACTCTCACTGCAATAATGTCTGCAAGTAATCCTATTCCCCTCTAGGCTGCAAAACCCATGAGTCCTCTCACACTCTCCACAAAGAACACGAAACCACGAAAGCTCAAACCCATACCCCAAAGCATCATAAATACTCGCCAAAGAAGTATTATCCGCCAAAGGCCTCCGGTTCGAGACCTGACCAACTCTATCAACTGTGCAGTAATTCTCCAAATCCGATATCAAAATGGACCCTACTGAAACGTAACTATAAAACTCCGAAGAATTTGAAAAAACGTTGCTGCTATTTCCACAAAAAGACGCATTCACATATCTTGGAGATGTTACAGACACCAGACAGTGAATGAACGCTACTGGAACATTCCAGTCGAAGAAGTTGTCGAAAATGGTGCTAGGCCAGTCATCGTAAGTGTTGGTGTAAACAGGACAGGAGGAAAGATTGTCACTATTTATGTTGGGATCAACCAGCCTGATTGAGAAGTCATTGTAATTTATTTCTTGGACGATATAGTTTCTTGATCTTACGGTCAGTATGGTCTGATTGTTGTGGCAATTTAGGCGGAATGACGGATTGTTGAAACCACAGGAGATTGGGTCCCCTGTTAGCCGGAAAGGGTAGCTTATGGTTCTGATATTTCCACATGATGAAGATGGACATGATGATGAATTGGGGTTACTGATTTGAGCTGTGGAAGTTAGTGTACAGAAAAGCAGGAAAATCAAGATTGTTGAAAATAGTGACATGGTTTAGATTCTGGTGAAGGTGAAAGCAGATTGTCAAGTGAAGGATTACTAGAGCACTATTTTGGTGAAAAGAAGAAGAATAAGAATAAGATCATGGCTGGGACCAGTGACTAATTGCATCATTCATGGCTGTTTTTCTCAAATGATGATAAATGCAATATGGAGAAGAAAAGTCAAGTCCACTCCTTGTTATCCCTATCCTTTGTGGGTAAGCTAATTGCTAAATCACATCAAAACACACAACCCTTTAAACTTCTTGCAAATTGACCCCTCATTTTTATGAACGCATACATTAGCCCAACTACCTGATTTTGTTCATAAATAATACATTACAAAAAAATTTCTAACTAGCACTCAGTTAACACGTTTCAAGTTCATAACACTGCTACTTTTTAGTTGACTCTAAATCTAAATTAACTCGGTACCTCACACATATGGATCACTAAACTTGAAAATGTTACATCTAGAGCTGTTGTTGAACTGAAACACGCCTGTCGTTTGAAACTAGTAGCTACCATTCCAAAAAGTGAAAAAGGTGCCGTTTGCATAACAATTTGAGTTTTCAAGAATCACTGGCTGCATATGTTGCAAGTTGAAGGAACAATTGCATAAAAAGTAAACTTGAAGAACATGATCCAATCAAATTGGCTTAAGTTGAGCTGTCCAAATCAAAGTTCAACTCATGTATGAAAATGTAAAATATTCCCAAAAAATTGACCAGACAACTAGGATTAGGACACCATTATTGGACCTTGAAAGTTGAAATTCCACACCACTTACCCCTTGACCATTATCATCTTGCCAAGAATTGAATATACAGACACCACTCTAATTCTCTAAACAATCCAGGACCTTTCCATCAAATAATCAGAGCAAAGAGCTGAAAAAGAAGGAAAAAAAGAAGCTTTTATAGTTTACTTACAGGCTTCCAGCAAGCAAGATGACAATCATATTTCTGCTCCTGTTCATCTTGTCGAACCCGAACCTGGCATCAGCCCAAGAAGAGTGCCAACCAAGAAGCTGCACCCCAACTGGTCCAACAGTCCGGTTCCCTTTCCGTCTAATCAACCAGCACCCAACCCACTGCGGCTACCCGGGCTTCGACCTCTCCTGCTCCTCAACCAACACCACACTTTTCCACTTCCAGTTCCCCATTCGGGCCTCGGCCCGAAACACAATCCTCCTCCTCCCAATCTCCTCCACAGCCATAGTAACACAAATCGACTACTCAAACCAAGTAATCCACCTCAACATCCTAAACGGATCATGCCTCCCTACCCAAATCGAAACCCCAAATGCAAATGTTAATGTGAATGCAACTCCTCCCAATTTGGAAATGTACGAGAATAACATAGATGGACAGACGCTGTTCAATTGCTCAGGAAGGCCCGACATGGTGCGGAGTTCGGGTCGGGTCGGGTGCTTGGGTCACGGGAGGTATCAAGTGTACGCGTTCAGGTCGTATTATACGGTGACGGATGTGATGGTGGGTAGTTGTGTGAAGATGTACAATGTTTCTGATCTACCTGATGAGGTTTTTAATGGGCCCACATTGTATGGTGGTGGTGGTGTTCGGTTCAGGTGGAGGGAGCCGAGGTGTGGGGATTGTGAAGCTAGAGGGATGTACTGTAGGTTGAGGAGGAGGAGTAATGGTAGTGGTAGTGGTGGTGGTGGTGGTGAAACAGAGTGTTTTCAAAGGCCAACACAACCACAACTCGATCGGAATAATCATCACACAGGTAACCTCACCTCCTATTCAATTGCTTCATATTTTTCCGATTCTACGGTCGGTCGTAAATAATTTATCTAGAGACATGCTATATTGTCAATAAAATCATCGATTATGTTTTCAACATTAGTGTTAATATATACATTTTACTTAATAACATCGATGGTTTTATTGATAACATATCTCTAGATCTAAATAAGTTATCTACATACCGTCTCTCATGAGACTTTGTGGACAAAGTATATATCACTAGTTTTTCCATAATATGGAAGTAAGTATATTGAGAAATGGTTACCAGAACAAAGTTAAACGTACATGTTCTTAACATTCATTTTTTTCATATTAAGAAAAAATAATTTTCGTTAATAAGATATGCATTTTTATTAATAATGACATAAGTTCGTCTGTAAATAATTTATTAATTTGGTGACCGTATCGTTATATACTTTGTCATAATTGTTATAGTTAAATCTAATACTCTTACGAGGACTCAGCAATAAAGGAGCAGTGATTTATCTTGGTCTTTGCAGTGACAATTTTATCGAATTTTTTTGCCTTTTCCTTTACTTTTCTTGTTTGTTTTTGTATAGGGATTTCAAGAAATGTGGTCATTGCAATTTCAGTAGCTGGTACGTTCCTGGTAATCCTACTTCTAGCTGCATCATATCACCTCTACACCGTTAAGAAGAGAAAGCGAGACAATGAAAAAAGGATTCACCAATTTTTGGAGGATTATAAAGCACTTAGACCGACAAGGTACACTTACGCAGAAGTTAAGAAAATGACTGATGGTTTTAACCAACAATTAGGCCGAGGAGGGTATGGGACTGTATATAAAGGAAAGCTTTCAAGGGACATTCTTGTGGCGGTTAAGGTACTAAACACCATCAAGGGAAATGGTGATGACTTCATCAACGAAGTTGGAACAATTGGCAAAATACACCATGTGAATGTGGTTCGTTTAGTTGGATATTGTGCAGATGGTTACAGGCGTGCTTTAGTTTATGAGTACATGGAAAATGATTCGCTCGAAAAGTATATTTCATCAGGTAAGCAAGGTAAAACGCTGGGATGGGAGAAACTTAAAAATATTGCACTAGGTGTAGCAAAGGGGCTTGACTATCTACATCAAGGATGTAACCAAAGGATTCTTCATTTCGATATCAAACCTCATAACATTTTACTAGACCATAATCTCAACCCGAAGGTTGCTGATTTTGGTTTAGCAAAATTATGCTCAAAGGAACAAAGTGTTGTTACAATGACTGCCGCTAGAGGGACTGTAGGATATATTGCACCAGAGGTTTTCTCTAGAAACTTTGGAAAAGTTTCTTATAAATCTGATATTTATAGCTTCGGTATGTTGTTGCTTGATATGGTTGGCGGAAGAAAGAATTTCCACGCCAGAGGAGATGATAGTAGCAGTCAAATTTACTTTCCTGAATGGATGTACAATCAACTGGAGAAGGGGGAGGATATAGCGATCGGAATCGACAAGGAGGATGACAATGATATTGTCAAGAGGCTAATAATAATTGGACTTTGGTGCATCCAATGGTACCCAGTTGATCGCCCTTCTACAAAAGTTGTTATTCAGATGTTAGACAATCAAAACATGCCTATGATGCCTCCAAATCCTTTTGCTGCATCCACACCTGTAGACCAAACCACTGCTTCCACCGGAAGCATATTCACTAGTTGAACGGATAGTACTACTCAAGCAACTATGAAAAGTAAATTGAGTTAATATCATTTCATGTTGGATCAAGTTGTATACGTATTTGAATTGTAAAGTATATGCCATATACTTGTGCATTTTTTATTACACTCGCCATTGAGAGGTCAAGTTGATGGGTGCTTGAGAAACCAAATATCGTTGTACTTGGCTGTTCCAAATAAACACAGAGATTTAAATTTATATTAAGCTGCAAGTCTACTATTCTTCATAAATATGATTAATATAGTGGATAGTGCACTCGGGATGTCGTTCTCCACGGACACTTAGCACATGAACTAACAAATAAAGACACAGATTATTCTAAAGTGCGCAAAAGTAAACAGGTTTATCAATCGTTGTTTTGAAATCAATTTTTATATCTATAATGCAAAGGTAAACAGGTTTATCTTGACGACTAGAGTTTCTTCTTCTTGATTGCTGACGGCCAGAGTTTTGATCTTTTAGGGTTTCTCTTCCACAAGGACTGTTTCTCTCTCGAGGGAGAGTTGCGGTGTGTGAATTATGAGACCCCAAGGTGTCGTTATATAGTGTTAGGAGCAAGCAAAAACCGCCACTTATCATTATGGAAGGTTTAGAATGACGGGCCTTGAGTTAACGGACTTGGACCGGGCAATTTTGGTCACCAGCAAGTCCATTGCGGTCCCTAGGGGGCCGCCATTGACTGACTGCGGCCCCAAGAGGGCCGTCATCTTCGACCTTCTGCCAGATGTTCGTTGATTCGTCTTCCGAGCTATTTTTGGACTTTGTAACCTCGTTATCTCGAAAAATGGTCTTTTACAAAGTTTTAGCATTTTAATAATCTTCGCAGTGGTAGGTCATGTGCCTCGATTAGACTCCTCTAACTCCTTGTATGGTTGAATCATCGTATATCCTTATTTCTTCGAATTCAGCATAAATATCTCGTTTTTGCACCGTAAATTGTGCAATTCATCGAAAACACGATCATCACCTACAAAATATACAAGGAAGTGGTAATTGGCCATAATATGATATAAATATTGAATCTTGGGTAAAAAAACTTTAGTCTAAAAGTGTGTTAAATCGCACATTTCATGGTCACATCACAAGTATATATATAGATTGTTTTTATTATCATCTTACATTGTAAATATCATGTTAACACACTGACTTTGACAATCTGATTTCTACCACAATATATATGCACATTGGCCTAGAAACAACCACGGGATCTCATGCCGGTGAGGACATTGAGGGATCAACCCATCGAACTTGTGCATGTGTACTTTTAAAAAATTTGCACATACTTCTGATGAGCAAATGAAATGTTCAATTTAAGCCTAATTTTACCCGTCGTTGTAAATATATATAATATATTGTATTATTATCATTTCATACCCAATTACATGTTTTGATGATTCACGAGGTACAAATATGCAAAGTGAAGAGATTATGGCGATTCTGGAGCAAATACGAAGAAATACACTTAACCCGAGAAAATACCGATAGATGATCATCAATTAATACAAGGAGCTAGAAGAATCCAATGAAGACATGTGTCCCACCGTTGCGAAGCTTATTTGATGTACTAAAATATTGTAGAAGACCATTTTTTAAAATAACACAGTTTAGACGTCTGAAAGAGCCCCGAAGTGAAATGCCCCAAGAAGGGGCAAGATATCGAGCATTGCGGCCGCACAAGTTGTCTGCGGCCGCCTAAAGGTCACTGGTCTAGTTTTGAGCCCGAAGTTTTGCACGCATTTTGGCTCGCGATCCACCACCTCTTATGGAATGTTATGGACAAAATTATCAGCCATAAACCACTATATAACACATAACACATGCTTATGCCTCTCAAAATCATAACCCTACTCCCCTTGAAGTGCAACAAGATACAAGGGAAGAAACCATCTCCAAAATCATAATTCAAGAACCCTAGTTGTCACAACCATTGAAGAACGAAGAACACTTCAGTCATCAACAATCGTTTCTCATATATTTCTTTGTGTTCTTTATATTGATACTATGTTTACAACTCTTGTTATGAGTAGCTAAACCTTTTCGTAGAGGCGAACCGCCAAACTCTATTGTATGCTCATTATATTTGATATATTTGATGAATTGGTTTTAGACGTAACATCGTGCATGTTATTGATGTCATCTTCTAAGCTCATGTGAGTATTGAAGGTTGATGAGCTAGCCATGACGTTGACACTTGAGTTAAACATTGGTCCACGTGGGGTGATTTTATCAACTACGTCTTGTATCATGTAACCTGCGTACCTTTCGACGACACGCACATGGTTTAAAACTAAGTAATCGTGAGCATTACAATAGAGAGAGGTTGGAGATCCTTTACACTTCCGCACCTTTGTCAAAATCTTTTAATCCTTCACGCTTCATTATTGCTTCAATCTTATTTACAAAAATTGCATGTTTCAAAGCTTTCAAACGATTTGTCTCAAAACAGCCCCAAAAGAATCTTGTTTACGTTTACGTCATCTGCAATTTGATTTCCCAATTCCGTGACGTGATTTGTTAGTTCCTATGCTAGGTATCTCGAGAGAATGACACTCCGGGTCAACTTTCTACTATACTAACTCTTTGTTTGTGGAATTGTAGGCTTCCTACTTTATAAATAAAGAAACTTTGCGAGTGTTTTGATTAACACCTCACGCCGTCGATATTTGCTTCATCAAGCACCTGTCAACTTCCTACGTGAAGTGGATACATTCATCAGTCTAACATAATGGACAATTCACTACTATCATGGTTGAATATAAGTACAATATGATGATGAATTGATTATGTTAGATCTGTGTTAGGGCTTAAAATTAAAATAAATAAGACATATTGATTTTTGTAATTAAAGTCTAATTTACATATATATTACAAATCGGTCAAATTTAAGTTAAATTAAGTAATACTCAATTACACAACTCCAATAGTTGTCCACTTATATATATACTATAATATATGGACATATACATATAGTGGCACTACAGAGTTTAAATGTTTATTGTTTGTTTGTCTACATTCATTTATACACGTGTTCCCATGAGTTTAATGTTGTCATTAAGAATGTGAGATCTTGAGTGATATAGCATAAGCTCTTAAATCGCCCAATCAATGATCATCGAGAATGGAATATCGATGATGCATAATATCCTTAGGATATTGAAGATTGACATGTGGTCTGCATCATATCCTTAGGTGGATTTAGTAGTTCTCACAACTACGAATAGCTTTGTTATTCATGATGGACACATGGACACTTTAGAGAGTGTTGGTATACCCTACCGAGAAACCATTTGATGTATTCTATTTATGTGTCTATGGAAGTATCGGCATGTAGGGTGATGTAATAATCCTTCGACTTGAAGTCAATACGACTTCATGTGTGAAGTGATGTACTTTGGTCATAACCAAAGCTTGCACTTCTGAGGGGTATATATGATGTGTGTTGGGTATATCATGAAGCATATGGGAGTCGTAGTTGAGCCAAGATAGAATTCATTCCTTGTAATTGAATTTGAGAGAATACTCTACTTCTCATATTTAGTTGATCGTTAGTCACTGGCCAGTGCATTGGACATGTATTCGAAATAGTGTTCAAATATATCAATCGTATGTTGGAATTAATTAAATGTTAATTGATTGAACATTTAATTTAATTAAATATCTAATTGGATTATGGATATTTAAATTATATTATGAAGGATTTTCTATTTGATAAAAAATAATTAAATGTTAAATGAATTAAATATTTAATTAAATTGAAAATAATTTAATTTAATTGGATTAAATATATTTAATGGAGAATTTCTATTTGATAGAAAATATTTAATTGAGTTAAATTGGATTTATTTGGACTCAATTAGATATTTATAAGGTGGTGCACTTTGACGAAATTTGATTCAGAGGCCAAAATAAAAAAGGGACCAAATAAAAGAAGAATGATTGGTTTGGGCCACATGGCCCAGCAAAGGAATATGGCGCGTGATGTGACGGAAATTAAGGTGAAGGGGCACATGTTAGATACGCGCCTCAGAGCTTCTAGAAGAAGGGAGCATATTCTTGGAATATGCTTTTGTTTCTCCCACTCCTTTCTTTTTCTTGGTTATTCTTTGATGGTATTTTTCCTTTTGAAGGTCCATTGACATCTTATAAATATACCTACCCCCTTCATAATTACACACAAGAATTCATTAGATGAATTCACAGTAGAGAATTCACAAGAGAATTCATTAAATGAGTTTTCACAAGAACTCCAATAATTCTTAAAAATTGTTTATGTAGAATTTTTCTCTAAGAAGAATATACTAACAATTCTTGAAGGAGAATCCAACATTACGCGAGATTGTGCTCAAGTGCTTTTGGTGCTCAATTGTCGTGGATCAATTAAGGTCGACCACTTATACAAACAACCGGATGTAGGGTTTCGTTGTTCCATGCATCAGGATCCAGGAATCTTAATCTGCCACCATGGCAAGTAAGCTTTTTGATTTATATGTTATCGCAATTATAAGTATCTGTATAACTTATTAGTTATTCATTGTTGGACTTTCTGCTGCGTAACCTTGGAGGTGATTTTCCCGAAATACACAACATTTAAATCCATTGAGTAAGTACGATTGGACAAGCTTAGTGTTAAATACACTTGTTGCATAGCTTTGTGGTTAGAAGCAGGGGAAGTATAAAACTGTAGCTGGATGTGTCACGTTGCTTGAGGTAACAATGATATTGTTGTTTCTATATTTTTCTCATATGCGTATTTCATACTCACTAATATTAAACTCTCCATAATAATTATAGTTGATATATGTTGCACTCTTTGTTGAGGCATACCCGGAAGTTGGCAAGATCATAATGTGGCATGTACCCATCCACTACAAAAAATCTGGGCTGTAGCGACGGATAGATCCGTGATGCTGACAGCTATCCGTCGCCCGACTCTGGGCGGACGGGCGACGGATAGAAAATCCGCCCCCTAATAATGGCGACGGATAAAAATCCGTCGTCCAATTCGCGACGGATTGACCTTTTTTTTTAAAAAAAAAAAAATGATTATGGGGCGACGGATAGATCTATCCGTCGCCCCAATTTTTTAAAATAAAATCAGATAATTTTTATATTCGTATACGGATTAATTCCGGCAGTGGTGGTGCGGTGGTGGCAGTGGTGGTGCGGTGAGTGTGGTGCAGGTGGTGGTGGGAGGTGGTGGTGGTGGAAGGGTGGTGGTGGTGGTGGAGGAGATGGTGGTGGTGGCAGGGTGGTGGTGCGGTGGTGGTGGGAGTAGAGAGGTGGTGGTGGTGGAGATGGTGGTGGAGGAGGATGGTGGAGGAAAGGAGGTGGTGGCAGTGGTGGTGGTGGAGGATGGTGGTGGTGGCAGGGTGGTGGTGGTGGGAGGAGAGAGGTGGTGGTGGTGGTGAGATGGTGGTGGAGGAAAGGAGGTGGTGGAGGAGATGGTGGTGGTGGTGGTGGGAGGAGAAAGGTGGTGGTGGAGGATGGTGGTGGTGGGAGGAGAAAGGTGGTGGAGGAGATGGTGGTGGTGGGAGGAGATGGTGGTGGTGGAGGATGGTGGTGGTGGGAGGAGGAGGAGAGGAGAAGTAGTGGAGAAAAGGAGGTGGTGGAGGAGATATATTATATTTTTTTTAGGTTTTTAGCGACGGATAGATCTAGATCTATCCGTCGCTAATTTTTTTTTTTTTTTAATTTTCCGGCCTTGTAGCGACGGATAAATCTATCCGTCGCTAATTTTTTTTTTTTTTTTTTAATTTTGGTCAACGCTCTGTAGCGACGGATAAAGGTTATCCGTCGCTCTGTAGCGACGGATAAAATTATCCGTCGCCAAACGGGGCGACGGATAGAATCCGTCGCCCCAAGTAGCGATCCGTCGCTACAGGGGCGATGGATAAAGGTTATCCGTCGCCCCTTTCCGTCCCGTTACGGATGGATTCTTGTAGTGATCATAACACAACTGAACCCAAACGATCTCACTCGGATAATCTCAAATATGACAAAGCATGTGTTGCTAGCAAGGTAGGTACCTCTCTATATTTAACACTTCATTTGTATTCCAACTTTATCACTTGCACAAAGACCCATATATCAATAGTTTTTCTTATAAAATCGTGTGTTACACAGACTCCAAGAACTCTTCGTTGTTCAAGAATTAACAAAGGGCTACAAGAAGAAAATCTTGAAGGGACACCTTACAATTATACGAAGAACTCGCTAAAATTGTGAAGTTACTGGTAGATCAAGTAGGCCAAATAGGAGGTTCAATCAACACATTTGATATACTATTCCAACAACTTTTCAATAAAATGAATCCTACAAGTGGTCTTGAGAAGGCATCAAACCATGTGGTGCATTTGTACGACAAAATCAAGCCGGTGCAAACTCGATTTTGATGATTGTTAGCCAATGGATATAGTTCACCCCAACAAATGACATTTGGCAGAATTAGATCACTCTGTTGACATCATAAGCAAAGATATGCCCGATGAAGAATTGGTTAGTTCATATATTTTTAACGAATCCTTAACTAAAACGTATGTAACTTTTCAATTATTTTATGTTATTTATGCTCATTTATTTTTCATGTCATGCCAAATTTTATAATTATTGACTCATGTAACAAAAAATTGTTGGTATTGTTTGACCATCTTTATATGATGGCTCGATCCAGTATATGCACCATGAAGCCTTCGAATTGGTTTGTCGGGGATGCAAACACTTTGATCTTTCACTAGTTGCATACCTATAATTGATGTCAATGTTCCAATTTTTCTAATAGTTATACATCAACATGTTTTTCATTTCAGGTAATCGACAACATAGCCTACATGATTTGGGCAGAAGAAAAATGGAATGAAAAATAAATTTATCCATTGGACATTTCCACAATTGGTTAGTGTAAGGATGTTTTTTTTATATATAATTACAACCAATTTCATTTTTCAATCTATTTATATTATTAATCTATAACTTATACAAATGGTGACTTTATTTGCTTATGTTTGAAATAACAATTAGCTTTCGGGGAGCGTGATGACAGATTTATAATTAAGACAATTTTTGGAGGTACCAAAACTCACAAGTTTCGTGGACCTACAATTTTTTGCGAATTGATAAGCATTCCTATATGTGATAGCAGCCATTGGTTCCTGGTAATAGTCGACTTGCAGAAGAAGCAACTTATAATTGCAAACACCATGCAAAATAAGTCTGTCAATCCTCGTAGACAACAACTAGTGTTGCAAACGTTCAGTTGGTTTTCTATTATAATATAGCCAAAAAATCAAAGCAGCATATTCTTATATGATGAATATTCTTTAAAGGTTCGACGTTGCGAGGCCGTTTCTAAACTCTGGCACGAGCAACCATTCAAGAGTATTAATTTGGACACGTTTTAGTATGTGTTTGATGAAACTGTTGTTCTACAAAATTATGGTTATGTTTCGTCTTGGGCTTAACTTTCGTTACGCATATAATGTTTAAATGTCTACATGTAGTGAAATAATGATCTCTATCTCTTATAAGGATAGTTGTGGTTTATACGTGAGTCTTATGATGTTGTATCCAGGAGCTGTCACAAAAAAATTAAGTGAGGTAATCCAGATTGTGTTTGTGTTATTTATGCTCATTTAAGTGAGGGTAGAAAGTATGACTTTTCCCAATTGCGATCATTTCTGGGAAGATCGGTAATTAACAGCTCTTTATTATCTCTTGCTAGAAAATACACTCGGCCTTCTCAACTATCTTATAAACTTGAGCAAGGTCTTCCATCATCAAAAACCCATTCGAAGAGTGATTAAGAGCGATCACGCCAAGTAGAATCCGCCAAGCATTTGCCATTAACTGGCTAGGAGCTACGTTCCAAAATTCAAGTGCACTTTTCACAAATTCAGGTATTGGCAACCTTAAACCAAGCTTAAATGGTATCTCATACATAAAGGTCATCCCCAATACATCCCAATCAATCCTCTCGCTAGGCTCGGGGATCATAACTTAGGTTTCGCAACGTATTTTATACTAATTCCTAATCCTATTTGCACCTTCCAAATCTATCGATGATTGAGGATTATCATGAAGGATGTTATAAGGGATGCTCCTAACAGTAACTCTACGGTCTACCTCTACGGCATATGCTATCCTCTTGGAATTACTAGTGGCTAAGGAGTCATCTACATCACTATCAACATCTATGCTACTAACTAAAACATCTCCGAAGCCATTATCATACTCTTTCATCTCAATGTCTTCTAAATAACATACACTATCTTTATTTTTCAACAAACTTTTCATTTTATTATTTTCTAGTCAACAATAATCAATTTAGACCATAAATTACTTTCAAAATAAAATTATTTAATACTTAATAACTAATAAGGGTGTATTAAAGAAAAATAAAAACAACAAAAAGAGTGTATTACAAATTGGTCGAAATCTTGAGATTTTGGTCCATTGAATGGAGGCAAGCTAGTTATTTAGAGTTGATAATTGGAACTAGGTAGGTATAATTAAGTAAGCTATTTGCAGCAACAAAGTATTTCACCGGTGGGAGGTTGTGGAACCGAGCAGAAAGCAGTACTATATCCTCTCCTTATGCATATTGGAAAACAATCTTGATCCTGACCCGGTCCAGGACATAGTGCATAGCAAAATGGATCTACGGCATCTTTCATACCTGCTGCAATTTATGTATGCGTATGCGTAAATCATCAAAATTATGCGATTTAAAAAAAAAAAAACAGAGTAGTACGAACTGAATTTGTGAGTTTGAGATCCAATGCGCGCCGCATCAAGAAACTAGATTACCTGTTAGACGTCCGGTGATGGTGGTAGCGAACAACCCTATGAGAATAAGAATCATGATAATACTTGGTGTAACAAAAGAGTTCTTCAACAAGCCCATTTTTATCTAACGTTGCAAGCTAAGTGTATTGATAAACAGATGGAGAGATATGTTACAACATTTTTTCATATATATACTAGAAACAAAATATCAAAATCAAAACTTTAGGAAATAAAATTATTACGGCCTTCTGGATTGTTTATAAAGGTTTTTATGGAGGAACATTGATGTCTGAATTAAAGTTCAATCTATAATTGACTGAAAATCATTGATTTTGTTATAAATTAAAAGTGGATTATGTATGGATAAATATTACTTGTTGTGTCCTTGAGCAATCGAAGTCGATTTGCTTTATAAAAAGAAGATATCAATGAACTTCGATGAAATGTTAACACGTGGAAAGGTTGATATTCCTTTTATTATCACTCGCATTTTCCATTTTAGACGGATAATATTTAGTATTATAACCGTAACAAGGTTCCTTTTATGTTGTTATTTGCCTCTATAGGTGAAATGACAATTGTTAATAATAACACTTTTCATTGTTATTATTATTTTATTATTTTAGAATTTCATTATTTTTCATCACTTATTAATAAAATTTTATAGTTTTTTATACATTTTTATATTTTATAATATTTTAGATATTTTATAATTACATTTTTTTATTATATTTGATAATTCTTTATGTTTTTTCAAATAATTTATATTTCCTTATGTGTTTTACATGCTTTTTTTTACTATTTTAATTCATTTATTTGAATTTTTAATACGAAGTAATATTTTATATATTTTCGAAAATGAAAAACAGAAGGTAAAAAAATCATAATAGTAATTGCCAACTCAACATTGCTATGCCTTGGTGTCGGTCAATAATAAAAAAGGTTGGTTGACTTTTGTCACATAATTCGGATTTTGTGTATGGAGACAAAAAAGAAAAATAAAAAATTGATAGACTAAAACTGTCAGCCTAGGAATACTTAATGGACCGATCCGCACACACTAGTAGAATTATAAATTTTCAGCCAACCTGACATACATAATGATTCAAAATTCCAAATCTCCAAATCAAATTGATTTGATGCAACAGCTGGTCCGCAAAGTTTCCTTCGCTTTGAGGTAGTAAACTTTTTTTTTTTTTTTTTTTTTTTTTGAGATAATATATCGATAAATCCTTTTAAATAGATAGTAAAAGATGTTCAACTCAATTAGTCCAAATTACATAATTGGTATAAGATTTTACATGTACTTGACCCAAGAACATTAACAGTTTAGTTCAAAGTGGAGTATTTGAAGTTTGCTACATTTGCAGTAGCGGAAATTTGCATTTATTGGATTTTCTGTATTCATGGTCTATAAAGTAAAAACTACGTACACTTGTAAACATCATCAGTGAAAAATTAATCCAGATGGCGCAATTCAACATTTTGGCGGTCTTGACGATCCTTATGAGCCTCAATTTGTCTGCATATATATCAACGAAAGAGCCTTCCAAGATTTCAAACATCAGTGCAAACATCTGGCTGTACGATCCAAGTCGGGACAATGGCCACTGGCCAGAGTGTCTACTGGAAGCCTGACGTGAAGGGGTGGTCGATTAGTTATTATAATCAGAGTTTTACTTTTGTCTAACCATGGCAAGTACGTATAATGGTTCGAACCTGAGTTGAGAATTATATAACTCAACTCGAGCTCGAGCATATTAAATAAACGAGCCTAAAACTGCTGCATTCTACTTGTAATGAGCTCAACAAAAATACAATTATATTAAAAGTAATTATATTTTTAATGAGTTTTATCAACTCAAGCCACCGAGCTTATATAAGCGAATATAAAAATGGAACTTGAACTCGATAAGCACGATTACCTTATCGAATTGAATAAGGCTCTCGATAGTGCAGCAATCCCTAAGGAAGCTTCTCGCTTCTACTTCCAATAGGGTAAGGCTCGACAAAGTTCTGCAAGAACAAAACCTTCAATTCCAACGTTTTCTAAGAATTCGTTCGGTTCATATCAATTTTACTGAAACCTAAGTCCATCTCCTCATTGTTTTCACTTCTCCATTCCTATTCCCATTCCAATTTTCCCAGATGTAATAGTGATGGGAAAAACAAGATTATGAAAACAGTTGAGTACTAAACTGAAATTTTATTCCAGACCATGCTAACCTTTTATACAACGCATGCTTACCACAAACCTATTACAGAACATCCACAAAACTAATCCAAATACAACCAGACAAAAAAAAACGCAACTTCCACTACACTTGACAATAAAGACAGCTACTAGCTAAACCTTACTAGTTAATTAACCTCATCACACATTCACACCTCATTTCACATCTAATCAACCTCTTCAATCTTCGGCCCACTGCCAGTGCCACTGGAACCACCTGCCGCACCGCCAGCCATGTCATCATCCATGGGCACACCACCACCTCCAGCTCCCTGATACATCCTCGAAATGATCGGATTGCAGATTCCTTCCAGCTCCTTCAACTTGTCCTCAAGCTCATCAACCTCAGCCAACTGATTCTTATCCAGCCACTCAATCGCATCCTCCACCGCCTTCTCGATTGTCTGCTTATCTCCAGCGTCTAGCTTGTTTGCAAATTTCTCATCCTTTACCGTGTTCCTCATGTTATACGCGTAGTTCTCCAATGCATTCTTCACCTCGACTTTCTTCTTCACTTTCTCATCCTCAGCCTTGTACTTCTCAGCATCCTTAACCATCTTCTCGATCTCCTTACTCAACCTCCCCTTGTCGTTCGTAATAGTAATCTTGTTCTTCACTCCCGCAGTCTTATCCTCGGCCATAACATTCAAGATACCATTCGCGTCTATATCGAACGTCACATTGACCTGCGGAACGCCCCTCGGAGCAGGGGGAATACCCGTAAGCTCGAATTTCCCAAGCAAGCTATTATCCCTAGTCCTCGCCCTCTCCCCTTCATACACTTGAATCAACACACCAGGCTGGTTATCAGAATAAGTCGAGAAAATCTGCTCTTTCTTAGTCGGAATCGTCGTGTTCCTCGGTATCAAAACCGTCATCACACCACCATCCGTCTCAAGCCCCAAACTCAATGGTGTAACGTCGAGCAGCAAAAGCTCCTGGACCTTCTCATCCCCTTCTCCCATCAAAATCGCAGCCTGAACAGCCGCTCCATATGCCACCGCCTCATCAGGATTAATACTCTTGCACAGCTCCTTCCCATTGAAAAAATCCTGCAAAAGCGACTGAACTTTCGGAATCCTAGTCGAACCAACCAACAAGCACAACCTCATGAACCAACGCCTTATCAATTTTGGCATCCCTCAAACACTTCTCCACAGGATCCATACACTACGCAACTCCTCAAACCTCGCCCTCGTAATTGTGGCATAGAAATCAATCCCTTCAAACAACGAATCCACCTCAATCGTGGTCTGAGTAGTACTGTTCAACGTCCTCTTCGCCCTCTCACACGCCGTCCTCAACGCCCTCGCGTTCCCACTAATATCCTTCTTATGCTTCCTCCTGAACTCCGAAACGAAATGATTCACTAGCCTATTATCAAAATCCTCCCCTCCCAAATGCGTATCTCCAGCAATAGCCTTAACTTCAAATATTCCTTCCTCAATCGTCAACAACGAAACATCGAACGTTCCTCCACCCAAATCGAACACTAGAACATTCTGTTCGCCTTTCCTTGAAGCCTTCTTATCCAACCCATACGCAATCGAAGCTGCAGTATGCTCGTTTATGATACTGCCTAACATACAACTGCAAAAAATATGCACAAATTCGTCGGTTCTAAAAGCACACGGATCATACACCAAGTCCTTCCATATAACACGAAACTCCGGCACATGAACCAAATTTGCAAAAGCCTAACAAGATCCCTCCCAATCCTCATAGACAAACCAAACTTCTCCCTCAACATCCTAACACAAAAAATAATCTCCAGTTGCCTCAAAGACTCGATTTTGGCCACATTCGACACTTTGCAATGATCCCCCAATAATCTCAAAAACACATACAAACCACTAGTCAAAACAACAGGCTCCTCCTCCAACAAACAATCCCAATTTTCAGAAAACATGCTAACAATCTCATTACACAGCCACAAATTCTCATCACTGCAATCACCACCAACAATCTGCCTCAAAAGGGCAACCAACAAACTATCAAAACCAATAGCTAACACATTTATCATTTCATGAGTAAGCCAAATCAACTGCTTTTTAACAGAAACAGCAAGTTTTGCATATAATTCATTGACGATTTTGATAAGCAATGTTGTGAAATAGGCGTACCCATCGCTGGCTTTTCCATGTAAGTGCTTAATGTGAACTTTGGCCAAATGAGTTTCACATAGAATAGCATAGAGAAGTGCCCTGTTAAGGTTTAAGTACTCTTGTTGAGTTGGGAGTTTTAGGGAAAACGGAGGCTTTAGGTTAGGTTCAAGAAAATGGAAGGACTCTCTGAGAGATAGTTCGAGAGAGTTCTCTGCTTCGTAGGGGCTTCTTTCTGTCAGTTTGAACGCCATTCTTCTACCTAGGCTGAAGAGCTGAACGATTCGCTAGGCATGAAAACTCAGCTTAGGAACACAGGAGACCTGAAACAAATACAAGGATTTAGATATAGCTACTGAATTAGCTAACTAAAATCAAAACATAATATGTAGTCTTCAGAAATCTTCTCTGATGCAATTAAAGAGTAAAATCGGCAAATAGAAATCAAGAAAATTAGCTAAACTAAAAGGTTCCAATGAAGCATGAGTATCAAAAGCTGCAATTAAAACAAAAATTCTTAGTAATGCTAACAGAGAGTGAGATAAACAATCAGTAGAGTATATTAACAGAAAGAATATGTTGGAGATACAATTAGTCCTGGAACTTCACAATTGCAACTATGGAAGCAAACTTACAAGCAACAATTTATCACACAACTCTATTGTGAACAAGAGGTCAATTTTGCTTGTAACAGAACAATCAAAACATGACTAACCAATCAGCTGGTATTAAATGAACAGCAAAAAGGAATACTAAGAAGACCAGCAAACTAAATAAGCTATTTTTTTAGCAGATTATATGACTTCACAATTCACATCAACAATATACTGTAGTATTTAGTATTCCCTAATTACATGTCCTCCCTGTAACGACATTAGCATTATGTCTATATTTACATTACACAAAGATAAATTGATGGATATGATCCTCAACCACCCTATTACTACTCCAATACCGAAATCAGAACCATGCAATTTATGTTAATTAATGCAATAGCATTATACGTAGCAAACAAAAAAAAAAAAATACTAACAAAAATTAATCGATTACCCATCACATTCCAAGAATATTGGGGAGGTACTGGCAACATTGGCATTAGTTAGCAGATCTTCAAATGATCCCCAAGAAGTAACATTAGTACAAGAAGTTATAATCCACCTTAACTCTACAAGTATCTACAAAGTCACTCTTTTCAGAAGATTGATGAGGTTGCAGACTTTGGAATCTTGACTGGAGAACATTCTGTGGGTTTTTTGTATTCTGAAACTCTGTACTTGACAATTGCAACCCTTGAAGCAACTTAGCAAGCCTTTCCTTGAGAAACTGGGAAAGCGTTTTGCAAGAGGTTAAAATATCAAGTGACTGAACCACGCCTTTTTCCACAAGAGCACGAAAAGCATTTGATATTCCACAAAGTACAGTCTCCTTCCTCTCTACGTCATAATTATCTAGCAACATGAACACAAATTCAAGAAGAGAATGCGTCAAGTCAACGTACTGAGGTATAGAATGCACCATCAAAAGAATCGCTGGCTCAATGTTCATAATATTATCCACCTTCTCATCAAAGAAAAGCCAATCATAAAACAATGCCAGCTTCACATTCGCTTCAACATAGTTCTTCAATCCACTCTTTAGTAGCCAACCTATTACCGCCCATCTTGGTAAAACACCGGATTGCATAATCTCATTAGACGGATGATGAGCACAGCATATAAATCTAACAATATCAACAACTACGGTGCTCCTCTCAGGTGAAGCAAGAAACTTTTTTGCAAACCAAATCTGATACCGCGTTTGGTTTCCGAATTTCACATGAGTCAACAGAAATCGCAACTGGGATTCCATTTCCGGAGTGATCCTAAGCAAAAAATACCTACTCGAAGTACGCCTAACATACAACTGCGAAATATGCACAAATTCGTCGGTTCTAAAAGCACACGGATCATACACCAAGTCCTTCCATATAACACGAAACTCCGGCACATGAACCAAATCTTGCAAAAGCCTAACAAGATCCCTCCCAATCCTCATAGACAAACCAAACTTCTCCCTCAACATCCTAACACAAAAAATAATCTCCAGTTGCCTCAAAGACTCGATTTTGGCCACATTCGACACTTTGCAATGATCCCCCAATAATCTCAAAAACACATACAAACCACTAGTCAAAACAACAGGCTCCTCCTCCAACAAACAATCCCAATTTTCAGAAAACATGCTAACAATCTCATTACACAGCCACAAATTCTCATCACTGCAATCACCACCAACAATCTGCCTCAAAAGGGCAACCAACAAACTATCAAAACCAATAGCTAACACATTTATCATTTCATGAGTAAGCCAAATCAACTGCGTTTTAACAGAAACAACAAGTTTTTCATATAATTCATTGACGATTTTGATAAGCAATGTTGTGAAATAGGCGTACCCATCGCTGACTTTTCCATGTAAGTGCTTAATGTGAACTTTGGCCAAATGGGTTTCACATAGAATAGCATAGAGAAGTGCCCTGTTAAGGTTTAAGTACTCTTGTTGAGTTGGGAGTTTTAGGGAAAACGGAGGCTTTAGGTTAGTTTCAAGAAAATGGAAGGACTCTCTGAGAGATAGTTCGAGAGAGTTCTCTGCTTCGTAGGGGCTTCTTTCTGTCAGCTTGAACGCCATTCTTCTACCTTCTTGCCTAGGCTGAAGAGCTGAACGATTCGCTAGGCATGAAAACTCAGCTTAGGAACACAGGAGACCTGAAACAAATACAGGGATTTAGATATAGCTACTGAATTAGCTAACTAAAATCAAAACATAATATGTAGTCTTCAGAAATCTTCTCTGATGCAATTAAAGAGTAAAATCGGCAAATAGAAATCAAGAAAATTAGCTAAACTAAAAGGTTCCAATGAAGCACGAGTATCAAAAGCTGCAATTAAAACAAAAATTCTTAACAATGCTAACAGAGAGTGAGATAAACAATCAGTAGAGTATATTAACAGAAAGAAAGACTAACATATTAAACTTGTCATCTACTTAAAAAAAAATAATGATTAGCTTAGGATCATTCCCAGGCCAAATTAAATAAAAACCATCAGATTCAACCTAAACAGAGACTTCACACTTTCAAAAAACTAAATAAAAACCACCACAACCTAACGGCTTGACTGAGTAGGGCATTACCTAGCAAAATGACCACTCTCACCGAGGCGGCGGTGGACTGACTGGCGCGAGAAGCTGAGAACAGTCACTGGCGCGAGAAGCCGAGAGGCGGAGGTGGAGGAACGGAGAGAGGCGTAGGTGGGCGGAGGACGGAGAGGCGGAGGTGGGTGGAGGAACGGAGAGAGGCGTGAATTGGATTTGGGGGCCCTTCTATAAAGAATAACCCATGGCATTTGTGAAGGAGGAGGAGAGGAGGGAGAAGATGGAAGTGTTGGGACCGTCCCAGACCGAAAATCGAAATTTCTTCAGCTAGAGAACCAGACCGAATGGGTTTAGGTTCGACTCGAAAATCGATTTTTCGAGCCGGTTCGGTCCGGGACATTTTATGCTCAGCCCTACTCCCAACACCACTGTTGAAAAACATTACAGCTCCAACACTGAGACGCATTAATTGCAATTGTTCCCCGCCATGATGATGCCAGTCATCACTCCTCAAAGGACTACTCATTTCGTCCTTGCTCATTTCTTACCCATTTCAAATTTCAAATTCATTTTCCCTGTCGTATGGAAATGGGTTCTGAAGAAATGGCCAACATAACGATTGTATGTATCGGCGGTGGAAAATGGGCGAATTTCGAGCAGCGGACACGCCGGATTACGCTGACTTTGTCCATAAATTCAGGGGTAAATATTCAATTGTTTGTAATGGTTATATGGGTAGTAAGTGAGCTGCCCAATTTTTTTTTTTTTTTTTTTTTTTTTGGCTAAATTCAGGGGTAAAGCATCAATGATCCTCCGCCGATGCTAATAGATTTATGTTCATGGGAAATCCTTTTATGGATATGGACCAATTGTTCTGCTTTTCTACTATTGCAATCAGATGGAATTATTGCTTGGGTAATGTGGTATTCAACAGTGAAAATGATGTTAGCTTTTTGTTAGCTGAAAACTGACCATTGAAGGGGGTGTGTTGTTACATTCTGGTTTAAATTTGTTGTTTTCTTGGTGTACATTATTTCTGAATTTGAAATAGGCTATATTGTCGCAGGATTTTAGTTATAATTATAGGGGTGGAAATATTGTTTTTCACAAAGTATCTCTTGTGAACCGGAAGTCTTTATCTTTTCATGAAACTCTTTTTTCGATCCCTTGATGCAGTTTGTTAGTTGATATCGTATTAAATTGATCCTCTGGCTACCTGCAGACAATATTACGATGGACGCAGGAACACTCACCCGGTTCACGTTTGAGATAAATAAAGGTCAGAAAAGCTCGCTTAATTGCGAGGCTGATTACCAGAATATGATCATTCTGTGCAGGCTACTTGTCAGGCAACATGTGTATGTTTCACTGCCAGAAGAAGACTTGTTGATTACACCCCCGACAAATCAAACCAGATTAGGACAGTTTTTATTCAGCTGCAAAAAAGTTAACACACCGATGGACGGGGCAGGCTACTGCAGTGAACTCCCATGTGGCCACCAGTCCCGACGTAGAATCTGACACCTGCACAGCCACCCCGTACACTCACCCATGCACAACGAATCCTACCCACGGCTCAATGGAGCCCAACAGGCCTGCCAGACGGACTAGGTCAATTGCAGCCAAAAAACGGGCTGACAAAGCAACAAGGAACGATAGGGGTGAGTTATTCCCCAGTGCAACCACCACTGTCCCAAACTACCCCTGCAACCCGGGTATTGAAGCCCCTGTTCTTCGGTCTGCAAAATGGGTTGAATACATCCAATCAGTTGGCCAAGAATTTCCCGAAGGCGTGTGTGAGTTCAGGATGAAGTTAGTGAAATACTGTGCAAAACTGGGATTCAGGTTCGACTACATCAAGAACGATTCCCTCTACGTCACTGTCATGTGCCAGGAGAGGCACTACACCGGATGCAAGTGGTTCATCAAAGGTGCTGTTTCGATGGTAATCGAATCTTTCTTCATAAGGGAAGCTGAACTAAAGCATAGTTGCCCAATGACAATGTACACCAACGACTCGACACGCCTAGGACAGCAGATACTTGGGGAAATAATCACGGACTTAATGCGGGCCGATTCGTCATTAGCCACAATCGACATGCAATTCGATCTATTGCACAACTGGGGCTTCGATGTTAATTAAGTATCATAAAATATGGAGGGGGTGGAGGTTGCAAGGGCTAACCTGTTCGGCAATTACAATGAATCGTTCGATGAGCTCAGGTGGTATTCTGACAGCATTAGGCGTACTAACCCTGGGAGTGTCGTCTCTCTGAAAACTGAACAGGTAGATAACCGATTCAAGAGGATCTTCATTGCGTTCAGCGCATCTGTAGAAGGATTCAAGCACTGCCGCCCAGTGCTATTTGTAGACGGGACATTCATGAAATCAAGGTACAAAGGAATGCTGTTGGCCGCAACTGGGAAGGATGGGAACAACGGTACAGGGCTTCACCCTATCTCTCACGATTCTATTTTATGGGTGATTTAGGTTAACTTGCTAATCTAATTCAACTAATTGATATTGGATCATAGCGGAACGTAAGACAAAGAAGCTTTTAGTTAAACCTGCTTGTCATGTATATGTAGTCGAAATTGAAACGCGTTGCCTGCTGTTATCCACACTAACGTGGTGTTACCCCACCAATCCCTGCAAGGCTATTCCCGGTGGCATTCGTAGTTGTATCAAGTGAGAATTCAGATAATTGGACGTGGTTCCTTGACAAGCTACGCGCCCATGTTGGTCATGATAGGGACATCATGTACGTGTCGGACCGTGCGGGCGGTCTTCTACATGCATTCGTCCCTGTATATGAGAAGTCGTTGCACTTTTATTGCCTATATCACTTGATGAAGAACCTCAGAATTCTCTACTCCGTGAAGAAATGGTCTGAAACATTCAAGAACCACCTCTGCAAGCTGCTTAAGGATGCTGCCTATGCCCCCACCGAGCATTACTACAACATTGCAATCGATAGGTTTATAAAAGTTGGCGGGGAGAAGGCTAAACACTTCCTGCAGGACCTTCCAAAGGACAAATGGGTCGTCGCATTTGCACCTGACGTACACCGTTACGGGGAACTGACAAGCAATGCGGCCGAATCCTTCAACAACTGGATAATGCCTGCCCGTGGCTTGCCTATAACTTTCATGCTCGACACAATTAGGACTAAGATGATGGAATGGTTCACTCGACGACGGGAGGTTTCTGACAATTGGACTGGTGCTCTCACGCCCGACATGGAGATGCAATGGAACTCCTCGTTAACTAAGGGGTAGAACTGGACCATTGTCCCAACCAACGAGCGTGGTGTTTTCGAGGTGTTAGCAAAGGATTCCGTAATTGTACGTGATGGCAAACCATTATTTCTGTGTATACGAACTATGACACGCTAAATGGCAAACCATGCCCAGTTACGGTCTGTGTAGCTATGTGATACAGTTTCCTGTAGATCCTGACTAAACAATCATTCCTTTCTCTTATTTCTACTAGGTTAACCTGTCTGGCAGGAAGTGTACGTGCTACCAGTGGCAGGTACGAGGCTTCCCATGTTCACATGCTGTGGCATGTATTTCTCGTTGTAGGTGGCCCATCAAGGACGCTGTAGACTCTGTGTTCTTTGTAACCGCATATAAAGTTGTCTACGATGGAGACATTTGTCCAATCCCAACGTCAGCGAAGCACGAGTTTTGTGACCTAAATCAGATTGGGAAAATCCTCCCACCGTTCGACAAAAAAGTACTCGGGTGGCCCAAGAAGAAACGGATCAGGTCAACGGGTGAATCCGTGAAACGGAAGTACCTATGCAAGTCATGCGGCCATTATGGTAGTCATTATTGGACAACGTGCAAAGATCAGCTTGACGATTGAAATCACGTGTTTAGCTTGAATAGGGGAATTATTTGTAGCATTCTCTCATCTAATCGTTTTCGTTACGGCGTCTTTTTGGATAATGTTGTCTTTATGGTTCGGGTGATAGGTTCCACATGTTTTGTACGAGATGCAGATTCAAACTCATTAGGCAAGATTAAATAGCAGTAACAGCTTACTACCTATCTACTGTTTTTTTCAACTAAATTGGCACGAACAATCTGAGGCCATGTCAAGAATTGTACAATTCATTGGCAGGTACGAGGCTTCGCATGTCCTGATACCGTGGCATGGTTTTCTCGTTGTTAAACCGTCCTCTTCCTAACCGGAGTAAACAATTCGAAATAGACATGATATGAACAACAGAATTGTTATAATGCAAGTCCCACAATGCTTGATTAAACCAACAGAAATACAGTTTACTTACATCGCGTAGTTGTCTCCGTCAAGCTCTTCCACACGACTTCAACGGACTCACAGCTGAACATGAAGCTCACACAGTATTCGTGGACAGAATCGAGTGGAAATATGTTAGGGTTATTTCAAGGTAATTTTTGTGAATACTGACATGGGTGAAACATTTTTAGGTTTTAATATGGGTTTTAGGAGTACAATAATTTGGGAACTTGAATATGGGTTTTAGATTAGGTTTATTGCTTTAAACTATTTCCCATGACTTGGGCTTTGCCTCCCAACACCACTGTTGAAAAACATTACGGCCCAATCCAGACTAATTTATTTAAACTCCTAATCTAGCCCAAATTATGTCTTCTAGCTCTAAGTAGTTTATTGTTCAACAGCTCCAACACTGAGACGCATTAATTGCAATTGTTCCCCGCCATGATGATGTTAGTCATCACTCCTGAACTACCTCAAAGGACTACTCATTTCGTCCTTGCTCATTTCTTACCCATTTCAAATTTCAAATTCATTTTCCATGTCGTATGGAAATGGGTTCTGAAGAAATGTCCGACACAATGATTGTCTGTATCGGGGGTGGAAAATGGGCGAATTTTCGAGCAACACACACGCCGAATTACGCTGACTTTGTGCATAAATTAATGGGTAAATATCCAATTGTTTGTAATGTTTATATGGGTAGTAAGTGAGCTGCCCAATTTTTTTTTTTTTTTTTTTTTTTTGCTAAATTCAGGGGTAAAGCATCACTGATCCTCCGCCGATGCTAATAGATTTATGTTCATGAGCTTGCCGAAGTGATTCGAAAGAAGTTACTGATCAGGGCTACGGGTAGACCCCTAAAACAGAAGTACCTATGTAGGACTTCACTGGAGAACTTGCAAATTTCCACGCCATATTATTCATGCAAACGAAAGTAAACATAATCATAGAATAGATAAACACATGAATCGATTTTCTAAAACTGGATTGCATAAACTCTAAGCAATGTTAGCCAAAACGATCAAACCTAACTCCAGGGTTGTCAATCCAAGATAATCTTTCTCCATTCTTGATCTTCAATCAATAGAGAGAATAGAAAAAGAAAGAATACAGAAAACGACCATCTCTATCTCTACCCTAGGTTGCCCTAGAGGTAGAACTTATGAATTGAAAAGGTAAAATTTATATTTATACAAGTAGAGTCCTATTAAGGAAGAATAAGAAGAATTCTCGCAGAAAATTCAAAGATCCCGCCAGTCGCTCGCTGCAGTCAGGAAAATTCTCGTTGCAGCGAGACTCCGTCTCATCAGCTTTCAAACTTTCTTCCATGTCGGAGCTGCAGTGAGCTGCCTTTATTCTTCTATGTTGTAGATCTTAATCTTATCTTCGCGTGACCGTCGAAATCAGGTCAATCGGAGTTCATATGAGAGAGTTATGTCTAAAATACCAAGAGAGCTCCAAATTTTTACGTTCACAAGTTTTTGCTCCAAAATCATCATCCGAACTCCAAATCCACTTCCGTTTCTACCATTAAACTTGATTTCTTTTCCCTTTAATTGACAACAGGTCTTCATCTTTATTTATTTCACATTCTAGCCCATAGTAGAAGCATCTAAACACCCATCTATCTCGACCTTGCAAATATTCTTCTCCTTCTTGTGCGAATAGACTTCAAAATGTAATTTGGCTATAAATCATGCTCAAAATGTTGTAATTTCGACAAATCAATAAAAATAAACAAGTCAACAAATACTTGTAAAACATGGTTAATTAAACACTTAAAGACTACAAAAGCACGGTAAATAGAGGCACAAAATAAGGTACATTTTACTTGTCCCCAAGCAAATCAAACAAAAACTTGCCTTAAGCGTCAATAAGGTTAGACTTTTTAAAAAGTAAACTTCGAGAACAATTAATAAGTCATGGAACCACTATTGCAAGTAATAAGCTAAAAAACTCTCTAAGGTCGCAAGTTTGCACTTCCTTTTGCAATATAATTGCAAGTCAAAACACTTCAAAAAACTTAACTAATGAGCAAATACACAATGAACATGATAGTCCATAATAAAAATCAAAGCATGAAGTAACTCCAAATCATATACAAATGACCATATCTGATTCAATAATTCTGACACGAATCAAAAGGACTTGGTTCCTTGGTCGGAAGATATATGCTAGCAAGAAAGCAAATATGGAGCAAAGGCATAATGTTGGTCCAGATAACGGCAAAGTAAAAGACTAGAGGGGGGGGGGGGGTGAATAGTCTTTTAAAACTTTTGTCGATAAACACGGTTTCTCAGATATCTTCACAGATATCTGATACTTAATTTCAGAGAGCGGAAGACTTTTCTGTGATAAGTGCACGTGCTCAGCAAGATAGGTGTAAATACTTTGCAAGGTAAATAAAGCAAGTAATAAAATGCAGAAAGTAAATAACACAAGTCTTTTTATAGTGGTATCTGAAAGTGGCGTAATCCTTCAACTAATCCACTTCGGCCTTTCTCAGACCTAGAATCCACTAAGACAGATAATTGATGTAACCTTACAAATATCTTCTCTCGATTCCTAATTACATTAGGTTCCCAACCAAGTGTTCCCCCTGAGTTATTCCCCGACTTTCACAGCCAAGTACATCCTGTACTCAGAAACCTCTTTCCTGGAGTTGTTCCTTAGTTTCCCAAACTAAGTACTTCCTGTACTCCACGCCAATTAAGGTGTTGGTTAAGGTAGTTTGCCTGGTGAGCTTCTTTAATAACTTGTTCAGTTATGCAGATAGCTTTGAGAATCAAGTATACTTAGTACAATTTACAATGTATGGTATCTTGTTCTTTACTGACCCAAGTCTATGATAAATGTTCAAGAGAATGAATCTCAGATATCAAATCTTAATCCAACTCTTTCACAAATAGCAATGCTTGTTAAGGATCAGGACACTTAGAACTTTTGTGCTACTTAGAATCAAGAGCTTTGGTCGCAACAGAAAGCTTGAAGGTAAGTAGTGTGCTTGAGAGAGCTTGTGTGAGAATATTCAATGCAAGTTCAAGATGTGTTCAGTGTTCTAAGGTGTGTTCTCAAGCAGTCTAAGTGTTGATATTTATAGATGAATTTGAGTGCCGTTTGAATAGTATCCGTTAGGCTTAAATCAAATTCAAACTATTGATATCTGAGTATAGTACTGTAGTACGTTTGTCTTCTTCTTCAGAAGCTACCGTTTTTGTTCAGACATTTCTGTCCACGCATTCAATGCATTGTACTATACTTTGTCCTGTAGTGCTAACGGAACTATGCATTATATCAGAGATCTTATACTATCAGAGTTCTCTGAAGCTTTGCACGTCCTTTTCCAGACATTATCACAACTCCAAATACCACTTGTTAAAACAACTTGTTATAATATATTTCTTTTCAGAAACATAGTTTATGTCTAAGGTATCTGAGTGTAGATATCTGTGGGCACTTCCTCGTTTCAGAAACCTTTTATTTCTCAGATATCTTTTGCAACACTGTTTATTTAAAGACGCTTGTGTCTTCAAGATATATGGTCATAGGTATCTGAAAACCCTTGTCTTCAGCAATCTTGTGCAGTCTTCAAATCTTCAAATCCGTTGAACTTTTCGTGCTGGATGCCTTCTTCTTGGTCTTCTTTAGAGGAATAAAAATTACATTCAGAGACCTAACATCCTATACAAGATTTGCTAGACTATCATACTTAGTGAGTTTCCTCTTTTACAGTGTTCAAGTGAACCAAGAGTACTAACCACCTTTCTGAGCTAAGATAAGTCATTAGGTTGCTGATCAAAATCTAAATAGATATTCCTAACAAATTTCCCCCATTTTGATAAGTCAACGATGACTATCTGACCTATTACAAATCTGGATGAGGAAACAATCCACCACTTAATCATTTCTTATGATCTTTCAATTCATATAATTAAGTGCAGAAAGTAAACATCAACAAAATCACAATGTGTGATCTTTGCTGACAAGTTATCTTTTATAGATTGATACCTGAGAGTAGGTTCATCAGATATGTTACAATGAAAGTTCAGATAACTTTTATAAGATAAAACAACAATAAGGTATAGTCAGCAAGATAAAAAAAAATTACATAGTAAATTAGGACAACAGGAGTAACCAAGCTCCAAGTGAACATCCTAACAAACTAGTCTTCAAGTCTTCAAAATCTTCAAGTCTTCAAAACAGTTCCATGGATCAATCTGCAAATTTCCTATCACCAAACCTTCTTATATCATCAGAGTAGTCATAGAGAAGACATCTGACAATCATCTCTGTGTCTCTGGAAAATCCACAGACTTCTTTGTAGGTTTTGGTAGGATTTTTCTTGACAAAATGCTTGACCCACAGATACTTTTCCCATATCCAGGCATGCACAATCTTGATATCTGATAGCTTGAAATAATTATATATGATCCTCAGATATTTGATGTCACCCTTGTATTGTTCTTCATCCATGTAGAAGGACTCATAGGGTTCCACAAAAAGTCTTGGCCTTGTGCCTGTTCCAATCAGATTAGGAATTTTGTGCACATCATTTGGCTTTCCATAAGGACATTCATCAGAGAAGTCCTTCTTCATGGCTTTTATCCTGTTGATAACTTCAAAATCCAACCATTTTTTTATGTGGCTGGTGTTAATCAAGAATGGTTTGTCTTTTCTCCATGCCATGAGTTGTTTATGGATTGGTTCTGGAAACCTTGAATTTACCAGTAGATGCTTAAGTTCTAGAATCCAGTAGCCATTCTTCTGATTAATGCACCTGTAGACAGAGGAGTTGTTGTCAGTCTTCACATACTCAATTTTGGCTTCTTCTGGCCTGAGTGGAAGTTGACTTTTTCTCTTTTCAGCTCTTATCCTATTCCTCCTTTGTCTAGAATTCTCCCTTGGGGGATTGCTTGAAGAACCACCCTGGATTGACTTGGTATTTCCAGAGGGTGTTTTAGCTGCCAAAGGCTTTGCAGCTATGGGCTCAGATAAGCTATCAACCCTTTTTCTTTTTCTGTGAAGAGGAGCTTCATATTCATCAGTCTCTTCATCATCATCATCATCATCATCAAGATCAATTCTTGTGAGAATTTTGCAGCCTTCTTCATTGTCCTGGAATTTGATTTGGCCTTCTTCTTCTTCTTCTTCTTCAGAAGACTCATCAATCCCTCTTACTTGTCTTCTCCTTGGAGCCTTGGTACTCCTTGGAGGTTTCTGTGCTCTGGCCCTTGTTGTCATTCCTTTTTCAGGAAGTTGCTGAGTGGTGGCCACTATCTGTAGAGCAGTTTGACTGGAGGAGGGCTCATTAATTCTGAGAGGTGGTTGTTCAGATTTTATTTTGTTTCCTCTTCCTCTTCCTCTTCCTCT
Source organism: Plantago major (assembly GCA_026545765.1). Lineage (NCBI taxonomy): Eukaryota > Viridiplantae > Streptophyta > Magnoliopsida > Lamiales > Plantaginaceae > Plantago > Plantago major. The sequence continues at coordinate 83,373,048 of CM048839.1, read as the reverse complement.
CTGAGCATCTTGAAATCCTTCCCCCTAGTCATTGTTGATTGACTAAGAATCACAAAGGATTCTGAAAGAGAATCAAAGTTGCCCTGCAAATAGTTGTAAGCAGCAACCAACTTTTCCATATTAGCCTGGAGCTCCTGATTTTGTTTGATAAGACATGTTTCCTTATCAGTGAGCTCTGTCAGTGGGCCTTGAATGGCATCTGCTTTTCCAGCAGCATAGCTAGCCCCTTCAAAGGCTTTTGCAGCCAAGTTTTGGTCATCATCTCTAACCATGCCTAGATCTTTCTGAGCAACGACCAGACTGGTTGTTCTTTTTGAACCTGTTAAGTAGAATGTGTTAGTTTGAGAAAAATGATCAGAGATTTGTTCTTTGAAGAATATAGATATCTGAATGAAATACCTTATCTATAGAAGGTTCAGATACTCGTTCTTCAGAGACCTTGGAAGTCTCTGGATTCCTCTCTGAAGACATAGACTTTTCAGTCTCTTCATTTTTCTTCTCAGTTGGAGCCTATTAGAAACAAACACTTATTAGTCAAGTGTATAAAGCACATATCTGAGTTATATCTTAAGGAACTATTTTCTACCTGTGAGACAGGCTCCTGTTCCTTAAGTGGTGAGGCTATGGAAGCCTCCTTCTCAGATTCTGAGGTGAGCTTTGCAGCTTCCTCTTGTTGTTGTGTTTCTAAATCAGCCTGTAACAAAGAAATTTCATTAAATAATAAGATTTATCAGACACAAAAATATCACAAGTAAATAGTTAAACCATTCAGCTACCTGAGCAATGTCAGGCTGATTGGTCTCTGGAACTTGTGACCCTTCCATGCGTTGGTCTTGTTGTTCCATTTCAGCTTCTTTGTTTGAAGTTTCAGGTACTTCAGACCTTTTTTGAGTATGCAACTCAGTTGCCTCCCCTGGTTGATCATTCTGAGTAAATGTCTCAGTTTGATCCCTCTCATTGAGTTGGGGAACCTGCTCTTTTGCAGAATTTTCTTCAGCAAGGAAAGATGCTGGTATCTGTAACTCAAGTACCATTTCAGCAGTATCCACATCTGGCTGTTGTGGTTGTTGTGCTTGAGACAAACTTTTGAGTGTTGAGGCAATGGTAGTATCCTCCAACACTAGAGTATCACTCATCAGAGCATCTTCAATATGCTTCAATCTTTCCTTCTCTGATGGTGTAATTTGTCCAGTGACCTTGGACAAAGTTGCTTCTTCAGCAACCTTTGAAGCAGTGCACATTGACAAACTTTGTAGTGTAGGTTCTTGTTCAGATACCTTTACACCCTTGGAACTTGTTGCTTTTTCAGCAACCTTAGCCCTTTTGGATTTTCCTAGGACTTGAGAGATAACTAAATCATCATCTTCATTGTCAGAGCTCTCATCAGCATTAGGAACTGATTGGTCCATAATCCCTGCGGTTTCTGCAGATAGGGCTTGTTACCTACCACTACTTTCTTTAGTAGCATTGATAAGTTCATCAGCAAGGCTTTCGGCATTAGTCTTGACGTTTCTGAAAGCACTTTCTCTTGCTGAGTCTACTTGTTCAGTAGTCGATACCTCTTTTGCAGCATTGATGAGTTCATCAGCAGTGGCGGCAGGTATCTGGGAATCGACAACCTCAATGGGTGTGCCTTCTAATTTGCCAGCAGACTTCTTTCGTGAAGTTCTGGGCTTTTTGGTCGCAACTTTTCCCTCAGATATCTCTTCAATTTTTCGCTTCTTGGAACCTTTCTGAGATCCAGTAACCTTTTTCATCAAGTTCTTATACTCATATTTGTAGAGTAGGTTACTGTTGGCTATGTCAGCCTTCTCTCTGAGCTCAATGCCAAACTTCTCCAGTAAGTAGCATATCTTTAGACCATAGCTCACTGTGTCCTTTGGCTCAGCAAGTCCCTTAGCGATTTCCGGCTCAAAGCCTTGAATCTTCTTCACAAACTTCATAAAGGCGTACTTGCCCCAATTGAAAGAGTTTTCCAGCCTTTTGTCTTGTTGTTGCAACAAGGACATCATCATCCAGCGTTCTTGGTTTATCTGGTCAGCACCTCCTTGTAGACCATCAAAGCATCTGTGAAGAATGCATGCCAACACATCCCAGTGAACTAACAGATGTCTGGTTCTGATGTCAGCAAGCTTGAAATTAGTGGGTGTATCTTGTTTATCAGTGTCACACACACCACTGTACAGCTGTTTTACACCTTCAAGGAGATCTTCATCCTTGGTGTCTATTTCAAAATCCTTTCCAATATTTTGAAGATCAAACAACTTACATAAAGTTGTTAAGTCCAAAAGGATTTCCTTTCCTTGGACCTTAGTTTTTTATAGACACTATTGCAGTGCCTTCAGAAACACAGGATATAATTCTGGAGTTATTGTAGAATTCTAACATATCCAGTGAAGAAACTCCACTGGGAAGAGCAGATAGAAAACCCTTGATTTGTGCCTTTTCAAGCATGTCAAGAATCAGTTTCCTATCGGCTTGGTTTTCAACAGCAGCCGTGAGGTACTCCTCAATCATGACACCACCCCAAATCATCCTGTGATTTGAAGTCCAATGATCGGGATTAAAGTCTCCTACCAATCGATTGTTCACTATAACCAACTCTGGTGATTGCTTTCAAAGAATACCAATTGGAAGAAGATTGGGATTTACGGGTGAACGCGTTTAGGAGCCATCTCTTTATATAGTGCAAGTGTTTGAAAGTCTGAAAGAGATTTGGGTGAGAGATTAGTGATTCTTTGCAGAAAAACTAACAGAGATTTGTAGAGGTTGAAGAATGGTTTTTGCTATTCTTGTGCAAGGCAAAATGTCGGATTAGGCGAAAGTGATTTCTTTTGCCAAAATCCTATATATATAGCAACGTAATTCTAACAAACATATACATACAAATTGGTTTTGTATGTACGTATCTATGAATTGCAGTAAGGCGTGGGTAAAAGTTTGTTCGGCATTAAATGCATAGTGGGCCACGTCTGAATTTCTACAGTCCACTATTTACAGAGAATTAATCTCCGCCGTTAAGATCAATCGCCCATTTCATAAGGGTCACCATTGCTTCTTCAGCAATGATCACAATCAACAATTGTAATTGTGCCCATTTAATGAATTTTGGCTATTAGCTATCTGAATCACGTTTCTGTGTGAATGAGAACACTGTTTGTATCTGAGTCTATCTTATACTTGTTATCTTTTCAAAGTTTTACACAAAGATAGAAATAATACAAATTTCAAGATAGTAGTTGACTGTAGACAGTTGTACTATTCTCTTTTGTGTCCCCCCTCACTGAGTGATCTAGATATCTGAGTACCCATCTCATAAATCTTCAAATAGCCATTTTACCCTTTAGCCTTTGGTTTCTGGATACCGTTCCAGATTCTTCTTCTCTGGATACCCGTTCCAGATTCCTCTTTTCTCTCCTTTGATATCTTCTTCAGATATCTGAACTTTTTCAGTTCTTTGGTAGCTCCATTAGTCCAAGACTATGTCTTAAGGCTAAGAATCTACTTTCTTGTAGTGGCTTAGTGAAGATATCTGCAAGTTGGTCTTCAGTGCCAATCTTGAGTATCTCGATATTACCTTTTTCAACATGGTCTCTGATGAAGTGGTGTCTAACATCAATGTGCTTTGTTCTTGCATGAAACTTAGGATTCTGAGTTATGGCAATAGCACTTGTGCTGTCACAGAAAATGGGAGTTTTCTCTTCATTGAGTCCATAGTCTCTGAGTTATTGTTGTATCCACAATATCTATGAAGCACAACACCCAGCAGCAATATATTAAGCCTCTATGGTAGATGTGGCAATTGAATTTTGTTTCTTGCTGAACCAAGATATCAATCTAGCACCAAGAAATTGACAAGTTCCTGAGGTGCTTTTTCTATCAAGCAATGATCCATCATAGTCGGCATCTGAATAGCCAACCAAACTCAATCCACTATCTTTTGGATACCACAATCCAACTTCTACACTACCTTTTACATACCTCAATATTTTCATAGCAATGTTGTAGTGTAATTGCATTGGATTTGTCTGAAATCTAGCACACACTCCAACTGCATATTGAGTATCAGGTCTACTTGCAGTGAGGTACAATAGAGACCCAATCAATGTCCTATACTTGTGTTCTTCAACACTCTTGTCAGATTCAGTATAGGTCATTTTGGTTCCAATGCTCATAGGTATCTTAGCATTCTTTTCAGAGGGCTTTAGATTGAACTTGTTGAGCATGTCTTTTGCATACTTTGTTTGACTAATGAATATTCCATCATTGAGTTGCATGACTTGCAGCCCTAGGAACTAATTCAATTCTCCCATCATGCTCATCTCAAATTTACATTTCATGAGTTCAGCAAAGTCTTCACAAAGTTGCTTGTCTTTAGATCCAAATATAATGTCATCAACATATACTTGAACTAAAAGTAGTTTCCATCATGGTTCAATGTGAAAAGTGTTTTATCAACATCTCCTTTCTTGAAACCACTTTCTAGTAGGTATCTGGTCAATGTATCATACCATGCTCTTGGAGCTTGTTTCATTCATCTGAGCTTTGAAGCTTATAGACCATCCTACTTTCTGAGGAAACTTTAAAACCTGGTGGTTGCTCAACATAGACTTCCTCAGCAAGTTCACCATTTAGGAATGCACTCTTGACATCCATTTGATAAACTGTAAAGTCATTATGAGCTGGAAAGGCTAGAAAGAGTCTTATTGCATCCAATCTTGCAACTGGTGCATAAGATTCATCAAAATATAGTCCTTCAGTATGGGTGAATCCCTTGGCAACCAACCTAGCTTTGTTTCTGGTTATTTCACCAGACTCATTCATTTTGTTTCTGAAAACCCACTTGGTTCCGATTACAGATATTCCCTCAACAAATGGAACCAGTTTCCAGACTTTGTTTCTCTCAAATTGATCCAACTCTTCTTGCATTGCAGAGATCCAATCTTGATCCTTTAATGCTTCTTCTATAGTTTTAGGTTCAATATTTGATATGAAACATCCATAGAGACAATTTGCATTTTCAGCGATTGCTCTTCTATTTCTAACTCCTTGGTCTATGGGACGAATCACATCCTTTGCAGGATGATTTCTTATCCATTTCATAATGGGTTTTGATCTAGTAGGATCAATATCATTTTGATTTGAATGTGAATCAATATGATCTTGATGGGATACTTGTGCAGTATCCGAGATATCTGACACATGGGAAATGCCATGGATATCTGACACTCTTTCAGTGTTAGAGATATTTGGAACTTGCATTTCAGCAATCTCATTTTCAGATACCTCTTCATGATAACCTGTTCCATTTCTGGAATTCTCATAGGAAATTCTTCATCATGTCTTAGAGTCATCTGGTTGTTACTAAGCATAGGTTGCTTTTCATCTTGAGACTCATCCTCTAATTGAATGATAGAATTGTTTTCTTTTGAGGATCCTTTTTCAGAATCTTTAATCATCAGTTCTTTGAACCTATCTGAGAGATCATCATTCAAGAGTACTTTCTTGTTTCCTTCATAGAATACTACATGAACATATTCCTCAATCTTTTGCGTTCTTTTGTTGTAGATTCTATAGGCTTTGATATTCAGAGAATAACCAAGAAATACTCCTTCATCTGCCTTTGGTTGAAATGTTCTCAAGTATTCTTTTCCATTGTTAAGAACGAAACATCTGCAACCAAACACCCTTAGATGTTTGATACTAGGGGGTCTACCAATGAAAAGCTCATAAGGAGTTTTGTCATGGTGTTTGTTAATCAAACATCTATTTTGAGTGTAGCATGCTGTGTTTACAGCTTCAACCCAATAGATTTCACTTATTTCAGTGTCAGCAAGCATTGTTCTTGCCGCTTCTTTCAGGGTCCAATTCTTTCTCTCAGCAACACCATTTTGTTGTGGTGTCCTTACAGAAGATAGTTGATGTTGTATACCTTTGTAGGTACAACTCTTTTATGTACTGGTTCACAAACTCAGTACCATTGTCTGTTCTGATTACAGATACCTTGTCATTTTTCATGACTTCGAGCTTATTCAGCAAGTTGGGTATCTCAACCCTTGCATCAGATTTGTGTTTGAGAAAGACAACCCAAGTGAATCTTGAGTAATCATCAACAACAACCAGACCATACTTCTTTCCTGCATAACTAGTTACAGAGGATTCAAAAAGATCCATATGTAACATTTGCAGTGGCCTTTCACTGGAATGTCTAGTTTTAGACTTGAAAGATGTTTTGGATTGTTTTCCCATTTGGCAAGATGATCATACACCTACTTTTCTATATGCCATTTTGGGTAAACCAACCACCAACTCTTTCTTGGCTAGCTTGTTCAGAGTTTTCAAATCCAAGTGACTCATTCTTTTATGCCATAGCCAATTTTCTTCATTGTGGCCAGATTGACTCACCATGAGACATTCTTCAGTTGTGGCGGATGCCCAATCAGCAACATAAAGATTTCCTTTACGCCTTGCAACCAAGACTGTTTGCTTTGACTCATTGTCAATCACTTTACATAGTTTTGACTTGATCTTGACAGTGTACCCTTTGTCTACTAATTGACTCATGCTTAGGAGATTATACTTCATTCCCTTTACATGTAGTACTTCACAGATTGTAAGGGCTCCAAACTTCAGATTGCCAAATCCTATGGTTGGATTTTCATCTCTTCCAGCAAACCTGATAATTGGTCCATCATTGCACTTTCTGTAGTCAATCAGATTCGCTTTGTCTCCTGTCATGTGCTTCCCACATCCACTGTCAAAATGCCACTTTGGATTAGTCTTTAGAGTGTTCTGCACAAAACAGGAAACATGAGATTAGGTTCTCATACCAACAATGGAACCATCTGGACTAAAGAATCTTCCAGTAGGAATCCATTTTTGAATGAATTTCTTAGGAACATTCTTTTGTCTAACAGGAACATAAGGTGGAATTCTAGTTAAATGATTAGTATCATTGTTATCAAGAACTATTTTCTTCCTTGGTGTGTTCCTAGGTGCTCCATTTGGTGCTTTCAGATACCTGTCAGGTTTCTGAGTCTGCTTCTCAGCAAACTTAGCTTTCCTTGCCAGAATTCTTCTAGCCCTGGCATTCAGATTTTCAGTGGCTTGACTCATCTTCCACTTCTGATAATTGTTGTGAGCAATTCTAGCCTTTAACCATCGTTCTTGCTCTTGTTTGTACTCACGAGCAAGTTGTTTCCCGATGGCTTTATAGCCAATACCATTCCGAGCACCTGGTGCTATCTGAGATCTTTTCTCAGCAGCTTTGCTAGTCTCTGGGTAATCTATTTTCTTTCCAGAAAACGTGACATAGGAGAATTTTTCAGCTCCTGCAATTCTTCCTTTCTGAGAGACATAGCACTGTGGGTGATTACACTTTTTAGTGTTATGTTTCTTTTCAGAAACATTCCCAACATATTTCTTTTGGACTTGTTTTTCCCACAAAGATTTGGTCGCAACTGCCTTTCCTTTGTCAACAACCTTAGCTTTTTGACCGATACTGTAGGTTGTTTGGGAACCACCTTGCTGAGCACTGACAAATGTTCTTCTTTCATCACTCTTATTCAGAGTGGTAGAACTATCTGTTTGTGTGTCCAACCCAAGTCCTCTCTTTTCTGAAGGATCTCTTAAATAAGATTGTACGTCAGTAAGAGTGTCACTAGCTTTGGCATAAGATTGAAAAGATAGTTCTTTCCTTTTGAGTTCTTCATTCTCAGAAAGAAGATCTTCACATTTCTTTTGAAGATTGGCCAATGCTTCTTCATGTGACTTTTCAGTCTCAGATATCTGAGTTTTGAGAGATGCAATTTCGGCATCCTTTTCCTCAGATATCTTGAGTAATTTTGAATTTTCCTTTTCAAGAGAATTCTTTTCTTCTTCAAAGATTTCGGCTCTAGCTCGGACCATTAGAAATTCTCTTTCGTAGAGATCAAGTTCTCTTCTGAGATGTTCCAGATCTTTGATTCCTTCCTCATCACTTTCATAAGTATAACAAGAGGTTTGTGTTACCTCATCAGCCATTAGACAAGGTTCAATGTTGGAGATATCTGGGAAGATTTCTTCAGCCATTCCACATACTTCTTTCTTCTTTTGACCAAAGTCAATCACTTCATGAGAAACACCGCACATTTCTGGAGAAGGCAGTGTGGAATCATCTGAGTTGGAGTTGTATCTTTTTCCGTTCTTCAGTGAGTAGAGCTCTATGGCTTCTCTTGAAGTTTCTCCTATCTTTCTTGTCACCTGTCTTTAGCTTGTTGAAGGCAGGACAATCCTTCTTGAAATGACCAGGTTTCTGACAATAGAAACAGATATCGTTTCCGATTTCTGCTTCCTCGACTTTTGATGCTTTACGAGCTTGTTCAAATGAGCTTTGCATATTTTTGTACAGGTGATAGTTTGAGCCTAGATGCTTTTTCAGCTTCTCTTTGGCTTTTCTTCTCTCTATTTCCCGACTGACATATTTTCTCATTTACTTTACAGCAAGAGCATCCTCAGTCACCTCCTTCCCTTCCTTCTTTTCAGAAGTTCCTTGAGCAACTAGAGCAACATTCTTCAACTTTTCAGTTGTTTGTTCTCTTTGAGTTGTCTCATAGTCAACAGTGGCAAAGTGAGAGAAAAGTTCCACTCGAGTGATATCTGGCATTCCTTGGTTAAAGTAGAAAAAATTTGTGTGCTCCCAGTTATGATTTAGACTTCTCACAATAGTCTTAATCTATTCTGACTGGGTATATCTATTATTTTCACCAAGTGCAGCCATGTCACTCATAAGTGTTGTAAACCGGAAATCTAGTTCTTAAAAAGTCTCTGTGGGACCTTGTTTAAAGTTTTGGAATTTGAGCTTCAAAACTTCGAACTTATTTTCCTTCGTTTTCTCAGTGCCGCCACAGATTTCTTCAATCAGTTGCCAGGCCACTTTCGCCGTTTTTGCACCCCACAGTTTACACTGTATGTGCTCTGGAGTAGAACGTATGATGATATTACGAGCCTGACCTTCCAGTCGATTTCTCTTGGCATCTTCCGATGTCCAGAGCTCTCTGGCTTTGTTCAAATAACTTGACCGCGGGTCTCCCTTGGTTGACGATACATGTCTGTGAAGACCCATCGCTTTGTTCTTTGTCTCTACCATTAGAAACCTCCATGACTTGCTGAATGACTATTGGGCCATTCTTTATCACGTCGATCATTTCGTCACTGATGGCTTCTAGGTGGAGCATCATGTTGTTCTTCCATTTCTCATAATTCTCTGGCTTGAGAATTGGGATGTCACTTAAAGACATCTTGCAGCAAACACACTAAACAAACAAATCAAGTGTAGGTGAAAAGCAGTTAGTGGGCACTTATCTGGGATCTAGGTTCAGTGCAGAAGGCTTGGGAACCTCCTGCTCTGATACAACTTGTTGGTCCAGATAACGGCAAAGTAAAAGACTAGAGCGGGGGGGGGGGGGGGGTGAATAGTCTTTTAAAACTTTTGTCGATAAACACGGTTTCTCAGATATCTGTGAAGATATCTGATACTTAATTTCAGAGAGCGGAAGACTTTTCTGTGATAAGTGCATGTGCTCAGTAAGATAGGTGTAAATACTTTGCAAGGTAAATAAAGTAAGTAATAAAATGCAGAAAGTAAATAACACAAGTCTTTTTACAGTGGTATCTGAAGGTGGCGTAATCCTTCAACTAATCCACTTCAGCCTTTCTCAGACCTAGAATCCACTAAGACAGATAATTGATGTAACCTTACAAATATCTTCTCTCGATTCCTAATTACACTAGGTTCCCAACCAAGTGGAAAATTATAATATTTGATAAATTTAACGTAAGTCTCCTGAGAGACGGTCTTATGGAGAGACTAAAAGAGACGTACAAACATTACAGGATATCCAGAAACATTAGAGGTTTTACTAAAAAATATCGGTAATATACATATACATAAAAAAAAATGATATAAAATGCAGGCGTACTCATAAAACATTATACATATACTTAAGAACATCAATCCGTCTCTCACTAATACACGTCTCTTGCAAGTCTTTGTGATTAAAGAGATATTTTACTAATTAACTAATTTAAGAGGGTTATACGGATAGTTTTTGTACTTTTGTAGCAAGTTCTAAGCGTGCATCTTCAGTAATGAAAATTGCATAGATAAGACAACGGAGTTCGATGGAGGATGACTTCTTGTATAACAATTTGATAATGCATATTAAAAAAGGAATTGTCGAGGGCTTTGACATAGATTCAATCACTGGCGATTTTGAGAAGATGAAGAGACGTAGAGTACGATTTTCACATAAGTGGGTCGTTTATTCATTTTTGGTTTCCCTTATCATGGTGTGGTTCTTTCATTCCTCTCATTTTACTTGGATATTCATATTTAAATATGTATGATGAATTTGGTGTAAAAAATATTGATTCGACCTGGTATGGTCCGTCCTAACCCGGCCTAACTAAATTTCATATTGTATCCGTGTTATAATACCCCTACTTTCAAATCATGGCTCCGCCCCTGACTGTACGTTAATTTGGCAGAAGATTCCTGTAATGTCCCGTCCCGTCCATTGGTTACTCGTGAGATATGCTCCACTGTACCAGCAAAAACTTTCTCACACACTTTATCCGCATCTGTGTGCACACTTGAAAACTTCCTAGTAGGCCACTAATCTGATATTACTCCAAAACAAGCATGCTAAAATTTCAACAACAAAGATGCACTTTTATGAGATGAGTATTATGCTCAATTTCTTTAAATTATCTTGAGAGTTGGGCATTGCATTCACTCCCTCTAAAATAGTGCGATGTTCTTGTCATTTTTTATCCGAAACAACCAACTGCACTCGTTGGGTTTGAGGTTGGCTCAGCTCTGCTACCATTTGTAACGGCCATACCATTATTGTTCAGTTTAGGTTGAAATCACAACGAATTTGCTTTTAAGAATCACCAAAAATGCCTCATATTATATGATAATGTCTTGACTCTATCTTGAGTATGTGAAAACAATGTGCAATGAATAAGTCAATTAGCTAGACAAGCAAGCTTGTTGATGAAACACATACATATATAATTAATGTATACGAATACTAAATTGCACCAACTAAAAGTACTAAAGAGTGCATAATCCTTCAACCAGTATATGAGGTTCCTTACCAATCCTATATATCATTAGCTAAATTGCATTGGCAACACAAATTCCCAACTTATACCTTGAGGTGATTCCTTTTATCTCCCAGGCTATACTTCCAACTCCTCCAAGGGGTTTCCTCAACCTCCCAAACTAATTGTTTTGTCCTCACAAGTCACAAGGAATATTCCTTTATATTCCAAATTAAGTAGCTCCACCATTTTTCTTTCCTTCACGCATTTTTCTTTGTCATCGTAGATGGGTTTGTTTAAAAATCAATGGTGTGCTTATGACAATATTTAAGTCATCTAGGCCATTATGTATAAACGTTACAAGAAAACTGTCAAACAGTGACGGAATTTAGTGATGGCATTTTTATAAGTTGTTGTACGACATTTTTATTGGACCGTCTATATGAATTTAATTTGAAGATAAGAAATTATATGGATCAAGTTGTTGTACGGGATTTTATAAGTTATTATTTTACAGATCGATAATTGAGACGGGCTATCGTAATTTTATTAGTTTGGGCTTGGACCCGAATAAAAGTCCAAAGTAATGTACTAAAGATTTATTGGATAATTGGGCTCGATCTGGATGATTATTAGGTTAATCACACAAGGTATTAACCGGTGAATAGATGTGATCGATTTTGAGAGAAGGCAAAAGTAGAGAATGACGTGAAGGCTAGGTCAGGTAATGGATCGACCAACACCATTTTGTCAAAGTTATTTATGGATTTGAGATTAATATAAAATTGATGTGATTAGACTTAATTAATGAGTTTTATTGGATAATGATTCTCATTTAGCGCCTACCTTTGGAATTGGAGAAATTGCGAGTGTTGAGCTGTTCCTGCTTGTGACTTGTGGATCGAGCTAGATTGGACAACAGATTTGGCAATTATGTTTGTTAGGGGTTGATTTGCGTAGACGTGTAGTGCTGCTCGTACCATGGACATATTTTACGATGGCCAGTATTGATATTTATTCTGAGCCGAGGTAAGGGGTTTTCTTGACACTTTTGCTTCTATTTTATTGTTATTATATATGTATTGTTTTATGATTTAACAAACTACTTATGGTTATTATATTAAGGAATAGGACTTGGAATCTATTCGAAAGGATCAAGTAAGTGTACCCATAAATATTTTATCGTGATTGTGAATTGTGAAAATTGTTATGTTCAAAAGTATGGATTGAAAATATATTTTATGCTCATCGATATGCCTATGAATTGTTTGGGCACTTTCGAGAGAATGTCGTACTTTTGGAGATCTCCCATTGTTATGTTATCTCTTTGTTAGGGCATTGTTATTGTTATGTAAAAGCAGACCTGTGTGCCACCACGGTTCGTGTGGCCATAATGTATTATCTGATTGAGCTAAAAGTAAATTGTTATTGTATTGAAAAGTGTCCATGCAAATTATTTTGGATATATAAACGTATTGATATATATGTATGATTTGAAATACTCTGCTTGACCCGGTAGAAGTGTCAATGAGGCTCACCCTTACCCACCCCTTTCAGATATTTAGTAATTGATCGGACGAAGATACTTTGGAGTTGAGACGGTAGACGGATGATGGATTTGTGAAGACTGTTTAGTAGTTGTGTACTCTGAGAATTGTACTTTATAGGATGACTTGTAGTATTATGATTGTTTTGAGATTGAGGACTTGTAATTATTGTTGTAAATGGGTTTTATAGACGCTCTGGTTGTACTACTTTTGAGATAAATTGTTATTCGAGGATTAAAGGAAGGCTTCGTCTTGGCGTGAGCTTATCTCACGATAGACGGCCGGTCGCGCCAAAGTGATTTGGTTTTGGGACGTGACACTTAATTATTCAATTTAATTCGCCATAATAATATTTTTTTAAGGTTATGCACTCAATGTGGCCATATTATGCGATTGACGCCCTATCGCATTGATAAAAAATGAAGAGTTGAAATTAAATCCATCCATATATTATGTAAAGCACAATGGTCTAAACCTCACCAGATTCATTCAGTTCTACGTGGAATTTTGTAGAATTAGTTACATTTTAGTCAGTATATATTTCAATGTTATTTTTGGTATGTTGACTGCATATATATTTTTTTATTAAATCTCATATAACTTTATCTAAAAAAATCTGAAAAATATATGGAACATATATTTGAATTCGTCGTGACAAGACGAATCCATAGACACCAATCTTGAATACCATTATTAATTAAATAAATTATTTTATCTATTTAAATAAAATATAAATTTATTAAATAAGATAAAATGAAATACTAAAATTTTAAAAATAGAGTATTTATTAAATTAATTCAATCCTACGTGGAATTAGTTTGCATTTTCAACCGGTATATATACATATTTCACAGTTTATTTTTTTGTATGTTGGTTGCATATATAATTTTTATTAAATCTCATATAACTTTATCTCCAAAAATCCGAAAAATATATTGAACATATATTTGAATTCCCCGTGACAAGACGAATCCATAGACACCAATCTTGAATACTATTATTCATTAAATAAATTATATTATTTATTAAAATAAAATATAAATTTATTAAATAAGATAAAATGAAATAATTAAATTTAAAAAATAGATTATTTATTAAATTAATTCAATCCTATGTGGAATTTTGTGGAATTAGTTTATTTTTTATATGTTGGGTGCATATATAGTTTTTATTAAGTCTCATATAAATTTATCTACAAAACTACGAAAAATGTTTATGTTTATATTAATAGATATTTATATTTTCAATTAATATATAATAGATATTTATATTTTCAATTATACATTTTGATTCTACGGTTGAGCAGATTCTGGGTAGGAGAGAATTTTGTTACATAAAGTTTTGCCAGGTTAAACGTGAGGAACTGAGGCTAATGTTTTAGCACTTAAATTATCAGTTCGGTGTTCTTATATAATATAATATAATATAATATAATATAATATAATATAATATAATATAATATAATATAATATAATATAATATAATATAATATAATATAATATAATATAATATAAAGTTGATGAGCTAAACCCACCAGATTCATTCAAATTCCATTCATCCTACGTGAAATTTTGATTCTACGGCTAAACAGAGTCTGACTAGGGGAACGTAGTAGTGTTGTTGCTAAGATCATGTGAGCAATGTTATTGCTTGGTGAAATTTTTTTATATCTTATGGTTGCTGAAAATGCGGAAGGCCATGAATAGTGTGTTTTAATAGATGATTATTATTAATGATATATTAATCACCCCTTACACTACTTTTATAATTGTTTACATAGATGATGTTTTAGTTTTTAGCCAAGACATAGAACAACATTGGAAACATCTAAATATTTTCTTAAAAGTTATAAAAGAAAATGGTTTAGTTGTCTCTGTAAGGAAAATAAAACTATTTCAAGTAAACATAAGGTTTCTAGGACATCAAATTCATGAAAATACTATCATACCCATCCAACGGTCCTTCATATATATATATACACACGACCATACCATTTGCGCACTTTCGGTTATTCTGGCACTTTCGTATATTTTTCTATTATATTCTAAAGTTGATGGTTTACTTTTAAGCTCACATGATCCGCATGTGCATAAATGATACTTGGAGCACTTTCTAATTACTTTGACATTTTCTAATACAAAATTAAAGTAAAAAGAAATTCATTTTAAGTTGTATCAACTCTCGACTTTTTTTTTTTTTTTTAATTTAGGTTTTGACTTTTCTCTAAATACTTATGTAGGAAAAATAATGAATAGTCGTAGGAGATAGTGAATAAAGTAGAAGAGGTGAGAAAGTAAAGAATAAAGTAATAAATTAATTTTCAATTTTTAGGCATGTGAAGATGAGATCTATCCATATATTATAAAAATCAATTTTTATTATCAATTCTAGCTATGGTACTTTGGCCTCAAATCAATGTGAGAAATTATTTCATTTTTTTAGATTAAAAAATTACAAAACAATTATAATCAGGGTAAATTTAATTTTGATGCCGAGTTAATGCATGCGTATTTGGTTCTGTTACCTTTACAATTTTAATCTAATTTTGGTTACATAATTCTACCAATGATATTCAACCTTTGCAACTATTTATAAATGTAATCAATCAAATCTTCTAAATCCCATATTTCCATCAAAATCGCCACTCACACACTAATTTTCTTAATGGGCATGAATGCAGATTGGAAAGACCTTTGGATCTATGCTTGACATAGTTCCTTCAACTAATCTTCTAATTAAGAATGTTCTATAAATCATGTACTAGACGTGTTATTTTCAGTTCCAGAAGATAGAAGAGACACACGTGAGCTAATTGGTGGTGTGTTGATCTTTACATGTCTATCAACAACTTGTTACATGTTAAGACTTTCAATTTCCTTTTCTTTATGTATATGATTTGATCGGTATGATGAGGTATAAGGTTTCTCTTCTCTACGATCTCTGGCTGGAAGGACTGGTTCTATCCAACCCGAATTCCAACCCCGTTCGAAATAATGATGTTCAGGTCCGGTCTGGTATATACTCGAACCCGTTCCATACCTTTGTTACAAGACCCGACCACAACATTTTATGATTAAATTAGTAAAAACTACATTTTTCGGGGAGGTGTCGCATATAGTCTCTAGGCGGGGAAACTCTCTTCGATCTTCTCTCTACTTTCTTGATACATAACGGGCCTGGGGATCTGATACACTCTAGGCGGGGAAACTCTCTTAGATCTTCTCTCTACTTTCCTGATCTCCATAACGAGCCTGGGGGATCTGATACTCTCTAGGTGGGGAAACTCTCTTAGATTTTCTTTCTACTTTCCTGATCTCCATAATGAGCCGGGGGAGGGCGGGGATCAGTTGATACTCTCTAGGCGGGGAAAATATCTTCGATCTTCTTTGTACTTTCTTGATCTCCATGACGGGCCGGGAGGGGGGGGGGTCCGGTATACTCTCTAGGCGGGGAAACTCTCTTCTATCTTCTCTTTACTTTCTTCATCCATAACGGGCCCCGGGGGACAACCGTTACATGTAAAATTATGTTCGTAGAATAATAATTTTTGTGTATTTGGTGGAGTGATGCATACCACCGCGGGGTTGCTGGGAACCGGTGGGTTGAAAAAACAACCGTGACATGTGAAATTACGTTTGTATAATATTTGTGTGTGTGTGGTGGGGTGACTTTATATCACCGCGAGATTGTTGGGAACAACCCTGTTGATTGTGTTGTATACTTTTGTATTTTATTTTGATTCCGTTTGAAAGATAGATTTTTTTGTAAAAAAATATGTACCTGTTACTAATTAACAAGTCGGGTATGGTAGGACCCTATTTTTACATTTTCTATAGTTAACATAAATAAACACTCAATGATATATATTGGATGAAGAATGACTACCGACCGACATCACGACCAACGTTGTCAACAAGGAGTTTTGACTATCTTTTCTTTCCAATTAATTTATTTAATCCTCACAATTCAATTTATTATTAAAAGTAAACATGACACGGGTTAGTACTAGTATTAAATTAATCTAATAGTTTAGATCGCATTTAGTAATCTAATGAAGGGTACAGTTACTAATGTGCATCACTCCATAACATACCTACTTGGCGGAAGAAAATTCGGAGAAGACTGGAAGTAATTCCTCAACTGCCACCAGATAACTAATTAGGCGTGAATAAATGCGTCAACGAAGACTTCATCAAATATTAACTGCGAGTCTCCGCCAACATTATAGGAGCTCGTTATAATAATAATGGCCATTTCCACTGAATCAAAATTGGGGCAGAAAATAGTATTGATAATGAAATTAATAAAGGGTTCAAAACTAAATGTGTGTGTTGATAGATGTCCATAAGTCCCTGAAAATAATTATTGGATACTTATAATCCGCATAACAGTTCTTAGCTACCTGTACTGGAGGACTGGTGGTGACCGGAACTGAAGATCCAATGACATGTGGCAAATGCAAGCATTAACAACTATTAATGGTGCGTGCATCTTGTTTGAATTATAGTTAATTTGTCATGGCATGTAGTACTTATTTTACCACAAACAATTGTGACTCTACTATATTGACCAATATTTTAAACCAAAATTAGAGTTTCATGTTTTCAAAAAAGTTAACAATATTTTATTACTCTGACATTTTATATCTTTTTATTAAAGGTTGTTTTGTAAGGCTTATCATCTACTCTATTAAAACGTAAAACGAAATTTTGTAGTTGTGTCGATTTGGGTGGTGTTGCAACAAGTGCGTAATATGTTAGGAGCATTTCTTATACTATTTGTATATTTTGTGAGTGATGAATAAAATCTTATTTTAATATATATTTAAGACTCAGGGGAACACTTAGTTGGGAACTTAGTGTTTTAAAGGGATTTGACTAGAGATAAGATTTTGTAAGGAAGCCTATCATCTTATCATAGTGAATTCAAGTCATGTGACAGGGTAATTGAATTAGTTGAGGGACTACCACCAGTTGGTTACCCATCCTAAGATTGACTTCCGCTCTCAGAAAACTAAGTACCAGATATCTAAAAAATATATCTAAGAAATATGTGAATCGACAAAAGTTTTAAATGAATATTCCCCCCCCCCCCCCCCCGGTAGTCTTTTACTTTGCCGTTTATCTGGACCAACATGTACTGGCTGAGCGTCATCACATTCACCCCGCTCCTGAATCAAGAGTCCCGATCACCTGGTTGGAGTTTCCTATTCCAACCTTGAGGTCCATGTTCTGGATTTGTATCGGCATTGGCGAGTTCTGAACCACCATAATCGATCTTATCTCCCCTCTTGGCTTTGGGTTCATCTTGTACACCATGCTTACCAGCTCATCTTCCTCCTTGGACTCAGAGAGTCTATGCACCTCATCTTCCTCCATGATCTCGCCTTCTTCAAGAGCTAGAGGCAACTCCTCCGGATCCTCTTCGGGATCTTCCTTAGGGTCCTCCTCCGACTCATCGCTAGATATGTAAATTAGGGCTTTTTCTTCGCCCCTTTGCACCTCCGGTTTATCCTTGTGCCTCATTCCACAAGTCTTGCAAGGTGGGTAGAACCTTCCAGCCTTTGCCTCGGAACGCTGCCAACTCCTTTGTCCTCTTCAACCGACTCGATTGCCAGAGCATTTTTCGTGGTCCCCGGAAACTTTCCTTGCTGCCGTTTATGTGATTTGACCACTAGCTCCTCGACCATATTCTCGATCCTCTTTGTTGCGTTCTACAAGACCTCGAACCTTTTGTCGTTCCTTTCTTGAACTTGGTGTGAGTGCTTGCAGAACTTATCCGAGTTTTCAATGATCATCTGAATACGACCGGCGAGATATTCTTTGTTGGTTCCGCTCTGTCCAATCCACTCATGAGATGCTTCCGTAGGTTGCGTCGACGACTCAAAATTTTCGTAGTTGTTGTTAGAATAACTGATGTGCACTTAAGGATTTGAAGTCGTTGTAGTACCTGTAATCCTCAATTAGAATCAAAGATTAAATTTATATTAGTCGGAAGCTCTCAAACTACAACAATAGCAGTAACTTAACTCAGGATGTCGTTCTCCACGGACACTTAGCATAGGAATAAGCAGATATCGTTTGTAAATTGTGTGCAGAAAACTAAATAGATTGATCGCAGACAGAATGACTAATTCGCAGTAAACTCTAATTGCTTTGTTGTAAATCAATGATGGGAAGGCGTAAAGGTTCCCCGACCTCCCTCTGCTATTCTACTCCCAACTTCCTAGTTAAAATCCTACGCAATTACCTCTAACGACAGTTGGGCATAATACTACTATGCCAAGGCGCAGTCAGCACAAGTAGCCCTATTCAGTTTATTGAAACTATTGTGTCACACAACAGAATATCACACCACGAAGGATGTATAGAGTTGTATAACCACGATTTACGTCTAATAACTATTCCATTAATATGACACGGTATATAAAGAAGTAGCAAAAGCAGAGTTACGGCGGTTCGCCTTTACTAAAGAAAGTTAGCTACTCATAGTATCTAATAGACAGAAATCGAAATCTAGGAAGAAAAGGAAGAAGAAGCTTAGTCTCTGATGTCTTTGTGCTGCTGCTTCTAGGGTTTCCTCCTTCTGGGTGCCTGACGGCCAGCGATTTTGGAGTTTCACTTCCCCGAGGACTGGTTCTCTCTCAGGAGAGCTGCTTTGTGAGCGGTGTAGAATTATGAGACCCCTGAGGTCTTATTTATAGTTGAAATTTCGTGCTCTGGCCACCATTGATTAGTAAGGAAGGTTTAGGAAGGCGGGCCTTAGTCTGACAGGCTAGGAAACAGACCCATAACAAATCAGAGGCATCACTACGGTCGCCTGGTGACCGCAGAGACCCCTTCTGCGGTCCCTTGGTGGCCGCCATCGTCGACTACTAATTGAATTTATGAGGTGCACCATCGCATTCACGTGCGGGCGAATGTCAGACGTCGAAAGATAGACAAAGAAAATTGACCGTTCGCAAGATATCGTGGACTTCGTCCCACTCACAAGCGTCAGATTCTTCCTCGGCATATTCTTTTTTGTAGGCTTTTTCATCAATTTTATTTTAATCGACTTTCAATTGATCGAATTCACGTGAAATTGGAGTTAGGTTAATTGTAACTTGGTACTGATTTGCACACCCACCATCTAATTTACAATTAGTACCTTAATCGTAAATAGTTATTGATAAATAGTATCTAAATTGGACGCGGCAACTCTAAAGTACCAAAATCGGAAATGTCTCACAGTGGAGTAACAAAAATGGATTTTACCCTTCAAATTTCATGTATTACATGCATTTTATGTTTAAAGTTTTTTTTTTTTATAAATTTCAAATTTCCATTACAATTACGAATTATAAATTAAAACAGTAGTAATTCTTTCTAAGTTAATACGAGCCAATTATACTACAACCACCAAAATCACTAAATGGTCTCCAAAAACTCAACAAAATCTCACTAATCCTACTACATATACGAAAATATCAAATTAAATACCATCAATTGAATAACCTCAAGATTAACCCACTACTTAATATAAGTTAAACTAGCTATTACAAACTTCTAAAAACATACTATTGCTCAAAATTAGCAAAAATCTCAAATTTAACAAAGTAAGGGTTTTAGACTAATACCTTCAATTACGGGAAAAATAGCCGAAGAAAGTTGAAATTAAATGGCAACCCGAGTTCCTTGTTCCACGAGCTTCGAAAAGAGTCCAAGATTGACCGGAATGGTGGAGTTCTGGTCGGACTTGGGAAGGGGCGAAAATGGTGAAGAAGAGGAGAAGAAATGAAGCAAAATAGAAATGGGGGAAAGAATCTGCTCTTCCCGTTTTTATAACAGTCAACGACGGATAGAATTATCCGTCGCTATCTAGCGACGGATAATCTATCCGTCGGTAGATTTTTTTAATTACATATATAATGATGGATAGCCTATCCGTCGTTAAATTACTATTTTATTTACAAAAAAAATCAATATAGTCAACAAAATATAGCGACGGATAGACTATCCGTCTACCTAGCGACGGATACAACGACGGCGACGGATAAAATCCGTCGCCCCTGTGCGTCGCTAAACAACATATTTCTTATAGTGAGAAGGTACCGTGCCATAGATGAAAAGCAACTTGTTCTTAACGCGTAAAGTCCGAACCAAAGCTTGACTCCAAGCAACGTAATTGACACCATTGAAAAGCTCAGAAACAATCAACATACCAGTATGATCATTGGAGCCAATGAAATACGGCGAATCAGCCGAAATTGACATAGTTGTGCCTTCAATTGAAGGTGGCGCAGCCGAATCAGGTGTCGCTGAAAAAGAAAACGGATCATTGATATTCAACATTGACGGTTATGCCAAGAAAAACTTCAGAAATAAACAGATCGAGAAACGAAAAAACGAATGAAAGCAAACGATTTTAACGGGAAAACTTCGCAAAAAATCTATGCGGAAGAACAATCAATCAAATCGATTGATATCAACTGATACCATGTAAATTGTATAAACTGAATTGATAGAAATGTATATTGAATCACAAACCAAATTGTAAAGTATACAAAAGATGGAATGAAGAACAGTAAGTAAAAGAGAGCTAGCTACTCTGTTTATATAAGAGTAAAATAACTAACTAACAACTTATTAACTAACTAACTGCTATAACTAACTTCTTGCTATTTTAGGAAAGTTTCCTAAATAGGAAACTGCTTCAATCTTCACTTCACTTGCTCCTTTAGAACTTTTTTTTTTTTTTTTTGGTAATGTTTGATAATTAAAAGAAGTGATCTGATAATTCTAAGAAGAAAAAGTTTGATAATGTAAGTTGTGATGGATAGTGAAGACTGAAGACGGAGGAGGCTGTAATTTTACCTTTCTAAACTAGCTATTTGTAAAAGGGCGTTAAATAAAGAAAGAAAGCATAAAAACAAAACGCGGAAACACGCGTAGCGTGTTACGCGAGTTCTAATATATAATACGTAGAAACATAGAGTTCAGTATATAGCAAAACACCATCACTCAAAGTTCAAACTTAATATTCTTGGTGAAAATCAGTAGACAAGATGTCCGGAATAATTCCCCAAGAAACAAAGGTACGTAGTGAATTTGACAAACCTTAACCTAACCAAGACTTATTAAAAAGCCCTAGAATTATTATTCAAATAATCAACTAGAGTAGAAGAAACAACAACATATCAAAGTCGACCCCAACTAGCTAGCAAGCTAGCCCATTAACTGTCCGAAGTGGCATCCATATGCGCGGGTAGCACATCCTATTGTTCCACATCAGCTGAGCTGCAACAAGCAGGAAAATGTAGGATCTTCCACAGCTTGCGGATCAAGCTAATAACTTCCATACATGTTGCCGCAGTAAGATTGGTATAGCTAAATTGTTTCGCTGTTAGTAGAATTAAATCAACAGTGATATCGCGGTTTTCATCAAGAAACGAAAAGATGGCTTGAGTAAACTTCATGAAATTTCCTTTGCTGAAGGCTATGAGCTTCTTAATCCAGGTCTTGACAACAAAGTAAAAGGATTTAGCTGTTTTTGCGATCCACTGAGAAGTTATAGTGACACCTGCTACAGCATTCCGGAACAAGAAGACGATGAAGTCACCGATTCTTCCTCTAATGCCCTTGTCAGCAGCATATCCGCTTGTATGGTCATGTGACTCATCTCCACCGAGCATGTACCCAAGGAGTAATTCATCTTCATTCTGTCCCATTTGGACTTGTTCTTCATCAAGTATCTCGTCAAGTTCCGTCATCTCAGTAGCCTGCGTGCAGTTAAAAGTTACAAATACAATCATGAAAAATAATTAGAGTACCTAACTTCTTCAAGGCTTCTAATTAAATTTCTTATAGTATTTTTTTTTAATTCAATCTTTTGCATACAATTTATTGAGCAAGTCTAGGTTTATACATAATTTGTTTAGAGTCGGACATATATTGTCAAAAAAATCATCGATGTTATTAATCAAAACAAATATGTTATCAACATTGGTATTTTTCATATTATATATATAACAAGACTTATTTCGTTAACAACATAAATGTTTTGATTAATAACATGAATGATTTTCTAGATAACATAAACCGTTTCTAAATAACTTATCTAGAGTCTGTCTCTTATATAACACTTTGTGCAATTTATTTTATACGTACTCACATTAATATATAAAGAGTAACTTTTGTGATGGACCATCTATCGGACAAGCCAAATCAAACATCACATATTTTGTTACAATCATCGCATGTTTAGCAACAAATATCATATGTTAAGAAATACATGCATGTGATTTAATATAATGCATATGATATTTGTACGTAAATATGCAATGTTGAATTGGTCTCTACGACAGATAACCTCTCTAAAAAAAATTGTAATAAATAAATAGTACTATATCATATAACAAACCTTAATTTAAACTGGATAATATTATGGTACTGTTCTTAAATAACGATTTCCAGATGGAGAAATGTGAAGTTTTGGAAACGTTTGGGGGTGTATCGGCACTTATTAAGATGTTCGTGGATGATTATGCAATTACGTGCTGACGGACTCTAAATATCAAGATAGATATGTGAAGATATCTAGAAAAACTGAGAGTTTATGTTTATAGATTCACGATTTGTGCAAGACTTTCCTGAGCTTTGTTTAGCTGTTTTTCTCTGTGTGATCCAGGGTTAGATTAGTTAGATTGGATGTGATAGTTCTCTTCGTTGCATAGTTTTTTAGCATCTAGAGATATCCGTAGTTATTTGATCTAGAGTAGTTATTTGTATTCATTATCAACATACGTATGGTGAATATTTTTGCCATGAGGCTCGATGGATTATAGAAAAAATAATATGCTAGAAACATACAAAGTGTCATCTAAATTCCGCTGTTGCACTGCTGTTTATATGTTGTTGTTTTTTCCTGTTGTCGTCGACTCAGTGTGTCGAACACACCAGAATAATGCACTGCCATAGTTCTGTGTTCTGAACACACGAAGTCGCAGTTTAGGTTAGTTTATATCAAATCCCGGTCCGCTCGCACTTACATTTGGTATCAGAGCCAAGCACCTAATTCATTGGTGTTTGGAATTGGTATTCATATAATTGATCAAGTTAACCCTTATATTGGTAGGCTTTATGTCGTATAATTTTTTGATTTTTCTTATTGTGACTTTAAGAAAATCATACATCGTGCATATATCAAATTGATTGATATTTGTGCATGTAGATCTATTACATATGATTACTGGTTTGTTCATGTTATTCCTAATGCAGGTGATGATGCAACAATAAAGTCCATAGTTGGAGAAAGCTTGTCAATTTGTGAGGGTGTTTGTGGAGCAACTCTCATGATGCCCATTAAGGGTGCATAACATTTTAATGGGGAAGCATGGAGCAAGGATGAGCTGATGCTAGAGCAACTTGATGTGCATAACCGTTGTGTTAATTTCAATGTTGTAATAACACCAGATGCAGCACCACATCTTGACAGTGAAGAGCAAGAATCTAGTGTTGCGGAGACACCAGACTCAACATCAAAGTCAGCCACAGATTTTGGAATACCAGTCTGAGCAAGAATCTACTGTATGATCGATTAAGGCATGATCTCTCAGCTGAGATAAGGAAGAACCCTTCTAGATCTCAATTAATTGGTATGCCTCTATCTACTTCATCTTGTCATTTTGATATATATATATGTCATATGTTCTATGTGTGCAAGTTATATACCCACTCAACCCAAACACACTTCGTCTAAATTCTATAAAGTAAATTTTGAGATGTAGTATATGTGAATCTATGTATATTTGATTTTGGTTTCGTATATGGGCTGGAGATTTGAATGATAGAAATTCCACAAGCGGAGATTTCTTCTATTTGTTTGATGATACGGTATATTGGCTTAGACTGACTAATGTCACTTTAAACCTCAAAATCATGATGGATAATTATGTTTAGTGAGGTTTTATGGTCTTTTTTTTGTATGAATTTTTTTTTTAAAATCATTGGTGTTTCCGAAACACCACCGGAAAAACACCAGAACTGTTTGAGGTGCTTTTGAGTTGTGATCTTAAATTTTTTTGCATTCTAATTTTCCACTGTCAGCTCTTAGGTTTAAACTTGGCCCGGTTCACTGGGTTATAGCTAGCTACTGATGTGTTGCTCTTGTGAAAATATAGCTCTCTTTACCCTCAAACTCACGATTTTTCATTTTCACATATGTTGTCTGGTTCACTTATATTTTTGGGGGGTTCTGAATACGTTGATATTTCACTTGTTGTATACTTGAGGAATTAATAAAGTCAATCTTGGAGAGCAAAATAAAAGATTCCGACTATCAAGTGTTTGGTCTTTGTGTACTGATAACACCCCCCCCCCCCCCAATTTTTAAAGGGAGTTCAAAATTTTCAAGATTTTCATTCAGTATGATTTCTGGTGTTACCAGCACACCAAGTCCTAAGTCGTTATAAGTTGTTTGAAAGAAAGAGTCGTGTTTTGCTGGGAGTGTTTGTGTATTTTGGGTATATTACATATTTTCTGGCTTAATTTCCAGGTAATTTTGAATTTTTAAAGCTTGTAGGGTATTATCTTTCAATTAGCTAAGATTCTCCATAAGTGGCATTTCTCTCCAGTTTAGTTGTGAAAATCTTTTACCAAAAATCTTTTTCAAATGATTGGCATTAGTTTTGAATATGTGTCCAGGGGCATACGCAGGAATTTATATGAGGGGTAGCGAGTTTTTAAAGAAGTAAAACCATATAAGATGTTTCCAAAAATAATAAATCAACATTTAATAGAAATAAAATTGAAGAGTCCATTTTATAAAATTTAAGACTAATATCGTAAATTTTCTACATTTAACAGATACGATTTTTACATTTTACCCAATGTTATCACTTATGAGATATTACATTTATATTTTGTATATATGTAATTTCGTAAATTGATGTGGAAATGCATACGAAATAAATTTGTAGACTTATATATTAAGACACTATAATTTTTACAACTAATTCATTAGATAATAGAAAGTCATAATTACTTATTTTCGTAAGGAGAAATATATATGAAGAATCTTAAACGAAAGTAAATAGAGAAACATATATAAAAGGGGTGTACATATTAGAGTAGAGGTTAAAATTTATATTGGTGCGTAGGAGTTATACGTTCGAGTTTGAAATAGAAGTAATAGGACAAGTAAATGAAAATAATTTTAAAGTGGACCCAAGGTTACTCGAACCTTTGACCTGCAAAACAGCAAGCTCCTCAGGACTTGCTCCATGCCATTGGGTTATAGGATACATCAATTCTTCTAAACAATCACATGGTATATATCCGTTAATTAGCAAAAGGGCAAATTAGACATTTCATGTTAGAAAACGAGAATTGCTGCCCCTTGCGCTAAGGTGGGCTCGCCCCTGTATGTGTCTCAAGATTTTCTTAATAGCGATTGAAGTGTGTTATTCGCACCTACAGATTGTTTCGGCTAAATGAGTTAATTGGTAAGATTGTTGATTGGGAATTGCCTACATTACCGATTGAAATTAGCCCACCCAAATTTTTTTATCTATCCGTCCTTGATGCAAGCAAAAGCACATGAAAATTCATGAATGACAAACCTGAACAAACATGGGGATTTCTACGGTGAGATAGTAGTCGTACTACTTGTTAAAATGAGATAGTAGTCGTACAACCGTTGAGATCTAATCTCAACCATTGATCTTATGTACGACTACTCCTCTTATGTACGACAACTCAATGAGTAGTCGTACTGGTTAATTTACGAATGTACCCATTGAAGTTTATTTTAATATGTAAATACAATTATACAAAAATACATTATAAAACATTCAAGTAAAATTTAACCATAATTGTTTATTTACCATTATACCCTTTCATTAAAAAAGAAAATGTATTAATATTAATTAGAACCACCATCGGACCTCCAATGACCGCCACCGGACCTCCGGAGACGGCAATGACCGCCGCCGGACCTCCGGCATCCGGCGGATCTCCGGCGACACCCTAATTTAATTTTAAAAATTTAATATTGTAACTCAAAGGAATTGAACCCAACACCTCATGAATACAAGTTTAGAAGCTTACCATCAGGCTACAAGGTATTACATGTCCATAGTCTAACTATAAACATATATGATATAGAAAACCAACCACATAACAATTGTTTTAACATTGATTTGTTTTGTCTTTTATCCAAAAATTATTGTTTAACATCGATTTGTTTTGTTCTTTTATCCAAAAATTATTGTTTAACATCAATTTGTTTTGTTCTTTTATCCAAGAATTATTGTTTAACATCGATTTGTTTTGTTCTTTTATTTTATTTTGTTTTAGATTTTCTTTTATCCAAAAATTATTGTTTAACATCAATTTGTTTTGTTCTTTTATCCAAGAATTATTGTTTAACATCGATTTGTTTTGTTCTTTTATTTTATTTTGTTTTAGATTTCCGAATATCAAAACCGTAATGTTTGTCGTAGTCGAGATAAAAGTCATGTGCTTCATCGTCTGTAGCAAATCTAAACTTAAGAATGTCATCATCATTGGGAAATGCATTATCACAGTCATGTTTGATAGTGTCTGAAGTGTGAAAATATGCATCCTCGCCCTCTGATTTCATGTCATCGGAACTTACAATATCGTCATCAGTATAACAATATGTCTCTTCATCAACCATAATTCTGCATAATAAAGAAAGGGAAAAAAAAAAACAGCACAAGACATGAAGAAAAATTAACTCAATTAAATAGGAAGAAAAATGCCTACTATTGTGATAGCTAAAGAAGTAGTGTGGGTACTACTAGTGTCTTCGCAAAGATTTTTGAGAAAAAACATCATTGACAAATGTACAGAGCATTTACATTGCCTTTAGAGTCAACTGGAACAAAAATCATTCACTATAATAAAATCCTAATTCGACATTACCAAAACAACTTCAGAAACATATTCATTAACATAAAAAGTTCTTTCCGCAGAGAAATCATAGGCAAATGGAAAGATCTGAGTACACTAATACCCATAATTACAAAAACAGAATACAACGCATATATGGCTACGAAATAAGGTCAAGAGCGAGTAAACCCAAATTTCATTAGTTCAATGGGAAGCAAGGCAGAATGCTAAAATATATTTACTACCATAAACACAAACAATTAATCTATATCCAGAAATCAAGACATATGCTTCATACAAAAGTTTAAGATGGGAAATAAGGAATAAGCTAGCAGCAACACGAATAATCAGCCAAGTCATTCGAGCAAAGGTGCAAAAAGAGAAAGCAGAGTTGGAGCCAAGTCAGATTCGAGCAAATCGATCTAGAGAATTACCTAGTGACGAAGAAGATGGATCCGGTTTGGTGGTGCAGTGGAGCCAGAGTAGTGATGTCCGGTGGAGAAGACCGCCGGAGATGGGGATGGCGGGATGGGGATGAATTGAAGGCTATAATCTTGTGATTTAGGGATTAGGTTTTTTGAATTGGGGATTATGGTTCTTGAATTGGGGATTAGGGTTCTTGGATTTTGAATCGATGTATGTTGTAAAGAGGAAATAAGAGGAAGACGATGAATTGATGTTAAATAATAATTTTTGGATAAAAGACAAAACAAATCGATGTTAAAACAATTGTTATGTGGTTGGTTTTCTCTTTTTGTTGGTTTGGATAAGGATATATCATATATGTTTATAGTTAGACTATGGACATGTAATACCTTGTAGCTTGATGGTAAGTTTCTAAACTTGTATTCATGAAGTGTTGGGTTCAATTCCTATAATTACAATATTGAATTTTTAAAATTAAATTAGGGTGTCGCCGGAGGTCCGGTGGCGGTCATTGGAGGTCCGATGGTGGTTCTAATTAATATTAATACATTTTCTTTGTTAATGAAAGGGTATAATGGTAAATCAACAATTATGTCTAATTACAATTATAAATTTTTTTTCTAAAATTGTTTGAATATTTGTATATTTTATGAATGAATTATAAATAAGACCTAAATGAATAACTAAAGGGTATATTTGGTAAACACTTTA
Source organism: Plantago major (assembly GCA_026545765.1). Lineage (NCBI taxonomy): Eukaryota > Viridiplantae > Streptophyta > Magnoliopsida > Lamiales > Plantaginaceae > Plantago > Plantago major. The sequence goes on along the minus strand of CM048839.1, from coordinate 83,344,382 downwards.
ATGTACGACTACTATCTCATTTTAATGTCACCGTAGAAAAACCCAACAAACATTCGTATAATAACTTAAAAACGTACCTTTTGCTCCAGCATCATTTCGAAAACCTGCATCTTTCTCACCAAACAACGAACATGGAAATGATACTTGAAGCATTCAGAAACATAAGACCACCCCTCTGGATCAAGACTTTTGCAACCTATGCAAGCAGAAGACATCTTCTCACGCAAGTTAAAAACTTTCTCATCGAACCAAATAAATCCATCAAGCTTGTAACAGCTTGGATGAAGGACCAGGTTTTCATCTTCACAGCTATAGCTAAAGCCGCATATATCCTTTCGACAGGCAATGCAGCGCCTATACACTTCAGTTAGCGTATCACCATCAGTAATCAAAGTGGACTCAGCAAACGTGAACTTAGAGCGTCCACAGAATTCGTGCGTCACAATCTCACCAATTTTTGGGTACCTGCACCACTTGTGAAGTACTCCATCGCAGAGTTTGCATACATACCTCGAGCCCGTGCCTGACATTTTACAACCGTTGCAATCGAAAACTACTTTCCCATTGGTAACTTCCTGGTAGTTTTCATAGCAATCGTGATTCAGCTGTGACAGTTGATGACGCGTCATCCCGGCGCCACTTTGCATTTTTTGTTCAAAGTTGGAGTCAAGATTAACTACAGTGGACCCTCGCTGCACAAAATTATTATAGTATCATCATTGCAAACTAAAAGCAGCTTATTTATTTCAACAATCATTTAATTTTCCTTGGAAACTAGTAACATCAGTGCGGAGCCGGAACTTAGAGTTTAGGGGTGCATAGTATGTAAATTTACTTTCAATGTATTAGTTGGAAATTTCAAAAAATATAAGTAACATTTATATTCCTTTATACTCCCTCTATCCCTCGAGTATCAATTTTTTTTTTTTATCTTTTACGCAAATAATATAAACGTATTATAAAAACTGAAGTGATTTGTTCTCACTATATATTGAATTAATAACATTCTCACCTTTCTAACTATGATCTCAAAGTCTTCTTTTCTTTTGCAATTTATATATTCAATAGGCTACGATAATCAAATTCAATAAAGTCAAGTTAAAATTATAACTTGAAAATTTATAAATTGTAATAGTTGCATGGAGAAAACAAGTTAAGATTAAAATGTAAAAGTTAAATGAGAGCAGAGTATGCTTGAGAAAAAAATCTGTACTAAAGAATATATATAATGGTTCGTCGGAGATTGGGGTGCGATTAGAAAAAGAATATATAATTGATACCTTCATAATGTAGAACTGGTGGAGCTTGTGAAGCAATGGACTAAAGGTGAAATGAAGCACTAATGGTGTTTGAGATTGTTTGTGTTATTTTGGATGAGTTGATCTTGGTATATATGCCTTTCTTATATAGAGAACCTTAAAACTGAAGTTCTTTGGACCAAGTTGAATTATATACATTTCTCTCCCCTAATTTCCACACACAAGTTGCAAGACCTGTTCCAGACTCCAGCAATTGTACATTAATTTGGCAGAAGATTCCTGTACACACTTGAAAACTTCCCAGTAGTCCACTTATCTGATATTACTCCAAAACAAGCATGCTAAATTTTCAACAACAAAGGTGCACTTTTATAAGATGAGTATTATGCTCAATTTCTTTAAATTATCTTGAAAGTTGGGCATTGCATTCACTCCCTCTAAAATAGTGCAATGTTCTTGTCATGTTTATCCGAAACAAAACCGCTCTCGTTGAGTTTGAGGTTGGCTCAGCTCTGATACCCTTTATAACGGCCATACCATTATTGTTCATTTTAAGTTGAAATCATAACGAATTTGCTTTTAAGAATCACCAAAAATGCCTCATATTATATGATAATGTCTTGACTCTGTCTTGAGTATGTGAGAACAATGTGCAATGAATAAGTCAATTAGCTAGACAAGCAAGCTTGTTGATGAAACACATACATATATAATAATGTATAGGAAAACTAAATTGCACTAAGTAAAAGTACTAAAGAGTGCATATATAATCCTTCAACCAGTATATGAGGTTCCTTACCAATCCTATATATCATTAGCTAAATTACTTTGGCAACACAAATTCCCAACTTATACCTTGAGGTGATTCCTTTTATCTCCCAGGCTATACTTCCAACTCCTCCAAGGGGTTTCGTCAACCTCCCAAACTAAATGTTTTGTCCTCACAAGTCACAAGGGATATTCCTTTATATTCCAAATTAAGTAGCTCCACCATTTTTCTTTCCTTCACGCATTTTTCTTTGTCGTCGTAAATGGGTTTGTTTAAAAATCAATGGTGTGCTTATGACAATATTTAAGTCATCTAGGCTATTATGTATAAACGCTACAAGAAAACTGTCAAACAGTGACATAATTTAGTGACGGCATTTTTACAAGTTGTTGTACGACATTTTTATTGAACCGTCTATATGAATTTAATTTGAAGACAAGAAATTATATGGATCAAGTTGTTGTACGGGATTCTATAAGTTATTATTTTACAGGCCGATAATTGAGACGGGCTATCGTAATTTTATTAGTTTGGGCTTGGACCGGAATAAAAGCCCAAAGTAATGTACTAAAGATTTATTGGATAATTGGGCTCGATCTGGATGATTATTATGTTAATCACACAAGGTATTAACCGGTGAATAGATGTGATCGATTTTGAGAGAAGGCAAAAGTAGAGAATGACGTGAGGGCTAGGTCAGGTAATGGATCGACCAACACCAGTTTTGTCAAAGTTATTTATGGATTTGAGATTAATATAAAATTGATGTGATTAGACTTAATTAATGAGTGTTATTGGATAATGATTCTCATTTAGCGCCTACCTTTGGAATTGGAGAAATTGTGAGTGTTGAGCTGTTCCTGCTTGTGACTTGTGGATCGAGCTAGATTGGACAACATATTTGGCAATTATGTTTGTTAGGGGTTGATTTGCGTAGACGTGTAGTGCTGCTCGTACCATGGACATATTTTACGATGGCCAGTATTGATATTTCATTCTGAGCTAAAGTAAGGGGTTTGCTTGACACTTTTGCTTCTATTTTATTATTATTATTATATATATATTGTTTTATGATTTGACAAACTACTTATGGTTATTATATTAATAAATGGGACTTGGGATAATAGTCTATTCGAAAGGATCAAGTAAGTGTACCCATAAATGTTTTATCGTGATTGTGAATTGTGAAAATTGTTATGTTCAAAAGCATGGATTGAAAATATGTTTTATGCTCATCGATAAGCTTATGAATTATTTGGGCCCTTTTGAGAGAATGACGTGCTTTTGGAGATCTCTCATTGTTATGTTATCCCTTTGGTAGGGCAATGTTATTGTTTTGTAAAAGCCGACCTGTGTACCACCACGGTTCGTGTGGCCGTAGTGTATTATCTGATTGAGTTAAAAGTAAATTGTTATTGTATTGAAAAGTGTCCATGCAAATTATTTTGGATATATATATATATATATATATATATATATATATATATATATATATATATATATATATATATATATATATATATATATATATATATATATATATATATATATATATATATATATATGATTTGAAATACTCTGCTTGATCCGGTAGAAGTGTCAATGAGGCTCACCCTTACCCACCCCTTTCAGATATTTAGTAATTGATCGGACGAAGATACTTTGGAGTTGAGACGGTAGACGGATGATGGATTTGTGAAGACTGTTTAGTAGTTGTGTACTCTGAGAATTGTACTTTATAGGATGACTTGTAGTATTATGATTGTTTTGAGATTGATGACTTGTAATTATTGTTGTAAATGGGTTTTATAGACGCTCTGATTGTACTACTATTGAGATAAATTGTTATTCGAGGATTAAAGGAAGGCTTCGTCTTGGCGTGAGCCAATCTCACGATAGACGGCCGGTCGCGTCAAATTGATTTGGTTTTGGAACGTCACACTTAATTATTCAATTTAATTCGCCATTATAATATTTTTTTTAAGGTTATGCACTCAATGTGGTCATATTATGCGATTGACGGCCTATCACATTGATAAAAAATGAAGAGTTGAAATTAAATATTAAATTAATCTAATAGTTTAGATCGCATTTAGTAATCTAATGAAGGGTATAGTTACTAATGTGCATCCCATCTTAAAGATACTCCATAACATACCTACTTGGCGGAAAAAAATTCGGAGAAGACTGGAAGTAATTCCTCAACTGCCACCAGATAAATGCGTCAACGAAGACTTCATCAAATATTAACTGTGAGTCTCCGCCAACATTATAGGAACTTGTTATAATACTAATGGCCATTTCCACTGAATCAAAATTGGGGCAGAAAATAGTATTGATAATGAAATTAATAAAGGGTTCAAAACTAAATGTGTGTGTTGATAGATGTCCATAAGTCCCTGAAAATAATTATTGTATACTTATAATCCGCATAACAGTTCTTAGCTACCTGTACTGGTGGACTGGTGGTGACCGGAACTGATGATCCAATGACATGTGGCAAATGCAAGCATTAACAACTATTAATGGTGCGTGCATCTTGTTTGAATTATAGTTAATTTGTTATGGCATGTAGTACTTATTTTACCACAAACAATTGTGACTCTACTATATTGACCAATATTTTAAACCAAAATTAGAGTTTCATGTTTTCAAAAAAGTTAACAATATTTTATTACTCTAACATTTTATATCTTTTTATTAAAGGTTGTTTTGCAAGGCTTATCATCTACTCTATTAAAAGGTAAACCGAAATTTTGTAGTTGTGTAGATTTGGGTGGTGTTGCAACAAGTGCGTAATATGTTAGGAGCATTTCTTATACTATTTGTATATTTTGTGGGTGATAAATAAAATCTTATTTTGATATATATTTAAGACTCAGGGAGACACTTAGTTGGGAACTTAGTGTTTTAAAGGGATTTGACTCGAGATAAGATTTTGTAAGGAAGCCCATCATCTTATCATAGTGAATTCAAGTCCTGTGACAGGGTAACTGAATTAGTTGAGGGACTACCACCAGTTGGTTACCCATCCTAAGATTGACTTCCGCTCTCAAAAAACTAAGTACCAGATATCTAAAAAAGATATCTGAGAAATCTGTGAATCGACAAAAGTTTTAAAGGACTATTCCCCCCCTCCCCCCAGTCTTTTACTTTGCCGTTTATCTGGACCAACATGTACTGGCTGACCGTCATCACATTCACCCCCGCTCCTGAATCAAGAGTCCCGATCACTTGGTTGAAGTTTCCTATTCCAACCTTGAGGTCCATGCTCTGGATTTGTATCGGCATTGGCGAGTTCTGAACCACCATAATCGGTCTTATCTCCCCTCTTGGCTTTGGGTTCATCTTGCACACCATGCTTACCAGCTCATCTTCCTCCTTGGACTCAGAGAGTCTATGCACCTCATCTTCCTCCATGATCTCGCCTTCTTCAAGACCTAGAGGCAACTCCTCCGGATCCTCTTTGGGATCTTCCTCAGGGTCCTCCTCCGACTCATCGCTAGATATGTAAATTAGGGCTTTTTCTTCACCCCTTTGCACCTCCGGTTCATCCTTGTGCCTCATCCCACAAGTCTTGCAAGGTGGGTATAACCTTCCAGCCTTTGCGTCGAAACTCGGAACACTGCCAACTCCTTTGTCCTTTTCAACCAACTCGATTGCTAGAGCATTCTTCGTGGTCCCCGGAAACTTTCCTTGCTCCCGTTTTCTGTGATTTGACCAACTAGCTCATCGACCATATTCTCGATCCTCTTTGTTGCGTTCTCCAAGACCTCGAACCTTTTGTTGTTCCTTTCTTGAACTTGGTGTGAGTGCTTGCAGAACTTATCCGAGTTTTCCATGATCATCTGAATACGACCGGCGAGATCTTCTTTGTTGGTTCCGCTCTGTCCAATCCACTCATGAGATGCTTCCGTAGGTTGCGCCGACGACTCATAATTTTCGTAGTTGTTGTTAGAATAACTGATGTGCACTTAAGGATTTGAAGTCGTTGTAGTACCTGTAATCCTCAATTAGAATCAAAGATTAAATTTATATTAGTCGGAAGCTCTCAAACTACAGCAATAGCAGTAACTTAACTCAGGATGTCATTCTCCACGGACACTTAGCATAGGAACAAGCAAATATAGTTTGTAAATTGAGTGCAAAAAAGTAAACAGATTGATCGCAGACAGAATGATTAATTCGCAGTAAACTTTAATTGCTTTGTTGTAAATCAATTATGGGAAGGCGTAAAGGTTCCCCGACCTCCCTCTGCTATGCTAATCCCAACTTCCTAGTTAAAATCCTACGCAATTACCTCTAACGACAACAGGGCATAATACTACTATGACAAGGCGCAGTCAGCACAAGTACCCCTACTCAGTTCAATGAAACTACTGTGTCACTCAGCTGAACATCACACCACGAAGGATGTATAGAGTTGTATAACCACGATTTACATCTAATAACTATTCCATTAATATGACACGGTATATAAAGAAGTAGTAAAAGCAGAGTTACGGCGGTTCTCCTTTAGAAAAGAAAGTTAGCTACTCATAGTATCTAATAGACAAAAATCGAAAACTAGGAAGAAAAGGAAGAAGAAGCTTAGTCTCTGATGTCTTCGTGTTGTTGCTTCTAGGGTTTCCTCCTTCTGGGTGTCTGACAGACAGCGGTTTTGGGGTTTCACTTCCCCGAGGATTGGTTCTCTCTCAGGAGAGCTGCTTTGTGAGCGGTGTAGAATTATGAGACCCCTGAGGTCTTATTTATAGTTGAAATTTCGTGCTCTGGCCGCCATTGATCAGTAAGGAAGGTTTCGGAAGGCGGGCCTTAGTCTGACAGGCCAGGAAACAGACCCAGAACAAATCAAAGGCATCACTACGGTCGCCTGGTGACTGCAGAGACCCCTTATGCGGTCCCTTGGTGGCCGCCATCGTCGACTTCTGCAGATTTGAATCTGTTTTCTTCGTTCTTCAATTTCGGGCTTCGTAACTTCATTTTCTCGAACAGTGGTCTTCTACAAAGTTGTTGCATCTTCAGTTATCTTCGCATTGGTTGGTCGCATGACATGTTTTGACTCCTTGAACTCCATGCAACGGTCAATCCGGCGTATTCGCTTAACTTTCTCGAATTCGCACAATTATGCCGTTTTCGTGCCTGAAATCGTGCAATTCTTCAAAAATGCGATCATGGCCTACAAAATACACATGAAGTTGGTAATTGACCATAAAACGATACAAATATTGAATCTAAGGCAAAAAATGAGGGTCTAAAATCATGCTATATCGCACATTTCATTGTCACATCACACCCCCAAACCAATTTCACAGGACTTCCTCGACGGCACGAACCTCCTTAGATCAGAGACTTCTTCCTCGTCCCTTTTGCATTGAGTTTTTGCTAAGGTTCTCACATACCTCCCAAATCCTTCTTGGGGGTACGTCTAACAGGTTCCCTTAACATTCCCCGTCAATAATTGCTTGGCTGATAGAGTCAATCCCCTTTATAAAAGTTGTTGACCTTGTCGAACAGTGCGTAAGAGTGCATCGGGCACCTGTCAAGTAGATCCTTGTATCTTTCCCACGCTTCGTAGAATGTTTCTCCGTCTAGTTGGCTGAATTTTTGGATTTGGCTCTTCAGGTCAGATGTCTTCTTCAATGGGAAGTATCTGAGCATAAATTTGTTGAAAACCTCATCCCATGTAGTCAAACTACCTGGTGGTAGTGAGATAAGCCATTTCTTCGCCTTGTCCTTAAGGCAGCTAGGGAAAACCCTCCTTCTGAGTTGACATTCCGTGAGCCCGTTCAACGGTATCCTGTCAACTATTGCGTAGAATTCTCTCATAAAGTGCATCGGGTCCTCGGTTGGGAAGTGGGGTAGTTGGTTCAAATGAGTACCTTTCAGATCACATTACCTCGCAATCCTCTCCAGATAGATACTCGAGGCATGTGGTGTAAGCCTGGGCATAACATAGTCACACATCAGTCTGTCGTCTTCGTCCATCAATTCTACCCTTGCGTAGTTATCCCTTCTTCGGTTCTCATCTAACCTTAATCTTTCCTCGGCTATCCTTAGCCTTTCCTGTTCCAGTTCTTCCCTTTCAGCTTGAATCTCAAGTCGGATCTTAAGCAATTGTTCAAGTTCAGAAGTGGCGACATTCCCAGATGGATTGTCGTTGTTGTTTTCTTCTCCACTCATGTTGCTGGATGATTCCATTATGGTGGTAAACAGTCTTCGCCTTTCAAGCTTATCTATGTCATCTTTAAATGGTACTACTGTGTTGGTCCAGATAACGGCAAAGTAAAAGACTAGAGGGGGGGGGGGGTGAATAGTCTTTTAAAACTTTTGTCGATAAACACAGATTCTCAGAAACATGGGGGTTTCTGATACTTAAATTCAGAGCGCGGAAGACTTTAAGATAGTTTAGTGTAGAAACAATAAATATGTGTGTGTGCTTTGCTGAAATGTAAATACAGAAAGGTAAATGACACAGCAAGTATAGTGGTATCTGGAGGTGGCGTAATCCTCCAACTAATCCACTTCGGTCTTTCTGAGACCTAGAATTCACTAGAACAGATAATTGAGTTCACCTTACAATAATCCTATTCTAAGATTCCTAAACAAATGGTGCCCAACCAAATGTTCCCCCTGAGTTATTCCCGAGCTCCTAGAGCTAAGTACTTCCTCTACTGAGATAACCTTGGAGTTATTCCCTGATTTTCCAAATCAAGTACTTCCTCTACTCCACGCCTTGATGGTGTTGGTTATAAGGTTTTGTCAGAGAGGCTCAGATAACTTTTCAGTTATGTTTTCAGAGATCCTAATAGAACAAGACTACTTAATACACTTGTTCAGTGGATGGCAGTCTGCTCTTTACTGACCCAAGTAATTGGTGTCCGTTCTGGACAATGAGCTTCAGAAAGGGTATCTGATAGTTCAACTCTTTCATGAATAACAATCTCTTGTTAAGGTTCAGGACAACTTAGAACTACTAGTGATTCTTCAAGCAACAGAAAGCTTTCAGAAAGGGTAGTAGAGTGCTTGAGAGAATACTTTGCTTGATGGTAAGCTTGCAAGATAGAGCGTTCTAAGGTATGTATTTTCAAGCATCTAAGTGTGTGATATATATAGATAAATTTGAGAGGCGTTTGAATTGTATACGTTGTGCTCTCTATCAAATTATATACGTTTATATCTTGAACTATGTACTCAGAAGTCACTATCTCATTCTTCAGAGAGGACTTGCTTTTGCAAGATTTCCGATGCATTTAATGCATAGTACTGTTCATTGTCCTTTAGTCTCAACGGATACATGAGCCTTTCTGATGGCTTGCATGCTCCATACTCATGATGTCATATGTCCAGAATTATATTTCAAAAGTAAGTTAATATACTCAAGAAAGGATTAAGGACATAGTCTTTCTGAGTTAGACTAAACCTTTGTGTCTTCATAAACCTTGTGCAATCTTCAGTCTTCTAATCTTCAGAAAAGCTCCATTGCTAGGATTGATCTTCATGGTCTTCTTGAAATAAAAGTTACACTCAGAGACCTATAATCCTATTACAAGATTTACTAGACTAATCATACTCAGTGATTTCCTCTTTTACAATGTTCAAGTGAACCAAGAGTACTTAATCACCTTTCTGGCTAAGATAAGAACATGTGATGAGTGATCAAAATACTAACAGATATTCCTAACAAATTTCCCCCTTTTTGATCAGTCATCCATGACTATCTTTTAAGTCCTATTACAAATTTGTAATCCTGGAAGAGAAAACAATCCACCACTTAATCATTTCAAATGATATTTAATTTTAGTTGAATTAAGTGCAGAAAGTAAACATCAACCAAATCACAAGAAGTGATCTTTGCTGATAAGTTGTCATCTATTAAAATGTATCTGAGAGTATGATCTTCAGATTGGTACAGTTTACATAAAGAGATGCAACTTTTACATATAGAGAAGTTTAGAAACAATCCGCAAGATTACAAAAAGTAATAAAACATACTAAGTAAATTAGAACAAAGGAGAGTCCAAGCTCCAAGAGAGTATTCTAATGTTACTAGTCTTCAAGTCTTCGTAAATGCAACTTGGTTTAGATACCTCAAGTTCTTCAAAGACCCTTTCTCGGATCATTGACATGATCATCCACTTTTTCGCATTCTTGGACATAGTCATAAAGAATCCTTCTGACAGAGAGCTCTGTCTTTCTGGATAAGTCACATATTTCATGGTAACTCTTACCAAGCTTGTGATTCTTCCGCAGAAAATGTTTGACCTGTATACTTTCCTGCACTCCATGCATGGTCTACTTGCAGCTGAGACAGGTTGAAATACTTGTATATTTCTTCCAGATAGTGTATATCATCTAGGTATTCATCCAATGTCATATAGAATGACTCATAGGTTGAAACACCTAGTTTGTTCTTCCTGCTGTAGCTACCATCCAGCTTTCTTACCTTGTGTACATCTTCAGGCTTTGGGTAAGGACAGGCAAAAGAAAGATCCATCTTTCTGGCTTCATTTCTCTTTTCTACTTCAAAGTTTAGCCAGGCATGAAGGTGCTCAGGTTTTAGCAATTCTGACTTGCCTTCTCTCCATTTCAGGATCTGGTTAAGGATAGGAGTTGAAAATTTATCATTGACAAGTAGATGTTGTAGTTCCAGAATCCAATACCCTCTCTTGTTCAGAATGCACCTATATGAAGATTCTTCATTACTGGTCTTCATATACTCAATGTGGGCATCAGTTGGCCTTTCTTGATGTGTTTCATTGTTTACTCGCCAAACCGAAATCCTTCTTGCTTTTACGTTTGGTGGCCTTCGTCAGAGATCCTCTAACCCTTTCTTCCCGCCAATGGGTCTTGGTGGATGTTCCTTGTATAGACTTGGTGTTGCCAGAAGGAGTTCTGGCTGCTAAGGGCTTTGCTGCCAGAGGAGGTTGTGAAGTAGTTGCTTGTCTCCTTTTCTTGTGAAGTGGATGTTCATCAGAATCATCCTCATCATCATTGAAGTCCAAAACTGGAGACTTGCAGCTTTCTTGGCCTCTCACTTCTCCTTCTTCCTTCTCTTCTTCTTCAGAAGTCTTCTTCTCTTCTGAGATTCTAAGGGACTTGGTTCCCCTAGTTATCATACTTCAAATTTTCCGGTGGTTGATCTGGAACAACTTCTTCAGCAAGGGTGTCTCCAGTGGTGTCCTTAATGACAAGTTGACTTGAGGAGGGAGGATTTGATTGTTTTCTTTTTCTTCCTCTGCCTTTCTGAGGCATCTCTTCTCCCCCCTTAGTCATGAATGACTGACTCATGAAAGCATAAGCTTCAGAGAGAGTTTCAAAGTTTTTATGGAGATTGTTGTGCACCCTGACTAATTCTTGAAGTTCCTTCTTCAGCTCCTTGTTCTGTCTAACCAGTTCCTGATCCTTTGTGTTGAGCTCTTCTGGGATGGATTTTAGCACTTATGTGTCTTTGGAAACTAGTGTCTTTCTGAGTTGTAAAAAGACACTGTTCCTTGCACGCTGCTCTTCACTTCTTGAACTACTTGGTGCAGAGAATATATGAGGAGCAAGTAGGGCTCTCTTGTGCTGAGTGATAAGTCTCTCATCTTCTGCTTCAGTAATCAAGTTGTGGGTTTCAGCATCACTGTCATAAGCCTTTTCTTGGATTGTTTGCAGATTGACAATCTTCTTCTGCTTTCCATCAAGTGTGCTGGCCTTCTGAGAAGATGTAGAAGGTCTTTCTGATGCAGTCTCAGCATCATGCTCTTCATCATCATTGTCATCCATGGCATCTATCTCAGCAGCTGTGACAACAATGGCATTCTTTAGTTTTCTTTGCTCATCTAGGAGTGCCAATTCCTTGGCATTAGCTTCTTCGAGCTTCTTGATTTTGGCTTCATTTTCATCAACAAGAGCTTGAGTCTCAATGTTGATTCTCTTCTCTTCTTCCAATACCTTTCTGAGTTGTACAATCCTAAACTCAGCAGCTGAGATTTCTTCTATGGCATCATTGTGTTCAGCTTGTTGGTATCTTGATGAGACTTGGGAGGTGATGATGATGGAGCTTTCTGAGCAATTGAGGGAGTAGCCTTTTCTCCACTTTCTTTGCTAGCTTTCTGAATCCCGCCTTGTCCAGGTTGGGGATCATCATTCTGATCATCATCATCATCACTCTTGTTCTTTGTTTCTTGGTTTGGATGCTTAGAGGGAGGTTCTTGATAATCATTTTCATCCATCTCCTCGTCATCTTCTGAAACCAGGTTGATCACATTTGGGAATGTAATCATCCTCCCATTAACTTCTTCTTGTTCAGCAGGATAAGTAGTGAGCTTGCTGGGCAAGGCAGGATGGGTAACCATCTGCTCTTGGGTTTGAGCATCCGCAGACTTGAAATCTTCTATAAGTCTTTGTGCTACTTCATGAATGAAGTCTTCATGCATTAGAGTGGCAAATGAGTAGGACTCTGTAGGGAACAATGCATGGATATAATCCTCCAGATTTAGGGCAATTGCTCTCTTTTCTAGGACGTCGATTACTCTGGATATTTCAGAAAGGTCAGCCTTTTTGAGTTTCTGCCATTGTCTGAAGCACTTGAGATGTTTCTTTAAGGTGTGCTTCTGGAAGGCCTTGAGTAAATCAACTGGCACTAGACTTTGAGCCTGAAAGAAAGTGTTCAAGTTAGTTTTGTTCAAACCATTTGTGTTAGTATCTGTGTGCAGAAGTGAGCTTTCTGAGCATACCTGTGTAGAAACACTAGGCTTATCTGCTTGGATTTTTGCTTGCTTGGGCACAGAGGCCTTAGATACTTTGGTGTGAGGAGAATTTTTATCCTCATCAGCCTTTCTTTCTGCTTGAACCTGAGAGTTAAAATCAAACATGTTTAGAAACTTTTAACAGAAAAGATATGTGGAAAAGTGTTTTCTGAGACTTCACTTACTTCCAAGTGAGGAAGCTCAGTAGCATGTTCCTCAGAAACATTGGGGGTTTCTGGCACCTTTTCTGCAGAATCTTGTTCAAATAGCTTTTAGTTTCTTTTGGAGGAGATGACACAACTGTTTCTCCATCCAATTGTTCTTCTGACTGAGCTTGTAAGAACAAACATAAGAGATTTTAGTAGTGGGTTTTTTCAGAGCATTCGTTGAAGAAGACTATTATCGACATTACCTTCTCGTGAAGGCTCAAGAATACTTCCTCGTAAATCTTTTCACACGGAATCTCTAGGTTTTGGGGTGTTGGTTCCACCACCACTACTTCCTCAGTTGGAGCCTGTGGGACAGGCTCTTCTTGATGTTCTGAGGTTGGAGGAACCTCTTCTTGATTCAAGGGGGTGGACAGGTTTTCTTCCCCCTGAAAGTATGTCTCCAAGTTGGCCTGTAACAAATACAACTTATGAGTAACAAGTTAACATACAATTATGTTGACATGTTAGATACAAACTATCTTTGTTACCTGAATAGAGTCAGGCTGATCATTGATCTCTTGGACTTGTGGTGATTCCACAGTCTCTCTGTGCTCATTATTGTTCTCCTCTGCAGTATCATTCTGAGTCTCCATCTCGGTTGATCCCTTTCGAGAGTTGAGCTCTCTCGGAAGGTTGAGGAACTGCTCAAGAATGTGGTTTTCTTGAAAAATTAAGTGCTGGCATTGTGAATGTGGAAGTAATGGCAACATCTTCCATCATTCTATCTTCCTCACCCAGGCCTTTTTCTTCCTGCTGGGCATAGGGGCTCTTGTCTTTCGGAAGAGCTGAGCTTGATGCTCCTCCATGGGTCTCATACTTGAATCTTTTGAGTACTTTTGCAAGTACTTCATCATCCTCAGAATCACTATTCTGTGTTTGTGCAGACCTATCTATGATATTTCTATCATCTCTGGAGAGTTCTAGAGCATTCTGGTACAGGACTCTTGGGGCATTCTGGAGTTGCCTTTTTGGGCGTCCAACATCTTCTGAGACCTTATCTCCAGAAGGTTGTGCCCCTTGTATGATTAGGGACTTGGAGGCTCTTTTGCTTTGAGTCCTCTTTCTCTTGGCAACTGGAGGTTTAGCTTTGGCTTGCTCAGAGACCTCACCTTGCTGTGCAGTTTCTTCTTCTTCTGCCTTTCTGAGTGCGTTCTCAGCAACAATTTTCTCCTTTTCTTCAAAAGCATGTCTGAAAAGAGAATTGGTGACTGGGATTTCTTGTTTCTCTCTGAGAGTGATTCCCATTGTTTCGACGTAATGATTCGAGACCAAAGTGCATATTAGCCTTTGGCTCAAGAAGGCCATTGATGATTTTGGGCTCAAATTCTCAATATGTCCAAGGAATTTGTCAAGCGTATTTCCAATTGAAGTGGGTTTCCTGCCCTTCATGCTTCTTGTTCAGAAGATGCGTCATCATCCATCTCTCCATGCTTATCTGGTCTACCCCTCCTTTGTTGCCATCAAAGCAACGGACCAGAATAAGAGCTAAAGTGCTCCAGTGTTTCTGGAGATGACTAGTTCTGATGGCTTTCAGAACAAAGTCTCCTGGGCAACCTTTTGCATTTTCTAACTGGATTGCTTCAAATATCTCTTTGACGCCTTGAATCATGGAAGCGTCCTTGATGTTGATGTCTTCAAATGTTCCTCGATTTTTCAATCGGAATGTCTTGCAGAAAGTCTTGCAATCTAGAACAATTTCTTGTCCTTGGACTTCAGTCTGCATGTATTTTTCTTCTTCATCATTCACAAATTTTGTGAAGATTTTAGAGTTGTTATAGAACTCCAGTACATCCAAAGGTGGATAGTCCACTGGGTGCGAGATAGAAGCTTGTAGATATGGAAATTCTTCAAGATTCCCAATATCGCTTCCTTTCCGGTTTTGAAGATATAATCCGATACATATCTCTTTACTAAGAAAGGCTCCCAATTCATTTTGTGTTTAGGGTTCCATCCGATGGGGTAAACTTTCCTGCATATGCGTTTATTCAACACCTTAAGTTCCTTTCCTCCTTGCTTTTCCAGGAGCAGGATGTTGCCTTAGGGTTCTTGGTGGTCATCTTCTTGGGTGCCATCTCTTATATAGAGTTTAGAGTGAGTGTTTTCAGATGAATATTGCACAATTAATAGAGATTAGTCTATCTTTCGTAAGACTAAGCACAAGAAGTTGAGTTTTCGAGGGGTTTTGCGAAATCTTGAGAGATTTTCTTTGTTTTGATGTAAGTATGAAATTTGAATTGGTAAAAGTGTTTGTCTTTTTCCCAAATCCTATATATATAGCATAAATGTACATAGATACAACATACATATAGCTGAATATGAATGCGTGTCTTTGCATCTGCAGAGGCGTGGTACGTCCTTTGTACTTCATTAAATGCGAGGGCCATGTCGCATTTCTCAATGACATTACTTGCTTTGTTTTAATCTCAACCGTTGAGATCAAACGTTTATTCATCAAGGGCTTATATTGAATATCTTGTAATGATATCAATCAACAAATGGTAATGTGCCGACTTGATGGATTTTAATATGCTACATTCATTGTGTCACTTAGTAAAGAGTAGGAACACTTAATCGTTGAGCTTATCATTACGAGTGTCAAGTCCTTATCTATTTATTGTTTATCATGAAAATGGTAAAATACAAGACATTGCACATGTTTGACTTACGTAACTTATACCTTTTGGGCTTTGTGTCCATTTCTCTTTATGACTAAATAGCTTTACGAATTCAAGTGTCGGAAGCTTCATTGTTTGAATGTATTTGACCCACTCTCGAAGTATGTTCTAGTTTTATTTACTTATTAAGTGTGTACCGACCTTTGCCTTTACGGATACCGTTCGCTCGAAATGTTTTGCCTTCGAGTGTTGCTACTCGAAACCTTTGCATCACTTCTTATCAACTTGCTTTACGAGAACACGCTCGAGGCCTACTCACTTATTCAGTCTTTAGAGATTCAAGACAATTTTTCAGTCCTTAGGCAACTCCATTAATCCAAGATTATGTCTTAAGGTCAAGAACCGGCTTTCTTGTAAGGGCTTAGTGAAGATATCTGCAAGTTGGTCTTCTGTACCAATCTTGAGTATCTCTATATTGCCTTTCTCAACATGGTCTCTGATGAAGTGGTGTCTAACATCAATGTGCTTTGTTCTGGCATGGAATTAGGGGTTCTGTATGATTGCAATAGCACTTGTGTTATCACAGAAAATGGGAGTTTTCTCTTCATTGAGTCCATAGTCTCTGAGTTGTTGTTGAATCCACAAAATTTGTGTTGCACAACAACCAGCAGCAATATATTCAGCCTCTGTGGTAGAAGTTGCAATTGAGTTTTGTTTCTTGCTAAACCACGAGATAAGTCTAGTTCCCAGAAACTGACAAGTTCCTGAGGTACTTTTCCTATCAAGCATTGATCCAGCATAATCAGCATCTGAGTAACCAGCCAAACTCAATCCACTTTCTTTAAGATACCACAAACCTACATCTACTGTACCTTTCACATACCTTAATATTTTCATAGCAATGTTGTAGTGTGATTGCATTGGATTTGTTTGAAATCTAGCACACTCCAACCGCATATTGAATATCGTGTCTTGCTAAAGAAGGTAAAGTAGTGAACCTATCAATTTCCTATACTTGTGTTCATCAACACTCTTATCTGATTCAGTATAGGTCATCTTGGTTCCTATGCTCATAGGTATCTTAGCATTCTTTTCAGAAGGCTTAAGTTTGAACTTTGTGAGCATGTCTTTTGCATACTTTGTCTGACTAATGAATATTCCATCATTGAGTTGCTTGACTTGCAATCCTAGGAAATAGTTCAATTCTCCCATCATGCTCATCTCAAACTTACTTTTCATGAGATTTGCAAAGTCATCACAAAGTTGCTTGTCCTTAGATCCAAATATGATGTCATCAACATATACTTGAACTAAGAGTAGTTTCCCATCATGGTTTAAAGTAAATAAAGTTTTATCAACTTCACCTTTCTTGAAACCACTTTCCAGAAGGTATTTGGCCAAAGTGTCATACCATTCTCTTGGAGCCTGTTTCAGTCCATAAACAACTTTCTGTAGCTTATAGACCATTATACTTTCTGAGGAAACTTCAAAGCAAGGTGGTTGTTCAACATAGACTTCCTCAGCAAGTTCACCATTCAAGAATGCACTCTTGACATCCATCTGATAAACTTTAAAGTCTTTATGAGTCGAAAGGCGAGAAGAGTCTTATTGCATCCAATCTGGCAACTGGTGCATATGACTCATCAAAATCTAAACCTTCAGTCTGGGTGAATCCCTTGGCAACCAACCTTGCTTTGTTTCTGGTTATTTCACCAGATTCATTCATCTTGTTTCTGAAAACCCACTTAGTTCCAATCACAGATATTCCTTCTACAAATGGAACTAGTTTCCAGACTTTGTTTCTTTCAAACTGATCCAACTCTTCTTGCATTCTTTGAGATCCGCCTTGGTCTCTTAATGCTTCTTCTATAGTTTTTGGTTCAATGTTTGAGATAAAACATCTAAAGAGAGAATTAGCATTTTCAGCTATTGCTCTCCTAGTCCTAACACCTTGATTGATTGGTCCAATCACGTCTTTTGCAGGATGATCCTTGATCCATCTCATCATGGGTTTAGGGCTAGTAGGGTCAACATCTATGTGATCTGAATGTGAATCACTACGATTATGACTTGATACTTCTTCAGTACCTGTGACATTTTGCACCTCAGAAGGGCAGTGAATGTCTGACACTTGCTCAGTGTGAGAGCTTTCTGGGACATGCCTGGCAGAGAGGTCATTTCCAGAGTTAGCTCTCTGATGAACATCTTCATTTTCCATTTCTGGAATTCTCATAGGAAATTCTTCATCATGTCTGAGAATCATCTGGTTGTTACTAGGCATTTCATGCTTTTCTTCGTCAGAGTCATCCTCTCTTTCCACAATGATGTTTTTCCTTTGTGAGGGTTCTTCTTCAGAATCCTTTATCATCTTGAACCTTTCTGAGAGTTCATCAGCAAGGGGTGTTTTCTTGCTTTCTTCATAGAATACAACATGAACTGATTCTTCAATTTTCTTTGTTCTTTTGTTGTAAACTCTGTATGCTTTGCTATTCATAGAATAACCAAGAAACACACCTTCATCTGCCTTTGGTTGAAATGTTCTTAGATACTCTTTTTCATTGTTAAGAACAAAACATCTACAATCAAACACTTTTAGATGTTTGATATTAGGGGGTCTACCAACCAAAAGTTCATAAGGGGTCTTGTCATGGTGTTTGTTTATCAAACATCTGTTTTGTGTGTAGCATGTCAGGTTTCTGACTTCAACCCAATAAACTTCACTTATCTCGTGTCGCCTAGCATTGTCCTTGCCGCTTCTTTAAGTGTTCTATTTTTCCTTTCTGCAACACCATTTTGTTGTGGTGTTCTTCTGAGAGGAAAGTTGGTGTTGTATACCTTCTTGGTACAAAATTCCTTAATGTCTTGGTTGACAAACTCGACCATGGTCTGCTCGATTGTAGATACCTTGTCATTTTTCATGACTTCAAGCTTATTCAAAGAAGTTTGGTATCTCCACCCTTGCATCGATTTGTGCTTGAAAGACAACCCAAGTGAATCTTGAGAAGTCATCTACAACAACAAGACCATACTTCTTTCTGCATAACTAGTTAGATGATTCAAAAGATCCATGTGTAATAGTTGCGGTCTAACACTTAGAGTGTCCGGTTTTGGACTTGAAAGAGATTTTAGATTGTTTCCCCATCCGACAAAGTGCAGATACCATCCTTTCTGAAAGATGTTTTGGGAAGGCCAACCACTAACTCTTTCTTGGCAAGTTTGTTCAGAGTTTTGAAATTCAAGTGACTCATTCTTTTGTGCCATAACCAGTGCTCTTCTGTGTGACCTGATAGACTCATCATGAGACATTCTTCAGTTGTGGCAGATGCCCAGTCGGCAACATAAAGACTGCCTTTCCGCCGAGCAACCAAGACTGTCTGCTTTGACTCATTGTCTATAAGTTTACAATACTTTGCTTTGAATTTCACAGTAAATCCCTTGTCTGCAAACTGGCTCATGCTAAATAGATTATATTTCAAACCCTTAACATGTAATACGTCAGTGATTGTTAATGATCCCAATTTGACGTTGCCATATCCCAGAGAGGGTTTAATTCTCCTCCAGCAAATCTGATGTCTGGTCCATTGTTGCAAGCTTTGCAGTTAACCAGATTTGCTTTGTCTCCTGTCATGTGCTTTCCGCATCCACTATCAAATAGCCATTGAGCCTTAGTCCAAGAGGCGTTCTGCACAAAACAGGAAACAGGAGTTAGGTTCTTGCTTCAGAGATAGAACCATTTAGACTAAACATTCTTCCAGTAGGAATCCACATTTTAGTGAATTTCTTGGGAGTTTGTTTTTGTCTAACTTGATCAGAAGGAGATGCAATAGAATCAGTAATTTTGATCTCAATTTTTCTTCTTGGGGTGTTTCTAGGTGTTCCTTTTGGTGCTTTCTGGACCCTGGGTTTCTGGGGTTACTTTTCAGCAAACTTGGCCTTTCTGGCCAGGTTCCTTCTAGCTCTGGCATTCAGTTTTTCAGTGGCTTGAGATTCTTCCACTTCTGTCTATTGCTACGTGCAATATCAGCCTTGTGCCATTGTTCTTGTCCTTCCTTATATTGTTGCAGAAGAACTTTTCCAATAGCACGATAGCCAATGCCATTTCGAACACCTTTGGCTTTCTGAATGCGCTCTTCAGAAGCCTTACTAGTTTCTGCACCATCTTTATTTTCATAAAATGGTACAGTTGAGAATTTGCCTATTCCAGCAATTCTTCCCTTTCTAGTAATATAGCAATGTGGATGGTTGCATGTCTGAGGGTTGTATTTCTTTTCAGAAACCTTATTCACATATTTCTTGTGAACTTGTTCTTTCAAAGGCTGAGTTGCTACTCCTTTTCCTTTGTCAACTACCCTAGCTTTTTGACCAATGCTATAGGTGGTTGAAGAACCATTCTGTTGACTTTTTAGAAAGGTCAACCTTTCATCACTCTTCTTCAGAGGAGATGAATTACTCGATTGTTCATCAAGTCCAAGTCCACCTTTCTCAGAGGGATCTCTCAGATAGGATTGAACCTCAGTAAGAGTGTCACTAGCTTTTGCATAAGATTGGAAGGATAGCTCTTTCTTTGTGAGTTCTTCATTCTCAGAAAGCAATCATTTTCTTATTAAGTTCATCCAAGGCTAGTTTGTGAGAATTTTCATTCTCAGATATCTGAGCTTTCAGAAAGGCTATTTCAGCGTTCTTGTTCTCAGATACTTTGGTTAGCTCAGAAACCTCTTTTTTAAGAGTTTCTTTGCTTTCCTCTAGAATTCTGGTTTTGGATTGTGCTTCCAGAAATTCTTTCTCATAACGATCCAATTCACTCTTGACCAACTCTTGATCCTCAATTCCATCATCACTCTCATAGTACAGAAATTGTGAATTGTTAGTTACCTCATCAGCCATAAGACACATTTCAATGTTGGAGATGTCTGGACCAGCAATCTCAGCAACTCCACACATTTCATTCTTCTTAAGACCGAAGTCGATTACATCGTGGGTGATTCCACACAATTCTGGTGATGGTAGGTTTGAGTCATCCGAATCTCCATCTTCAGAATCTGTCTCAATGTCTAGAGCATCAAGTTGAATTTGAATCTTCTTCCTTTCTTCAGTCAGTAAGGCCCTTTGATTTCTTTTGAAATTTCTTCTGTCCTTCTTGTCACCTGTCTTGAGCTTGTTTAAAGCAGGACAATCTCTCTTGAAGTGACCAGGTTTTTGACAATAGAAACAGATATCATTTCCTATTTCTGCAGCTTCAGTACTAACACCTTTCTGAATGGGGGTGTTCAGAGAGTTGTTCATTTGTATGTTCTTGTACTGATGATAGTTTGGGCCAAGATGCTTTTTCAGCTTTTCTTTAGCTTTTCTTCTCTCAATCTCTTGACTCACAAATTTCTTCATGTATCTTACTACAAGAGCATTTTCTTCAGAAGCATCTTTGGTATCCTTCTTTTCAGAAGAACCTTGAGAAACTAGAGCAACACTTTGCAACTTTTCAGCTGTTTGTTCTCTCTGAGTTGTCTCATAGTCTACAGTAGCAAGATGAGAGAAGAGCTCTACTGGAGTAATATTTGGCATCCCTTGATTGAAATAAAAGAACTTAGTGTGTTCCTTGTGATTGAGACTTGACAAAAGTCTTAATCTTTTCGACCGGAGTATCTATTGCTTTCACCAAGTGCGCCATATCACTCATAAGAGTAGTAAATCAAGTTCTTCCAGAGTTTCAGTGGGACCTTGTTTGAAGTTTTGGAACTTCAATTTAAGAACTTCGAACTTGTTTTCTTTGGTTTTCTCAGTTCCGGCACAAATTTCTTCAATTAGTTGCCAGGTAACTTTCGCCATTTTAGCACCCCACAGTTTACACTGTATGTGCTCAGGTGTCGATCTGATGATGATATTACGAGCTTGACCATCCAATCTGTGTCTCTTGGCATCTTCAGATGTCCAGAGCTCTCTTGGCTTGTCTTCATACATAATGCTTCCACAAGCAACACGACCACTATCACTAGCAGCCGCATCCTCGCTTCCATCTTCCTTGTCTGAGGCTTTTCTTCCATCAGACACCTCAGTAACTTGTTTGAGTTGTCTAATTTTGATAGGCCCTTCATTGATGACATAGATCATCTCATCACTAATGGCCTCCAGATGGAGCATCATGTTTTTCTTCCATTTCTCGTAGTTTTCTGGCTTCAGAACGGGTGCATCACTCAGAGACATACCTGCACACTTACAACACAAATTATATAGTCCTCAGAAAGGGACAAAGTTCCTTCACCTATCTGGGGATCTAGGTTGATCTTGAAGGCTTGTGAACCTCCTGCTCTGATACCACTTGTTGGTCCAGATAACGGCAAAGTAAAAGACTAGAGGGGGGGGGGTGAATAGTCTTTTAAAACTTTTGTCGATAAACACAGATTCTCAGAAACATGGGGGTTTCTGATACTTAAATTCAGAGCGCGGAAGACTTTAAGATAGGTTAGTGTAGAAACAATAAATATGTGTGTGTGCTTTGCTGAAATGTAAATACAGAAAGGTAAATGACACAGCAAGTATAGTGGTATCTGGAGGTGGCGTAATCCTCCAACTAATCCACTTCGGTCTTTCTGAGACCTAGAATTCACTAGAACAGATAATTGAGTTCACCTTACAATAATCCTATTCTAAGATTCTTAAACAAATGGTTCCCAACCAAATATTCCCCCTGAGTTATTCCCCAGCTCCTAGAGCTAAGTACTTCCTCTACTGAGATAACCTTGGAGTTATTCCCTGATTTCCCAAATCAAGTACTTCCTCTACTCCACGCCTTGATGGTGTTGGTTATAAGGTTTTGTCAGAGAGGCTTCTCGTATAACTTTTCAGTTATGTTTTCAGAGATCCTAATAGAACAAGACTACTTAATACACTTGTTCAGTGGATGGCAGTCTGCTCTTTACTGACCCAAGTAATTGGTGTCCGTTCTGGACAATGAGCTTCAGAAAGGGTATGTGATAGTTCAACTCTTTCACGAATAACAATCTCTTGTTAAGTTTCAGGACAACTTAGAACTACTAGTGATTCTTCAAGCAACAGAAAGCTTTCAGAAAGGGTAGTAGAGTGCTTGAGAGAATACTTTGCTTTATGGTAAGTTTGCAAGATAGAGCGTTCTAAGGTATGTATTTTCAAGCATCTAAGTGTGTGATATATATAGATAAATTTGAGAGGCGTTTGAATTGTATACGTTGTGCTCTCTGTCAAATTATATCCGTTTATATCTTGAACTATGTACTCAGAAGTCACTATCTCATTCTTCAGAGAGGACTTGCTTTTTGCAGCATTTCTGCCGATGCATTTAATGCATAGTACTGTTCATTGTCCTTTAGTCTCAACGGATACATGAGCACTACGATGGCATGCTCCATACTCATGATGTCATATGTCCAGAATTATATTTCAAAAGTAAGTTAATATACTCAAGAAAGGATTAAGGACATAATCTTTCTGAGTTAGACTAAACCTTTGTGTCTTCATAAACCTTGTGCAATCTTCAGTCTTCTAATCTTCAGAAAAGCTCCATTGCTAGGATTGATCTTCATGGTCTTCTTGAAATAAAAGTTACACTCAGAGACCTATAATCCTATTACAGTGATTTCCTCTTTTACAATGTTCAAGTGAACCAAGAGTACTTTTTTTTTTTTTTTTTAAGGTGGAGACAGTCTCCTATTATTAAAATTAGACAATAAAATCACGGGGGTTTATAGGAACCCGAGTACATCTCCAAGAAACTACTCAAATGGAAGTCCAAACTAGCACAAAAGAAATACGAGCAAAAGCTAGTCCTACCAATAGTTCTTCTACGCCATATTCTAATATTACCATCGACAAAATACAAGGATCCCAAGTCAAGCAAAAAATAATTCTGCTGCTCCACATAAGTACCAATCATCCAGTATAAAATTACCAACCACCAGACTCCAATAAGCCAACAGCAGAGCCAACGATTCAAACATAGAAAAGAGATCTTCATTTGATTTTATTCTTGGGGCTATACCTGCGAGACTTTTTTAACACCTTTTTCACCATGGGAAGAGAGGAAGAATAAGACGCTTTAATCGAATTCTTTGTGGTTCTTCCTTTTTTCTTTTCTTGAGGTTGAGAAGGAGGCACAGTAGCCTCGACAACTTGTTCCATAAATTCTTCCATTGTTTCAATTTCCGCAACTTCCATATCTGCTGGAACAATGGGAGTAGGATCCACAGGATATAAAATAAAAGGACCATAAAGCCTTGCAATACGTCTCGAGGAACCTCTCAAGCTCCCCACTGAACGACTTCTAAAATTCCGCACAAGCAGAGGCGTAACTTCCAGCACAGAAATATCTGCCAAATTGGTGTTTTCCTCCAGAATCATATCAACATCATCAACACTCGATTCACGCTCAATAGAATGATCAACCATAACACTCGCTACCTCCCTTACCTGTTCAACCAAACCTGATACAAATTCAGGAGGCTGAGGAGGGGGCACTAGTGACTCTGAAACTTGTCCAACAACGGGGCCAAACTGCTCCACCAAGATATCCGTTTCAGGAGGCTGGGGAGGGGCCAAAGAGGATTCTGCAGCTTGTCCAATAACAGTAGGAACTGGAGAAGAATCACCAAGTTTCTCCAAAGGAAAAGAAACACAAACAGTTCTAGCACTTGCAAGGGCCGCGCACATCGACGGGGCCACTGACGGACACTTAACCACTATATACGAGGAGTCTTCCATATCTACAGAAGGGGATTCCACAACCTTTTCTTGTACTTCGACAGGGGATTCCAAAATCTTTTCTTGTACATCAATAGGGGATTCCAAAATCTTTTCTTGTACCTCAAGAGTATCCAACGCCGAAATTTCTTTATCTGGACCAGAAACAATACCATCCCTACGTGAGACGACTACAGGGGAGACATTTCTCCTTGCAAAATTTCCTGCAATCCCTTCCCTTCCAAAACCTCTACCATTCATCCCACCACCTCTACCATCTCTGCCTCCTCTACTAGAGATGTTTCTAATGAGGCCCCTAGCATTATTAACAACCGGGGATCTCTCAGGTGAAACGTTCCTTAAAAACGGCCTAGACGGAAGACTTTGTTCTGACTGTTGAACATTGACAGAATCATTCCCCAGAATATCATTGATGATGCCTTGCTTTTCTTTTGCTAAACAATAGCCTTCAGAATGCCCCAAGTGATGACAAAAATTACAAAAGAGAGGAACATTACTATAGTTCACTTTAATAGCATTTCCAACCCCCATAACTTCAATCCAAAGATGATCAGGAAGAGTAATAGACACATCCAGTTCTATTAAAATTCTAGCTTGATTGAGTTTACTTCTATTCGCCGTATACCCATCAACTTTCACTGGTTTGCCAAGAAGTTTTCCAATTTCAAATAGCGCTTCCTTATCATACAAAAAGATTGGCAGCTTCTCCAAAGACACCCACACCGGTACAACCGGAGACTCTTTTTCCAGAGAGAAAAGCGGAGTCCACTTAAAGAACCGAATCGAAACACCATTGACATTAGGATTTTCAAGAAGCCAAAGAAAATCATAATCCTCTTCCAGAAAAAGATTGATAGCAATATGGCGTTTATCCATAAAACTCACAGTAAAACCTACTTTCAGCTTCAAATCCTTAAGCATCTTGGTGATTTCAAAAATTTTTGGAATACCAAAAGAGAATTTTCCCACAATAATTCTTGCCAACGGCTCAGACAGCTTCAACACCTCTGATTCCGGAAAAGATATAGACGGCATTCCATTGAAAGAGGAAGGAGATTTTACCTGAACAATTTTACGAACTCCATTAATCATATTTGGCGGAAAGAAATAGCGCGGAGAAGAACTGGCAGGAGCTTTTCCGAATGAATCCACTGAACCAATCTTAGAGGCAAACAGATTGACATACTTCCCTGAATTAGCTACCGGAATTTCACTAGCCGGAGCAGCGGGCGGCAACAAATCAACTAGTACCGGAGTTGGAAGAACCCCATTTGCCGGAGATGCTTCAGGTTGAGACTGCGAAGTCAGATTACCCACACAAACCATTACTGAAACTGAGACTGGGAGGCGAAGATAGGGACAGAAGATCGGAGCAACAACAGGGACGGCGGAGTGGAGCAACAACAGTGGCGGTGGAGCGGAATCAACAAAGTCAGAAAGCCAAACTGCAGCTGCATAAGGCGGAGCGGAATAGCCACAATCCAACAAGCCGATCTGAGCGAGACGGGAGACTCAGATCTGGCTGGGAAGGCAAACTGCGAGGGAGCAGACGACCAAAAAGACAGAGGGGAAGACGAGGCTGGACACAGTAGAGAAGGACAGAAACGTTAAAAAAGGAGTCTGGACAGAAACGTTAAAGCCGATCTGAGCGAGACGAGAGACTCAAATCCGGCTGGGAAGGCAAAACTGCAAGGAAGAAGACGCCGGAATGATTCTGATCAGATTAAAGAAGGAGGCAGGGTCAAATTGGGTTTAGAGAGTGGAGATAGGATAATTTTAGTGAGAGAGACATTTTAAGCCGCTAAAACCAAGAGTACTTAATCACCTTTCTGGCTAAGATAAGAACATGTGATGAGTGATCAAAATACTAACAAATATTCCTAACATACTGGTGTTCCTGCGCTTCTCCTGCCTTTCATAAAGACTAACAGACAAACCTTTGCAGATACGAATAGAAAATACTAGAAAGATAATAAACAAAAATTTAAAATTATGTGTTTTTGGATTTTTTTTTTATAAGAAAATAAACTAATACGGAAAAGAACATATTTTTGGATTTTTTGCTGTGGAGATCGATTCCCACAAGTTTTATATTTTTTTGGGTTTATGCTATACGAATTTAAAAGACAGTGCGTAAATTAAAAAAGCGAAAGAAAGATTTCAACTTATCTCGGGCGATCGAAACTTGCTTGAGCAGTCAAGTGTCCCCGGCAGCGACGCCAAATTTTGATGTGCACTTAAGAATTTGAAGTCGTTGTAGTACCTGTAATCCTCAATTACAATCAAAGATTAAATTTATATTAATCAGAAGCTCTCAAACTATAGCAATAGCAGTAATTTAATTAACTCACGATGTCGTTCTCCACGGACACTTAGCATAGGAACAAGCAAATATTGTTTGTAAATTGTATGCAAAAAAGAAAACAGATTGATCGCAGACAGAATGATTAATTCGCAGTAAACTCTAATTGCTTTGTTGTAAATCGAGGATGGAAAGGCGTAAAGGTTCCCCGACCTCCCTCTGCTATGCTACTCCCAACTTCCTAGTTAAATTTCTACGCAATTACCTCTATCAACAGCAGGGCATAATACAACTATGCCATGGCGCACTCAGCACGAGTACCCCTACTCAGTTCAATGAAACTACTGTGTCACTCAGCAGAACATCACACCACAGAATGTATAGAATTGTATAACCACGATTTATGTCTAAAACTATTCCATTAATATAACATGGCATATAAAGAACTAGCAATAATAGAGTTTCTGCGGTTCGATTTACAAAAGAAAGTTAGCTACTCATAGTATTCTACAATATGCTGAAATCGAAAACTCCTAGAACAAAAAAAGAAGAAATCGAAATCCTCCTTAGAAGAAGAAATTGAAATCAGAAAAGAAGAAAAGGAAAAAAAAAAAGCTTAGTCTTTGATATCTTCGTGCAGTTTCTAAGGTTTCCTCCTTCCGAAGCTATTCTTCGATTCCTATGCCTATAGATGTCGATCCTGGTGATATAGTAGGGTTGGGGTTTCACTTCCCCGAGGACTCGTTCTCTCTCAAGAGAGTTGCTTTTGAGGTTTCACTTCCCCAAGGACTGGTGGCCACGGTTTTTTGCAGGAGATGATGGATTCTGAGAACCCAAGGGTCTTATTTATACTGTAAGATGAAGTTTCTAGATGTCCTTGGCTAGCAAGATAGGTTAAAAGTAATGAGGCTGACGGACGGAAAAAGCTTTGTCAGCCCAGTGTTAGTATTTTATACAGGCTGATTTCGGACCTCTAAACTTCATTTTCTCGAAACGTGATAGGCTACAAAGTTTTATAATTTTCAATAATCTTTCCATGGATAGTTCATGAGCCTGAATCGGACTTCTATAACTCCGTGTACAGCCAAAACAGTGCATCCTGGTCGATTTCTTCCGGGTTATATATACAAGTTTTCTTCGTTCTTCGATTTCGAGCTTCGTAACCTTGTTATCTTCAAAAGTGTCCTTCTTCAGAATTTCATGTTTTTTCGAGATCTTCGCAACGGTAGGTAGCACAATCTCATCGGTCTTCTCTAGCTCCAAGTTTCCTTACTTTCCTAGATTTCGCACAATTATGACGTTTTGGTGCCTGAAATCGTGCAAATCCTCAAAAACACGATCATGACCTACGAAATACACAAGAAGTTGGTAATTGACCATAATATGATACAAATATTGAATCTATGACAAAAACGAGGGTCTAAAAACTTGCAATATCGCACATTTCATTGTTATATCACACCCACAAACCAGTTTCTTGCTTATCCTTAAGCAGGCACAATAATTAAGAAGTGACTATGAAATGAATAAAGAGCATAAACCACCACATAGACAAGCAGCCAGTTTCTAGGGTTTCAAACTCCACTGACTCACTTAGTTTCTACTCCAACCTCAATGACTCCACAACAAGCATATAACAATTAAGCATCACTCACTACAACTAGTGGTTACAAGTGTAACCCAATGTCCTTCAAGGTGTACTTTAAGATCATTACCTCGCGGTAATGTCATGCAATCCTGCTCCCAAAAATCAAGGCACAAATCAAAGTAGTACTCAGGTTGGCTTGGTAAGTAAATGTTGGTCCAGATAACGGCAAAGTAAAAGACTAGAGGGGGGGGGGGTGAATAGTGTGAATAGTCTTTTAAAACTTTTGTCGATAAACACAGTTTCTCAGAAACCTGGGGGTTTCTGATACTTAAATTCAGAGCGCGGAAGACTTTAAGATAGGTAAGTGCAGAAATAAAAAGTATGTGTGTGTGCTTTGCTGAAAGATAAATACAGAAAGGTAAATAACACAGCAAGTATAGTGGTATCTGGAGGTGGCGTAATCCTCCAACTAATCCACTTCGGTCTTTCTGAGACCTAGAATTCACTAGAACAGATAATTGAGTTCACCTTACAATAATCCTATTCTAAGATTCCTAAACAAATGGTTCCCAACCAAATGTTCCCCCTGAGTTATTCCCGACTCCTGAGCTAAGTACTTCCTCTACTCAGATAACCTTGGAGTTATTCCCTGATTTCCCAAATCAAGTACTTCCTCTACTCCACGCCTTGATGGTGTTGGTTATAAGGTTTGTCAGAGAGGCTTCTTGTATAACTTTTCAGTTATGTTTCCAGAGAGCCTAATAGAACAAGATTACTTAATACACTTGTTCAGTGTATGGCAATCTGCACTTTACTGACCCATGTAATTGATGTCCGTTATGGAGAATGAGCTTCAGAAAGGTTATCTGATAGTTCAACTCTTTCACGAATAACAATCTCTTGTTAAGTTTCAGGACAACTTAGAACTACTAGTGATTCTTCAAGCAACAGAAAGCTTTTAGAAAGGGTTGTAGAGTGCTTGAGAGAATACTTTGCTAGATTGTAAGTTTGCAAGTTAGATCGTTCTTTTGGTCGTATTTCTCAGCATCTAAGTGTGTGATATTTATAGATGAATTAGAGAGTCGTTGGGATGTTACACGTTAGACACAATTCAAATTCAGTCTATACTTATCTTGAAATGAGTAATCAGAAGTCCTTGTCTCATATCTCAGAGAGGACTGTGCTTTAGCGGCTTTTCTGCCGATGCAATTAATGCACATGTACTATTTCTTGTCCTGTAGTCTTCAACGGATACATTAGCCTTTCTGATGGCTTGCATGCTCCATACTCATGATGTCATATGTTCCAGAATCATGTTTCAAAAGTAACTAAATGCACTTAAGAAAGGATTAAGGACATAGTCTTTCTGAGTGAGACTAAACCTTGGTGTCTTCATAAATCTTGTGCAATCTCCGGTCTTGTAATCTTCAGAAAAGCTCCATTGCTAGGATTGATCTTCATGGTCTTCTTGGAAATAAAAATTACATTCAGAGACCTATAATCCTAATACAAGATTTACTAGACTAATCATACTCAGTGATTTCCTCTTTTACAATGTTCAAGTGAACTAAGAGTACTTAATCACCTTTCTGGCAAAGATAAGAACATGTGATGAATGATCAAAATACTAACAGATATTCCTAACAGTAAAATAGGTAGGATAATAAAGAGGAGTGTTTGGCTAAGCATCATTAAAAGATGAGCAAGGCAGAACAAAGGGTATTTCAGGGGGACTTACCCTTTCGGACACCGAGTTCTTTCCTTCAACTTTGTCTTCTCTCAATGACAAATCTTCAACTTCTCCTTCATCTTCATAACTACTTCATTGGTTGCTTCACACATAGACTACTTGTTCCTTTATGTTTTTTTTTCTTTTTTCTTATTCTTTTTATTTTGACATACTATTTTTTGCAGTCATTTTACTGACTCGTATGCTTTTGGTTGGCCATCATTAGGCTCTTTTAGTCTCTACATTTTTTGGTAGTGTCTATTTTACCGAATTCTGCACTTTTGTGCGTGCTGGCTTGGTATACATGCCATCAACCCTCACGGACATGTAGCTTTTTAGGGCCACGCCGGTATGTGGGTAGTATTTGTAACATGCCCAACACGAAAACGGTGATCACAAGGACAACAGATCCACTCCGAGACTTTTGTACCTTTGCTTTTTTCGGTACTTTCTTTTCTATTTTTTCTAGAGCAAGAGCTAGTGATTTTTAGCACCGGTAATACAAAAGTATGGCCAATAAGGTTACCTTTCGATGATGTTCATCTTCCACTTCTCCCCCAAACCAATTTCTTGAACTAGGGTTAGGTTTTCTTCTCTACTTTCCCCCAAACCAATTCTCGATCATGATCAAAACATGATTCTCCTCCATTCTTTGGAACTCGTTGCTTTATTTTTTCGTTCAAGCTCGACGGTGGTTTGCTGACACCGCTTAAGTAAAGCATGTATAGGATATTTTTGGTGGAATTTCATAAAGGCTCAGAAAAGCTTTCAGAGAGTGAAAGGTATAGAAAAGGGTTCAGAAAGGTGAGTATTACATATCACATTCTTGCTGTTGACAAATAAGGACTCAAAGGTAGCAGTGTCCGCACGGTTGCGTACATGACTTAATTAGAGTAGCAAGTTGGTAATTGACCATAATATGATACAAACCTTTCCCATGCGTCATGAAAAGATTCCTTCCGTTTCTGAGTGAAAGTGGATATCATTCTCCTTTCTCTCATAACCCTTGAAAGTCCCAAACACCTCTTCAAGAATAGACTCCTCAGCTCATACCACTCACTAACCTCTTCTTTAATTGAATCTATCCATCTTTTTGCTGCTCCTTCCAGTGTTTTGATGAAGAACCAGAATTTCAGCTCACCATCAGTTAACCCCTTCGTCGGAAACTGCTCGACGACAGACTTGAATGCGTACATCAACTTGCATTCATTTTCTCCATCTCTTCCTTTGAACTTTGGTAATGAGTTAATCAGAGTTGGATCAAACCCGTACTCCCTTACATGCAGCTGGATTCGAATTCCACTCCTTCTTGGTTTCGGCATACTGATCTCTCTGATAGTTCTTTCATCTTCTTCTTCCATTTTCCTTAACAAACGAGCTTATGTAGATATATATAATAATATAATAATTAAGCAGATAAACGTATTTTTAGGTTTTTGATAAGAAAATAAACAAATACGGAAAAGAAAATATTTTTGGGATTTTTGCTATGGAAATCGATTCCCACAGGTTATATATATATATATATATATATATATATATATATATATATATATATATATATATATTTTGGGTTTATGTTGTATGAATTGAAAGACAGTGCGTAAAGTAAAGCGAAAGAAAGAATTCAACTTATCTGGTCGAAACTTGCTTGAGCGGTCAAGTGTCCCAGGCAGCGGCGCCAAATTTTGATGTGCACTCAGAGATTTTGATTTCGTTGTAGAACCTGTAATCCCTAAATACAATCAAAGATTAAATTTATTTATGTCGGAAGTCTTCAAATCCACATTTTATAGCGGAAAGCTGACTCGGGATGTCATTCTCCACGGACACTTAGCATAGGAACAAGCAAATAACGTATGTAAATTGTATTTAGAAAGTAAACAGATGATTGTAAAATAGTTGGATTCTTAACAGTATTGTTATTAACGGGTGCGAAGCATAAAAGATCCCCAACATAGTTCTATTATGCTATTCCCTACTACTTAGAATCAAACAACGTACTAGCCGTCTACAGGCAGCAAAGAAACATGCCAAAAAGATCCAGACACCTTCACTTATACGAACAATGTGTTGTGTCACTCAACACACTATCTCATCATGTTTCCAGACAAACCACATAGGATAATGTAAAGTCCGTTACCAAGTCGTAGTTAGTAAGGATTTCCCACGTAGAGAGTCGGACGAATAAAGAACAAGTGCGAAATTACGTTTTAAAACTAATTCATTAATATAACATGGCATATAAAGAAATAGCAATAATAGAGTTTCGGTGGTTCGCCTTTACAAAATAAAGTTAGCTACTCATAGTATTCTACAATATGCTGAAATCGAAAACTCCTAGAACAGAAATAGAAGAAAACGAAATCAGAAAAGAAGAAAAGGAAAAGAAAAGCTTAGTCTTTGATGTCTTCGTGCAGTTTCTAGGGTTTCCTCCTTCTGAAGATGTTCTTCGATTCCTATGCCTGTAGATGTCAATCCTTGTGCTGCAGTAGGGTTGGGGTTTCACTTCCCCGATGACTGGTTCTCTCTCAAGAGAGTTGCTTTTGGGGTTTCACTTCCCCGAGAACTGGTGGCTTGGTGGCCAGGTTTTTTGCAGGAGATGATGGATTCTGAGACTCCAAGGGTCTTATTTATACTGTAAGATGAAGGTTCTGGATGTCCTTGGCCAGCAAGAAAGGTTAAAAGGCGGGCTGAGGCCTGACGGACAGGAAAAAACCTATCAGGCCCAAGTGTTAGTTGTTTCGTCTTCCGGGCTGATTTCGGACCACTAAACTTTGTTTTCTCGGAAAGTGATAGGCTACAAAGTTTTACCATTTTCAATAAGCTTTCCATTGATAGTTTATGAGCCTCAATTGGACTTCTAGAAGTCCGTGTACAGCCAAAACAGTGCATCCTGGTCAATTTCTTCTAGGTTATATATATACAGGTTTTCTTCGTTCTTCGATTTCGAGCTTCGTAACCTTGTTATCTTCAAAGGTGTCCTTCTTCAGAATTTCATGTTTTTTCGAGATCTTCGCAACGGTAGGTAGTACAACCTCATTGGACTTCTCTAGCTTCTAGTAGAATTGTCATGCTTCCTTACTTTCCTCGATTTCGCACAATTATGACGTTTTGGTGCCTGAAATCGTGCAAATCCTAAAAAACACGATCATGACCTACGAAATACACAAGAAGTTGGTAATTGACCATAATATGATTCAAATATTGAATCTAAGACCAAAAACGAGGGTCTAAAATGTCACGCCCCTGACCTTTTTCACTTCATAAGCATGTTTAAATATATCTTTAAGCAAATTTTAATATTTTGATATGTGTTATATATGTGGCCTTACTTATGAAAAAGATTAACTTATATTATGTGACCGTAATTGAATTTTAATTGTTATCGTTGATTTATATAGTGTTGGACCGGCTTGTTACTACTTCTAATTTTAACCGTTTTATATCCAAACGAGGTCCTATGAAAGAACGGACACCGTAATATGAACCGCACGAATTTATAGTATTTGTTTGGTGTATCTCTTTTGACTTTCGAATCGTCTTTGTAAAACCGAATTAAGCATGCTGGTGTAAATTATTCGTTGATTAAAATAATATATTGAGTTAATTGTAATTAATTTTCACTTCATGTCCACCGCCTCACTCAATCTTATCCAACTGCTACTTCCACCGTCTATGCGGTAATGATGATCTTTGTTATTTATACTTCTTTCACTACTAAGATTTTTCTCCAGAAACACTTTCCATAGTTTTGATAGTCACACACACGCAATTGATTATAATGTTTCACAATTACTGAGTTAATCATTCACGGGAAAATAATACAAGGTACGAGACATGTATAAACAAGAAAATAGAGTTTGGTCATTTGAAATTCAACCGTGTTGTGTTCCGGGAGCTAAGCGCAATTACAGGTAGCACGATTTATGTACTCATACTCGGAAGGTAGAAGGGTAAGTGTTTTTGATAACTCGTTATTTAGTATCTTTATAAATAATTTCGGTAACTTGTTGTTTGACAAATATATGTGACTTGAAATTATTGCTATGGTGCTAGCGTACGGGCTATGTATGTGTGAATTATATGGTTGAAGTTGTTGATATGAAATGTGAAAATATACCGTGGTGTGCTATATATGTGAAATGTTCCATTCTGGATATGATGAAAAGCTAAAAGTGATTGGCTGATGATACGTGATCAATTGCTCCCATGTACGGATGGGATCGTGCAGTTGTTATCTGAAAAGATACTATTTTCTGATAAAATATTAGTTGTATATATTTATAAACATATTGCATTCATAAGAGATAAGATGATTCTGTTATGGCTGCTGACGACCTTGAGTCATGTGTTTTTCAACTTGTCTGCATATCCAGCACTGGCTGGACTCTGAATATCCATCACTGGATGGACTCAGATATAACTTAGTGGACAAGGAAATACGGAATATCTTAGGTTCTGCGCTGAACTTCTTATTTATTATAAATAAAGGGTTTTAGTCACAAACATGTGGGTTTCTTTTTTTTATACTTCTCTTGACATAAAGATGTCGAACATGGTTTATTAAAAGGAATTCGAGATATGGACTTTAAATTAAAGGAAAAGTTTCATTTAGAATCTCGTTGCGCACTCATTCTTATGAAATTTCAGGTACAGCTGGACTATGTATAAATTTGTTATCGTGATCACGAATTACTCCTGTTGGAATGACTAAGAAAATGACTAAGCACGTGTGCATTATTATATAAATGTGAATGATGTCAAGTGTTTATAGCTGATCTGTTGGAATGAGAAGTGAACTTATGTGATTTTGAACTATGAAATAAATGGAAGTCATATGCTGATTGTGAATATATGTGACTGAAAGTGATGTGCTTACGTGTCGTTAAATGGCTTGTTGCCTGGTTATTTTACTGGTTATTAAATAACCTGTTACTAATTATACTTATTGAGATCCGCAACTCATTCAAAATGCGATGATGTTTTTATAGATATTCAAAGAAAGAAGGCCTTAGCTGAAAAGATGCTAAGTCATCCATCCAGGGTCGGCTGGCTGGTTCCCAATCCTTCTCCCTCGGCTCGTCATCTGCATATCATTCATGAAAAGACTTTTGTTCGGTAAAAGCTTATTTACTGCATAAAGTTTCTGAAAATGTATTTTGCTTGCATGCATAAGAAACACTACAAAAAAACTGGGCTGGGGCGACGGATAGATCCGTCGCTTCAGCCCAACGATCCGTCGCCCCAGCCCTGGCGACGGATCGGGCGACGGATAAAAAATCCGTCGCCCCGCTGGAGTTGGGCCGACGGATAGATAATCCGTCGTCCAATTCGCGACGGATTATATATTTGACTTTTTCTTTTAATCGAAATATAACGACGGATAGAATCTATCCGTCGTTACCTTTAGCGACGGATAGAATCTATCCGTCGCTAAACCGGACGACGGATAGAATCTATCCGTCGTTATATTTAGCGACGGATAGATTCTATCCGTCGTCCAACATTTTATTGGAATTAGTGACGGAATCTGAAACCTGTTCTTGGGCGACACGCTGCATCTCTTGAGTTAGAGCTGCAACCTGTTCCCGGACTTGCGACTGCACCATTTCCGAGACCTGGTCCTGTGTGTAAACAGGACGTCTGGACTGCTGGGATGATGATGAGGAGCACCCCGGACTAGCCAGGCTCAAACCGAGGCTCCCGAGTCAATATATTCGTCCTTTCTTGTCCGGTTTGTTGACCTCTAGGAAGATGTTGTCAACTTGTTCAGTTGACAACACATCACCCGTCTCGTCCTCCTGCCTCGCCACCTGAGCATCAACCTCAGCCTGAAATCGTAAATAGCAGATATCATGATCGATCGCTTTTAAAATTAACTTGTAATAGTGTACAAATATGAACTTTAAGCAACATAAACATACCATGATAGACGAGGCCCGAAATGGTCCATACCCCACCCTATACGCTGGTCTTCTTGAAGATGGCATACTTGGATGTCACCTCCCCGTGCCACCGAATCAAACCAGATCTAGTCAACAATTTATCATCTACAAGTAATAGAGCGTGAGACTTCATACATACACGTAATGCTAGATTGCAAAAACACATATATACGCACCGATTGATAATAATCAGTGACAGTAGATCGCCTCCCAAGGTGGTGAACGGCCCTTCCTGCCGTATCAGACTGGGATGCCCGGTTTCGCCTGTTGGTGTAGGCAACGTCCTGGACATCAGTTCTCATCCTTCTTTGTCAACTCAGGCCTTTTACACCACGTGGACAACTCGGATCTAGACTTCGCATGGTCCTTTGTTTTTCCCTCAATGTTGCAAAGTGTATTGAATAAGTTCTCGAACACGTTCTTCTCAATGTGCATGAAATCTAAGTTGTGACGGATAAGAAGACTGCTCCAGTAAGGCAAGTCCCAGAAGATGCTTCTCTTCCTCCAACCACATGTTTTACCAATTTTCAGATTGCGTCAACCCATTCATTGAAGCTCGTTTCAGATTGCTGGCCGTTAGCCTTACAACTCATTAGCCGAGCCAACAAAGACAACTCAGTGAGCTTACACCCCGGATAAACCGGCTTCCTTGATGATTCTAACAAGTCAAAGAACAACTGATCCTCGGGATTCGGTGGTTCCTCCACCCCCACCTCGGTTTCAGTGTTAGTTGTGTCCCTGAACTCTGCCCCTGCAGCATCATACACCATTTGTTCGACTCGAGCTCGAATAGCATCGCCTTCAGATGTACTTTGTTCCCCGACTTGTTCATTTTTTCTCTTCCTTCCACGCTGTCTGTATTGGTCATATGTATTGGACGGTGCTGCTTCCTCACCATGATGATTCCATACCTGACACCCAAGCAGGAATCCATTTTTCCTCAAGTGCTGGACTACCGCTTTAGGAGCCACGTATTGCTTGTTTCTGCACTGTTTCATTGCACAAGGGCACTTTATCAACTCATCCTTTACACAAGCCGGATTTGACATTGCAAATGCAATGAAACCTTCAACCCCTTTCAGAAAACTACATTGACTCTGCCATTGAGAGTACGACAATACATCCATGAACGATCGGTATTCATTGAATAATTAGATAATAACCTGACACGTTTGAATTCATTAGATCGAGGTCTTTCATTTACGATAATAAATCATTTTCACAATAATTCAATCAATTGCTACGTAATATAAGTTATATTAGATCCAGTCAATTGTTACGACATTACATAATATAAGTTACATCAGCTTCAATTTTACCATAATGTTTGGTTTCATATATATATCAACTAATGATTACTAGTTATACAAGCCTAGAGACAAAACGGATGAAACTCCTCATTCTCATGCACGATCCTCCTCATCACTTGTGACGCTCCCTACCACAGAACTTGCATTCCAACAGATCTACATCCTCCTCCCAATACACCATACACATGTTCCGACTAGTAGAAAGGCACTCGATAGGCGGCCCCAAACCCCGCCTCTCCCTCCATTGGAGGTATGCCATGGACGGTGCTTCCTCACCCTGATGAATCCATACATGATACTCAGGCATGAATCCGTAATGTCGCAAGTGCTCGAATACTGCTGTAGGCGTCATAAATTGCTTGTTTCTGCAAGTTTCCAATGTGCAAGGACACTTTATCAACCCCCAGTTGCACAAACCGAACGTCCCATGGCAAACGAGATGAAACGTTTAACCCCTTCTACAAAACTCCTAGAAACTCTGCCATTTACCGCCGTACGATCGTACATCCATGAACGGTCGGAATTCATTGTATACTTTATTTTTAACCTGACACGTTCCAATTTATTAGATCGTATTTAATTTATTAGATCGATTCCAATTCAGATAAGAAGATTGTGGAGGTTAATTGTTAATTATTATATGTTCCTTATAAATTAATTAATAATTAAGTGTTCGATATGTTACAAAATTGGGCATATATTTTAACCATTTCAACCTCTTAGTACATATATTATATACTTAACTACATATCAAATTAACTAATTACTCTATACATATCGAATTACTACGTATATTCATATCAAATTACGTACTTAACATACAAATTTATCCAATCAAAACTACATACTTCTATACTTAAAAAACATATCAAATTAACTAAACTAACTATATATACTTAACACACAAATCAAACTAACTACATACATTCATACATACCAAACTTAACATACTACATACATTCATATCATACCTATCATATATACATATCATTAACTATATATATATATAATTGAACAAATTACATATAATTGATGAAATTAACTAAAGTAACTACTACATACTTATCATATATACATATAATTGCTCAAATTAATCAAAATAAACAAAATTCCCAAATTTTTAAAAGCTAGGGTTTTAGCCAAAATACCTTGATTAATCGGTAGAAATATGAAATTGATCGAAGAATCAAACTCCTTGTCACACGGGCTTCGATTAGGCACCAAGATTGGCCGGAATAACGGATGATTGGCCGGAAAATGGATTGAGGAGAAGAAGAAAATGAGGATGGAAGAATGAAGAAGATGAAGAAAATGAGAGATTACGCTCTGCAATAGAACATATGAAAATCGGGCAGCGGACACGTGTCAAATCGGCCCGTGAAGCGACAGATATATCCGTCGCCCCATAGCGACGGATAATCTATCCGTCGCCCAGTTTGTTTTTTTTTTTTTTAAAAATTAAAATATTAACGACGGATAAAATTATCCGTCGTTAATAATTTCCTTTTTTTTTTTTTAAAAAAAAAAGTCAAACTTGGGCGACGGA
The DNA here is from genome assembly GCA_026545765.1 of Plantago major. Taxonomy (NCBI): domain Eukaryota; kingdom Viridiplantae; phylum Streptophyta; class Magnoliopsida; order Lamiales; family Plantaginaceae; genus Plantago; species Plantago major. The sequence continues at coordinate 83,305,650 of CM048839.1, read as the reverse complement.
TAATTATTATCCGTCGCCCAATTTAGCGACGGATAAGTTATCCGTCGCTAATAAGCGACGGATAACTATTATCCGTCTCTGATTGGGGCGACGGATTCAATTAGCGATCCGTCGTTATGGGGCGACGGATAAAATCCGTCGCCCCATAACGTCGGATTTTCCAGATTTTCTTGTAGTGAAATTGTGGTCAAATTACTTCCTTTTAAAGCTTCCGCGCGTCTTAAATATAATTTTACTGTCGGTAATTATCTGTGAAGGTGATAGGGCGTCACATAAAAGCATGCCTGTAAAATTTAGGCATGTCATGGAAGTGATGACTCTTGATCTCTAGGTTCCTCGCTGCTGGTGAAAGTACTATAGGAGATCCCGAAACCTGCACAGGTTTCATGTACTCTCCAAACTCCTGCCTGTTTGTTCAACATTCACGATTCCAACCTCCATATCGACTCTCACTAAATTTCTTCTTCGTTCCTGGAGAAACCTCTCAACCTCGTTAACTTGTCCTGACAAAGGTGAATCTAATGATCTTCTCCCCTGCATGCATAAACCTGAACAAAAACCAATAACTAAACTCAAAACAGGATTAGTTCTTGTTAGTCCAAATCAAAGGTTCTATTCTAACAAGGCTACACAACTTCTTTTTTCTTTTTCTTTTTTTTTTTTTGGTTTTTGGAAGATTTTTTTTATATTCTCTTTTGGTTTTCAAATAAAAGATACTCAAGCAACTAACACAATTGATTCTAATCTACAAGAATGTCGGAATCAATTCCCCGACAGTGGCGCAAAAAATCTGATGTGCCCAGATTTTAATACCCAAAAAGTATTAAGCAGGCGTTGTAGCGATTGCTTAAACCAAGGGGTCGAATCTCTCGAGCAATTGATTATGCTAGTTCTATAGATTAACCTCGTTCGTGTTGGTTGATAAAAACGTATGGAAAGTTTGATTGCTCATACACTCTAACTTACACAAGCAATGTAAACCTTAATCATGCGATTCTACAAACAAACGAAGTAATTACTCTTCTTGAGAGTGATGCTTATACGATACAAATCTTAGAGCATGGACCTCAAGGTTATATGACTAATCGCTTTCTAATATATCATATTTTAGGTGTGAAGTCAAGCTGACAAGAGTGGCGACCGTTGTCGGAGCAGTGATAATTATCAGGAGCGTCATTATTTTTTTTTCAGTTTCATGACTTTAGAACTTTATATCCAAACTTTTACGATTTACAATTCCACTACATTATTTTACTAGTTCACGAACTAGTATCAAGAATTTCATACAAAGTCTTTTGACGCGCAAGTTGTCCGGTAACGTTTTAAATTTTTATAGGTCATGTTCGTCGAATTTACAAACTCATGCGATTTATACTTTTCGTAGTTCGTCTTTCCAAATTCAGGGCGTTACCCATACTCTAAAAGAGATATTATATATTTAATCTATGAATTATAATTTATAAATTTAGAGAAGTTATTACGGTTTTGCCCATTGATTACTAACTGTTAAGTCCCTCTTACTACTAATGCCTTATTTTCATAATTGTTGTTGATTTGAAAACCGTGATCGAGTCCCTGACCCACTACCAAATCGTCAGTGTCGGAGGAGTAATGCATGTTGGCGGAGACTGGTGGTAGTTGTGGAGCTTATTGCTTCAGTATAGTTTTCTCCGAAATTTCTTCCTCCAAGTAGGAAAAAAAAATTGTTACTCATCCCACTAATATTATCTCACTTTCCTTTTATGGCTATCTCGTTAATATAGTCTCATTCCTGATTATAGTAAAAATAAACCCCACTAATCACTACCTTTCTTAATTTATTAATCATATGTCGTACTTATTCCATTCTTCACCATTTCTCTTTTCTCTATCTCAAACTTCTCCATGTTTTAATCATTTATCTCCCCTAGAACAAACAATAACTATTTACTTATTAAAAAAGTGCCGAAAAGAAGTGAGACTTCAGCTAGCGGGGCGGAGGAGTATATTATTAAACACATGCATAACGCCTCGTCCCCTCATGGGCTGAGGTCCCCTCCTTTGGACCAGTGCGGTTACCTGTTACCCCTAGAATGCTTTCCGAGTAATTTGATGGTCCCACTGACCAACACATGTCATTTCCACGCACTACGTCTGTGACGCCCCAAAATTTCAAGTCAAGTCCAAAGAGTTTAAAGGGATCGAAAACGTTACTCATGCCAACAAGGTGCACCTTTCTTTTCGGGAATCCATCCATAAGAACTCTAGAGTTAAGCGTGCTTTCTCTAAGTCAATCTTAGGATGGGTAACCAACTGAGAAGTGTCCCGGTTTGTGCATGAGTGATGACAAATTGCGCAGGAAAGGACATGTGTTGGTACAGTGGGGCCAACATATCACCCGGAGAGCTTCCCATGAGTAACAACGCCTGCCAAAATGGTCGGGACTCGATCGATTAGTGGTCGGGTCGTTACAGATGGTATCAGAGTCGTGCTAACCCAAAACCCACAAGGGTTGACGGTTGGTCGGACCAAGGTGCGGTCGGGACGTCGCACAATTGAAGAGGAGGTGAATATAACATCCCAAAATTTCAAGTCAAGTCCAAAGAGTTTAAAGGGATCGAAAACGCTATACGCATACCAACAAGGTGCACCTTTCTTTTCGGGAATCCATCCATAAAAACTCTAGAGTTAAGCGTGCTCGCTTTGGAGCAATCTTAGGATGAGTGACCAACTGGGAAGTCTCCTGGTTTGCACACGAGTGAGGACAAAGTGCGCGGAAATGACATGTGTTAGTACAGTGGGTCCAGCATAGGGCTGTTCAAAAAACCGAAAAATCTGAAAAACCGAACCGAACCGAACCGAAAAACCGTACTGGAAAAAAAGGGTTCGGTTTTCGGTACAACATATTTTATCATTTCGGTTTTCGGTATAAAACCGAAAAATTTCGGTTTTGAACCGAAAACCAATATATTATAAATATAGGGACAATTTTGCAATTTGGACAAGTAATAACCCAAACCCTAATACATATTACTCAGCCTCCAGTGTCCAGTCCAGCCCCAAATTCATTTATCACAATTTCAAACTTCATCTCTCTTCCTCTCGTCTCCTCTCCTCCTCTCTCCTCTCCCCCTCTTCTTTAGCTAATGGAGAATCCTACCGATTGAATCGAAGAACAGAAAAGAAGAGAACCACATCTCAGTCACTAAGGCCTTCGTTTCTCTTTTCGAGCTTCACCGTTAGCAAGAAGGCAAGATCAGATCCAATGAAGAGAGAAAGATTCATTACGCTGTTTATGCTTAATTGTCCAGGCACTTTCATGCTCTACCTCTCTAGATTCGGTTATATGAAAGGCTGTAATGGATCTGTGTTGATTTTGCCAATTCTGAGTCATTTTGCCTAAATTATAAAATTTCGGTTTTTTCGGTAAAACTGCATCGATACTAAATTTTTTGTATTATACCGAACCGAAAATAATTCTCGATTCGGTTTTCGGTTCACGAAATATAATTACGAAATTTTTGGTTTTGATGCAGTTCGATATCGTCACCGAAATGAAACGTCTAGTCCAAAGATATCACCTGGAGAGCTGTCCATGAGTAACCTTCCCAACCTAACGGGTTGGGATCGGTCGATTAGTGGTTGGGTCGTTACAATGTCTTTACTCGTGTGCACACCGAGAGATTTCTTAGTTGGTTATCTATTATTCTAAGATTTGTAGACACCTAGATCTACCGTAATCCAATAATTAACATATTTTTTTGAAAAATAATTGTGATAGATAGCTATCATATAGTCGAAAATTAAATTTTACTTTTAATCTGTTAGTTCAAGTTTAGATCACTGCAAAAAAATCGGGCTTTAGCGACGGATCTAAAGCCCCCCGATTCGTCGTTAATCCTTTAGCGACGGATGGGACAACGGATGAGACGTCCGTCTTAAAAACGGACGTCTCAAATGAATTAGGGACGGATAAGGAATCCGTCCCTAATTCACGACGGATTGGCGACGGATAAATCTATTGACCATTCCGTCGCAGGAATCCGTCTCTAATGGGTTGGGACTTTTAGAGACGGATTAGGAATCCGTCTCTAAAAGTCATGGGGATTTAGTGACGGATAACTATTCGTCACTAAATCCATTTCCCTAATTCGCTCAAATTCGGACAGATTTATCCGTCGTTAAATCTGCTGTATTTTTAATTTTTTTATTTATTTTCATTCATGTTTCACATTTCACCTTTTTTCACACAATATAATCGTAGATAATATACCCGAAATAATTAAATTGTATTAATTAACAATAGAGATTCGACGAATACAAATTATCCAAACCGAAGACTAAATATCCGTACAGAAGATGAAATAGTGTATATGTAGCATAAACAACATAAGCATAAGTCCAATATAACTAAGAATCGGCCGGAGCAGGCGGTCGTTGTTAGGTCGTCAAGATCATTTGTGTCAAAGCATCCATTTGCTGAGCCATACGATCCTGGTTCTCAAGCACTTGCTGGTAAGCTGCCTTGGTTTGCTCAATCTCTTCCTTGTTTCTAGCTAACTCCTCTTGGAGAGGAGTCATTATCTCCTGGACCTGGTCCTGTGTGAAAACATCAGCTCGTGTGGATGCCTGGGACACTGAGAAGCTAGGACCCGTCAATGTATGGCCCACACTTCCAATTCCATACACTCGACCCTTGTTGTCCATTGGGTTGACGGCAAAGAAGATCTGGTATTGCTCTTGAATCGACAGCTCCCGATCGTCGATCCTCCTCTCGATCTCACTTTGCAATCGTAAAGTGCATAGGAAATGAGATACAGTTTTAGGAATCTCTTATAATACACAAACACAAATGTGAACCTTAACAAAGAAACGTACCGCAATATGCTCGGACTTCTTGTCCACCCAAATGTCGTCCTTCAGCTTAGCCTTCTTGAAGTGGCATAGCGTGGTCTTGGGGTCCCCAGCCTGGGTCTAAAGAACATAAATGCAAACACGTAGTAAGTTGGTAGAAATGAAAGCAAAAAACATATAAATCATCTTCCACAGCGGATAATGAAAGCAAAAAACACAAGTAGTAAGTAATTAATATATACACTAACCGCCATCTGGTGATCCGTAACAACAGCTCGCGACCCATAATGATGTCTGGAAGTGCCCGTACCATCAGTCAGCTGGTTCTCTCTGTTCTTTGCCGCCTGATCCACGACAAGGGGTTCCTTCCATTACTCCACCCAATGCGCCCACTCCTCATCCCCTATAAACGATGGCTTAGTGCCCTTGTCTCTACATTTTTTCACAGCATGAACCATTTTCCTATAGAGGTCTGACCCTAGCCTCTCGAAAACCGACCACAACTGGGGAAGCAGAGCATTGGAAATGTAGTAGGTTTTCTACAACAATTCCACACAACATATAAATTACACAATTTAAATGAAGACAACAATTTAAAGATAACACATGCAACAAGTTCATTAATGGTGACTAACATATCACCCAAGTTCAGTGGCTAACATACCACTCAGATTGTCCAAAATTTACTAACACAATGGTGACAAACATATCACCCAAGTTTCGTGGCTAACATACCACTCACATATAGTGGCTAACATACCACGCACATTAACACAACGATTAAAACAACAAATAAAGCACTGTATAACATTTAAGCTTACCCGCAACTCATCGAAGTAAAAAACCTTCATCCCTTCCGAGACATGTGACCACTTCTCGCCCGATTGTAACTCCTCCCCTAAAATGTCGTCAGATTCTGGAAGCATCGGGGCAAAAAGCATATCAATGAGTGAGACAAGAAACAAATATTCATTAGTATATATAGTTAAAAAAATGGTATGTGACATATACTTGTCTTAAGTTATGTTCTACAAATGCATAATATGTACTTACTGTGCCTGGCCGTTGGGGAACAACACCGGCTTCCCCTTCCACATAGCACCGGGTGTCAAAACTAAAACGGGGCAATCTCAGGGGTAAGTCAGCCCAGACATGTGACTGGCCCGTGCTCGAGCTCAGTGGAGTCTCAGGAACCGTAGACTGGCTGCTCCCACTAATATCAAAGCCCATAGAAGGACTACTCGCTCCACTGGGTGGTGTACTGTCTGTACCAGAACCACCAGGGATCCCACACGATGGGGGAGGACGGTATGTAGGTCTCCTATGCTGCGGCATCTGCAAAAACATACAACAAGTAGAGAAAAAATGTGTTAGTAAATTACCGTGAATTTGCATGTAAAACATATACATTTGACACCTAATACAGCACAAAAAATATGGGATAATCATCAATTAATAGTATATATACATATAATCTACCATACACACATACCCTCGTCCTCCTCGTCTGTGGTTAAGTCTACATATTGGTCTTCATGCAGCTCTATGAACTCATCACGAGCCTGTACAGGATTTCTCGTTGATTCATCAACAACCTCTTCTTGGGTACGCGTTGGTGATTGAGTCGTCCCTCTGAACGTACTGTACTCTGGAGCGGGCCCGTATATGTATCACAACCAACCAGTCCGCCTTATCGCGTTTCAGGCTTGGATATTCAATAAACACCACTTAGCGTGCTTGAGTCGCCAAGATAAACGGTTCGTACTTAGTACTGTACCTCCTCCTATGGTTAATGTCAACCATTTCATACTGCTCGTGCCTCCTCGTACCAAGTGGAGTAGGATCATACCAGTCAACATCAAACAGAAAGGTTCTTTTCAAAGGTAAATCGGGACATTCAAGTCGCACAATTCGTTTCAGCTTCCCGTAGAAATCATACAAATCAGAAGCTGCATCTAGATCTTGCCCATTGACACACACCCCACAATTGCTTGTGGCCATGGTCGTGTCAGAGTCAATTGTGTGGAACCTAAGGCCATTTACTATGTACGATGAGAATGTGGAGACCTTTCTGTTTGGTCCCACTGCTAGAGCACTACAAAAAAACTTGGCTGGGGCGACGGATAGATCCGTCGCGTAAGGCCAGCGATCCGTCGCCCCAGCTATGGCGACGGATTGGGGGACGGATAGAAAATCCGTCGCCCCCTCCATAGCTGGATTGGGGGACGGATAGAAAATCCGTCGCCCCCTGGAGCTGGGACGACGGATAGATAATCCGTCATCCAATTCGCGATGGATTGGACGACGGATTATATATTTGACTTTTTTTTTTCTAAATCGAAATATAACGACGGAGAGAATCTATCCGTCGTTACATATAACGACAAATAGAATCTATCCGTCGTTATATTTAGCGACGGATAGATTCTATCCGTCGTCCAATATATTATTGGAATTAGTGACGGAATCTGAAATTCCGTCACTAATTCAGTCACTGTGAATCCGTCACTAATTTCGTCACTAGTTAATTCGTCACTATTAATCCGTCACTATTTATTTCATATTAATCCATGTTTTTCGTAGTTCACCTATTTAATCAATATAATGTTCGATAATAAATCAATAATACGGAAAATGTTTCAATAAATTATGAATAAAAAAAGTAATATCCGGAGCTGGAGAAATTATCCAAACAAGTGTAAATATGAAAAAAAATTCGAACATACAAATACATAACTAACTAGCTATCAGACGGGGGTGGGTGTAGTCTTTGGCGGGACATGAATCGCTCCATTCAGAATCAAGGCGCTCGTTCTCCTCCCTTCGTTCTCTGTCGCGCCGCTCCATCTCATCCCTTTGTTCTTGGGCGGCACGCTGCATCTCTTGAGTTAGAGCTGCAACCTGTTCCCGAACCTGCGACTGCACCATTTCCGAGACCTGGTCCTGTGTGTATACCGGACGTCTGGACTGCTGGGATGATGATGAGGAGCACCCAGGACTAGCCAGGCTCAAACCGAGGCTCCCGAGTCCATATATTCGTCCTTTCTTGTCCGGTTGGTTGACCTCTAAGAAGATGTTGTCTACTTGTTCAGTTGACAGCTCCTCGCCCGTCTCTTCCTCCTGCCTCGCTACCTGAGCATCAACCTCAGCCTGAAATCGTAAATAGCAGATATCATGATCAGTTACTGTTTATCAAAAATAACTTGTAATAGTGTACAGATATGAACTTTAAGCAACATAAACATACCGCAATAGACGAGGCCGGATCGGTCCATACCCATATACCTTGGCCTTCTTGAAGATGGCATACTTGGATGTCACCTCCCCCCGTGCCACCTGAATCAAACCAGATCTAGTCCACAATTCATCATCTACAAGTAATAGAGCAGCAGAGACACAATACATACACGTAATGCTAGATTGCAAAAACACATATATACGCACCGATTGATAAAAATCAGTGACAATAGATCGCCTCCCAAGGTGGTGAACAGCCCTTCTGCCCGTGTCGATCGGGATGCCGGTTACTGTTGGTCGAGCAACGTCTTGGACATCGATTCGGCCGATGAAGCATCCCAAAGGGCCCACTCATTGCATCAACTTTGTGGAGGATTGGGCCCCGATCTGAATGGCCTTCCACGTGAGACCATATCCTCAGTTTGGATCCCAGCCTCGTAAACACGCCAGATCTGGGATCAACTCTTGAGAATGAAGTACTCCTTCTACACTCCCAATTTCATACAACATCCAAAGTCAATACATGTATAACCTCACCATGTTACATCAATTTAACAAGATACAACAACATAACAGATATGGTGACTAACATATCACCCAAACAAAGTGGCTAACATACCACTCACATATAGTGGCCAACATATCACTCACATTGTCCTAAATTTTACTAACACAATGGTGACTAACATATCACCCAAATAAAGTGGCTAATATACCACTCACATACAGTGGCTAACATACCACTCATATTAAAACGATTATAATTACAAACAAAGGAATGTCATATTTTAACTTACCCTCAGCTCATCGAAGTACTCGGCCCTCATGCGCTCCGAGATGTGGCTCCAACACTCACCACCCTGCCCCGGTGGCTCTCTCCTGCTCCGGAAGATGTCACCTAGTTTGTTGTGCACCTCCCGAGGCCATAAGCTGTTGTCAATGTATAAAATACAAGAAACGAATATATATTACTTTAGTACAACAATTTATACTTGTCAACTATCATTAAGTTATGTTTTACATATTTAAGAAGAATGTATAATACTTACTTGGCAGGACCAACAGGGAAAATCACAGGCAAGCCGTCCCACGTGACGTTGGGATGGTTTGGATCGAACACGAGGTAGGGACAATCGTCGTGGTCGTCCTCCAGCATGTGTCCGAAATGACTGGTAGAGCCACGGCTGCTCTCTCCTGCCCAGGGGGTCTCAGGAATCCGAGACCTGCTGCCCTGACCATCAGAGCCCTCCTTGTCGTCTGACCCTGTCCCCGGCCCACCACTATCATACGGTCGGCTGCGTGGGGGGGGGGGAGGGGGACGATAGGTGGACGGCCTCTGTCGCGGCATCTGCAAAAACATGTAATAAATACAATAAAATGTGTTAGTACGAGAGTTATAATACAGAATAGATTATAATAATAACACATATAATTACTCAAATGTTATCAACTACTAACTAGTTATAATACACATAATATACCGTTATCGCCGTCCTCTAAGTCTACATATTGGTCCTCGTGCAGATCAAGCAACTCATCATCTGCTTCTATGGGATCTTCTGCTTGTTTATCGACATCCTCTTGTTGGTACGAGTTGGTAATTGAGTCGTCTTTCTCAATGTACTCCACTTTCAAGCCGGATTTGAGATTGCAAATGCAATGAAACCTTCAACCCCTTTCAGAAAACTCCATTGAACTCTGCCATTGAGAGTACGACAATACATCCATGAACGATCGGTATTCATTGAATAATTAGATAATAACCTGTCACGTTTGAATTCATTAGATCGAGGTCTTTCATTTACGATAATAAATCAATTTCACAAAAATTCAATCAATTGCTACGTAATATAAGTTATATTAGCTTCAGTCAATTGTTACGGCATTACATAATATAAGTTACACCAGCTTCAATTTTACCATAATGTTTGGTTTCATATATATATCAACTAATGATTACTAGTTATACAAGCCTAGAGACAAAACAGATGAAACTCCTCATTCTCATGCACCCCCCTCCTCATCACTTGTGACGCTCCCTACCACAGAATTTGCATTCCAACAGATCTACATCCTCCTCCCAATACACCATGCACATGTTCCGACAAGTAGAAAGGCACTCGATAGGCGGCCCCAAACCCCGCCTCTCCCTCCATTGGAGGTATGCCATGGATGGTGCATCCTCACCGTGATGAATCCATACATGATACTCAGGCATGAATCCATAATGTCGCAAGTGCTCGAATACTGTTGTAGGCGTCATAAATTGCTTGTTTCTGCAGGTTTTCAATGTGCAAGGACACTTTATCAACCCCCAGTTGCACAAACCGGACGTCCCATGGCAAACAAGATGAAACCTTTAACCCCTTCTACAAAACTCCTAGAAACTCTGCCATTTACCGCCGTACGATCGTACATCCATGAACGGTCGGAATTCATTGTATACTTTATTTTTAACCTGACACGTTCCAATTGATTAGATCGTATTTAATTTATTAGATCGATTCCAATTCGGATAAGAAGATTGTAGAGGTTAATTGTTAATTATTATATGTTCCTTATAAATTAATTATTAATTAAGTGTTCGATATGTTACAAAATTGAGCATATATTTTAACCATTTCAACCTCTTAGTACATATATTATATACTTAACATACATATCAAATTAACTAATTACTCTATACATATCGAATTACTACATATATTCATATCAAATTACATACTTAACATACAAATTTATCAAATCAAAACTACATACTTCTATACTTAACAAACATATCAAATTAACTAAACTAACTATATATACTTAACACACAAATCAAACTAACTACATACATTCATACATACCAAACTTAACATACTATATACATTCATATCATACTACATACCTAACATATATACATATCATTAACTAAACTAACTAACTATATATATATATATATATATATATATATATATATATATATATATATCAAATTGAACAAATTACATATCAAATTACATATAATTGATCAAATTAACTAAACTAACTACTACATACTTATCATATATACATATAATTGCTCAAATTAATGAAAATAAACAAAATCCCCAAATTTTTAAAAACTAGGGTTTTAGCCAAAATACCTTGATTAATCGGTAGAAATCTGAAATTGATCGAAGAACCAAACTCCTTGTCCCACGAGCTTCGATTAGGCACCAAGATTGGCCGGAATAACGAAGAATTCACTGGAAACCGAAGAGAGGAGAAGAAGAGAATGAGGAAGAAGAATGAGAAAGTGAGCTTCTGCTTGCTGTTTGGGCCGGATAAACCCTTCTGGGCCGACGGACACGTATCTGTCGGCCCAAAGGGCCGATCCGTCGCTAGATGGGCGACGGATAGGTTATCCGTCGCCCATAGCGACGGATAATCTATCCTTCACCACTTTTTATTTTTTTTTAATTTTAATTAAAAATATTAACGACGGATAAAATTATCTGTAGTTAATAATTTCATTTTTTTTTAAAAAAGTCAAACTTGGGCGACGGATAATTATTATCCGTCGCTAATACGCGACAGATAACTATTATCCGTCGCCAAACGGGGCGACAGATGCTATCCGTCGCCCCATTTAGCGAAACGTCGCTAAAGGGGCGACGGATAGAATCCATCGCCCCATTCCATCATTTTTTCTCTATTTTCTTGTAGTGGAGCTACTAAGTAAGGACATGTGACGTTGTTGACAGGATCTCAAACATATTCCTTGAACCAATCTGGAAATTCTATTTCCAACTTCTCTTCAAGCGTGTCATCTGCCATTATTGGATTCTTCTCCAGACAACGCTCTTTGAAAACACTGTGGACACGATGATATGATTAGATAGCTAGTAGTTAGAAGTTCAAATTTATGTGTTATAGTAAGAAAGCTACTCACCGAGCAAAAATCACCATAAATTTGTCAACTTCAGCACAGTTCGAGAGGACATAATATTGGGCTGCCTTCAGGTCCCTATCCGTCAGCCATTCTTTCTTTTCTTGTCCCATAGGTCTCCCTAAGACCCTAAAAATTGAAATCGCAACGTCATCATCCTCTTGAACTTCGAATGTGTCTGCGTTTCGAGACGGCCAAGATGTCTTTGTCGGCACGTGGTCCCCAAAGTAATAGGAGCAGAAGGTTCCAGCTTCCTCTCACACGTATGCATTAGCAATCGATCCCTCAAGCCTACCTTTGTTGCTGACATACTTCTTCAATTTCCCCAAGTACCAGAATTGCATATATATTTAGGTAAGAGAATGTAACTTGGGCATTTTAAGTAAATTCAGACTTGGGAAAATTCACACCTCTCGAATGGATACATCAATCGATACTGAACCGGTCCAGCAAGCCTCGCTTTATGTGGGAGGTGAACGGGCAAGTGCTCCATAGAATCAAACCAGCTCGATGGAAAGATACGCTCGAGCTTGCATAGAATCAATGGGATGTTGCTTTCAAGATTTGCTAACACTTGATCGTCAACCACCCTTGTGTATAAATTCTTGAAAAATAAGCTTAGCTCGGTGAGAGCGATCCATACAGGTTTCGGTAGCAGTTCTCGAAATGCAACCGGGAGAAGCCTCTCCATGAACACATGACAATCGTGGCTCTTCACCCCATACATCTTCTTCTTCTTCAAATCCACACACCACCCCAACTTCGAGGCATAATTGTCGGGGAACTTCAATCCCCTCACCCAATCAAACAGTTTGTTTCTAGATTCAGTGTCAATTGTGTAGCATGCCTTGGGCCACTTGACTTCATCATTTCGCTTTGTCAACTCAGGCCTTTTAAACCATGTATCCAACTCGGCTCTAGATTTAACGGTATCATTTATTTTTCCGGGAATGTTGCAAATCGTGTTGAAGCAGTTCTCGAACACGTTCTTCTCAATGTGCATGAAATCCAACATGTGACGTATAAGAAGACTGCTCCAATAAGGCAAGTCCCATAAGATGCTTCTCTTCGGCAATTTCCTTGTTATGCTTCTCCCACCCAAGTTCAGTCACTTTCATAAGATCCAGCCTATCTATCTCGATAAGTATTTTTGAACCAGTAAGTCGTCTCGGGGGCCCTTTCCTCTCTACTTTGTTTTTCAAGAACTGATTCTTGTTCTTCCGGAACGGATGGTTACTTGGTAGAAACCTACGATGACAATCAAACCAAGATTCATTTCCGCTCTCCTTCAGTCTAAATGCATCAGTGTCCTCCAAAAAATGTGGACAAGCATGAAAGCCCGCGGTTTTCCTTCCATATAGCATGGAGTACGCCGAAAAATCACTCACGGTCCACAGTAGTGCTGCTCTCAAGGTGAAGTTCGTCTTGGTTGACCCATCATATGCCGAGATACCATTTTCCCATAACTCAATCAGCTCCTTGATTAGGGGCTGCAAAAACACATCCAGCTTCAGTGCTGGATCTTCTGGCCTGGGCACCAACATAGTCAAGAACATGAACGGTTCCTTCATGCACTCACCAGGGGGCAGGTTGTACGGTGTCAGCATCACTGGCCAACAAGAGTACTTTCGGTCACTTCCAAACGGGTTAAAACCATCCGTACAAAGCCCCAAACGTACATTTCTAGACTCGGCTGCAAACTCCAGATATGTCTTGTCGAACTCTTTCCATGCCGGTGAGTCTGATGGGTGCTCCATTCTACCCCCTGCATCCGCCGGGATTACTCTCTGCTTGTACCACCGCATTTTATCGGCACAAGAACTTGAAGCGTACAACCTCTTCAAACGAGGTGCTAGAGGGAAGTACCACATTTTCTTATGTGGGAGATTTTTCTTCTGGCGTTTCTTTGCAGCCCCCTCCTTGTAACACTTGTAGCGGTCCTTCCCACAGAACTTGCATACCAGTAGATCTACATCCTCGCCCCAACAGATCATGCACATATCTGGACAACAATCTATGGTTTCCATAGGCAACCCCATCCCCCGCATCTTTTTCTTCGCTTGGTAAAAGTTCGTGGGAACTAGTTTTTCTTCAGGACAACACTCCGATATTAGTTGTAGATAATTATTGAAGCTCGCTTCAGATTGCCTACCCTCGGCCGTACAACTCATTAGCCAAGCCAACAAAGACAACTCGGTGTGCTTCTTACACCCTGGCCAAATCGGCTTCTTTGCTGATTCCAACAAGACAAAGAACACTTGATCCTCGGGATTCTGTGGCTACTCCACATCCCCGTTGGTGTCCATGAACTGAGGGCCAGCAACATTAAACAACATTTCTTCCAACCGTTCATGATCATAATTAGCATCAGATGTAGCCGTATTTTGAGTACTTCCAATCACATTTTGCTGCTTTCTTTTACGCTTCCGGATATGCTCATATGACATGAACGATATTGGTGTCTCACCATGATAACTCCATACCTCATACTCAGGCACGAACCTCTTACGTTTCAAGTGCTCGACTACCGTTGTAGGTGGTAAAAATTGCTTGTTCCTACGTTTGTTGTGATTGCAAGAGCACTTCATCATCCCCCCACTCAAACAAGTAGTCTGTGTTAGTGCAAAAGCGATGAACGCTTCAACCCCTTCAACAAAACTAGACTGAATACTGCCATTAACAGTGCGACGGTACATCCATGAACGATCGGGATTCATAATTGGATAATTAACCTGACATGTCTAAATTTATTAGATTTATAATTACATGTATAGCATTACGTATTTAGTTTCATTACAATTACAATTACATTCTTAATTATGATACGTTAAGAATTTTATGAATTACATGCATTTTACGATTAAAATTAATTTTTATAAATTTTAAATTTCCATTTAACTATTAACATTACAAATTGTAGATGAAAATAGTAGTAATTATTTTTATGTTAATACGAAAAAATTATATTAAAATCACCAAATTGTCTCCAAACACACAATTAAATCTTCCTAATCCTAGTACATATACGAAAATATCAAACTAAATACCCTACATACTTACAATCATCCTAACATTATACTAATAATACAATTTCACAATAAATATATTAATTGCACATCTCAAAATTAACACAATATGTAATATAAGCTCAACTAGCTACTACATACTTCCTATAAACATACAATTGCTCAAACTAGTCGAAATTAACAAAATTTCCAAATTTTAAAAAGTAAGGGTTTTAGCCAAAATACCTTCGATTACGGAGAAATTAGCCGAAGAAAGATGAAATTGATGGACCACCCGAGCTCCTTGTCCCACGAGCTTCGAAAAGAGTCTAAGATTGGCCGGAATGGTTGAGTTTTGGTCGGACTTTAAATTTGGGCGAAAATGGCTAGAGAAGGAGAAAGAAGAAGGCAGAACAGAAATGGGGAAGAAAAACCCGTTCTGTCCACCTTATTCCGATTTAGCGACGGATTGGCTTATGCGACGGATATACCAATCCGTCGTTAAATTGAATTTTTATTTTTTATTTTATTTTTCTTTTTCACTTTAATTTTTAGTCAATCCTAATTCGCGACGGATTAGTCTATCCGTCGCGAATTAGGGACGGATTATTAATCCGTCTCTAATTCGAGACGGATTAGAGACGGATTGGCGACGGATTGAGCAAATTGCTCAATCCGTCGCGAATCCGTTGCTACAGAGCACCGATTCGTCGCAGAATGGCCACGAATAATATCCGTCGCCAATTCCGTCGTTAAAACAGGTTATTCTTGTAGTGAATTTTGATGAGCAAACACATGACATCTTTAGTCTTAACAAGTTATAGTACTTTTTGTCCTTAGGAAACATTTTAGATTGGACATTGTGAAAGAGGAACCTACGTGACTGATAGTTAGTGACTTGTATCTGTGTTAGGTTTTTCAAGAGCATGTAATTTTTTTTATTTTTGATCAAACCTCCTGAAGACCTACGCTTTGATGTTGCGACTATTAAATGATGAGAATATAAGTCATTGATGACTTAGCATAACATAATAGAAAATCTGATCTAGGGGTCTTCTACCGTCAGTCGAGGTGTCGACATGACTAACACCGGTCACTTATTTTAAGCCATCAGATTATATATCTAACGATTGAAATTGTTTGACCTGCCACCTGTTGTACTAGTTGTTGCCATTTGATATTGCTCTTGTTGCTCTCCGTTGCTCTAAAATTAATTAGTGATATAAAATATCATTAAATATTTTAAAATAGCAATACATTTAAATGTACAACATTTTACGATAGATATTTTTTAATTTCACATAGCAATACATTTAAATCTACCGTATTTTAACATTTTACTTAATGCAATACATTATTTATATTTGTTTGAGTTTAACTTTTAACCAACTTACTTGTATATATTGAATTATTGATTGCATATTGTACTCTCATACTCAGCACTACAATATTTTTTTTGGTAATCTGGATCTAAAGCACGAGCACAATCACTTTGACTTAGTGTTTGATAAAACCTGCAATACACTTGAAAAGTTTAAATGTCAATTCATCCGTTTAGAAAATAAACCTTATTGTCTCAGGGACCAACAAAATTACATTATTGCCGAGTAACTATAAGTGAAGCTATATGTCTCATTCACATTAACAAAAACCAATCCACTTGGGGAAGTATAGTGATAGTGTAATACTCACATCCTATCGGTTGAGAGCAAGTGGGATAAAAGATACTTACCCCATTCCAGAACAAGCTTACCATTGTATCATTTTAGTACTCCCACCCGAAGATCTCATTTTCATTCACTAGCCCACTTAACTAATAACTCAACAATCAATCCATGATTTATTCATTGTTTATTCTTTCATCATCTAAATAATAATCCCTCAGATCTTTTACAAGTTTGATTTGGTGTGAATTTTATGGAAAATGGAACAAATTAATAAGTAGATGGGCAAAAGTAAAAGTGAGAAGATCCGGGAGGAAACAACACGGTACAGGGAAACAACTGTGTTGATGAGGTGGAGCGGGAAGAAGATCCGGCGGAAACAGGGGGTTTATCACAAAAAGAGGAAGATGTCGATCAGAGGAATCCACAGCAGATCGATTCAGAGCAGAGCAAGACACAGACGACCCAATTGAGACAAACCATGACGAAACCCTAGAATTGACAGGAAACCATGGCCGATTGATCAGAGAACTTGGGAACGGAGAAGATATCGACAGAATTGAACCTGTCGAGCAGAGAACTCAGGTAGATAAGACCGATAACAATTTTCCCGTGGCTGGTCGGAATGGAATAGGGGCAACTTCGCCTCAGCTTTGGACGGATATAATTAGGGGAAATCAGGAAAATTCCCGGGGCATTGCTATCGAATTTTCAGCCCCTATGATTGTGAATGGGGAGATTGTGGTTGAAATTGATAAGGATGATGTCGAATCCGAGATTGAATTTTGGCAGACATCGCTGATTATGTATGTGCTAGGAGGAGACTTGACAAAGAATGCGGTAAAACAATACATGATCAAATTCTGGAATTTCGTTGCCTTGCCGGAGATGTTCTATAATGAGGAGGGATACTTTATACTCAAATTCAGGACAATGGAAGATAGGAATGTTGTGCTGAACAAGGTCCCTTACATGATTTATAATATGACGATGTTGTTGAGGGAATGGGTAACTGGTTTTTCTTTGAAAGATGACATAATGTGTGCTGTACCGATATGGGTTAAACTACCTCAGCTGCCACTGCATCTCTGGGCTCCAAAAGCCTGGGTAAAATTGGGAGTGGTCTGGGAAAGACGATGTTCACAGATGAGTGTACTGCACGAAAGTTGTGTGTTTCTTACGCTAGAATCTTGGTTGAGGTTGATATCACAAAGCCACTCAGAGATTTCGTCACGATTAAGGATTTGAAGGAGAAGGTGATCAAACAACCAGTTGAGTATGAGTGGAAGTCGTTGTTCTGTGAGAAGTGTCAAAAGATTGGGCATGTTTGCAACCCTCCGGCTCGAAGAAATACACCTAGACCACAGCCATGGCAGATCAAGCACTGGCGTGTGCAAGCTGATCGGCGTCCACAGATGGTTGAGGATCGAGTTGTGCCGCATATATTTGAGGTGGGGAATAGCTCTGGAACTACTCAACATACGGAGGCAGGGGCGGGCGACCGCATAAGGCAACCCCATGAGACACAAAAACAAACTGACTGGATCACTATCGACGGGTCACCAAGAACCAGGAATAAGGGGAAGGAACCTATGGTGGATCCCCCGGATCGCTCCGCAGGGGAAAGCATTCGGTGCCAGAACGGGTTTGAGTCATTGAGATTTTCGGATGATCCTCTCTCGGCTCATGATCCGGGTCCATGATTATTTCATGGAACGTGAGGGGGTGCAATAATATAGCCAAACTTCGTGAGATAAACTCCCGTCTCAATGGATTAAATTTTGCATTGGCTATACTAGTGGAGACATGAGTGAAAGAAGGGAAAAGTAAGTATATCAGGAGTAAGTTGGGAACTAAATGGTGCTATCTAGATAATTATGTTTACCACCCGAATGGCCGAATCTGGTTATTGTGGGATCTGAAGCAAGTTGATATCAAGTTAGTCACGGGCAGTCCTCAATTTCTACATTGTGGTGTATACGACATGAGTGGGGTCCTTATCACGTGGATTACGGCTGTGTATGCTCTCAATCTACTAGAAGATCATAAGCTGCTGTGGAGGAATATCGAGGGACTTAGCCAACAAGTTCAGGGATGGTGGATTTTAATGCGGGATTTCAATAATGTCCTAACTTCACAGGATAGGATTGGAGGATCTTTGGTACAGCGTTCCGAATATGTTGATCTAGTAAACATGATGGATACAGTGGGGCTAAATGAGGTTGATAGCATTGGAGACCACTTTACTTGGCAAAATAAACATATTCTGGACCCTATCCACTCGCGAATTGATCGAGTACTCGGTAACTTGCGATGGTTTCAGGATTTTAGTCATGTGCCGGTGGAAATCATGACTCCGAATATATCTGATCATGCAATGTTAGTCTTGAGGTTGTGGGACACGCCACCAAAGATTAGGAGGCAGTTCCGGTTTATTAACAGTGTGGTAGACACCCCGGGCTTCATGGAACACATTCGGCTGAATTGGGATAAACCTACGAGGGATAGATCGATGGTGACGGTTTGGGATAAGCTGAAGAGGATTCAGCCACTGATCCGTAACATGCAACAGCGATTCTCGGGCATAAAGCAGAAAGTGGAAGCTGCCCGACTCAATCTGGAAGATGCACAGCAAGCCCTTATACTTGACAGGATGAACTTAGCACTGATTGAGCGGGTGAAGGTTTGTACGGTTGAATAATTGCAATGGAATGAGATGGAAGAAAAATTATTCCAACAGAAGTCCAAAATAGATTGGATCCGGGTTGAAGATGGTAATAATGCGTACTTTCACTCTTCCTTGCAAGCCAAGAATCGGAATATGGGCATCACCAAACTACAAAAACCAGATGGAGTATTTATTACATCATAGCATGAGATAGAGTAGGAAGTGATCAACTTCTATACCCAACTCGTAGGGACAGCGGCGGATCGACTCCAGGGCCTTGACCTCCCAGCCTTGCGTGATGGTGCACAGTTGAGTCACGTGGATGGTACCTCCTTGATTGCACCAGTTACCACAAAAGAAATTACAGATTCTTTAAAGGACATAGGTGACTTGAAGGCCCCAGGTATAGATGGTTTTAATGCTAAATTCTTCAAATCAGCTTGGCCTGTGGTGGGAGCGGATGTTATAGCTGCAGTACAGGAGTTCTTCACCCATGACCGAATGTATATGGCGGTAAATTGCAGTATTGTCACTCTGATTCCAAAGACCTCTGATGTGACCATGGTAAAAGACTTTAGGCCAATTTCATGTTGTACTACACTTTACAAGATTATTTCTAAGATACTTACTCACCGACTGAGTAATATAGTCGGTAAAGTGGTAAATGAGAGCCAAGCGGCGTTTATACCTGGGCAACAAATACATAACCACATTCTTTTGGCATATGAACTTCTTCAGGGTTATGGTAGAAAAGGTGGAACCCCAAGGTGTATGTTACAGATGGACCTACAGAAGGCGTATGACGCAGTCGAATGGGCGGCTTTGGAGGGTATCTTGCAAGAGATGAATTTTTCTCTTCGATTTATCCGGTGGATTATGATCTGCGTGACCACTGTTTCTTATAGATACATGGTTAATGGAAAACCCACAAAGCTACTCAGAGCACGAAGAGGACTCAGGCAAGGGGACCCACTCTCTCCTTTGATGTTTGATTTAGTCATGGAGTATATGCACAGGATTATGCAGGGCTTAAAACATGTTCCAGACTTCAACTTCCATGCCAAGTGTGAGAAGTTAAATATTGTTAATCTTAGCTTTGCGGATGATCTGTTGTTGTTCTCCAGGGTTGATGTACGATCGGTGGAGCTGCTATTGGACGCCTTCAATTGCTTCTCCAAGTCTACCTGTTTGAGGGTTAACCCGGCAAAGTGTCAGATATTTTTGGGGCTGTTCCACACGACATTCAGGAAGAGATACGGCAGGTCACGGAATTCGGTGTGGGTAGGCTTCCGTTTCGCTATTTAGGGGTGCCTCTTACAAGTAAGAAGCTCACTATTGTTCAATGCCAACCCTTGATTGATAAGCTTGTGGCGAGGATACGACATTGGAGTGCTAAGTTATTGAGCTATGGCGGCCATTGCAACTGATAAAGAGTGTACTCTTTGCTGTTACGAATTATTGGCTCCAATGCTTCCCACTGCCGAAAGGGATTTTACACACCATTGAGTCCGTCTGCAGAACTTTCCTCTGGTCAAACAGCGAAACAATCACTAGGAAATCCCCGGTGGCTTGGAAAAAGGTATGCCTTCCTAGAAAACAAGGTGGGCTGCAAGTTGTTGACTTGATAGTGTGGAGCAAAGCATGTTTACTGAAATTACTGTGGAATCTGTGTGGTAAACAGGATAGCCTATGGGTAAAATGGATTCATGTGTACTATATGCCTCGAGACCAAATCCTAACACATCCAATACCTCTGACTAGCTCCTGGATCAGGAAAGGCATCCTGAAGTGCAGATCGTTGATTCATAACAATAGAGCCTGGACAAATATGCAAATCCTACCAAAATACAAGACTAGCATCATGTATACAACGTTGCAAGGCGATCTGGCGGAGGTGTTTTGGAACACTTTATTGCGGGGAACACTCGCACGACCGAGGGCACGAATGATTACTTGGTTAGCATGTCATGGCCGGCTGGCCACGAGAGACAGACTCCTCACATCAATGCCTCGAACCATGCCCTGCATACTCTTAATGCTACCGTCCGCCATAATCATGTTGCCTACGAGAGGCTTCATTCCTTCAAGTCCTAGCCTCTTGACTGGCTAAGTGTCATCATGTTAACTCCAGCCCCTGAGTCGAGCGTTCCAATGCCGTTTCGGACCCATCACGAATAACGGTTGCTGCTTCTGCTCGAATGTTGAGACACAGGAGAACCTGCTCTTTGATTGTCCTACCACACAGACAATTGGGAAAGTGGTTTTGCGATGTCTGAAGATCTAGCATCACCCGAGTGGTTGGTTGACTGAACTATTGTGGATTGTCCAAGTTAGCAAGGGTAAAAACTGGAAGTATCAGATACTCAAGGTAGCGTTTCTGGAAACAGTCTACGAGGTGTGGAAACATAGGAACAATGTTTGTTTCAATAATGTTGATAGGAGCTTATCTATTGCACAACATATTATTGATGTAGTGATTTATAGAGCATGGTTGGTACCTAGATTACGTCCCCATGTTGGGCGACTAATGCTGAGTTAGGATTGTTAGTTACTCATGACTTCTACAGGCTGGATCGCTTCTGATCGCCTTTTGCTTTGTATTGTTTTTGGAGTTTGATAATATATTTTCGTTCCAAAAAAAAAAAAAAAAGTGAGAATAGATAAATTATGAAAGATAGTGATTATAAAATTAATAAGAGGAGGTAGTGGGTTTGAAAAAAAGAGATGTTAAAATTAAAAAATAAATTCCAGAAATGACAAATAGTAAATGTTTTAAAATGGAGTATTCAAAATTCCACACTTAATCAACCTTCTATAAAATTTATTACTTTTCCATTTAAATAATATGTCTTCAATTTTATCTTCTTTGTTGACTACAAAAAGGGAATGGAAAACTGGTTCCAAGGCGGAGTAAGTATGAGCCATTTTTAGATGATTTTAAAAATAAATTCGTGCAGGTTTCGATTCAAATGAACAATCTATTAATTAATTCTCCAATTTTCCCAACCCCCCCCCCCCAACGAAACTATTCGAAGAATAATTGTTTGGCAAAAATCTCACAGTCCTCACTCTAGCTACATAAAGAATATTGATAATCATAGAACGTCTAAAGTAGAAAGGTGGCAATCAAATGGCTATTGAAGTTGAATAAGTGTATAAATAGGACAGTATATGGTCTAATGGCTTATATATGATGGCCTTTATCATATTCATAAGTCGAAAAATGCGATTGCATGAGATTCACACAGAGGTCTAATGAGTTAACTGTACTTACAGGCAATGGGGACTACCAATCCACCGGACTCGACTCACACGGAAGATGAATTAGTGCAATCGTCAACAACAAAAAATGAGTGATTAAATGCAAGATGGCAATTAGTTGACATGCAGTAACAAATTGGCATTGCCCGTAACAACATAGCAACTTAATGAGCATCTAACTCCATTTAATTGAAAAACATAATTTAGCCTCCAATGTAAAGAACATCCGTGAAATGAGAAGAGATGGCTCTGATACCAGATCTTTTCTCTATTCCATAGCATGTTAAGAGTTGGGTATAAGAATAGTACCTCCATTGTTACATTGTGGGATTTTGCATCTTGATGATTCAATTTTCTACAAACAAAGTGAAGAGGAGAAAGAAGGGAGAAGGTGTAGAGAGATATTTTCTCTTCACCCAAAACTCTAGATAATTCTTATAATTGTCATCAATAGAAGCTATACATATACAAGTGAGGCTTAATGGGCAAGTTGAGGGATTGAGAAAATCAATAGCAGACTCTACAATCTTGAATGGATAAATATGTCTAGCCCATTATATACATATCAATTGTAGACTTGTAGTGCAAGTCCATATAGATTGGACCTAAGTCCAACAATACATCCATTCTGGAAAAAAAAACATATTCAAATAGTTCATATTATTAAACTGAAAAGAGCTCAATCCGAAAGGGTACATTCAGAGAAAAAGTTAATCGACTACGAGAATTGGGTACAGAAATTAATTAATGTGGGTCTAAGACTAAATTAATACAACAATGATTATGCATGTTAAGAATAAACAGCAACTGATTGTTCTTTAAGCTTCCAACATTTGCTTTATTGTCGTATTTTGAATCCAGTACGCCGCTAGTAGTGAAACAAGGAACAGAAGTACTGTACTCCTTATCTTTAGCAGAATGTCTGTTGAATTTGCTGTGCCAATTCTTCAGCACTCAGTTGGCATTCAATTCCAATCTGTCCAATTCAAGTCATCACAAAATTGTTTAACTTGCTACCACTTAACTTCATATAAACATAAATAGTAACTATCTTTTAAAATCTGTTTTACATTTAAGTGGCTGTAAGTCCGTCCCTTAATTAGAAGCTATATGCAGTTTTGACAGTTAACAAAATTCAACTTTGACCACGAAATAATATCAAACCGTAATGGTAATATATTCAATTGAAATATACTGAAAATTAAGTTAAAACTGAACAAATTCTAAGGGACGGAGATAGTGTTTGCAAGACATCACCAGAATTTACTCCTAATAGAATATAGATGAGTAAGTATATTAAAAACCATCTTTATAGAGTGATTAAAATGGAATGACAAACAATATAAACATAGCCAGAAACGATACAGGTTTTTTCTAATAATATAATATACACATGAAAACAACATAAATGTATTAATTAATTAATTAATTATAAAATATTATTAGTACTGTTGATTGTTGAAAACATTAATAGAGAAAATTAGCCAGTCCTTTACGTCCATTACTCCCTTTCAATACTCTGTGAATCTTAAACATGTAGGAGAAATTAAAAGGCAATATGTTCCTTATTTGCATTAAACAGTGAGGTTGTTTGAAAGTGGAACGTAATTACCAGTACACTTCTCAGGTGTAGAATTTGAACATATTTTACCACGGAAAATTATAGATACTACCCCTTAAATTGACCCTTATTTCAGATTCATCCCCGGATTGGCTTAAATTACAGATAGACCCATTTTTTACAAAGGCCAAATTCAACAATTATAACTAGCCTCAAAAGTCAATTTTTTCTCCTATTTTTTCTTTTCTTTATAATTCCATGATTATATTAGTTTTAGTTTATTACAAAATAAACCCTAACAGTTTTCAATTTTTATAAAAAGATCCCCAAAAGTTTTAATTATTAAAATTTTAACCCTCTTCTCCACCATCCATCTTCTTCCCCACCACCAACACCACCACCACCCATCTTCTTCCCCACCATCAACACCGCCACAACACCACCACAACACCACCACACCGCCACCGACACCACCAACACCACCATTGCTTCCATGGCAGAAGCTTAAGCCATGGAAGATCTGTAACTTGTACAAATCTTCCATGGCGGAAGGTTGAGCGCTTCCGCCATGCAAGCTCCTTTTCCGGCGGTGGTGTGGTGGTGTGGTGGGTGGTGGTGGTGTTGGTGGTGGGGAAGATGATGGGTGGGTTATTTATGTTAGTTAATAAGTTTTGGGGATTGTTTAAAAATATTTTGGATTATTTTTGTAAGTTATAAAATATTAGAGTCAAGTATGTAATAAAATGAAACTTGTAAATTGCAACTGAGTCCATTTAATTTAATTTTCCTTTATTTTTTTGTTTGATCAACTCAGAAATGGGAATTTAGACCTATTTGTAATTATTGTCAATCTAAGGACGAATATGTAATTGGACCAAATCTATCATAGGTAATTCGTCCTACTTTACCATATGCACATCATAGAAGTATTGCTTACCGCTTCTAGCTGTTTGTCAAGTCCTTCTCTTCATAACACTGAGCTTTTATATTGTATTTATTACTATACAAAGCAAGATAGTAGCTTTTAAAGTTTTAAAATCTACAAAATTAAATGATACTCAGATACTGTCATCGATAGATAGTAACGTGACATGACGAAATTGTGCGGCCGATTTAATTTTTGTTTTCTTCTTCTGGAGTGTGTTATAAATAAGCTCTCGGCAATTGTGCTTTTAGAATGTGATATTATTGGACAATAATTCACAACTTTAAACTTCAAATTAATGATTCATCCATCAATCTTTAGAAATCTGAATAATGCTGTTTGTATCCATAATACTTAACCTAACATTCGTACGACCAATTTTTATGTACCATTACTTTATTACTCATTCAATTCACTATGTACTTGTACATATGACACAATTTTAAATGATTAATTTATTTGTAAAAATCAAACTTATACTATTAGTTTGACTTAAACGTAGTAGATTCAGACTTACAAAATAAACATGTTTATTCGAGAGTAATATTTTCCAGGTTTAAAAAGGAAAGTTCATAATTTTATTATATTTAAAAAAAAAGGTTTAGAAATTATGGGAAGGATGGTAAAAACGTTAGCTTTAAGCCAAAACATCATTTTGATGGAATATTGAAGGAGTGAATTTCTTTAAAAAATATGCAATCGATCTTCCCCTGTCCAACATTTGAATTTTAGAGGGAGATTAAGGTCTAAAGTAAATTAGTTGGGATAAACCATGTGGCCCTAAATTTATTAGGGCAAAATGGATGGGTAATTTGTGAAAAATTAAAATGTGATAATTTGTATTGAAATATACGTATGTATGTATGTATAAGCGACATATTTTACATTTGGTTTGGGATGGATGTAATAGGAATCCAAGATTGAAAATTTTCTGAAAACAAAAAAAAACAATTCAATCTAAGGTGATAGGAACATTCTGCCTGGCCTATTTAGTGCTTCACCTACCAAAATAAATGCCATGGTAATAAAAAATAGTACTAGGGTGCAATATTTCAGTAGTTTTAGTTGGTTACCTTAATAGTGAAAGAGTTGAGCATTGTATCATCAACCGTGTTAATGTTCACCTGGAGAATCTCTAGCGCAAGTTCTTCTAGGGTTGATATAATTCTTATAGCTTGGCCCGGAATGCGACCAGAAACCGTCTTCAACACAAGATTGGGACCCGAAAACTTAACCTCCACATCAGCTAGGGCTGACTTTGAACTTGCAACGAGCTCGTTAACAGTGTCGTTGATTGATGAGGTGGATGAGTTGCAAGGAGATGGGGGTTGGAGTAGCCTTGATTTGTAAGGGCTTGTTGGTATATTGTATGGACTACTGGGTGTGGGTGTTCTCGGGCTTACGGGTACACTCAATCTCGGGCTCAGAGGGGGCTTTCGAGGCGACGAAAGGGGTGAAAGTAGTGGGCTTGAGATGATTCTAGGGCTTAAAACTTCGGTATAGGATTTTCTTTGTTTCTTCGCTTCTAGGGATTGTAGGACTTGTTGAAGTTCGTTGATGTATTCAACTACTCCTCCAATTATTGATGCTTGGTCACCCTACAACAAAGTGTATAATGATTACAGAACTAAAAAGAGTAAGGACAAACAATATATATGAGTACAATGGAACATTATGAGATCATGATTATGCAAATCTTGAGCTACAAAGTTCTCTTTTTTAAATACACTTAAAATTCATTATTACATTCTTATAGCTATAGGGCGACTTACAGTCCTAACGTGCTTAACATACAAATCCAAATGCAAAAGGGGACAAGTTACTATTTAGCAAACTTCTGTAATAATACAGGAAAATGCAAAATTGTTGAAATTGAGACCTAATCATTATCTATCGGTTTTAGGTATACAAAGTGTCTGCATTTCAGGTTCCCGGTTCTGCTCCTTATTATGAACTTGTAATTATTAAATATATACAGAAGTATTCTCAATAATCAAGAAAATATACATATTAAATCGATCTATGATATTTGATTTTAAAATTTTTGGAACATAATTAATATCAAACAAAAAACAACGGAAAAAAATTGTGGACAAATAACTCAATTAACCAAGAGTAAGTCTTTTATAACATTAAATAATTGTTAACAATATGTAAAACTGATTTGATTAGCGATTATATAAGCAATCAACAGGTAAAAATAAATTTTAAACAACTTATTTGTAAAAGCAATATTTTGTACTAATACTTTATAATTAAGGAATTCAAGAAAGTCACCCCCATATATGCTATTCAGTTTATGTTTGGTTATATTCAAGAAAGGCTTCTTAAGCTTTCACTGGCTGCCAGGAACCATTATTGAAAAGTTGATCAATTTTTACTTTAAGATGTCTGCAATTTTAGCTTAATGTGCTGTTAATCATCTGAAAAGAAGTTACTGAAACATAATGTTGAAAAAAATGCCCTGCAAAAAATTATTAAGATATCATTTAGAGAGACCATACTTGATTAGAATTAGATTATTTTTATCAGCTTTAATTAGTACTTACAAACATTTCTCTGGAGAGTAGCTATTCCAATCTCCTTTCTTTTTTTTATGTCTTTCTTTTTTTTTTTTTCTTTTTTTTTCCATATCCAGACTACATACAGGAAGATATGAAAGTCAGCTATATATGGCTACCCTGGTCCATTATATGGCTTGGCCTCTAAATAAGTAGGTTGTGACCCTTAATGCATTTAATCTATATTTCACTTGATCCTCGAAATTAAAGATGTGAAATTATTTAAAAGAGTCATGAATTTTTTGAATATGAGGAAATATAATATCTAATTGTTGTCACAGACTCAAAGTTGCGGATCCTTTACACATTCTCACCATTTTCAAAATTGCTCGGCAAATATAAAAGATTGAAGGAGACTAATGTTTGTTTAAAACTTAAAAGGAAATTTATGAATTCTGAAACTGTTTAAAAGGAAGCAATTAGAAAACCATTTTTAGAGGGCATTGTTACATAAAATTAATGTCCCCACATTGATCGACAAGTAAATTTCATACAACATAGATCCGCAGGACGTAGAAATGTCTTTATGGAAAAAGACATATTAAGGAACAAGAATTTTGAAAATGAAATTCAGGACCACTAGAAGAAGTAGCTCAAATTAACAACAATCTAGTACAAAATGAATTCATTAATATATAGATTACTCCTACTCACTATTCAAAAATATTACATATAATTATCTTTTTTTCACTAATTAATCATGCACCAATTAGGATTTGAGTGAGTATTTGACAAGAGAGATAGAATAATCATGATTATGATTCACAAGGGTGTACTGAATAACATTGTAGAAAGTGCGTTCAACTCTAAAATTTGAAAAAAAGATAATTATATGTAATATTTTTGAAAATATAAAATGTTTAGGATAATCTCAATAGACAGTGGAATAGTTAAACATACCCTTTTAACATAAAAGCATGGCATCAAAGAACGAAGCACGGTGAGATGCTCGTTCATCTGCTTCCTTCTCTGGCGTTCGACCGTAATGTGAGATATTCTCTGCAGTCCTTCGACTTCTCCGGTTCCGGTAGAATTATGGACCACTTTCCGCTTCTTGGTCTTTGGTTCAACTTCATTTTCAGATTCCTGGAAAGGGCTTAAATAATTCCCTGATTTTTGGAACTCAAACTCTTCCTCAAAACTATCAGCTGCAGTTTTATTTTGGGAACCGCTTTCAAACGCTTCAAGTATACTGAAAATATCATCTGGAGAGGCGGCACCTGGTGTTGAGAAGTTATCTGATTCGCAGAAAAAGTCGGATATGCTATCGCCTTCCATTTCAAGAACGAATCCGGTGAGCGAGCTAGTCGAGTCGACAGATTGATTATCTTGTCTTGCTAAGAATTAAGAAGGTAACGATTAACGAACGTCGAGAAAAGAAAAAAAATGATTTGAAAGGGACGAAACTAAAGTAGCAATAAAAGATGGAAAGACAGGTTTTGGGATTGTGATTTTGTTTGTATGTATAAATGAAATAAGGGGCCGTTGAAAGATAGAAACATGAAAGTTTGAGAAGAGAGTGACGTTAGAGGAAGAATAGTTTATGGGTATACCCCAAGAGGAGAGACATAGAGTGAGGGTTTGTTGAGTGCAGTGATTGTGCCATTTATAAATAAATGACTCTGCACCTGTCTGCTGTTTTTCTCAGAATGGAAGTTGGCCCTTTTAATGAACTATCTTCATTTTTATTTATGTCATGCCTGCCTTCCTGCACGTTAATTTTCCTTTTCCTTTTCTTCTTACATTGCTTATATTGACTTGTTATAACTAGTCGAAGCAAGTATGATTACCTCATTTCTCGAGTTGGGCTCAACTTGAATTGTGAATAAGACGAGTTAATATTTCGAGCTCGAGGCAAGATGATTATTCAAGCTTGAACTCGGCTAATCTTGTTAGAGATTTAAAACTCGAGCTGAGTTGGAGTTCAATATACAAGTACATACATATGTAAAAATAATATATAGTTATTCGAGCATAGTTGAGTATTAAGGAATTGAACCCAACTCGCTCAGTCTAAAATGTGTAAAAAGTTAATCTCGAATTCGACTCGAACGAACTCAGTTAGACTCTTGTTAACAAGTTGAGTTGAACTATCAATAATGCGAACATCACATGACATACCTCATATTTTAAAAATTAGTAAGGATATAATAGTCATTGATGCGTGATGATGCTAAATTTGGTAAGAATGATTATAGTAGCTAGTAAATGATCAAGAACATATATGTGTATGGTAACAAGTAATATAACTTGCATTGATCTTGAATATGGAGTATAATGCTCTATACTAATGCTCCTCGGAGTATAAAAGTTTACTCGTTGCGAAGCAAGTGTATAGTGACGTGTACAGTAGTGAATATGTTTGTTATGCATTTATTGAACAAGTGTGTTGTATTTATAGGTTGACGCCTATGCCCAATAGTGGGTCCTTTGATGTTCCCTTGCCTCCAACGAGAGTCTCGTGGGACACGACTGCAACAACTTCGAAGGCTTAGTTACATGGATGCTCGCTCGACTCCGAGGCGGACCATTTACGCAGTTTCTAGTCATCTCTGAGGATGGCTATGGAACTCTTGTTCTCGGTCCCAATGGATAATGGCGGACTTCCTATAAATATTCCTTGTTCTGAATGCGATTTCTATCAGTGCTCTTGCTCCGAAGATGCACTGGGTTTTTTTTCATAATAAGTTGTTGGGTTGGCTATTTCAAGATCCTGCTCATTCGTTTGCTCAGCCGTTTGGGCTTTCTATACAAAAGATGGTTTTTGAAATGATTGCCCTATCAACTTCTTTGAATAAATCTTCGGAGAATCTGAGTGATGAACTCTTCATTCTTTTCACTCCCCCCACCCCCTTCGCAGTCCATATAAGTGGGGACTTGCATATAATTTGAGGGTGTAAGCTACGTTATTCCTAATTTCCTCGTGTATTGCGATTCGTTACCTATATCGTGCCTCCGAGCTTCTTAGTTTGACGAGTGTTCGAGTGTCGACGGAACGTTTGGATCAAGTTAATTAGCTTCATATAGGCCCGCCCATGGCTTGGCAGTTACCTTTTTCGCCCCTATATATAAGCGGTGGCCGACTCCATTTGCACTTTTAGGCTCTTTCCTTCAGTACCAAGTACATATCCATCTCTGAACCAAGGCGATTTCGTAGAAGCATTTGCGGCGTAGTTTAATCTTTTGAGCATTTTCTCAGTTTTTTCTAGGTAAAGTTCTTACCATTTGGATTTTCCTTTAACGTTGTGCTCTTTTTCGTTTCAACAATTTGAGACTGTTGTAGTTTCATCCCAAAATATGATGCATCTAGTAGTATTACCCTTTCGTAATAGCGTAATAGGGTTGAGTCATAGTTTTCGCCCTTAGTTTGATCTCTCCTTTTTCGTGTTACTCATAAGATAGTGTGTGCTTCCTTCCCAAATTGTTAGGCTGCCAACGCATACTTAAGTCCTTTTGTGTTCTGTATTGTTCTTTTGGCAGAAAATGTCGAACTCATCATCTCATGAGACTTTGTACTCATATGGGGACAATGAGAATAGGGACCTCCCTTCTGACTCTGAAACGATCGTAGGAAGTCAGGTACCTAAGATTCTCCAACACCTCAAACGGATGTATCAGGTACCGCGGAGAAGCATAATAGTATATGTGTCCTAGAGACAATCATTATTAAATATGACATGTACTTGATCACATTAAGTTTTATATATGATTGATTGATCATTCCTTGGCATTGCACTACTTGTTTAATTACTTGATTGTTTGAATTATGCTATGTATGAGTTCCCATGAGTTTAATGGCGTCACTAAGAAAGTGAGATATTGAGTGATATAACATATGAGCTAAAAATGGCCCAAATAAATGATCATCGAGAATGGGATATCGATTATGCAATTGAGATTGGTATGTGGTATGCATCATATCCTTAGAGAATGTAGTGGTTCTCACAACTACGAGTAACTCAGTTATTCATGATGGACACATAGACACTTTAGAAAGTGCTAACATACCATACTGAGAAACTATTTGATATACTCTATCTACGTGTCTATGGGAGTATCGATTTGTAGGGTAATGAAGTAGTTCTTCGACTTGAGGCCAATATGGCTTCATGTGTGGAATAATGTACGTACTTTGGCCATGACTGATGCATGCACTCCGAGGGGTAGATACGGCATGCGCTGGGTACATTATGAACCATATGGAAGTCGTAGTTGAGCCAAGAAAGAATCCATTCCTCATAATAGAGTTATGAGTGAATTTTGTACTTCTCATAATTAATTGATCAAAGTCATTGGCCCGTGCAAAGAGATAAATATTTGAAATGGTGTTCAAATAATTATCATGGATCAATTAATAAGGTCGAGAGATAATTATAAAGTTATTGGAATAGGCACATCATCAAGTTCCAGACTTAATTGAGTATTCGCGAATGAAAGGACCGTATCATCATAAGCCATTCATCACATGGAGTTTGTATGAGTCCTCACAAACGTCTTATGTATCAATCCAGTGAATCGTCTAGGAGTTTGTCCGGACCTTGATTGGATTAGTGCTTGCTATACATAAGGCCTTACGGGCTATGTTTTGAAACCCGGAGGTTCGACCCGGTTCAACCGCGACTGGGTGACTTAAATGGTTCGAAAACCCCATAAACTCCGGAAAACCCGATACCCGGCAAAAAACCGGGTAAATCAGTAAAAAAACTGGTATAAACCCAGCAAAAAACCGGTTTTATCCGCTTTAAATTTAAAAAAATTGAAAACTGACCAAATCTAGCCGCCTCCAATTGTTCATTTTCCTATCCTGAACTTGATGCAATCTACTTCTTCTAACACCAATTGTTCATTTTTCATTCTGCTGAGAAGTCAGATCCATTCATTTCCCATCTTCTTCGACCATAGCGGCTTGGGAAAAGGATCCCATTGGAAATAGATTGGGGCCAATTATTAAAGACAAGAAAATGTATATGCTGCTACTCTTGCTATCTGTTAGTGTTAGGAGAAAGAAAAGGAGAAAAAGACCAGGTTCAAAGAAATTGAAGCAGGCGGCTAGAACTGGGAGGCGAGAATTGGAGTAGAGGTGATGAGAATTGAAATGGGAGTTGTTGTGTATTGTTTAGGTTAAGTGGCTTTTAAATACTATTTGTTTGCATTTTATCAATAAGAAAAGAAAGAAATAACCATTAAAGTTGGAGGTGGATTACATTAAAGTACCATTAGAGTCCGTTTGGTTTGAGGGGTTTTTGTACGAATACCCTCAATAATCCAGTTTGGTTGCCATTTTGTCAGTCCAAAAAAATGGATTATTTGAAATAATCCAATTTCTCCAGCCTGCCTCAAGCCCTCAAATTTGTACATGAACCTTCTATGAGGAGGTATTTACTTTTGGATTATCTTCTTCTCGTGAAATGTCAAATTTTATACAAACTTTCCATTAGTTACTAATTAAATATGTCATCCCAATCCAAGAACACCAATCGATTCACATCAATGCAATTTTTTTTCTTCCTAATTCCACCTCCCATTTCTTCTTTTATATTTTCCTAGTTGTGCACTCTTTCTTTTTCATTTTTTCCGTTTCCTTAGTTTCCACCTTTTTTTTCCTAATGGTTTCGTAGTTGAGTAAGTTTTCTAAGAAACACACTCTAGATAAAGACATAGAAATATAGTTTCTATTTATTGCATATTAATCCCAATAAAAAACAACTTTTGAAAAACACCCCAACCCAAGTGCAAGAAGGCGGGTCGGATTGTCTGTGACATGGGTCGGTATATATATGCTACAAACCAGCAGAAAAAAATACAATCACCATTTATTTTTGTGCTTCTTTCTCTCACTACTTTCTCTCTCTAAAATTCTCCAAAAAAAGCTCGATTCAACCGTTAATTCACCGGAAAAATGCAACAACTCGATCGATCGACAACGTTAGCTGTTATTTCTTCAGGAATCTGCAGAGAAAAACGAAGGACAAAAAAGGTTAGACATGATTCGAACGACTTTTTGATTTTTTTCAACGTTTTCAACCGATTTGATCGAAAAATCAAGTTATATAGTTGATATTATGATTGATTATAGACTGATACATAGTTGATTCATGTTTCGAATGATAAGATAGCTTCGAATCCACATAGATCTGAAAAAATCAAGTTCGAAAAATTGTAGATCTAGAACTATTCATCTATATTTTCGTGTTTTGATGGTAATTCATTGATGTTGATGTTGTTTATGCATTCACAAGGTGTAATCATGTTTGCATAAGGATCGGACAGTGTTTATAATTAAGATCCGACCTCAATCATCAACTCAGATCTGGAAAAATAAGGTATACATCATTTCTATATTCAATCATGTATGTGTTATGTTCTCAAGAATATTACCTATGTTCTCTGGAATATGTCCTATGTTTTCATTCAAAACCTGACAGTCGTTTTGTGCTCTGTTTTTCGATATATTTTTTTGTATTCTGTTTTTTACTGTATTTTCCTATGTTTTTACGCATATGTACTATCTTCTCACCAATATTCCCTTTGTTCTCAACAATATCTAATATGTTTTCTATGAAATAGTTGCTCATTGATGTTGTTGTTGGTTATGCATTCACAAAGTGTAATCATGCTTGCATAAGGACCGGACAATGTTTTTAATCAAAATCCGACCTCAATCATCAACTCAGATCTGGAAAAATAAGGTATACGTCGTTTCTATGTTCAATCCTGTATGTGATATGTTCTCAAGAATATTACTTATGTTCTCTGGAATATGTGCTATGTTTTCATTTAAAACCTGATAGTCGTTTTGTGCTCTGTTTTTCGATATATTATTTTGAATTCTATTTTTACTGTATTTCCTATATTTTTACGTATATGAACTATCTTCTTACCAATATACCCTATGTTCTCAACAATATCTTTTATGTTTGCTATGAAATAGTTGCTCATTGATGTTGTTGTTGTTGTTGAAGTTGCTGTTGTTGTTGTTGTTGTTGTTGTTGTTGTTGTTGTTGTTGTTGTTTATGCATTCACTAGGTGTAATCATGCTTGCATAAGGATCAGAC
Organism: Plantago major; assembly: GCA_026545765.1. NCBI lineage: Eukaryota > Viridiplantae > Streptophyta > Magnoliopsida > Lamiales > Plantaginaceae > Plantago > Plantago major. The sequence goes on along the minus strand of CM048839.1, from coordinate 83,270,967 downwards.
GGTGTTTTCATTCAAGATCTGACCTCAGCATCAACTTAGATCTGAGAAAAAGGTATACAACGTTTCTATGTTCTTTCCTGTATGTGCTATGTTCTCAAGAATATTACCTATGTTCTTTGGAACATGTCGTGTGTTTCCATTCAAAAGCTGATAGTCGTTTTGTGTATACACCGTTTCTATGTTCTTTCCTGTATGTGTTATGTTCTCAATAATATTACCTATGTTCTCTAGAACATGTCCTATGTTTCCATTCAAAACTTGACAATCGTTTTGTTATTTGTTTTTTTTTACAATATTATGTTAAATTTTGTTATTTACTGTATTTTCCATATTTTTACGTATATGTACTATCTTCTTACCAATATACCATATGTTCTCAACAATATATACTATGTTTGATATGAAATAATTACTCATTGATGTTGTTGTTTATGCATTCACAAGGTGTAATCATGTTTTCATAAGGATCAGGTTACTAAATTCATCAACTTGAAGAAGAAGAAGAAGAAGAAGAAGAAGAAGAAGAAGAAGAAGAATGTTGAGTCAAATGCAACAGATGAGCAAAAAGAGATGATGAACCTGAAATTATGTAGATAGAGATCAAGAAGAGGTTTGGAAAGAGACAAAAGAAATAGCGTTATATGTTCTTTTCTTGGCATTTGTATGAACAGTAGTACAACATGTAATTGAATGTTATAGGTTCCGTTTTGAATGGAATCTTGCTTTTTAGATCATGATTTTATGTTGTGAATAATCTAGGGTTCGTTTGAATATAATCTTGTGTTTCGGATCATTTTTATGGTTTTTGAATCTGTTGAGTTCAGGGTCTTTGAATATTGTTGAGCTCATGGATGAATATGTTGATAACATGAACGATTGTGTTGAGAACATGGACTAATATTGTTTACAAAATCACCTATATTCTCAACAAAATCACCTATGCTCTCAACCAAATCACCTATGTTCATACCCATGATTGTCGTGTAGTAATTGCTTTGTCAACATGAAAATCATATGTACAGTATATTTCATGTCCTCTACATGGTGTTTGAATATCTCAAAGGCATGTTAATTCAATGTTAATTATTAATCCATGATCTTAACATATTTATTCATGATCTCAACATATTCATTCATGTTCTATACATTTACAACCATGTTCGATGTTGCTTAGATACTCAAATATGTTCCCAACTATTACATCCATGTTTTCAACATATTATTCTATGTTGTCAAACATATATCTCATGTTACCAGACAATTCAAATATTTTCTCATCAAAATATTATAAGAACATCACACAGAAAAATCAGATGTTAACAAAAAAATTTTCATATTCTCAGTCATATAGGCTAAGTGGTAGAGAATGGATCACACTGTAAAAAAAAGATGATAATGTTCATATACGTAAACATAGTGGATATTGTTGAGAATATAGAGTATATTGGTGAGAAGATAGTGCATATACGTAAGAACATAGGAAAATACAGTAAAAACAGAACGCAAGGTAATATTTAAAAAATAACAGTGCATAAGTGACTGTCAGGTTATGAAAGAAAACATAGGACATGGGCAATAGTGTTGAGAACATAGCCATATACGAAAGAATTTAAAAACGTTGTATACCTTATTTTTTCAAATCTGAGTTGATGGTTGAGTTCGGATTTTGAATGAAAACATTGTTCAATTCATATGCAAGCACGATTACACCTCAGGCAACAAAAAATCGTAAAAATAAAAAGACTCGAACAAAACCCTAGAACACAAAAAAACTGGAAAACAAACGAAATCACACAACGATAATTATAACAAAATACCCACAAACAAGTTTCTAACAGATTTGAGCAGGAGAAACAACAAGATCTCATCCTAAAGAGTAGTTACATAAGAGAAAATGGGAGAGAACGTGACAAGCTAAGGATCTGGCTGAAAAGGAAGAAAGAAAAGAGCCTTTTATACCTGACCCGCGATGAAAACGGTACTGACCTGGATCCGCGAAAAAGGTTAAAAACACATATTTAATGGTAAATTGCAAAACAGTTCCGTTTCTAGTTAAATTAACTAAAGACCGTTTCTTATGAGACTTTGTGTTCCTAGTTTTGCACCCTTTCTTTTTTATTTTGAACCTCTGTAATTTTTATTTCTCTTTTCTACTCATTTACTTATTAGACAATATTTGCCTTTTATACTTTTGTTTTGGCATATTTTATGTATTTACATCAAAATTAATTTCGTTTGTTTAATAGTACAACCAACTTTTTTTAAAAGAATGATTAAACAAAACAATACTAATAATTAAAAAAAATTGTTAGCATTGCTTACGAGAATAACGATGATAATTTAGAGTTGTCGGTTCAAGAACGTTTTTTCTTCATCATTGTTTGAAAAAATATTCTAGCATTTTTTTTTTGGAACGAGAATATATTATCAAACTCCAAAAACAGTACAAAACAAAAGGCGATCAGAAGCGATCCAGCCTGTAGAAGTTATGAGTAACTAACAATCCTAACTCAGCATTAGTCGCCCAACATGGGGACGTAATCTAGGTACCAACCATGCTCTATAAATCACTACATCAATAATCTGCTGTGCAATAGATAAGCTCCTATCAACATTATTGAAACAAACATTGTTCCTATGTTTCCACACCTCGTAGACTGTTTCCAAAAGTGCTACCTTGAGTATCTGACACTTCCAGTTTTTACCCTTGCTAACTTGGACAATCCACAATAGTTCAGTCGACCAACCACTCGGGTGATGCTGGAATCGCAAAACCTCTTTCCAAATTGTCTGTGTGGTAGTACAATAAAAGAGCAGGTCCTCCTGTGTCTCAACATTCGAGCAGAAGCAGCAGCCGTTATTCGTGATGAGTCCAAAATGGCATAGTCTGTCTCTCATGGCTAGCCGGCCATGACATGCTAACCAAGTAATCATTCGTGCCCTTGGTCGTGCGAGTGTTCCCCGCAATAAAGTGTTCCAAAACACCTCCGGCATATCGCCTTGCAACGTTGTCTACATGATGCTGGTCTTGTATTTTGGTAGGATTTGCATATTCGTCCAGGCTCTATTGTTATGAATCAACGATCTGCACTTCAAGATGCCTTTCATGATCCAGGAGCTAGTCAGAGGTATTGTATGTGTTAGGATTTGGTCTCGAGGCATATAGTACACATGAATCCATTTTACCTATAGGCTATGCTGTTTACCACACAGATTCCACAGTAATTTCAGTAAGCATGCTTTGCTCCACACTATCAAGTCAATAACCTGTAGCCCACCTTGTTTTCTAGGAAGGCATACCTTTTACCAAGCCACCGGGGATTTCCTAGTGATTGTTTCATTGTTTGACCAGAGGAAAGTTCTGCAGACGGACTCAATGGTGTGTAAAATCCCTTTCGGCAGTGGGAAGCATTGGAGCTAATAATTCATAACAGCAAAGAGTACACTCTTTATCAGTTGCAAACGACCGCCATAGCTCAATAACTTAGCACTCCAATGTCGTATCCTCGCCACAAGCTTATCAATCAAGGGTTGGCATTGAACAATAGTGAGCTTCTTACTTGTAAGAGGCACCCCTAAATAGAGAAACGGAAGCCTACCCACACCGAATTCCATGACCTGCCGTATCTCTTCCTGAATGTCGTGTGGAACAGCCCCAAAAAATATCTGACACTTTGCCGGGTTAACCCTCAAACCAGTAGACTTGGAGAAGCAATTGAAGGCGTCCAATAGCAGCTCCACCGATTGTACATCACCCCTGGAGAACAACAACAGATCATCCTCAAAGCTAAGATTTACAATATTTAACTTCTCACACTTGGCATGGAAGTTGAAATCTGGAACATGTTTTAAGCCCTGCATAATCCTGTGCATATACTCCATGACTAAAACAAACAGCAAAGGAGAGAGTGGGTCCCCTTGCCTGAGTCCTCTTCGTGCTCTGAGTAGCTTTATGGGTTTTCCATTAACCATGTATCTATAAGAAACATTGGTCACGCAGATCATAATCCACCGGATAAATCGAAGAGGAAAATTTATCTCTTGCAAGATACCCTACAAAGCCGCCCATTCGACTGTGTCATACGCCTTCTGTAGGTCCATCTGTAACATACACCTTGGGGTTCCACATTTTCTACCATAACCCTGAAGAAGTTCATATGCCAGAAGAATGTGGTTATGTATTTGTTGCCCAGGTATAAATGCCGCTTGGCTCTCATTTACCACTTTACCCACTATATTACTCAGTCGGTGAGTAAGTATCTTAGAAATAATCTTGTAAAGTGTTCTAGCATATTAAATATGTGCAAATTTTAACATAATATAGCCGGAGTATATATGTGCTTTGAATACAAATCATGCATCGTTAATTACATATATGTGGATTTTTTTTACTTTATATATTATAAAAACAATATTTATATAGTTAAAAGTTACTTGACCTAAAATCCTTGCTCCGTCACTGACTTTGGCGTTTTACAGGCTTCAAATTTTATGTTTAAAATGTAGGAAATTTTATGTTTAGATGGGATTATAAACATATGTGATGTCGATTTCAATCGACAAAAGCAATTATTCTACGCATGAGATGAAAAATATGGGATTATAAATTTCAATCATATGAAATATCGATCTTATAAGAAAATATGTATTTCATTAAGATAATTATTACACAGATTAGAAATAATATCTATAAACTAAATTTTAATGGTCAAGTCATATAAACTAAAAATCGACGCCAAAGTTATCAACAATGGCAACGTAACTATGGATGCAATAATTTCAAAAATTTTCGGATAATATTGTATTTCCCGATTAAACACGTGAAGGTGGTAAAATTTTGCCCCCCCCCCCCCCCCCCCAAAATTTATACTCACATGTAATTTTCACTTAATCAAATTGGAAATCAAACAAGATTTTTAGGCGAAAACCCCCAAACATAATCCAATTACTTAAATGGGCCGAATAATCCAGTTTTGCAAAATGAAATACCCCTTTTCATACCAAACGGGCACTTAAGAAAATCAGTATTAATGATGTCTCCCATTATTAATTGGAGCTGAAGGAGGTGTATGTTGAGTTTTAAAATATTATTACTATGTTGACCCGAGTTGATCCGAGCTGACCCAGTTGAACCTCCCTCAATAGGTAGGCCAGATCGATCACCGAGTCCGGGTTTCAAAACATAACCTACGGGTCACACAATAAGTAATTGTTGCACCAATCGTATGTTGGAGTTAATTAAATATTAATTGAATTGAATATTTAATTAAATTAAAGATATTTAATTCATATGATGAAGGGTTTAATATTTGATAGAAAATATTTAGTTAAGTTAAATTAGATTTATTGGGCTTAATCAATCAAGTTATAAAATTGTGAACTTGGACGGGTTTTAAATCAAAGTTCAAGACCCAAAACATTAAAGAAGGAGAAGGAAATAGTAGTGGGTAACAGGAGAAGGCCTGGTGCGTGCCGCCAGGCACATCACGCACCAGGTAAAAGAATAGGCTGGCGCGTGTTGTGCACGCGCCAGCGAGAAAAGTTATGGGGCGCGTGTTGGACACGCGCTCCGATGCTTATAAAACTTTTCGTTTGTTTTCTTGCTCACTAGTAATTATTTCCTTTCTTTGTTGCTTTTTTGTTTTGGTATTTTTTCTTTTTAAAGGACAAGTGGAACCTTATAAATAGAACCACCCCATTCATAATTTAATACAAAAGAATTCATACGTTCTTCCTAATAGTTAAGAAGAACTTCTCTGAGAAGAATATCCTAGCAATTATTAGAAGGAGAAACCAACAAACGCGAGATTGTTCTCAAGTGCTTTTTGTGACCACTCGCCACCAGGATCTCGCGTTCAACTGGCGAATCTGGGAGCATGAGGAGCTTTGACTGCTCTCTCATTCTAAGTCGCAAATGCGATTCCGGGTTAAAAGATTGGGTTGAAAGGGTTTCCAGATTCGATCTGGAAGGATTGGAGGAAGTTCGAAATTCTTATGAATAGTTCGAAAGAATTTTTCGAATTTGATTCGATCTGGGTTTGTTTAAATCGATGGATTTAATCATGTTTGTTGGACTACATTAATGATGTTCACAACTTGTTTTGATGTCCATTGAGGCTTGAAACATGTTAGGAATCGATTTGTGGGATTTGAATTCGATACAGTTTTTACAGGGATCTATTTGAGGGTTTGAAAATTTAAAGCCCTTGTGTTTGAGAATTTGACGGACTTGATTGTAACTTTTAGAGAGTTATAGGAACCTAATTGAAAGTTTTGAAAGTTCAGGGTAAGTGATAAGAGACCAGAAGTCCTAGGGACCTGCATTGCAATTTGGTGATCTGTTAATTTACAGAGAGATGCAAATGGATACTAAATCTTTCAACTAGGTACAAAAGGTTCCGTTTAGCTGAAATGAATTTAAACAATTCCTGGACTTCTCAACTATGTACAAATTCATTCTTTTTATTTCTTTTGAGCCCAAAACTTCCTGAAAATTTTGAATTTGCCCCAAATAATTTTTGGAATTTATATTTAAATTCTGAAAATTCTAAAAAGGCCCCAGAAATTTTAGAAATTTCAAATTAACCCATGAATAGTTTATGAAAATTATAAAAGGGGTTTTATTAATCTTCTGAAGATTAATAAATTGTTTAGAGACACCTTAAGGTTTTAGAAGCCTGGCAATTTGATTGTGAACTTGGAATTTTGAGTTCGACTCCTTAATTATATGTAACTTTAACTCGCGATTATAATTTATTGCTTGGAGTATTGCACTTGTTTGTTTAGAATTCTTTAATAAACCATCATTGTGATTATGTACTCTATTTGTCTACGTGATATGCATTTAATTTCAGTAGCTATAGAGTCCGCTTTATTATGTTGGGTAGACGGCGCCCTAATATTTGTCGGACCGCTTTGCATGACTAGGTAGACAGCGCCCATATAATTGTTATGTGCGTGATAAGATCTTATTTAAGCGATTAAACGCCCTGATAAGTGTTCCCCACCTTAAATTAAGCCTTTGTCTTGGACAAATGACGTTCCCATCATAATTGAGTTGTGTGATGAACCTCTTCGTCTGTAAAGCACTTCACCATAGCGTTTTCTACGGTCTGCGAGTGGAAGACGTTCTCATAGATAATATTGTTATTATCGTATGATGGTTTGCCTTACTCAAGTCACTTCTATATTGCCATAGATGTAGGAATGACATGGAGTGTCAGACTGATTAGATAACCAAGAGTTGTTTTCGAAAAAACAATTGTTTTGAAGACCTTCCAGTTATGCTATTGTAGTGATGAACGATAGCAGGGGCTGTAATAGTAGACATGTGGATCTTTAGCCGCTAGGACTATATTAGATATTTAGTTCGTACTCTCCAAATGAGGTCGTTGAGTATGTTAAAATAGTGGGAGCGAAATAAATGAAAGGCCATGTTTATTTAGTCGATGAATGTGTTCATTGAAATTATGTGGTTTGTTTGTTAGGAATAGCTGTTTAGATTTTGATCAGAAACCTTAATGACTAATCTTAGTACAGAAAGGTAATTAGTACTCTTAGTTCACTTGAACATTGTAAAAGAGGAAGCTTACTCAGTATAATAGCTTACTAAATCTTGTATAGGATGTTAGGTCTCTGAATGTAATTTTTATATTTTTAAAGAAGACTAAGAAACAAGCATCCAGCAGGAAGAGCTCAAAATTTGAAGATCAAATCAACTTCACAAGATTGCAGAAGACTAAAAGAGAAAGGTATCCTCATGTACCTTAGTTCAGAAACCTTAAGGAAACAAGTGTCTTTGGAAGACAAGTTTGTTAAGTGATATATGACGACTAAAGGTTGCTGAGGAAGGAGCGTGCTAAGACTCAAAAATCTTGCACAATTCCGTTGAGACTAAAGGACAAAAATAGTACACGCATTTATTATGCAGACAGAGATGTCTGAACGAAAGAGAAAAATCTTTGTAAAGAGACAAAGCTTGTTGCAGTACTATTTCAGATATCAATAGTTTGAATTCCTTAGTGTCTAGAAGATACTATTCAAATGGAAGGATTTGCAACTATAAATATCACCACTTAGAAATGTTTGAAGATACACACTGAACACACCAGAGAACACAAAGCTCAAGCAAACAAGTCTTCAAACCTACTTACTAACTCTCAAGCTTACTGTTGCGACTCGAGCTCTAAGTTTCTAAGTAGCACAAGAGTTCTAAGTGTCCTGATCCTTAAACCAATCTTGATTACTGTGAAGGAGTTGAATCAAAAGATCAATGTTGCGAATTAATGAGTGATTCATTCTCTTGAACATAAAACAAGTACTTGGGTCATAAAAACAACTTCCCATACCTTGAAAAGAGTATTAAGGGAGATTGATTCTTCAAGCAATTACTAAGTAAATGGAATAAGTTATAAAGTAAATCTTACTTGAAAATAGTAAAAGTGTAGAGTTTTTACGGAACGATAAGTATGTATGAAGGGGTTTGGTGTGGAAGCAGCAGAGTTTAATCTTATCTGTTTAGCTACAGGGATGGTAACATGTTCGAGGCCGCAAGATGAGGAAATTAAGAGTTGTACTTGAGTTAACAGTGAATGTAAAATTCATTCCGTAACACGCCCAAGTTGAAAAGCAAGGAATGAAAAAGACGTTCAAGAGTTTGAAGTATCTTACAAAGAGACGGTCGAAAAACATAAATTCAACTCATGGAATTGGCTGGAGTGTAAGGAGTTCTACCTGCTTATGAGTACACTAGCTGGCTAATTTGTCCTAAAGGAGTGCTAAATGTGGTTTGAAGCTTCACTGGAATTTCGGAATTGCACGATGGCGGCTGATATCTCTTATATTCAGCCATGAAATCAAGTCATCTCAGAGCTCGTTTTTTGTTGAGGAAAACATTATGTCATACTGTATGACTTTGTCGTTTCGATGTTGGTATTCCGCCATTAAGATATTTGTCTCAACCCCTCAATCTTGACTTGATATGTCGGTGTCTTGACATACTAGACGATAGGGTGGCCAATATTACATTCATTTTGGAACTATTAATAAGCTTGTTCGATGATTCTTGTGCGTAGTACATGTCAAGTTAGTTTTTGTTAGGACTGGTGATGAGTCGATTTTACATCGTCTCATTTGGTCTTTTTTACCATCTTGTTGTCGTTCTTAAGTATAGTTATAGTTTATTTTAGGGAAAATTACAGATACTACCCCTTAAATTGACCCTCATTTCAGATTCCCCCCCCCCCCACCCCCTATATTGGCTTAATTTACAGATAGACCAATTTTTTACAAAAGCCAAATTTGAGAATTACATCCGGCCCCAAAATTCAACGGAGCTGATGATGTGGACTGAGACTTTGCTGATGTGGACTGGAAAGTTTCAATTAATAACGAAAATGCCATCCTTTTTTTTTCCATTTTTGCTTTTATTTAATTCCTCCATCCGTTTTTCTTTTATTTTTCCTTTTCGTTATTCTTCCAATACTCCTTTTATTACAAACCAAGACCCTAGTCTTAATCTAATTCACCAAAACTTACCCACAATTTTTCTGTAAAAGTTCAATCAAGTCCTTAAACTTTTATTTCCAATAATAACATAAACCAAACTCCATAATTGTCACTTGAATTGCCATCTTCTTCAACACCCACAAATCAAACTCCAAATCGGAACTTAAGGGCTTGGATTTGGAGCTTTTGAAAGCTCCGGTTTGGAGCTGCAAATGCATCTCCAATGGAGCTGTAATGACTCCGATGAGTGCAAATCGCAGACTCAATGGAGCCGCAAATCGACTCTGTGAGCGACTCCATGCTTAATTGCGACTTGAAGTTTTAGCTCCATTGGAGCTGCAAACTGCAGCTCCAATGGATATGGCAACTCCGTATGCAATCACGGAAATGTGGAAGAGGGGGGTGAAGATGGGGTGGATGTTGTAAAGAAGATGGAGGTGAGGAAGAAGATGAAGTGGGTTTATGATTTTTCTTTTTTGTTATTCATTTACTTTAATGTTTCTTTTAATTTTTAATTTCTTTTTCCTTTTCCTTTATTCATAAATCCATATAATTCCACGTGGGGATAGAGATTGTCCATGATGGTAACTCAGTCAACGGAAAATGACTTCAGGGGGGCATCTGTAATTCTCGCCAATCTGAGGGGGAATCTGTAATTGGGCAAAATTTAAGGGGAACCATAGGTAATTCACCCTTTCTTTTATTAGAGTTTTGTTACGTTTTCGTGTTTTGTGTGTTTTGTAGGTGTTTGGTGAAATCACATTAAAATAAGGCTAAAAAAATGCATACTAATGCATTAATGGAAACAAGGAAGTTCCAAGACCTTAATGACGGTTGAAAACGGAGTCCAACAGTTGAAACGGAAGTGGAATCGAAGTTCAGATGGAGATTCTAGAGATGTTCGAGCGAAGATATGTGAAAGTGCAAACTTGGAGCAATACTAGTATTTTGACCATACCTTTTGCATATAAACTCCGATTGACCTGATCTTGGTGTCCACACGTAGATATGACCAAGAGCTACATCTTTCATGAGGAACCATTTCCAAATTTTGACGTTTGGACACTCAAAAGTGCAAAAAACGGGTGAAGCGCACAGCGCTTTGAAGCACTGGCGTCATGAAGGGCCTGGCGTATGCGGCTGCGCTAAGCGCCACCAGCATCTTTGGCGTCTTGCAGTGATGTGACAAAGAAATGTACGATATAGCATACTTTTAGACTCTCGTTTTTTGCCCTAGATGCAATATTTATGTCCTTTTATGGTCAATTACCAACTTTGTGTGTTTTTTATGTAGGTCATGATCACAGTTTTGAAGATTTGCACGATTTCAGGCATCAAAACGGCATAATTGTTCCAAATCGGGAACAAGGAAGCAAATTCCCCGGTTTGACCGTTGCACAGAATTTGAGGAGTCAAAACATGTCATGCGACCAACCGATGCGAATATAATTGAAGATGGAACAACTTTGTAGAAGACCATATTTCGAGGAAACGAAGTTACGAAGCCCGAAATTGAAGAACGAAGAAAACATATTCGAGTCTGATGCAATCGAAGATGGCGGCCACCAGGGGACCGTAGTAGGGGTCATTGTGGCCACCAGGCGACCGCAGTGGACCTGCTGGATTCTCTTGGGCTACTCTATTGGCCTGTCAGGCTGAGGCCCGCATTCCTAAACTTTCCTTATTGAAGAATTGCGGTTTGGAGGTCGAAATTTCACCTATAAATAAGACCTCAGGGGTCTCAGATTTCACACAGCTCACAAAGCAGCTCTCCTTGAGAGAGAACCAGTCCTCGGGGAAGTGAAACCCCAACCCGCTGGCCGTCAGGCACCCAGAAGGAGGAAACCCTAGAAGCAGTAGCACGAAGACATCAAGATCATGAGAGACTAAGCTTCTTCTTCCTTTCTTCTTAGATTTCGATTACTGTTCTTTGATTACTATGAGTAGCTGATTTCTTTTTGTAAAGGAGAACCGCCGTAACTCAACTTTTGCTACTTCTTTACATATCGGGATATGTTAATGGAATAGTTATTTGATGTTGGTCCAGATAACGGCAAAGTAAAAGACTAGGGGGGGGGTGAATAGTCTTTTAAAACTTTTGTCGATAAAAACAGTTTCTCAGATATCTGTGTAGATATCTGATACTTAATTTTAGAGAGCGGAAGACTTTTATGTGATAAGTGCACGTGCTCAGTAAGATGCGTGTAAGTACTTTGCAAGATAAGTAAAGCAAGTAATAAACTGCAGAAAGTAAATAACACAAGTCTTTTTATAGTGGTATCTGAAGGTGGCGTAATCCTTCAACTAATCCACTTCGGCCTTTCTCAGACCTAGAATCCACTAAGACAGATAAATGAGTTAACCTTACAGATATCTTCTCTTGATTCCTAAATACACTAGGTTCCCAACCAAGTGTTCCCCCTGAGTTATTCCCCGGCTTTCACAGCCAAGTACTTCCTGTACTTAGAAACCTTTTTGAGCTATTCCTTAGCTTCCCAAGCTAAGTACTTCTTGTGCTCAGCAACCTTGGAGTTATTCCTTAGTTTTCCAAACTAAGTACTTCCTATACTCCACGCCGAATATGGTGTTGGTTTTAGGTTTGTTTATCATGTGAGCTTCTTAAATAACTTATTCAGTTATTCAGATAGCTCTATGAATCAAGTATACTTAATACACTTTTCAATGTATGGTATCTTGTTCTCTACTGACCCAAGTCTATTGTAAGTGTTCCATAGAATGAATCTCAGTGTTGAGGGGTAAAACCTCTAACACTAACTAACTAAACTATTACAAATAACCTAGTCTAAGGCCCACCTCCGACTTGAGGTCCGATGTAGCGCTGGTCCGAGTTTATGTACCTGAAAGGACTAAGTGGGGGGGGGGGTTAGAACAGGTTACCCGGATTGCCTATGTCAATCCGGTAAGAGACTTTACTCAAGAGAGAGTTGGAAGCTCTCAATGTAATAGTTATGAGGGATTATGATAATACTTGGGGATTCTTCCCTTGATATTGCTTACCTTAAGGTCATGGACCTTGTACTATATTTATAGTTATCACATGCTTATGAGTTGGCTCACAAGATGATGCCAAGTGTACATTTCAGATTTGGACACCAATGCTACCTTTGGCCCATGGCCCATTAGTGAACAGTAATCCAATACTAATCAATGGGCCTGGGAGGGTAGTTTGGACCTTTCCCCTACTTGAGTACTGTTCCGCCTGTTGGGTCCGTGTTGGTCCCTCGGACAGATCTGTCTGCTTGGTTGATCTGCCCTTGGGTAACTCTGGATGTCCGAGCCAAGAGTCTCACGGAAGTATCTCAGTAGTTCTGTTATACGTTTGGTCTTGATGTGATGGTGGCGTCCGAGATTCTCTCGTCCGGTCCGTTTGGCATCTCTGTACTGACGTAGCCAGGATTAGAAGTCCTTTTCCCAGCTAGCTCGGACTAGCTTATGAGGGTGTAGCGACTTTAGCGTACTGGTTGATTCACTTTGGCCGGACTATGTGAGGTCGGACCAGTACTGAATTAGCTAATTAAGCCGTGATGCGCTTTAGGACACGCTCTATGGCGCCCTTAACGGATTGGACACATGTCCGTAACAACATATGTCCCCCTAGTTTGCAAGTATCTTAGTAGAAGATAGTTGTTAACTATGAAAAGACGAAAGTGTGTTGTGGAGCGTGTCCGAATTGTTGAGATCCGTCATCCGTGTTCTTAGGAATTCGATATATCTCTCCCCCCCCCTTTCCTTCTACGGTCCAAGTTATGTAATAGCTCGGACTGTAGATGGAAAAGGTATTTATATCAGAGATATATAGATCCGAGTACGGTTAGGATCTGACGTAGTCCTCTGGAAGCTATCCGTTGGACCGATTGTTGAATTGGTCCTCCCGGGTCGCTGATCCGTAAGCCAAAGAGGCCCAATAGGTTGTCCGTCCGGCCTACGGGAGAAAGATCCCGAGTAAAGTGACGCGACCGTTGGATCGGGACGACATCAACGGTTGGGGTTCTAAGCCCGCTTGATGTGACGCGTCTGTCAAGCATTGAATGCGACGTACTGACAGCCGTCTACTTGCGAAGCGGCACAACCCTTGGATTGGAGAGGACCAACGGCTGGGATTCAAATCTAAGTGATGTGACTCTTGGCTTTCCCAAATTGCCCTTATAAATAGTCAGCTCATCAGTCACTTTCACACTTTTAGCAATATCGAAACTCAGAGCAATCACAAAGCAATCCGAGCAATTGAAGATGCATCCGAGAAAGTAAGACTCGCAGAATTTTGAAGTTTCCTCTTCGAATCCGTACCCTCGGAGAAGCAGCAAGGCTTAGTCGTCCGTTCAAACTTATCACGTCAACCTTGTCAAGTAAGTACGTCTTCACTCCTCCTAAGTTGTCTCCTTTTCGTGATATGCTTACTACCTGCTCATATGTTTTTGCCCTGCTCGGATATGAAATTGTCGAGTCCGTATTTGCCGATGTTGCGAGTGATAGGCTTTAGCAACGTTCTTATTTAAAACAATTCTCCTTTGTACTGTTGCATGCTAATTTTATTGCCAATATCCTGTTTGGTTCATCTCGTGTGTCATGCCCACTGTAACCAAAATTTGATCATGCATGCTTATTTGGTAAATTTTTGGTGCCAATTGGCACACAGTCTTCCGTAAATTGGCCCCGCTTAGCGTGCCATGTAAGGTAGATGATAGTGCCAATGGCGCGTTTCGATGTGCCAAGGTTAGTACCACTAGTGCCGATACTAGGCTTCATGCAGAAAATTCGAGTTAAGTAGAACTCTGTAAGCTTTCTTTGACTTAAAAAGTTACCTAAACGAACTCTCGGACAATCACCACCATCGTTTCTGACTTGTTTCCTTCTGCCCTAGAATGTCCGGGAGCGATAGTCAGAACCAGCACGAGGTCCCAGGTTACAATGATGCAGTAGACCTAGGGACTGGGTCCGTGGATTTGACCTTGTCCGTGAGAGATTTCCTAGTTGTGGACCTTGGGTTGTCCAGGGATTCTGATGCTGGGCAAGGAGTCCGTGGTGCGGAAGAAGCACAGGCCGATGTTACAGCGGGTCAGGGTGATCTTGCTAGGACTAGGTCGTTAGTCCAGTCTCGGACTATAGGTGGCGTTGGGACGTCCGAGGATCCTAACGAACTGCATGTGGAGCGGGAAGGCGACAGCGGTCGGGAGGCTGATGAAGTCGAGATGTTCGAGGCTGGGGTGGAAGACCGTGTTGTAGCGGAAATAGGTCCGTCCAACCCAAGCACATCTGGGAGACCCGAAGGTGTCGACGAGGAGGAGGAAGATGGTGAGGAAGAGGAAGACGAGGACGAGGAGGTAGAAGAAGAAGGATCTCCTGTCGCTCGTCCCCCTAGACGCTCCGGTCGGCGGATTGCATTACACCCTGCAGCGCCCGTTCAGTCCAGTCTTCCATTAATTGAAGGTCGTGGCGCGAAAGCTGCCCGAATCAAGTTCCCTCCTCATTTATTACAATAGCGGACGAATTTGGAGAACTAAACACAGACGGACTTCTTCCTACATGTCCGTCAAGGGTTAAGGTGGAGGACATCCCAGCATGGAGGCGGAAGTGGGAGATCCCTGAATCCGTAGAAATCATGGTTCCCGAGCCCGGACACGCATTTTACAACCCGCCCGCCGGGTATATGTGTGTGCACGAGGTAGCTTTTGCTTGTGGGTGGAAGATCCCCATTCCAACGGAGTTGAAGCACATTCTGAATCACATTGGGATCGGTCCGAGTCAGGTTATCCCAAAGTCCTTGGGTAATCTTATCTGCTTCGTTGTTTTTAGCAAGAAGAAAGGGCAGCCAGTAAATTTTGAGAATTTCAGGCAGCTCTTTCATGTTTCGTTCAGTCCGGGGAATCCCCTCTTCTATACTTTTATGAATAGGAAACCCTATAACTTCATTTCGGACTCTATTTCGTTGCTGGGATCGAAGTGGTGGGATAAGTACGTTTTTGTACGGATGGATTTGAAACCTGGGGCATCCGAGAGGCAGCGAGAACAATGGGGACTGCCAACAAAGTTCTCAAGGGAGAGCATCCCGGACTGGCGCCCCCTTCCGAAGAACGTGGCTTCGTGGGTGGCGGTGATCCACAAAAAGCATGACCCACCTACTTATCCATTCCACGGATTAATCTGTCAGCCACTTCCCTACCTGTGCGGACTAGCAGGCGCAGTGGAGGTTGGAGGGAAGATGGACTTTAGTAAGGATTTGTTGACTTGAAACTTTGTGCTCTTTTTTCTTCGGGATACTCTATTTTGATTACGTATTTCCGTAATTCTGATGTTCCTTCTTTAACCTATCTGTATCTAACGCCTTTGGTTTATTGTGCAGATCACTGGTTCGACTACATCATGTCGACGCTCCGTGAAAAGAAAAGGTTGCAGAGGGAGCAACAAGCCTTGGAGGTTGCCGCTGGTCAGAGGACCAAAATCATCAACTGCCGCAGGTCTCCCTATGTCGGGTCCGAAGAATGCCGCAGTGTTTGCCGCGGAGGAAGAAAGGCGGAACAAGGCTGGAGAGGATTCTCAGGCCTTGGCGGTGCCCGACAAGGGCAAAGCCCCTGCCACTCGGAGCGCCACTACTTCGAAGTCCCAGGCATCCACTACTGCAGCACCACAACGGGATGTGTTGATGCAGGACGCTATTACCTAGGGACGCAAGAGAGGAGCAACCTCGGAGGCTCCCCCTGCAGCAAAGAGACAACAATTGTCCGATGTCCTGCCTGTTGACCAAGCTGCTCTTGATAAGGAGTACGAGCTGGCTTGCGGACTCCCTGAGGTTGAGCGGGTCGGAAGGCTGGATGGACTATACCAGCGGGTAAGTAATCTTTCGATGATCTCCTTGGCTTGTTCTTGGCATGATAGAAATGTAACTTACATTCTTACGGACTTCTTGCAGCTCGGATGTTTCGTCAAGGCCATGCAATGGAAGGCCGGCGAACGCGCTACTATTGAGGAGGACCTCCACAAGGCTGTGGCCACATCCGCGGATGAGGCGGAGAAGGTGAAGCAGTTGGAGATGCAGCTAAAAGAGCATGAAGTGAAGTTCCATAAGCTGAAGACTAGCTGGGAAGAAATTAAGGCGGAACTCGACTGACAGGAGAACTTTGTCGACAAGTCGATGAAGGCTTTTCTGGACTCCAAGGATTTACTGCTCGGAGGCCTCCAATATGCCCGTCTTCAGGCTGGTCGTGACTTCATGGAGTCCGACTCCTTCAAGTTCTTGTCGACGGACAAATCTGATGCCTCCCGCCTGGATGGGTTCGTGTCCGCTATCGGGCAGCTGCAGTCCAAGGGACTACTTCCACCGGACTTCGACTGGAAGGCGGAAGGGTTAATCCCTTCAGAGGATGCTAATGGTGTGGTGGTCCCTGTCGACAGTGTCTCGGGTGAACAGTTGGCCGCGTGTGAGTTTGCGGAACTTGTCACCGAGGAAGGTGAGATCGAGATTTGAAACGGCGGGCCCTTCCTCCCGAGGTGGGTCCCGGATGCCCTCCGAAAGGTATGCTTTGTACCTTTCGATAATTACCGGGCTTTCCTTAAGAAGTGGTTCGCCCTGCCTTGCCAGGTCGTTGGCCTTCCCGCGGATTTCAACTTGTTCAACCTTGTTGAAACCCTTGCTGCGCAAGTCGTCTCCAACACGCTCCCTGCCGATCCACCCCAAGCTGGTGAAGCTGGTCCGAGCCAAGACGCGATGAAGTCCGGGTATGCCCGTTGAAGTTCTACTCTTTGAATTTTTCTGTTGGATTTGTGTCTTTTGATACCGCGGAATGTCATTATGTACTATTGCAATGATTCGTATTTAATCCGAGGAGTTAAACCTCCTATGCTTCCGAATTATTACTTGCTCTCTTCTTCGTTTCCTTTTTATCTGTCGTTCTTATGCTGAGTTATTATAAATCACACATCTCTTAAGAGCACGGATCGCTGTAGATGGTGTTTGATGTAGAAATCAAACCATCATCTTTACGATCCTCGGACTATTCGCTCCTTGGGATGCGTGATTCTTCTAGAAGGAGGAAGGTGAAACAGTAAAATAGTCATTATGACTACGTCTTTTCATCTCCCCAGTCGTCGGATGATCGACAAGTGGCGAGATCTTAAGGACCCTTCGCGACTATAAATAAGGGTGTGGTAATTCTTCCCTTTTCACTGTTGTACCCTTCCCCACTCTGTCTTTTGTTTTATCCACTCTAGCCTTCAACAAAAGCCGGAGTTCTCCAGGATGTCGGAATCTGATGACGAGGAATATCAACATTGGGTAAACTGTGCTTGTGGGCACATGCATCCGCCAATTTACCCGGGTACAGGGACCGCGGATGACCCGATCATCCTTGATTTTGAGGGCGATCCTCCTCGATGTCCGGGAATAGCTAGGAGGCGAGCCGAGGAAGAGAGGGAGCGGACGCTGAAGTTGATCCGTAGGAGGATCCGAATGCAGCAGCAAGCTCGTCAGGGCCGAGGTGGTGGCTCGGAGTCCCAAGGCTCGACTTCCGGAATCTGGTGAAGGAACAAGGCGGGGTATGCCCCGTGGAAGTATGTACTTATCCTTGGACCTTTTCAGATTGTACTTCTGTTATGTAAATGTTCGGATAATTTTGTCTATAAAATTCGAACTATTTTTCATCGGATGAGATCGCCACCTTTTTCTCACTCGTGCGTCGTCGGATTACATTGTCGCGCGTATCTTTATAGGATGACCAACAAACTCGGACGTGGTTGATGGGCTTGTTTAGGCTTGATTGGATAAACCCACTGACCCAACAATGTTCAACTCGAACGGGTGGCTTAAGCCCATTGCTGATGTCAATCTGTTTGCGTGGCGGACGTTGATTGGTTGGAGTGTTCTATAAAAAGACACGACCCCAGTGCCAAAACCGTGTAAACTGATCCCAAACTCTTCTCTTTCTGTCTGTGGAGTAATGGCTTGTAAATCATCAAAGCCGGATCTCTTCTTATTTCTTCCCATCCTACTTTAATGGCTCTAATCTCTCTTGAATTGGCAAAGGATTCCTAGCTTCGAGAGAGTTGGAGGTATTAAATACGGTTGGGCAGAGATCTCAGTTATTTTGGTTTGGATGTATATCTGTCCGTCTCCTCTGCTTTCTTCCAACCCTACTTTAGTTGTTCAAATCTCTCTTATATTGGAAATGGTTTCCGAATTTCAAGAGAGTTTGAGTCTCTAAACCCGGTGAGGCGGAAATCTCTTCCTGTCTGCACTTTGTTTTCCCCGGACACGGGACTTGCATTGCCATGTTTTGGTGGTATCATGAGGGATTCCACCACATTTAACCATTTTCCTGTATGCAGGTAGATCGAGTTCCTTGACTCCGCGGAAACCGGACTTGCCGCTTGATATGGAAGAAGCTTTTCCCGGCGGGGGAATGATCTTTGCTGGGAGATGACGTATCTCCGGAGACTTTTTCTGCATGTTTCATATCGCGTCTGTAAGTCCGGATAACGATCCGAGATTGTAATTGTACATACAAGATTATGTATAATTCTTCTTTGTATGAATAAAATCCCTTGCTTTCCTTGTCGTTAAACGAACGTTAAATCTCAGATGCATAAATCGAAAAATCACAAATCGAAAGATAGAGGTTGTATTGATTTGCCGGAAATTCAATTACAACTTGTGGGCTCTATGGCCAATGACGTATCTCCGGAGACGTTTTCTGATAACGATCCGAGATTGTAATTGTACATACAAGATAATGTATAATTCGTCTTTGTATGAATAAAATCCCTTGCTTTCCTTGTCGTTAAACGAACGTTAAATCTCAGATGCATAAATCGAAAGATAGAGGTCGTATTGATTTGCCGAAAATTCAATTACAACTTGTGGGCTCTATGGCCAATGACAAAAGGATCAAAAAACAGAACTGGCGGAGTTCCGTGTAATAAATAGTTAAAACTGAGATGACCGATCGACCTGACGGAGATCCGCACAGTTATCACTATGCATAGAACTTCTGAAGGTTTCTAGCATTCCACGGGCGCTTGAGGGGATGTCCGTTCTCATCTTCTAATTCATAACTCCCATTCACTCTTGCTCCGACAATCTTGTAGGGTCCTTCCCACTTGGGCTTGAGTTTTCCAATATTGTTTAAAATGTTGGCTCGTCGAAGCACCAGGTCTCCGATTTGCAAGTTAGTCGCTCGAACGTTCCTGTTGTAGGTTGGGCGGATTTACGATACCTATGGATATTCGCGATGCCTCGGACCTTTTCTCGAGCATGTCTAGGTCGAATATCCGAAGCTTGGTTTTGCATTGCCTTCGAACTCTTGGATCCTCAAAGTCTCAACGGCAATCTCGGACGGTATGACTGCCTCCGAACCATATACCAAGGAGAATGGAGTTTCTTTAGTCGCAGTCCGTGCAGTGGTGCGATGAGCCCATAGCACGCCCTCCAGGTCGTCCGCCCAGCTTTCTTGTGAAATTCTTAACCGCTTCTCGAGGATCTTGACTATTGTTTTGTTTGTGGACTCAGCCTGTCCATTGGCTTGCGGGTATCCAACGGATGTAAAGCGTTGCTCGATTTTGAAGGACGCCAGCCATTCCTTGAGCCTATGTCCTGAGAACTGGACACCATTGTCCGAGATGAGAATCTGGCGGCAAGCGGCAGATGATATTCTTCGGATAAAGGTCCTTTTCGACTCACTGTAATGGTTGCAACAGCCTCGGCTTCTACCCATTTGGTAAAGTATTCAACAGCCACAATCAGGAACCTTCGCTGCTGGGTGCCTCTCGGGAACGGTCCGA
This sequence comes from Plantago major, assembly GCA_026545765.1. Classification (NCBI taxonomy): domain Eukaryota; kingdom Viridiplantae; phylum Streptophyta; class Magnoliopsida; order Lamiales; family Plantaginaceae; genus Plantago; species Plantago major. Next base: position 83,250,669 of record CM048839.1, on the reverse strand, counting down.
CTATGTCAATGCCCCATTGGTTGAATGGACACGCTATGATTGACGGAATCATAGGATGCGTCGGTCGATGTGGAATGTTAGTATTGGCAGTCAGGGCACTTCCGAGCATAGTCGGCGGAATCTTTATTAATACTAGGCCAGTAGTAGCCTTGTCGTATAATTTTCTGGGCGAGAGTCCTTCCCCCGGAATGACTTCCGCAGCTCCCGCTGTGTATCTCCTCTAGCATGGTCTTTGATTCTTGCGGGCTCAAGCACCGCAAATGGGTCCCCGCAAATGATCTCTTGTACAAATCTTCCCCCAGTATAAAGTACATGTTTACTCTACATTGGACACTCCTTGATTCCTTCGGATCAACTGGAAGAGTTCCGTCCTTGAGGTAATTCCAGATGTCAGTCATCCAATTTCTGTCCGTATCAGTTACCATGACGGCGGAATTGAGACTCATGACGGATGAGTCAGTAACAGTGAGTAAAATCACTCTCCTTGTGTCCAAAACTGCCGTTGCGGACGCGTATTTTGCCAGGGCATCCGCTCTTTCGTTCCAGGCTCTGTCAAACTTTTCTAGTGTGAATTCCTCAAAGTGCTTGGCTTCCTGTTTGAGTAGCTCGAGATACTTGATCATCGAAGGACCTTTTGTGGCAAAAGTTCCCGAAAATTGAGCTTCCACGAGCTGAGAATCCGTGAAAGCTTTGAGCTTCCGAACTTGCAGGGATTTTGCCAGTCGCAGTCCAACTATCAATGCTTCATATTCAACCTCATTGTTTGTAACTTTGAACTCCAGGGATATCGCGTAGTCAAGTTCCGCGCCATCGGGGCTCTTAAAGAAGATTCCAATCCCTCCGACTCTTCCAGTGGAGGAACCGTCCACTTCCAATATCCAGGTATCAGAAGGATGTTTTTCGGCTTGGAGATCTTCTGCTGGCTCCCGAGGTTTCCACCTCTGTGCTTCAGTTTCCCTGCTTTTGAGTCTGAAGTCGTTAGGCACGGACTCGCTTGCCATACCGTCAAGAAGGAACATCTGGTTGACTCGAGTTTCTTCATGAGATGCAGATAGAGATTGATTGATAAACTGTGCATCTTCGAGGTTTGTTGGGTTGAACTGCGGCGGAACTGGATTCCAGCCAACCTTCTTGGTGAGTAAACATTCGAATGCCTGTGTGTCAGGGCCCTTCTCTGAGTCCGCCTCAGGATATTCCGCTAAGAAATCGGCGAGGACTTGAGCTTTCTTGGCCAACGGAGCCTGATAGTAAATGTCGTATTCACTCAGCTCGATCGCCCACTTAGAGAGTCGTCTAGACTGGTCGGGCTTTCCCAGGACCTGTTTCAAAGGTTCCGCAGTCAGTACCACAACTTTATGAGACTTGAAGTATGGTTTTAACCGTCTTACGGTGTAAACCAAAGCATACGCAAGTTTCTCAATCTTCACGTATCTTATCTCCGCCCCAGCAAGGGCTTTGCTAAGATAGTAGATTGGGAGGTGATCGTTAGCCTGAATCCGTACTAATACAGAACTCATTGCCTCTTCCGTGATAGCTAGGTAGAGGTAGAGTGGTTCTCCCTCGACGGGTTTGGAGAGTAGTGGAGGGGAATGGAGGTACGTTTTCAATTTCTCGAAAGCCTCAGAACATTCCGCAGTCCACTCAAAGCCCTCTCCTTTCCGAAGGATTTTGAAGAACGGGAGATTTTTCTGCGCGGATCGTGAAATGAAACGACTTAAGGACATCAGACGTCCTATGCGTTGTTGTACCTCATTGAGGGTTTTTGGTTGCGGCAGATCTAGGATTGGCTGGATCTTTTCTGGGTTCGCGCTGATCCCTCTCTCGGTAACCATGTACCCGAGGAACTTCCCTCCTTTTACTCCGAACGTACATTTCTCGGGATTCAATTTCATTACGTACTTCCTAAGGATAGCGAAGCACTTGTTTAAATGGTGCACATGTTGCTCTTCAGTTTTTCTCTTGACGAGCATGTCGTCTACATACACTTCCATGGTTTTCCCAAGGCGCTGGTAAGTGGCTCCCGCATTTTTCAATCCGAAGGGCATTACTTTGAAGCAATATACACCCCCGGCAACGAAGAAAGCTATTTTCTTGATGTCTTCTTTGGCCATCCGGATTTGGTAAAAACCTTGGTATGTGTCCATGAAACTCAACAATGCACATCCGGACGTGGAGTCAACTAACTGATCATCCGCGGCAAAGGGTACGGATCCTTCGTGCAGAACTTGTTCAACCTAGTGAAGTCGTTGCACATCCGCCATTTGCCCGGTGACTTCTCTACCAGGACTACGTTGCACACCCAGTCAGAATAACGGACTTCTTCGATGTGCCCTACTTTCAGGAGTCGCTCCACTTCAGCGGATATGATGGCATCCTTGACCGGACCGAAATCTTTCCTTTTCTGTCGGATGTACTTGATCGAGGGATCCATGTTCAGACGGTGAACAGTGATCCTCGGGTCAATCCCCTTCAAGTCATCGGTACTCCAGGCAAACACATCGCTGTTTTCGCGGAGACAAGCGATGAGCTTCATTTCTACCTCTGCAGTCATCTCAGTCCCAATTCTTGTTTTCTTATCCGGGTTTCCAGTGACAATCTCAATTTCCTTGAGAGTCTCGTGAGGCTCGATTCGCAATGTTCTAGGGAACTTCTCCTTTTGGCTCCCCACCCCGATCTGCGGGTTCTCCTTTTTAGCTGGATGAACCGCTGACGGACCAGGGGTCAGGGTGGTCGCCAGCACGTGGGTGGATGCTCTTCTTGTGGACATTATGTAACATTCCCAGGCTTCGCGGACGTTTCCAACCTCTTCTCCGACTCCAAAGGGAGTTGGAAACTTCATTCTGTTATGGAGAGTGGAGGGGATAGCTCGAAATTGATTAAGCCCCGGGCGCCCAAAGATGGCGTTGTAGTCGAAAGTACGATCCACCACTACAAATCGGACCAACTGAGTAACCCTTTCCGGGAAAGTACCAAGCGAAACATGCAACATAACACTTCCCAGGGGTCGAACTGTTCCCCCTCCAAATCCCAATATAGAGGTATGGACCCTTTCATATTGGACTCTCCCTAGGGCCATCTGGTCCAGTGTTCTCTTGGAAATGATATTCGAGGAACTCCCGGTGTCTACAAAAATCTTGTTCACTCGATAAGTGGCGATGGTCAAAGAAACCACTAGCGGAACATCTGGATCATCAATGTCCTCTCCTCCTGCCGTAGGAAGAGGAATCTCACTATCATCGAAAAATATAGCGTTTGTACCCTGAATCGCTGGAGCAGCGTACGCTCTATCGTTGTTCCGAAGATTTTGTGCTGTCCGCTCTCTTGCGTTCCTACTGTCACCTCCTGATGGCCCGCCCACAATGGTGTTGATTACTCCGCTGTAGGGAGGGTTCTCCATATCCATAGCGTCGTAGTGTATATACGGATGTCTATCCGTGCGAGGCGGACAGTGAGCTGGCGGAGGTGGCAAAGATAGCGGACGGGGAGGTAATTCTGTAGCATTACTCCCTTCTTCGCTCCGCTCTATCCTGCCTAGAGGGCTCACCCGGGCGTTGCTCTTGCTTCACCGGATCCTTTCCTTTCTTGGAACCAGCTCTTACTGGAACATTCCTCCGGTACTCCTCTCCGTACATCACTTCTTCACAGATGTCATCTAAATGCTTCTCACTCCTCACCTCCTGACTAGATAGTTTTCTGCGGAGCTCTGAGTTGAAAGTATTGGCGTACAGGTGACGGACCCGTTCCTTAATACTGTGCGGCTCAACTCGAAGAACTTCCGCGTCAAAGCGATCTAAGAAGGTCCTAAGATCCTCCTGCTCCCGCTGTATAACTTCTGCCAGGTGCTCTATGGTTCGCTTTCTCCTCTTTGCTTTTCTAATCGCGCCAAGAACTTTGAAGAAAGATCTGCATATGACTTTATCGACTTGTTCGGTAGAGCAGTGTACCAATCCATAGCCGTTCCGAAGAGAGTAGATGAGAACGTGAGAACTTTTATGTTGTCGCTCATTTCCTTGGAATCCATCTTGCTGTTATACCTTGTCAGGTGTCCAACAGGACAAGCATCCCCATAATAGTACTCCAAGCTCGGGATTGCTTGATCCGAGTTTCTGTTTCTTTCCTTTTCTCTCATGATTTCATCACACAAGGTATTTGGTGCACTAGTGGTTATCTGCTCATGGTCCTTTACCAGGCGTCCGAGATTCAGAATCTGGGCCTCCAAAGCCTTCTGTTGAGCATAGATTTCGTCGACAGTCATGATTTCTCCTGTCCTCGGATGCACAGCTACATCCGCAGGGAGTTCTTCTATCCGGACCGCTGGGATAGTTTCTACCACCTGATCTCTGTTTCTAGGAGATGCTTGTCGCGGAGCTCCTGGGTGTCTATTATCTCCTTCTTGATACTCTCTCCTTTCGTTTGGGCTTCCTTCACCTCGAGCGTGAGAGGCTGACGCCCGCCGGTCGAGAAGGTTCCGCAAATCCCCTTGAGGTGGTTGGTTCACCAACGTCTCTTGGATCGGACGTTGCCTGTTCCTCGATAATGCAGGCTCTGCCTGAGGAGGAGTGACCACTGGCGGAGTGGCGTGTTGCGGAGGAGCATTGTTAGACCCCAGGCAGCCTTGAATGATTGTGAGCAACCTATCGAACTGCGTCTCGCTTAGTCTATAAGACACCTCGGAAAAAGAAAAAAAAATAAATAAATAACTGGCGCTCGGTTAAAGGGTACGATTTTAGTTTCCTCTATTTTTCTTTTTCCCTTCGTCTTCGATCATGAGAAAAGAGAGCGATTATGATCGGTGCATTCATTGATTGTTACCGTTTAGGATATTTAACGTAGGGGTCTCTCCCTATGTATCTCAATAAACGTAGTAAACTTTGAATAACCCGAGGAAGGAATTTAACAAAATTATGCTGCACGTTTGGATCAAAATAATAATATAAATTCCTTGAAAAAAAAAAAACAAAATTAATTAGGCTTTATCTTGCAACAATTAGAAGGGTTGACTATTGTCAACTATACATTGAATAAATAAGAGTAGACACTCTCACTCATTCTCTCACACACCACTCTCTTCACCCAAAAGGTAAGAAAACAAGAAGACAAAAAGTCTCCTACTTCCTTCTCTAGTTCTCTCTCGGCTCTCTCTCTTGCTCTCCTACAATTCTTCCAATCTTGCATGCAAGATTAGTACCTTCATCTTCAATCTTCAAGCATTCTAAGGATGTGATTTAATCCACCATCCATTCAAGAGAAGACATTTTTCCAAGGATGAACTAACTCTTCACTCTTTTCATCCTTGTAGGCAAGGAAGACTTCAACAATGGAAGGATTCTAAGCACTCTCATCACATCTAGTAAAGAGGTAAGAAAAGAGAACCATTTTCCCTTTACCCGGCCTCTTTGAAATCTATCTAAAATGTTACTTTTCTTCCTTGCATGTCTAAATTCTTGGAAGGAAGGAAGCACCCAAGAAACAAAGAACAACAACATCCCTAAGAGAATCTACTTAGAAGAAAAAAAAGGTGGGTAAAACTTCTCAATATGAATGTTTGTATAAAACTTGCTTGCTTGAGTGAATCTTGAATATAGCTTGATCATTAAATTAATTGCATGCATGAATTCTTTGGTAGATTTGAAAGTGAGATGTTATACAATCTCAAAAGTGTTTAATAGAATTTCAAGTTATGGTCCTTGAATTTTGGTGACATGCATGTGTAGTAGATGAGACATTAGGGAGATTCTCAAGTTGAATTTTGTGAATTATGAGGACTGCTTTTCTACTACGTTTTAAAATGGGTTTAATGCGTCTCAAAAGTGGGTATTTTAAAGAATACATTTTACTGGAGTAGAAGTTACCCTTAAGGATGAACTGGCCTGTGGAATTAATCCATTTGAACTTTTGATGAATTAACTAAAATTCGTACAAAATCGTGTCGCTGTTTGCCTATATGATTTTGAGAAATTGTTAAGGTAAGGTAAAACACTATATTGGTCTTTGTCAATTATATGTGAAATAGAGAACATCATTGAAGTTACTCAGAAAATCGATTTGGTAAAAAGGAAGCTCAAATGAATTAATTAAAAATCATCAAAGTCTCAGTACCTATTCAGTTACTGATGCAGTGCAAGGATGGGAGAACGTGCAAAAACATACCTGAACAAGACCTAAACTAGCCTAATTTCTGGAAAGTGAAAGTTCATTGAGTAATTGATATTATACAAAAAAGAAAGGACTTAATTGGATAAGAAACACATTAAGTGTGAATTTTCTCTCATGATTGCTCCCTGCAGGAGCAACCTAAGAAGAGAAATGTTAGAGCCTAAAATACTAGGGTCATTGAGACCTACAAGTAGGCTCTGGAAAGATAACTCAACAAGCTACCTCTAAAAAATTCAAAAAAAAAAAATGTTTGAACCTGTTTATATGTTCAAAATAATTTATCAAGACGATTCTGAAAATCTGCCAGAATTGGGTTTTATAAAAATTAACTTGATTTCGAATTGAAGCATGCGAATGACTTAGAGGACTTATTAAAATCTCTACAAAACAATTAGAATAGGTAAGTTAAAATTTTGTAGTAAGTGACTTAAGGATTGGAACGTAGTTCTGTGATCGAAAGGTAAAAGGTATACGTCACCTACGGAATCAAACCTGTGGGAAACCATTAATACTAAAACTAAATGTTAAACACAACGATAGTTATGTACGGATCAAAATTAAAATAAGAGGGTGACAACCTCGCATAAAAGAGATTCATAAGAGGGTGACAACCTCGCATAAAAGAGATTCATACGAGGGTGACAACCTCGCGTAAAAAGAGATTCGGACGAGGGTGACAACCTCGCGTAAAAAGAGTTTCGGACGAGGGTGACGTAAAAAGAGACTCAGACGAGGGTGGGATCCTCGCGTAAAAAGAGTCCTTAATATGAATTAGGATCGTTGCTAAGTACCATACGGCGAAGTGCGCTTACACACCGAGTAGTGGAAGCCGCTTACTGAGTCCGTAAGGGTCACCTCTAGAAGACTCCTATCATGATTGTATAATATTGAGTTGTTGTGGCATAAAAATCCGGATAGTTGTTAAATCTATGTTTATAATTGAAATATCTTTGTCGATGCCAAAGATAAATTGTGAAAAGAAATTAAAATAAAATAAAACAAAGAATAATAAAATATATAGTGGTCAAGATTCCACCCTAAAACCCACTGAGCTTTTGGCTCACCCCATTCTAAATTTCTTTTCAGATGAACCTGGATTTGGGGCACTCACTGATGTTCCGCTGGATGAGGGCCATTGATGCACTGAAAGAAGTCTGTGAAAACTCATGATGTTTATCTCGATAAATGTGACCCAATATGATGATTAGTATTTTGATATCTATGAACTGTGCTTCCAGATTAGTAGCTATTCGGCTTTTGTAATAACTTTATCTTCGGCATGTAATCCTAAGACTCTTAATTTTTTTTTTTGCATCGACTTGATCCCTGGTATGACATTGTTATATTCCCAGAACCGGGGTGTTACAAGTGGTATCAGAGCTCGGTTAACAACAACCGTGCTACACCAGGACAGGATCCTCCGTCTGTGGGTACCTTATGGATAGGATGACCACGAATATGATTTGGTTTATTCAAATCAATAATAATAATAATAATAATAATAATAATAATAATAATAATAATAATAATAAACATCAATAATCCCTTAACCTAGGGTGCCACTACGATACTAACTTGTTGGATGCATGCGTGATTTATCAAATATTTCTTTAATTATGCTAACTCTAAATAGTAGTACTAACATAAATTTCTTTTAGATGTCTCTCCCGTTTCCATGTCGCCTCAGTACCCCTCGGAGTCCCAGGATGGCTCGTCTGATCGTGGATCCCCGTTATCACCACTTCCAGGACATTACCATTGTATGGAGCACATAGCTTACCAGGACACTCTCATCACTTACCTGGAGGATCAGATTCGTAAGCTTACTCACCAGGTGCAGGATAGGCAGGTCGAGATACAAGAGCTTATCGACATTGCGCAGACAGCTATTCAGCAGCGGGACCAGAATCGCCAGAAGGTGGTCCAGGTCTATGCTCACCTGGGCCAACTAGTTCAGTCTTACGATCAGATAGGGCAGGTACTTCTCGGGATCTGCCAGGGAGCTTCAGCTGCCGTGATTCCCCCAGCGGCCCCACCGATCGTTCCCCTTCCTGCTCAGTTTGCTCCGGAGGACCAGGTCATCGAGACCTCGGATGATGATGTGGAGAACACCGACTGAAGAACTATGATCTAGCTTAGCATCAACTTGTGTGTTGTTTATGTATGATTCGGCCTAATGATAGTATTCTAGGTGTAGTTGATGTGTGGTAAAATTCTAAGAGTAGGCATTTTGCACTATGCCAGACTTTTAAGTTGGGAACTGTGACTATGTGATTATGTGACTATGTGAATCGGTTATGATTATGTGATGTTTGACTATTCTAAATTGTTATTAACTAGACTTAAGTAATTCAAATCTTTGTGTTAACAACGCGGTAAAAAAAAAAATGAAAAAAGAAATTGATGATGACGCATGCAGATGGATAACCGTGAGGCTTCGAACCCTCCACCAACATCACCCAATATGGGGAATCAAGAGAATATCGCCGCGCAAGCTATGCAACAAGTCATGCGGTATTTCCAAAGCCAAAATGAACTAGCGGATCAGCAACAAAGGAACCACCCACGGGCTGAAGGCTATGACCGAGTATTAGAACGATTTCTCCGTTTTGACCCGCCCGAATTTCATGGACACGTGGATGATGAAAAAGCTGAACAGTGGGTGAATGCCATGGAGAAACTATTCAGTGTTCTCGATTACGAGGATGAACAGAAGTTGAGGTTGGTTGCACATAGGATGGAAGGTGCGGCCCATGAGTGGTGGAAGGCAGTACTTAACCGTTGGGAAAGTGATGCAACCTCTAAGACCTGGGATAATTTCCTCATTGAGTTTCAAAATCAGTTTGTACCCCCGGAAATCAAGGAGAAACATTGGGAAGAGTTTCTGAGATTGAGTCAAGGAAATAAATCAGTAGCTCAGTATGAAGCAGAGTTCCACCGATTATCGCGATACGCTCCGGGCATGATCGCGCAAGAAACAGTAAAATTCGAATGTTTCACAGGGGCTTGAGACCCTCGATCCAAGACCGAATGGCTTCCGTGTTAGTGAGAAACTTTAGTGAGGAGGTTAGAATCGCGGCTCAAGTAGAGAGTAGCATGGCAAGGCTAGCTCCTCACTTTACTCGTCCAACTGGAGGTATTCAAAAATCTACCGTGGGACAGGGGACACACCCTCATTTTATGAAACCGTCACGATACGGGGGGAATAAGGATGGAAATCAGAAAGAGAAAGGAAAAATGGAATCACGAGAATGCACTTACTGTCATAGAGGTATGCATCGGGAGGAAAATTGTTGGAGGAAACAAGGGAGGTGTTTAAAATGCGGAAGTGCGGATCACAAGGCCACCTCATGTCCACTCTGGAAGGAAAACTCGAAGCAAGGGACGAACCGTACTAGCATGACTGGAAGGGTATTCTCGATTATCGGCGAAGAGAGCCCTGAAAGTCAAGAAGTGGTGGAAGGTACACTTTCTGTAACTGATACACTAGCTAAAGTATTATTTGACACTGGTTCCACACATTACTTTGTTGCACCACACTTTATTGAGTAAGAAAACAATTAAGGAGACTATGTCGTATGACTTAGAAGTAACTACCCCCCTAGGAAATAAGGAAGTCTTGAACACTATGCATGTTGCTTGTGAAATTATTATTAAAGATGCATGTTTCTTCGCCAACCTCATTGAGCTACCAATGCACGAGTATGATGTGATTCTTGGAATGGATTGGTTGAAGACCAACCGCGCTCGAGTTAATTGTCACGAGAAAAGTGTCATGTTACGAACCAACGATGGCAGGGAGATAAAATTTGAAGGAAGAAAGCGAGTGTTAGATATTTTGTTAGAAATATTTGTTTAGATTTTGATTAGCAACATGATGACTTATCTTAGTCTCAGAAAGGTGATTAGTACTCTTGGTTCACTTGAACATTGTAAAAGAGGAAACCCACTAAGTATGATAGTCTAGCTAATCTTGTATAGGATGTTAGGTCTCAAAATGTAATTTTTATTTTATGTAAGAGAAGACCAAGAAGAAGACATCCAAGCAGAAATCTCAATGACATTGAAGACTTGAAGAAAACTGCACAAGATTGTTGAATCTGATTGTTCAGATATCTTAGCCAGATATCTTAAAGACACGAATAGTTTCAAACAAACTGTGTCACAAGAGATATCTGAGAAATAAGATACATATCTGAAAACAAGGAAAGTGTTCACAGATATCTATTCTCAGATACCTTGAGCTTTAACCACGTTTCTGAAAAAGAGATATATATTGCAAACAATGTTGTTTCAATAAATACAAGTGATATCTGAAGAATGAAGATAAGGACATGCAAAGAATCAGACAACACTAGTCTCTGATACAAAGCATAGTTCCGTTGACACTACAGGACAAAAGTATAGTACAATGCATTTAATGCACGGACAGAGATGTCTGAATAAAAGCAACGGCAACTTCTGAGAAGAAGACAAAACATCTAAGATTACTATACGAGATATCGATAGTTTGAATTTGAGCCCGGATACTATTCAAACGGCACTCAAATTCATCTATAAATATCAACACTTAGGTGATTGAGAAGACACCTTAGACACGACATAACTTGAAAACGCCGAACGTCTTACTCTCAAAGCAACTTACTTACTCACAAAGCTTTACATTGCGACCAAAGCTTTTGATCTTGAGTAAACACTGAAGTTCTAAGTGTCCTGATCCTAAAAAAGCAAAGCTATCTGTGAAGGAGTTGAATCAAAAGATCAACTATCTGAGATTCATTCTCTTGAACAGATATCATAAGACTTAGGTCAGTAAAATCGAACAAGATACCATACGCTGTAAAGTGTATTAAGTAACTTAGTTCACAGAGCTATCTGATTAACTGAAAAGTTATTAAGACGCTCATCTGACAACTCAAACCAAAACCAACACCATAAGCGTGGAGTATGTGAAGTACTTAGTTTGAAAAATCAGGAATAACTCCAAGGTTAGGGTATAGGAAGTACTTGATTTGGGAAACTAAGGAATAACTCCATGGTTATTGAGTATAGGAAGTACTTAGCTTGGGAAGCTAGGGAATAACTCAAAGGTTTCTGAGTATAGGAAGTACTTGGCTGTGAAAGCCGGGGAACAACTCAGGGGGAACATTTGGTTGGGAACCAATTGTTAAGAATCTTAGAATAGGATTATTGTAAGGAGAACTCAATTATCTGTTCTAGTGAATTCTAGGTCTCTGATAGACCGAAGTGGATTAGTTGGAGGATTACGCCACCTCCATATACCACTATACTTGATGTGTCATTTACGTTTCTGTATCTATACTTCAGCAAACACACACACACTTATTAACTGTTTCTGCACTTATCTTTATTAAGTCTTCCGCACTCTGACTCTAAGTATCAGATATCTATTCAGATATCTGAGAAATAGTTGTTATCGACAAAAGTTTTAAAATACTATTCACCCCCCCCCCTCTAGTCTTTTACCTTGCCGTTATCTGGACCAACAAGTGGTATCAGAGCAGGAGGTTCACCAGCCTTCTGCACTGAACCTAGATCCCCAGATAGGTGACGGAACTTTGTCCACTTTTGAGGACTATTTAATTTGTGTGTTAAGTGTGCAGGTATGTCTCTGAGTGATGCACCCGTTCTCAAACCAGAGAACTACGAGAAATGGAAAAATAACATGATGCTCCACCTTGAAGCCATAAGTGACGAGATGATCGAAGTAATAAAGAATGGCCCAATAGTCATTCAACAACTTAAGCAAGTCATGGAGGTTTCGAGTGGAAGAGACAGAGATCAAAGCGAAGGATCTTCACAAACAGATGCGTCAACTAGTGGAAGATCTACTGGTCAAGTTATTTACGAACCAAAGCCCAGAGAACTCTGGACATCGGAAGATGCCAAGAGGAATCGTCTGGATGGTCAAGCTCGTAAGATCATCATCAGATCGACACGAGCACATACGATGTAAAGCGTAGGGGTGCTAAAACGGCGAAAGTTGCCTGGCAACTGATTGAAGAAATCTGTGCCGGAACTGAGAAAACCAAGGAAAACAAGTTCGAAGTTCTAAAGTTGAAATTTTAAAATTTCAAACAAGGTCCCACTGAAACTCTGGAAGAACTTGATTTCAGGTTTACCACTCATGAGTGATATGGCGACGCAGGAAAGCAATAGATACTCTCAGTCTGAGAAGATTAAGACTATTGTCAGAAGTCTTAACCACAACTAGGAGCATACTAAATTCTTTTATTTTAACCAAGGTATGCCAAATATCCCTCCAGTGGAACTTTTCTCTCATCTTGCTACTGTTGACTATGAGACAACTCGGAGAGAACAAACAATGAAAAGTTGCGAGAATGTTGCTCTAGTTACTCAAGGAACTTCGAAAGAAGAAAAGCAAGGAGGAGGCGAGGATGCTCTTGCCAAAGCAAATGAGTAAATTTGTCGAGAAATTGAGAGAAGAAAAGCGAAAGAGAAGTGAAAAAGCATCTAGGCTCAAACTATCACCAAGATACAAAATATGCAAAGCTTCATTGAACAAGCCATTTCGAAAGCATCATGTCTTGAGGAAGCGAAATTGGAAGCGATATCTGTTTCTATTGTCGAAAACAGCCACTTCAAGAAGGATTGTCCTACCCTCAAAAAACTAAGGACAGGCGACAAGAAAGATAGAAGAATCTTCAGAAGAAGCCAGAAAGCTTTGTTAACTGAAGAAAGAAAGAAAATCCAAATTCAACTGGATGCTCTAGGCGTTGAGATGATTCAAGATGACAATTCAGATGATTCAACCTACCATCACCGAATTATGTGGAGTTACTCATGATATAATCGACTTGACCTCAAAAGAATGAAATGTGTGGAGTTCTTTGAAATTGGACGGACATCTCCAACATAGAAAAGCATCTTATGGTGATGAGGTAACACATACTTCTTGCTACACTTATGAAAGTGATGAAGAGGAAATAAAAATCTAGAAAATCTCGGAAAGAACTTGACATCTATGAAAGAGAATTTCTAATGATCCGAGCTAGAGCCGAAAACCTTGAAGGAGAAAAGAATTCTCTTGAAAAGGAAAATTCTCAATTAGTTAAAGAATCTGAGAGAAAGGATGCTGAAAATGCATTTCTCAAAGCTCAGATATCTGAGACTGAAAAGTCACATGAAGAAGCAATGGTGAGTTCTGAAAGAATTATGAAAATCTTCTTTACGAAAACAAGGAACTCAAGAAGAAAGAACTATCTTTTCAATCTTATGCCAAAGCTAGTGACACTCTTCAAGTACAATCTTACTTAAGAGATCCTTGGAAAAGAAAGGACTTCAATGAATACGCAGACAGTTGTTCTATCACTCGAATAAGAGTAAGGAGAAAATAACATTTGTAAGTACTCAAGAAGACGGTTCCATGCAATCTATAGTATCGGTGAAAAGACAAAGATTGTTGACAAAGGAAAGGCAGTTGCGACTAAACCTTTGTGGGAAAAACAAGTCAAAAACAAAACTGTTGGGTACGTCTCTGAAAAGAAACACAACACTGAAAAGTGTAAACACCCACAGTGCTATGTCTCTCAAAAAGGTAGAATTGCAGGAGCTGGCAAATTCTCCCATGTCACTTTTTCTGGAAAGAAATTGGATCAACCAGAGACTAGCAAAGCTGTTGAGAAAAGATCTCAGATAGCTTCAAGTGCTCAAAACGGTATTGGCTACAAAGGCATCGGAAAACAACTTGCTCATGAGTACAAGCAGGAGCAAGAACGATGGCTGAAAGCTAGAATTGCTCAAAGCAATTATCAGAAGTGGAAGTTAAATCAAGCCATCGAAAATCAATGCCGTGGCTAGAAGAAATCTGGCAAGGAAGGCTAAGTTTGCTGAAAAGCAAACTCAGAAACCTGACAGGTATCTGAAAGCATCATATGGAGCACCTAGGAACACACCAAGGAAGAAAATAATTCTTACTAATGATAACATTCATTCAAATAGAATTCCTCCTTACGTTCCTGTCAGACAAAAGCATATTTCGAAGAAATTCACTCAAAAATGGATTCCTACTGGAAGAACTTTTAATTCTGACGGTTCCATCAAAGATATGAGAACCTAATCTCATGTTTCCTGTTATGTGCAGAATGCTTCCTGGACTAAAGCACAATGGCTATTTGATAGTGGATGCGGAAAGCACATGACAGGAGACAAAGCAAATCTGGTTGATTACAAAGCTTGCAACACAGGACCAGATATCAGATTTGCTGGAGGCGAATTAAATCCCTCTCTGGGATTTGGCAACGTCAAATTGGGGACTTTAACAATCACTGACGTATTACATGTTAAGGATTTGAAATATAATCTATTTAGCATGAGCCAGTTTGCAGACAAGGGTTTTACTATAAAATTCAAAGCTAAATACTGCAAACTAATTGACAATGAGTCAAAGCAGACAGTCTTAGTTGGTCGGCGGAAAGGCAGTCTTTATGTTGCCGATTGGGCATCCGCCTGTTGAAGAATGTCTCATGGTGAGTCATTCAGTCACAAGAAGAAACCTTGGTTATGGCACAAAAGAATGAGTCACTTGAACTTCAAAACTCGACAGACTTGCCAAGAAAGAGTTAGTTGTTGGCCTTCCTGAACATCTTCGAGAAAGGATGGTATACATTACACTTGTCGGATGGAAACAATCTAAGATCTCTTTCAAGTCCAAAATCGGACACTCTAAGTGTTAGACCACCGCAACTTTTACACATGGATCTATTTGAATCATCGTAACTAGTTATGCGAGGAAAGAAGTATCGGTTGTTGTAGATGACTTCTCAAGATTCACTTGGGTTGTCTTCTGAAACACAAATCGATGCGGTGGAGATACCAAACTTCTGAAAAAGCTTGAAATCATGAAAATGACAAGGTATCTGCAATCGAGCAGACCATGAATCGAAGTTTGTCAACCATTACATAAAGGAGTTTTGTACCTGCAAAGGTATACAACACCAACTTTCCTCTGTAAGAACACCTCAACAAAATGGTGTTGCAGAAAGGAAAAACAGAACCCTTAAAGAAGCTGCAAGGACAATGCTAGCTGACACTGAAATAAGTGAAATTTATTGGGTTGAAGCTGTAAACACAGCTTGCTACACTCAGAACAGATGTTTGATAAACAAACACCATGACAGGACCCCCTATGAAATCTTGGTTGGTAGACCCCCTAATATCAAACATCTGAGAGTATTTGGTTGTAGATGTTTTGTTCTAAACAATGGGAAAGATTATCTGAGAACATTTCAACCAAAGGCAGATGAAGGTGTTTTTCTTGGCTATTCCACAAACAGCAAAGCTTACAGAGTTTACAACAAAAGAACAAAGAAAATTGAAGAATCAGTTCATGTTGTATTCTATGAAGGAAATAAGAAAACACCTCCTATTGATGAACTCTCAGAAAGGTTCAAAGAACTATTACTGAGGGATCCTAAAGAAGAATCCTCAGAAAGGAAAAACATCATTATGGAAAGTGAGGATGACTCTGACGTAGAAAAGCTTGAAAAGCCTAGTAACAACAAGATGACTCACAAACATGATGAGGAATTTCCTATGAGTTTTCCAGAAATGGAACAGGTTACTGAGAACCTTCATCATGAAGAGGTATCTAAAAATAAGAATGCTGAAATGCACGTCTCAGATATCTCTAACACTGAAAAAGTGTCAGATCCATGACATCTCCCATATGTCAGATATCTCAGATACTGAAAAAGTATCAAATCAAAATCTTAGTGATTCACATTCAGATCACCTGGATATTGATCCTACTAGCACTAAACCTATGATGAAATGGATCAAAGATCATCCTACAAAGGATATAATTGGACCGATTAATCAGGGTGTTAGGACTAGGAGAGCAATAGCTGAAAATGCTAACTCTCTCTTTGGATGTTTCATCTCGAATATTGAACCTAAAAATATTGAAAAAGCATTAGGAGACCAAGACTGGATCTCTGCAATGCAAGAAGAGTTGGATCAATTTGAGAGAAACAAAGTCTGGAAACTAGTTCCATTTATAGAAGGAATATCTGTGATTGGAACTAAATGGGTTTTCAGAAACAAGATGAATGAGTCTGGTGAAATAACCAGAAACAAAGCAAGATTGGTTTCCAAGGGATTTACTCAGACTGAAGGCTTAGATTTTGACGAGTCATATGCACCAGTTGCCAGATTGGATGCAATAAGACTCTTTCTAGCCTTCTTGACTCATAAAGATTTCAAAGTTTATCAGATGGATGTCAAAAGTGCATTCCTAAACGGTGAACTTGCAGAAGAAGTTTATGTTGAGCAACCACCTGGCTTTGAAGTTTCCTCAGAAAGTAGAATGGTCTATAAACTACAGAAAGCTCTGTATGGACTGAAACAGGCTCCAAGAGCATGGTATGACACTTTGGCCAAGTACCTTCTGAAAAGTGGTTTCAAGAAAGGTGAAGTTGATAAAACTTTATTTACCTTAAATCATGATGGGAAACTACTCTTAGTTCAAGTATATGTTGATGACATCATATTTGGATCTAAGGACAAGCAACTTTGTAATGACTTTGCAAATCTCATGAAAAGCAAGTTTGAGATGAGCATGATGGGAGAAATGAATTATTTCCTAGGATTGCAAGTCAAGCAAATCAATGATGGAATATTCATTAGTCAAACAAAGTATGCAAAGGATATGCTCACAAAATTCAATCTTAAGCCTTCTGAAAATAATGCTAAGATACCTATGAGCATTGGAACCAAAATGACCTATACTGAATCAGATAAGAGTGTTGAAGAACATAAGTATAGGAAATTGATAGGTTCACTACTTTACCTCACTGCAAGTAGACCTGATATTCAATATGCCGTTGGAGTATGTGCTAGATTTCAGACAAATCCAATGCAAACACACTACAACATTGCTATGAAAATATTAAGGTATGTAAAGGGTACAGTAGATGTAGGATTGTGGTATCCTAAAGAAAGTGGATTGAGTTTAAATTTGGGTACTCGAATGATTATCTTTGGATCGTTGCTTGATAGGAAAAGCACCTCAGGAACTTGTCAATTTCTGGGTACTAGACTTATCTCATGGTTTAGCAAGAAGCAAAACTCAATTGCAACTTCTACCACAGGAAATGAATATTCTTCTTGGTTGTTGTGCAACACAAATTCTGTGGATACAACAACAACTTAAAGACTATGGACTCGATGAGAAGAAAACTCCCATTTTCTGTGACAACATAAGTGCTATTGCGATTACACAGAATCCTAAATTTCATGCCAGAACAAAGCACATTGATGTTAGACATCACTTCATCAGAGACCATGTTGAAAAAGACAATATAGAGATACTCAAGATTGGCACTGAAGACCAACTTGCAGATATCTTCACTAAGCCACTACAAGAAAGTAGATTCTTAGCCTTAAGACATAGTCTTGGACTAATGGAACTACCAATGAACTGAAAAAGTTCAGATATTTGGAACGGGCATCCAGAGAAGAGATATCTGGAACGGGCATCCAGAGAAGAGATATCTGGAACGGGCATCTAGAGAAGAGGTATCTGGAACGGGTATCCAGAAAAGAGAAAAGAGAAATCTGGAACGGGTATCCAGAAGTCAAAAAGGCTAAAGAGCAAAAAGATAGCTTAAGATCTCTGAGACAGGAACTCAGATATCTGAATCACTCTATAAATGGGGAACACAAAAGAGAAGAGTATAACTATCTGCAGTCAACTACTCTCTTGAAACTCGCATTATTTCTATCTTGATGAAAAACTTGGAAAAATCCTAAATATAAGACAGATTAAGATGCGAACAGTGTCCTTGGTCATACAGAATTGTGATTCAGATAGCAAGTCGCCAAAACTCATTAAATGGGCACAATTACACTTGCTGATTGTGATCATTGCTGGAGAAGCAATGGTGACCCTTGATGAAGTTAAGCGATTGATCTGTACGGTGGAAATTAATTCACAGTAAATAGTGGACTGTTGAAATTCAGACATGGCCCACTAAGCATTTAATGCCGAACTAGCTTTTGTCACGCCTGTTTGCAAATCACAGATACGTACACACAAAATCAATTTGTATGTATTTATGCATTGATTCAACTGCTATATATATAGGATTTTGGCAAATGAAATCACTTTGCCTAATCCGAAATTTCATCTTGCACAAGAATAGCAAATCCTTCTCTTGATTCTCTGCAAACCCTCTACAATCTCTGCAAATCAAGATTAAGTTTTTCTGAAAAGAATCACTGAATCAAATCTCTTTCAAACACCAATTTCAAATCCCTAGACTATATAAAGAGATGGCCTCCAAGAACACTTCAACACAGAAATCCCAATCCTCCATGATGCATTTGAAAAGCAAGCACCAGAGTTGGTTATTGTTAATAATCGACTGGTAGGAGTCTTTAATCCTGACCATTGGACTTCAAGTCATAGAATGATTTGGGGTGGTGCCATGGTTGAGGAATACCTCACTGCTGCAATAGAAAACCAAACTGACAGAAAATTGATTCTTGACATGCTTGAAAATGCACAAATCAAGGGTTTTCTATCTGCTCGCCCAAGTGGAATTTCATCACCGATGTGTTGGAATTTTACAACAACTCGTGATTATTTCTGTGTATCTGAAAACCTTTGAAATAGTGTCTATCAAAACCTCGATCAAGGAAAGGAAATCATACGGACTTAACAACTTTACGTAAGTTGTTTGAGGTTCAAAATCTTGGAAAGGATTTTGAAATAAACACCAAGGATGACGAACTCCTTGAAGGTGTTAAAGAACTTTCTGATGCGTGTGTGATCTTGAAAATCAGATACACCCACCGAGTTCAAGCTTCTTGACATCGAACCGGACATCTGTTGGTTCCTTTGGGATGTCTTGGCTTGCATTCTTCACAGATGCTTTGATGGTCTACAAGGAGGTCTTGACGGATAAGCCAAGAACGATGGATCATGATGTTCTTCTTTGAATCAACAAGATAAAAGGCTGGAAAACCCTTTTAATCTGGGAAAGTACGCCTTCATGAAATTCGTGAAGAAGATTCAAGGCTTGAGCCTAAGATTGTCAAAGGACTAGCTGAGCCAAAGGCCACGATGGGTTATGGTGCGAAGATATGCTACTTCTTTGGAAAAGCTTGGCATTGAGCTCAGAGAGACAGCTGAAATAGCCAACAGTAACTTACTCTACAAATATGAGTATACAAATCTGATGAAAAAGGTTACCGGGTCTCAGAAAGGTCCTAAGAAGCGAAAATCTGAAAAGATATCTGAAGAAAAGGTTGCGACCAAGAAGCCCAGAACTCCAAGAAAGAAGTCTGCTGGCAAATCAGAAGACACACGCAAAGAGGTTGTCAATTCTCAGATATCTGCAGGCATTGCCGATGAATTGATAATGGAAGATGAACTCATCAATGCTGCAAAAGAATTATCAACTACTGAACAAGTAGACTCAGCAAGAGAAAGTGCTTTCAGAGATGTTGCGACTAATGCAGAAAGCCTTGCTGATGAACTCATAAATGCTGCCAAGAGTGGTGAAAAGCACCAAGCCCCATGTGCAGAAACCACAGGAGTTATGGACCAATCAGTTCCTAATGCTGATGAGAGCTCTGACGATGAAGATGATGAACTAGTCATCTCTCAAGTCCTAGAAAGAACAAAGAGGGCTAAGGTTACTGAAAAAGTAACTGGTGATAAGGTATCTGAAGAAGGACCTACACCACAGGTTGCTGAGACTATAGCAAAGGTTGTTGGTGCAAACACATCATCAGGGAATGATTCTCTTGAACAACTTAACAAAGCCCTGATGAGTGGTATTTTAATGCTGGCAGATGCTGATGGAAATGCCACATCTAAAAATCTGGAAGAACTTTCTACTGATCAATCTTCTGCTTCCAGACAACCACAACAACCACAAACACAACAACCACAACAGCCACAAGTGGTTGATGAAATGGTAAATGAACTCCATTTTGAATTACCAGCAATACAGTATGCTGAAG
Source organism: Plantago major (assembly GCA_026545765.1). Taxonomy (NCBI): domain Eukaryota; kingdom Viridiplantae; phylum Streptophyta; class Magnoliopsida; order Lamiales; family Plantaginaceae; genus Plantago; species Plantago major. The sequence continues at coordinate 83,230,500 of CM048839.1, read as the reverse complement.
AAAATCCTGCAAATGAGCAGGTTCTCCAACTCACTGAGAGGGATCAAACTGAGACATTTACTCAGAATGATCAACCAGGGGAGACAACTGAGTTGCACACTCAGGAAAGGTGTGAAGTACCAGAAACTTCAAACAAAGAAACTGCACTAGGACAAGACGACCAATGTATAGAAAGGTCACAAGTTCCAGAGACCAATCAACCTGAAACTGCTCGGGTAAATGACTGGTTTAACTCTTACCTTGTGAAAAAATTTATACTTATAAATCTTGTTACCTTATAAGAATTTCTTTGTTACAGGCTGAGTTAGAAACGCAAAAACAAGAGGAAGCTGAGAAGCTTACCTCAGATACTGAAAAAGAGGTTCCTTCAACCTCAACTCTTGAGAAATCTGAGCCTATGCCACAGGTAAATGTTTCTTAAAGAGAACTAACTTTTCAGTAAAAATGTTTGTATGCTCATTCATGATAAATGTTTCTATCAGGCTCCAACTGAGATGGGAGAAGATAAGGTAGAAATGCCAGAGACAAACCCAGAAACCAACAAGGTTTCTGAAGAACACATCACTAAGCCTTCGAACTTGAAGGTATATGACAATCAAGTGACAAGTATTCTTCATCCTGGGTTATCTTTTATCTCTTCTAATATTCAATACTTTCTACTTACAGGCTATTTCAGAAGTAGAAATGCAAGGGGATAAAGTTGCGACTTCCCCTGCATCAATGGAAATTGATGAAGCCCCTAAGGCTACATCACTCGAAAGAACACCAGAAACTGCACAAGTTTCTGAGAAAAATGAATCTGAGCTTCCTATTGAGGAAGTAAGTAGCTCAAATCAGAATTCATTAAAAGCATATTTATGCATAGGTTCTTTCAAACTATTTCCTAAGTATTGTATTTTTCTCAGGTTCAAGAAAGAAAGGTTGATGAGGACCAGACTTCCAAGTCTCCACCTCACAACAAGATATCTGAGACACCAATCGTCTCAGTAGAACAAGTATCTGAGCCTGATGTTCTTACTCAGGTAACTCAGAAACTAAACTACACTTCTACTCAGATATCTATAAAAATTTTGAAACTCAGTCAAAACTCCTTCTTTCGGGCTCAAACAGATGCAAAGCAGGTTCCCATTGAAGAAACAAGGGACCTACTTCACTTCTTCAAAGCTCACACCCTGCCAAAGCATATTCAATGCTTCAAGAAATGGCAGAAGTTAAGGTGCTCTGATCTCTACGAAATATTGAGAATCACGATCAACCAACAGACGAGCACGAGCTCTTGACACGAAACATATGTCCAAGTAATGTTCCCTCTGAACAATATACGATTCGACTCTACTACATAAGGACTTTTCCAGAGAAGTGGCGCATAGTTTGATACATGCCTTTGAACAGGCAGATGGTCAGACAAGATTACAGATGGCATTCAAGCCAGTCCTGCCCCAGACTCTGCAGTTTATACCTTCTGAACAAGAAGAAGTTAATGGGCAGAAGATCACTATCCCGGAAGTGATCAATCTTGTATCTGAAGATGATGAGGAGGAAGAAATGAATGAAAATTACTTTGATGAACCTCCCACTGACCATCACCAAAAGGATGATAATGACAAAAAGGATGATGATGATGCCCCACTGGGGACGGAGGAATTTCACGGAAACAATGCCTCAATTTGAAAAGCAAACTGAGAAGACTTCACAGAAATCTCCGTCTTCATCACCTCAGAAATCTAATCATCCATCTTCTAACCAACACTCAGTTACTACTGAGCAAGTAGTTGAGCTTTCTGAAGAAACCAATCAGAAAATCTTAAACACTCAAACCAGATCTACTCAACTCAGACAACTGTTGGAAGAAGAACAACAGCTCCATCTTCAACTGGAAGATCAAATAGCTAAATCCAGAGATAAGATTGATCAACTACAAGATCTATACTTAGAAGAAATGATTGCTTACTCTGAGGTTAAAGAGCTACGGGATGCTGTGCAAGAGATCACCAAAGAACTCGATACTGAAGAAGTATCTGAAATCAAGCATGATGCTAAGGCTGCATCATCTTCGAAAGAAGTACCATCCTCCTCCCAAGGAAAGAAACCAATCTCTGAGATGGTTCTTTGGACTCGTCTGATCGATGAAAATGTCCAAGAGGATGAAGATCACTGGGCTAATCACTCAGATGATGAAGAAGACAAGACTTTGGCAGAACACCGCAATGAACATTTAGCGGTTTCTCACTTGAAAAGGAAGTTGATTGCTCCTACAATATTCAAAGCGCCAAACGTCCACTCCCATGAATACATGAACAGTGCCAATCTTGGCTACTCTGAACAAGGAGATGTCTTCACAAAACAAGGAAGTAATTGCCTCCGTCCCCTCTAAAATGAGAAAGTTCACTGAGCTCATCACTCAGAGAACAACTAGCATAGTCATTGCTCAGAAAGATCTAGGAATGATAAGGGACGACGATGCGTCTTTAGCTGAAAAAGCTTTTCAAGAGGCAAGTTACACTGCTGGAAAAGCAGATGCCATCCTAGGCCCATTAGCAGAGCTCACTGATAAGGACAATGGACTTATCAAGCAAAATCGGGAGCTTAAAGCCGAACTTCAGAAGTTGGTCACTGCCTATAATTATCTACAAGGGCACTTTGACTCTCTCTCAGATTCCTTTATGAGACCGACCCAACAATGACTAAGGGGGAAAGAAAGTACAAATCTGGACCTCAAAGTCAGGGGGAATGGGAAGAAGGAGATGAAAACAAGAAGAAATCTGGAGCTGGTGCGGCTCAGAAAGGAAGAAGAAAAACTTCCCAGCCACCACTCAGAATCAATGAACCCTCCTCAAGCCAAGCTGCTTCCCAGAAACCCACTGAAGGAACCAAAATGGTAACAAGGGCCATGGCACAGAAACCTCCAAGGAGTACCAAGGCTCCAAGGAGAAGATAAGTTAGAGGGATTGATGAATCTTCTGAAGAAGAAGAAGAAGGTCAAATCAAGTCCACGGCAATGAAGAAGGTCAGAAACTCTCACAAGATCTAATCTTGATGATGATGAAGAGACTGATGAAGATGAAGCTCCTCTTCACAGAAAAAGGAAAATTGAAAGCCTAACTGAGCCCATAGCTGCAAAGCCTTTGGCAGCTAAAACTCCCTCTGGAAATACCAAGTCTATCCAGGGTGGTGGTTCTTCAAGCAACAACCCCAAAGAGAATTCAAGACAGAAAAGGAACAAACTGAGAGCTGAGCAAAGACAAAGTCAACTTCTACTCAGGCCAGAAGAAGCCAAAATTGAGTATGTGAAGTATGACAATGATTCCTCTGTCTACAGGTGCATCAATCAGAAAAATGGCTATTGGATTCTGGAACTTAAGCATCTATTGGTAAATTCAAGATTTCCAGAACCAATCCATAAACAACTCATGGCATGGAGAAAGAATAAACCTACCTTGATCAACACCAATCACATCAAAGCATGGTTGGATTTTGAAGTTGTCAAGAGAACTGAAGCCATGAAGAAGGACCTCTCTGATGAATGTCCATATGGAAAGCCAGATGATGTGCACAGAATTCTGAATATCACAGGAACAGGCACAAGAGCAAGACTCGCTGTGGAACCCTATGAGTCGTTCTATCTGATAGAAGATCAATACAAGGGTGACATCAGATATCTGAAGATTATTTACGAATACTTCAAGCTTTCAGATATCAGAATAGAGCATGCCTGGAAGTGGGGAAAGTACCTATGGGTCAAGCATTTTGCCAAGAAAAATCCTACCAAAACCTACAAAGAGGTCTGTGGATTTGCCAGAGACACAGAGATGCTTGTCAGAACTCTTCTCTATGATTATTCTGATGACATCAAAAGGTTTGGAGATAGGAAATTTACAAACTGATCCATAGAAATACTGTTGAAGACTTGAAGATTGAAGACTTGAAGACTAGTTCTTTAGGATGTTTACTTGGAGCTTGGTTACTCCTGTTGTCCTAATTTACTATGTAGTTTTTGTATTTTCTTTGAGCTTAATCGTATCATGTATTAAAGTTATCTGTAATCTTTAGTTGCGACTTATCTGAAGAACTTACTCTCAGATAGTATTCTATAAAAGATAACTTGTCAGCAAAGATCACACCTTGTGATTTGGTTGATGTCTACTTTCTGCACTTAATTATATAAATTGAAAGATCTTAAGAAATGATTAAGTGGTGGATTGTTTCCTCATCCAGATTTGTAATAGGGAAGATAGTCATCGTTGACTGATCAAAATGGGGGAAATTTGTTAGATATTTTGTTAGAAATATCTGTTTAGATTTTGTTTAGCAACATGATGACTTATCTTGGTCTCAGAAAGGTGATTAGTACTCTTGGTTCACTTGAACATTGTAAAAGAGGAAACCCACTAAGTATGATAGTCTAGCTAATCTTGTATAGGATGTTAGGTCTCAAACTGTAATTTTTATTTTATGTAAGAGAAGACCAAGAAGAAGACATCTAAGGTAAGCAACGACATTGAAGACTTGAAGAAAACTGCACAAGATTGCTGAATCTGATTGTTCAGATATCTTAGCCAGATATCTTAAAGACACGAATAGTTTCAAACAAACTGTGTCACAAGAGATATCTGAGAAATAAGATACATATCTGAAAACAAGGAAAGTGTTCACAGATATCTATTCTCAGATACCTTGAGCTTTAACCACGTTTCTGAAAAAGAGATATATATTGCAAACAAAGTTGTTTCAATAAATACAAGTGATATCTGAAGAATGAAGATAAGGACGTGCAAAGAATCAGACAACACTAGTCTCTGATACAAAGCATAGTTCCGTTGACACTCTGAGGACAAAAGTATAGTACAATGCATTTAATGCAGACAGAGATGTCGAATAAAAGCGGCAACTTCGAGAAGAAGACAAAACCACATAAGATTACTATACAGATATCGATAGTTTGAATTTGAGCCTAACGGATACTATTCAAACGGCACTCAAATTCATCTATAAATATCCACACTTAGACTGATTGAGAAGACACCTTAGACACACGACATAACTTGAAAACGCTGAACGTCTTACTCTCTCAAAGCAACTTACTTACTCACAAAGCTTTCTGTTGCGACCAAAGCTTTTGATCTTGAGTAAACACTGAAGTTCTAAGTGTCCTGATCCTAAACAAGCAAAGCTATCTGTGAAGGAGTTGAATCAAAAGATCAACTATCTGAGATTCATTCTCTTGAACAGATATCATAAGACTTAGGTCAGTAAAATCGAACAAGATACCATACGATGTAAAGTGTATTAAGTAACTTAGTTCACAGAGCTATCTGATTAACTGAAAAGTTATTAAGACACTCATCTGACAACTCAAACCAAAACCAACACCATAACTGGCGTGAATCGGAAGTACTTAGTTTGAAAAATCAGGGAATAACTCCAAGGTTACCGGAGTATAGGAAGTACTTGATTTGGGAAACTAAAGAATAACTCCAAGCTTATTGAGTATAGGAAGTACTTAGCTTGGGAAGCTAGGGAATAACTCAAAGGTTTCTGAGTATAGGAAGTAATTGGCTGTGAAAGCCGGGGAACAACTCAGGGGGAACATTTGGTTGGGAACCAATTGTTAAGAATCTTAGAATAGGATTATTGTAAGGAGAACTCAATTATCTGTTCTAGTGAATTCTAGGTCTCTGATAGACCGAAGTGGATTAGTTGGAGGATTACGCCACCTCCAGATACCACTATACTTCTTTGTGTCATTTACGTTTACGATTTGTACTTGACAACACACACACTTATTAACTGTTTCTGCACTTATCTTTATTAAGTCTTCCGCACTCTGACTCTAAGTATCAGATATCTATTCAGATATCTGAGAAATAGTTGTTATCGACAAAAGTTTTAAAAGACTATTCACCCCCCACCCCTCTAGTCTTTTACCTTGTCGTTATCTGGACCAACAGCGAGTTAGAAGTATCCTCTAATATCAGCAACCAAAGCATCCAGGGTAGTTAGGAAGGGTGCTTACGGGTATGTATCATACCTAATCAACAAGCATGTGGATGAAATGACACTCGGGAAGGTGTCGATCGTGGCTGATTTTGTCGATGTATTTCCTAAAGAGCTCACCGAAATATCACCACACCGTGAGGTGGAATTTACAATCGAATTAATTCCAGGAACATCCCCGATAGCTCAGACCGCATATCGGATGGCACCACGTGAGTTACAAGAACTCAGAGAGCAGTTACAAAAATTGTTAGAGAAAGGTTTTATACGCCCCAGCACATCCCCGTGGGGGTCACCTGTGTTGTTCGTGAAGAAAAAGGATGGAACTCTTCGGTTATGCGTAGATTATAGGGAGTTAAACAAGGTGACCGTTAAGAATAAGTACCCTTTACCACGGATCGATGAGCTCTTTGACCAGCTCCAAGGGGCCAAGGTGTTCTCGAAGCTTGACCTCCAACAAGGATATCATCAATTACGAATAAGAGAGACTGACATACCAAAAACTGCCTTTCGAACTCGCTACGGTCACTATGAGTTTACGGTGATGCCCTTTGGGTTGACTAACGCACCAGCTGCATTTATGGACCTGATGCACCTCGTGTTTCAACCCTGCATTGATCGGTTTGTAGTTATCTTCATCGACGACATCCTGGTTTACTCGAAAAGTGTAGAGGAACACCGGACACATCTGCGCCAGGTATTAGAGATCTTACGCCAACAAAGACTGTATGCAAAGTTCAGTAAATGTGAATTTTGGTTGGAGCAAGTGGCCTTCCTCGGACATATTGTCTCCGGACAGGGGATAGCGGTAGATCCCTCAAAGGTACAAGCGATCTTAGAATGGAAAAGGCCGGAGACTGTCACCGAAGTTCGAAGCTTCTTAGGTCTAGCAGGGTACTATAGAAGGTTCATTCAGAACTACTCTAGAATTTCAGGGCCCCTTACTCGACTCACTCAGAAGGAAGTGAAATTTGTTTGGGATGAGTTTTGTGAAGCCAGTTTTCGAGAGCTGAAACAACGATTAGCCACCGCGCCGGTATTGGCTCTACTAGAAGGGTTGGAGAACCTAGTAGTATATAGTGATGCATCTAAGGAAGGGTTGGGAGCAGTATTAATGCAACATGGTAAAGTGATCGCATACGCATCGAGGAAGCTCAAAATGTATGAAGTAAACTATCCCACCCACGACTTAGAGCTCGCAGCAGTAGTTTTTGCTTTGAAAAAATGGAGGCATTACTTATACGGGCCAGAATTCACCATCTACACCGATCATAAAAGTCTCAAGTACTTGTACACCCAGAAGGAGTTGAATTTGAGGCAACGTAGGTGGTTGGAACTATTATAAGACTATCGTTTTGATCTGCAGTACCACCCAGGTAAAGCAAATGTGGTTGCTGATGCACTAAGTCGGAAGGGTAAATTGGCCTCTTTGTACGACACGTCAAACCCTACTAACTCTGAAGGGTCACAAGAAACGAAGAAGATCAACGGGTATACCCGATTTTATCTCAACCCGGACATTTTGGAAGCGATAAAGAAAGCTCAAATGCAAGATCCTGAAACCCAAAAACTTAAGGATAAAATCCACACTCAAAAAGAACCAAACCTCACGATATCAGAGGACCAGATGTTGAGGTATCGCCATTAAGTGTATGTACCAAATAGCCACAAGTTGCGAGAAAAGATACTGGATGAAGCACATCGATCCAAATATACAATACATCCTGGAGGTAAAAAGATGTACCAGAATCTCAAGGAACACTTTTGGTGGGTGAATATGAAGAATCATGTTGCGGAATATGTTGCTAAATGCCTTATATGTCAACGAGTGAAAGCAAAACATCAACGACCTGGAGGACTGTTGCAGCCCCTTCCTATACCAGAATGGAAATGGGATCATGTAACAATGGATTTTGTTACGGATCTACCAAGGACAAAACTTGGACAGGACGCAATCTGGGTCATAGTTGATCGCCTAACTAAATCAGCACATTTTCTGCCCATTAAAAAGACGGATCATTTGGAAAGGTTAGCTCGACAATACATTCGGGAGATTGTTCGACTGCATGGAATACCGATGAGCATAGTGTCAGATAGAGATCCTCGATTTGTATCTCGGTTTTGGAGAGGACTTCATGACGGCTTAGGGACTTGTCTAAATTTTAGCACTACAGCACACCCTCAAACTGACGAACAATCAGAACGTACCATTCAAGTGTTGGAGGATATGTTGAGAGCGTGTGTGATGGATTTTTCGGGAAGTTGGGCTGATCATTTACCATTGGTTGAGTTTGCATACAATAATAGCTACCAAGCGACCATCGGTATGGCACCATACGAGGCTCTCTATGGAAGGAAGTGTCGATCACCGTTACACTGGGATTCTGAAGACCGATGGCTCCCTACAGAAGGGAAAAAGAAAACTAACTCAGTACAATCAGTAGACCTTGTGCAACTCACGATCGATAAGGTAAAACTTATTAGGGATAGGATGCGAACGGCACAGAGTCGCCAGAAGAGCTACGCCGATCATCGTCGACGGGAGTTAGAATTTCAAACAGGAGACTCGGTATTCTTACGAGTCACTCCATGGAAGGGGATATTACACCCGAAGAGTAAAGGGAAGTTAGGACCCCGATACATTGGACCCTTTAAGTGGCGGCGTAGGCCCGTGAGCGTCTGGCTCCTCCTGTCGGATGAACTCGCAGGCATGCATGACGTCTTTCATGTCTCTAGGTTAAGGAAGTGTCATCCTGACACCCCACACATTATATCCTCCGACCCCCCAAGGATATCAGAGAACCTCACATACGTAGAAGAACCCATCGCAATCGCAGATCGGGAGGTAAGACATTTGCGCACCCAGAGCATACCGATGGTAAAGGTCATATGGAAACACCATGATCACCCAGAAGAAGCAACTTGGGAAGTGGAAGATACAATGAGGAGAGAATACCCCGAGCTATTCAACAAATGAATTTGGGGACCACATTCCCTTAGGGGGGGGGGGGGGGGGAGGTTTTAAGACACCTCGGAAAAAAAAAATAAATAAATAAATAACTGGCGCTCGGTTAAAGGGTACGATTTTAGTTTCCTCTATTTTTCTTTTTCCCTTCGTCTTCGATCATGAGAAAAGAGAGCGATTATGATCGGTGCATTCATTGATTGTTACCGTTTAGGATAGTTAACGTAGGGGTCTCTCCCTATGTATCTCAATAAACGTAGTAAACTTTGAATAACCCGAGGAAGGAATTTAACAAAATTATGCTGCACGTTTGGATCAAAATAATAATATAAATTCCTTGAAAAAAAAATTAATTAGGCTTTATCTTGCAACAATTAGAAGGGTTGACTATTGTCAACTATACATTGAATAAATAAGAGTAGACACTCTCACTCATTCTCTCACACACCACTCTCTTCACCCAAAAGGTAAGAAAACAAGAAGACAAAAAGTCTCCTACTTCCTTCTCTAGTTCTCTCTCGGCTCTCTCTCTTGCTCTCCTACAATTCTTCCAATCTTGCATGCAAGATTAGTACCTTCATCTTCAATCTTCAAGCATTCTAAGGATGTGATTTAATCCACCATCCATTCAAGAGAAGACATTTTTCCAAGGATGAACTAACTCTTCACTCTTTTCATCCTTGTAGGCAAGGAAGACTTCAACGATGGAAGGATTCTAAGCACTCTCATCACATCTAGTAAAGAGGTAAGAAAAGAGAACCATTTTCCCTTTACCCGGCCTCTTTGAAATCTATCTAAAATGTTACTTTTCTTCCTTGCATGTCTAAATTCTTGGAAGGAAGGAAGCACCCAAGAAACAAAGAACAACAACATCCCTAAGAGAATCTACTTAGAAGAAAAAAAAGGTGGGTAAAACTTCTCAATATGAATGTTTGTATAAAACTTGCTTGCTTGAGTGAATCTTGAATATAGCTTGATCATTAAATTAATTGCAAGCATGAATTCTTTGGTAGATTTGAAAGTGTGATGTTATACAATCTCAAAAGTGTTTAATAGAATTTCAAGTTATGGTCCTTGAATTTTGGTGACATGCATGTGTAGTAGATGAGACATTAGGGAGATTCTCAAGTTGAATTTTGTGAATTATGAGGACTGCTTTTCTACTACGTTTTGAAATGGGTTTAATGCGTCTCAAAAGTGGGTATTTTAAAGAATACATTTTACTGGAGTAGAAGTTACCCTTAAGGATGAACAGGCCTGTGGAATTAATCCATTTGAACTTTTGATGAATTAACTAAAATTCGTACAAAATCGTGTCGCTGTTTGCCTATATGATTTTGAGAAATTGTTAAGGTAAGGTAAAACACTATATTGGTCTTTGTCAATTATATGTGAAATAGAGAACATCATTGAAGTTACTTAGAAAATCGATTTGGTAAAAAAGAAGCTCAAATGAATTAATTAAAAATCATCAAAGTCTCAGTACCTATTCTGGTTACAGTACAGTGCAAGGATGGGAGAACGTGCAAAAACATACCTGAACAAGACCTAAACTAGCCTAATTTCTGGAAAGTGAAAGTTCATTGAGTAATTGATATTATACAAAAAAGAAAGGACTTAATTGGATAAGAAACACATTAAGTGTGAATTTTCTCTCATGATTGCTCCCTGCAGGAGCAACCTAAGAAGAGAAATGTTAGAGCCTAAAATACTAGGGTCATTGAGACCACAAGTAGGCTCTGGAAAGATAACTCAACAAGCTACCTCTAAAAAATTCAAAAAAAAAAAAATGTTTGAACCTGTTTATATGTTCAAAATAATTTATCAAGACGATTCTGAAAATCTGCCAGAATTGGGTTTTATAAAAATTAACTTGATTTCGAATTGAAGCATGCGAACGACTTAGAGGACTTATTAAAATCTCTACAAAACAATTAGAATAGGTAAGTTAAAATTTTGTAGTAAGTGACTTAAGGATTGGAACGTAGTTCTGTGATCGAAAGGTAAAAGGTATACATCACCTACGGAATCAAACCTGTGGGAAACCATTAATACTAAAACTAAATGTTAAACACAACGATAGTTATGTACGGATCAAAATTAAAATAAGAGGGTGACAACCTCATAAAGAGATTCATAAGAGGGTGACAACCTCGCATAAAAGAGATTCATACGAGGGTGACAACCTCGCGTAAAAAGAGATTCGGACGAGGGTGACAACCTTGCGTAAAAAGAGTTTCGGACGAGGGTGACAACCTCGCGTAAAAAGAGACTCAGACGAGGTGGCAACCTCGCGTAAAAAGAGTCCTTAATATGAATTAGGATCGTCGCTAAGTACCATACTAAGCGCGCTTACACCGAGTAGTGGAAGACGCCATCGAGTCCGTAAGGGTCACCTCTAGAAGACTCCTATCATGATTGTATAATATTGAGTTGTTGTGGCATAAAAATCCGGATAGTTGTTAAATCTATGTTTATAATTGAAATAACTTTGTCGATGCCAAAGATAAATTGTGAAAAGAAAAGAAAATAAAATAAAACAAAGAATAATAAAATATATAGTGGTCAAGATTCCACCCTAAAACCCACTGAGCTTTTGGCTCACCCCATTCTAAATTTCTTTTCAGATGAACCTGGATTTGGGGCACTCACAGATGTTCCGCTGGATGAGGGCCATTGATGCACTGAAAGAAGTATGCGAAAACTCATGATGTTTATCTCGATAAATGTGACCCAATATGATGATTAGTATTTTGATATCTATGAACTGTGCTTCCAGACTAGTAGCTATTCGGCTTTTGTAATAACTTTATCTTCGGCATGTAATCCTAAGACTCTTAATTTTTTTTTTTTTTGCATCGACTTGATCCCTGGTATGACATTGTTATATTCCCAGAACCGGGGTTTTACATAGTCCGAGATCACTAGTGCGGACAGTGCGACCATCGGGCATAGTGAACTGTTGGCTTGCTGCAGGGCCTTGAGCTTTAGCCGGTGAAACTCGTACGACCCCTTCATCCGAGGACGGATCGCGTGCGTCCCTCACTCGGGTATCTCTGCGTCCCCGGGTGGGCGGACGTCCTCGTGGGCGCGGTGGTGGAGTCCCTACTCCTGCAGCACCAGCCCGCGCTGTTTGTCTTGTTCTTGCCATCAGCTGAATTCTCAACACGAAAACTTCTTGTAAAGTTTCCCACAGACGGCGCCAAAATGTTGAGGGGTAAAACCTCTAACACTAACTAACTAAACTATTACAAATAACCTAGTCTAAGGCCCACCTCCGACTTGAGGTCCGATGTAGCGTTGGTCCGAGTTTATGTACTGAGAGGACTAAGTGGGGGGGGGGGTTAGAACAGGTTACCCGGATTGCCTATGTCAATCCGGTAAGAGACATTACTCAAGAGAGAGTTGGAAGCTCTCAATGTAATAGTTATGAGGGATTATGATAATACTTGGGGATTCTTCCCATGATATTGCTTACCTTAAGGTCATGGACCTTGTACTATATTTATAGTTATCACATGCTTATGAATTGGCTCACAAGATGATGCCAAGTGTACATTTCAGATTTGGACACCAATTCTACCTTTGGCCCATGGCCCATTAGTGAACAGTAATCCAATACTAATCAATGGGCCTGGGAGGGTAGTTTGGACCTTTCCCCTACTTGAGTACTGTTCCGCCTGTTGGGTCCGTGTTGGTCCCTCGGACAGATCTGTCTGCTTGGTTGATCTTCCCTTGGGTTACTCTGGATGTCCGAGCCAAGAGTCTCACAGAAGTATCTCAGTAGTTCTGTTATACGTTTGGTCTTGATGTGATGGTGGCGTCCGAGATTCTCTTGTCCGGTCCGTTTGGCATCTCTGTACTGACGTAGACAGGATTAGAAGTCCCTTTCCCAGCTAGCTCGGACTAGCTTATGAGGGTGTAGCGACTTTAGCGTAATGGTTAATTCACTTTGGCCGGACCATGTGAGGTCGGACCAGTACTGAATTGGCTAATTAAGCCGTGATGCGCTTTAGGACACGCTCTATGGCGCCCTTAACGGATTGGACACATGTCCGTAACAACACTCAGATATGAAATCTTAGTTCAACTCCTTCACAGATAACAATGCTTGTTAAGGAACAGGACACTTAGTTGTGCTACTTAGAATCAAGAGCTTTGGTCGTAACAGAAAGCTTGAAGGTAAGTAGTTTGCTTGAGAAAGCTTGTGAGAATATTCAGTATGAGTCTAAGTGTTGATATTTATAGATGAATTTGAGTGTCGTTTGAATAGTATCCGTTAGACTTAACTCAATTTCAAACTATTGATATATGAATATAGTACTGTAGCAGGTTTGTCTTCTTCTTCACAAGCTACCTTTCAGCTACCCTTTTGTTCGTGACATTTCGTCATGCATTTAATGCAATGTACTATATTTGTCTGTAAGCAATTTAACTATGCATGGTATCAGAGATCTTTATACACTCAGAGTTTTCTGAAACTTTGCATGTTCTTTTCCATCGATTATCACAACTCCAGATACCATTTGTTGAAACAACTTTGGTATAAAACATTTCTCTTTCAGAAACATAGTTTATATCCAAGGTATCTGAGTGTGGATATCTGTGGGCACTTTCCTCGTCTCAGAAACCTTTTATTCTCACATATCTTTTGCAACACTTGTGTTTCGAAAAACTTGTTTTTTTTCAAGATATCTGGACATAGGTATCTGAAAAACCTTTGTCTTCAGCAATCTTGTGCAGTCTTCAAATCTTCAAACTGCTAAACTTTTCCCTGGAAGTCGTCTTGGTCTTCTTTAGAAAATAAAAATTACATTTTGAGACCTAACATCCTATACAAGATTTGCTAGACTATCATACTTAGTGAGTTTCCTCTTTTACAGTGTTCAAGTGAACCAAGAGTACTAACCACCTTTCTGGGCTAAGATAAGTCATTAGCTTGCTGATCAAAATCTAAACAGATATTCCTAACAAATTTCCCCCATTTTGATCAGTCAACGATGACTATCTGACCTATTACAAATTTGGATGAGGAAACAATCCATCACTTAATCATTTCTTATGATCTTTCAGTTCATATAATTAAGTGCAGAAAGTAAACATCAACCAAATCACAAGGTGTGATCTTTGCTGACAAGTTATCTTTTATAAAGAAAGATATCTGAGAGTAAGTTCATCAGATATGATACAGAGAAAGCTTACAGATAACTTTAGTACATAATACAATTTAGCTCAGTCAGCAAGATACAAAAATACATAGTAAATTAGGACAACACGAGTAACCAAGCTCCAAGTAGACATCCTAATGAACTAGTCTTCAAGTCTTCTATACTTCAAGTCTTCAAAACAGCTCCATGGATCAATCTGCAAATTTCCTATCACCAAACCTTTTGATATCATCAGAGTAGTCATAGAGAAGAGTTCTAACAATCATCTTTGTGTCTCTGGTAAATCCACAGACTTCCATGTAGGTTTTGGTAGGATTTTTCTTGACAAAGTGCTTGACCCACAAATACTTTCCCCACTTCCAGGCATGCTCGATTCTGATATCTGATAGCTTGAAGTATTCATAAATGATCTTCAGATATCTGATGTCACCCTTGTATTGATCTTCAGTTAAGTAGAAGGACTCATAGGGTTCCACAGCAAGTCTTGCTCTTGTGCCTGTTCCAGTAATGTTGGGAATTTTGTGCACATCATCTGGCTTTCCATAAGGACATTCATCAAAGAGGTCCTTTTTCATGGCTTATATTCTCTTGATCACTTCAAAATCCAACCATGCTTTGATGTGGTTGGTGTTAATCAAGATTGACTTGTCTTTTCTCCATGCCATGAGCTATTTATGGATTGGTTCTGGAAACCTTGAATTTAGCAGTAAATGCCTGAGTTCCAGAATCCAGTAGCCATTTTTCTAATTTATGCACCTATAGACAGAGGAGTTGTTGTCATTCTTCACATACTCAACTTTGGCTTCTTCTGGCCTGAGTGGAAGTTGACTTTGTCTTTGTTCAGCTCTCAGCCTGTTCCTCCTTTGTCTTGAATTCTCCTTTGGGGTAATGCTTGAAGAACCACCCTGGATAGACTTGGTATTTCCAGAGGGTGTTTTAGCTGCCAAAGGCTTTGCCGCTATGGGCTCAGTTAGGCTTTCAATTTTCCTTTTTATGTGAAGAGGAGCTTCATCTTCATCAGTCTCTTCATCATCATCATCAAGATCAATTCTTGTGAGACTTTTGCAGCCTTCTTCATTGCCCAGGGATTTGATTTGGCCTTCTTCTTCTTCCTCTTCTTCTTCTTCTTCTTCTTCTTCTTCTTCTTCTTCTTCTTCTTCTTCTTCAGAAGAAGAAGAAGAAGATTCATCAATCCCTTTTACTTGTCTTCTCCTTGGAGCCTTGGTACTCCTTGGAGGTTTCTGTGATCTGGCCCTTGTTGTCATTCCTTGTTCAGGAAGTTGAGTGGTGGCCACTATCTGTGGAGCAGTCTGACTGGAGGAGGGCTCATTTATTCTGAGAGGTGGTTGTTCAGATTTTCTTTTGATTCCTCTTCCTCTTCCTCTCTGAGCCTCTTGATATTCTTCCCCCTTAATCATTGTTGACTGACTCAGAATCACAAATGATTCTGAAAGGGAGTTAAATTTCCCTTGCAGATAGTTGTAAGCAGCAACCAACTTTTCCAGATCAGCCTTGAGCTCCTGATTTTGTTTGATAAGACCAGTATCCTTATCAGTAAGCTTTGCCAGTGGGCCTTGAACAAAGATTCCGCTTCCAAAGAGATAGCAAGCCTCTTCAAAAGCTTTTGTAGCCAAGAGTTGGTCATCATCCCTAACCATGCCTAGATCTTTCTGAGAAATCACCAAACTGGTTGTTCTCTGAGTGATGAGCTCAGTGAATGACTTCAGCTCTGCAGGGACGGATGCAATAGCGGCTTTGTCTTGAGAAGATAACTCCTTTTCAATTTAGCCAGTACTTGATATCTATTCAAGTATTCATTGGAGTTGACATTTAGCAGCTTGCTGAATGTTTCAGGAGCAATCAGCTTCCTTTTCAAATGTGAAACCGCCAAGTGTTCATTGCGGTGTTCTGCCAAAGTCTTGTCTTCTTCATCATCTGAGTTATCAGCCCAGTGATCTTCATCCTCTTGGACATTTTCATCAATGTTCTCTAGTCCAGCAACCATCTCATAGATGGGTTTCTTTCATTTCAGTGAGGAGGATGGAACATCTTCTTGGATTGCAGCCTTAGCATCATGCTTGTCATTAGATACTTGTTCAGTATCTGATTTCCCAGCAATTACTTGAATAGCAAGCTGGAGTTCTTTCATTTCAGCATAAGCTTCCATTTCCTTGATTGTTTGATCTTCAATCTTCTGGAGCTTTGCTCTAGATTCAGCTATCTTTTCTTCCAGTTGAAGATATAGCTGTTGTTCTTCTTCCAACAGTTGTTTGAGTTGAGCAACTCTGGCTTGTGCATCTGTTATTTTCTGAGTTGTTCCCTCCGAGTGCTCAACTACTTGTTCAGTAGTAACTTTGTGTTGGGAAGTTGGATGAGTAGATTTCTGAGGAGATGGAGAAGGGGATTGCTGTGAAGTCCTCTCAGTGTGCTTTTCAGCAGCTGAGGCAATGTGTCCTTGTGAAATCCATCCCATCCCTGGTGTAGGGGCATCATCATCATCCTATCATCATCATCCTTTTTGTGATGGTCAGAGGGGGGTTCATCAAAGTTATTCTCATCTATTTCTTCCTCCTCATCGTCTTCAGATACAAGATTAATCACTTCAGGAATAGTGATCTTCTGCCCATTAACCTCCTCTTGTTCAAAAGGAATAAATTGTAGAGTCTGGGGCAAGACTGGCTTGAATGCCATCTGTAATCTTGTCTGACCATCAGCCTGATTAAAGGCTTGAATCAACTTCTGTGCCACTTCTCCGGAGAAATCCTTATGCAATAAGGTCGCAACTTGATACTGTTCTGTGGGAAACATTGCATGGATGTAGTTCTCCAAGTCAAGAGCTCGTGCTCGTCTCGTAGGTTGATCTGTGATTCTCAATATTTCAGAGAGATCTGAGCACCTTAACCTCTGCCATTTCTTGAAGCATTGAATGTGCTTTGGCATGGTATGAGCTTTGAAGAAGGGAAGTAGGTCCTTTTTCTCATCATCATGGACCTTCGTGGCACTTGTTTGAGCCTGAAAGAAAGAGTTCTGAGTTAGATTCAAAACTTGTGTAGATATCTGAGTACAAGTGTAGTTAGGTTTATGAGGTACTTGAATGAGTACATCAGGCTCAGAGACTTGTACTACTGAGACAGGGGTTGCCTCAGATATCTTGTTGTGAGGTGGAGACTTGGAAGTCTGGTCCTCATCAACCTTTCTTTCTGCTTGAACCTGAGAATTAAAACATAACACTTAGGAAATTTTATCAAGAAAATTTTTATTGACAAATCAGATATCTGAGATGTCAATTACCTCTGTTGGAGGCTCAAATGTTTGTCTCACAGAAACTTGTGCAGTTTCTGGAATCTTTTCTTGTGATGAAGGCCTTGATGCCTCATCAATTTCCATATGTTGTGAGGATTGAATGGGCAATTCCTCAACAACTTCTACTTCTTTTTGAACCTGTTTAGTAGAAAGTGTTAGTCTAAGAAAAATGACCAGAGATTTCTCTTTGAGGAGTATAAATATCTGAATGAAATACCTTCTCTATGTATGTTCAGATACTTGTTCCTCAGAGGCCTTGGAAGCCTCTGGATTTCTCTCTGAAGAGATAGACTTTTCAGTCTCTTCATTTTTCTTCTCAGTTGGAGCCTATTAGAAACAAACACTTATTAGTGAAGTGTATTAACGAATATCTGAAAAATTATATCTTATGGAAGTCTTTATCAACTGTAGAACAGGCTCAGATTCCTTAAGTTGTGAGGGTGTGGAAGCCTCCTTCTCAGTTTCTAAGGCAAGCTTTGCTTCCTCTTGTTCTCGTGTTTCTAAATCAGCCTGTAACAAAGAAATTCTATTAAATAACAAGATTATGTAGCACAAAATATCACAAGTATAGAGTTAAACCATTCAGATACCTGAGTAATGTCAGGCTGATTGGTCTCTGGAACTTGTGACCCTTCTATGTGTTGGACTTGTTGTTCCATTTCATCTTCTTTGTTTGAAGTTTCAGGTACTTCAGACCTTGCATGAGTATGCAACTCAGTTGCCTCCCCTGGTTGATCATTCTGAGCAGATGTCTCAGTTTGATCCCTCTCATTGAGTTGGGGAACCTGCTCTTTTACAAGATTTTCTTCAGCAATGAAAGATGTTGGTATCTGCAGCTCAAGTACCATTTCAGCAGTATTCACATCTGGTTGTTGTGGTTGTTGTGCTTGAGACAGACTGTTGAGTGTTGAGGCAATGGCAGTATCCTCCAACACTAAGCTATCACTCATCAGAGCATCTTCAATATGCTTCAGTCTTTGTTGCTCTGATGGTGTAATTTGTCCGCCATTTTGACATCGCTTCTTCAAAGACCTTTGTAACAGTAAAGCTTGTTCAGCAACCTGTGGTGTAGGTTCTTCTTCAGATACCTCTACACCAGTTACTTTTTCAGTAACTTTAGCCCATTTTGATTTTTCTAGGACTTGAGAAATGACTAATTCATCATCTTCATCGTCAGAGTTCTCATCAGCATTGGGAACTGATTGGTCCATAATTCCTGCGGTTTCTACAGATAGGGCTTGGTATCTGTCACTACTTTCTTTAGCAGTATTGATGAGTTCATCAGCAAGGCTTTCGGCAATAGTCTTAACATTTCTGAAAGCACTTTCTCTTGCTGAGTTTACTTGTTCAAGAGTTGATACCTCTTTTCGGATTGATGAGTTCATCGGCCACGGCAGTATCCGGAATCGACAACCTCAATGGGTGTGCCTTCCGATTTGCCGCCAGACTTCTTTCGTGAAGTTCTGGGCTTCGGTCGCAACTTTTCCTCAAGACTTCTTCGCCTTTCGCTTCGAACCTTTCCGAGATCCAAGAACCTTTTTCATCATGTTCAGATACTCATATTTGTAGTAGGTTATCGCTGGCTATGACCTCTCTCTGAGCTCAATGCCTATCTTTTCCAGCAAGTAGCATATCTTTAGACCATAACTTAATGTGGTCTTTGGCTCAGCAAGTCCCTTAGCGATTGTAGGCTCGAAGCCTTGAATCTTTTTCACAAATTTCATAAAGGCGTACTTTCCCCAATTGAAAGGGTTTTCCAGCCTTTTGTCTTGTTGTTACAACAAGAACATCATCATCCAGCGTTCTTGGCTTATTTGGTTAGCACCTCCTTGTAGACCATCAAAGCATCTATGAAGAATGCATGCCAACACATCCCAGTGCACCAGCAGATGTCTGGTTCTGATGTCAGCAAGATTTTGAAGGTCAAACAACTTGCAGAAAGTTGTTAAGTCCAAAATGATTTCCTTTCCTTGGACTGAAGTTCTGATAGACACTATTGCAGTGCCTTCAGAAACACAGGATATAATCCTGGAGTTGTTGTAGAATTCTAACACATCTAGTGAAGAGATTCTACTGGGTAGAGCTGATAGAAAACCCTTGATTTTTGCCTTTACAAGCATGTCAAGTATCAGTTTTATGTCGGCCTGAGTCTCAACAGCAGTAGTGAGGTATTCCTCGATCATGGCACCACCCCAAATCATTCTGTGATTTGAAGTCCAATGATCGGGATTGAAGTTCCCTACCAATCGATTGTTAATAACTACCAATTTTGGTGCTTGCTTTTCAGTAGTACCAGTGGTAGTACTTTGGGATTTATGGGTAGTTGATCGTTTGGGAGCCATCTCTTTATATATCGTAAGTTTTTCGAAGTTTGAAGGAGATTAAGGTGTAAGATTAGTAATTCTTTGCATAAAAACTAATTTGGGAGCAGAGATTTGCAGAGAGGATAGAATGGTTTTTGCTATTTTTGTGCAAGTCGGAATGTTGGATTAGGCGAAAGTGATTTCTTTTGCCAAAATCCTATATATATAGCAATGAAATCTCAACAGACATATACATACAAATCAATTTTGTGTGTAAGTATCTGCAGTATTGCGAATGTGGGTAAAAGCTTGTTCGGCATTAAATTCATAGTGGGCCATGCTGGGATTTCAACAGTCCACTATTTACCGAGAATTAATCTCCGCCGTAAAGATCAATCGCCCATTTCATCAAGGGTCACCATTGCTTCTTCAGCAATGATCATAATCAACAATTGTAATTGTGCCCATTTAATGAATGTTGGCTATTAGCTATCTGAATCACGTTTCTGTGTGAATGAGAACACTGATGTATCTGATTCTATCTTATACTTGTTGTCTTTTCAAAGTTTTTCACAAAGATAGAAATAATTCAAATTTCAAGATAGTAGTTTACTGCAGACAGTAGTACTATTCTCTTTTGTGTTCCCCCTCACTGAGTGACCTAGATATCTGAGTACCCATTTCGGAGATCTTCAAATAGTCATTTTACCCTTTGGTTTCTGGATACCCGTTCCAGATACCTCTTCTCTTGTCTGGATACCTGCTCCTGCATTCCTTTTCTCTCTCCTTTGATATCTTCTTCAGATATCTAAACTTTTTCAGTTCTTTGGTAGCTCTCCAAGACTGTGTCTTAAGGCTAAGAATCAACTTTCTTGTAGTGGCTTAGTGAAAATATCTGCAAGTTGGTCTTCAGTGCCAATCTTGAGTATCTCTATATTGCGTTTATCAACGTGGTCTCTGATGAAGTGGTGTCTAACATCAATTTGCTTTGTTCTAGCATGAAACTTAGGATTCTGAGTTATGGCAATAGCACTTGTGTTGTCACAGAAAATGGGAGTTTTCTCTTCATTGAATCCATAGTCTCTGAGTTGTTGTTGTATCACAATATTTGTGAAGCGCAACATCCCGCAGCAATATATTCAGCCTCTGTGGTGGATGTGGCAATTGAGTTCTGTTTCTTGCTGAACCAAGATATCAATCTCGCACCAAGAAATTGACAAGTTCCTGAGGTGCTTTTTCTATCAAGCAATGATCCAGCATAGTCAATATCTGAATAGCCAACCAAACTCAATCCACTATCTTTTGGATACCATAATCCAACTTCTATAGTACCCTTTACATACCTTAATATCTTCATAGCAATGTTGTAGTGTGACTGCATCGATTTGTGAAATCGCACACTCCAACTGCATATTGAATATCAGGTCTACTTGCAGTGAGGTATAGTAGAGACCCAATCAATTTCCTATACTTGTGTTGTTCAACACTCTTGTCAGATTCAGTATAGGTTATTTTGGTTCCAATGCTCATAGGTATCTTAGCATTCTTTTCAGAAGGCTTTAGATTGAACTTGTTGAGCATATCTTTTGCATACTTTGTTTGACTAATGAATATTCCATCATTGAGTTGCTTGACTTGCAGTCCTAGGAAGTAATTCAATTCTCCCATCATGCTCATTTCGAATTTACTTTTCATGAGTTCAGCAATGTCTTCACAAAGTTGCTTGTCTTTATATCCAAATATAATGTCATCAACGTATACTTGAACTAAAAGTAGTTTCCCATCATTTCAATGTGAAGAGTGTTTTATCAACATCTCCTTTCTTGAAACCACTTTCGAGTAGGTATCTGGCCAATGTATCATACCATGCTCTTGGAGCTTGTTTCAGCCCATACAGAGGTTTCTGAAGCTTATAGACCATCCTACTTTTTGAGAAAACTTCAAAACCTGGTGGTTGCTTAACATAGACTTCCTCAGCAAGTTCACCATTTAGAAATTCACTCTTGACATCCATTTGATAAACTGTAAAGTCATTATGAGCTGCAAAGGCTAGAAAGAGTCTTATTGCATCCAATCTTGCAACTGGTGCATAAGATTCATCAAAATCTAGTCTTTCAGTCTGGGTGAATCCCTTGGCAACCAACCTAGCTTTGTTTCTGTTTATTTCACCAGACTCATTCATTTTGTTTCTGAAAATCCACTTGGTTCCGATTACAGATATTCCGTCATCAAATGGAACTAGTTTCCAGACTTTGTTTCTCTCAAATTGATCCAACTCTTCTTGCATTGCAGAGATCCAATCTTGATCCTTTAATGCTTCTTCTATATCCTTGGTTCAATTTTTGAGATGAAACATCCATAGAGACAAATTGCTTCTTCTAACTCCTTGGTTTATGGGACCAATCACATCCTTTGCAGGATGATTTCTTATCCATTTCATAATGGATTTTGAACTAGTAGGATCAATATCATTTTGATTTGTATGTGAATCAATATGATCTTGATGAGATACTTGTGCAGTAACTAAGATATCTGACACATGGGAAATGCCATGGATATCTGACACTTTTTCAGTGTTAGAGATATATGAATCTTGCATTTCATCAATCTCATTTTCAGATACCTCTCCATGATGAAGGTTCTCAGTAACCTGTTCCATTTCTGGAATTCTCATAGGAAATTCTTCATCATGTCTTAGAGTCATCTGGTTGTTACTAAGCATAGGTTGCTTTTCATCATCAGACTCATCCTCTATTTGAAAAATAGAATTGTTTTCTTTTGAGGATCCTTTTCGTAATCTTTAATCATCGCTCTTTGAACTCGTATGAGAGATCATCATTTAAGAGTACTTTCTTGTTTCCTTCATAGAACACTACATGAACAGATTCTTCGATCTTTTGCGTTCTTTTGTTGTAGATTCTGTAGGCTTTGCTATTCAGAGAATAACCAAGAAATACTCTTTCATCTGCCTTTGGTTGAAATGTTCTCAAATATTCTTTTCCATTGTTGAGAACAAAACATCTGCAACCAAACACCCTTAGATGTTTGATACTAGGGGGTCTACCAATGAAAAGCTCGTAAGGAGTTTTGTCATGGTGTTTGTTAATCAGACATCTATTTTGAGTGTAGTGTCGTGTTTCCACTTCAACCCAATAAATTTCACTTATTTCAAAGGTCGTAAGCATTGTTCTTGCTGCTTCTTTAAGGGTCCTATTCTTTCTTTCAGCAACACCATTTTGTTGTGGTGTTCTTACAGAAGATAGTTGATGTTGTATACCTTTGCAGGTACCAAACTCTTTTATGTACTGGTTCACAAACTCAATCATGGTCTGCTCGACATGTATACCTTGTCATTTTTCATGACTTCGAGCTTATTCAAAGAAGTCGGTATTTCAACCCTTGTATCCGATTTGTGTTTGAGAAAGACAACCCAAGTGAATCTTGAGTAATCATCAACAACAACTGCATCATACTTCTTTCTGCATAACTAGTTACTGAGGATTCAAAAAGATCCATATGTAATATTTGCAGTGGCCTTTCACGAATTTCTAGTTTTAGACTTGAAAGATGTTTCGGATTGTTTTCCCATTCGCAAGTCGAGCATACACCTTCTTTTCTATATGCCATTTTGGGTAAACCAACCACCAACTCTTTCTTGGCTAGCTTATTCGTAGCTTTGAAATTCAAGTGACTCATTCTTTATGTCATAGCCAATTTTCTTCAAGTGCCAGATTGACTCACCATGAGACATTCTTCGTTGTGGCGGATGCCCAATCAAGAACATAAAGATTTCCTTTTACGCCTTTGCAACCAAGATCCTGCTTTGACTCATTGTCATCACTTTACATAGTTTTGACTTGATCTTGACAGTGTACCCTTTGTCCACTAGTTGACTCATGCTTAAGAGATTATATTTCAATCCCTTTACATGAAGTACTTCAGAGATTGTAAGGGCTCCAAACTTCAAATTGCCAAAAACTATGGTTGGATTTACATCTCCTCCAGCAAACCTGATAATTGGTCCATCATTGCAATTTTTGTACTCAATCAGATTTGCTTTGTCTCCTGTCATGTGCTTCCCACATTCACTATCAAAATGCCACTTTGAATTAGGCTTTAGAGTGTTCTGCATACAAAACAGGAAACATGAGATTAGGTTCTCATACCAACAATGGAACCATCTGGACTAAAGAATCTTCCAGTAGGAATCCATTTTTGAATGAATTTCTTAGAAACATTCTTTTGTCTAACGGGAACATAAGGAGGAATCCTAGTTAAATGATTTGTATCATTGTTGTTAAGAACTATTTTCTTCCTTGGTGTGTTCCTTGGTGCTCCATTTGGTGCTTTCAGATACCTGTCAGGTTTCTGAGTTCGTGATCTCAAAGAACTTAGCTTTCCTAGCCAGATTTCTTCTAGCCCTGGCATTCAGATTTTCAGTGGCTTGATTTATCTTCCACTTCTGATAATTGTTGTTAGCAATTCTAGCTTTTAACCATCGTTCTTGCTCTTGTTTGTATTCACGAGCAAGTTGTTTCCCGGTGGCTTTATAGCCAATACCGTTCCGAGCACCTGGTGCTATCTGAGATCTCTTCTCAGCAGCTTTGCTAGTCTCTGGATAATCTATTTTCTTTCAAGAAAATGTGACATAGGAGAATTTGTCAGCTCCTGCAATTTTTCCATTTTGAGAGACATAGCACTGTGGGTGATTACACTTTTCAGTGTTATGTTTCTTTTCAGAGACATTTCCCACATTTTTCCTTTGGACTTGTTTTTCCCACAAATACTTGGTCGCAACTGCCTTTCCTTTGTCGACAATCTTAGCTTTCTGATCGATACTATAGATTGTTTGGGAATCACCTTGCTAAGCACTGACAAATGTTCGTCCTTCATTACACTTATTTAGAGTGGTGGAATTGTTTGTGTGTGTGTCCAGCCCAAGTCCTCTCTTTTCTGAAGGATCTCTTAAATAAGATTGTACTTCAGTAAGAGTGTCACTAGCTTTGGCATAAGATTGAAAAGATAGTTCTTTCTTTTTGAGTTCCTCATTCTCAGAAAGAAGATCTTCACATTTCTTTTGAAGATTGGCCATTGCTTCTTTATGTGACTTTTCGGTCTCAGATATCTGAGCCTTGAGAAATGCATTTTCAGCATCCTTTTTCTCAGATATCTTGATTAATTGAGAAATTTCCTTTTCAAGAGAATTCTTTACTTCTTCAAAACTTTCGGCTCTAGCTCGGATCATTAGAAATTCTCTTCAGAGAGATCAAGTTCTCTTTTGAGTTTTCAGCATCTTCGACTCTCTTCATCACTTTCATAAGTATAACAGAAGTATGTGTTACCTCATCACCATTAGACAAGGTTCAATGTTGGAGATATCTGGAAAGATTTCTTCAGCCATTCCACTCACTTCTTTCTTCTTTTGACCAAAGTCAATTACTTCATGAGAGACACCGCACATTTCTGGGGAAGGCAGTGTGGAATCATCCTCATCCTCATCCTCAGAATCAGATTCAATATCTAGAGCATCCATTGGATTTGAATCTTTTCCTTTCTTCATGAGCATAGCTCTCGACTTCTTTTGAAGATTCTTCCGCTTTCTTGTCAATTGTTTTAGTTTGTTGAGAACAGCCAATCCTTCTTGAAATGACTGTGTTTCGATAATAGAAACATATATCGCTTCCGATTTCGCTTCCTCAAGATTTGATGCTTTCGAGCCGATTTGTTCAAATGAGCTTTGCATATTTTGTACCGGTGGTAGTTTGAGCCTAGATGCTTTTTCACTTTTCTTCGCTTTTCTTCTCTCAATTTCTCGGACATATTTTCCCATTTGCTTTACAGCAAGAGTATCCTCAGTCACTTCCTTGCCTTTCTTCTTTTCAGAAGTTCCTTGAGCAACTAAAGTGACATTCTGCAACTTCTCAGTTGTTTGTTCTCTTTGAGTTGTCTCATAGTCAACAGTGGCAAGATGAGAGAAAAGTTCTATAGGAGTGATATCTGATATTCCTTGGTTAAAGTAGAAAAACTTTGTGTGTTCCCAGTTATGATTTAGAGTCCTCACAATAGTTTTAATCTTTTCTGACTGGGTATATCTATTACTTTCACCAAGTGCAGCCATGTCACTCATAAGTGTTGTAAACCAGAAATCTAGTTCGTCAAGAGTCTCTGAGTGATCTTGTTTAAAGTTTTGGAATTTGAGCTTCAAAACTTCGAACTTGTTTTCCTTTGTTTTCAAAGGCCGCATGATTTCTTCAATCAGTTGCCAGGCCACTTTCACCATTTTTGCACCCCATAGTTTACACTGTATGTGCTTTGGAGTAGAACGTATGATGATATTACGAGCCTGACCATCCAGTCGATTTCTCTTGGCATCTTCCGATGTCCAGAGCTCTCTGGGCTTTGGTTCAGAATAATATGACCGGTAGGTCTCCCACGGATGACGATGTTCGTGGAAGACCCATCGCTTTGTTCTCTGTCACTACCATTTGAAACCTCCATGTCTTGCTTGTGTTGTTGAATGACTATCGGGCCATTCTTTATTACTTCGATCATTTTGTCACTGATGGCTTCTAGGTGGAGCATCATGTTGTTCTTCCATTTTTCATAATTCTCTGACGTGAGAATTGGGGCGTCACTTAAAGACATCCTGCAGCAAACACACTAAACAAACAAATCAAGTGTAGGTGAAAAGGCCATCGGGCACTTATTCGGGATCTAGGTTCGGCAAAAGGCTTGGGAACCTCCCCTCGATACCACATGTTGGTCCAGATAACGGCAAAGTAAAAGACTAGAGGTGGGGGTGAATAGTCTTTAAAGCTTTTGTCGATAACATAGCTTCTCGATATCCGTAGATATCTGATACTTAATTTCAGAGAGCGGAAGACTTTTATGTGATAAGTGCACGTGCTCAGTAAGATGTGTGTAAATACTTTGCAAGATAAGTAAAGCAAGTAATAAACTGCAGAAAGTAAATAACACAAGTCTTTTTATAGTGGTATCTGAAGGTGGCGTAATCCTTCAACTAATCCACTTTGGCCTTTCTCAGACCTAGAATCCAATAAGACAGATAAATGAGTTAACCTTACATATATCTTCTCTTGATTCCTAAATACACTAGGTTCCCAACCAAGTGTTCCCCCTGAGTTATTCCCTTTCCGGCCAAGTACTTCCTGTACTCAGAAACCTTTTTGAGCTATTCCTTAGCTTCCCAAGCTAAGTACTTCTTGTGCTCAGCAACCTTGGAGTTATTCCTTAGTTTCCCAAACTAAGTACTTCCTATACTCCACGTCGAATATGGTGTTGGTTTTAGGTTTGTTTCTCAGGTGAGCTTCTTAAATAACATATTCAGTTATTCAGATAGCTCTATGAATCAAGTATACTTAATACACTTTTCAATGTATGGTATCTTGTTCTCCACTGACCCAAGTCTATTGTAAGTGTTCCAGAGAATGAATCTCAGATATGAAATCTTAGTTCAACTCCTTCACAGATAACAATGCTTGTTAAGGATCAGGACACTTAGAACTTTTGTGCTACTTAGAATCAAGAGCTTTGGTCGCAACAGAAAGCTTGAAGGTAAGTAGTTTGCTTGAGAGAGCTTGTGAGAATATTCAGTATGTATCTCAAGCAGTCTAAGTGTTGATATTTATAGATGAATTTGAGTGCCGTTTGAATAGTATCCGTTAGACTTAACTCAATTTCAAACTATTGATATCCTAATATAATCAGAAAGGTGTTTGTCTTCTTCCTCAGAAGCTACCGTTTTTGTTCAGACATTTCTATCTGCGCATTTAATGCACTGTACTATATTTTGTCCTGTAGTGCCAACGGAACTATGCATGGTATCAGAGATCTTTATACACTTAGAGTTTTCTGAAACTTTGCATGTTCTTTTCCATCGATTATCACAACTCCAGATACCATTTGTTGAAACAACTTTGGTGTAAAACATTTCTCTGTCAAAAACATAGTTTATATCCAAGGTATCTGAGTGTGGATATCTGTGGCACTTTCTCGTCTCGTAAACCTTTATTCTCACATATCTTTTGCAACACTTGTGTTTCGAAACACTTGTTTTTTTTCAAGATATCTGGACATAGGTATCTGAAAAACCTTTGTCTTCAGCAATCTTGTGCAGTCTTCAAATCTTCAAATCCATTGAACTTTTCCTGCTGGAAGTCTTCTTCGGGTCTTCTTTAGAAAATAAAATTACATTTTGAGACCTAACATCCTATACAAGATTTGCTAGACTATCATACTTAGTGAGTTTCCTCTTTTACAGTGTTCAAGTGAACCAAGAGTACTAACCACCTTTCTGGGCTAAGATAAGTCATTAGGTTACTGATCAAAATCTAAACAGATATTCCTAACATTTGACATAAATCGTGGTTATACAACTCTATACATCCTTCGTGGTGTGATGTTCTGTTGAGTGACACAGTAGTTTCATTTAACTTAGTCAGTACTCGTCGTGATCGCACCTCGAGCACCATAGTATTATGCCTCATTGCCTTTAGGGGTAACTGCGTAGGATTTTAACTAGGAAGTTGGGAGTAGCATAGCAGAGGGAGGTTAGGGAACCTTTACGCCTGTCAACTATTGATTTACAACAAAAGCAATTTAAGGTTTACTGCGAACTGAGTATTCTGTCTGAGATGAAAAATTGTTTACTAATCTGCATTCAATCAACGTTATTTGCTTGTTCCTATGCTAAGTGTCCGTGGAGAACGACATCCCGAGTCAACTTTCCGCTATAAACTGTGGATTTCAGGACTTCCGACTTATAAATTTAATCTTGATTGTATTTGGAGATTACAGGTTCTACAACGGAAAACGAGATCTCTAAGTGCACATCAAAATTTGGCATCGCTGCCGGGGATACTTGGTCGCTAAAGAAAGTTTCGATCGACCGAGATAAGTTGAAATCTTTCTTTTGCTTTTTAATTTACGCACTGTCTTTTTAATACGTACAGCATAAATCCAAAAAAAAATCATAAAATCTGTGAGAATCTATCTCCACAACAAAAAATACAAAAAATATTTGCTTTCCCGTATTAGTTTACTTCCTTATCAAAAAACCCAAAAATAAGTAATTTTAGATTTTTGTTTATTTTCTTTCTAGTATTATATATTCGTATCTGCAAAGGTTTGTATAGTCTTTATGCAAGGTAGGAGAAGTGCAGGAACACCAGTAGTACCGCTTAAAGACGACACAGATAAACTTCGAAGGGGAAGACTGCCTGCTACCATCATGGAATCATCTAGCAACATGAGTGGAGAAGGAACCAGCAACGACAATCCATGTTGGAATGTCGCAACTTCTGAACTTGAGCAACTGCTTAAGATTCTACTGGATATCCAAGCTGAGAGGGAAGAGCTGGAACGAGAAACGCTAAGGATAGCCGAGGAAAGATTGAGGTTAGATGAGAACTGAAGAAGGGATAACTACGCAAGGGTGGAACTAGTAGATGAAGACGACAGACCTATGCGCGACTATGTTATGCCAAGGCTTACACCGCATGCCTCAAGCATCTATCTGGAAAGGATCGCGAGGGAGTATGATCTGAAGGGAACTCATCTAAACCAGCTACCACACTTCTACGGGAACCCAACTAAGGACCGGATACACTTTATAAGGGATTTCTACGCAATAGTTGGAGGCATACCACTGAATGGGCTCACGGAATGTCAACTCAGAAGAAGGGTCTTCCCCAGCTGCCTTAAGGACAAGGCGATCGAAGAACTGGCTTATCTCACCACAGCCAGGCAGTTTGACTACATGGGATGAGGTCTTCAACAAGTTTATGCTCTAGCACTTCCCATTGAAGAAGACATCTGACCTGAAGAGCCAGATCCAAAACTTCAACCAATTTGATGGAGAAACCTTCCATTAAGCGTGGGAAAGATACAAGGA
Source organism: Plantago major (assembly GCA_026545765.1). Lineage (NCBI taxonomy): Eukaryota > Viridiplantae > Streptophyta > Magnoliopsida > Lamiales > Plantaginaceae > Plantago > Plantago major. The sequence goes on along the minus strand of CM048839.1, from coordinate 83,200,854 downwards.
TCTACTTGACAGATGCCCTATGCACTCTTATGCGCTGTTTGACAAGGTCAACAACATCTACAAGAGAATTGACTCTATCAGCCAAGCACTCATTGATGGAGCATGTCAAGAAAACCTGCTACATGCACCCCCAAGAAGGATTTGGGAAGTGTGCGAGAACTTGAGTGAGAACTCTATGCAGAAAGGACGAGGAAGAAGAGTTGCTACTGAGGAGGTCAGAGCAATCGAGGAAACTCCTTGGAAATAGATATGCAGGAGGATTGAAGCTATAGAGATAAGGATAGGGAAGAAGGATACTGTGGATGAAGGACCAGAGGAACCAACACCACTGGAAGAGGCACACTACGTGCAAGAATCAAGGAAATGGAGGCCAAGGAACCAACCGATAAACAACTTTATCCCTCAACACCCTCTCTTATCATACTGTACTGGACGTAGCCTAACCCACCTGAATTACCACCTAGACCACCTATTATGGCACCTGTTCCCACACCACCACCAAGGCCGTCACAAAACCTGCTCAAGCCACCCTCCATGGAAGATAAGATAGATACCATAATGAAGGAGAAGGGAGACATCGGAAAATTTGTAAAGCAGCAGGGTGAATTTACCGCGAGGACCAATTCCTTTATCGCCAAGGCTGAGGATAACTTCAGGAGAACCGACAACACCTTGAGAGGAATGGAACTGAAGATTGGTCAAATCGCCAAAGAAGTAGGGGAACTGCAACAGAACAAGGACAAGCTGCCGGGTCACACCGAGAAAGCTATGATGATTGTTGCAGCTGCCGACGTTACAGGAATCAGGAGAGGAAACCGTACTGAATCTGGACAGAAGAACCCCGAAGGGACGCAAGGTAATGGCTTCAAACCTTCTCCTACAACACTCGGGTGTGAAAAAGATTCTCCTGCCGAAGAAGGGAGGGCAAAACCAGTTCTACTAAAGAAGCCCGACCCTGGAGCTTTCAACATTGATGTTGTCATCAAAGGGAAGACAAGCCATGTGAACCCCGGATCTAGGAGCCAAAGATCAATATGATGTCGCCGCCGCCTACAAGAAACTCGCTTAACAGAATGGTGGAAGCGAGGACCGCATACCGTCAGTTGATGGTTTCTACAATTGTCATGCAAGGTACGAATGTGATTACTCACCGAAGGGCTTTGTTAGAATATCTATTTAGATTTTGATCAAGAACCTAATGACTTATCTTAGCTCGTAAAGGTGGTTAGTACTCGTTCACTTGAACCGTAAAGAGGAAACTCACTAAGTACGATAGTCTAGCAAATCTTGTATAGGATGTTAGGTCTCAAAATGTAATTTTTATTTTCTAAAGAAGACCAAGAAGAAGCCTTCCAGCAGGAAAAGTTCAACGGATTTGAAGATTTGAAGACTGCACAAGATTGCTGAAGACAAAGGCTTTTCAGATACCTATGTCCAGATATCTTGAAGAAACAAGTGTTTCGAAACACAAGTGTTGCAAAAGATATCTGAGAACAAAAAGGTTTCTGAGACGAGCAAACTGCCCACAGATATCTACACTCAGATACCTTGGATATAAACTATGTTTCTGAAAGAGAAATATTTTATAACAAAGTTGTTTCAACAAATGGTATCTGGAGTTGTAATAATCGATGGAAAAGAACATGCAAAGTTTCAGAAAACTCTGATTGTATAAAGATCTCTGATACCATGCATAGTTCCGTTGGCACTACAAGACAAAATATAGTACAGTTCATTAAATGCGCAGACATAAATGTCTGAACAAAAACGGTAGCTTCTAAAGAAGAAGACAAACTCACATAAAAGATTATATTCAGATATCAATAGTTTGAAATCGAGTTAAGTCTAACGATACTATTCAAACGGCACTCAAATTCATCTATAAATATCAACACTTAGATCGCTTGAGAACACACCTTAGACAACATACGTAACTACATATCAATATTCTCACAAGCTCTCTCAAGCAAACTACTTACCTTCAACCTTTCTCATGCACTAAAGCTCTTGATTCTAAGTAGCACAAAAGTTCTAAGTGTCCCGATCCTTAACAAGCATTGTTATCTCAGGAAGGAGTTGAACTAAGATTTCATATCTGAGATTCATTCTCTGGAACACTTACAATAGACTTGGGTCAGTAGAGAACAAGATACCATACATTGAAAAGTGTATTAAGTATACTTGATTCATAGAGCTATCTGAATAACTGAATAAGTTATTTAAGAAGCTCACCTGACAAACAAACCTAAAACCAACACCATATTCGGCGTGGAGTATAGGAAGTAATTAGTTTGGGGAACTAAGGAATAACTCCAAGGTTGCTGAGCATAGGAAGTACTTAGCTTGGGAAGCTAAGGAATAGGTCAAAAAGGTTTCTGAGTACAGGAAGTACTTGGCTGTGAAAGCCGGGGAATAACTCAGGGGGAACACTTAGTTGGGAACCTAGTGTATTTAGGAATCAAGAGAAGATATATGTAAGGTTAACTCATTTATCTGTCTTATTGGATTCTAGGTCTGAGAAAGGCCAAAGTGGATTAGTTGAAGGATTACGCCACCTTCAGATACCACTATAAAAAGACTTGTGTTATTTACTTTCTGCAGTTTATTACTTGCTTTACTTATCTTGCAAAGTACTTACACACATCTTGCTGAGCACGTGCACTTATCACATAAAAGTCTTCCGCTCTCTGAAATTAAGTATCAGATATCTACACAGATATCTGAGAAACTGTGTTTATCGACAAAAGTTTTAAAAGACTATTCACCCCCCCCCCCACCCCTCTAGTCTTTTACTTTGCCGTTATCTGGACCAACATGTGGTATCAGAGCAGGAGGTTCCCAAGCCTTTTCAGACCGAACCTAGATCCCGATAAGTGCCCAAGAATCGCCACCTACACTTGATTTGTTTGTTTAGTGTGTTTGCTGCAGGATGTCTTTAAGTGACGCCCCAATTCTCAATCCAGAGAATTATGAAAAATGGAAGAACAACATGATGCTCCACCTAGAAGCCATCAGTGACCAAATGGTCGAAGTAATAATGAATGGCCCGATAGTCATTCAACAACTCAAGCAAGTCATGGAGGTTTCAAATGGTAGAGACAGAGAACAAAGCGATGGGTCTTCACAGACAGATGCGTCAACCAGTGGGAGACCTACCAGTCAAGTTATTTACGAACCAAAGCCCAGAGAGCTCTGGACATTGGAAGATGCCAAGAGAAATCGACTGGATGGTCAGGCTCGTAATATCATCATACGTTCTATTCCAGAGCACATACAGTGTAAACTGTGGGGTGCAAAAACGGCGAAAGTGGCCTGGCAACTGATTGAAGAAATCTGTACCGGCACTGAGAAAACAAAGGAAAACAAGTTTGAAGTTTTGAAGCTCAAATTCCAAAACATTAAACAAGGTCCCACAGAGACTCTTGAAGAACTAGATTTTCGATTTACAACACTTATGAGTGACATGGCTGCACTTGGTGAAAGTAATAGATATACCCAGTCAGAAAAGATTAAAACTATTGTGAGGAGTCTAAATCATAACTGGGAACACACAAAGTTTTTCTACTTTAACCAAGGAATGCCAGATATCACTCCTGTAGAACTTTTCTCTCATCTTGCCACTGTTGACTAGGAGACAACTCAAAGAGAACAAACAACTGAGAAGTTGCAGAATGTCGCATTAGTTGCTCAAGGAACTTCTGAAAAGAAGAAAGGCAAGGAAGTGACTGAGGATGCTCTTGCTGTAAAGCAAATGGGAAAATATGTCAGTCGAGAAATTGAGAGAAGAAAAGCCAAAGAAAAGCTGAAAAAGCATCTAGGCTCAAACTACCACCAGTACAAAAATATGCAAAGCTCGCTGAACAAGTCGGCTCAGAAAGCATCAAGTACTGAGGCAGCAGAAATCGGAAACGATATCTGTTTCTATTGTCAGAAACCTGGTCATTTCAAGAAGGATTGCCCTGTTCTCAACAAACTAAAGACAGGTGACAAGAAAAACAGAAGAATCTTCAAAAGAAGTCAGAGAGCTATGCTCACTGAAGAAAGGAAAAAGATTCAAATCCAAGTGGATGCTCTAGATATTGAATCTGATTCTGAGGATGAGGATGAGGATGATTCCACACTGCCTTCCCCAGAAATGTGCGGTGTCTCTCATGAAGTAATTGACTTTGGTCAAAAGAAGAAAGAAGTGTGTGGAATGGCTGAAGAAATCTTTCCAGATATCTCCAACATTCATTGAACCTTGTCTAATGGCTGATGAGGTAACACATACTTCCTGTTATACTTATGAAAGTGATGAAGAGGGATTCAAAGATCTGGAAAAACTCAAAAGAGAACTTGATCTCTACGAAAGAGAATTTCTAATGATCCGAGATAGAGCCGAAAGGTTTGAAGAAGAAAAGAATTCTCTTGAAAAGGAAAATTCTCAATTAATCAAGATATCTGAGAAAAAGGATGCTGAAAATGCATTTCTCAAGGCTCAGATATCTGAGACCGAAAAGTCACATAAAGAAGCAATGGCCAATCTTCAAAAGAAATGTGAAGATCTTCTTTCTGAGAATGAGGAACTCAAAAAGAAAGAACTATCTTTTCAATCTTATGCCAAAGCTAGTGACACTCTTACTGAAGTACAATCTTATTTAAGAGATCCTTCAGAAAAGAGAGGACTTGGGCTAGACACACACACAGACAGTTCGACCACTCTGAATAAGAGTAATGAAGGACGAACATTTGTCAGTGCTCAGCAAAGTGATTCCCAAGCAATCTATAGTATCGATTAGAAAGCTAAGATTGTCGACAAAGGAAAGGCAGTTGCGACCAAGCCTTTGTGGGAAAAACAAGTCCAAAGGAAAAATGTGGGAAATGTCTCTGAAAAGAAACATAACACTGAAAAGTGTAATCACCCACAGTGCTATGTCTCTCTTCAAGGAAAAATTGCAGGAGCTGACAAATTCTCCTATGTCACATTTTCTGGAAAGAAAATAGATTATCCAGAGACTAGCAAAGCCGCTGAGAAGAGATCTCAGATAGCACCAGGTGCTCGGAACGGTATTGGCTGTAAAGCCATCGGGAAACATCTTGCTCGTGACTACAAACAAGAGCAAGAACGATGGTTAAAAGCTAGAATTGCTCACAGCAATTATCAGAAGTGGAAGATAAATCAAGCCACTGAAAATCTGAATGCCAGGGCTAGAAGAAATCTGGCTAAGTCTGCTGAGAAGCAGACTCAGAAACCTGACAGGTATCTGAAAGGACCAAATGGAGCACCAAGGAACACACCAAGAAAGAAAATAGTTCTTAACAACAATGATACAAATCATTTAACTAGGATTCCTCCTTATGTTCCTGTTAGACAAAAGAATGTTTCTAAGAAATTCATTCAAAATTGGACTACTGGAAGATTTTTTAGTCCAAATGGTTCCATTGTTGGTATGAGAACCTAATCTCTTGTTTCCTGTTTTGTGCAGAACACTCTAAAGACTAATTCAAAGTGGCATTTTGATAGTGGATGTGGGAAGCACATGACAGGAGACAAAGCAAATCTGATTGACTACAAAAATTGCAATGATGGACCAATTTTTAGGTTTGCTGGAGGAGATGAAAGTCCAACCATAGGTTTTGGCAATTTGAAGTTTGGAGCCCTTACAATCTCTGAAGTACTTCATGTAAAGGGATTGAAATATAATCTCCTAAGCATGAGTCAATTAGTGGACAAAGGGTACACTGTCAAGATCAAGTCAAAACTATGTAAAGTGATTGACAATGAGTCAAAGCAGACAGTCTTGGTTGCAAGGCGTAAAGGAAATCTTTATGTTTCTGATTGGGCATCCGCCACAACCGAAGAATGTCTCATGGTGAGTCAACTCCGCCACATCAAGAAAATTGGCTATGACATAAAAGAATGAGTCACTTGAATTTCAAAACTCTGAATAAGCTAGCCAAGAAAGAGTTGGTGGTTGGTTTACCCAAAATGGCATATAGAAAGAAGGTGTATGCTCATCTTGCCAAATGGGAAAACAATCCAAAACATCTTTCAAGTCTAAAACTAGACATTCCAGTGAAAGGCCACTGCAAATGTTACATATGGATCTGTTTGAATCCTCTATACTAGTTATGCAGGAAAGAAGTATGGTCTGGTTGTTGTTGATGATTACTCAAGATTTACTTGGGTTGTCTTTCTCAAACAAAAATCTGATGCAAGGGCTGAGATACCTAACTTGCTGAATAAGCTCGAAGTCATGAAAAATGACAAGGTATCTCAGAATCGTAATGCACTATGGTCGAAGTTTGTGAACCAAAGACATCAAAGAGTTTTGTACCGCAAAGGTATACAACATCAACTATCTTCAGAAGAACACCACAACAAAATGGTGTTGCTGAAAGAAAGAATAGGACCCTGAAGGAAGCAGCAAGAACAATGCATGCTGACACTGAAATAAGTGAAATCTATTGGGTTGAAGCTGTAAACACAGCATGCTACACTCAAAATACATGTCTGATTAACAAACACCATGACAAAACTCCTTACGAGCTTTTCATTGGTAGACCCCCTAGTATCAAACATCTAAGGGTGTTTGGTTGCAAATGTTTCATTCTCAACAATGGAAAAGAATACTTGAGAACATTTCAACCAAAGGCAGATGAAGGAGTATTTCTTAGTTATTCTCTGTATAGCAAAGCCTACAGAATCTACAACAAAAGAACGCAAAAGATCGAATAATCTGTTCATGTAGTGTTCTATGAAGGAAACAAGAAAGTACTCTTAAATAATGATCTCTCAGATAAGTTCAAAGAACTAATGATTAAAGATTCTGAAAAAGGATCCTCAGAAGGAAACAATTCTATCATTCAAATAGAGGATGAGTCTGACGATGAAAAGCAACCTATGCTTAGTAACAACCAGATGACTCTAAGACATGATGAAGAATTTCCTATGAGAATTCCAGAAATGGAACAGGTTACTGAGAACCTTCATCATGGAGAGGTATCTGAAAATGAGATTGCTGAAATGCAAGATTCAGATATCTCTAACACTGAAAAAGTGTCAGATATCCATGGCATTTTCCATGTGTCAGATATCTTAGAAACTGCACAAGTATCTCATCAAGATCATATTGATTCACATACAAATCAAAATGATATTGATCCTACTAGTTCAAAACCCATTATGAAATGGATAAGAAATCATCCTGCAAAGGATGTGATTGGTCCCATAGACCAAGGAGTTAGAACTAGAAGAGCAATTGCTGAAAAAGCAAACTGTCTCTATGGATGTTTCATCTCAAACATTGAACCAAAGACTATAGAAGAAGCATTAAAGGATCAAGATTGGATCTCTGCAATGCAAGAAGAGTTGAATCAATTTGAGAGAAACAAAGTCTGGAAACTGGTTCCATTTGATGACGGAATATTCAGAATCGGAACCAAGTGGGTTTTCGTAAACAAAATGAATGAGTCCGTGAAATAACCGTAAACAAAGCTAGGTTGGTTGCTGGGATTCACCTGCATCAAGGACTAGATTTTGATGAATCTTATGCACCAGCTTGCAAGATTGATGCAATAAGACTTTTTCTAGCCTTTGCAGCTCATAACGACTTTACAGTTTATCAGATGGATGTCAAGAGTGCATTTCTAAATGGTGAACTTGCTGAAGAAGTCTATGTTGATCAACCACCAGGTTTTGAAGTTTCTCGTAAAGTAGGATGGTCTATAAGCTTCGTAAAGCTCAGATATCAAACAAGCTCCCAGATCTTGGTATGATACATTAGCCTGATACCTACTCGAAAGTGGTTTCAAGAAAGGAGATGTTGATAAAACACTCTTCACATTGAACCATGATGGGAAACTACTTTAGTTCAAGTACAAGTTGATGACATTATATTTGGATCTAAAGACAAGCAACTTTGTGAAGACTTTGTCAACTCATGAAAAGTAAATTCGAGATGAGCATGATGGGAGAATTGAATTACTTCCTAGGATGCAAGTCAAGCAACTCAATGATGGAATATTCATTAGTCAAACAAAGTATGCAAAAGACATGCTCAACAAGTTCAATCTATAGCCTTCTGAAAATAATTCTAAGATACATATGATCATTGGAACCAAAATGACCTATAATGAACCGACAAGAGTGTTGAAGAACACAAGTATAGGAAATTGATCGTCTCTACTATACCTCACCGCAAGTAGACTCGATATTCAATATAATGGAGTGTGCGATTTCGCATAAATCCAATGCACCACACTACAACATTGCTATGAAGATATTAAGGTATGTAAAGGGTATCGAGAAGTCGGATTGTGGTATCCAAAAGATAGTGGATCGAGTTCGGCCGGCTATTCAGATGCGCTATGCCGGATCATTGCTTGATAGAAAAGCACCTGAACTTGTCAATTTCTGGTGCTAGATTAATATCTCGTTCATCAAGAAACAAAACTCAATTGCCACATCTACCACAGAGGTCAATATATTGTCATGGATGTTGCACTTCACAAATATTGTGGATACAACAATAACTCAGAGACTATGGATTCAATGAAGAGAAAACTCCCATTTTCTGTGACAACACAAGTGCTATTGCCATAACTCAGAATCCTAAGTTTCATGCTAGAACAAAGCACATTGATGTTAAACACCACTTCATCAGAGACCACGTTGAAAAAGACAATATAGAGATACTCAAGATTGGCACTGAAGACCAACTTGCGTATATCTTCACTAAGCCACTGCAAGAAAGTAGATTCTTAGTCTTAAGACACAGTCTTGGACTAATGGAGCTACCAAAGAACTAAAAAAGTTCAGATATCTGAAGAAGATATCAAAGGAGATCTGGAACGGGTATCCAGACAAGAGTAGAGGTATCTGGAACGGGTATCCAGAAACCAAAGGCTAAAGGGTAAAATAACTATTTGAAGATCTCTGAAACGGGTACTCAGATATCTAGGTCATTCAGTGAGGAGGAACACAAAAGAGAATAGTACAACCGCTCGCAGAACTACTATCTTAAAATTTGAATTATTTCTATCTTTGTGAAAAACTTTGAAAAGACAACAAGTATAAGATAGAATCAGATACAACAGTGTTCTCATTCACACAGAAACGTGATTCAGATAGCTAATAGCCAACATTCATTAAATGGGCACAATTACAATTGTTGATTGTGATCATTGTTGAAGAAGCAATGGTGACCCTTGATGAAATGGGCGATTGATCATTACTATGAGATTAATTTCAGAATAGTGGATCTGAAATCCCAAAGATGGCCCACTATGCATTTAATGCAACAAGCTTTTACCCACGCCTGTATGAAATACACAGATACTTACACACAAAATTGATTTGTATGTATATGTCTGTTGAGATTTCATTGCTATATATATAGGATTTTGGCAAAAGAAATCACTTTCGCCTAATCCAACATTCCGACTCGCAAGAATAGCAAAACCATTCTATCCTCTCTTCAAATCTCCGCCCCAAATTAGTTTTTCTCAAAGAATCACTAATCTTACACCTCAATCTCTTTCAAACTTCAAAAACTTACGATATATAAAGAGATGGCCTCAAACCATCAACTACCCAGAATCCCAAAGTACCACCGTAATCACCGAAAAGCAAGCACCAGAGTTGGTAGTTATCAACAATCGATTGGTAGGAACTTCAATCCCGATCATTGACTTCAAATCACGTAAAGATTTGGGTGGTTCCATGATCGAGGAATACCTCATCATTGTTGAGACTTCAAGCCAATGTAAACGACACTGACATGCTTGAAAAGGCAAAATCAAGGGTTTTCTATCGCCTACCCAATAGAATCTCTTCATTAGATGTGTTAGAATTTACAACAACCTGTGATTATATCCCGTGTTTCAAGGCACCGCAATAGTGTTCATCGTAACTTCACCAAGGAAAGGAAATCCTTCAGACTTAATAACTTTCGCAAGTTGTTTGACCTTCAAAATCTTGGAAAGGATTTTGAAATAGACACCAAGGATGATGATCTCCTTGAAGGTGTAAAACAATCAGATAAAGGATGTGTGTGATCTTGAAAATCGATACACCCACCGATTTCAAGCTTGTCGACATCGTAACCGCATATCCCGTTCATCGATGTGTCGCATGCATTCTTCACAGATGCTTTGATGGTCTACAAGGAGGTGCTGACCAAATAAGCCAAGAACGCTGGATGATGATGTTCTTGTTGCAACAACAAGACAAAAGGCTGGAAAACCCTTTCAATTGGGGAAAGTACGCCTTTATGAAATTTGTGGAAAAGATTCAAGGCTTCGAGCCTACAATCGCTAAGGGACTTGCTGAGCCAAAGACCACAGTAAGTTATGGTCTAAAGATATGCTACTTGCTGGAAAAGCTTGGCATTGAGCTCAGAGAGAAGGCTGATATAGCCAACAGTAACCTACTCAACAAATATGAGTATACGAGCATGATGAAAAAGGTTACTGGATCTCATAAAGGTTCTAAGAAGGAAACACTGAAGAGGTATTTGAGGGAAAAGTTGCGACCAAGAAGCCCAGAACTTCACGAAAGAAGGCTGCTGGAAAATCAGAAGGCACACCCATTGAGGTTGTCGATTCCCGTGATACCGCCAGTCAGCCGATGAACTCATAAATGCAGATGAACTCATCAATGCTGCAAAAGAGGTATCAACTACTGAACAAGTAGACTCAGCAAGAGAAAGTGCTTTCAGAAATGTTAAGACTATTGCCGAAAGCCTTGCTGATAAACTCATCAATACTGCTAAAGAAAGTAGTGACAGATACCAAGCCCTATATGCAGAAACCGCAGGAATTATGGACCAATCAGTTCCCAATGCTAATGAGAACTCTGACGATGAAGATGATGAATTAGTCATTTCTCAAGTCCTAGAAAAATCAAAAAGGGCTCAAGTTACTGAAGAAGAACCTACACCACAGTGTCACGAACAAGCACTGCTATAAAGGTTGTCGAAAAAGCAACAAGGTCCAAGGTAATCGACAAATTACACCATCGAGCAACAAAGACCAAGCATATTGAAGATACTCGAGTGATAGCTTAGTGTCAGATATTGCCGCTTCAACACTTAACAAATGCCTCAAGCACAACAAATGATGTGAATATCACGAAATGGTACTTGAGTCGCAGACACCAAAGATCTTTCATTGTCAAGAAAATCCCGCAAAAGAGCAGTTCCCCAACTCAATGAGAGGGATCAAACCGAGACATCCGCCGTAATGATCAACTGTGGGGAGGCAACCGAGTCAGATACTGTGCAAGGTCTGAAGTACCTGAAACTTCAAACAAAGAAGATGAAATGGAACAACAAGACCAACGCATAGAAGGGTCACAAGTTCCAGAGACCAATCAGCCTGACATTACTCAGGTATCTGAATGTTTTAACTCTCTACTTGTGATATTTTGTGCCACATAATCTTGTTATTTAATAGAATTTCTTTGTTACAGGCTGATTTAGAAACATGAGAACCAGAGGAAGCTGAAAAGCTTGCCTCAGAAACTGAGAAGGAGGCTTCCACACCCTCACAACTTAAGGAATCTGAGCCTGTGCTACAGGTGATAAAGACTTCCTTAAGATAAAAAATTTCAGATATTCATTAATACACTTCACTAATAAGTGTTTGTTTCTAATAGGCTCCAACTGAGATAAAAAATGAAGAGACTGAAAAGTCTATCTCTTTAGAGAGAAATCCAGAGGCTTCCAAGGCCTCTGAGAAACAAGTATCTGAACCTTCTGTAGAGAAGGTATTTCATTCAGATATTTATACTCCTCAAAGAGCAATCTCTGATCATTTTTCTTAGACTAACACTTTCTACTAAACAGGTTCAAAAAGAAGTAGAAGTTGTTGAGGAATTGCCCATTCAATCCTCACAACATATGGAAATTGATGAGGCATCAAGGCCTTCATCACAAGAAAAGATTCCAGAAACTGCACAAGTTTCTGTGAGACAAACATCTGAGCCTCCAACAGAGGTTCAAGAAGAAAGAAAGGTTGATGAGGACCAGACTTCCAAGTCTCCACCTCACAACAAGATATCTGAGGCAACCCCTGTCTCAGTAGTACAAGTCTCTGAGCCTGATGTACTCATTTAGGCACAAACAAGTGCCACGAAGGTCCATGATGATGAGAAAAAGGACCTATTTCCCTTCTTCAAAGCTCATACCCTGCCAAAGCACATTCAATGCTTCAAGAAATGGCAGAGGTTAAGGTGCTCAGATCTCTCTGAAATATTGAGAATCACAGATCAACTCCCATTTAGACGAAAGCACGAGCTCTTGACTTGGAGAACTACATCCATGTAATGTTTCCCACGAACAAGTTGCGACCTTATTGCATAAGGATTTCTCCAGAGAAGTGGCACAGAAGTTGATTCAAGCCTTTAATCGGGCTGATGGTCAGACAAAATTCCAGATGGCATTCAAGCCAGTCCTGCCCCAGACTCTACAATTTATTCCTTCTGAACAAGAGGAGGTTAATGGGCAGAAGATCACTATTCCAGAAGTGATTAATCTTGTATATGAAGACGATGAGGAGGAAGAAATAGATGAGAATAACTTTGATGAACCTCCCTCTGACCATCACAAAAAGGATGATGATGATAAGGATGATGATGATTCCCGCACTGTGGACGGGAGGGATTTCACAAGGACACATTGCCTCAGCTGTTGAAAAGCACACTGAGAGGACTTCACAGCAATCCCCTTCTCCATCTCCTCAGAAATCTACTCATCCGACTTCCCAACACAAAGTTACTACTGAACAAGTAGTTGAGCACCGAGGAACAACTCGTAAAAAATAACAGATGCACAAGTTTAGTTGCTCAACTCAAACAACTGGAAGAAGAGCAATGCCTACATCTTCAATCGAAGAAAATATAGTTGAATCTAGAGCAAAGCTCGTAAGATCAAGATCAAACAATCAAGGAAATGGAAGCTTATGCTGAAATGAAAGAACTCCAGCTTGTTGTTCAAGCAATTGCTGAGGAATTAGATACTGAGCAAGTATCTAATGACAAGCATGATGCTAAGGCTGCAATCCAAGAAGATATTCCATCCTCCTCATCGAAGGAAAGAAACCCATCTCTAGATGGTTCGGACTCGAGAACATTGATGAAAATGTCCAAGAGGATGAAGATCACCGGGCCGATAACTCGATGATGAAGAAGACAAGACTTTGGCGAACAATCGCAATGAACACTGCGCTTACATTTGAAAAGGAAGTCGATTGCTCCCGATACATTCAAAGAAGTCGCCAAATGTCAACTCCAATGAATACTTGAATAGATATCAAGCATCGGGTAAATTGAAAAGGAGTTACCTTCTCAAGACAAAGCCGCCATCAGATCCGGCTCCCGCAGAAATAAGTCATTCAATCGAGCTCATCACTCAGAGAACAACCAGTCTGGTGATTTTGCAGAAAGATCTAGGCATGGTTAGGGATGATGACCAACTCTTGGCTACAAAAGCTTTTGAAGAGGCTTGCTATGCTGCTGGAAAAGCAGATGCTGTTCAAGGCCCACTGGCAAAGCTTACTGATAAGGATACTAGTCTTATCAAACAAAATCAGGAGCTCAAGGTCGATCCGAAAATTTGGTGTCGCCATAACTATCTGCAAGGGAAATTTAACTCCCTTTCATAATCATTTGTGATTCTGAGTCAGTCAACAATGACTAAGGGGGAAGAATATCAAGAGGCTCAGAGAGGAGGAGGAAGAGGAAGAGGAAACAAAAGAAAATCTGAACAACCACCTCTCAGAATAAATGAGCCCTCCTCCAGTCAGACTGCTCTACAGATAGTGGCCACCACTCAACTTCCTGAACAAGGAATGACAACAAGGGCCAGAGCACAGAAACCTCCAAGGAGTACCAACGCTCCAAGGAGAAGACAAGTAAACGGGATTGATGAATCTTCTGAAGAAGAAGAAGAAGAAGAAGAAGAAGAAGAAGAAGAAGAAGAAGAAGAAGAAGAAGAAGAAGAAGAAGAAGAAGAAGAAGAAGGCCAAATCAAATCTCGGGCAATGAAGAAGGTCGTAAAAAGTCTCACAAGAATTGATCTTGATGATGATGATGAAGAGACCGATGAAGATGAAGCTCCTCCGCGTAAAAAGAAAATTGAAAGCCTAATCGAGCCCATAGCAAAGCCTTTGGCAGCTAAAACACCCTCTGGAAATACCAAGTATATCCAGGGTGGTTCTTCAAGCATTACCCCAAAGGAGAATTCAAGACAAAGGAGGAACAGGCTGAGATCTGAACAAAGACAAAGTCAACTTCCACTCAGGCTAAAAGAAGCCAAAATTGAGTATGTGAAGAATGACAACAACTCCTCTGTCTACAGGTGCATAAATCAGAAAAATGGCTACCGGATTCGAACTGCATTTATCGCTAAATTTAAGGTTTCGTAACCAATCTATAAACATCTCACGGCATGGAGAAAAGACAAGTCAATCTTGATTAACACCAACCACATCAAAGCATGGTCGATTTTGAAGTGATCAAGAGAATAGAAGCCATGAAAAGGACCTCTCGATGAATGCCCTTATGGAAAGCCGATGATGTGCACGTAATTCTAACATTATCGAACAGCACAAGAGCAAGACTTGTCAGGAACCCATGAGTCCTTCTACTTAATCAAGATCAATACAAGGGTGACATCGATATCCAAGATCATTTATGAATACTTCAAGCCATCGACATCGTAATCGAGCATGCCCGGAAGTGGGGAAAGTATTTGTGGGTCAAGCACTTTGTCAAGAAAAATCCTACCAAAACCTACAAGGAAGTCTGGATTTGCAGACACGTAGATGATTGTCGTAAATCTTCTATGACTACTCCGATGATATCAAAAGGTTTGGTGATAGGAAATTTGATTGATCCATGGAGCCGCTTTTGAAGACTTGAAGTATAGAAGACTTGAAGACTAGTTCATTAGATGTCTACTGAGCTTGTTACTCCCGTTGTCCTAATTTACTAAGTATTTTCAGATTCGATCGAGCTAAATTGTATTATGTACTAAAGTTATCTCAGAAGCTTTCAGATCATATCTGATGAACTTACTCTCAGATATCATTCTTTATAAAAGATAAGTTGTCAGCAAAGTTACTTTCTGCACTTAATTATATGAACTGAAAGATCACAAGAAATGATTAAGTGATGGATTTTTTCCTCATCTAGATTTGTAATAGGTCAGATAGTCATCGTTGACTGATCAAAATGGGGGAAATTTGTTAGGAAAATCTGTTTAGATTTTGATCAGCAACCTAATGACTTATCTTAGCTCAGAAAGGTGGTTAGTACTCTTGGTTCACTTGAACACTGTAAAAGAGGAAACTCACTAAGTACGATAGTCTAGCAAATCTTGTATAGGATGTTAGGTCTCAAAATTTAATTTTTATTTTCTAAAGAAGACCAAGAAGAAGACTTCCAGCAGGAAAAGTTCAACGGATTTGAAGATTTGAAGACTGCACAAAATTGCTGAAGACAAAGGTTTTTCAGATACCTATGTCCAGATATCTTGAAGAAACAAGTGTTTCGAAACACAAGTGCTGCAAAAGATATTTGAGAACAAAAAAGTTTCTGAGATGAGGAAAGTGCCCACAGATATCTACACTCAGATACCTTGGATATAAACTATGTTTCTAAAAGAGAAATATTTTATAACAAAGTTGTTTCAACAAATGGTATAGGGAGTTGTAATAATCGATGGAAAGAACATGCAAAGTTTCAGAAAACTCTGATTGTATAAAGATCTCTGATACCATGCATAGTTCTGTAGGCACTACAGGACAAAATATAGTACAGTGCATTAAATGCGCAGACAGAAATGTCTGAACAAAAACGGTAGCCTCTGAAGAAGAAGACAAACTCACATAAAGATTATATTCAGATATCAATAGTTTGAAATTGAGTTAAGTCTAACAGATACTATTCAAATGGCACTCAAATTCATCTATAAATATCAACACTTAGACTGCTTGAGAACACACCTTAGACAACACAGAACTACATACTGAATATTCTCACAAGCTCTCTCAAGCAAACTACTTACCTTCAAGCTTTCGCTATACTCAAAGCTCTTGATTCTAAGTAGCACAAAAGTTCTAAGTGTCCTGATCCTTAACAAGCATTGTTATCTGTGAAGGAATTGAACTAAGATTTCATATCTGAGATTCATTCTCTGGAACACTTACAATAGACTTGGGTCAGTAGAGAACAAGATACCATACATTGAAAAGTGTATTAAGTATACTTGATTCATAGAGCTATCTGAATAACTGAATAAGTTATTTAAGAAGCTCACTATTGGGAATATCTGTTTAGATTTTGATCAGCAACCTAATGACTTATCTTAGCTCAGAAAGGTGATTAGTACTCTTAGTTCACTTGAACACTGTAAAAGAGGAAACTCGCTAAGTATGATAGTCTAGCAAATCTTGTATAGGATGTTAGGTCTCGAAATGTAATTTTTATTTTCTGAAGAAGACCAAGAAGAAGGCATCCAGCAGGAAAAGTTCGACGGATTTGAAGATTTGAAGACTGCAAAAGATTGCTGAAGACAAGGGTTTTCAGATACCTATGTCCAGATATCTTGGAGAAACAAGTGTTTCGAAACACACGTGTTGCAAAAGATATCTGAGAATAAAAGGTTTCTGAGACGAGGAAAGTGCCCACAGATATCTACACTCAGATACCTTGGACATAAAATATACTTCTGAAAAAGAAACATATTATAACAAGTTGTTTAAACAAGTGGTATCTGGAGCTATGATGATCTCTGGAAAAGAACGTGCAAAGCCTCAGAAAGCTTGCATAGTTCCGTTGGCACTACAGGACAAAGTATAGTAAAGTGCATTAATCAAGGCATGTAAATGTCGAACAAAATCAGAGCTTCAAGAAGAAGACAAACTCACTACAAGATTATACTCAGATATCAATAGTTTGAATTTGATTTGTTTCAACGGATACTATTCAAACGGCACTCAAAATTCATCTATAAATATCAACACTTAGATCGCTTGAGAACACACCGACACAATCGAACACGTAACTTACACTCTCACACAAGCTCTCTCAAGCAAACTACTTACTTTCAAGCTTTCATGCACCAAAGCTCTTGATTCTAAGTAGCACAAAAGTTCTAAGTGTCCCGATCCTTAACGAGCATTGTTATCTGTGAAGGAGTCGAACTAAGATTTCATATCCGAGATTCATTCTCGAACACTTACAATAGACTTGGGTCAAGAGAACAAGATACCATACATTGAAAAGTGTATTAAGTATACTTGATTCATAGAGCTATCCTAATAACAATAAGTTATTTAAGAAGCTCACCTGACAAACAAATCTAAAACCAACACCTTAAACGGCGTGGAGTACAGGAAGTTCTTAGTTTGGGAAACTAAGTAATAACTCCAAGGTTATTGAGCACAGGAAGTACTTAGTTTGGGAAACTAAGGAACAGCTCAAAAAGGTTTCTGAGTACAGGAAGTACTTGGCTGTGAAGGCCGGGGAATAACTCAGGGGGAACACTTGGTTGGGAACCTAGTGTATTTAGAAATCAAGAAAAGATATCTGTAAGGTCACCTCATTTATCTTAGTGGATTCTAGGTCTGAGAAAGACCGAAGTGGATTAGTTGAAGGATTACGCCACCTTCAGATACCACTATAAAAAGACTTGTGTTATTTACTCCGCTTTATTACTTGTTTTACTTATATTGCAAAGTACTTACACTTATCTTATTAACACGCACTTATCTTAGAAAAGTCTTCCGCCTCAAATTAAGTATCGATATCTTCACGTAAACAAAGGCTTATCGACAAAAGTTTTAAAAGACTATTCACCCCCCCCCCCCTCTAGTCTTTTACTTTGCCGCTATCTGGACCAACACTCACCTGACAAACAAACCTAAAACCAACACCATATTCGACGTGGAGTATAGGAAGTACTTAGTTTGGGAAACTAAGGAATAACTCCAAGGTTGTTGAGCACAGGAAGTACTTAGCTTGGGAAGCTAAGGAATAGCTCAAAAAGGTTTCTGAGTATAGGAAGTACTTGGCTGTGAAAGCCGGGGAATAACTCAGGGGGAACACTTGGTTGGGAACCTAGTGTATTTAGGAATCAAGAGAAGATATCTGTAAGGTTAACTCATTTATCTGTCTTAGTGGATTCTAGGTCTGAGAAAGGCCGAAGTGGATTAGTTGAAGGATTACGCCACCTTCGTATACCACTATAAAAAGACTTGTTATTTACTTTCCGCAGCTTTATTACTTGCTTTACTTATCTTGCAAAGTACTTACACATCTTGTCGAAAGCACGCACTTATCACATAAAAGTCTTCCGCTCTCTGAAATTAAGTATCAGATATCTACACAGAAATTTGAGAAACTGTGTTTATCGACAAAAGTATTAAAAGACTATTCACCCCCCCCCCCCTCTAGTCTTTTACTTTGCCGTTATCTGGACCAACAGGCTTGATATTCTTGTGGACTACCTAATTGTGGACTGCAAAGACCCGGACAATGACACCATGCTTCTAGGAAGACCTTTTATGGCCACCACCAACACCATTATCAACGTGGCAAGAAGGGAGATTTCGATGAATATATCGAATCACCGGATAGTAATCGGAGCTCCGAGTGAGACTCTGGAGGAGGCAAAGACAGCAAGGATCAATTTCTCCATAGACGACTGGTGGATGGACTCTGAAGAAGAATTGGTAGTCCCTTTTGAAGATTTGCTAGCACCGATGGATCTATTCAAGACGTACTGGGAGACAGGAGAAGAATCAGTTGAAAGTACTCTTACATCAATCCCCGACGAGTACTTTGGGTCGGAGGACAAAAACTAGAGATGCGGATCTGCTGAGAGTGAAGGTGAATGGAATTGCCCGGAGGGAATCAACAACTACTTATAGTTTACTTTTGACATTGACTCCGGACCTGGATGAGATCGAGGAAGAAGAAATGAAACGTTGGATAGAAGATTCGAGCTACGGAACGAAGGAATGGATGGACAAGTGCTTCAATGGGATTTAGGGTTTAACCCTCGACAAATAAGCTATCACTAAACCAAGGGTCGAGCTATAAGACCTAAAACAAGCGCTTCTTGGGAGGCAACCCAATGTTACGTTTACTTTTACGCATTTACTTTCGCATTTTCAATTTTCATCCTTTTCTTGTTTTCCGTGCCAAAATTATTTTTCGAAAAACTTTTAAAAATCATTTTCAAAATTTCTTATTTATTATGTTTGCTTTTTGAAAAATTGAAAAAACCAAAAAGAGTCGAAAACGCATGTTAAAGCTGTCGAAGAGCAAAGGCAAGAAATTTCACATGGGTCGATCTCCCTTTAAGTCCCCCCTTCGACCTTCTTTTCCCCCCACTTGATTTTTCTCCCAAAATCTTCACTTTCTTCATATTTTCCACATACCCATTGCATTCCTAGCTTATACATCCATCAACAACATCAAGTAAGTGATCTCTACTCTTGTTCATCTCAATTTCACCTTCATTATCAAGTTTAAACTTTAACTCTTTGCTTGCACTTTCTTCATACTTCTTTGGTGCTTTGCAATTACATGCTTCATTTGATTGATATGGGTGCTAATTGTTGATGAGATTACATGCTTACTAGTAGAGTTTAACTTGTTATCACTTGTCTTGGTAGAGATTTGGCAACTTGTTAGAGAAATTGAGAGTTTTTGTTCATGCCCACCAAGTGTTTGATAAAATGCCTCAAGGAAACAAATTCCCTTCATGACTTCTTTCTCTTTCGATTATATGCTCGTATGGTTTTTACTTGATGATTTATGCTAAGCCATATGCTCTTAGGATGATCCTCCATATGCATTGTGCTCTCTAACTTGATACTTGACACCTTGTGGAATTGAATTTATGTGACTAGTTCTTGTATCGTTTTGGAGTAGCTATTGGTCTTTTTACAAGCTAAGTTTTGGAATACATGATGTGCCAAACACTAGGTTTGGGGGAGAAGAAACCCCAATGGATTTGCATGTTAGCCTTAGAATTGATTTAGCTCCAAACATGCTATCTCACACACTTTTTTGAACCTAGGTACCATGAGAAAGGCACAAGTGGGGGAGTCAAGCAAGAAGAGAGGAAGGCCCGGGAAGAGTGCTATTCACCCTTCACTCTCGAAGGAAGCTCAAGCATATTTAGAAGTAAACAGTATCCGAGGAGTAGCCCTAGAAAGAAACATCGACATCAAATTCTCCTCAAGAGAGAATTTCAACTAGATGCTCATGCCATTGCACGCACAAGGATGGGGACCCTTCACTACTTGTCTCGATGGCTACAACCTCAACATAGTCAAGGAGTTTTATGCAGAGTTCTTCCAACTGGAGATGGACGGCCTAGATGATGAGAGCGAGCTTCCTCCTATCACCATAAGGGGAGTCGAGTTTACATTCGGACCTCAGACTATCAACAAGTTCTATGCGATACCGAGGAAGGACAAGTTGTCGAATCTTGTGGAACCCCCGCACTCCGACTTGAGCTACAAGGAAGTGAAAGATGAGATCCACCACATGCTTTTGAGGAGTGATTATAAAGAAGATAGCATACAAAGGGAGATACCGAAGATAGCCCTCAACGACTTTGCTAGGTTTTGGGTGCACTGTCTGCGCAACATCCGACCAAGGAAACGAGGATTGGGAGTCGACGCAGAGGAGGCATTATTGGTCTACTCAATAATGGCAAGACACTACGTTGACATTGGGCGGATCATCATGGAAGAAATTCTTTCACTAAAGGGAAACCACAGGAGGAATCTACCATTTCCAGGTTTGATAACAGGAATTTACAAGGAGCAAGGAGTGGAGATGAAAGGTGCAGGAAACGTGGCTCTTACAGAACCATTCACTATAAGGAGGGTTGAACGTATGTTCACCACACACCGGGAAGCGGTTCGAGAAGCAAGGGAAAGGAGGCACGAGCAACAAGGAGCTTTTGATCTAGGCCAGATGCAAGCTTTCTTGGACCAATGCCATGCCAACCAGCAAGAAGAGATAAGGCAGCGAGAGGAGATGTACGCTAACTGTCAAAGAAGGGAGTGGAATTCGTACCTGAGTTGTCTTCAAGCTCGGCAGGAAACGGCCTTCTTGGAAGCAAGTTATCCGAACTACCCTCAGCACAACTATCCACCTTGCTACCCGCAGCCACCGTTCCATCCGCCACCTGGCACAAGACCCGGCCACTACTATGGAAGCCAGGATGATTTCTTCACTCCACCAGCGGATGATCCTCCATCCTAGACACATTTCTCCATGGAAGCACAGCACTGAGAGAGGAGTATCTTTTCTTTTTTCTCTTTACTTTCCTAGTTTTCCTATCTGCTCTTAGCTAGGTTTGGGGGAGGAATTTGATTGCTACTTGCTAAATTACACGGTCTGTAATAACTTTTAAATACTCGCACTTAATAACTTGTAGTTTAATTTCTATTTTTATGTTAGTTCTATTTTCATCTGTTACGTCTAAGGTCTTCTACTTGCTGAAAAATATTTTGATCTGCTCTTTACTTTCTAAATCTTTTTCTATACCTTTCACTAACCCCGTTGAAAGCCTTTTGAGCCTTTATGAAACTCCATCATACATCCTATACTTACTTTACTTAAGCGGTGACAGCAACCTACCGTCGAGCTTGAACGAAGAAACAAAGCAACGAGCTCCAAAGAATGGAGGAGAATCATGTTTTGATCATGATCGAGAACAGGTTTGGGGGAGAAGTGGAAGATGATCATCATCGAAAGGTAACTTTGTTGTTTCATCGCTTATTTCAAGCATAAAATCACTAGCTCTTGCTCCAGAAAAAATAATAAAAAAAGGTACCCAAAAAAGCAAAGGTACAAAAGTCTCGGAGTGGATCTATGGTCCTTGTGACCACCGTTTTCGTGTTGGGCATGTTACAGATACTACCCACATAGCAGCGTGGCCCTAAAAAGCTACATGTCCGTGAGGGTTGATGGCATGTATACCAAACCAGCACGCACAAAGTGTGGAATTCGGTAAAACAGACACTACCAAAAAATGGAGAGACTAAAAGAGCCCAATGATGGCCAACCAAAAGCATACAGGTCAGTAAAACGACTGCAAAAAATAGTATGCCAAAAAAGGAAAAAAAAAGAGAAAAAATAAAGGAGCAAGTAGTCTATGTGTGAAGCAACCAATGGAGAAGCTACGATGATAAAAGAGAAGCTGAAGATTTATCATTACGAGAAGATGAAGTCGCAGGAAGGTGCTTGGTGTCCGAAAGGATGAGTCCCCCTGAAGTACCCTTTTATTTTACCCTGTTATCTTTTAATGATACATAGACTTTCCTTCATATTTATATTATCCTACCTGATTTACTTACCAAGCCAACCTGAGTACTACTTTAATTTGTGCCTTGACTTTTAGGAGCAGGATTGCATAACATTACAGTGAGGTAATGATTTTGAAGTACACCTATAAGGACATTGGGTTACACTTGTAACCGCTGGCTGTAGTGAGTGATGCTTACTTGTTACTTGTTTGTTGTGGAGTGATGAAGTTGGAGCAGAAACTAAGCGAGTCAATAGAATTTGGAACCTTGAAATTGGCTACTTGTCTATGTGGTGGTTTATTCATGCTGCTCATTTCATGGTCACTTCTTTATTATCGTTTTTTCCTTGCTCAAGGATGAGCAAGAAACTGGTTTGGGGTGACAATGAAATGTGCAATATAGCATACTTTTAAACCCTCGTTTTTTGCCCTAGATGCAATATTTGTGTCGTTTTATGGTCAATTACCAACTTTTCGTGTTTTATGTAGGTCATGATCGCGGTTTTGAGGATTTGCACGATTTCAGGCATCAAAACGGCATAATTGTGCCAAATCAGGAACAAGGAAGCAAATTCGTCGGGTTGATCGTTTCACGGAGTTCGAGGATTCAAAACATGTCATACGACCAACCGATGCGAAGATAATTGAAAATGGAAAAACTTTGTAGAAGACCACTTTTCGAGGAAACGAAGTTACGAAGTCCAAAATTGAAGAACGAAGAAAACAGATTCGATTCTGCAGCAATCGAAGATGGCGGCCACCAGGGGACCGCAGTAGGGATCATCATGCCACCAGCGACGCAGGACCTGGATTCTCTTGGCTGCTCATATTGGCTGTCAAGGCCCTTCCTAAACCTTCCTTATTAAAGAATGGTGGTTTGGAGGTCGAAATTTCACCTATAAATAAGACCTCAAGGGTCTTAAATTTCACACATCTCACAAAGTAGCTCTCCTTGAGAGAACCACCCTCGGGAAGTGAAACCTCAATCCACCGGGTCAGCACCTGTATGAGGAAACCCTAGAAGCGCAATCAAGACATCATGATCATCATAGACTAAACTTCTTCTTTCTTTCTTCTTAGATTTCACCATCGTTTTTAATTACTATGAGTAGCTAATTTCTTTTTGTAAAGGCGAACCGCCGTAACTCTGCTTTTGCTACTTCTTTACATACTGGGATATGTTAATGGAATAGTTATTTGACATAACTCGTGGTTATACAACTTTATAAATCCTTCGTGGTGTGATGTTCTATTGAGTGACACAGTAGTTTCATTTAACTGAGTGGGGTACTCGTGCCGACTGCACCTTGAGCACCATAGTATTATGCCCTGCTGTCGTTAGAGGTAACTACGTAGGATTTTAACTAGGAAGTTTGGAGTAGCATAGCAGAGGGAGGTTGGGGAACCTTTACGCCTGTCAACTATTGATTTACAACAAAAGTAATTTAGAGTTTACTGCGAACTGATTATTCTGTCTGAGATAAGAAATTGTTTACTTTCTGCATTCAATCAACGTTATTTGTTTGTTCATATGCTAAGTGTCTATGGAAAACGATATCCCGAGTCAACTTTCCGCTATAAACTGTGAATTTGAGGACTTCCGAGTTATAAATTTAATCTTGATTGTATTTGGAGATTACATGTTCTACAACGGAAAACAAGATCTCTAAGTGCACATCACTAGGGCGCCAAGCGCGCCACCAGGCGCCAAATACCTATATATATCCAACTTTCACGATTTTTCATCATATTCTCATTATTTTTGTTCTATTCTCTTCTCAAAAACCCAAGAGTTCATTCTTGGGCAATTCCTTCACCACCTATTACGGAGGATTGAACTCGATTTACGTTGTATTTGTTCGTGATTGTCAATTATCAATACATTGGTTATATTCTACCGATTGATTTAGGGATTTGTCATCCTCCAAGCGTAGTGACAGCCTCTTGGTAACAATTTCTCCTTTTTCATAGTTTAATATTATTGATGTTGGATTGTTTAATTATTTCTTGCTTACTGGTGATGAGCATGAGTAGCTAGACACCCCTTTATGGGGTGGTGATGATTCAATGCATGCTAGTTATGGTTTATGCAATTCAATACAAGTAAGGTGGAATTTACTCTGTGTCTTTTTTATTAAATGCGTATGTAGTTGTGTGTATTTTGTTTTTACCCTTAAAATTATCAAAGGATTATGCAATCTAATTTACCACCAAAACGTCTAGAGATTGCATAATCCATAGGTTCGCAGCAAACACATAACTACATTAGCTTATTAATTGTTGCTCAGTGAAATTGACGCCTTCACTAATGCTATATGTTTTGTAGAACAAAATAAGTTAGCTCATTGTCATAGTCCTTCGTACCTTATCTGATATAAGGTGTCTGCTTAGAGAGCTAGAGCAGTGTAATAATCGTTAGGACGTGTCCCAGTGATAATTAGAATAAATCGACATCGTTGTTGCATCTATTCCTGCTAGCTAGCATCGATTATTCATTACCACTCTGTAATTTGATAACTTATCTTGATAAGATCGATATACATGTGTTTGATTTCTTTGCGTTGAGAGTTAGAGTTAGGTTGGTAATTAGAACTCGCAACCGAAGCAAAAAAACAACCCTTTTACTGCTTTCCTGTTGATAATTATATTCCGTGAAAAGAACAAAGCTTAGTAAAGTCCTGAGAGACCGACCTCGAGGTTAACTTCACTGCACTACAATTTTTCGTAATGTTAAGAATTAACTCATGGCTAATTAAACAAATTAAAAACTCTGATTTAACACATCAATTTTTCTGAGATTGTGGAATGCTCTTGTATTTAGATGGCTTGGGTAGAACCTGGTGATGAGAGGGACTTGATGTAAGAATCTTTATATTACAGCCTACAGGGACAAGTTCTGCTGTAATGTAGTTTCTTGATGAGAAATAATACACTTTAAATTCTTTTTCTTTTTTAAATCTGAGAGTCATTTTTCAGCATCGATACCTTTTTTTTGCTCATTAACAACATAGACGCTTTTGATTAATAACGTATGATTTTATTAATAATACGCCTCTTACATAAATTATTTATATCAAGTTGTAAGTTGTAGTAAAATATTCATTATATATAATTTGAATGAAGTCGTATCATGACGAAGATTGGAAAGTTCTTAGTACGGCAAGCATATCAAAACTCATGTATATTTGTTAGGAATTTGTCTTAGACGGGGGGATTGGGTAAATATGAGCTGATATATATGTTTTACTTTAACTAAGAATATTTAGAGCACAAAATATGAAAGTGCTAAGTATCTGTTTCGTTCTAATCAATTGATCGATTTGAATCAATTATAAGATAAAATATAACCAAGAAAATCGAATCAATTGAATGGATCTCAACTAAATCGAATGAAATATAGACGGTTATAAGAAAGAAAAGTCTTAGAAGACTTGCATTAACAATATTAAAGCTCCCAATATCAAAAACTTTTTAATTATGAGTGAATATATATATATATATATATATATATATATATATATATATATATTCTTCTGTTTATGTATATAAAACAATAGGTATTTCATATTTCTAATAAAACTCATAATATTTCTGGCTATATGCATAATCTTTGTCGGGCACTATCACTTGGTAATTTATCAACAACAGTTCACTAACATGTCACCAATCTTTCTTCTCCATGTTCTCCAATTAAATTAAAAAAAAAATCAATTGATTCAATTTACACTAACCGAACTTTCAATTCAACTCGGATAAAGGTAATCAATTCTAAGAAGCAACGATATTACTTATCTTCATATATTCATATATGTATTACATTATTTGTAACCAGGTGCCATAATAACACGCGTAGGTTGTTTTCATGTTCTAGTACTAATATTTATTCAACATGGATTGTATTTTTATGGTTGCTAGCATTTGTTTAACAATTGTTTCTAGATTAGTTGGGGCACTTTCATTTAGTAAAACCAGAAATTGTGGTTCTTTTAAAATACCTAGTTGATTTGCAATAAAACAATTTTATAAAATACTTCTTAGGTGTAATTTAAAAGTAATGTATGGTTGTGAAGAACCAAAATACAAAAATGAATGCGTTCACAATTGAATTGTTATTACAAGTTACTACAAATGAAGAGTCTACAAATGAAAATGAGCAGTTCACATTTGACGTACTATGACACCATTGAGGCAGATGACCACCGGACCAAACAATAAAATATAGTGGTTGGTAGCCAACTAAAATCACAAAACATTATTAAAAACAAATAAAAATACTTATTTTAATCTAATTTTCTTGATTTAATCGAGTTTTCTAACGTTACAAGATTTGGAATGACACATGTATTCTCAAAGTCTTTTAACTTGGATATTTAATAATAAGAAAATAATTGAGTAAAATAGAATGGATGTAGAAATGAATATTAAGTGGATCTACTCTAGATGTGTATGAAAGCATTGAAAGGCAGAATCGACGAGATGATGATGATAGGCCACTGAGCAATGTCTGTGCAACTTGCTAAGAGCTGAAATTGATACATAGAGGCATGGAGCAGGTTCAAGAAGAGACGAAATATATATTTTTAACATAATGTAAAATATAATTATTAATCTTTAGACAAGAATATTTATTGCGCAGACACGGCAACTCCGTGCCACAATTATTCTGTTTAAAATTAAATTACATTTACTATACTATGGTTCGTTATTCTTCAGAATAGAATTTATCCGCATTTTCAACTTGGGCGTGTTACGGAATTAATTTTACAT
The DNA here is from genome assembly GCA_026545765.1 of Plantago major. NCBI lineage: Eukaryota > Viridiplantae > Streptophyta > Magnoliopsida > Lamiales > Plantaginaceae > Plantago > Plantago major. The sequence continues at coordinate 83,173,771 of CM048839.1, read as the reverse complement.
TCACTGTTAACTCAAGTACAGCTCTTAATTTCCCCATCTTGTGGCCTCAAACATGTTACCATCTCTGTACCTAAACAGATAAGATTAAACTCTACCGCTGCCACACCAAACCCCAAATACATACTTCTCCTTTCATAAAAACTTTACACTTTTACTATTTTCAACATCCCGTTAAAGTTTTACACTTTCATTTCTTTATCATTTCAGAAACAAAACAAAGTAAAATTTTATACTCCTTCCGTTCCAAAGAAATTTTTCCATTTTACTATTCTAGGTCAACTGTCTTTAACTTTGACCGCAAATTACTCTTAAACAATAATAGTAAATAATTTAATAAAATTATATAATAAAAATTAATTATTAAATTTTCATTATATGATTTTATTAAATTATTTACTGTTATAGTTTAAGAATTCATGTCAAAGTCAAGATATTGACGCCAAAAGTCAAAATGGCAAGATTTCTTTGGAACGGATGGACTATAACTTAAACAATCAGACTAACTAGTAATAAAGTTATAAAGTAAACCATACATGTACTATATAGTGTTTTAATATTATGTTTTTTAATTTCTATACATGAACAATAAACCGAACAACTTCTAAAGGACAGGGGGAGAGCTACTATTGGCACTAGCCCGTGCTCGGCATGGGGTGGTTTTCAGGAAATTTTACTTATATATATGCTCAATTTTTGTTTTGATTTAATATTTAAGTCTCTTGGAATACCGTCCACAATAAAAAATTTTAAAAAAAAAAGACGTACAAACCTTAAGGTTATCACTGATAACTTGGGGCGCTTAGTTAAGAACATCGATGTTTTTCATAATAAAAAATGTAGTTTGTTGACAACATAAATGCTTTGTATAAAAATATTAATATTTTTATTAGCAACATGAATCCAGCTATATTTACATTAAATATAGACGGACTCCCTTAGACTTTGTGAATATTTATTTATTTTGATTTTTTTATAATACTACCGTCTTAATAACTTCATATATTAGGATTTGTAGTTTTAGGTAAAATGTAAGAAAATGTATTTTAATTGCAAAATGTGCAATTTGTGTAGAATTGATATTGCTTATTTTATTTGTTAGGTGCGGGTTAGCTTTGTTTTTTCGTAATGTATCAAGTTATGTGGTTTAAAAGTGACATATGTATAAAGTATTGCGGAATGTAAGGAGTGAATTATTATTGTGTTAATAACTCAAAGTCGAGCTTGAGCACGGGCTGAGAAAATCCTGGCTTTGCCCTGAGTGGAAGTACTCGTTATCTTTTTTCTTTTTTCTATTCTTTAAATAAATATCCTTTTACTTTTATTCAATCCATAGGGTCTTTCATAACATACTCGTTATGTTCACATGTACAGTATTTCTACGTGCAGTAAAACTAGCTGATGAGTTATTATTTATTGCGCTATTAATACACAAACTAAAGAAGATATGATTTGCACTAATTGTGAGCTTATAAATTCGACGATTTTGGCCTATTAAAATTTATAACCTTACTAGACGGTAGACGTATTGCACGTCAAAAGACATGGCATGAAATTCTTAATTTCGTAAACTGGTAAAATAATGCAGCGGAATTATAAATAGCATAAATCTTGAAACATTACAGAGTCGTGAAAATTATAAAAGTGAAAAACGTTGAAATGCTTCTGGTAAAGATCACCGCTCCAGCAACGTTCCACTCCAATTAGCACATCTTCATAACCTAAAATTGATATTTTAGAAAGGGGTCAGTTGTGTCCAATGACTGAGCAAGTTCCATGCACTTGTCATTGTCATGACCTAAAGTTATATCTTCTTGTCTCTTAAATCTTTTAATTTTACGCAACTTAAGACTTGACTCTACTTTAAACTCCTTAACTTGACGATTCTTTTTTTTGGGATGGCTAACAGTATGACACTCGTATTGTACTATTCTTAGTACTACATTCTAAAGCATTAGATCAGTTTTAGATTTAATCTCAACCCTCCATTATTTATTATTGCAACAAGGCCTTGCAACAACCCTCCATCGCATTATATAAGTTTGAATTAATTAGACACCAATTATGTTTTAAAATTAACAATATATACCAAATAACAATTTTAAACAAACACTTCATTAATTAAATATTCACCAAACACCCCAAACTCATTTCAATTAAATTTATAAAAACTGTCCGGAGCTCCGGTGATCATCAAGGAACTTTGGTTGAAGCTTGCATGGAAGCTGAAATCGAGCTCCCGTGGAATCTCTTCCAGATCTGGAAGAGCTTCCATGGGAGCTCGAAAATGGGCTCCCATGGGAGCACGAATCGATCGAGCTGCCATGGAAGCTCGAAAATATGCTTACATGGAAGCGTGGAGGTTCCATTAAAACTAAAAAAATAATTAACAAAAAGAAAATTGTGGTGGTGGTTGAAGGAGTGGGGGAGGAGGTGGTGGTGGTGGTGGAGAAGAATTATAAGGTTAGGATATAAAATATAATGATAAGATTTAGAAGGATGAGCTTGTAATTATATGTAATTTGTATTTTTGAAATTGTTTATAAATTAATTTTTTATTATAGTATTATGACATTTGTTAAATTTTGAATGGTGTACTAACAATAATACAATGTGAAAGTGTCTTATTGTTAGACAAGTCCTTCTTTTTTAAAACTCTTAACATAAACTTGAAACTTCTATCGAAACTTTCTTGAAACGTCTTAAAAACTTAACATGATCGCGAGCTCACTTGGCATCGCAAGTTCCTATCTAGCATATGATGGCCTCTTGAATATCTTGAGTACATGAATTGACGCACATGCCAAGGGTTGTGTACTTACTAGCCCATAACTTTTCTTTAATTTTAAAACTTGCATTACATTAACAACTTGTTTGGCATTGATTTAGAACTTGCTAAACTCTATTAAACGATTCTCAAGGTATTTGGCATCAAGTGCTCATTCATTTAACAATTAACCTTCTCTTTCTACCATACTCTTTTATCTCTCTTTACTTTTTCAATCTTACTAACAACTTTAAACCAATCAAACAATATCCAAACCAATCAAATAACCTTAAAAAATCAAACCCATCAATTCATCCATACACATATCACTTATTTTTTACACACCATATATAACAACCATATAATTCTTTAACTTTATCCCAAACACCATTATATTTATATATCTTTAACTTATGTTATTATTCACCTGTTAATTTTTTTAACTCACTCTTTATAACTCAATAACAAACACTCAGTAATTCTTTCTTTTCTTTTTTAACATGAATTCATGCTTTTACACTCTAACCCATACAAATGCATGATCTATAATGATTGTGCATAACCTTAAACAACTTACCATAAACAATACTTCAAGTTTCCAAGCAACAACCCACATGCATTTGTATGGGTTAGAGTGTAAAAGCATGCATTCATGTTAAAACGAAAAGAAAGAGTTATTGAGTTATAAAGGGTGAGTTAAAAAAATTAACAGGTGAAATATCTTTAACTTATGTATTATTTACCTGTTAATTTTTTTAACTCACCCTTTATAACTCAATAACAAACACTCAGTAATTCTTTCTTTTTTTTAACATGAATGCATGCTTTTATACTCTAAGCCATACAAATGCATGATCTATAATGATTGTGCATAACCTTAAACAACTTACCATAAACAATACTTCAGGTTTCCAAGCAACAACCCACATAATAGCAACAACTATCAAGCTCGTAGACAGGCCCGGCCCAGGACATGTTCGGGCTGCCCGTCCGCGCAGAGCCCCAATTTTTTAGGGCCCCAATGCCCTGGGCCAGGCCCATATATGTAAAAAAAAACTCAAAAAGAAATAGTAATAAAGAGATAAAAAGCAGCTTATCTCTTCTTCATTTCTTCCTCTTTCTTCTCAAAGTGCCGTTGGTTGGCTTTCATAGTTCATTTTTTGATTTTTCACACTCCTTCCTCAATGACTATAAATAGTATCTTTAACCCTCATCTTTTCAATCCACTTTTACCCAATTCAAGTCATTTTCTATGGGGCTAATTTCTCCAGGTCCCCCTAATAAATTTCGTAATAACACTTTGGTCCATCTGATATCAACAATAACACCGTAGGATAGGATTCATAAATCAATTACAAAACAGTCCAAAAGTCAACGAGCCTTTCAGACGTGGCACTCATTTATTGACGTGGAATATCCTGGAAATGAATTTCTTCCCTTTCTTTTATTTTCCTTTTCTTTTTGCCACTGCAGTTGGACTAATCCGTAATAGAAATATGTAAAAAAACTCGCCGTTACTTTTACCGTTGGACTCGTTTGTAATTGATTTTATCAGGGACCGAACTGTAATAGATTTGTTTACTTGAGTTTTAAAAAACTAGCCGTTATGGTTTGGTTTTGGTGTCTATTTAAGCTTCATTTGTGTGTTTTTGAAGCATTTTAGGTCTGATTGTTCTCTTTTTTTTGTAGGTAATGGCTTCATGCAGTGTAGGTTCCGGACCAGTCCACAACTCTAGTGAAAAAGAAGAGTTTTGTGTCAAGTGCGGAAGGAAAACAACAGTTTGGAAGTCTCGTTCGAAGAATAATTACAGGAAAATGTATAACCGATGTCCGGTGCATACCTTTTCTCATTGGTATGAAGAGGACAGAGTTGAAGAAAACAATAGGGGATGTGAAGATGAAGCAGATTCAGGAAACAACACAGACACACTACTAAGGGAGATGATTCAATCCAACCAACAAGTCCATCAAGAGCAGAGGAACACCAACCTGCTATTGAGAGAAATGATTGACTCTAACAACCAACAAGCAAGGATTCAGGAGGAACAGAATGTCATTAATAAGCTATGTGTATTTTTACTAGTGAAGGTTGCAATTAGAGAGTAATAAACCCTGATGTATGTATGTAATATTTTCCTACTTATGGTGTGTACTTGTATGAAATGAAAGGCAGGCAACATTTTCACAAATAACATAGCATAATTCCATTGCATAAGGATCAATAACATAGCAGTCAACATAGAAGCTCCCAAGCTAATATCCAAGAACAAAACCAGACAAAAGAACATTGGTATCTGACTACTAAACTAGAAATCCAAAACAGAACAAAAGCAAGAACAGAACAATGCATGTCTCAAGCTTACACCTGACTACTAAACTGGGAGTATGGTATCTTTTGGGAGCATTGGTCAAAGCCATTCTTCTTCTTCTTTTTTCCAGTTTTCATATCTCCACCTGCAGTGGCCTTTCTTTCTGCAGTACCAGCTTTCTTTTTTTTCCAATCTGCAGTACTACCTTCACCATGATGCTGAGAGGATTGGGATGCATAAAACAAATAATGATTTAGTATACAAACAATGTAAGTGATGATATGCAAAAGAGTTTAGGAAAGAAGCATACATTAGTAGCTGATGAGGGCTTATTCAATGGACATTTAGCCTTGTTATGTCCAAATGCCACATTTCACGTGACTTGTATTGTTTCCTCAATCCAGTCTTCACATGTTTATTGGTACCTTTCTCAAATGCAGTTTTCTTCCTACTTAAAGCTGGTCTTCCAGGAAGCCTCCTATTCTCAAGGGGTACACACATATCATCATTCAAATCAGATGGCCATAAGTTATGTTGAGGAATAGGATGGATCATTATGTCATAAGTTGCAGCATAGGTTGCCTTGGTGTGGTTATGTGAGATGAAATTCTCACCTTGAAGCCTCATTTGGTTAATAGCAACCCAAGCATGTCTGTAGGGTATCCCAGTAATATCCCATCTTCTACAGTCACAAGTTCTGTGATCTAGGTTTACTACAAACCTATATGATATATCTTGAATCTCAAACATCATACCAGCCTCTGAAACAATTGAACACCTTCTTGACTGTTGTAATGACTCATTCAACTTACACATACCCCTAGGCATAACTAGTTCATTGTTCCTCAACCCTTTCTGTCTCCTAACATTGATCCTTTTCATAATCTGAGTCCTAATTCCTTCAAGTAGGTTCAGAATGGAATAACCTCTAATAGGATCAACCCAAGAACTAAAGGACTCACTGCAATTGTTTGTCACATGATCTATCTTAGGAGTAGGGTCATAAGAATGTCTAGCCCATAATGAAGTTTCAATTGCCATGAGATAATCATGTGCAGCTTTGTTACCTGATAATGTAAAGTAAATAATAATGTTACCATGTATGAACTATACTAATCATGGTGTCAATATATGTAACAAGTAAGGTGAAGCCATTGTACCTTCCTTAATCTTAGCCATGGCTTTGTTGAAACCATAAGGAGTGTAGGCAATGACAGCTTGCCAAAAGAACTTCCTCAAATCTGAACTTGGCCATTTTACCTTGAAGTTATCATAAATGTGCTTAGCGCATTTTCTGTTGATAACTTCAGGTGCATAGTCCTTAATGATCTCAACCATTCCCAAATACATCAAATACAATAAGTTATTAGTTCATAACCATATAATCATCAATGCATTGATCTATAAAAGGGAATCAGTAAAGCAAAGTATGCTACCTTTTGCCTATCTGCCATAAAATGCCAGTGTTTATCAGCAGTCCATGGTCCTATCATATGCTCTAGACATGTTAAGAAAAAGCCCCAACTATCCTTGCCTTCACCTTCAGTTACAACATAAGCTACTGGGAAAATACTTGGTCATATGCAATAGTGATTTAATAATGCAAGTAAACAAGTTTACAATAAGTTAACAAGTATTGAATAGCTAAGAATGTACCTCCATCAGGATCAATCCCTACACAACTCAATAGCATCCCAATAAACTTTCCTTTTAGATGACATCCATCAAAAGACAGAAAGGGGCTACATCCATTGAGAAATCCAGTTTTAAGTGCTTCCAGACCAACAAAGAATCTTTTAAACTGAGGTGGCTTGTCAACAAATGCTTGCTTTGCAAATCCAACTATACTCCCTGGATTTGTTCTCAATATCATTTCTTCATACTTTGGCATAAGCTTGTATGCTTGGATTGGATCACCACCAAGAATATCTAAGGCCTTCTGTCTAGCCCTATACATCCTCATGTATGGGACTGTGACACCAAGTTCATTTGTAAACCATCCAACCAATTCCTTTGCCTCAGTTCTAGGGTTTTTCTGCATTTCACCAACTATCTTAGTAGCCAACCAATTGGAATCAGCCATTTTTGTGGTTCACTTGTCTTAAACACCTGTGTCCACCATTGTATGTCTTAACACATAAGGTTTTTTGATCCAAAGAAGATGAATGGAGCCTCCATTTGCAGCCATGGCCTGCATAGTACACAGTGTACCTAGTAGCATCATTCTTCTTTGTTTTCAAATCAAATTCCACCTTCAGAGCAAACTCTTTTACTCTTCTCATCAACTCTGTTTTGTTCACAAACAGATCACCCTCCTTGAGTTCCTTGTCCCATTGCTCATTTGCAAGTTCAAACTCATCTTCAACTCCACCACCATGATCACTGTCTTCACCACCATGATATGCATAAGCCTCATCACTATCATAATCATCTTCACTCTCTTGGTTAGGCTCAAATGATGCGTCAGCCTTTTCATCATCATTTTCATCATCACCACTAGCTTCATCACCACCAGTCCCACCATCAGAATTCTCATCATTTTCATATTTTTTCTTTCTATGCCTTATGAAACCTATAACTTCATCCTCAGAATCATGCAAGTACTCATCTGGTTCATGGTCCTCCCAATCATCATCATACTCAGTCTCAAAGTCACTATCATGAACCTTCTCTTTACCTTTATCTAATCTGGTAATAGGAGGATCACAATCAATCCTATCCTCCAAAATATCCTGCAGAAGATCCTCTGATCCATAACTGCTTTATCATCTTGTTGTTTAGGTAGTGAACTTTCTGGCACATCTTGTTCTTTAAGGGCATTGAACAACAAATCCTCAAATGAAGTGTCATTGAAAGTACTAAACCCAATGTCAGGATTCTCAGTCTCAATTGGAGTTGTGGGTGACACAGGTCCAGGAATATATGGGGAAGGATTTCTTTCTATGACAGGAGAAGGGCTTCTTTCTTTGACAGGTGAAGGAGTTCTTTCTTTAGGAGGAGGAGTTCTTTCTTTCACAGGAGAAGAGGGTTTTCTGGTTATTTGACAGGTGAAGCAAGTTTTTCAGTTTCAATGACAGGAGAAGTAGGTTTCTCAGTTTCTTTGACAGAGGAGGGAGTTTTTTCATGCAAAGGGGGGTCATTTTGAACATCTTCATCACTAGACACTTCAGTCAAATCAACAAACACATTAGTAGAGGGTTTGCTTTTTCTGTACTTGAAAGGCCTTGTTCTATCAAGTGGTGGTTCTGTTTGGAACTTAGGGGGAGGTTGATATAACTCATCAATATCATCACTCTTTTTTGTCTTTGACTGACAATAATCTATAGCAAGGGGAGGTACATCTTCTGTCTGAATATACAACTCAACTTCTTTGTATTTCTCACTTCTCTGAAACATCACCTCAACATCCCTATCAGTCAACACTTCATGCTACCCAGGTTCACCATCAATAACATATGACAGAGAAAAGAACAAAGTATTCTGGACAGGCACATCATTTAACACTTGCTTATTCACTTCTTTCAACAACTTAGAGTAAGTATACTTGTTTCTTGATACATTATAAACCAAGAATACTTCCTTCCCATAGTTCATTGTTAGGATTATCTGTTTAGATTTTGATCAGCAACCTAATGACTTATCTTAACTCAGAAAGGTGATTAGTACTCTTAGTTCACTTGAACACTGTAAAAGAGGAAACTCACTAAGTATGATAGTCTAGAAAATCTTGTATAGGATGTTAGGTCTCGAAATGTAATTTTTATTTTCTGAAGAAGACCAAGAAGAAGGCATCCGGCAGGAAAAGTACAACAATTTTTGAAGACTTGAAGATTGCACAAGATTGCTGAAGACAAAGGTTTTTCAGATACCTATGACCAGATATCTTGAAGACACAAGCATTTTTCTTTAATAAACAGTGTTACAAGAGATATCTGAGAATTAAAAGGTTTCTGAAACGAGGAAAGTGCCCACAGATATCTACACTCAGATACCTTGGATAAAGATTATGTTTCCGGGAAACAATATATTCCTAACAAGTGATATTTGGAGCTGTGATGATCTCTGGAAAAGGACATGCAAAGCCTCAGAAAGCATGCATTGTTCCATTGGCACTACAGGACAAAGTATAGTACAATGCATTAAATGCGCGGACAGAAATGTCTGAACAAAAATGGTAGCTTCTGAAAAAGAAGACAAACCTGCTACAGCACTATACTCAGATATCAATAGTTTGAATTTGATTTAAGCCTAACGGATACTATTCAAACGGCACTCAAATTCATCTATAAATATCAACACTTAGACTGCTTGAGAACACACACTGAACACCTAAGATCACTGAACTTATATTGAATACTCTCACAAGCTCTCTCAAGCATACTACTTACCTTCAAACTTTCTGTTGCGACCAAAGCTCTTGATTCTAAGTAGCATCAAAGTTCTAAGTGTCCTGATCCTTCACGAGCATTGTTATTTTTGAAAGAGTTGAACTAAGATTTCATATCTGAGTTTCATTCTCTTGAACACTTACCATAGACTTGGGTCAGTAGAGAACAAGATACCATACATTGCAAAGTGTATTAAGTATACTTGATTCACAGAGCTGTCTGAATAACTGAACAAGTTATTAAAGAAGCTCACCTGACAATTTACCTTAACCAACACCTTAATCGGCATGGAGTACAGGAAGTACTTAGTTTGGGAAACTAAGGAATAACTTCAAGGTTATTGAGCACATGAAGTACTTAGTTTGGGAAACTAAGGAACAGCTCAAAAGGTTTATGAGTACAGGAAGTACTTGGCTGTGAAAGCCGAGGAATAACTCAGGGGGAACACTTGGTTGGGAACCTAGTGTATTTAGGAATCAAGAGAAGATATATGTAAGGTTACCTCATTTATCTGTCTTAGTGGATTCTAGGTCTGAGAAAGGCCGAAGTGGATTAGTTGAAGGATTACGCCACCTTCAGATACCACTATAAAAAGACTTGTGTTATTTACTTTCTGCAGTTTATTACTTGCTTTACTTATCTTGCAAAGTACTTACACTCATCTTGCTGAGCAAGTGCACTTATCACAGAAAAGTCTTCCGCTCTCTGAAATTAAGTATCAGATATCTTCACAGATATCTGAGAAACTGTGTTTATCGACAAAAGTTTTAAAAGAATATTCACCCCCCCCCCCTCTAGTCTTTTACTTTGCCGTTATCTGGACCAACAAGTGGTATCAGAGCAGGAGGTTCCCAAGCCTTCTGCACTGAACCTAGATCCCATATAAGTGCCCACTAACTGCTTTTCACCTACACTTGATTTGTTTGTTTAGTGTGTTTGCTGCAGGATGTCTTTAAGTGACGCCCCAATTCTCAAGCCAGAGAATTATGAAAAATGGAAGAAAAACATGATGCTCAACCTAGAAGCCATCAGTGACGAAATGATCGAAGTAATAAAGAATGGCACAATAGTCATTCAACAACTCAAGAAAGTCATAGAGGTTTCTAATGGTAGAGACAGAGAACAAAGCGATGGGTCTTCATGCAGATCGTCAACCAAAGGGGAGACCCGCTACCAAGTTATTCTGAACCAAAGCCCAGAGAGCTCTGGACATCGGAAGATGCCATGAGAAATCGACTGGATGGTCAGGCTCATAATATCATCATACGTTCTACTCCAGAGCACATACAGTGTAAACTATGGGGTGCAAAAACGGCAAAAGTGGCCTGGCAGTTGATTGAAAAAATCTGTGCCGGCACGGAGAAAACAAAGGAAAACAAGTTCGAAGTTTTGAAGCTCAAATTCCAAAACTTCAAACAAAGTCCCACCGAGACTCTTGAAGAACTAGATTTCCGGTTTACGACACTTATGAGTAACATGGCTGCACTTGGTGAAAGTAATAGATATACCCAGTCAGAAAAGATTAAGACTATTGTGAGAAGTCTAAATCATAACTGGGAACACACAAAGTTTTTCTACTTTAACCAAGGAATGCCAGATATCACTCCTGTGGAACTTTTCTCTCACCTTGCCATTGTTGACTATGAGACAACTCAGAGAGAACAAACAACTGAGAAGTTGCAGAATGTTGCTCTAGTTGCTCAAGGAACTTCTGAAAAGAAGAAAGGCAAGGAGGTGACTGAGGATGCTCTTGCTGTAAAGTAAATGGGAAAATATGTCAGTCGAGAAATTGAGAGAAGAAAAGCCAAAGAGAAGCTGAAAAAGCATCTAGGCTCAAACTACCACCAGTACAAAAATATGCAAAGCTCGCTGAACAAGTCGGCTCAGAAAGCATCAAGTACTGAGGAAGCAGAAATCGAAAACGATATCTGTTTCTATTGTCAGAAACCTGGTCATTTCAAGAAGGATTGCCCTGCCTTCAGTAAACTAAAGACAGGTGACAAGAAAGACAGAAGAATCTTCAAAAGAATTCAGAGAGCTATGCTCACTGAAGAAAGGAAAAAGATTCGAATCCAACTGGATGCTCTAGATATTGAATCTGATTCTGAGGATGAGGATTCAGATGATTCCACACTGCCTTCCCGTAAATGCGGTGTCTCATGAAGTAATTGACTTTCGTCAAAAGAAGAAAGAAGTGTGTGGAATGGCTGAAGAAATCTTTCCAGATATCTCCAACATTGAACCTTGTCTAATGGCTGATGAGGTAACACATACTTCCTGTTATACTTATGAAAGTGATGAAGAGGGAATCAAAGATCTGGAAAAACTCAAAAGAGAACTTGATCTCTACGAAAGAGAATTTCTAATGGTCCGAGCTAGAGCCGAAAACCTTGAAGAAGAAAAGAATTCTCTTGTAAAGGAAAATTCTCAAATAATCAAGATATCTGAGTAAAAGGATGCTGAAAATGCATTTCTCAAGGCTCAGATATCTGAGACCGAAAAGTCACATAAAGAAGCGATGGCCAATCTTCAAAAGAAATGTGAAGATCTTCTTTTTTAGAATAAGGAACTCAAAAAGAAAGAACTATCATTTCAATCTTATGCCAAAGCTAGTGACACTCTTACAGAAGTACAATCTTATTTAAGAGATCCTTCAGAAAAGAGAGGACTTGGGCTGGACACACACACAGACAGTTCCACCAATCTGAATAAGAGTAATGAAGGATGAACATTTGTCAGTGCTCAGCAAGGTGATTTCCAAACAATCTACAGTATCGGTCAGAAAGCTAAGATTGTTGACAAAGGAAAGGCGATGACCAAGCCTTTGGGAAAAACAAGTCCAAAGGAAAACCATTGAAATGTCTCGAAAAGAAACATAACATCGAGAAGTGTAATCACCCATGCAAGTTATGTCTCTCAAAAGGAAAATTGCGAGTGACAAATTTTCCTATGTCACGTTCGAAAGAATATTGATCATCCAGAGATTAGCAAAGTCCGAGAAGAGATCTCGTAAAGATCGTGGTGCTCGAATGGTATTGGCTATATAGCCATCGGGAAACAACTTGCTCGTGAATACAAACAAGAGCAAGAACGATGGTTAAAGGCTAGAATTGCTCACAACAATTATCAGAAGTGGAAGATAAATCAAGCCACTGAAAATCAATGCCGTGGCTAGAAGAAATCGCTAGGAAAGCTAAGTTTGTTTGGAAGCGCACTCGTAAACACAGTATCCGAATGGAGCACCAAGGAACACACCAAGGAAGAAAATAGTTCTTAACAACAATGATACTAATCATTTAACTAGGATTCCTCCTTATGTTCCTGTTAGACAAAAGAATGTTCCTAAGAAATTCATTCAAAAATGGATTCCTACTGGAAGATTCTTTAGTCCAGATGGTTCCATTGTTGGTATGAGAACCTAATCTCTGCTTCCTATTTGTGCAGAACACTCTAAAGACTAATTCAAAGTGGCATTTTGATAGTGGATGTGGGAAGCACATGACAGGAGACAAAGCAAATCTGATTGACTACTAAAATTGCAATGATGGACCAATTATCAGGTTTGCTGGAGGAGATGAAAATCCAACCATAGGTTTTGGTAATTTGAATTTTGGAGCCCTTACAATCTCTGAAGTACTTCATGTAAAGGGATTGAAATATAATCTCCTAAGCATGAGTCAACTAGTAGACAAAGGGTACACTGTCAGGATCAAGTCAAAACTATGTAAAGTGATTGACAATGAGTCAAAGCCATCTTGGTCTTGCAAAGGCGTAAAGGAAATCTTTATGTTGCTAATTGGGTATCCGCCACAACCGAAGAATGTCTCATGGTGAGTCAATCTGGACACACTGAAGAAAATTGGCTATGGCATAAAAGAATGAGTCACTTGAATTTCAAAACTCTGAATAAGCTAGCCAAGAAAGAGTTGGTGGTTGGTTTACCCAAAATGGCATATAGAAAAGAAGGTGTATGCTCAGCTTGACAAATGGGAAAACAATCCAAAACATCTTTCAAGTCTAAAACTAGACATTTCAGTGAAAGGCCACTGCAAATGTTACATATGGATCTGTTTGAATCCTCAGTAACTAGTTATGCAGAAAGAAGTATGGTGCGTTGTTGTTGATGATTACTCAAGATTCACTTGGGTCTTTCTCGAACACAAATCGATGCAAGGGTTGAGATACCTAACTTGTCAATAAGCTCAAGTCATGAAAATGACAAGGTATCTGTAATCGTAAGCACCATGGTAATCGAGTTTGTGAACCAGTACATCAAAGAGTTTTGTACTTTCAAAGGTATACAACATCAACTATCTTCTGTAAGGACACCACAATAAAATGGTGTTGCTGAAAGAAAGAATAGGACCCTGAAAGAAGCAGCAAGAACAATGCTTGCTGACACTGAAATAAGTCAAAATCTATTGGGTTGAAGCTGTAAACACAGCATGCTACACTCAAAATAGATGTCAGATTAACAAACACCATGACAAAACTCCTTCCGAGCTTTTCATTGGTAGACCCCCTAGTATCAAACATCTAAGGGTGTTTGGTTGTAGATGTTTCGTTCTTAACAATGGAAAAGAATACTTGAGAACATTTCAACCAAAGGCAGATGAAGGAGTATTTCTTGGTTATTCTCTTAATAGCAAAACCTACAGAATCTACAACAAAAGAACACAAAAAATCGAAGAATCTGTTCATGTAGTGTTCTGTGAAGAAAATAAGAAAGTACTCTTGAATGATGATCTCTCAGATAGGTTCAAAGAACTAATGATTAAAGATTCTGAAAAAGGATCCTCAGAAGGAAACAATTCTATCATTCAAATAGAGGATGAGTCTGACGATGAAAAGCAACCTATGCTTGGTAACAACCAGATGACTCTAAGACATGATGAAGAATTTCCTATGAGAACTCCAGAAATTGAACAGGTTACTGAGAACCTTCATCATGAAGAGGTATCTGAAAACGAGATTGCTGAAATGCAAGTCCCAGATATCTCCAACACTGAAAAAGTGTTAGATATCCAAGGCATTTTCCATGTGTCAGATATCTCAGATACTGCACAAGTATATCAAGATCATATTGATTCACATTCAAATCAAAATGATATTGATCCTACTAGTTCAAAACCCATTATGAAATGGATAAGAAATCATCCTGCAAAGGATGTGATTGGTCCCATAGACCAAGGAGTTAGAACTAGAAGAGCAATTGCTGAAAATGCAAATTGTCTCTATGGATGTTTCATCTCAAACATTGAATCAAAGACTATAGAAGAAGCATTAAAGGATCAAGATTGGATCTCTGCAATGCAAGAAGAGTTGAATCAATTTGAGAGAAACAAAGTCTGGAAACTGGTTCCATTTGTTAAGGAATATCTGTAATCGGAACCAAGTGGGTTTTCAGAAACAAAATGAATGATTCTGGTGAAATAACCAGAAACAAAGCTAGGTTGGTTGCCAAGGGATTCACCCAGACTGAAGGACTAGATTTTGATGAATCTTATGCACCAGTTGCAAGATTGGATGCAATAAGACTCTTTCTAGCCTTTACAGCTCATAATAACTTCACAGTTTATCAAATGGATGTCAAGAGTGCATTCCTAAATGGTGAACTTGCTGAGGAAGTCTATGTTGAGCAACCACCAGGGTTTGAAGTTTCCTCAGAAAGTAGGATGGTCTATAAGCTTCAGAAAGCTCTGTATGGGCTGAAACAAGCTCCAAGAGCATGGTATGATACAGTGGCCAGATACCTACTAGCTCCAAGAAAGGAGATGTTGATAAAACACTCTTCACATTGAACCATGATGGGAAACTACTTTTAGTTCAAGTATATGTTGATGACATTATATTTGGATCTAAAGACAAGCAACTTTGTGAAGACTTTGTTGAACTCGTGAAAGGTAAATTTGAGATGAGCATGGTGGGAGTTGAATTATTATCTAGGGCTGCAAGTCAAACAACTCAATGATGGAATATTCATTAGTCAAACAAAGTATGCAAAAGACATGCTCAACAAGTTCAATCTAAAGCCTTCTGAAAAGAATGCTAAGATACCTATGAGCATTGGAACCAAAATGACCTATACTGAATCTGACAAGAGTGTTGAAGAACACAAGTATAGGAAATTGATTGGGTCTCTACTATACCTCACTGCAAGTAGACCTGATATTCAATATGCAGTTGGAGTGTGTGCTAGATTTCAGACAAATCCAATGCAATCACACTACAACATTGCTATGAAGATATTAAGGTATGTAAAGGGTACTGTAGAAGTTGGATTGTGGTATCCAAAAGACAGTGGATTGAGTTTGGTTGGCTATTCAGATGCTGACTATGCTGAATCATTGCTTGATAGAAAAAGCACCTCAGGAACTTGTCAATTTCTTGGTGCCAGATTGATATCATGGTTCAGCAAGAAACAAAACTCAATTGCTACATCTACCACAGAGGCTGAATATATTGCTGCTGGGTGTTGTGCTTCACAAATATTGTGGATACAACAACAACTCAGAGACTATGGACTCAATGAAGAGAAAACTCCCATTTTCTGTGACAACACAAGTGCTATTGCCATAACTCAGAATCCTAAGTTTCATGCTAGAACAAAGCACATTGATGTTAGACACCACTTCATCAGAGACCATGTTGAAAAAGGCAATATAGAGATACTCAAGATTGGCACTGAAGACCAACTTGCAGATATCTTCACTAAGCCACTACAAGAAAGTAGATTCTTAGCATTAAGACACAGTCTTGGACTAATGGAGCTACCTAAGAACTAAAAAAGTTCAGATATCAAAGGACAGAAAAGAGGAATCTGGAACGAGTATCCAGAAACCAAAGGCTAAAGGGTAAAATAGTTATTTAAATTTCTCTGAGACGGGCACTCAGATATCTAGATCACTCAGTGAGGGGGAACACAAAAGAGAATAGTACAACGTTCACGATTAACTACTATCTTGAAATTTGAATTATTTCTATCTTTGTGAAAAACTTTCAAAAAAAAAAAAAAAGTATAAGATAGAATCAGATACAATCAGTGTTCTCATTCACACAGAAACGTGATCCAGATAGCTAATAGCCAAAATTCATTAAATGGGCACAATTACAATTGTTGATTGTGATCATTGCTGAAGAAGCAATGGTGACCCTTGATGAAATGGACGATTGATCTTTACGGCTGAGATTAACTCTCAGTAAATAGTGGACTGTTGAAATTCAGACAGGGCCCACTATGCATTTAATGCCGAACAAGCTTTTACCCACGCATGTCTGCAATACACAGATAACTACACACAAAATTAATTTGTATGTATGTGACTGTTGAGAGTACATTGCTATATATATATATATATATAGGATTTTGGCAAAAGAATTCACTTTCGCCTAATCCAACATTCCGACTTGCACAAGAATAGCAAATTTCTTTCTTCTATTTTCTCTGCAAATCTCTGCTCCCAAATTAGTTTTTCTGGAAAGAATCACTAATCTTTCACATTAATCTCTTTCAGACCTTCGAAAAACTCACGCTATATAAAGAGATGGCCCCCAAACGATCAACTACCCAGAAATCCCAAAATACTACCATTGGCACTGCTGAAAAGCATGCACCAGAGTTGGTAGTTATTAACAATCGATTGGTAGGGAACTTCAATCCCGATCATTGGACTTCAAATCACAGAATGATTTGGGGTGGTGCCATGATTGAGGAATACCTCACGACTGCTATTGAAATTCAAGCCGACAGGAAGTTAATCCTTGACATGCTTGAAAAGGCAAAAATCAAGGGTTTTCTATCTGCTGTTCCTAGTGGAGTCTCTTCACTGGATGTACTGGAATTTTACAACAACTCCAGGATTATATCCTATGTTATAGAAGGCACTGCAATAGTGTTTATAAAAACGTCAGTCCAAGGAAAGGAAATCCTTCTGGACTCAACAACTTTCTGCAAGTTGTTTGACCTTCAAAATCTTGGAAAGGATTTTGAAATAGACACCAAGGATAATGAAATCCTTGAAGGTGTAAAACAATTGTACAGTGATGTGTGTGATCTTGAAAATCAGATACACCCGATTTCAAGCATCTCGACATCGAACTAGACATCCGCCGTTCACTGGGATGTGTTGGCATGCATTCTTCACAGGTGCTTTGATGGTCTACAAGGAGGTGCTGACCAAATAAGCCAGGAACGCTGGATGATGATGTTCTTGTTGCAACAACAAGATAAAAGGCTGGAAAACCCTTTCAATTGGGGAAAGTACGCCTTCATGAAATTTGTGAAGAAAATTCAATGCTTTGAGCCTACAATCTCTAAGGGACTTGCTGAGCCAAAGACCACAGTAAGCTATGGTCTAAAGATATGCTACTTGCTGGAAAAGCTTGGCATTGAGCTCAGAGAGAAGGCTGACATAGCCAACGGTAACCTACTCTACAAATATTAGTATACAAACATGATGAAAAAGGTTACTGGATCTCAGAAAGGTTCCAAGAAGCGAAAGACTGAAGAGGTATCTGAGGGAAAGGTTGCGACCAAGAAGCCCAGAACTTCACGAAAGAAGTCTGCTGGCAAATCAGAAGGCACACCCATTGAGGTTGTCGATTCCCATATACCTGCCGCCACTGCCGATGAACTCATAAATGCAGATGAACTCATCAATGCTGCAAAAGAGGTATCGGCTACTGAACAAGTAGACTCAGCAAGAGAAAGTGCTTTCAGAAATGTTAAGACTATTGCCGAAAGCCTTGCTGATGAACTCATAAATGCTGCTAAAGAAAGTAGTGATAGATGCCAAGCATCTGCGAAACCGTAGGAATTATGGACCAATCGCCCTAATCCGATGAGAGCTCTGACGATGAAGATGATGAATTAGTCATCTCTCAAGTCCTAGAAAAATCCAAAAGGGCTAAGGTTACTGAAAAAGTAACTGATGTAGAGGTATCTGAAGAAGAACCTACACCACAGGTTGCTGAACAAGCACCTGTTTCAAAGCTTGCTGAAGAAGCAACTTTGTCCAAGGTAACTGGACAAATTACACCATCAGAGCAAGAAAGACTAAAGCATATTGAAGATGCTCTAATGAGTGATAACTTACTGTTGGAGGATTCTGCCATTGCCTCAACACTCAACAGTCTGTCTCAAGCACAACACAACAAATCGGATAAGGATCTCTGAAATGGTACTTGAAATGCAGATACCAAAGATCTTTCATTGATGAAGAAAATCCTGCAAAAGAGCAGGTTCACCAACTCAATGAGAGGGATCAAACTGAGACATCTGCCGTAATGATCAACCGGGAGGCAATTGAGTTGCGATTTCGTGCAAGGTCTGAAGTACCTGAAACTTCAAACAAAGAAGATGAAATGGACCAACAAGACCAACGCATAGAAGGGTCACAAGTTCCAGAGACCAATCAGCCTGACATTACTCAGGTATCTGAATGGTTTAACTCTCTACTTGCGATATTTTGTGCCACATAATCTTGTTATTTAATAGAATGTCTTTGTTACATGCTGAATTAGAAACACGAGAACAAGAGGAAGCTGAGAAGCTTGCCTCAGAAACTGAGAAGGAGGCTTCCACACCCTCACAACTTAAGGAATCTGAGCCTGTGCTACAGGTGATAAAGACTTCCTTAAGATATAATTTTTCAGATATTCGTTGATACACTTGACTAATAAGTGTTTGTTTCTAATAGGCTCCAACTGAGAAGAAAAATGAAGAGACTGAAAAGTCTATCTCTTTAGAGAAGAATCCAGAGGCTTCCAAGGCCTCGGAGGAACAAGTATCTGAACCTTCTGTAGAGAAGGTATTTCAATCAGATATTTCTACTGCTCAAAGAATAATCTCTGATCATTTTTCTTAGACTAACACATTTTACTTAATAGGTTCAAAAAGAAGTAGAAGTTGTTGAGGAGTTGCCCACTCAATCCTCACAACATATGGAAATTGATGAGGCATCAAGGCCCTCATCACAAGAAAAGATTCCGGAAACTGAACAAGTTTCTGTGAGACAAACATCTGAGCCTCCAACAGAGGTAATTGACATCTCAGATATCTGATTTGTCAATAAAAATTTTCTTGATAAAATTTCCTAAGTGTTATGTTTTTAATTCTCAGGTTCTAGCAGAAAGAAAGGTTGATGAGGACCAGACTTCCAAGTCTCCACCTCACAACAAGATATCTGAGGCAACCCCTATCTCAGTAGTAAAATTCTCTGAGCCTGATTTACTCATTTAGGTAACTCAGAAACCTAACTACACTCATACTCAGATATCTACACAAGTTTTGAGTCTAACTCAGAACTCTTTCTTTCAGGCTCAAACAAGTGCCACGAAGGTCCCTGATGATGAGAAAAAGGACCTACTTCTCTTCTTCAAGGCTCATACCCTGCCAAAGCACATTCAGTGCTTCAAGAAATGGCAGAGGTTAAGGTGCTCTGATCTCTCTGAAATATTGAGAATCACAAATCAACCTACGAGACGAGTACGAACTCTTGACTTGGAGAACTACATCCATGCAATGTTCCCCATGGAACAGTATCAAGTAGCGACTTTATTGCATAAGGATTTCTCCAGAGAAGTGGCACATAAGTTGATTCAAGCCTTCAATCAGGCTGATGATCAAACAAGATTGCAGATGGCATTCAAGCCATTCCTGCCCCAGACTCTACAATTTATTCCTTCTGAGCAAGAGGAGGTTAATGGGCATAAGATCACTATTCCTGAAGTGATTAATCTTGTATCCAAGAAGGCGAGGAGGAAGAAATAGATGAGAATAACTTTGATGAACCTCCCTCTGACCATCACAAAAAGGATGATGATGATGCCCCTGCACCAGGGACGGGAGGGATTCCACAAGGAAACATTACCTCAGCTGCTGAAAAGCACACTGAGAGGACATCACAGCAATCCTCTCCTCCATCTCCTCAGAAATCTACTCATCCAACTCCCCAACACAAAGATACTACTGAACAAGTAGTTGAGCACTCTGAAGGAACAACTCAGAAAATATCAGATGCACAAGCCAGAGTTGCTCAACTCAAACAACTGTTGGAGGAAGAACAACAGCTACATCTTCAACTGGAAGAAAAGATAGCTGAATCCAGAGCAAAGCTCCAAAAGATTGAAGATCAAACAATCAAGGAAATGGAAGCTTATGCTGAAATGAAAGAACTCCAGCTTGCTGTTCAGGCAATTGCTGAGGAATTAGATACTGAGCAAGTATCTAGTGACAAGCATGATGCTAAGGCTGCATTCCAAAAAGATGTACCATCCTCCTCACTGAAAGGAAAGAAACCCATCTCTGAGATGGTTGCTGGACTAGAAAACATTGATGAAAATGTCCAAGAGGATGAAGATCACTGGGCTGATAACTCAGATGATGAAGAAGACAAGACATTGGCAGAACACCGCAATGAACATTTAGCGGTTTCTCATTTGAAAAGGAAGCTGATTGCTCCTGAAATATTCAGCAAGCTGCCAAATGTCAACTCCAATGAATACTTGAACAGATATCAAGTACTGGCCAAATTGAAAAAGGAGTTGTTTTCTCAAGATAAAGCCGCCACTGCATCAGTCCCTGCAGAATTGAAAACATTCACTGAGCTCATCACTCAGAGAACAACCAGTCTGGTCATTTCTCAGAAAGATCTAGGCATGGTTAGGGATGATGACCAAAACTTGGCTGCAAAAGCCTTTGAAGAGGCGTGCTATGCTGCTGGAAAAGCAGATGCTGTTCAAGGCCCACTGGCAGAGCTTACTGATAAGGATACTGGTCTTATCAAACAAAATCAGGAGCTCAAGGCTGATCTGGAAAAGTTGGTTGCTGCTTACAACTATCTGCAAGGCAACTTTAACTCTCTTTCAGAATCATTTGTGATTCTTAGTCAGTCAACAATGACTAAGGGGGAAGAATATCAAGATGCTCAGAGAGGAAGAGGAAGAGGAAACAAAAGAAAATCTGAACAACCACCTCTCAGAATAAATGAGCCCTCCTCCAGTCAGACTGCTCTACAGATAGTGGCCACCACTCAACTTCCTGAACAAGGAATGACAACAAGGGCCAGAGCACAGAAACCTCCAAGGAGTACCAAGGCTCCAAGGAGAAGACAAGTAAGAGGGATTGATGAATCTTCTGAAGAAGAAGAAGAAGAAGAAGAAGAAGAAGAAGAAGAAGAAGAAGAAGGCCAAATCAAATCCCTGGGCAATGAAGAAGGCTGCAAAAGTCTCACAAGAATTAATATTGATGATGATGAAGAGACTGATGAAGATGAAGCTCCTCTTCATAGAAAAAGGAAAATTGATAGCCTTACTAATCACATAACTGCAAAGCCTTTGGCAGCTAAAACACCATCTGGAAATCCCAAGTCTATCCAGGGTGGTTCTTCAAGCATTACCCCAAAGGAGAATTCAAGACAAAGGAGGAACAGACTGAGAGCTGAACAAAGACAACTTCAACTACCACTCAGGCCTGAAGAAGCCAAGATTGAGTATGTGAAGATCAACAGTGACTCCTCTGTCTACAGGTGCATTAATCAGAAGAATGGCTACTGGATTCTGGAACTTAATCATCTACTGGTAAACACAAATTTTCCAGAACCAATCCATAAACAGCTCATGGCATGGAGAAAATACAAGCCAATCTTGATTAACACCAACCACATCAAAGCCTGGTTGGATTTTGAAGTAATCAAGAGAATAGAAGCCATGAAGAAGGACCTCTCTGATGAATGTCCTTATGGTAAGCCAGATGATGTGCACAGAATTCCCAACATCACTGGAACAGGCACAAGAGCAAGACTTGCGGTGGAACCCTATGAGTCCTTCTACTTAACTGAAGATCAATACAAGGGTGACATCAGATATCTAAAGATCATTTATGAATACTTCAAGCTATCAGATATCAGAATCGAGCATGCTTGGAAGTGGGGAAAGTATTTGTGGGTCAAGCACTTTGTCAAGAAAAATCCTACCAAAACCTACAAGGAAGTCTGTGGATTTGCCAGAGACACAGAGATGATTGTAAGAACTCTTCTCTATGACTACTCTGATGATATCGAAAGGTTTGGCGATAGGAAATTTGCAGATTGATCCATGGAGCTGTTTTTGAAGACTTGAAGACTAGTTCTTTAGGATGTCTACTTGGAGCTTGGTTACTCCTGTTGTCCTAATTTACTATGTATTTTTATTTTGTTAACTGAGCTAAATTGCATTATGTACTAAAGTTATCTGTAAACTTTCTCTGTAACATATCTGATGAACTTACTCTCAGATATTACTTTCTATAAAAGATAACTTGTCAGCAAAGATCACACCTTGTGATTTGGTTGATGTTTACTTTGTGCACTTAATTATATGAATTAAAAGATCATAAGAAATGATTAAGTAGTGGATTGTTTCCTCATCCAGATTTGTAATAGGTCAGATAGTCATCGTTGACTGATCAAAATGGGGGAAATTTGTTAGGATTATCTGTTTAGATTTTGATCAGCAACCTAATGACTTATCTTAGCTCAGAAAGGTGATTAGTACTCTTAGTTCACTTGAACACTGTAAAAGAGGAAACTCACTAAGTATGATAGTCTAGAAAATCTTGTATAGGATGTTAGATCTCGAAATGTAATTTTTATTCTCTGAAGAAGACCAAGAAGAAGGCATCCGGCAGGAAAAGTTCAACAATTTTTGATGACTTGAAGATTGCACAAGATTGCTGAAGACAAAGGTTTTTCAGATACATATGACCAGATATGTTGAAGACACAAGCGGTTTTCTTTAATAAACAGTGTTACAAGAGATATCTGAGAATTAAAAGGTTTCTGAAACGAGGAAAGTGCCCACAGATATCTACACTCAGATACCTTGGATAAAGATTATGTTTCCGAGAAACAATATATTCCTAACAAGTGATATTTGGAGCTGTGATGATCTCTGGAAAAGGACGTGCAAAGCCTAAGAAAGCATGCATTGTTCCGTTGGCACTACAGGACAAAGTATAGTACAGTGCATTAAATGCGATGACAGAAATGTCTGAACAAAAATGGTAGCTTCTGAAAAAGAAGACAAACCTGCTACAGCACTATACTCAGATATCAATAGTTTGAATTTGATTTAAGCCTAACGGATACTATTCAAACGGCACTCAAATTCATCTATAAATATCAACACTTAGACTGCTTGAGAACACACACTGAACACCTTAGATCACTGAACTTATATTGAATACTCTCACAAGCTCTCTCAAGCATAATACTTACCTTCAAGCTTTCTGTTGCGACCAAAGCTCTTGATTCTAAGTAGCATCAAAGTTCTAAGTGTCCTGATCCTTAACGAGCATTGTTATTTGTGAAAGAGTTGAACTAAGATTTCATATATGAGTTTCATTCTCTTGAACACTTACCATAGACTTGGGTCAGTAGAGAACAAGATACCATACATTGCAAAGTGTATTAAGTATACTTGATTCACAGAGCTATCTGAATAACTGAACAAGTTATTAAAGAAGCTCACCTGACAATTTACCTTAACCAACACCTTAATCGGCGTGGAGCACAGGAAGTACTTAGTTTGGGAAACTAAGGAATAACTCCAAGGTTATTGAGCACAGTAAGTACTTAGTTTGGGAAACTAAGGAACAGCTCAAAAGGTTTCTGAGTACAGGAAGTACTTGGCTGTGAAAGCCGGGAAATAACTCAGGGGAAACACTTGGTTAGGAACCTAGTGTATTTAGGAATCAAGAGAAGATATCTGTAAGGTTACATCATTTATCTGTCTTAGTGGATTCTAGGTCTGAGAAAGGCCGAAGTGGATTACTTGAAGGATTACGCCACCTTCAGATACCACTATAAAAAGACTTGTGTTATTTACTTTCTGCAGATTATTACTTGCTTTACTTATCTTGCAAAGTACTTACACTCATCTTGCTGAGCACGTGCACTTATCACAAAAAAGTCTTCCGCTCTCTGAAATTAAGTATCAGATATCTTCACAGATATCTGAAATCGTGTTTATCGACAAAGTTTTAAAAGACTATTCACCCCCTCCTAGTCTTTTACTTTGCCGTTATCCGACAAACATTCATCCGTATGTTGAATAAGTTATCCTTACCTCTAGAGTTCAAACACAAAATTTTCCATTTTAAACTCCAATTGTGCAATTCAAGGCTAAATTATACTTACTCGAGGCATAATATAACTGTTTCAACATCAACTAGACTAAAACGACATCATCATGCACATCATAACATCATTCCATCACTAACTAACAAATAACAGAGAATATGTTCAACAAATAACAGACAATAAGTTCAAACCCTAGGGTTTCTCTGCCGATTTGAACTAAAAATTCAACTTTTCGACTTGAAACAATCATCAACAACACGCACGATACTAATCAAGCTACCTAATGATAAACTTTACAGAAATCGAACAACATAATACATACCTCCCATTATAGCCGTTTTTCCCACTTGAAATTGGTTGTTCGGCAGCCCCAACCAAGCGCGATTACGGACCAATAAGCTTCGATCAGTAAAATACACAATCCGACGTTGATTATGGCGAGTTATCGACAGCCAATTTTGAAGAAAACGGAACGACGAAGAAGATGATGGGTAGGTGTGAATGGGAGAATGATTTTTCCCTTTTCTGTAATAACCTAATAGTCCCTCCTTCCCGCCAAAATCACAATTTCCACGTCACAGCAATATATTCCAGCATGGATATTATTTTATTGTCTGGTCAACGCAAAAAATCAATTTTGGACCAAATTGTTATTGTTCAAATCAGGGGGACGGAAGTGTTATTAGGCGATTTATTGGGGGGGGGGGGGATCTGGGGCTATTTTCCCTTTTCTATTAAGTTTCACCAAGTTGAGTTGATGAAACTTGATTATGAAGACCTAATTGATGATTTTGCTTCAAAAAACACAAGAAGAGCTTTTCAAGTAATCTTTTAGTTATGTGTAATAATATATTGGAAGAATATTTTAATGACTTCTAATGTATGGTTCTTGTTTTTTTGTTATAATAATTTTTTTTATTAACACTTATTTTGTTAATACTTGGGCCCTGTTTAAATTTTCGCACAGGGCCCCTTAAATCTCAGGGCCGGCCCTGCTCGTAGAGTTAAAAGATAACAGGGCTATACATTTATAATATCATATTATCAATGATCAAACAAAACCATGCACAACACCTAACCCGCACATAATGATGAACAGTAATGCAAACATGACTTGATGGCTATATGATTAGTACAAATCAATTCCTATTAAAGTAGTCGTCTCGAGTAAGATGAATGGCACACGAGGATTTTAGACGAACTAACCAATCGAACTACGCTCTATCAAAGGATACACTGGACCTCGGATTCCGACCTATAGGGGTGAATCCGAGATCCGGATATTTAACAACTTGTGGAAAACGTCAAAGGAAGATTCTATCCCACCTACATGCGTTTTCTCCAAAGAGGTCCGAGCCTGGACCGATAGTGATTCATCTACCCGAAATCCCGGGACGCGTGTCTACAAAGGATATGAGCCCATGATTAATGGAAATTGGTCTCCCGACTAATTTCTATAAATACACCTCATTTACACCTTCTCAAGGTAAGTCTTCATTTATTACTCTTCAACTACTTTCTCTGGAGAGCTCCAAGGCCCGGGTTGAATAACTATCCGGTTTGTCCAAGGCAAATCGGACAAAAAAAGCTCTAACCCTCACTTTTCCTAGCGTCACAGGTACTTTTGGAGCTAAGACGCGTTTTCTCGATTTAGGACGAATTTCACCCTCAACATATTGGCGCCGTCTTTGGGAAACTTTACAAAAATCCACCGGCTTCCTAGCCTTGATGAACACTTCCTAGTCGCATAAGTCTTCCCAGCCACGATCGGCTTCCTAGCCTCGACAAAGACTTCCTAGTTGCATAAGTCTTCTTCAACGCGATCGGCCTCCTAGCCTCGGCGAAGACTTCTTAGCTGCAGAAGTCTTCCTAGCCTTGACCGGCTTCCTAGCTGCAAGAGCGAGCCGCAGGAGTTTTCCTAGCCTCGATGGATGAGTTAGTATTTTATCGTCTAATCTAATCTTTTTTACCGTATTTTTGTAGTTCTTAAGCTTAGTTTTTATTTATTTTGCTAGGATATTTTCACGTTTTCGTGTTTTGCTGTGTTTTCCAGGTTTGTGCTAAAATAATGCATATTTATGAATTAAGGGAGGGAGTAAAGTTCCTAGGCCTCAAAGGCGGTTGAAAACGGAGTTGAACGGTCAAGATGGAAGTGGATTTGGAGTTCGGACGAAGATTTTATTGATGTTTAAGCGAAAGCACTCGAAATTCGAACTACGATGGAACAACCTTGGCATTTTGGCCATAAACGTGATCTAAATGTGCCACCTTACTCCGTCAACACGTGTCAAGAGCCGATAGGCCTGACAAGATCCGGGATTCCCGAAGTCCTGTCCCCCAAAGCTCTCCCTATAAATAGCAGAGCATTTACTTCTCACAATGGTAACTCAACTACTTGCAATATTTCACTTCTAAGTTTATCCGATTGAGCTCCCACTCGAACAACCGACTAGACAGTTGAATCTTTAGACAAACCGGCCAAAACGGGTCTAACCCCTTACCTCAATTTTGCATGAGGACGTTGATCGAGATTCAAGTGTAATTATTGATCTCTCCTAAACTTTAGAGTGATTATTAATAAGATAAAAAGATTTAACCGGAGTACAATTTAGTTAGAGTGTTAGATACTTCGATCACACTTGGGGGTGTTGATGAAATTCAACCCGGTAAAAATCACAAAGCCTCATGAGAGTCGATTTTTAGATAAATTATCTAAAGACGAATTATGTTATTAATTGATATCATCAGGAGCTTAACCGAGTGTTCACTCAAGACGAGGTAAAGCTTGCACTTTTCGATATGTACCCCTTAAAATCCTCTGGACCTGATGGCATGTTAGCAATTTTTTATCAGCGTTTTTTTGCATATAGTTGGTAAAAATGTTGTTGACTGTGCTCTTTCTTTTCTCAATGACCCTAAACTTAATTACACCCATATTGTTCTTATTCCAAATTGTAAAACACCAATCAAAGTTAATCAATTTCGACCCATCAGCCTTAGTAATGTGATGTTTAAAATAGCTTTCAAAGCTATTACCAATAGGCTAAAACCCCATATGAGTTTGATTATTTCTGAAACCCAATCTGCCTTTGGTCCTAACAGACTTTATACTGATAACATTTTAGTAGCCTATGAAGTGAACCATTTTTTAAAGCAAAAAACTAAGGGCAAAGATATTTTTATGTCTTTAAAACTTAACATGAGTAAGGCCTATGATCGGGTGGAGTGGTCTTTTTTGAAAAGAGTGTTAGAGAGACTAGACTTTGAGAACTCTTTCATTGATCTCATTATGCTTAGTGTGAGAACTGTTTCCTATTATGTGCTTTTGAATGGTCAACAGTTATAGACTATCCAGCCGGAAAGGGGGATCCTCTTTCACCCTATCTTTTTTTATTTGTCATGGAGGCTTTTACTGTTCTTATTTGTGATGCGGAGGCGAGGGAGGTGTTGCGAGGAGTTTCTGTCTCTCCAAGCGCACAAAGGATCTCACATTTACTGTTTTCTGATGATACCTTAATGTTTTGCCATGCTTCTGTTAATGTTGCTCGTGTTATTGTTGATGTGTTGCATAGGTTTAGTCTTACTTCGGGCCAGGAAATTAATTTAGAAAAATCCATGGTGGTCTTTAGTAGGAATGCGGGGGTTGAGAGGGTGGAGGAGGTGAGGAGTATCTTACCAGTTAGGGTGGTGGAAAAATATGATAAGTATTTGGGGCTTCCAACGGAGATGGGTAGGTCTAAGAATGAGATTTTTAGTTGGCTCCGTGAGAGAGTGTGGAAGAAAGTTGATAATTTTAGCAATAAACTTCTCTCTAAGGCGGGGAAGGAAATACTAATTAAGTCGGTGATTCAAGCTATTCCTACTTATGTTATGTCGTGTTTTAAGCTTCCTGAGTACTTGCTTAAAGATATTGAAAGTATTATTGCTCGTTTCTGGTGGGGTAATGGCAAAGATAAGAAGATTCATTGGGTAAATTGGGAC
This sequence comes from Plantago major, assembly GCA_026545765.1. Lineage (NCBI taxonomy): Eukaryota > Viridiplantae > Streptophyta > Magnoliopsida > Lamiales > Plantaginaceae > Plantago > Plantago major. The sequence goes on along the minus strand of CM048839.1, from coordinate 83,145,210 downwards.
TCGCTTTGTAAGTCTGAAAGGGATGGAGGTATGGGATTTTGTGACCTACGATCTTTTAATTTGGCTATGTAGGGTAAACAGATTTGGCGGGTTATTTACTATCCTCATTCCCTTTTGAGTCGGGTTTTGAAAGCCAAGTACTTTCCAAACTATGACATACTTGATGCCGTCCCAAAAGGTAATGCTTCTTTTACGTGGAAAAGCATTTGTGGAGCATTGGATCTTGTTAGGAAGGGGATTCGTTGGAGAGTGGGAGATGGAACAAACATTCATATTTGGGAAGATTTGTGTATCCCTAGAGATTTTGCGGCGAAACCGATTACTCCTAGTTTGCAGAATTGGAACAATTGCGATGTGTCCTCTTTGATTAACAGTGAAACAGGGGGTTGGGATATAGTTATACTGAAAAATCTGTTTTGGGATAGGGATGTGACTGACATTTTGCGAATTCCTCTACCTGCTTTTGCTGCTGATGATATCCGGGTTTGGCACCACACCAAGCACGGTCATTATTCAGTCCGTAGCGCTTATCATTTGGCCAGAGAAATTCGAAATGCTACACAGCAGGCGAAAATTGGGTCTTCCGGTTCAGTTTTGCGGCTAGACTGGAACTGGATTTGGAAAATTACTTTGCCAAATAAATTTTTTTTTTTTAAATTGTGGAGGCTTGTGAAGATGTCTTTACCTGTTTATACAGCCTTGAGTCACAAGGGAATTGACCTTGACACCACCTGCCCTATTTGCAACCATGGCAGTGAAACGATGATCCATGTTTTTAAAGATTGCGAGTTTGCGAGATTGTTTTGGGTTATCTCTACTCTATCTTTTAGTGTGATTAATACTTATCATTCACATGTCTCTTATTGGATCGAACAGGTCAAGTCCACTATTTCGAAGGAGGATTTCGTGTTTTTCATCACCTCTCTTTGGAGCATTTGGAATCATCGCAATAGGGTAGTGCACGAGACAGGGGAGTTTGATGCTATGGAAACTCTTTTGTTCGTTCAGCAGTATATCGCACAATTCCAGGCAGTGCGCTCCCAGTTTCACAGCCCACGTCGCCCTGAACCACTACTCACTTGGCAGCCTCCGGCAGATAGTGTCACTAAATTGAATTTCGATGCATCTTTGAAGGCGCACCAAAATGGAATTAGCGTGGGAGCTGTTGCAAGAGACAACCATGGTAACGTCACAGGTTGGTGTGAAAGAGAGGAGAATCACTCAGATATTGATGATTGAATAATGAATACAATGCTATTTGAGAAACTAATCTCTTGCTTAAATAGAAAAGTAATGGAACATAAATCCTAATCCTAACTGACTTCTAATACTAATCCTAACTGACTTCTAATTGGTTCCCTTGAGACCCCCCCCCCCCTTCCCAAGATGGACATGGATGTTACGAATGTTCATCTTGGAACTGAATTGAGAAAATAGATCGAGTCCCAATGGTTTAGTGAGAATATCAGCTACATTCTGCAAAGATGGAATGTGAATAATCTTGATAACTCCGGCTTGTAACTTTTCTCGTGTAAAATGATAATCAATCTGAATGTGTTGTCTTCTCATGTAAAACCGAATTTTGTGCAATGCAGAGTGCACTCTTCGAATCAGTATAAACGCTCACAGGAATAGAATGTGATATGCATAGATCCAGTAATAAATACAACAACCACTGAACCTCACAAGTAGTAAAAGAAAGAGCACGGTACTCTGCCTCGGCTGATGAATGACTCACCGTAGGCTGCTTTTTAGATTTCCAAGATATAAGAGAATTACCAAGATAGATGGCATATCTTATAACACTACGCTTAGTGTCAGGACATCGCGCCCAATCACTATCACAAAATGCAGTCAATTGGAGAGAAGAATGGCTTGGTACCAAAATGCCTTGGCCTGGTGTTTGCTTGAGATAACGAAGTAGGCGATGAACAGCCGCTAAATGAGCTGTTGTAGGTCGAGACATATATTGACTAAGAGTCTGCAATGAATATGCTATGTCAGGACGAGTAATGGTGAGATAAATCAATCTTCCCACTAATCGTCTGTACTCTGTAGGATCATCAAGTAATGGAGATGTGTCAGTAGCAAACTTCTGCTTAATGTCCATGGGCATATCAATCGGTTTGCTACCCAAATATCATGTATCGTGAAGAACATCCAACGTATACTTTCTCTGGCATAAGAAAATACCATTAGGAGTACGTGCAACCTCAATGCCCAACATATACTTCAGAACACCCAAGTCCTTGATAGTGAACTTCTCATGTAAGTGTTGTTTAACCTTGATAATTGCAACCTCATTGTCTCCGGCAAGAATTATGTCATCGACATAACACACAAGTGCTATAAAGAAAGTTGAAGACTATAGGATGAACAAAGATGTATCAGCTTTAGACTGGACAAAACCATATGCAATAAGACATTGAGCAAGCTGATGAAACCATTGGCGGGAAGCTTGTTTTAAACCATACAAGCTCTTGTTAAGTTTACACACCCGGGTGTCATCAGTGCTTAAATAGCCCGGTGGAGGCAACATATACACCTCCTCATCCAAATCCCCATGTAAGAAAGCATTATTGACATCACACTGATGTAAGAACCCATTTTTACTAGCCGCAATAGCTAACAACACTCGAACTGTGGTTAACTTAGCTATAGGGGAAAAAGTGTGGAAATAATCAACGCCTTCTTCTTGAGTATAGCCTTTGGTGACCAAACGAGCTTTATAGCGTTCAATTGAGCCATCTGATTTGTGCTTGATCTTATAAACCCATTTACATCCAATACAATGCTTTCCTTCTGGCAAAACCATGAGAGTCCAAGTATTTGTCTGTTCGAGAGCCTGCAATTCATCATTCATAGCTCGCTGCCATTCAGTGTCATTGCTAGCTTGTTTATAGGTCCTTGGTTCCACAGCCTGAGAAATAGCAGCTGTAAAGGCAAAGTGGGATTCGGATAGCTGAGAAGCAGACAAATAATTAGAGATAGGGTACAGAACCGAGGAAGCAACATTATTTGCTTTGGAATGAGTAAGAGATGGAGGCAATGTGATGTTGTAAACGCCAAAGTGTGCAGGTGTTGCTTTTGGTCTAGAAGATCTCCTAATAGCATCATCAACATCATGTGTCGGAGAACCACAAGACGACATATCTGTATTGGTGATAGAATGAATTTCATCCACCAAAGAAGGTTGAGAAGAATCGAAATCAGTGTGTAATGATTCTATTGCCGTATCTGACGATTGAGGAGAGGGATCAGAAAGAGGAAGATCTGAGCAAAAATGCTGAACGAGTGGCTCATGTACAGGAGAAGATTCAACCACATGAATATCTGGGACATCAGGAGGCATAGCAACTGGAGTACCAGGATTCTAAATAGGTAGAGTAGAATCAATCAAAGAATACACAGACTCCTCATGTGTTGTGGTGGTTGGCTTATCCTGAGTACTAATGTTATAAGGGAATATTGATTCATAAAAATAAACATCCCTAGATATAATAATCTTGTTGGATTTTAAATGAAGGAGTTTGTAACCCTTAATACCCGTAGGATAGCCAAGAAAAACACATTTATCAGATCGAGCACTAAACTTGTGTCTGTGCACCTTGATGGAGCTACTATAACATAAACATCCAAAGACTCGAAGGTGGTCATAAGAAGGAGTTTATTGTGTAGCATCTCATAAGGTGTCTTGTGGGATAAAACGGGTGATGGTAGTCGGTTGATGATATGAGCTGCAGCTAGAATAGAATCACTCCAGTATTGTAAAGGAAGGTTGGATTGAAAAATCAATGATCGAGCGACCTGAAGTAAGTGTTGATGCTTCCTTTCAACCACCCCATTCTGCTGAGGAGTGTACACGCAAGATGTTTGATGTATTATGCCAGTTGAATTATAGAAACTACGCATAATGAATTCCATGTCATTGTCGGACCTGACACATTTAATCTTATAGCCAAACTGAGTGAACACCATGTTGTAACAATGTGTCATATGAGTGTGAACTTCTGATTTATGTCTCATCATATAGATCCAGGTACACCTAGTGTAATCATCAATAATTGTCAAGAACAGAAGTACTGACAGGAAAAGAGATGCGCTTTTATTTTGAAAAATGGCAAACATCACAAGGAACTGAAGGTTTACATTGAGAAGGTATAGTAGGTATCTTAGACATACATTGAAAAGAGGTATGGCCTAGTCTTAGATGAAACAAGTTTACATCTGAAACTGTAGAATAAGCATGAGATACACCAGAAAAAGAAGAAGCTGCAACAGTCATAGGCACAGGTACAGGACTAATGTGATTGCGGATAGGATGATGCAAGGCAGTAGCTTGGGAAGGCTTGAAATTCAGATGATATAAGCCATTCTTTTGCTCATCAAGACCAATCTCTTTGAATGGTATGTTGTCCTGCAAGACAAATTCTCAGCTTTGAATAATATAGATCTCGTAGCACTGAATAACACATGATAGTGAGATCTCTTGGTCAAGCTGCTGATAGAAAGTAAGTTATATGTAAAGCTAGGGACATATAACACATTCTTCAATACCAAATCAGCAGATATTTGAATGTCACCCATGTAAGTAGCTATAGTGGAATTTTTGTTGGGTAGACTAATAAGAACATGAACAGGTATGGGCATAGAAGTGAAAAGAACCATATCACAAATCATGTGATCAGTTGCCCCAGTGTCAACAATCCAAGAGGTCATATGTTTACTACTATAAGCAGTAAAGCAGCAGTGAAAGCCATGCAAACCTGTGGTGTTAATCTCAGAAGGATCAGTCGGCAATGTTGCAACTGCGATGTTGGTTGAGTGAGGCTGGTCATGAGGATTTGTGGGAGTGTATTGCTGCGAATGCCTTTGAAAGGCCAAAAATTGATTGAACTGTTGCACCAGAGCCGGATCAATAACCGGATTATCACCCATATCCGCATAACCACTAACATCGACCAGATTTGCAGATGGCTTTCTAGCAGCTTTAGAAGTTCGCCAACCAGGTGGATATCCAATCAATTGGAAGCAAGTGTCGACAGTGTGGTTGGTCATTTGACAATTGGTGCACTTTCGTTTTGGTTTGTCTCGTGGATTTGTTTGAGGCCTGACTTGTGGATCTCGCATAGGGGGTCTGTAAACATCAGACTTGGCAAGCATTGCAGTGTTGTCCATTGGAGAGCTCAAGGCAGGTGTATATAGACTTCTTTGTGCCTCTTCCTGTAACAGTATGGAATATACTTGTACCAAAGATGGAATGGGCTTCTGTAGCAAAATTTGCTCTGATTCACATAGGACTCGTCTAGCCAACCATAAATTTGATCTGACATCTTTTTTTGAGTGCAGGGGCTAATTGAACCAAGTCACACTTGCAAGCAGCTAATGCACCACAATTGCATTTAAAGAGAGGTCTAAACCTACATACTCATCCCAAATGCCTTTAAACATATTATAGTATTATGTGATACTCAAAGAACCTTTAGATAGATTACTAAGAGATTTTTCCAAGTGAAAAACTCTAGGTCCATCAGATTTCATGTAAGTAGTTTGAAGATCGACCCAAACATCTCGTGCAGAGGTAAAATATAACAGGCTGTTCTTAACAGAGTCATCCAAAGACAAATTAATCCAAGAAAGTACCAAGGCATTAGCCTTCTCCCAAGCCGCATAAAGAACAGTATCATTGATGCTAGGAACGGGTAAACTGCCATCAATTGAAGGGAGTTTGTTCTTTACCTGTAAGGCGTATATAACGGCTTTGCTCCATGAGACATAGTTCTCGCCATTTAAGGTTACAGAGATGACATTGAGGCCAGGGTGATATGATGGATGATAGAAATATGGAGAGCTCGGATTTACAGCCGGATCAAGGTTACGGGTATTAGAAGATTGACTAACAGCACTTGAAGACGCCATTGATGAATCGAACAGAGAACTTCAACAATTGATCAGGAATGGCCGTCAATCGAACCAACAATATAAACGATCTTGAACGAAAAACATATCCAAGATCGAAAAACTGAACAAGCTCTGTTAATCGAACAGAAACCAGAGTATTGTGCGGAAGGAAAAAAAGATCGAAAGAAGGTTCACGGAAATCAGAATTTTCCGTAAACTGATACCATGTGAAAGAGAGGAGAATCACTCTCGTATATTGATGATTGAATAATGAATACAATGCTATTTGAGAAACTAATCTCTTGCTTAAATAGAAAACAGAACAGAACATAAATCCTAATCCTAATTGACTTCTAATTGGTTCCCTTGAGAGTTGGCGAAGACGAGTTTTTTACCACATCATTTGCGTGGAGACAGCTGAAGCCTTAGCAGCCAGAACTGCTGTTGAGCTAGCGTATGATCTGAATCTTCGGCACATCATTATTGAAGGCGATTGCAAGAACGTGGTGAATCAACTCCGAGATCCAAATAGATCGTTATCTGCAGCAGGTAACATTATTGAAGAGACTAAATCTTTGTCTTTGTTTTTTGATTAGACGTCTTTTGTTTTTACGAAACGGAGTGGCAACATGCTAGCCCACCTTCTTGCTCAGTGTACTGTTCCTATCTTTTCTGGTTCTTCGGATATTCCCGTTGTAAACCCCGACAATTTTTGATGTTATTAATATATTTCATCAGGTTACTCAAAAAAAAAAAATTATGTTATTAATCAAAATGTCTATGTAATATGATAAAACATCAAACATTAACATTTTGATTAATAACATCGATGATTTTTTTAACAATATAGGTCCATCTGTAAAAAAATTATTTAGATACTGTCTCTTATGAAACTTGCACGGTGAAAATAACAACTAGCATGCCGGTACACTAAGTAAATGGCGCCAAAATAAATTAATTAGAGTGACGAATGTCGTTGTTTGTTGTCAGATGATAAGTGGAGGAAACGGTAACAACTAATCTTCCTTTAAGATTATTATTTTCTGGAATATTGTAAGCAAAAAAGAGTCTTTTTCAAGAGACATTCTCTCTAATTATCCCTTGACATTCTCCCGACCCAAGTGGTTATTCTCCGCTTTTAATCAGATGACGCACAAATTTCTTTTGAAATCACGCAAAAGACCTCATGCTATGTGATCGTTTTTACTAAGGTGACGTCCCTGTCGAACCTCTGGATGGTGGCAGCCATGTTCCGGGATCAACCATTTGCAGGTTTGCAGGTTTGGGGACGGTCCCGCTTTTGATACCATTTGTAACAACTCGATTGATCATTTGGGTTTGCGTGGTTAGCATGACTTGTGCCACACACGTCACACGATTATGATATTGTCCACTTTAGACTAAAGTCTTCACGGATTTACTTTTACAGTCACCAAAGAACTTCATAATATGTTATAGTGGTGGTTTACTTATATACATTTTATTCAACTCACACTTAACCAATTTGGGATGCAAGATATTACATGGCTACCCCACCCATAGACTCGACGAGGACGCCAAACAATTTAAGGCGATAGAATGTAATACTTTACATGCTACGTCGGTTAATAGCGAGTGGGATAAATGGTAGTATATAATTAGACCACCTCTCACATAGTATGACACATTTTGGTAATTTCACCAAGCAAAAAAGCGGACAATATCATAAACGTGTGTGACCCAATGCGGAACCGCGTTGGCCTAAAGGGTCGAATCTCGGTCTATTGATTTTCGGATCGTTACATATTTAAACAGTTAGAATTAACCTACCTCTACCGTCTGAAAAGCTGCAAATGCACATCCCATACCCTAATGCTGTTTGATATACATCGCAACAGTTCCTAAAATGGAGTGTGAGGTATGCAAGAAGACATGAATATATTGGATCTAATGCAACAGTTTTTCTTGAATGTAGCAGGTATTATCCTGAAAATAGGAAATTGAATAAGATGATCAAATCATATTGTCATTTAATCCCTTGGCCTTTATTAAATTTGGAATTCTCCAAGTTCTTTAAAAGAGCACCGGCCCATGACCATGCTTAGCTTACTCATATCTTACCTGCTCTGCAATTATTTACTATGATATATGCATAGTGAAATACCAAAAGAGATTGAGGATTTATAGGCCGCAGATTTACTGGCTTACTACACACCAGAACTTCCTTCAGAAGAATGGAAAATAATCAATCTCCGAATGGGGACGACCCCGAAAATGGCAGCCCTGGTGGCAGTTTTCACCTCTCCGATGACAATATGGGACAGATCCCTGATGCTAGCAGTAGAAGCATGAGTTTCACAAGGGCTTACCAACCAATGCAAACCAGAGCAAAGGTACGTAGACATACGTGTAACGTGTGGATTGGTTCAAAACCTCCATTTTGAACATTTTAAAACAACTGTTTATATAAAAACTCAATTTTGAACTCTATCAATGAAATGCTTGCTTATGTTTGCTGATCATGCATCGATCCTCATCAGGAATATCCAGGCTGGCAGACGTACATGCTGGCTTACCAGTCTCTTGGAGTTGTCTATGGGGACCTGGGAACTTCTCCTGTGAACGTGTTCTCTTCCACTCGGTTGACAAATCTGACAGAAGACGATCTTTTGGGAACACTAAGTCTTATCATATGGACTTTGACAACCCTGGTGCTGATTAAATATGTTTTCATTGTGCTGCATGCAAACGATCACGGTGAAGGTGGAACTTTTGCTTTGTACTCATATCTCTGTAGGCACATGAATTTTAAGAGCAAATTCACAATACAGAACACTAGATTGGAGTCGGATGCAGATATGGCGTATTATACTGGAGGGAGTCCTCTGAGCACAAAGACAAGGAAATTTCTTGAGAGTAGCTCTACTGCACAGAACTTTATCACTTTGCTTGTTTTGCTAGGGACTTGCATGGTTATCGGAGATGGTGCTCTTACTCCAGCAACATGCGGTAACTTCTACCTTAACATACTGCAGCTTATAAAGGACGTATAGCTTCTAACTAACTTACCAATACATTAATTTATGTAGTTCTTTCAGCCCTTCAGGGAATTCAGTCTCACTCTTCCAAAGTAACACAAGGTACAATATATTCATATACGAAACGTTGACAAGTTTTAGGTACTCATTTGACAGTATAACATGAACTGGTTGTGGTTGTTTTTCAGATCATGTGGTTTGGTTATCAGTTGTGCTTCTGGTAACGCTATTTGCTTTCCAGCGCTGTGGAACGAGCAGAGTCAGTTCCTCTTTTTCCCCAATTATGTTGATCTGGTTCGTGACCAACACTTCAATTGGTGTCTACAATATATTCAAGTATCACCCATCTATTATCAAGGCTGTTTCACCTCACTATATTGTCAAATTCTTTCTGAGTAATGGCAATACAGCTTTTAATCTTCTTGGAGCTGTTTTCTTGGGCATAACAGGTATACAGATCTGTTCTAAATCGAATCCCACCACACTCAGACATGCATTCAATTTGATCTCAAATTACTTCAATCTTGAAAACCATACATGCATCAACTAACAATGATGTTCAAAATACAGGAGCTGAAGCCATGTTTGCCGATTTAGGTCACTTCAACAAGAGATCAATCCAGGTTAGATAAAAACACTTCAGTTCTTTACCTTTTCTTGAATCAGCCTTGCATAGTTCACATAAATAACAGAGTTTCTGTTCTCTGCAGTTGGGCTTCTCTTTTGTGGTTTATCCATCTCTAGTCCTCACATATGCTGGGGAAACAGCTTACTTGGTTAAGCACCCCGAAAATATCAGTGATGCCTATTACAGCTCCCTCCCTGAATCCGTATACTGGCCAATGTTTGTCATTTCTACCCTAGCTGCAGTCGTCGCCAGCCAATCCATGATCTCTGCATGCTTTTCCATTGTAAAACAGTCACTTGCTCTAGGGTGCTTTCCACGAGTTAACATAATACATACGTCCTCCAAGCATGAAGGTCAAGTCTACTCTCCAGAAATCAATTACATTTTGATGCTTCTCACGGTAGGTCTTGTCGTAGGATTCAAAGGTGGTGTTGAGTTAGCAAACGCGTATGGTGTGGTTGTCATATGGGTCATGATTATCACGACAATTTTAATAACTTTCGTGATGCTTCTAATATGGAAGACAAACATTTTTGTAATCCTAGCCTTTTTCATACCTTACATGTTAATCGAGATCATCTTCATGACATCCCTCTTAAAGAAAATCCCACAAGGAGGATGGGTTCCATTTGCCATATCAGCCGTCTTCTTGACCGTTATGTTATCCTGGACATATGGGAGGAGCAAAAAAGCTGCATATGAAGCTGAAAGAAAAATGAGTACAAGGGAACTGGATGAAATGCTAAATAGTGGCGTGCACAGAACACCAGGGGTTTGTTTTTTCTTTACAGACCTCGTCTATGGCATTCCACCCATTATCCGTCATTACATTCAGCACACGAATTCAGTGCGTGATATTATGGTGATTGTAACAATCAGAACTCTGCCAATCAAAACTGTTCTGCAGGAGGAAAGATTTAATGTCGGTAAGTTGGGACATGAAGGCGTCTACAGGTGTTTGGTTCAGTTTGGTTACAAAGACTCTCAGGATATAAAAGGAGAGGACTTTGTTGCTTCAGTGCTGAATAACCTGCAAGAGCTTGCTGATGACCATATCGAAAAGCAAAATATACAGTCAGCAGCACGCAGAGACGTTGGATTTGTTATGGGGAGGACAATCCTCAAAGCAAACCAGGAAAGTAAATTTCTGGAACGCTTTACAATAGATTATCTGTACAGATTCCTTCAAAAAAACAGCAGGGGGGCAGTTTCGACTCTTGAGATACTTCCGGAAAGAACATTGCAGGTTGGAATGGTATATGAAATCTAAATCAGGACTTCTATTCAGTCTGTTGTATGCACTTGGAAAACTTAATAAAATCCAAGAACTACTTCAGCGGGTTGCTTAAAAAACTGTATAATTCTCAAAGAAAACTTGCAGCATTATCATAATTCTCATGGGCCTACACAAAATATGAGCAGAATTTAGTAACAGGAGAAAAGGCAAGCACATCACAAGCACAGGACTTGATTGCAGGGAACATTTCAAAAATCCATACAAACATTTTTTGGAAAGAGACGTGCCGATATCTTTTTCTTCAAAGCACGTCTATCATAGCCATCAAGTCACAAATTTAGAATGTCACAGATAGATTTGACTTAAACTAAACACGATGGCCATCCCCCGTACATGCCAAACCATGGCTAGCCCATGGCATATTTCTGAGTCCAGCTCCTTGCAGTTGTCTCATACTTGGTCCTGTCTGTTTTATACATATGAGCGATCTCAGGTACCAACGGATCATCTGGATTTGGGTCCGTCAACAAAGAACAAATAGAAAGTAGCACCTGGAATTGTAATCCAGAACAAAGTTAGGAACTCAAACCTAAAAAAACTATCAGATAAATAGAGAGATACAACTCGGTTGAAAATTGACCAAAGAGAGTTGGGCCTCAAGTCATGGCTAGCGTACCTTGGAAATAGTCAACGCAGGACTCCACTGCTCCTTCAAGATGTCAAGGCATATGCTCCCATTGCTGTTTATGTTGGGGTGGAAAACTTTCGTCCTGAAAGCAACCTGCATGTTAATTAAGAAAAATATATGAGTATACTACAACTGAAGGCACAACACCATGTAGGTTTCCCTAAAAATGCACCGAAAGAATAACACAAATGATGTCTCTTTTAGAGGAGAATATGGAGAAATAGAATACAAAAAGACAAATATGTGAAACCACCTTAGGAGGCTTGAAAGGGTAGTCTGGGGGGAAATGGATGGTAACAAGGAAAACCCCACCAGAATATGGACTATCTGCAGGACCCATAATCGTGGCTTGCCAATGAAACATGTCCTCAGCAACAGGACCTGAAACATACACAATGTGAGAAGAAAGTGAATTCTAAAAATCTATCTCCAGTTGAGAAATTATTAAACCAAAATGCACTATTAAGTAATTATCACGTCATCAATAATGAAGCCACAAAACAACAGGAAAGATATAGAATCAAGAAAAGGGTAAGATAGATGTCCAGATGTTTCATGAAGAATATAGAGCCACCACCAACAATCATGGACAATATACAATATTTCACCTGGTCTGTATTGCTATCCCACCAGAAAGAAATCACAAAAAGCAATACTAGTAAATTATGATCTGACTTCAAAGAAACCAATGAAATTACATGATATGGCGGCTTTTCTTAGCAGAAGTTGCAATGTTTCTACACCAGTGTTAATTTTGAAATGCTTCATATATATTTCAAATCATTGGCAGTTCAAAGACGCTGGAGTCAAACTGTTAATTGATACTCTCCGAAAAATAGCATCGGTGTCATTGCAAGACTAATGCCTGCCAACAGCTCAAAATTAAGTGAGATACTGAGATGATTATATTAACAGTTTAATCAGCAAAACCAACAAGGAACTATCCAGATCAGATTGGAAAAACTAAAAAAGGAAGTGTATTAATTCATACTCCATCTGTTCCATTAGATACTTATCGTTTAGGAGAGTAATTTGAAGTATATCAGTTTATTAGAATTTAGAACAGTGGTGAGCCGGGGAGAAAGATAAGTCAAAGACTGGGTGAGTTAATTGAGCATATTTGTTTTTTATTCTATCAGAACAGAAGAAAAATAATAATAGAACATGTTAATAATGCAACTTAAGAAACTATTTGGATTTGGGACAGACGAAGAAGAAAACGGATAAGATGCTAAGAAACAATTGGGCAAAGGGAGGTAAGTTTTGAGATGGATTTGTCAATCGCGGAAATTGATACGTACTAGTTCCAATACCAGAAAATAGATAACTCTCATAATACGCATAAATGATGTGCACTTCATTATGGTTAGTAGTAGCATAGGATAGAGATTTTGTTTTTCTCTTATTATCTATACTATAGTCCTTACGGTCAGAAGAAGGAGAAAAGATGCTGATTTGAGGGAAAAAAGAGTAAAAAACACAGAAAATCAAATCATTCATTCAACAGAATAATTGCAAACAACTAGTAACAAAAAATGAATCTATATGACAAGCAATATGAAAATCAATTCTCCTAAAAACATCGAAAATACAGAAACCCCAACCAATTAGCTAACTAAGATCGAGAGTTTAGAGTAGAGAAAATATAAAGAAAGAAGAGAAAAAGAAAAGGTAAGAAGCAAAAAAAGGTAGAAAAATACCAGCGCTGCAAGAGGTAGGAGGATCCTTCTGAAGATCCTTGAGCTCCTTCAAGATCCGCTTAGAAGCCATGAGCGGTTCCTGAGTTGAGAAGAAAGAAAAGCCAGATCCAGAATTTCAGCAAAAGAGCATGAAGCACAAATCAAATCAGGGAATTGTATTTATTTCAGCACAAGGCAAGGTAAGGTGTTTGATAAAATACCTGAGAGAAGAAACAACGGGATCCTCCTGCTGCCGGCGAGAAATTTATTTGCTTATTTTACGTTGAACGGAGGAAAGAGACTGCAGAAGAAGAAATAAATGTCTATTACAAGAGGAAATGCATTATATAACCTTCCTCCTGAATTTAGACAATACTACAAAATTTTGAAAAATTCTGGGTTTCTTTCAGGGTGATACCATTCTCTCGATGTGATGGATTACACACTTTTACTAACAAACCCAAAATTTTACCTTTTACTGTGTCGACATTCACCTTCTTGCCGAGGGAGGGGTTAATTCCAACCGAGTCCAATTCATGCAAATGCGCTTTCCACTTTCCGCTAAAAGCTATTGTACGAATGACTACGTCTGGCTGTTTGGTATAGAGTTAAAAAAAATGAGTTAAAGAAAAAAAATTTAGTTGATAAATAGTAACTGGGTTAAATGTGAGTTATAAAAAATGTTGTTTGGAATAGAGTTAAAAACTTATAGGTTATATAGGGTGTGTAAGAAGAATAAATTGATGTGTATAACAAGGAAGTGATGTGTTTGATATTTTTAAGGTTATTTGATTGGTTTATGATTGTTAGTTTGATAGAAAAAGTAAAGAGAGTAAAAGTAGGGTATAAAGAGAATGATGATTGTTTAGTGGAAGAAAAATTGTGTTCAATTTTTTACTGTAGAATATACAAAACAAATACCCTGAAAAATTTTAAAAATGAATAATAAATTATAAATGAATATCAAACAGCCTGCATTTCTTTTCTTATACTCCCTATCGAATCCAACTTTCCGAATTTCAGCTTGGATGGATGTTGGCATTCATTGTCACGACCCAAAACCAAAAGTACTTTGGCGCGACCGGCCGTCTATCGTGAGATGATCTCACGCCAAGACGAAGCCTACTTAAATCCTCAAATACATGAAATAATCTCAGAGTGGTGCAACAGAGCGTCTAAAATCCCATAAACAGTAATTACAATAATAATTACAAGTCCTCAGTACATAACAACCACCTCTACGGTACAAATCATCATATTCAATACAAACTCAGAGTACGCTACAACTACTGAAAGTCTTCATAAGATCCACCATCCGTCTACCGGGTTCCACTCTACTGTACCATCCAGTGTCACTTCACTTACTAAATATCTGAAAGGGGTGTAAGGGTGAGCCTCAATGACACTTTTTAGGATCAGCCAGTATTTCAAACATACGTATATATATCAATACGTTTATATATCCAAAATAATTTGCATAGAACACTTTATCAAAACAATGTCAATTCATATTTAGCTCAATCGATGATACACTACGGCATGACGTAGTGGTGGCACACAGGTCGGCTTTTACATAACAATAACAATGCCCTACCAAAGGGATAACATAACAATGGGAGATCTCCAAAAGCACGACATTCCCTCGAAAGGGCCCAAACAATTCACAGGCATATCGATGAGCATAAAACATATTTTCAATCCATGCTTTTGACAAAACAATTTCACGTTCGCAATCACGGTAAAATTTATGGGTACACATACTTGATCCTTTCGAATAGACTATTATACCAAGCCCATTACTTGATATAATAACCATAAGTATTTTGTCAAATCATAAAACATACATATATATATGATAACAATAAAATAGAAGCAAAAGTGTCAAGGAAACCCGCTACGCCGAGGTCGTCTGAATCCAAGTCAAGCCTAAATAATCCACAAAACCATCCATTAGCTTGCACATCGAATCTCCAATAGTCACCATAAACCACAAATCCTCCAAAGAACCAATCACAAACTCCGTCTAGTCTTTACTACGGTTTTAAAGGTCGAAATTGAGGAATTATGGTAACAAGGGGAAAACGGTAATTTTCTGGAGCTAGGAAAAATAGGATAAAAATGTAGAAGGGCATAATTGTGGTTCTATGACGTTCAGGGGCAAAACGGTAATTTGAACGGGTCGAAAAATAGGCTGGAATAAAAAGATACAAAATCAGGGTCCAATAGTAATCGAACTGTTGACCTCCTGCATGGAAACAACGCCACAAATCCAACTGAGCTAGCAGCTTATTTGATGTTAAAGCAGAGGTGTACTAATAAGAACTGATTCACCGTCTGGGCAGATTCATAATTAACAAAACTTCGCTAAATTGCGTTGAAGTCCCTGGCGCCTTCAAATTCTCAAAAGCAGGGGTTTGATCTTTTCAAAAAACCTCGAAACAGTCCCTGCAACTTACGAAGGTTACGGGAATCGATTACCCATCATCTCCTCCATCTAAAACCATCATTAACAGTCCAAAACCTCAATGAATCGGTCCAAATCAAATCGAATTCGACCTCCATGTTTCTTGTCTCCATGTCGCGATCTACCACACCAAACCCAATTCGATTTTGGTCCAAAACTACTCGATTCAGTTACAAATCCGGTTTAGTCTCGTGTAGATATCAAGATCGAGCAATAACATGTTTATACGGAATGAGAAGAAAGAAGAACGGCTTACACAAAAAAAGAAGAAGAAAGGACTAGTTAGGTTTGAGATTGTGCTTTAATTTGGACTCTAAATCAATCCAAGACTAACCCAATTAAAACACTTATTAAATCCAACAATTATCGTAGCCCATCTCAACTTAATCAACCCATAAAAGAATCGCGATTAAAATTCCGTATAGCGATTCGACTCCAAATAATTGCTCGTCTCCAAAATAAATTCAAATAGACGGTCCAATAAAATAAATTTCGGGGTATTACATTCATTTCTTTTCTTATATTTCATCCTGAATTTAACTTCCTAAATTCCATTTTGAATGGATGTTGGTGTTCATTTCTTTTAGTATTGGTACCACGATGTAGTACCTTATATATATTGATGTGTTGAGATGGTACAATGTTTTTAGTTTTGGCACAACTACATGGTACCTTATATTTATTGGTCTGTTTAGATGGTACAATGTTTTTAGTTTTGGTACCACATACCTTATATTTATTGGTATGTCGAGATGGTACAATGTTTTTAGTTTTGACACAACGATATGGTACGTTATATTTATTGGCCTGTTTAGATGGTACAATGTTTTATTTTTTGTACAATGATGTGGTACCATATATATAATGCTTTTTTATTCTATATATAGTTTGCATTATACTTTGGTCATATGTTTGAATATCGTAATTTTTTAATTGATTTAGAATTTGATGTACCATATGATGATTCCATATCCCTATTGGTGAAATTTACTGAATCAAGAGAGGATAGAGAAGATGCTAGTGAAAAAGATGTTATTTTACCTTTTTTGTGAAATTTACTGAATTAATTACATTTAGGTAATTGTTTCCTAAAAATAGGATACTATAATTAGGGAGTTAGTTTTCATATATTTTATTTAATAATTAAGTTATTAAAATATAAAAGGGCACAAATATCAATATTTGGACTTGAGAGTAATATTTTTGCGTCTTATAATAAGGATGTTTTGAGAGTGGGTTTTGTAGCAATATTTTGTCTAAAACTGGGCCTCCGTTATTATATATTCTTACTTTCGAATTCAACTTCACGCATTCCATTTTCAAACGTCTAAATTTTAAATTTTCATCCTTTAAATGGATAATCTTTGTCCTACTTAATTCACTATTTCTCCTACTTTATTCAATTTCCTTCCTACTTTATTGCCATCTCTTCTATACTTTATTACAATCTCTCTTATTTTATTCAATTTTGAATTTTCTCTTAAACTTGTGTCGGGCCTGCGGGAGTTGACTCTAGGATGGAGAGGGTACTATCTATCTATATCTAATAATCTAATGATAATTCTATCTATGTTAAGGCTGTGTATAGCAAAACTACCTGAAAGTTAACTGGTAGTTGATTAACTAGCTAGTAAGCTAACTGATTTTAATGTACGTGTTTAGCAAATTAGCTAATAAGCTAGCTGGTATTTTGTAAATGACATATAAATGTATTACTCTTAATTTTTCTTCAATTTAAACTTTCTCATCATATTATATTAGTCTATTTTTAAAATAATACTTCCTCTTTTCCGAACAAGGTTCTCATTTTGACTTTTTCCGGTCAACTGTATTCAACTTTGACAACAAATTAATTTTAAACTGCAAATGTAAAATTTCAATGAAATTTTAATCCATAAAGATTCATTATATAATTGAATTGGACATTTTACATTTGCGGTTCAAGAATAATTCATATTCAAAGTTGGAGACGGTTATTGAAAATCAAAATGAAAACCTTTCGTGACAACGATAATACCACATTTTTACTCTAATTATCGACTTTTCACCACCACTTTAATAACGTCATTAAAACTTATGGGAAGTTGAAAGAAATATTCACACTACAAGAATAACCGGATTTAGGGACGGATAAAATCCGTCCCTAACTTAGGTACGAATCGGTGGTGTTTAGGGACGAACTAGGGATGGATAGGCCTATCCGTCCCTAGTCCGTCTCTAGTCCGTCCCTAAATAGGGACGGATGAGTAATCCGTCCCTATTTAGGAACGGATAGAATTATCCATCTCTAAATTTAGAGACGGATAATTCTATCCGTCTCTAATTCGTTGACCAAAAAAAAAAAAAAAAAAAATTTAGGGACGGATAGATCTATCCGTCCATAATACTATCAGAAACCCTAATAAACTCTCTTCTTCCCACACTCACTAACCACTCCTTCTCCTTCTCTCCTTCTCTCCCACTCCACCACCACCACCACCACTCCGACCGTCCACCACCATTCGACCACCACTCCACCACCACGGGCTCTCCGTCCTCCACCACTCCACCACCTCCAACACCACTCCACCACCTCACCACCACTGCCTCCGTCCACCACCACTCCACCACCCTTCCTCCACCACCACCCACCCAACAACCACCTCCCTCCCTCCTTCCTCCACCACCACCACTCCACTGCCTCTGTCCGCCACCCCTCCCCCTCCACTGCCTCCGTCCGCCACCACCACCACTCCACTGCCTCCGAACCTCCACTGTCCACCACTGCCTCCGTCCAGATCTCATCACCACCACTGTCGTGCCGTCCACCACCAGATTCGACTTCCTCCGTTCAAGATGCAAAGATCCAGATCTAGTTTTTTTTTTTTTAATTTTCTCTTATTAATTTTGTAATTTCATCTTTGTATTAATTATTAAATTGTATATTGTATTATTGTATTATTGGATAATGAATATTGAATATTGTATGAAATTTTCGATTTAGTGTATCGTTGTTGGTTTATTTGTATTGTATATTTGTATAAAATTGTCGGTTTATCCGTATTGAATATTCGTATATAATTATTGGTTTATTTCTATTGAATAAAATTATCGGTTTATCCGTATTGAATATTCGTATAAAATTGTCGAAATATTCGTATTAAAAATAAAAATAAAAAAAATAAAAAAAACTATTTAGGGACGGATATTTATCCGTCCCTAAAGGGTCTTTGACCATTAGGGACGGATAATATCCGTCCCTAAATAGGGACGGATATTTTATCCGTCCCTATTTGGTTAGAGACGCCCGTTTTAAGGACGAATCGGCAGGGGTTTAGGGACGGATAAATCCGTCCCTAAACCCGATTTTTTTTGTAGTGTCAACGAGCATTCTAACTTAATAAGAAAAAAATCGGTAATGGTTGTATAGTACAATTCAGCTTGATAAGTTTATCTTCCTAATAAGTGTGTTACGTCTAACAAAGATGAGGTAGAAACCGCACAAACTGATAAAATGTGTGTTTGCAAATGCTTTTACTTGTGCCTTTTTGTCTGCTTTTACTAAAAGTTGATTAAGTGTGTGTTTGCAAATAATTTTACTTGTGCTTTTTTGTCTGCTTTTACTAAAAGTTGATCAAAATTGATTTTTAAACAAAAGTCAGTAGTGTTTGATATATCATATAAAAAACAGCTTAAAATTGTAAAAGCAGAAGTTCTAGTGTTTGCAAAAATTAATTTAATTAGTTGTTTTTAATTGGAAAAAAAGCTACTACGTGCTTAAAGCAGATAGAAGCAGCTATCGGGTTGCTTCTGCTTTACAGCGATTCTGCTTTTTTAGGAGAAGTTGCAGAAGTTGTAATATAAAGCACTAAAAGCTAACTTACTTTAAAAGAAAAGACTTTTTAAGATTTAGAACATGCTAAAGTTGATTTTAAGCAAAAGTCAGTAGTGTTTGATATATCATATAAAAAACAGCTTAAAATTGTAAAAGCAGAAGTTCTAGTGTTTGCAAAAATTAATTTAATTAGTTGTTTTTAATTGGAAAAAAAGTTACTACGTGCTTAAAGCAGATAGAAGTAGCTATTGGATTGATTCTACTTACAGCGATTCATGCTTTTTTCGGAGTTTAGAAGTTGTAATATAAAGCGTTAAAAAGCTATTTTCTTCTTTAAAAAGTCTAAAGACTTTTTAAGCATTTGCAGACACAATCAGACTCGATTTGCAAAAAGCTTTTCTGCCATTTAAAAATATAGCAGTAACATTTGGGTGGCCTCTTGAGGATCATTACTGTTGGTTGGTCCAGCCAGCTGCCCAACAACAGCCTGCAAATCAAACAGAAAGGTTAGCCAGCCAGTCCGCCACCATGTCTCGATACGGCAACCGACGGATCCAGGTTGACGTCTCACCATCTTCACCGCCACGATACGATGACGATGTTGTTGATCAAACCCTAGATACCATCACCCACCCGAAACCGACTGGCGATTACCTAGATGTTCCCTCCAGACCCTGTCTTGTCAAAATCCTCCATAAACAAGGTCTCGATTCTTTCTCTAATTTAGTAAACAGTCTCTAATTTACCACTTACTACTCATGCTTTTCTTATCGGTAGATCAAGGTTGTTTGCATTTCTAGATTTATAGGCTTGGACGAGATGCTTTAATTGATCACCAAGTTATGTTTCTTCGATGGATACAGTTTACTGGAAATCATAATCAACAGCATTATGTGTGTTGAGTCAATGTTTTTTGTAATTACCCATCTGATTTGGGAGTTTCGTGTTTGCTACCAAATTTTCTGCTGCTAGATTAATGAATAATCAACCTTTTTTTTGTTTCTATTTATTGCAATGCCTTACGCATCTTCAAAAGAAAGAGGAACACTGATATGCCCGTGATAACTACAATCGTATAGGTACAATTGATAGAGAATTAGAGATACTAAGGGTCCTAAAACCAGACATAGTTCTAGGTGGCAAGCAAGAATACATAAGGTCGGTTGTGTTTAGTGTTGTCAATCCCGGCGCGATCCCTGTGCGTTTTGGCACCTGGGTGGGATTGACATGCCCATACGGGGCACGATTGCGGCTGGGATCTCGGAAATCCTTGTCGGGATATTAAAGTTTGGGGGTAAAATGGTCATTTACCCCATTTTTCTTTAGTTTCTGGCTTGATGTGCGTTAATTGAGTTATTTCTAAGCTTTTATGTTTATTTTATCATACTTCACTATCCCGCTATCCCAGTTTTTTTGCTTGGGTGCGACACGATCAGGGGTTAACAATACTGGTGTTCACATGGGCTATCTTTTATTGCAATTTGCAACGTAGTTCTAGTAGATATGACTAGTCTTTCCCAGGAACAAGTGTGAGTAGTGGTAACCCATACAACGATTGCAATTAATATGAAGCTCAAGTCCTGTAAGAAATTGGATAGTCAGAATTGGAAATTTTGATTATTATTGTGTTGAGGTGCCTTTTTCTTTTGTGAGTCATGCCCATTGTTATTTTCTGTTTCCTGATATGACATGACAGTGAGACTCTGGCTTAATTTTTACTTAATCTGGTAGACCCTGTATTTATTACTCTATATTCTAGGCCGTAGGACATTTGACTCAGATAGAAGGTGAAAGACTATCTTAGAATGGTGTCCTAAACAATTGAATCAGCCACTAAAGAAGAATAGAAATTCTCTTTCCTAATGAGTTATCTTTCATTAGCTTGCCAACTGACTTTTTTTTTCCGAGCAAAGGCTCATCAATGACATTATAACTGGTCGAATCTTCAAACCCAACATCTTATTATAGTTGAAAAATGAAAAAATGGAGGTCATGTTAGAAAACTAGGTTGCTATAACCTGAATATTGTTGGTTCCCCAAGTTGCGTGCTCTCAGATTATATCGAACATATACTAGATGCGCATTTGCTGCTACCTCTGAAGTCTGAAATAGTTTTATTGCTACGTAGTCTAATTAGCATGTATCTCCTTGGATGCTTTATTTTCTAGGAGACAAGAATGTGCTCTTTGCAGACAAAGTCCTCAAGTTCACAGTCTCAGGGAAGATGAAGCCTCGTTTGCTTGTAATTACTGAATTTGCCATTTACATTGTGGACCCGGATACCGATTCACTCAAACGACGGATAGCTCTTGCTGCTGTTGAGAAGATCTGTTTAAGTGAACTAAGTGATAATTTTTTTTCCATTATTATTCCCACCGAATATGATTTACTCATGGCTAGTACTCGAAAAAAGGAAATTGTCAACGTCCTGGTTGGTGCTACAAAAAGTGCGTCTGATTATGCACTTGAGGTCTCTCTATCAAACAGGTAACACCATCCTTAGTATTCTACTTCAATGTGTATGTTCTCTATTTTGTTATTTGCCAGTGAGTGGCAATTCGGTTTTTAGTATGTCTAAATGTTTGAACAGACCTCATTTAGGTGGGAGGGCATGGCTGCATTGTGGCTTCAATTCTTTCCAACTTCTTTCTTCTGTTTCGTCTGTATATGTTATTTAGTAGTACTATGTTTTGGCATATTTTGACTTCCAAGTTTTACTGCTGTGAATGAAGGAAACCCATGTTATTGTGCAGCGAAACCTTTTCCCTTTTGCTATGATGCTCATCATCGTTTCTGTACATTTTAGTCCTTGAACTAATATCATGACAACAAAAAGAAGTATCTTGTTATTTTGGAGGATCCATGTGCACTTAAATTGAGGTTTTGTTAATCTCTGAGGTTTCTGATATCCATTTTTATTCAGCCACACCCAGGACAGATTTTTATCCCAGGGTGTAATCTTTGAAGGAAATCGAAATAATGCATCTCTCATAATACAGAAAACATGTCTGCAGTGGAGAACCTAGCTGGATTTGTGTCTGTATTTTGTTTTCTCAAAGTCGAATTGAATGTCTGCAGGTTTGAGTACAATGCAGCTGCTGAAGTGGTAAAGGAAATTCAGTTTGAGGAAGTAGAAGGTTGATTTTCATTCTTGCCCTACACTATTATGGCGCTTCATAGTTTCAGATTGTAAGTTTGTCAATTGTCACAAGATTTTATCTTTTTTCACTATCATAGGTGGTGTTAGAACCAGAATTATTCGGAAGTGAGCTGTCCATTTGGCTATTGCTGGCACAGGTGATCATAATTCTTCTGTGGTTCTGAGCTGAACTTTTCCTTTGCTTTCGAGCATGTAATATAATTCTTTCCCTTAGACTAGGTAGATTCAAAATTCATGAATGCATCATCTTTTGTACGTAAACAAAGTATGCCAGTGATTATTGATTTGTTCCCCCTGTTCGTTTATCATGTCACTTTTTTCACGGTTTCTCCACAGTTTTCCTTCACGATTGTGATGTTTGTTCTTTACATTTTGAATTCTCCGTTGCATGCATATATTTAACGTGGAAGGGATTGGACTGTTACGCCTAAGAAACTGATAAGTTTGCTGGTAGTTCTTATAGTGAGACCTGATAGATTAGATACAAGGTGGATGATTAGAATGGAGTATAGTAAATTTGAATGTATTGTAAAAATCATGGTTTTCCTAAAGTTCCAGAATATGAAAAAATATTGAGTATACTAAATGTGAATTTACTGTAAACAGGATAAAATTCATTAGAGCATAGGGTTATAATAAATGTGTTAGAGGCGTCTTCCTTCCATATCGCCTTGATTTGTTGTTTTGTTTAATTTCAAGTACTCTTGAAGAATTGTCTGAAGAAAATGTTGCCAGATGCCCATCTGGTTATCAACGACCTCCCTCTCTTCCTTCCAAATGCACTTGTATCTGGAGCAATAACACCATTGTGTATATTCAGCTTAGCATAGCTCACACGGAATGCGTGAGGAGAAAAATAACCTACATTATCTGTATCAAACAAAACTACAAAAGCAGCTCCTAACCTGTATGAAAGCCAAAAGAGCCTGACATTAGTACCTGTTGAGAAGATTACGAGTGAAAGAATTGGTGACCAATGTTGTTCGTACTCTTTCATCCTCTCCATACACCATTCTCCACAAAATGCATGAACAAGCATCTATCCAGGACATCCAACTGCATACCAGGTGAGATAATTTGACAATATGATACTATTTGTTGATTTTTGGGCGTAACATCACTTGAAAAGCAATCAAGGAGTGACCGCACAAGCTCAAAGGCTCAGAACTCTATCAATTAGTGGACGAGATGTTACAAAGGGTATCAGAGTCGAGCCGAACCAATCCAATACTCTCAATGGGGGGACGATTTGTATAGGCAATGCGCGACGTTCTCATTGCGCCATGTAAGATGATGACTGTAACCTCTCAAACTTTAAAGAGTTTAAATGGATAGAGAACGTCACCCATACCAACAACGTGACACTTTTTGTTTTCACAATTCCACTTGTAAAAACTTTAAAGTTACCCATGATTACTCTATTGGAAAGATTTTCATTGCGATGACATGCTTTGGTCAATAGAGTTATAATGATATATGAAGCGATATACTGATTGCACCGACCGGACATGATCCGGTAGTGATGAGAGATGAGTGTTGAGGGCGTGACACAGCACATCCCCATCCATCACAAGACATTTTCTAAAATCGCAAGTTGTAGAGTTGTAAAGCTGTAATCGGCAGTATAATCCAGAGCATATTCTGCAAGTAACCAAGATGAAACCGTTGACCAAAACAGTTGGATCCCGGATCGTGCTAACAGATAACGTTGACCTATTATTTATAGTGAGTTCCAAAGTTGATTTTTGGAGTTTCCAATTTTTCTACTCCTTCACCCTCTGACTATATAAAAACAAAACAAGAATCCCCAATTCCAACAAATTATTGCAGAAACCAACCATCGTTTGTTTCCATCAATAGCAGCAATTGTAGTTTATACTTTATACTGAGACTAGTTGTGAAGGAGAATGGACGGTGGAGATTCGGGTACAGTGACTTGCTCAACGTGGATCCGACGGCCGGAAAACCACCACCTTGTGGTGGTCGGTAAAACGACACCGTCTTCTCTCGAGATCTTCTCCTATGATCCCGATACCTCTTCTCTCTCCTCTAACCCCAAGGTTTCTTCTATTCATCAATTCAATTCTCTATATTTTCCTGTTTATTACTTGACTGTATCTGCAAATTGCAATCAAATTACAACTTCAATTTCAATTTTGTTTCTCGTTACCATTTGATTCAATGAGAAAATGAGCTTCTATATAACCCTTTCTTCAATTCTAGTACCAAATGTTATTCACGGTTAATTTTGCCACACGGTTTTGTGTTGTTAAGTGGATAAAACATGGAAATTATAGGTGCCTGTTTAATTTTGCATACAAGGTGAATGAATATCTGGAGTTTTGATGTGTATGTGTATGTGCAGGCAAAGTATGCTTTCGAGGAAGGGGTTAGTCCGATGAGGATTGTAGCTCATCCAAGTGGAGACACATTGGTTTGTTCTACCAGCTCTGGTGACTGCAAGTTAGTCTTCCTTTTCATTTATTGCTTTCCTTTTCTATTGAGATATGCTTAGTTCATTGATCATCAACATTTCATCTGCTTTAATAAAATAAATCATGGCAAGTTATGCCTTATATTAGGTTTGTGCATATGTGGTTCACTAAAGAGGTATGTTGTGACTAAAGGATGCTGAAAGATGTGGAAGTTAGGTTTTTGGAAAAGATAACTGCGACTCTAGGTTAACTATTTAACTGCCTTGTGGACAAAATACATGATGGTTATGATGAGAGGAGAATTATCATTAACATGACGGAGTCAGAGTTGACAATAGTTGCAATTGACGTGATGTTTGAAAATTGTGTTTCTTGTGGTTAATCTGCGATAAATGTTTTCTTCTACTGTTGGTAATATTTTGCAACCACAGATAAATCGTAAAATACTTCTTAGTTTGTTTAGATTTTGTCTTTTTAATTCTCAGCTCCCCCTTAGCAAATTTTTGGTGGAGGTTGATAGGGTATCATATTTCAAATATTAAAATGGACTTTGAGTCTATGATTAGGAAACACGTGGGTCTGGAAATTTTTTCTTCCGTGTTGTTTGGATAGAAGTCAAATCTCTAGTATTTCAAACCGAAATCAAACTTGCCCCACCTCCCCCAGTCAACTGGATCTATCTAATGGTGCAACCCTTCCCTGTCCTATTTTCTTTTTTTCCACAACTGGGGATGTGGTGTGAACTTGAATTGCTTACTAGAATTATACTAGAATTAAGTTGCGCATATTGTGTGGCGGTGATGTTTGATTTTAATTGTTTATTTACTCTTGAAGCAATTTAGGCTGTCTTAGTTTGTAATTGTGGTCCATTGGATTTACAAATGAAATATTTGCAGAGTGTTTGAGGTGTACAGCCGTGAAGGCAATATAAAACTTACTACAAAAGAATCACTTCCACTGCAAGGAGTTGGCTCACAGAAATGCTTGGCTTTCAGTGTTGATGGCACTCGATTAGCTACTGGTGGAGATGTAAGCTATCTTATCATCGTTACTATTGCATAGGAGTTCAGGATATATGATTTGTTGAACAGTATTCTTATTGTTTTCCTTCAACTCAAAGGATGGGCATCTTAGAATGTTCGAGTGGCCAAATATGCGCAACATTTTAGATGAACCAAGAGCTCACAAGTCATTCCAGGACATGGATTTTAGGTAAGATGAGCCTGAGTTAGTTGTTTTACACTACTATTCTTCTTTATGGGCTCAAAGGAAGTTCAATTTCTTTAAGTACTCCACTGATATTCTTTATGGTATTCCTGTTGTCATTGTAGGACTCTGATTTTTCTTTGTTGCATGCAAATCTTTATATAACTCTGTTTGACAAGTTGTTCTGAGTGATGAATTGTTTTCACTGAGATCCGTCTGAGCATGTGATTACTCATTCCTGGCTTAATTGCTCAGAATTTACTCTTAGCCAACCCTACATGTTGGGTGTGCTGATTAGTTATTAGACCATCTATTCCTTAAGTTGCACAATGGAGCAATTTCATCCATTCTATGAGGCTTTCCTGCTTATTAAAGACGTAGATTTTGCTTATGAGATCATATTTGTTAATAGCGGATAGTAGTGGACCATAGTGCTATTGCTATATGCTACATGGTACATAGGGATAGTGAACAGTAAACTATTCTGAAATATTGCGCAAGTATGTTATAAGTTCAAATGTATTATGCCAACTTCAACTTCCTGGCCTCCTTTTTTTCAGTTCTGGTTCCAGATCAGACCTGTATTCTAGACACTGCATAAGTTGTTCATGTTGCTAAAAGTTGCAAAGTTCATTCTTAATCTTTAATATGTGCGAAGTGGCAATGTAAATACAAGTTAAATTTGTCACTTGCCTATTATCAATTTTATTATTATTTCAGTTTCTAATTACCTTTAAAAAAACCTTATTTTAGTTCGGTGTTGCATTGTGTCACTTGATTATTATTATTATTATTATTATTATTATTATATTATTATTATTATCATTATTATAATAATAATTATTATTATTTTGTTTATTTATTACTATTTTTAGTTTCTAACAAAGTTGTCAATCCGGTAGCGATCGCCGAGAAGATTCTATCCGCTACAGCTTTGCTGTAGCGGGACAATACTATCATGGCTGTCGCGCCCATGACAGCGATCTCAGATCCTGTCCCGGGCGCGATAGCCCGGGACGGTTAAATTCGCCCTAGGGCGTCATTTTGGGGGTAAAATTCCAATTTTACCCCCCACTTAAGGAACAAAGGCCAACGGGCAGAATGAAAAAAAAAACTATTTGCTTGCTTTTGTGTGTGTTTCGACTTTCGTTTATGACTTTGCTTTGTGTTATCATGTTATGTATGAGACTTGCTTGTGTTATGACATTATGACTTATGTTATGTATGAGACTTATTTATTTCTTAGTTTACTTTGCTTGTCTTTACACTAATTTCAACTCATCCTATATATTTTTTTATAAATTTTGCATTTTTTTTTCCTTCGCTATCCCGCCCGCGACCGCGATCCGCGATCCCGGTTTTTTGGGCCTAGCGCGACGCGATTTGCGATTGACAACCATGGTTTCTAATTACCTTAAAAGAATCTCTACTTTTAGTTCTATCTGAAAATAATGGATAATTTCCATCAAATATTGGGATTTAGATGTGAGTCTAGTGACAGGGATGGCTCACATTCTACTTGATTCCCCTTGCAGCTTAGATTCAGAGTTCTTAGCTTCAACATCAATAGATGGTTCAGCAAGAATATGGAATACAAATGATGGTGCTCCAGTGATAACCTTGGCACGTAAAGATGTATGTGCCATTTCTTTTATACCTTGTGTTTATTCCTCTTGCCTTTGGGTGTGCGTTGCTAGAATTATTTTTATTAAAATGTCAGGATGAGAAGTTCGAAGTTTGCCGATTTTCTAAAGATGGGGCAAGACCATTTCTGTTTTGCAGTTTTCAAAAAGGTTTGTTGATTTTCATTATTTGCAACAGTATAGCATTTTATTGTATGTTGTTTATTGTCATAGCATTTTATTTCACGGTGTAATTATTGGATTCATTCTTGATTATTATGCAGGAAATAAATCACTCGTTGGAGTTTGGGACATAAGTACATGGAAGAGAATTGGTCACAAACAGTTTTTTAGAAAACCAGCGTCAATCATGTCTACTAGTTTGGATGGGAAGTATCTTGCTCTGTAAGTGCCCAGAATCTCTTAATTTCTATCATTAGTTTGAAACATAAGAATTAATATAATAGTATATTACACCTGTACAAGAATGAATTTCCTGAGGGAAAAGGGGATAGGTATACCACTATATTTGTGGTACATGCATAACAATGGTTACTAAACTTTGAAGGAAATCAATTGTAATATTGCAGTGAAGAAATTCAGTTCTGTATACTAAGAGTCAATGTCAGCAGCTCACTCCACAGGGTGTGCCAATCATTTGACAACGTATATTTTGGAATTTAAACTACTCTATGAGTCTTCCTTTAAGCAATGTTTTGATAATGATGTTCTTAATATTCCTGCAATATGCATAAACTGTTTAATTGATATTAGGTCAAAGTCATTCCTGTCCACTGAATATGTTCTATGCATGCATATGATATTATGGATTTATGGTGCTGGATCTTTTTTTATTTACCCACGTGAGTGTAACTGCCTTGATGTGGCCACAGTTTTACCTCTTGACCAGCCATTTTGGCAATCTACAGTGGAGTACCCACCTCAGTAGCAAATGTCATTATACTTAACTTGGTACTTGTAAATATTAAATGAGTTTAGAATGTAATCTTCAGAACTATACACTTGATTAAATCTTAACATAATGCAGTGTTCTTTGAGATGCTCTTGACCTGTTTCATCTTGTGTTTATCACAGGATGCATTTTCAATATTTTGTACATCTGCTTTGATTATTATCTTATGTGAAAGTATGTTAACCTTTAATTTTAGGGGGAGCAAGGATGGAGATATATGTGTAGTAGAAGTGAAAAAGATGGAGGTCCGCCACTTGAGCAAAAGGTTGCACTTGGGCTCAAATGTCAGTTCGATGGAATTCTGCCCTAGTGAGAGGTATTGCTTGAAACATCAACACAGTGACTTTCATTTAGTAGTTAAACCTTGCATCCTTTTTAATATACTGCTCCATGTCCTGGAAAGTCAAAAGTAAACCTTTCTGCTCCCATGGCTTACATAAACAAAAAGGATAAAGAAGAAATGTTGGCATATTTGTTTTAAAAGTTAAAAGAGACATGCTGATGGTAATGATGGTGCTGGATTGTTTTAAACGTTTACCAATGAATTTGATCTGTTTTGCATGATTGCATAGATTACTGTGTATTTTAGTTGCAAGTTCTTCCAAGTGTATATGTTTGTCAAAACTTTGATAAGGTACATTGGCACCTTTTTTTTTTTTGAAAGCTATAGAGTAGGTTTTCAAATCAGGCACCTTATTGACGTTCACCACCCAAACTTACTATAGTCAAACCACCTTATTTGGTCAAATAAGGTGGAATCACCTATAATAAGGTGCTTGATCAGGTTGCACCAAAAACACTACATGGGTTCGTTTTCCTCCTGGATTTTAGTTGCTGTTATTTTCAATCATAACTAGTGACTCATTACATTAATTGGTTTACTTGGTTTTGAGTCTTGATTTGAACACACACACAAGGATTGCTTATCCACACTGATGTTCTTTGTCAGATTGTTATACTGAAATGGAAAACGTCGGGAAATGGGTAAGGGTCAAATTGACATATAGAAGTTGAATGGAGTTGTATTAAAAAAAACTTGAGAAAAGAGATTAGATGGCTAGAGGGATGAAGAATTATGATAAGTCAGGGTGGTGGAGAAAAGGATAATTGGAGGCGAGAAACCTGAAAATCACAATATTCAGTTATCGATACTCCATTATTTGCTTGGCAGAATAAATAAAGTAACAATCAACATGATATAGTGAATGCAGTACTATCTTAGTATATGAAACTTAATTTTCTCTTTAATATAAATTGTCATCTTGTTGAAATACTTGCAAAATTTTGAGTCCTTTTGTCTTTCACTAGCAGATTGCGAAATACGACAATTAGTTTATGTTAATCTAAACTCACAATTGTCAACTATCCTGCTTCCTTGTAACATTATGACATTGTTGTAATCTGCCTTTTTTGGTCTCTCATTTGAACTAAAAACTTCACTCAGGGTAATGCTAACAACGTCTACTGAATGGGGAGTAATGGTGACCAAGCTAACCGTACCTGCTGATTGGAAAGGTATCAATCTGTCTCTTCTTCTCCTGCTTTGTCCCTTCTTTAGTTTAGCTTACACAAATGACTTGTCCATTTCTATTTTTAATTGCAGAATGGCAACTTTACTTGTTGCTTGTTGGGCTGTTTTTGGCGTCACTGGTCATATTTTACATATTCTTCGAGAACTCTGATTCTTTCTGGAATTTCCCAACAGCGAGGGATCAAATTCCGAAATCCAACTTTGCAAGTATTTTGGAGGATTCACGTACGGACCAAAGTATGGAGTTATAAAAGAAAGCTTTTACCCTACACGTGGCTGGTTTGAGGCTCCGACTTTTATTCATAGAATTTACACGGAATATATATTTGGGTTTTTTAGGTGAACTTTTGTGTTGACACACTTGGACAATTTTAGCGAATTTATTTGGTTGCAATATTGACATTTCAGATGGATGTAGCAGCAAGACACATCTATATAATGTTTTAATACTGGTATAAGTAAGAGTGTGTTTGGTTGCCTCCCCAATTTCCTTCCTTACTCTCTTTTTTTGAGGGAAGCTATTACCCTAGTTCTTAGATTGTTTAAAATATGGCTACCTCATCGTCTAGTATGTTAGAAGGCTAAACATTTTGCCGAGAGTTAGAGGTTAGACCATATTCTTCCAAGTACAAATTTCCTTCACTTGTGGTAAAACTGTAAATAAGCAAATCCACAAATAGGTTACAGGCCATTTTAAAGTTGCACGTATTCAAAATACAGGGAGGGACATAAGGGTTATATGACTTAAATCCCTTCCTACATCCAAACATATTCTCTATTTCGTGGATGATTGCTTGATTTTTTGTAAAGCGACTAAAAGTTCAGTGAAAGGTATTCAAAAATGTCTAAACACCTATGCTTTGGCTTCTGGGCAACAAATTTGTTGGGAAAAATCTCTGAGTTCTGTTCTCTCCAAACACTTTAGTGAATAGGAAGCAACAAGTTTTGCAAAAGCTAGGAGTTTCCACTAATAAAAGATTAGATAAATATTTGGGTATTCCCTTTATTTTTGGTAAAAAGAAGTTGGACTTCTTTGACCATATTATTGATAGAGTAAATAACAAAATCAATAATTGGTATAATAGATTTCTTTCCTATGCGGTAAGAAGTGTTCTAACAAGATCTGTTACAAACACAATCCCATCTTATTGTATGTCGGTAGCTAAAATACCAATTATTTGTATTGATAATATAAATAAAGCTAATAGGAAATTTCTTTGTAATGATTCTAAAGACACTAATAAAAAATCAAAAATTAATTGGAATACAGTATGTCTTCCAAAAGGAGCTGGTGGTTTGCGTATACGGAATCTTGACAAATTAAACAGAGTGTATCAGCTAAAATTGGCCTGGAAACTTTTATGGATTCTATTTCAGCTCAAGGGCACAGTTGGCTCTGGAAAAACATTAAAAAGTATAAACCTTTAATTATGAATGGTTTAATTTGGAGATTAGGTGATGGAAAGAATATCAACTTTTGGACAGATAGATTGCTTAATAATAAAACTCTAAATGATTATACAATGGAAAACCAGGGAGATAGCAAAGTTAGTGACTTTATTACTAATGGTAATTGGAATATTCATAAACTACAAAGTGTTCTTCCAAGAGATATAATTGAAGAAATTGTAGCTGTTCCAACCCTATAACTAAACAAAATGATGT
The DNA here is from genome assembly GCA_026545765.1 of Plantago major. NCBI lineage: Eukaryota > Viridiplantae > Streptophyta > Magnoliopsida > Lamiales > Plantaginaceae > Plantago > Plantago major. Next base: position 83,113,190 of record CM048839.1, on the reverse strand, counting down.
TTTCATTTGGAGTTTTCATAAATCCGGTGTTTTTACAATCAAAAGTGCTTATAATTATCTTGTTTCAGTTAATCATATTGTGAATATAAACTGGCCTTGGAATCGTCTTTGGAACCTTAAAATCTTTCCTAGAATAATTTTTTTTATCTAGACAGTTCTTCATGATAAATCGCCTACTGATTTTTGACTTTTTTTTTGAACTAGAATATATTGTTAAAACTCAAAAAACAGATACAAAGCAAAAGGCGATCGACCCTGATCCAGCCTGATTATTCGAAAGTAAACTAGGTGACCTAATTCAGCATTAGACTCCCAACATGGGGTCGTAGCCGAGGCACCATCCAAGCTCTATAAATCACTACATCAATAATTTGTTGTGCGATGGATAAATGCCTAGTCTCATTCCCAAAACAAATGTTATTCCTGTATTTCCACACCTCATAGATCGTTTCCAGAAAGGCTACTTTAAGTAGCTGGTGTCTCCAGTTCTTCCCTTTGCTATGTCGTAACACCCACCGTAGTTCATTATTCCAAGTACTTGGGGTGTGCTGGTACCGTAGCCAGTTCAAAACCGCCTGCCAGATCCCTTTAGTCTCCACGCAGCCAAACATCAGATGCGTCATTGTCGTCTCTTCTTGCTGGCAGATAACACATGCGACATCATCAATCATGCCAAACCTATGTAGTCGCTCTTTGGTAGCCAGGCGTTCATGACAAGCTAGCCAAGTAATCAATCTTGCCCTCGGGCGTGCAATAGTACCGAATATTAATTGCTTCCAATCCACCTCAGGTCGTGGTACTTGTAGGGATTTATACATCACTCCAGTATGAAAAGTTGGTTGACCTTGCATAGAGTCCCATGTACCATTGTTTAATACCAATGGTCTACATTTTCATAATACCCTTCATAATCCAGGAGCTAGTTAAGGGTAACGGATATGTGAGGATGTGCTCTTGTGGTATGTAATAAGTATGAATCCACTTCACCCATAAACTATCCTGCTTATTGCACAGATTCCAGAGTAGTTTAATCAGGCAAGCTTTGCTCCAAACTAGGGGTGATCATAAAATTCGAAATCCGATCCAAAAATCTAATCCGATCCGATGTATTCGGATCGGATTACGGATTATGATATTTTAGATCCGAAGATTTTCGGATTAATCCGATCCGATTTAATCCGAAAATTCGAATTAATTAAAAAAATATATATATATTTTCCCCTTAATTAAAACACACACACACACATTTCCAAAAATCCGTCTGGGAAGTTGGATTTTGGCTGTTGGAAATATGCACTTTCTATTTTTACTTCAAAGAATGTAATCGACTAGTCGTTATTCTAGAACATGAACTCCAAACTTTTCGTATTTGTTGTTTTGGACTTCAAGTAAACTTGTGAACTTTATTTTGTTTATTTTGAATGTGGAACTAATGAACTAGTATTTAATTTGGATACGAAATGCTATTTCAGTTTTTTTTAATTAAAGTTCGGATTATTCGGATTAAATCCGATCCAATCCGAACTTTTTCGGATTGAGCCTTTAGTGGTCCGAAACTTCGGATTGATCCGAACTTCGGATCGGATTGGATCGGATTAATCCAAACGTGCACCCCTACTCCAAACCATGAGGTCAATAATCTGTAGACCACCTTGCTTCTTTGGTGCACATACCTTTTCCCACGCAACTGGCGACTTGGAGTAACTGTATCACTATTGGACCAGAGAAAGGATCGACAAATAGCTTCAATGGTTTGTAAGACACCTTTTGGTAGGGGAAAACACTGGAGCCAATAGTTAGTGACTGCAAACAGGACACTTTTTATCAATTGTACTCGACCTCCATAGCTTAAGAGTTTCGCACTCCAATGTCTTATGCGTGCAACGATTTTATCAATCAAGGGTTGGCATTGTAAGATCGTTAATTTCTTACTTGTGAGTGGAACACCCAGGTATCGGAAAGGCAAACTCCCCGCACCAAACCCCGTGATCTACCGAACCGCATTCTGAATCTCATCCGGGACGGCTCCAAAAAATGCCTGGCACTTCGCTGGGTTTATCCGTAATCCTGCTGATTTAGAGAAAATGGTAAAAACCTCCATTAATAACTCCACAGAACGTACATCACCCCTGGCAAAGAGCAAAAGATCATCAGCAAAAGTTAAATTAACTATGTGGAGTTTCTCGCACTTTGCATGGAAGTTGAAGTCCGACACCGTCGCCAAACCCTGCACTAGCCTATGCATGTATTCCATTACTAAGACAGACAATAGAGGTGATAATGGGTCTCCCTGTCGTAACCCACGACGAGCTCTAAGAATGCGTGTAGGTTTGACATTGACCATATAGCGATACGATACAGTTGTAACGCAAACCATAATCCAGCGAATAAATTGCCGTGGGAAACTCAACTCATGCAATATACCCTCTAGAGCTGTCCATTCTACTGTATTATATGCTTTTTTCAAATCCATCTGTAGCATGCATCGGAGTACCACCCTTTCTGCTATATCCTCATAGTAACTCATATGCCAAGAGGATGTGGTTATGTATCTGTTGTCCTGGTATAAAAGAAGCTTGACTTGGGTGACCCACTGAATTTATAACTTTACTAAGCCGATTGGTTAGTACCTTGGATATAATCTTATATAGAGTGGTGCAGCAGGAAATAGGTCGAAAATCCTTTACCATCGTCGCATCCGCAATCTTAGGTATCAGAGTAACAACACTGCAATTGACCGCCATGTACATCCTATTATGCAAGAAGAATTCCTGTACCGCATGTATAGTGTTTTCCCCGATTACACTCCAAGCAGATTTGAAGAACTTAGCATTGTATCCATCAATCCCGGGTGCCTTTAAGTCCCCTATATCCTTGAGTGCCGCAATAATTTCTCCACTAGTCTCAGGGGTAATGAGAGATTCAGCCTCACAGGCCATAGTCGCTTTCTGCCCGAAGTTCTGAATCTGCGGTCCACATCTGTTCTGGCACACTCAAACAAGTTGGTTATAAAAATCCAGGATTTCTTCTTCCAATGCGTGCTGCTCTGTAATGTATTATCCATTCGCCCCTTGTAGTTTTGTAATCCCCAGGTTTCAATTTTTTGCCTTCAAAGTAGCGTGGAAAAATGCATTATTTCCATCCCCTAATCATAACCAATCGACCTTAGCCTTCTGTTGTATTAATTTCTGATCGATTTCATTCCAGTGGAGTAAGTCTTGCGTGGCCGATTTCACCTGTTCGATCATGGTGATATTCATCCTATCACGAATCAATTCATCCTGGGCGAGACTAAGCTTGGTGCGGGCTTCCACAATTTTCTGATTAATTCTAGAAAAACGGTTCTGCATCACTCTAATAGTTGACTGTAGGCTTTTCAATTTCCTCCACACGACAACCATTGGTTGACCATCCATAGGTCTACACCAGCTTGCTTTGACCTGTGTAAGGAAATCTGGTGTTTCCACCACACTATTAATGAAGCGGCGTGTGGTGAATTTACGTGGTGGGGTCCATAGACGAAGTACTAACATAGCATGATCAGAGATGCTAGGCTCCATAATGTCCACCTGGACATGACTATAAACCTGAAACCATCTAGTGTTACCAATAACTCTGTCAATCCGAGAATAGATAGGGTCATGTGAATGCTTATCGTGGCAAGTAAAATAGTCCCCAGTGCTATCCAGCTCATGTAATCCCACTGTATCCATCATCTGTACGAGGTCAAAATATTCAGACGGGTGAACTAACGTCCCTCCAGTTCTATCGTGTACTGCTTTTTGACTTTGGAAGCAACAAATAATAGAAAGCCCATTTTGTAGACTTTGTCGAAAAGAAAATGAAACTGCCACTCATATTCTCTTTGAGTGTACAACTTTTGAGGCTTTCCGGAAAATTTACAATCCTTCTAGTGAACGGAAAATTATCTACGAACTAATTTTAATCCCCCCTTAAACTCTCCAAACCAACTAATCTGGATCATAGGTCTTTGGATTATTTGGAAATCGAGAAATGCAAACATCTTTACAAATGAGCCTATAAATTTTTTCAAGCTAAGGAAAGACCTTCACCAGATATGGCAAGAGATAATTTCACATCACATACAACTGGGCGGCTAAGGCCCGGTGGCAACAGCATTTGGGCCCCCATTTTCTTGAGGCCCCCACTTGCCCAAATGCTAGGCCTAGTACTAGGCCACTATAAAAAAATTTAATTCAATATTAATTTATGGCAGAGAAGACGGCTGGAATTGATTGAACACATCAACAAATCAACTTTTACACCTTCTATTATTAGTAACAGACTTTCACTCTTCTCCAGTTCTCCTCTTTTCTCCAAAATCCCTAATTACTCTCCAACAATCTTTAAATCTTCATCAATCTCCTCCATTTTCGAAGTAAAGATCCGTTACACACATCTTTAGAGTTCTAGAACGCTTCAAAGAATGCTAGAAGAGTCGCACTTTTCAAGTAATTTTCTTTTGGTTATTTGTAATAAAGAAACCCTTGTAATGGTGTACTAGACGAAAATTTCAATGAATAAAATATTTTTTTCCTATTTTATTATTACTTGGGGCCTCAATTAAAATTTCGCACAGGTCCCTCTAAATCTCCAAGACGCCCTTGCAAACAATTCGAATACAAAGTTGCAAGTTCAGATTCCTTGCAAATGGATCCCACCTCCACCCGGAACCTATGCGCTAAATACAGATGGATAAACACTGACCGAATTAGGCCAAGCTGGTATTGGATGCATAATCGAAATCATCTTGGAGAATTTGTACGAGCTGCAGCAGCTTATATTGGAAGAACGGATAACAACACATCGAACTACTAGCAATAAAAACATGGCTTAACCTTGCTCTACAATTGAACTTAAATAAAATTTTAGTACAATCTGATTCTAATTATGCTTTACATTATATCAACAGGCCTCAGGAGACGCCTTGGAACCACAAATCCCTCGTCACTGATATCGTAGATCTACTGGGGAAAGGAATGGAAGTTCGATTCTCTTTTGTGTATCGTGAAGCAAACAAGGTAGCAGATTTCTTAACAGAGAAGGCAAGTGAAGGTATACATGTCCTAGAGACAATCATATTGGGGACAAATATACTTATTCATATTTAGCATTTGCATATAATTGTCATATGAAATTATAATCTATATATGGACATATACATATATTGGCATTAAAGTGTTTAAATGTTTATTGTATGTTTGTCTGCATTCATTTATACACGTGTTCTCATGAGTTTAATGTTGTCACTAAGAATGTGATATCTTGAGTGATATAGCATAAGCTCTTAAATCGCCCCAATCAATGATCATCGAGAATTGGATATCGATGATGCGTAATATCCTTGGGATATTGAAGATTGGCATGTGGTCTGCATCACATCCTTAGATGGATGTAGTGGTTCTCACCACTACGAATAACTTGGTTATTCATGATGGACACATGGACACTTTAGAGAGTGTTGGTATACCCTACCGAGAAACCATTTGGTGTATTCTATTTATGTGTCTATGGGAGTATCGGCTTGTAGGGTGATGTAATAGTCCTTCGACTTGAGGTCAATACGACTTCATGTGTGAAGTGATGTACTTTGTTGGTCCAGATAACGGCAAAGTAAAAGACTGGGGGGGGGGGGGGTGAATAGTCTTTTAAAACTTTTGTCGATAAACACAGTTTCTCAGATATCTGTGAAGATATCTGATACTTAAATTCAGAGCGCGGAAGACTTAAGATAGATAAGTGCAGAAACAATAAGTGTGTGTGTGCTTTGCTGAAATGTAAATACAGAAAGGTAAAATACACAGCAAGTATAGTGGTATCTGGAGGTGGCGTAATCCTCCAACTAATCCACTTCGGTCTTCCAAAGACCTAGAATTCACTAGAACAGATAATTTAGGTCACCTTACAAAAATCCTATTCTAAGATTCTTAAACAAATGGTTCCCAACCAAATGTTCCCCCTGAGTTATTCCCCGGCTTCCACAGCCAAGTACTTCCTGTACTCAGAAACCTTTTTGAGCTGTTCCCTAGCTTCCCAAGCTAAGTACTTCCTGTGCTCAAAAACCTTGGAGTTATTCCTTAGTTTCCCAAACCAAGTACTTCCTGTACTCCGTTAACCTTGGAGTTATTCCCTGATTTTCCCAAATCAAGTACTTCATGTACTCCGTTAACCTTGGAGTTATTCCCTGATTTTCCAAACTAAGTACTTCCTGTACTCCACGCCTTGTTGGTGTTTGGTTATATGGTTTTTGTCAGATGAGCTTCTTTAATAACTTATTTAGTTATTCAGATAGCTCTATGAATCAAGTATACTTAATACACTTTTCAATGTATGGTATCTTGTTCTTTTTACTGACCCAAGTCTATGATAATTGTTCAAGAGAATGAATCTCAGATACTTGATCTTTTAATTCAACTCTTTCACAAATAGCAGTGCTTGTTTAGGATCAGGACACTTAGAACTTCAGTGCTACTTAGAATCAGAAGCTTTGGTCGCAACAGAAAGCTTGAAGATAAGTAGTTTGCTTTGAGAGAGTAAGATATGTTCTTGATGTTCTGTGTTCTTAAGGTGTGTTCTCAAGCAGTCTAAGTGTTGATATTTATAGATGAATTTGAGTGTCGTTTGAATAGTATCCATTAGGCTTAAATCAAATTCAAACTATCGATATCATGTATAATCTTTATGTGAGTTTGTCTTCTTCTTGAAGCTACCATTTTTGTTGAGACATCTCTACATGCATTTAATGCATTGTACTATACTTTTGTCTGTAGTGCCAGCGGAACTATGCATTATGTCGAGACCTTTATTTATCAGATTTCTCTGAGGTTTTGCACGCTCGTCCTTTTCCACAACTTCAGATACCACTTTATTGAAACAACTAAGTTGCAATATATGTTTCTCTTTCAGAAACGTGGTTTAAGTCCAAGGTATCTGAGTGCAGATATCTGTAGGCACTTTCCTTGTTTTCATAAACCTCTTAGTGTCCAGATATCTCTTGAAATCCAGTTTGTTTAGAACCAAATTGTGTCTTCAAGATATCTGGTTAAAGGTATCTGAAAACTATTTTCATTAATCTTGTGCAGTCTTCAAATCTTCAATGTCGTTGAACTTGTTCTGCTGGATGTCTTCTTCTTGGTCTTCTTCAAAAAATGAAAATTACATTTTGAGACCTAACATCCTATACAAGATTAGCTAGTCTATCATACTTAGTGAGTTTCCTCTTTTACAATGTTCAAGTGAACCAAGAGTACTAATCACTTTTCTGAACTAAGATAAGTCATCATGTTGCTGATCAAAATCTAAACAGATATTCCTAACAAATTTCTTAACAAAATTTCTAACAAATTTCCCCCTTTTTGATCAGTCAACGATGACTATCTGACTTATTACAAATCTTGATGAGGAAACAATCCAACACTTAATCATTTCTTAAGATCTTTCAATTTATGCAATTAAGTGCAGAAAGTAAACATCAACCAAATCACAAGGTGTGATCTTTGCTGACAAGTTATCTTTTATAGAATGATATCTGAGAGTAAGTTCATCAGATATGCTACAGAGAAAGTTTACAAATAACTTTAGTACATAATACAATTTTTGCTCAGTCAGCAAGATACAACAAAAATATATAGTAAATTAGGACAACAGGAGTAACCAAGCTCCAAGTAAACATCCTAATAGACTAGTCTTCAAAAAAAAACTTCAAGTCTTCAAAAACTTCAAGTCTTCAACAGCAGTTCTATGGATCAGTCTGCAAATTTCCTATCACCAAACCTTTTGATGTCATCAGAATAATCATAGAGAAGTGTTCTGATAATCATCTCTGTGTCTCTGGCAAAACCACAGACTTCTTTGTAGGTTTTGGTAGGATTTTTCTTGACAAAATGCTTGACCCACAGATACTTCCCCCACTTCCAGGCATGCTCTATTCTGATATCTGATAGCTTGAAGTATTCATAGATAATCTTCAGATATCTGATGTCACCCTTGTATTGATCTTCAGTTAGATAGAACGACTCATAGGGTTCCACAACAAGTCTTGCTCTTGTGCCTGTTCCTGTGATATTCAGAATTCTGTGCACATCATCTGGCTTTCCATATGGACATTCATCAGAGAGGTCCTTTCTCATGGCTTCTATCCTCTTGATAACTTCAAAATCCAACCACGCTTTAATATGTTTGGTGTTGATCAAGATTGTCTTGTCTTTTCTCCATGCCATGAGCTGTTTATGGATTGGATCTGGAAATCTTGAGTTTACCAGTAGATGCTTAAGTTCCAGAATCCAATAGCCATTTTTCAGATTGATGCACACAAGAGCGGAGGAATTGTTATCATTCTTCACATACTCAATTTTGGCTTCTTCTGGCCTGAGTGGAAGTTGACTTTGTCTTTGTTCAGCTCTCAGTCTGTTCCTTTCCTGTCTTGAATTCTCTTTGGGGTTGTTGCTTGAAGAACCACCCTGGATAGACTTGGTGTTTCCAGAGGGTGTTTTAGGCGCTAGGGCTTTGCGACTATGGGCTCGATTAGGCTTTCAATTTTCCTTTTTACGTGAAGAGGAGCTTCATCTTCATCGGTCTCTTCATCATCATCAAGATTAAATCTTGTGAGAGTTTCTGACCTTCTTCATTGCCCGAGGATTTGATTTGACCTTCTTCTTATTTTGGAAGATTCATCAATCCTTTAACTTGTCTTCTCCTTGGAGCCTTGGTACTCCTTGGAGGTTTACGTGCCATGGCCCTTGTTATCATTGAAGTACCTTGATGGGTTTAGGGAAGTAGCTACTATTTGCAGCGACTTGACTTGAGGAGGGCTCATTTATTACGAGTGGTGGTGGGAAGTTTTCTTGTTTCTTCTTCCTTCTGAGCAACACCGACTTGATTTCCTCTTATTCTGTCTCCTTCTTCCCATTCCCCGACTTTGAGGTCCAGTTGTACAATCCTTCCCTTAGTCATTGTTGGTGACTAAGTCTCACAAAGGAATGAGAGAGACTCAAAATGTCCTTATGTGATTATAGGCATTGACCAACCGAAGTTGACTTTGAGCTCTGATTTTGCTTGATAAGTCCATCTTCCTTATCGGTGAGCTACGCGATGGGCGAGTATGGCATCTGCTTGTCCAGCAGTGTAACTTGCCTCTTGAAAAGCTTTTTCAGCTAAAGATGCATCATCGTCCCTTATCATTCCCAGATCTTTCTGAGCAATGATCATGCTTGTTGTTCTCTGAGTGATGAGCTCAGTGAATTTCTTCATTTCTGAGGAGACGGAGGCAATTACTTCTGTGTTTTGTGAAGACAACTCCTTTTTAAGATGTGCCAATACTTGGTACCTATTCATGTATTCATGGGAGTGGACATTTGGCAGTTTGTTGAAAATTTTAGGAGCAAGTAGCTTCCTTTTCAGATGAGAAACCGCTAGGTATTCGTTGCGGTGTTCTGCCAAAGTCTTGTCTTCTTCATCATCTGAGTAATCAGCCCAGTGATCTTCATCCTCTTGGACATTTTCATCTATTTTGTCTAGTCCAGCAACCATCTCAGAGATAGGTTTCTTTCCTTTCTGTGAGGAGGATGGTACTTCTTTTGAAGATGATGCAGCCTTAGCATCATGCTTAGCTTCAAATACTTCTTCAGTATCGAGTTCCTTGGTGATTGCATTCACAGCATCCTGTAGCTCTTTAACCTCAGAGTAAGTAATCATCTCTTGTAGATATTGATCTTGTAGTTGATCAAGCTTGTCTCTGAATCTAGCTATCTGTTCTTCCAGTTGAAGATGGAGCTGTTGTTCTTCCTCCAACAGTTGTTTGAGTTGAGCAGTTCTGCTTTGAGTATTTTGTATTTTCTGAGTTGTTTCTTCAGAATGCTCAACTACTTGTACAGTAGTAGCTTGTTGTTGGTAAGATGGATGAGTAGATTTTTGAGGAGATGGGGATGGAGATTTCTGTGATGTCCTCTCAGTGTGCTTTTCAGCAGGTGAGGCATTACTTCTTGGTAAAATTCCTCCGGTCCCTGGTGCAGGGGCATCGTCATCATCCTTTTTGTCATTATCATCCTTTTGGTGATGGTCAGTGGGAGGTTCATCAAAGTCATTTTCGTTTATTTCTTCCTCCCCATCATCTTCAGATACAAGATTGATCACTTCAGGAATAGTGATCTTCTGCCCATTAACCTCTTCTTGTTCAGAAGGAATAAATTGCAGAGTCTGGGGCAGGGTTGGCTTGAATGCCATCTGTAATCTTGTCTGATCATCAGCCTGTTTGAAGGCTTGTATCAATCTGTGTGCCACTTCTCTGGAGAAATCCTTATGCAATAAAGTCGCAACTGTTATGAAATTTTTTAGATATTTTGTAAAGAATATCTGTTTAGTTTTGATCAGCAACATGATGACTTATCTTAGTCTCAGAAAGGTGATTAGTACTCTTGGTTCACTTGAACATTGTAAAAGAGGAAACCCACTAAGTATGATAGTTTAGTAAATCTTGTATAGGATGATAGGTCTCAAAATGTAATTTTTATTTTGTGAAGAGAAGACCAAGAAGAAGACATCCAAGCAGAAGAAGATCAACAATATTGAAGATTCGAAGAACTACACAAGATTACTGAAAACAGTTTTACAGATACCTTCGCCAGATATCTTAAAGACACGAACGGTTTCAAACAAACTGTGTCACTAGAGTTATCCGAGAAATAAAAGGTATATCTGAAAACAAGGAAAGTGTCCACAGATATCTACACTCAGATACCTTGAGCCTTAACCACATTTCTGAAGAAGAAATAAATATTGCAAACAAAGTTGTTTCAATTCAAGTGGTATCTGAAGATTGAAGATAAGGACGTGCTAAGAATCAGAGAAATCTGAACAAGGTAATCTCTGATACAAAGCATAGTTCGTTGGCACTCTGGACAAAAGTATAGTACAATGCATTAAATGCATGGGCGGAGATGTACGAACAAAGGTGCTCTTGAAGAAGAAGACAAAACTCTTTGCGATTACTATACGAGATATCAATAGTTTGAATTTGAGCCTAACGGATACTATTCAGCGGCATTCAAATTCATCTATAAATATCAACACTTAGGCGCTTGAGAACACACAGAACCTTAGATACCTTAGACTACGATACGATCATACTCTCTCAAAGCAAACTACTTACCCTCGAGCTTTACATTGCGACCAAAGCCTCGGTTCTTAAGTATTGCTTGAAGTTCTAAGTGTCACGATCCTAAACAAGCAAAGCTATCTGAAAGAGTTGAATCGAAGATCAACTATACGAGATTCATTCTCTTGAGCAGATATCGTAAGACTTGGTCGATAAAATCGAACAAGATACCATCTGTTGAAAAGTGTATTAAGTAACTTGATTCACGAGCTATCGACTAAGCGAAAAGTTATTAGGAAGATCTTGACAAACTCAAACCGAAAACACCATAAGCGTAGATGCAGGGGGAAGTACTTAGTTAAATGGGGAATACTCCAAGGTTAGCAGTAGAGGAAGTACTTGATTTGGAAAATGGGAATAACTCAAGGTTAACGAATATAGGAAGTACTTGATTTGGGAAACTAAGGAACAACTCAAGGTTATTGAGTATAGGAAGTACTTAGCTTGGGAAGCTGGGAATAACTCAAAAGGTTCTTGAGTATAGGAAGTACTTGGCTAAGGAAGGGAACAACTCGGGGAACATTTGGTTGGGAACCATTTGTTTAAGGATTTATAGAATAGGCTCATTGTAAGGTGACCTCGATAATCTATTCTAGTGAATTCTAGGTCTTTGGAAGGCGAAGTGGATTAGTTGGAGGATTCGCCACCTCGGATACCACTATACTTCTTGTGTTATTTACATTTACGTATTTACTTTTCAAACACACACACACTTCTTCATTTACACTTATCTATCGTAAGTCTTCGCTCTGAATATAAGTATCAGATATCTTCACAGATATCTGAGAAATTGTGTTTATCGACAAAAGTTTTAAAAGACTATTCACCCCCCCTAGTCTTTTACTTTGCCGTTATCTGGACCAACAAGTGGTATCGAGGCGGGAGGTTCTGACCTTACCTTTGAACCTAGATCCCAGATAGGTGAAGAAACTTTGTCCATTTGTGAGGACTATTTAATTTGTGTGTTAAGTGTGCGGTATGTCTCGAGTGATGCAGTTCTCAAACCCGGAGAATTACGAGAAATGGAAAAATAACATGATGCTCCACCTTGAAGCCATAAGCGAAATGATCGAAGTGATAAAGAATGGCCCGATAGTCATTCAACAACTTAAACAAGTCATGGAGGTTTCTAGCGGTGAGGCAGAGATCAAAGCTTATGATCTTCTCAAGCGATCGTCGACTAGTGGAAGATCCACGGTCGAGTTATTCTGAACGAAGCCCAGAGAACTACGGACATCGGAAGATGCCAAGAGAAATCGTCTGGATGGCCAAGCTCGTAATATCATCATCGGATCGACACTGAGCACATGTCTGATGTAAGCGTAGGGTGCTAAAGCAGCGAAAGTTACTGGCGGTGATTGAAGAAATCTGCGGGGCCAGAAAACGAAAGAAAACAAGTTGAAGTTCTCAATTTGAAATTTCAAAATTTCAAACAAGGACCTTGAAACTACGGAAGAACTTGATTTGGTTACCACTCTCATGAGTGATATGGCGACGCAGGAAAGCAATAGATACTCGGTCGGAGAAGATTAAGACTATTGTGAAGTCTTAACCACAATGGGAGCATACTAAATTCTTTTATTTTAACGAAGGAATGCAAATATCACTCGATGGAACTTTTCTCTCATCTTGCTACGGTTGATTATAGAACTGACTCGAGAGAACAAACAAGCTGAAAAGTTGCGAGAATGTTGCTCTAGTTACTCGAGGAACTTGAAAAGAAGAAAGCAAGGAAGAGGCGAGGATGCCTTTCTTGCCAAAGCAAATGAGCAAATATGTCGATCGAGATTGAAAGAAGAAAAGCGAAGAGATCTTTGAAAAAGCATCTAGGCTCAAAATATCACCGATACAAAAATATGCAAAGCTTCATTTGAACAAGCCCGAGAAAGTATCATGTCTTGAGGCGAGAAATTGGAAGCGATATACATTTCTATTGTCAAAACCTGGTCACTTCAAGAAGGATTGTCACCTTGACAAACTAAAGGCAATGTGGGAAAGATAGAAGAATCTTGAAGAAGCGAAAGCTTTACTAGCGAAGAGAGAAAAATCAAACTCATTGGATGCTCTAGATGTTGAGACAGACTCTGAAGATGACTCAGATGACTCGACCTTACCATCACCAGAATTATGTGGAGTTACTCACGATGTAATCGACTTTGGCCTCAAGAAGAATGAAATGTGCGGAGTTGCTGAGATTGACGGTCCAGACATCTCTAACATTGAAAACTGTCTTATGGCTGATGAGGTAACACATACTTCTTGCTATACTTATGAAAGTGATGAAGAAGAAATTAAAGATCTAGAAAATCTCAGAAAAGGAACTCGATATCTATGAAAGAGAATTTCTAATGATCCGAGCTAAATGAAAATCTCGAAGAGGAAAGAATTTTCTTGAAAAGGAAAATTCTAAATTGTTAAGATATCGAGAAAAGGATCTTTGAAAATGCATTTCTCAAAGCTCGGATATACGAGATTGAAAATCACATAAAGAAGCAATGGCTGAATTGCGAAAGAAAGTTGAAGATCTTCTTTCTGAAAACAAGGAACTCAAAAAGAAAGAACTATCTTTTCAATCTTATGCCAAAGCGAGTGACACTCTTACTGAAGTACAATCTTACTTAAGAGATCCTTCAGAAAAGAAAGGACTTGGGCTGAATACACAGACAGATTGTTCCACTACTCTGAATAAGAGTGAGGGAAGAAGAATGTTTGTAAATACTCAGCAAGATGGTTCCCATACAATCTATAGTATTGGACAGAAAACGAAGATTGTAGACAAAGGAAAGGCAGTTGCGACTAAACCTTTGTGGGAAAAACAAGTCAAACAGAAAACTGTTGGGCATGTTTCTGAAAAGAAACATAACACTGAAAAGTGTGAACATCCACAATGCTACGTCTCTAAGAAGGGTAGAATTGCAGGAGCTGGCAAATTCTCCCATGTCACTTTTTCTGGAAAGAAATTGGACCAACCAGAGACTAGCAAAGCTGCTGAGAAAAGATCTCAGATAGCTTCAAGTGCTCAGCAGTTTTGGCTATAAAGGCATCGGAAAACAACTTGCTCATGAGTACGGGGAAGCAAAACGATGGTAAAGCTAGAATTGCTCAAAGCAATTATCAGAAGTGGAAGTTGAATCACGCCACTGAAAAACTGAATGCCAGGGCTAGAAGAAATCTGGCTAGGAAAGAGAAGTTTGCTGAAAAGCAAACTCAGAAACCTGACAGGTATCTGAAAGCACCAAATGGAGCACCTAGGAACACACTATGGAAGAAAATAATTCTTAACAATGATAACATTCATTCTAATAGAATTCCTCCTTATGTTCCAGTCAGACAAAAGAACATTTCAAAGAAATTCATTCAAAAATGGATTCCTACTGGAAGATCTTTTGATCCTGACGGTTCCATCAAAGATATGAGAACCTAATCTCCTGTTTCCTGTTGTGTGCAGAATGCTTCTTGGACTAAATCACAATGGCTATTTGATAGTGGATACGGAAAGCACATGACAGGAGACAAAGCAAATCTGGTCGATTACAAAGCTTGCAACAAAGGACCAGATATCAGATTTGCTGGAGGAGAATTAAATCCCTCACTGGGATTTGGCAACGTCAAATTGGGTTCATTAACAATCACTGACGTATTACATGTTAAGGATTTGAAATATAATCTATTTAGCATGAGCCAGTTTGCAGATAAAGGTCTCACTGTAAAATTCAAAGCAAAATACTGCAAACTTATTGACAATGAGTCAAAGCAGACAGTCTTGGTTGCTCGGCGGAAAGGTAGTCTCTATGTTGCTGATTGGGCTTCATACAATGAAGAATGTCTCATGGTGAGTCAATCGAGTCTACGGAAGAGCCTTTGGTTATAGCACAAAAGAATGAGTCACTTGAATTTCAAAACTACGAACAAACTTGCGAAAGAGTTAGTGGTTGGTCTTCCCAAAACATCTTCGGAAAGGATGGTATTTGTTACACTTTGTCGGATGGGAAAACAATCAAAATCTCTTTCAAGTCGAAAACCAGACACTCTAGTGTTAGACCACGCAACTTTTACACATGGATCTTTTGAATCATCGTAACTAGTTATGCGGGAAAGAAGTATAGTCTAGTTGTTGTAGATGACTTCTCAAGATTCACTTGGGTTGTCTTTACGAAACATAAATCGATGCGGTGGAGATACCAAACTTGCTGAAAAAGCTTGAAGTCATGAAAAATGACAAGGTATCTGCAATCAGAACAGACCATGGTACTGAGTTTATCAACCAGTACATAAAGGAGTTTTGTACCTGCAAAGGTATACAACACCAGCTTTCCTCTGTAAGAACACCTCAACAAAATGGTGTTGCGAGAAGGAAGCAGAACCCTTAAAAAAGAAATGCAAGAACAATGCTAGTGACCTTTGAAATAAGTGAAGTTTATTGGGTTGAAGCTGTGAATACAGCCTGCTACACTCAGAACAAATGTTTGATAAACAAACACCATGACAAGACCCCCTATGAAATCTTGGTTGGTAGACCCCCAAATATCAAACATCTAAGAGTATTTGGTTGTAGATGTTTTGCTCTTTACAATGGAAAAGAGTATCTAAGAACATTTCAACCAAAGGCAGATGAAGGTGTATTTCTTGGTTTTTCTATGAATAGCAAAGCATACAGAGTTTACAACAAAAGAACAAAGAAGATTGAAGAATCAGTTCATGTTGTATTCTATGAAGGAAATAAGAAAACACCCCTTACTGATGAAATCTCAGAAAAGTTCAAAGAACTAATGATAAAGGATTCTGAAAAAGAACCCTCAGAAAGGAAAGACATCATTGTAGAAAATGAGGATGACTCTGACGTAGAAAAGCATGAAATGCCTAGTAACACCAGATGACTCACAGACATGATGAAGAATTTCCTAAGAAACTTCCAGAAATGGAGCAGATTCTTGAGAACCTTCATCATGAAGAGTATCTGAAAATGAGGCTATTTGAAATGCAAGTTCGGATATCTCTAACACTGAAAAAGTGTCAGATATCCATGACATCTCCCATATGTCAGATATCTCAGATACTAAAAAAGTATCAAATCATAATCTTAGTGATTCACATTCAGATCACCTGGATATTGATCGTACTAGCACTAAACCTATGATGAGATGGATCAAAGATCATCCTGCAAAAAATATAATTGGACGATGAATCGAGGTGTTAGGACAAGGAAGCGATAGTGAAAAAGCTACATCTCTCTTTGGATGTTTCATCTCAAATATCGAACCTAAAACTATAGAAGAAGCATTAGGAGACCAAAATTTGGATCTACGCAATGCAGAAGAGTTGGATCAATTTGAGAGAAACAAAGTGAAACTAGTTCCATTTGAAGAAGGAATATCGTGATTGGAACTAAGTGGGTTTCGAAACAAAATGAATAAGCGGTGAAATAACTTGAAACAAAGCGAGATTGGTTGCGAGGATTTACGGTGAAGGTCTAGACTTTGATGAGTCATATGCCAATTGCGGTGGATGCAATCGACTTTTCTAGCCTGCGACTCATAAAAACTTTAAAGTTTATCAGATGGATGTAAAGAGTGCATTCTTGAATGGTGAACTTATTGATGAAGTTTATGTTGAGCAACCACCTGGCTTTGAAGTTTCCTCAGAATGTAGAATGGTCTATAAACTACAGAAAGCTCTATATGGGTAATGAAACAGGCTCGAGGCGTGGTATGACACGTTGGCCAAATACCTTACGGAAAGTGGTTTCAAGAAAGCGAAGTTGATAAAACTTTATTTACCTTGAATCATGATGGGAAACTACTCTTAGTTCAAGTATATGTGGATGACATTATATTTGGATCTAAGGACAAGCAACTTTGTGATGACTTTGCAAATCTCATGAAAAACAAGTTTGAGATGAGCATGATGGGAGAAATGAATTATTTCCTAGGATTGCAAGTCAAGCAACTCGATGATGGAATATTCATTAGTCGAACAAAGTATGCAAAGATATGCTCACGAAGTTCAATTTAAAGCACGAAAAGAATGCTAAGATACCTATGAGCATAGGAACCAAACTGACCTATACTGAATTAGATAAGAGTGTTGAAGAACATAAGTATAGGAAGTTGATAGGTTCACTGCTTTACCTTACTGCAAGTAGACCTGATATTCAATACGCAGTTGGAGTATGCGCTAGATTTCAGACAAATCCGATGCAATCACACTACAACCTTGCTATGAAAATATTAAGGTATGTGAAAGGTCTGATAGATGTGGGATTGTGGTATCCCAAAGAATGTGGATTGAGTTTATTTGGTTACTCGGATCTTGATTATCTTTGGATCATTGCTTGATAGGAAAAGTACCTCGGGAACATGGGTTTTGAGTACTAGACTTATCTCATGGTTTAGCAAGAAGCAAAACTCAATTGCAACTTCTACCACAGAATTTGAATATATTCTTCTTTGGTTGTTGTGCAACACAAATTTTGTGGATTCAACAACAACTTAAAGACTATGGACTCGATGAAGAAAACTCCTATTTTACGTGACAACACAAGTGCTATTGCAATTCTGCGAGAATCCTAAGTTTCATTCGAGAACTAAGCACATTGATGTTAGACACCACTTCATTAGAGATCATGTGGAAAAAGCGATGTAGAGATACTCAAGATTGGCCGAAGACGACTTGCGGATATCTTCACTAAGCCACTACAAGAAAGTAGATTCTTAGCCTTAAGACATAGTATTGGACTATTGGAACTACCTTCGAACTGAAAGAGTTCAGAAATGCAGGCAGGAATCGAGAAAGAAAAGAGAAATGCAGGCAGGAATCCGGAAAAGAGGTATCTGGCAGGAATCGAGAAAAGAGGTCTGGAGGCGGTAATCGAGAAAGAGAAAGAGAAATGGAGCAGGTATCCGAAGTCAAAAGGCTAAAGCAAAAGGCGACTTAAGATCTACGAGGCGAACTCGGATATACGGGTCACTTTCGATAAAGCAGGAACACTAAGGAGAATAGTACAAACTATCTGCGGTCATTGCTCTCTTGAAATTTGCATTATTTCTATCTTTGTGAAAAACTTGGAAAAATCCTAAATATGAGATAGACTCGGATGCAAATAGTGTTCTTGGTCATCTGAAATATGATTCGAGATAGCTAATAGCCAAAATTCATTAAATGGGCACAATTACATTTGTTGATTGTGATCATTCTTTGAAAAAGCAATGGTGACCCTTGATGAATTCAAGCGTTTGATTTGAGCGGTGAAATTAACTTCGCGATAAATAGTGGGTATTAAAATTCCGTGAGCCCACTTTTGCATTTAATGCGAACTAGCTTTAGCTCACGCACCTTGCAATTCACGAGATCGTATACACAAAATCAATTTGTATGTATATGTCTGTTGAGATTCTATTGCTATATATATAGGATTTTGGCAAAAGAAATCACTTTTGCCTAATCCGAAATTTCATCTTGCACAAAAATAGCAAATCTCTCTCTTGATTCTCTGCAAACTCTCTAA
This sequence comes from Plantago major, assembly GCA_026545765.1. Lineage (NCBI taxonomy): Eukaryota > Viridiplantae > Streptophyta > Magnoliopsida > Lamiales > Plantaginaceae > Plantago > Plantago major. Next base: position 83,094,513 of record CM048839.1, on the reverse strand, counting down.
AATCTCTGCAAATCAGATTAAGTTTTTCTGAAAAGAATCACTGAATCAAATCTCTTTCAAACCCCAATTTCAAATCACTATATAAAGAGATGGCCCCCAAGAACTCTTCGACTCAGAAATCTCAATCCTCTACTGGTACTGCTGAAAAGCAAGAACCAGAGTTGGTTATTGTGAACAAACGACTGATAGGTGATTTCAATCCTGACCATTGGACTTCAAATCACAGAATGATTTGGGGTTGTGCCATGGTTGAGGAATACCTCACGGCTGCAATAGAAAACCAAGCTGACAGAAAGCTAATTCTTGACATGCTTGAAAAGGCACAAATCAAGGGTTTTCTATCTGCTCGCCCAAGTGGAATTTCATCACTCGATGTGTTGGAATTCTACAACAACTCCAGGATAATTTCCTGTGTTTCTGAAGGCACTGAAATAGTGTCTGTTAAAACCTCAGTTCAAGGAAAAGAAATCCTTCTGAACTTAACAACTTTCTGCAAGTTGTTTGAGATTCAAAATCCTGGAAAGGATTTTGAAATTAACCTGAGGATGATGATCTCCTTGAAGGTGTTAAGCAATTTGTCTGATGGCGTGTGTGATCTTGAAAATCAGATACACCTTTGAGTTCAAGCTGGCGACATCGAACCGGACATCTAATGGTTCCTTTGGGATGTTTAGCTTTGCATTCTTCCAGGTGCTTTGATGGTCTACAAGGAGGTGTTGACGGATAAGCGAAACGATGGATCATGTTGTTCTTCTGAACCCGACAAGACAAAAATGGAAAACCCTTTCAAGCTGGAAAATGCGCCTTCATGAAATTTGTGAAAAAGGTTGAAGGCTTGAGCCTAAAATGCATGAAAGGACTATTGAGCCAAAGGCCACGATAAACTATAGTGCGAAAATATGCTACTTCTTGGAGAAGCTTGGCATTGAGCTCGGAGGCAATTTGAAATAGCAATGACAATCTACTCTACAAATATGAGTACGAACATGATGAAAAAGGTTCTTTGGGTCTCGGAAAGGTTCTAAGAAGCGAAAAGAAAAGATATCGAAGAAAGGTTGCGACTAAAGCCGAACTTGAAGAAGAAGTCTGGCGGCAAAGCGAAGATACGCCTATTAAGGTTGTAGATTCTCGGATATCTGCGGCAATGGCGGATGAACTCATAAATTACGCGAGTTCACAACTCTTGAACAAGTAGATTGACAAGAGAAAGTGTATTTAGAAATGAAGACTATTAGAATGCCTTTTGATGAACTTATTAATCTTTGCCCGAGGCAATTGAAGAGCACGAAGCCCTTACTGCGAAATCGCGGGAGTAATGGACGATCGGTTCCCAATCTTGATGAGAGAGCTCGGCGATGAAGATGATCAACTAGTCATCTCAAGTCCTGAAAAAGAGCAAAAGGGCTAAGTTCTTGTCTGCAAATGGCGGTGATAAGGTATCTGAAGAAGAACCTACACCACGAGTTCTTGAACTATAACAAAGGTTGTTGGTGTAAACACTTCATCGGGGAATGTTTCCTATGCACAATTTCAAAAGCCACGATGAGTGGTAACTTAATCTTGGTGATGAAGATGCGAGTCTAAAAATGCGGAAGAACATTATTGATCAATCTTACGCATCGAACCACAACAACCACAAACACAACAACCACAACAGCCACAAGTGGTTGATGAAATGGTAGAAGAACTCCATTTCGAACTACCAGCATTTCAACAAGCTGAAGAAAATCACGCAAAAGCGGGTTCCCAACTTTGAGAGGATCAAGCTGAGACTTCTACTCGGAATGATCAACGGGGAGGCAAGTGAGTTGCATACTCGGGAAAGGTGTGAAGTACGAAACTTCAAGCAAAGAAATTGCCTTTGGGACAAGGCGACCAATGTATAGAAAGGTCACAAGTTCGAGAGACCAATCGACTGAATCGCTTTCGGGTAAATGGTAGTTTAACTCTTACCTTGTGAAAATTTTTGTACTTATAAATCTTGTTACTCATAAAATTTCTTTATTCTGAAATTTGAGTTAGAAACAAAAAAACAAGAGGAATCTGAAAAGCTTGCCTCGAATCTTGAAAAGAGGTTCCCTCGACCTCGACTCTTGAAATCGAGCACATGCCACGGTAAATGATTCTTAAAGAGAACTACTTTTCAGTACCAATGTTTATGTGCTTATTCATTTTAAATTTTTCTTGAGGCTCCAGTGAGATGGAACACGATAAAGCGAGAAATGCGAAGACCCGAGACCAACAAGGTTTACGAAGAACACATCCTGAGCCTTCTAACATGAAGGTATATGACAAGTCGAATGACAAGTGTTCTTCATCATGGGTTATCTTAAATCTCTTCTAATATTGATACTTTCTACTCACGGGCTCGATCGAAGTAGAAATGCACGGGGACAAAGTTGCGACATCCCGCATCAATGGAAATTGATGAAGCCCCAGTACATCACTCGAAAGAACACCGAGACGAAAAGTCTCGAGAAAAATGAATCTGAGCTTCCTTTTGAGGAAGTAAGTAGCCTAAATCGAATTCATTAAAGCATATTAATGCACAAGATTCTTTCAAACTATTTCTAAGTATTGTATTTCTCGGGTTCGAAAGAAAGGTTCTTTGAGGACGGACTTCAAGTCTCCACCTCACAACAAGGTGCTACGAGACACCAATTGTCTCGATGGTTCAAATCTCTGAGCTGAAGTACTTACTCGGGTAACTTCGAGCAAACTACTGCCACTCGGATATCTACCAAAGTTTTGAAACTCATTCAAAACTCTTTCTTTTAAACTCGACGGATCTAAGCGAGTTCCCATTGATGAGAAAAGGGACTACTTCCATTCTTCAAGACTCAAACAACTTGAGAAGCACATCGATGCTTGAAATGGCGAAGTTAAGGTGCTCGATCTCTACGAAATATTGAGAATCACAGATCACCTATCGAGACACGAGCTCTTGATTTGGAGGCGTATATCCATGCGATGTTCCCTACCGAATAGTACGAGTTTAAACCTTTGTTGCATAAGGATTTCTTCAAAGAAGTGGCGCATCGGTTGATACAGGCCTTTGAACAGGCAGATGGTCAGACAAGATTACAGATGGCATTCAAGCCAGTTCTGCCCCAGACTCTGCAATTTCTACCTTCTGAACAAGAAGAAGTTAATGGGCAGAAAATCACTATCCCGGAAGTGATCAATCTTGTATCTGAAGACGAGGAGGAGGAAGAAATAAACGAAAATGATTTTGATGAACCTCCCACTGACCATCACCACAAGGATGATGATAAAAAGGATGATGATGATGCCCCTGCACCAGGGACCGGAGGAATTTCATAGAAAAATATTGCCTCAACTGCTGAAAAGCGAATTGAGAAGCAGACACAGAAATCTCCGTCTCCATCTCCTCAGAAATCTACTCATCCATCTTCTCACCAACATCAGGATACTACTGAACAAGTAGTTGAGCTTTCTGACGAGATCAAGCAGAAAATTTTGAATACTCAAGCAGGCGCTCAACTCAGACAACTGTTGGAAGAAGAACAACAGCTCCATCTTCAACTAGAAGATCAAATAGCTCAATCCAGAGACAAGCTTGATCAACTAGAAGATCAATACCTCAAAGAAATCAATGCTTACTCTGCGGTTGAAGAACTAAAGGATGCTGTTAATGCTAAACGACAAACACTTTCGATCTGCGAAGTATCGAAGACAAGCATGATGCTAAAGTGCATCATCTTCAAAGATGTACCATCCTCCTCCCGGAAAGGGAAGAAACCAATCTACGAAATGGTTCTGGACTTGATCTGATCGATGAGAATGTCCAAGAGGATGAAGATCACTGGGCTGATTACTCAGATGATGAAGAAGACAAGACTTTGGCAGAACACCGCAATGAACATTTGGCGGTTTCTCACTTGAATCGATGTCAAGTACTGACACATCTGAAAAAGGAGTTGTCTTCACAGAACAAGGAAGTAATTGCCTCCGTCCCCTCTGAACTGAAGAAGTTCACTGAGCTCATCTCTCAGAGAACAACTAGCATAGTCATTGCTCAGAAAGATCTGGGAATGATAAGGGACGATGATGCGTCTTTAGCTGAAAAAGCTTACCAAGAGGCAAGTTACACTGCTGGAAAATCAGATGCTATCCTAGGCCTTGGCGAGCTCATTGATAAGGACAATGGACTTATCAAACAAAATCGAGCTCAAAGCGAACTTGAGTTGGTCTGCCTACAATCTCTTCTGAGGACATTTTGAGTCTCTCTCAGATTCCTTTATGAGACTTAGCCAACCAACAATGACTAAGGGGGAAGGATTGTACAAATCTGGACCTCAAAGTCAGGGGGAATGGGAAGAAGGAGTTGGTGTAAGCAAGAAGAAATCTGGAGCTGGTGCTGCTCAGAAAGGAAGAAGAACTAAAACAACTTCCTAGCCACCACTCAGAATCAATGAACCCTCCTCAAGCCAAGCTGCTTTGCAAATAGTAGCTGCTTCCCAGAAACCCGTTGAAGGAACTAAAATGATAACAAGGGCTGAAACACGAAACCTCGAAGGAGTACGAAGGCTCGAGGAGAAGACAAGTCAAAGGGATTGATGTCTCTTCTGAAGAAGAAGGACAAATCAAGTCCCTGGGTAATGAAGAAGGCTGTAAACCTCTCACAAGACTCAGTCTTGATGATGATGAGGAATCTGATGAAGATGAAGCTCCTCTTCACAGAAAAAGGAAATTAGAAAACTGGCAGGCCCATAGTGCCAAAGCCACTAGCGACTAAAACACCCTCTGGAAATACCAAGTCTATCCGGGAGGTGGTTCTTCAACAACAACCCAAGGAGAATTCAAGGCGAGGAAGAAGAGCGGACTAAGAGCGAAACAAAGTCAACTTCCACTCAGGCCAGAAGAAGCCAAAATTGAGTATGTGAAGCATGACAATGATTCCTCTGTCTACAGGTGCATCAATCAGAAGAATGGCTATTGGATTCTGGAACTTAAGCATCTTCTTGTAAATTCAAAATTTCCAGAACCAATCCATAAACAACTAATGGCATGGAGAAAAGACAATGACCTTGATCAACAATCACATCAAAGCATGGTTGGATTTTGAAGTTGTCGAAATGAAGCCATGAAGAAGGACCTCTCGATGAATGTCCATATGGAAAGCAGGATGATGTGCGAATTACGAACATTCTTTATATGAGCACAAGAGCAAGAGTCGCTGTGGAACCCTATGAATCGTTCTATCTAACTGAAGATCAATACAAGGGTGACATCAGATATCTGAAGATTATCTACGAATATTTCAAACTCTCAGATATCAGAATAGAGCATGCCTGGAAGTGGGGAAAGTATCTGTGGGTGAAGCAATTTGTCAAGAATCCTGCAAAACCTACAAAGTGCGTGGATTTGCGAGAGACGAGAGATGCTCGTCGAACTCTTCTTTATGATTATTACGATGACATCAAAGGTTTGGAGATGTTTGCAGACTGATCCACAGAAACAATGTTGAAGACTTGAAGAAGAAGAAGACTTGAAGACTAGTTCTTTAGGATGTTTACTTGGAGCTTGGTTACTCCTGTTGTCCTAATTAACTATGTAATTTTTGCCGTATCTTGCTGATTGAGCTTAAATGTTTTATGTATTGAAGTTATCTGTAATTTTCTTTGTAACTTATCTGATGAACTTACTCTCAGATATTATTCTATAAAAGATAACTTGTCAGCAAAGATCACACCTTGTGATTTGGTTGATGTTTACTTTCTGCACTTAATTGAATGAATTGAAAAATCATAAGAAATGATTAAGTGGTGGATTGTTTCCTCATTCAGATTTGTAATAGGTTAGATAGTCATCGTTGACTAATCAAAAAGGGGGAAATTTGTTAGGAAATTTGTTAGATATTTTGTAAAGAATATCTGTTTAGTTTTGATCAGCAACATGATGACTTATCTTAGTCTCAGAAAGGTGATTAGTACTCTTGGTTCACTTGAACATTGTAAAAGAGGAAACCCACTAACTATGATAGTTTAGTAAATCATGTATAGGATGATAGGTCTCAAAATGTAATTTGTATTATGTGAAGAAGACGAAGAAGACATCAAGCGAGAAGAAGATCAACAATATTGAAGATTGAAGAACTACACAAGATTCTGAAAGCAGTTTCTGAGATACCTTCGGATATCTTAAAGACGAGCGGTTTCAAACAAAGCATGTCACAAGAGATATCGAGAAAGAAAAGGTATATCGAAAACAAGGAAAGTGTCCACAAATATCTACACTCAGATACCTTGAGCCTTAACCACATTTCTGAAGAAGAAATAAATATTGCAAACAAAGTTGTTTCAATTCAAGTGGTATCTGAAGATTGAAGATAAGGACGTGCTAAGAATCAGAGAAATCTGAACAAGGTAATCTCTGATACAAAGCATAGTTCCGTTGGCACTCTGAGGACAAAAGTATAATGATGCATTAAATGCATGGGCGGAGATGTCGAACAAAGTGCTCTTGAAGAAGAAGACAAAACACCTTTCTGATTACTATACACGGATATCAATAGTTTGAATTTGAGCTAACGGATACTATTCAGCGGCATTCAAATTCATCTATAAATATCAACACTTAGACTGCTTGAGAACACACACAGAACTTTAGATACCTTAGACTCTGATACACGATCATACTCTCTCAAAGCAAACTACTTACCCTCAAGCTTTCTGTTGCGACCAAAGCCTCTGGTTCTTAAGTAGCACTGAAGTTCTAAGTATCTGATCCTAAACAAGCAAAGCTATACGTGAAAGAGTTGAATCGAAAGATCAACTATAAATTCATTCTCTTGAGCAGATATCGTAAGACTTAGGTCGATAAAATCGAACAAGATACCATCTTTGAAAAGTGTATTAAGTAACTTGATTCACGAGCTATCGACTAGCGAAAAGTTATTAGGAAGATCTTGACAAACTCAGCGAAACCAACACCATAAGCTGGCGTGGATGCGAAGTACTTAGTTAAATGGGGAATAACTCCAAGGTTAGCTAGAGGAAGTACTTGATTTTGGGAAAATGAGGAATAACTCCAAGGTTAGCGAATATAGGAAGTACTTGATTTGGGAAACTAAGGAACAACTCAAGGTTATTGAGTATAGGAAGTACTTAGCTTGGGAAGCTAGAATAACTCAAAAGGTTCTTGAGTATAGGAAGTACTTGGCTAAGGAAGCGGGGAACAACTCGGGGAACATTTGGTTGGGAACCATTTGTTTAAGGATTTATAGAATAGGATCATTGTAAGGTGACCTCGATAATCTATTATAGTGAATTCTAGGTCTTTGGAAGGCGAAGTGGATTAGTTGGAGGATTCATACCTCGGATACCACTATACTTGCTGTGTTATTTACATTTCTGTATTTACTTTTCAGCAACACACACACACACACTTTAACTGTTTCTGCACTTATCTATCTTAAGTCTTCCGTGCTCTGAATATAAGTGAAGATATCTGAGAAATTGTGTTTATCGACAAAAGTTTTAAAAGACTATTCACCCCCCCCCTCTAGTCTTTTACTTTGCCGTTATCTGGACCAACAGCAACTGTATATTGTTCAGTAGGGAACATTGCATGGATATAAGTCTCCAAGTCAAGAGCTTGTGCTCGTCTTGTAGGTTGATCTGTGATTCTCAATATTTCAGAGAGATCAGAGCACCTCAACTTCTGCCATTTCTTGAAGCATTGAATGTGCTTTGGCAAAGTTTGAGCTTTGAAGAAGGGTAGTAGGTCCTTTTTCTCATCATCAGGAACCTTCTTGGCACTTGGTTGAGCCTGAAAGAAAGTGTTTTGAGTTAGATTCAAAACTTGTGTGGATATCTGAGTACAAGTGTAGTTTAGTTTCTGAGTTACCTGAGTAAGGACATCAGGCTCAGAGACTTGTACTACTGAGACAAGTGGTGTCTCAGATATCTCGTTTTGAGGGGGAGACTTGGAAGTCTGGTCCTCATCAATCTTTCTTTCTTGAACCTGAGAATTAAAATTATCACAATACTTAGGAAATTTTATCAAGAAAATTTTAAGTGACAAATCAGATATCTGAGAAGTCAATTACCTCCGTTGGAGGCTCAGATACTTGTCTCTCAGAGACTTGTGCAGTCTCTGGAATCTTTTATTGTGATGAAGGTCTTGATGCCTCATCAATTTCCATAGGTGCAGGGGATGTCCCAACTCTGTCCCCTTGCACTTCTACTTCTGAGTGAGCCTGTGAGTAGAAAGCATTGAATAATTTAGAGAAGAAATTTTAGTTAACCCAAGCTGAAGAATGTTTATCATTGATTTTCATATACCTTCATACTGGAAGGCTCAATGACATTGTCTTCAGAAACCTTGTCGGTCTCTGGGTTCTCTGGCATTTCTGCCTTATCTTTCTCTTTCTCAGTTGGAGCCTGTAGAAACATTTACTTAATTGGTTAAGTAGATTATCGTATAACTGAGAAATGATAACTTAAGAAGCATTTTATCACCTGTAGAACAGGCTCAGAGTTCTTAAGAGGTGAGGTTGATGAAACCTCTTTCTCAGTTTCTGAGGCAAGCTTTCCAGCTTCCTCTTGTTCTTGTGTTTCTAACTCAGCCTGTGACAAAGAAATTTTATAAGTAACAAGATTTATAAGTATAAAATTTCACAAAGTGAGAGTTAAACCATTCAGCTACCTGAGCAGTGTCAGGCTGATTGGTCTCTGAAACTTGTGACCCTTCTATACTTTGGTCTTCTTGTTCCAGTACAACTTCTTTGATTGAAGTTTCAGGTACTTCACACCTTTCCTGAGTATGCTGACTCGGTTGCCTCCTTAGTTGATCATTCTGAGTAGAGTTCTCAGTTTGATCCCTTTCAATGAGTTGGGGAACCTGCTCTTTTGCAGGATTTTCTTCAGCATACTGTATTGCTGGTAAGTTGAAATGAAGTTCATTTAACATTTCATCAACCACTTGTGGCTGTTGTGGTTGTGGTTGTTGTTGTTGTCTGGAAGCAGAAGAATTATCATTAGAAGGTTCTTCCAGATTTTTAGGTGTGGCATCTTCATCAGCATCTGCCAGCACTAAGTCACCACTCATCAGGGCTTCTTGAAGTTGTTCATAAGAGACCTTCCCTGATGGTGTGTTTGCTGACAACCTTTGCTATAGGTGCTTGTTCAACAACCTGTGGTGTAGGTTCTTCTTCAGATACCTCTTCACCAGTTACTATTTCAGTAACCTTAGCCCGTTTTGATCTTTCTAGGACTTGAGAGATGACTAGTTCATCATCTTAATCGTTAGAGCTCTCATCAGCATTAGGAACTGATTGGTCCATAATTCCTGCGGTTTCTGCAGAAAGGGCTTGGTGTTTTTCACTACTGTTGGCAGTATTTAAGAGTTCATCAGCAAGGCTTTCTGTAATAGTCTTCACATTTCTGAAAGCTCCTTTTCTTACTTAGTCTACTTGTTCAGTAGTTGATAACTCTTTTGCAGCATTGATGAGTTCATCTGTATTCATTTGTTCATCAACAATGGCTGCAGGTATCTGTGAATTGATAACCTCTACGGGTGTGTCTTCTGATTTGCCAGCAGACTTCTTTCTTGAAGTTCTGGGCTTCTTAGTATAACTTTTCCCTCGATACCTCTTGGTCTTTCGCTTCTTAGAACCTTTCTGAGATCCAGTAACCTTTTTCATCATGTTCGTATACTCATATTTGTAGAGTAGGTTACTGTTGGCAATTTCAGCTGTCTCTCTGAGCTCAATGCCAAGCTTTTCCAGCAAGTAGCATATCTTCAGACCATAGCTTACTGTGGCCTTTGGCTCAGCAAGTCCTTTAGTGATTTTAGGCTCAAAGCCTTGAATTTTCTTCACAAACTTCATGAACATACTGTCCCCAGTTAAAAGGGTTTTCCAGCCTTTTGTCTTGTTGATTCAGCAAGAATCATCCATCGTTCTTGGCTTATCTGGACACCTCCTTGTAGACCATCAAAGCATCTATCAGAATGCAAGCAATACATCTAGTGAACCATCGGATATACGGTTAGGATGTCGAAAGTTTGAACTTCGGTGGGTGTATCGATTTTCAAGATCACACACATCCTTTAATTGTTTCACACCTTCAAGGAGATCATCATCCTTGGTGTTTATTTCAAAATCCTTTCCAAGATTTTGAAGGTCAAACAACTTGCAGAAAGTTGTTAAGTTCAGAAGGATTTCTTTTCCTTGAACTGAGGTTTTTATAGACACTATTGCAGTGCCTTCAAAAACACAGGATATAATCCTGAAGTTGTTGTAAAATTCCAACACATCTAGTGATGAAATCCCACTTGGGCGGGCAGATAGAAAACCTTTGATTTGTGCCTTTTCAAGCATGTTAAGAATCGGTTTTACATGCCTTGGTTTTCTATTGCAGTGAGGTATTCCTCGATCATGGCACCACCCAAATCATCCGGTGATTTGAAGTCAATGATCGGGATTGAAATCTCCTGATCGGTTGTTCACAATAACCATTACGGTGTTTGCTTTTGTTGATGTACCGATGAGATTAAGTTTACGAGTTGTTGAGCAAAGGGCCATCTCTTTAAATAGTGTAAGGGTTTTGGTGTTTGAAGAGATTTGGTTTAGAGATTAGTAATTCTTTGCAAAAAAACTTAATTGAGATTTGCAGAGTTTGAAGAAGTTTGCAGAGAATCGAGAGTGATTTCTTTGTTCTTATGTAAAAGAATTTTGGATTAAGCGAAAGTGTTTTCTTTTGCCAAAATCCTATATATATATATATATATATATATATATATATATATATATATATATATATATATATATATATATATATATATATATATATATATATATATATATATAATCTCAGACATATACATACAAATTGATTTTGTGTAAGTATACGTAATTGAGGCGTGAGCAAAAGCATTTGGCATTAAATGCATAGTGGGCCTGTCGAATTCCAGATCCACTATTTTACGAAATTAATCTCTGTAGTATAATACAATCGCTTAATTCAAAGGTCACCATTGCTTCTTGACAATGATCACAATCAACAAATGTAATTGTGCCCATTTAATGAACTTTGGCTAGTAGCCATCTGAATCACGTTTACGTATGACCGAGAACCTTTGTTTGCATCAAGTACATCTCATACTTAGGATTTTTCTAAGTTTTACACAAAGATAGAAATATTGCGGGTTTGAGAGAGTAGTTATTTATGAGACGGTTGTGCTATTCTCTTTGTGTTCCCTTAAGTGAGTGATCTAGATATACGAGTTTACATCTCGGAGATCTTTGAAGCGCGATCTTTTGCCCTTTAGCCTTTGGTTTCTGGATACTTATTCCAGATTCTCCCTTTCTGGATACTCGTTCCAGATTTCTCTTCTTCTGGATACCCGTTCCAGATTTCTCTTCTTCTCTGGATACCCGTTCCAGATTTCTCTTCTTCTCTGGATACCCGTTCCAGATTTCTCTTCTCTTTCAGTTCATTTGTAGCTCCATTAGTCCAAGACTGTGTCTTAAGGCTAAGAATCTACTTTCTTGTAGTGGCTTAGTGAAGATATCTGCAAGTTGGTCTTCAATGCCAATCTTGAGTATCTCTATATTGCCTTTTTCAACATGATCTCTGATGAAGTGGTGTCTAACATCAATGTGCTTTGTTCTGGCATGAAACTTAGGATTCTGTGTGATTGCAATAGCACTTGTGTTGTCACAGAAAATGGGAGTTTTCTCTTCATTGAGTCCATAGTCTTTGAGTTGTTGTTGAATCCACAAAATTTGTGTTGCACAACAACTAGCAGCAATATATTCAGCCTCTATGGTAGAAGTTGCAATTGAGTTTTGCTTCTTGCTAAACCATGAGACAAGTCTAGCTCGGCGACAAGTTCTGGTAATTTTCCTATCAAGCATTGATCCAGCATAATCAGCATCTGAGTAACGAGCTAAACTCAATCCGCTTTCTTTAGGATACCACAAACCTACATTTACTGTACCTTTTACATACCTTAATATTTTCATAGCAATGTTGTAGTGTGATTGCATTGGATTTGTCTGAAATCTAGCACACTACTTGCATATTGAATATCAGTCTACTTGCGATGGTAAAGTAGTGAACCTATCAATTTCCTATACTTATGTTCTTCAACACTCTTGTCTGATTCAGTATAGGTCATCTTAGTTCCTATGCTCATAGGTATCTTAGCATTCTGCTTAAGATTGAACTTTGTGAGCATGTCTTTTGCATACTTTGTTTGACTAATGAATATTCCATCATTGAGTTGCTTGACTTGCAATCCTAGGAAATAGTTCAATTCTCCCATCATGCTCATCTCAAATTTGCTTTTCATGAGATTTGCAAAGTCATCACAAAGTTGCTTGTCCTTAGATCCAAATATAATATCATCAACATATACTTGAACTAAGAGTAGTTTTCCATCACGATTTAAAGTGAATAAAGTTTTATCAACTTCACCTTTCTTGAAACCACTTTCCAGAAGGTATTTGGCCAAAGTGTCATACCATGCTCTTGGAGCTTGTTTCAGCCCATACAGAGCTTTCTGTAACTTATAGACCTTTCTACTTTCTGCGGAAACTTCAAAGCCAGGTGGTTGCTCAACATAGACTTCCTCAGCAAGTTCACCATTCAGGAATGCACTCTTGACATCCATCTGGTAAATTTTAAAATCTTTATGAGCTGCAAAGGCCAGAAAGAGTCTTATTGCATCCAATCTGGCAACTGGTGTATATGACTCATCAAAATCTAGACCTTCAGTCTGAGTGAAACCCTTGGCAACCAATCTTGCTTTGTTTTTGGTTATTTCACCAGACTCATTCATTTTGTTTCTGAAAACCCACTTCGTTCCAATTACAGATATTCCTTCTACAAATGGAACTAGTTTCCAGACTTTGTTTCTCTCAAATTGATCTAGCTCTTCCTGCATTGCTGAGATCCAGTCTTGGTCTCTTAATGCTTCTTCTATTGTTTTAGGTTCAATATTTGAGATGAAACATCGAAGAATTAGCATTTTCAGCTATGGCTCTCCTAGTCCTAACGCCTTGATTAATTGGTCCAATTACATCTTTTGCAGGATTATCTTTGATCCATCTCATCATAGGTTTAGTGCTTGTAGGATCAATATCTAAGTGATTTGAATGTGAATCACTAAGATTATGACTTGATACTTTTTCAGTATCTGAGACATTTTGCACCTCAGAAGGGCGGTTAATGTCTTACACTTGTTCAGTGTAGGAGCTTTACGGACATGCACATCGAGAGGTCATTTCGAGTTAGCTTCGATGAACATCTTGATTTCCATTCTGGATTTCTCATAGAAATTCTTCATCATGTCTGAGAATCATCTGGTTGTTACTAGGCATTTCATGCTTTTCTTCGCCAGAGTCATCCTCTCTATCAATAATGATATTTTTCTTTTCTGAGAGTCCTTTTTCAGAATCCTTTATCATTAGTTCTTTGAACCTTTCTGAAAGTTCATCAGTAAGAGGTGTTTTCTTGCTTCCTTCATAGAATACAACATGAACTGATTCTTGATCTTCTTTGTTCTTTTGTTGTAAACTACATGCGCTTTTCTATTCATAGAATAACGAGAAATACACCTTCATACGCCTTTGATTGAAATGTTCTCGATACTCTTTTCCATTGTTAAGAATAAAACATCTACAACGAACACTTTCGGATGTTTAATATTAGGGGTCTACTGACAAGATTTCATAAGGTGTTTTGTCATGGTGTTTGTTTATCAAACATACATTACGAGTGTAGCATTGGTACATTGGTCGGATAACGGCAAAGTAAAAGACTAGAGGGGGTGAATAGTCTTTTAAAACTTTTGTCGATAACAAATATTTCTCAGATATCTGAATAGATTTCTGATACTTAGAATCAGAGTGCGGAAGAATTAATAAAGATAAGTGCAGAAACAGTTAATAAGTGTGTGTGTGTTCCTGAAGTATAAATCTGAAGCGTAAATGACCGGCAAGTATAGTGGTATCTGGAGGTGGCGTAATCCTCCAACTAATCCACTTCGGTCTATCAGAGACCTAGAATTCAATAGAACAGATAATTGAGATATCCTTACAATAATCCTATTCTAAGATTCTTAACAATTAGTTCCCAACCAAATGTTCCCCCTGAGTTGTTCCTCGGCTTTCCACCCAGTACTTCTGTACTCGAAACCTTTGAGTTATTCCTAGCTTCCCAAGCTAAGTACTTCCTATACTCGATAACATTGCGTTATTCCTCAGTTTCCCAAATCAAGTACTTCCTATACTCGGTAACCTTGGAGTTATTCACGATTTTTCAAACTAAGTACTTCCTATACTCCGCTTGATTATGGTGTTGGTTTAGGTTTGAGTTGTCGGATAAGCGTCTTAATAACTTTTGATCAATCGATAGCTACGTGAACTAAGTTACTTAATACACTTTCGGTATGGTATCTTGTTGATTTCTTGACCAAGTCTTATGATATACATTCAAGAGAATGAATCTCGGATAGTTGATCTTTTGATTCAACTCCTTCACGAGATAACTTTGCTTGTTTAGGATCGGGACACTTAGAACTTGGTGTTTACTCAAGATCAAAAGCTTTAGTCATAGCGAAGATTTGATAATAAGTAAGTTGCTTTGAGAGTAAGATAATCAGATATCGTATGCAGTTCAAGGTCTTGTGTTCTGAGTTGTGTGTATCTCTCAAGCTGTCTAAGTGTTGATATTTATAGATGAATTTGAGTGCCGTTTGAATAGTATCCGTTAGGCTCAAATTCAAACTATCGATATCTGTGTATAATCTTGTATGAGTTTGTCTTCTTCTTGAAAGCTGCCGTTGCTTTTATTGACATCTACATCCGTGCATTAAATGCATTGTACTATACTTATTTGTCTGTGTCAGCGGAACTATGCTTTTATCGAGACTAGTGTTATCGATTCTTTGCGTCCTTATCTTCATTCTTGAGATACCACTTGTATTTATTGAAACAACATTGTTTGCAATATATATTTCTCTTCGAAGCGTGGTTAAAGCTTCAAGGTATCGAGAGTAGATGTCTGTGGACACTTTCCTTGTTTTGAGATATGTATCTTATTTCTCGAGATATCTCTTGTGACCAGTTTGTTTGAAGCTATTATCTCTGAATATCGGCTAAGATATCTGAACAATGATTCGATAATCTTATGCGATTTCTTCAAGTCTTGATTGTTGTTGAGCTTTACGATTGGATGTCTTCTTCTTGGTCTTCTCTTCATAAAATAAAATTACATTTGAGACCTAACATCCTATACAAGATTAGCTAGACTATCATACTTAGTGGGTTTCCTCTTTTACAATGTTCAAGTGAACGAGTACTAATCACCTTTACGAGACTAAGATAAGTCATCGTATCATTTGAACAAAATCTAAGCAGATATTCTTAACAAAATATCTAACAAATTTCCCCATTTTGATCGATCAGCGATGACTATCTTCCTATTACAAATCGGATGAGGAACAATCCACTACTTAATCAATTCTTAAGATCTTTCAAATCATATAATTAAGTGCGAAAGTAGACATCAACGAATCACAAGGTGTGATCTTTGCTCAAGTTATCTTTTATAGAATACTATCTGAGAGTAAGTTCTTCAGATAAGTTGGAACTTAAGATTTCAGATAACTTTAACACATGATACAGTTAAGCTCAGTCAGCAAAAATACAAAAAACTACATAGTAAATTAGGACAACGAGTAACCAAGCTCAGTAAACATCTAATAGACTAGTCTTCAAGTCTTCAATCTTCAAGTCTTCAACGGTGTTTCTATGGATCGATCTGCAAATTTCCTATCTCGAAACCTTTTGATGTCATCGAATAATCATAAAGAAGAGTTACAAGCATCTACATTTCTGGCAAATCCAGACCTCTTTGTAGGTTTTGGTAGGATTTTCTTGGCAAAATGCTTGACCATGGTACTTTCCCCACTTCGGGCATGCTCTATTACGATGTCGAAAGCTTGAAGTATTCATAGATAATCTTGGATATGTCGATGTCACCCTTATTGATCTTACATTAGATAGAGCGACTCATGGGTTCCTGACATGTCTTGGTCTTGTACTGTTCTGTGATATTGAATTTTGTGCACATCATCGGCTTTCCATATGGACAATCATCGAGAGGTCCTTCTTCATGGCTTGATTCTCTTGACAACTTCAAAATCGACCATGCTTTGATGTGATTGGTGTTGATCAAGGTAGGTTTATTCTTTCTCCATGCCATAAGTTGTTTAAGGATTGGTTACGGAAATCTTGAATTTACCAATAGATGCTTAAGTTCGAATCGAATAGCCATTTTACGATTGATGCACGTGAGCGGAGGAATCATTGTCATACTTCACATACTCAATTTTGGCTTCTTCTGGCCTGAGTGGAAGTTGATTTTGTCTTTGCTCAGGTCTCAGTCTGGTCCTTTTCTATCTAGAATTCTCTTTGGGGTTGTTGCTTGAAGAACCACCACCCTGGATAGACTTGGTATTTCCAGAGGGTGTTTTAGCTGCTAGGGGCTTTGCATCTATGGGCTCAGTTAGGCTTTCAATTTTCCTTTTCATCATCATCAGTTAAGCTGTGAAGAGGAGCTTCATCTTCATCAGTCTCTTCATCATCATCAAGATCAATTCTTGTGAGATCTTTGCAGCCTTCTTCATTGCCCTGGGACTTGATTTGACCTTCTTCTTCTTCTTCGGAAGATTCATCAATCCCTCTGACTTGTCTTCTCCTTGGAGCCTTGGTACTCCTTGGAGGTTTCTGTGCCATGGCCCTTGTTACCATTTTGGTTCCTTCAGTAGGTCTTTGGGAAGAAGCTTGGCTTGAGGAGGGTTCATTGATTCTGAGTGGTGGCTGGAAAGTTTTTCTTCTTCCTTCTGAGCACTTTGACTCAGTTTCTTCTTGATTTCATCTCCTTCTTCCCATTCCTGACTTTGAGGTCCAGTTGTACTTTCTTTCCCCCTTAGTCATTGTTGGTGACTCGGTCTCATAAAGGAATCGAGAGAGAAAATGCCCTTATAAATAGTTGTGGCGGTGACCAATTTACGAAGTTCGACTTTGAGCTCTGATTTTGCTTGATAAGTCCATTGTCCTTATCGGTGAGCTACTTGATGGGCCTAGGATGGCATCTGCTTTTCGGTGATGTAACTTGCCTCTTGAAAAGATTTTTGACTAAAGACACATCATCGTCCCTTATCATTCCCGGATCTTTACGAGCAATGACCATGCTAGTAGTTCTCTGGTGATGAGCTCGGTGAACTTTCTCATTCGAGAGGGCTGAGGCGATTACTTCCTTGTTACGTGAAGACATCTCCTTATTGAGTAGCGATTACTTGGTACTGCTCATGTATTCATGGGAGTGGGCGTTTGGCAGTTTGTTGAAGATTGTAGGAGCAATCAACTTTCTTTTCAAGTGAGAAACCGCTAGATGTTCATGGCGGTGCTCTGCCAAAGTCTTGTCTTCTTCATCATCTGAGTGATTAGCCCAGTGATCTTCGTCCTCTTGGACACTTTCATCGATCGTATCAAGTCCAGCAACCATCTCAGAGATTGGTTTCTTTCCTTTCTGGGAGGAGGATGGTACTTCTTTCGAAGATGATGCAGCCTTAGCATCATGCTTGACTTCAGATACTTCTTGATGTCGAGTTCTTTGGTGATCTCTTGTGACATCCGTAGCTCTTTAACCTCGAGTAAGCAATCATTTCTTCTAAGTATAGATCTTGTAGTTGATCAATCTTATCTGGATTTAGCTATTTGATCTTCTAGTTGAAGATGGGTATTGTTCTTCTTCAACGGTTATGCGAGTTGAGCACTTACAGTGAGTGTGTAATATTTTCTGGTTGGTTTCCTCAGAGAGCTCAACTACTTGTTCAGTAGTAACTGCGTGTTGGTTAGAAGATGGAAGAGTAGATTTCTGAGGTGATGAAGACGGAGATTTCTGTGAAGTCTTCTCAGTTTGCTTGTCAGCAGCTGAGGCATTGTTTCTCTGTGAAATTCCTCCGGTCCACAGTGCGGGGCATCATCATCATCCTTTTGTCATTATCATCCTTTTGGTGATGGTGGGTTGGAGGTTCATCAAAGTAATTTTCATTCATTTCTTCCTCCTCATCATCTTGAGATACAAGATTGATCACTTAGGGATAGTGATCTTACATTGTCTTCTTCTTGTTAGGAAGGTATGAATTGCGATGCAGGGGCGGGGCTTGAATGCCATCTGTAATCTTGTCTGACCATCTGCCTATTCAAAGGCATATATCGAACTATGCACTACTTCTCTGGAAAAGTCCTTGTGTAGTAGAGTCGCAACTGTATATTGTTCTGTAGGGAACATTGCTTGGACATATGTTTCCAGGTCAACAGCTCGTGCTCGTCTGGTTGGTTGATCAGTGATTCTCAATATTCGGAGAGATCGAGCACCTTAACCGCCA
Organism: Plantago major; assembly: GCA_026545765.1. NCBI lineage: Eukaryota > Viridiplantae > Streptophyta > Magnoliopsida > Lamiales > Plantaginaceae > Plantago > Plantago major. Next base: position 83,076,081 of record CM048839.1, on the reverse strand, counting down.
TTTCTTGAAGCATTGAATATGCTTTGGCAAGGTGTGAGCTTTGAAGAAGTGAAGTAGGTCCCTTGTTTCTTTAATGGGAACCTGCTTTGCATCTGTTTGAGCCTGAAAGAAAGAGTTTTGAGTGAGTTTCAAAACTTTTGTAGATATCTGAGTAGAAGTGTAGTTTAGTTTCTGAGTTACCTGAGTAAGAACATCAGGCTCAAATACTTGTTCTACTGAGACGATTGGTGTCTCAGATATCTTGTTGTGAGGTGGAGACTTGGAAGTCTGGTCCACATCAACCTTTCTTTCTTGAACCTGAGATAGATACAATACTTAGGAAATAGTTTGAAAGAATCTATGCATAAATATGCTTTTAATGAATTCTGATTTGAGCTACTTACTTTCTCATCAGGAAGCTCAGATTCATTTTTCTCAGAAACTTGTGCAGTTTCTGGTGTTCTTTCGAGTGATGTTGCCTTAGGGGCTTCATCAATTTCCATTGATGCAGGGGAAGTCGCAACTTTATCCCCTTGCATTTCTACTTCTAAAAAAGCCTGTAAGTAGAAAGTATTGAATATGAGAAGAGATAAAAGATAACCCTGGATGAAGAATACTTGTCACTTGATTGTCATATACCTTCAAGTTTGAAGGCTCAGTGATGTGTTCTTCAGAAACCTTGTTGGTTTCTGGGTTTGTCTCTGGCATTTCTGCCTTATCTTCTTCCATCTCAGTTGGAGCCTGTTAGAAACATTTATCATGAATGAGCATACAAACATTTTTACTGAAGGTTAGTTCTCTTTAAGAATCATTTACCTGTGGCACAGGCTCAGATTTCTCAAGAGTTGAGGTTGAAGGAACCTCTTTTTCAGTATCTGAGGTAAGCTTCTCAGCTTCCTCTAGTTTCTGCGTTTCTAACTCAGCCTGTAACAAAGAAATTCTTATAATGTAACAAGATTTATAAGTATAAAATTTTTCACGAGGTAAGAGTTAAACCAGTCATTTACACGGCGATTTGGTGATTGGTCTCTGGAACTTGTGACCTTTCTATACATTAGTCGTCTTGTCGGTCTGAGTTTCTTTGTTTGAAGTTTACGGTACTTCACACCTTTCTGAGTATGCAACTTCGGTTGCCTCCTGAGTTGATCATTACGAGTAGGTGTCTCGGTTTGATCCCTCTCATTGAGTTGGGAACACCTTCGATTCTGAGGATTTTCTTGACATCTTGTATTCTTTGGTAATTCAAAATGGAGTTCATTTACCATTTCATCAACCACTTGTGGCTGTTTTGGTTGTTGTGTTTGTGGTTGTTGTGGTTGTCTAGAAGCAGAAGATTGATCAGTAGAATGTTCTTCCAGATTTTTAGATGTGGCGTTTCCATCAGCATCTGCCAGCACTAAAATACCACTCATCAGGGCTTTGTGAAGTTGTGCAAAAGAGTCATTCCCTGATGTTGTGTTTGCACCAACAACCTTTGCTATAGGTTCAGCAACCTGTGGTGTAGGTTCTTCTTCAGATACCTTATCACCAGTTACTTTTTCAGTAACCTTAGCCCTCTTTGTTCTTTCTAGGACTTGAAAGATGACTAGTTTATCATCTTCATCGTCAGAGCTCTCATCAGCATTGGGAACTGATTGGTCCATTACTCCTGCGGTTTCTGCAGATGGGGCTTGATACTTTTCACCATTCTTGGCAGCATTTATGAGTTCATCAGCAAGGCTTTCTGCAGTAGTCGCAACATTTCTGAAAGAACTTTCTCTTGCTGAGTCTACTTGTTCAGTAGTTGATAAATCTTTTGCAGCATTGATGAGTTCATCTGCCATTATCAGTTCATCGGTAATGCCTGCAGATATCTGAGAATTGATAACCTCTTTGGGTGTGTCTTCTGATTTGCCAGCAGACTTCTTTCTTGAAGTTACAGGCTTCTTGGTATAACCTTTTCTTTAGATATCTTTTGATTTTCTCTTCTTAGGACCTTTACGAGACCCGGTAACCTTTTTCATGATTTGTATACTCATACTTGTAGAGTAAATTCTTGTTGGCTATTTCGGTAGTCTCTGAGCTCAATGCCAAGCTTTTCCAGCAAGTAGCATATCTTCAGACCATAACCTACTGTGGCCTTTGGCTCAGCTAGTCCTTTGACAATCTTAGGCTTGAAGCCTTGAATCTTCTTCACAAATGTTATGAAGGCGTACTTTCCCCAGTTAAAAGGGTTTTCCAGCCTTTTGTCTTGTTGATTCAGCAAGAACATCATGATCCATCGTTCTTGGCTTATCTGGTCAGCACCTTCTTGTAGACCATCAAAGCATCTGTGAAGAATGCAAGCTAGTACATCCTAGTGAACAGCGGATATGCGGTTGGATGTCAGCAAGCTTGAACTCAGTGGGTGTATCTGATTTTTCAAGATCACACATGTCACTGTAAAGTTCTTTAACACCTTCAAGGAGTTCATCATCCTTGGTGTTTATTTCAAAATCCTTTCCAAGATTTTGAACCTCAAACAACTTACAGAAAGTTGTTAAGTCCAGAAGGATTTCCTTTCCTTGGACTGAGGTTTTGATAGACACTATTTGGTGCCTTGAAACACATGAAATAATCACAGGTTGTTGTAAAATTCCAACACATCGGTGATGAAATTCCACTTGGCGGCGGATAGAAAACCCTTGATTTGTGCCTTTTCAAGCATGTCGAGAATCAATTTTCTGTCACTTTGGTTTTCTATTGCATTGAGGTATTCCTCAACCATGGCACCACCAAAATCATTACGTGACTTGAAGTCGAATGGCGGATTAAAACTCCTACTAATCGATTGTTAACAATAACCAACTCTGGTGCTTGCTTTTCGGTGATACCGGTGGAGGATTAGGATTTACGTGTCGAAGTGTTCTTGGAGGCCATCTCTTTATATAGTGTAGGAATTGAAATTGGTGTTTGAAAGAGATGTGATTGGTGATTCTTTTCGGAAAAACTTAATCGATTTGCAAAAGATTGTAGAGGGTTTGAGAGAATCGAGAGAATTTGCTATTTTTGTGCGAAGAAATTTGGATTAGGCAAAAGTGATTTCATTTGCCAAAATCCTATATATATAGCGATTGAATCCCAGCAGACAAGTACATACAAATTAATTTTGTGTATGCGTATACATGATTTGCAAGCAGTGAGCAAAAGCTAATTCGGCATTAAATGCTTAGTGGGCCATATACGAATTTCAGATCCACTATTTTGTGAATCAATTTCCACCGTCTGAGATCAATCGCTTAACTTCATCGAGGTCACCATTGCATCTTGACAATGATCACAATCAGCAAGTGTAATTGTGCCCATTTAATGAGTTTTGGCGACTTGCTATCTGAATCACAATTCTATATGAATAAGGACACTGTTCGTATCTGAATCTGTCTTATACTTAGGATTTTTCCAAGTTTTTCATCAAGATAGAAATAATGCGAGTTTCAAGAGAGTAGTTATTGCGGATAGTTATACTATTCTCTTTTATGTTCCCGTTTATAGAATGATTCGGATATACGAGTTCCGTCTCGGAGATCTTAAGCTATCTTTTGCTCTTTACCCTTTTGACTTCGGATTCCGTTCATTTCTCTTTCTCTTTTACGGATACGTTCGGATACCTCTTCTCTGGATGCCGTTCGGATACGAACTCTTCGGTTCATTGGTAGTTCCATTAGTCCAAGACTATGTCTTAAAATTTGAATCTACTTTCTTGTAGTGGCTTAGTGAAGATATCGCAAGTTGGTCTTGATGCCAATCTTGAGTATCTCTATATTGCCTTTTTCAACATGGTCTCGATGAAGTGATGTCGACATCAATGTGCTTTGTTACGGCATGAAATTTAGGATTACGTGTAATGTGATAGCACTTGTGTTGTCACGAGAAAATGGGAGTTTTCTTCTCATCGAGTCCATAGTCTTTAAGTTGTTGTTGTATCCACGAATTTGTGTTGCACAACAACCATCAACAATATATTGACCTCTGTGGTAGAAATGCAATTGAGTTTTGCTTCTTGCTAAACCATGAGATAAGTCTAGTGCTTGACCGACAAGTTCCTGAGGTGCTTTTCCTATCAAGCAATGATCCAGCATAATCAGCATCTGAGTACCCAGCTAAACTCAATCCACTTTCTTTAGGACACCACAATCCTACATCTACTGTACCCTTCACATACCTTAATATTTTCATAGCAATGTTGTAGTGTGCTTGCATTGGATTTATGCGAAATCTAGCACATACTCAACGGCATATTGAATATCGAGTCTACTTGCGGTGAGGTAAAGTAGTGAACCTATCAATTTCCTATACTTATGTTCTTCAACACTCTTGTCTGATTCAGTATAGGTCATTTTGGTTCCAATGCTCATAGGTATCTTAGCATTCTTTTCAGAAGGCTTAAGATTGAATTTTGTGAGCATGTCTTTTGCATACTTTGTTTGACTAATGAATATTCCATCATTGAGTTGCTTGACTTGCAATCCTAGGAAATAATTCATTTCTCCCATCATGCTCATCTCAAACTTGCTTTTCATGAGATTTGCAAAGTCATTACAAAGTTGCTTGTCCTTAGATCCAAATATGATGTCATCAAGATATACTTGAACTAAGAGTAGTTTCCCATCATGATTTAAGGTAAATAAAGTTTTATCAACTTCACCTTTCTTGAAACCACTTTCCAGAAGGTATTTGGCCAAAGTGTCATACCATGCTCTTGAGCTGTTTTGATCCATCTGAGCTTTACATGGTTTATAGACCATTCTACTTTACAGGAAACTTCAAAGCCAGGTGGTTGCTCAACATAAAGTTCTTCTGCAAGTTCACCGTTTAGGAATGCACTTTTGACATCCATCTGATAAACTTTGAAATCTTTATGAGCTGCAAAGGCTAGAAAGAGTCTTATTGCATCCAATCTGGCAACTAGTGCATATGACTCATCAAAATCTAAGCCCTCAGTCTGAGTAAATCACTTGGCAACCAATCTTGCTTTGTTTCTGGTTATTTCACCAGATTCATTCATCTTGTTTCTGAAAACCCATTTAGTTCCAATCACAGATATTCCTTCTATAAATGGAACTAGTTTCGGACTTTGTTTCTCTCAAATTGATCGACTCTTCTTGCATTGCGAGAGATCCGATCTTGGTCTCCTAATGCTTCTTCTATATTTTTAGGTTCAATATTGAGATGAAACATCGAAAGAGAGTTAGCATTTTCAGCTATTGCTCTCCTAGTCCTAACACCACGATTAATTGGTCGATTATATCCTTTGTAGGATGATCTTTGATCCATTTCATCATAGGTTTAGTGCTAGTAGGATCAATATCCGGTGATCTGAATGTGAATCACTAAGATTTTGATTTGATACTTTTTGATGTCGAGATATCGACATATGGGAAATGTCATGAATATCGACACTTTTTGATGTTAGAGATATCGAGACATGCATTTGACATTCTTATTTTGAGATACCTTTTCATGATGAAGGTTCTCGATAACTGTTCCATTTCTGGAAAACTCAGGAAATTCCTCATCATGTTTGTGAGTCATCTTGTTGTTACTAGGCTTTTCAAGCTTTTCTCGTCGAGTCATCCTCACTTTCCATAATGATGTTTTTCCTTTACGAGGATTCTTCTTTAGGATCCCTCGATAATAGTTCTTTGAACCTTTACGAGAGTTCATCACTAGGAGGTGTTTTCTTACTTTCTTCATAGAATCTGACATGGGCGATTCTTCAATTTTCTTTGTTCTTTTGTTGTAAACTCTGTAAGCTTTCTTTGTTTGTGGAATAGCGAAAAACACCTTCATACGCCTTTGGTTGAAATGTTCTCGATAATCTTTCCCATTGTTTAGAACAAAACATCTACAACCAAATACTCTCGGATGTTTGATATTAGGGGTCTACCAACCAAGATTTCATAGGGGTCTGTCATGGTGTTTGCATTTATCAAGCATACATTACGAGTGTAGCGGTGTGTTTACGACTTCAACCCGATAAATTTCACTTATCTCGATGTCACTAGCATTGTCCTTGCGGCTTCTTTAAGGGTTCTGTTTTCCTTTACTGCAACACCATTTTGTTGAGGTGTTCTTCTGAGAGGAAAGTTGGTGTTGTATACCTTTGCGGTACAAAACTCCTTTATGTCTTGGTTGACAAACTCGATTACCATAGTGCAATACGATTGCGAGATACCTTGTCATTTTCATGACTTCAAGCTTTTTGGCGAGTTTGGTATCTCCACCACGGCATCGATTGTGTTTCGGAAAGACAACCCAAGTGAATCTTGAGAAGTCATCTACAACAACGGACCATACTTCTTTCTGCATAACTAATTCTGGATGATTCAAATAGATCCATATGTAAAGTTGCGTTGGTCTAACACTAGAGTGTACGATTTTGGACTTGAAAGAGATCTTAGATTGTTTCCCCATCGGCGAGCAGATACCATCCTTTACGAAAGATGTTAGGAAGACCAACCACTAACTCTTTCTTGGCAAGTCTATTGAGTTTTGAAGTTCAAGTGACTCATTCTTTTGTGCCATAACGGTGCTCTTACGTGACAGATTGACTCACCATGAGACATTCTTGATTGTGGCGGATGCCCAATCATCAACATAAAGGCGCCTTTCCGCCGACCAACTAAGGTATGCGCTTTGACTCATTGTCAATTAGTTTGCGATGTTAGCTTTAAATTTTATAGTAAAACCCTTATGCAAAGCTGGCTCATGCTAAATAGATTGTATTTCAAATCCTTAACATATGTCGTCGGTGATTGTTAAAGTTCCCAATTTGGCGTTGCCAAATCGAGAGGATTTAATTCTCCTCCAAATCGATATCTGGTCCTATGTTGCAAGCTTTGTAATCAACATTTGCTTTGTCTCTGTCATGTGCTTTCGCATCCACTATCGAATAGCCATTGTGCTTTAGTCCGGGAAGCATTACGCACTGAGGAAACATGAGATTAGGTTCTCAAATCTTTGATGGGCAAATCGAATCAACGTTCTTCGGTAGGAATCCATTTTGAATGAATTTCTTGAAATATGCTTTTGTGCAGCGAGCGCGTAAGGAGGAATTCTTTTGAATGAAAGTTATCATTAGTAAAATTGTTTTCTTCCTTGGTGTGTTCCTAGGTGCTCCATATGATGCTTTCGGATACTGTCGGGTTTACGAGTTTGCTTTCGACAAACTTAGCCTTCCTTGATTTCTTCTAGCCACGGCATTGATTTTCGGTGGCTTGATTTAACTTCCGCCGATAATTGCTTTGAGCAATTCTAGCTTTCGACCATCGTTCTTGCTCACTGCTTGTACTCATGAGCAAGTTGTTTTCCGATGCCTTTGTAGCGAATGCGTTTGAGCACTTGAAGCTATCGAGATCTTTTCTCGTGACTTTGCTAGTCTCTGGTTGATCGATTGCTTTCGAGAAAAAGTGACATGGGAGAATTTGCGACTCACAATTCTACCTTTTGAAGACATAACCTTTGTGGGTGTTTACACTTTTCGGTGTTGTGTTTCTTTTCGAAGCGATACCAATGATTTTGTTTTTGACTTGTTTTTCCACAAAGGTCTAGTCATTTGCCTTTCCTTTGTCGACAATCTTTTCTTTTCACCGATACAATAGATTGCATGGGAACCGTCTTGCTGAGTACTTACAAATGTTCTTTTCTCCTTACTCTTATTCAGAGTGATAGAACAATCTGTCTGTGTATTCAGCCCAAGTCCGTTCTTTTCTGAAGGATCTCTTAAGTAAGATTGTACTTCAGTAAGAGTGTCACTAGCTTTGGCATAAGATTGAAAAGATAGTTCTTTCTTCTTGAGTTCCTTGTTTTCAGAAAGAAGATTTTCATAATTCTTTTGTAACTCAGCCATTGCTTCTTCATGTGACTTTTCAGTCTCAGATATCTGAGCTTTGAGAAATGCATTTTCAGCATCCTTTCTCTCAGATTCTTTAACTAATTGAGAATTTTCCTTTTCAAGAGAATTCTTTTCTTCTTCAAGGTTTTCGGCTCTAGCTCGAATCATTAGAAATTCTCTTTCATAGATGTCAAGTTCTTTCCTGAGATTTTCTAGAATTTTTATTTCCTCTTCATCACTTTCATAAGTGTAGCAAGAAGTATGTGTTACCTCATCAGCCATAAGACAGTTTTCTATGTTGGAGATATGCAGTAGTCAATTTGACAACTCCACATTTCATTCTTCTTGAGGCGAAATCGATTATATCATGAGTAACTCCACATAATTCGGTGATGGTAGGGTTGAATCATCTGAATTGTCATCTTGAATCATCTCAGCGTCTAGAGCATCCGGTTGAATTTGGATTTTCTTTCTTTCTTGATTAACAAAGCTTTACGGCTTACGAAGATTCTTCTATCTTTCTTGTCGCTTTGTCCTTAGTTTGTTGAGGCGGACAATCCTTCTTGAAGTGGCGTTTACAATAGAAAGCAGATATCGTTTCAATTTCTACTTCCTCGATTACATGATGCTTTACGGTGGCTTGTTCAGCGAGCTTTGCATATTTTTGTACTGGTGATAGTTTGAGCCTAGATGCTTTTTCAGATTCTCTTTGGCTTTTCTTCTCTCAATTTCTACTCATTTGCTTTGCAGCAAGAGCATCCTCAGTCTCCTCCTTGCTTTTCTTCTTTTCAGAAGTTCCTTGAGTAACTAGAGCAACATTCTGCAACTTTTCAGTTGTTTGTTCTCTCTGAGTTGTCTCATAGTCAGCGAAGATGAGAGAAAAGTTCCTTTGGAGTGATATTTGGCATACCTTGGTTAAAATAAAAGAATTTAGTATGCTCCGGTTGTGGTTAAGACTTGACAATAGTCTTAATCTTCTCGGTGAGTATCTATTGCTTTCCCAAGTCTTGCCATATCACTCATGAGGTCAATAAATCTGAAATCAAGTTCTTCGAGTTTCGGTGGGACCTTGTTTGAAATTTTGAAATTTCAACTTTAGAACTTCGAACTTGTTTTCCTTGGTTTTCTCGGTTAAAGCCTGATTTCTTCAATCGGTTGCCTGACTTTCCGTTTAGCACCCAGTTTACTTGTATGTGCTCAGTGTCGATCGATGATGATGTTCTGAGCTTGACCATCCAAGCGATTCCTCTTGGCATCTTAGATGTCGAGTTCTCTGAGCTTTGGTTCGTAAATAACTTGACGATAGATCTTCCACTAGTTGGCGCATACATTGTTTGTGAAGATCCTTCGCTTTGATCTCTGTCTCTTCCTCGAAACCTCCATGACTTGCTTAAGTTGTTGAATGACTATTGGGCCATTCTTTATTACTTGATCATCTCGTCACTTATGGCTTCAAGGTGGAGCATCATGTTATTCTTCCATTTCGTAGTTCTACGGTTTGAGGCGGTGCATCACTCGAGACATACACGCACTTAACACACAAATTAAATAGTCCTCAAAAGTAGACAAAGTTCCTTCACCTATCACGGGATCTAGGTTCGGTCGGAAAATTTGGTGAACCTCTGCTCTGATACCACTTGTTGGTCGGATAACGGCAAAGTAAAAGACTAGGGGGTGAATAGTCTTTTAAAACTTTTGTCGATAACAAATATTTCTCGAGATATCGAATAGATATCGATACTTAAAATCGAGTGCGGAAGACTTAATAAAGATAAGTGTAGAAAGCAGTTAATAAGTGTGTGTGTGTTCTTTGAAGTATAAATCTGAAATGTAAATGACCACAGCAAGTATAGTGGTATACGGAGGTGGCGTAATCCTCCAACTAATCCACTTGGTCTATCGAGACCTAGAATTCACTAGAAGATAATTGAGATATCCTTACAATAATCCTATTCTAAGATTCTTAACAATTGGTTCCCGACCAAATGTTCCCCTGAGTTGTTCCCGGCTTTCACGGCCAGTACTTCCTGTACTCAGAAACCTTTAAGTTATTCCCTAGCTTCCCAAGCTAAGTACTTCCTATACTCAATAACCTTGGAGTTATTCCTCCGTTTCCCAAATCAAGTACTTCCTATACTCCGGTAACCTTGGAGTTATTCCCTGATTTTTCAAACTAAGTACTTCCTATACTCCACGCCAGTTATGGTGTTGGTTTAGGTTTGAGTTGTCAGATGAGCGTCTTAATAACTTTTCAGTCAATCAGATAGCTCTGTGAACTAAGTTACTTAATACACTTCTGACGTATGGTATCTTGTTCGATTTCTTGACCCAAAGTCTTATGATATACATCAAGAGAATGAATCTCAGATAGTTGATCTTTTGATTCAACTCCTTCACAGATAGCTTTGCTTGTTTAGGATCAGGACACTTAGAACTTCAGTGTTTACTCAAGATCAAAAGCTTTAGTCGCAACAGAAAGATTTGATAATAAGTAAGTTGCTTTGAGAGAGTAAGATAATCAGATATCGTATGCAGTTCAAGGTCTTGTGTTCTGAGTTGTGTGTATCTCTCAAGCTGTCTAAGTGTTGATATTTATAGATGAATTTGAGTGCCGTTTGAATAGTATCCGTTAGGCTCAAATTCAAACTATCGATATCTGTGTATAATCTTTATGTGAGTTTTGTCTTCTTCTTGAAGGCTAGTTGCTTTTATTCAGACATCTCTGTCCGTGCATTAAATGCATTGTACTATACTTATTTGTCCTGTAGTGTCAACGGAACTATGCTTTTTATTAGAGACTAGTGTTATCTGATTCTTTGCACGTCCTTATCTTCATTCTTCAGATACCACTTGTATTTATTGAAACAACTTTGTTTGCAATATATATTTCTCTTTCAGAAACGTGGTTAAAGCTTCAAGGTATCTGAGAGTAGATATCTGTGGACACTTTCCTTGTTTTGAGATATGTATCTTATTTCTCAGATATCTCTTGTGACACAGTTTGTTTGAAACTGTTCGTGTCTACAAGATATCTGGCTAAGATATCTGAACAACAGATTCAGTAATCTTGTGCAGTTTTCTTCAAGTCTTCGATTGTTGTTGAGCTTTCTGCTTGGATGTCTTCTTCTTGGTCTTCTCTTCATAAAATAAAAATTACATTTCGAGACCTAACATCCTATACAAGATTAGCTAGACTATCATACTTAGTGGGTTTCCTCTTTTACAATGTTCAAGTGAACCAAGAGTACTAATCACCTTTCTGAGACTAAGATAAGTCATCATGTTGCTGAACAAAATCTAAACAGATATTCTTAACAAAATATCTAACACAGGCTGTGTTTACAGCTTCAACCCAATAAACTTCACTTATTTCAGTGTCAGCTAGCTTTGGCATAAGATTGAAAAGATAATTCTTTCTTTTTGAGTTCCTCATTCTCAGAAAGAAGATCTTCATATTTCTTTAGCAGTTCAGCCATTGCTTCTTTATGTGACTTTTCGGTTTCAGATATCTGAGCCTTGAGAAATGCATTTTCGGCATCCTTTTTCTCAGATATCTTAATTAATTGAGAGTTTTCCTTTGCAAGAAAATTCTTTTCTTCTTCAAGATTTTCTGCTCTAGCCCGGATCATTAGAAATTCTCTTTCATAGATATCAAGTTCCTTTTTGAGATTTTCTAGATCTTTTATTTCTTCATCACTTTCATAGGTGTAGCATGAAGTATGTGTTACTTCATCAGCCATAAGACATATTTCAATGTTGGAGAGATCTGGACCGTCAATCTCAGCAACTCCGCACATTTCATTTTTCTTAAGGCCAAAGTCGATTATATCGTGAGTAACTCCACATAATTCTGGTGATGGTAAGGTTGAGTCATCTGAATTGTCATCTTCAGAATCCGTCGCAATATCTAGAGCATCCAGTTGAGTTTGAATTTTCTTTCTTTCTTCAGTTAGCAAAGCTTTCTGGCTTCTTCTGAAGATTCTTTTATCTTTCTTGTCACCTGTCTTTAGTTTGTTGAAGGCAGAACAATCCTTCTTGAAGTGATCAGGTTTCTGACAATAGAAACAGATATCGTTACCAATTTCTGCTTCCTCAGTACTTGATGCTTTCTGAGCTGGCTTGTTCAACGAGTTTTGCATATTTTTGTACTGGTGGTAGTTTGAGCCTAGATGCTTTTTCAGCTTCTCTTTGGCTTTTCTTCTCTCAATTTCTCGACTGACATATTTGCTCATTTGCTTTACAGCAAGCGCATCCTCAGTCTCTTCCTTGCTTTTCTTCTTCTCAGAAGTTCCTTGAGTAATTAGAGCAACATTCTGCAACTTTTCAGTTGTTTGTTCTCTTTGAGTTGTTTCATAATCAACCGTAGCAAGGTGAGAGAAAAGTTCCACTGGAGTGATATTTGGCATTCCTTGGTTGAAATAAAAGAATTTAGTGTGCTCCCAGTTGTGGTTAAGACTTCTGACAATAGTCTTAATCTTTTACATTTGGGAGTATCATTCTTTCACCAAGTGCGACCATATCGCTCATGAGTGGTAAATCTGAAATCAAGTTCTTCGAGTTTGGTGGGTCCTTGTTTGAAATTTTGAAATTTCAACTTGAGAACTTCGAACTTGTTTTCTTTGGTTTTCTCGGTTAAACGCTGATTTCTTCAATTAGTTGCGAGCAAATTTGCGTTTAGCACTTACGTTTACACTGTATGTGCTCAGGTGTCGATCTGATGATGATATTACGAGCCTGACCATCCAGACAATTTCTCTTGGCATCTTCCGATGTCCAGAGCTCTCTGGGCTTTGGTTCATAAATAACTTGACTGGCAGGTCTCCCACTAGTTGACGCATCTGTTTGTGAAGATCCATCGCTTTGATCTCTGTCTCTACCATTAGAAACCTCCATGACTTGCTTGAGTTGTTGAATGACTATTGGGCCATTCTTTATTACGTCGATCATTTCGTCACTTATGGCTTCTAGGTGGAGAATCATGTTATTTTTCCATTTCTCATAATTCTATGGTTTGAGAATGGGTGCAACACTCAGATACATACCTGCACACTTAACACAAAAATTATATAATCCTCAGAAAAGTGACAAAGTTCCTTCACCTATCTGAGGATCTAGGTTGATCTTGAAGGCTGTGAACCTCCTGCTCTGATACCACTTGTTGGTCCATATAACGGCAAAGTAAAAGACTAGAGGGGGGGGGGGGGGGTGAATAGTCTTTTAAAACTTTTGTCGATAAACACAGTTTCTCAGATATCTGTGAAATTATCTGATACTTAAATCGAGGCGGAAGACTAAAGATAGATAATTGCAGAAACAATAAGTGTGTGTGCTGCTTTGAAATGTAAATACAAAAGGTAAAATACACAAGTATAGTGGTATCGGAGGTGGCGTAATCCTCCAACTAATCCACTTCGGTCTTCCAAAGACCTAGAATTCACTAGAACAGATAATTGAGGTCACCTTACAAAAATCCTATTCTAAGATTCTTAAACAAATGGTTCCCAACCAAATGTTCCCCCTGAGTTATTCCCCGGCTTCCACAGCCAAGTACTTCTTGTACTCAGAAACCTTTTTGAGCTGTTCCCTAGCTTCCCAAGCTAAGTACTTCACCTTGGAGTTATTCCTTAGTTTTCCAAACCAAGTACTTCCTGTACTCCGTTAACCTTGGAGTTATTCCCTGATTTTCCCAAATCAAGTACTTCCTGTACTCCGTTAACCTTGGAGTTATTCCCTGATTTTCCAAACTAAGTACTTCACATGCTCACGCCTTGTTGGTGTTTGGTTATATGGTTTTTGTCAGATGAGCTTCTTTAATAACTTATTTAGTTATTCAGATAGCTCTATGAATCAAGTATACTTAATACACTTTTCAATGTATGGTATCTTGTTCTTTTCTTGACAGTATATGATAATTGTTCAAGAGAATGAATCTCGGATACTTGATCTTTTAATTGACTCTTTCCCGAATAGCGATTGCTTGTTTAGGATCAGGACACTTAGAACTTCAGTGCTACTTAGAATCAGAAGCTTTGGTCGCAACAGAAAGCTTGAAGATAAGTAGTTTGCTTTGAGAGAGTAAGATATGTTCTTGATGTTCTTTTGTGTTCTGTGTTCTTAAGGTGTGTTCTCAAGCAGTCTAAGTGTTGATATTTATAGATGAATTTGAGTGCCGTTTGAATAGTATCCGTTAGGCTTAAATCAAATTCAAACTATCGATATCTGTGTATAGTACTGTAGCAGGTTTGTCACGAGAAAGTTCTTAACAAAATTTCTAACATACTTTGGTCACGAGAAAGTTCTGGGGAGGTTTCTGGGAAAGGAGTTAGGTCTAGGGACCTAGGCTAGAATTCACAATTTTAGGCTAATTGTTGTTGAGGCCCAAAGGGTTTCTGGTCCATTCAATTGAGCCCAATTAATTTATGCCTTATTCAATTAAGTTCAGAATTAATTATTTTGCTCAATTGAGCCTATAACTTCCTGGAAATTATGAATTTGCCCCAGAATAAGTTTCTGGCTGTGCAATTAAGTCCAGAAAATTTTTATAAAATTTTATTTAAATTCTGGAAATTATAAAAAGTTCCTACGAGTTTTAGAAACTTCAAATTTACACATAAATAGTTTATGTAAATTGTCAAAGGGATTATATTAATCTTTTGAAGATTAATAACATGTTTGAAGACACTTTAAGGTTTTGGAAACACGTGATTAGATTGTAAACTTAGAGTTTGAGTTAGACTCATTAATTATGTAACTTTAACTCGCGATTATAACTATTACTTGGAGTAATGCACTTGTATTGTTTGAAATTCTTTGTTTATAATCATTATGATTATGTGATCTACTTATCAACATGATTTTACTTAAAAGATGTGTAGTTGTAGAGTCCGCTTTGTATCTTTGGGTGAATGAGCCTAATACTTGTCGGACCGCATTTATTATGTATGGGTAGGCGGCACCCAGATAATTGTTTATCTGTACCATGCATGTTAAGATCTTGTTTAAGCGATTAAATACCCCGTTAAATGTTCCCCGCTTTAAAATGAAGCCTTGTCTTGGACAATGACATCCCCATCATAATTGGGTGTGTGATGAACCTTGTCGTCCGTAAAGCACTTCGCCATAGCGTTTGCTCCGGTCTACGAGTGGAAGACCTTCTCATAGATAATATTGTATTATCCTGTGATGGTTTAGCTTACTCAAGTCACTTCTATATTGCCATAGCTGTAGAAGTGGTTTGGGGCCTCAGACTGATTAGATATAGTCAACCAAGAGTTGTCTTATTGAAACAATTGGTTTGGAGACCTACCAATTATGCTATTGCAGTGATAAGCCATAGCAGGGGTTGTAATAGTAGGAATGTGGATCTTGAGCCACTATAACTATATTCGATATAGTTCGTACTCTTTCTTGGGGTCATTGAGTATGTGAAAATAGTGGGATCTGAATTTTCAAAAGGCCTTGATTATTTAGTCGCAGAATATGATGCTTGTGAATTGTTTGTTTATTTAGAGTTAAACTTAATTCCCACTTTATTTATGTTATATTTGGTTGTTGAGAAATGGTGAACTGTTATAAGATGAATATTGTTATAATGTAATTACCAATTATATTGTTGACTTGCGCAATAAATTTCAATTAATGTTCATAAATTGAGTAATGGTCTTGGACCAACAAGTATCCAAATAAATATTGTATTTACTTAGAGTATTTCATGTATGACATGTTTATACAAGAACAATTCGGATGACGAAACATACTTGATATGAACATGTTTAATTCTTAAGTGACACCTGCAACATGAGAAAGGGAGAACGTTATAGAAAAGACATGTCCATGGCATGTGTTGTGCTTGGTGATGATAGTTAAGTATCCATTACGGTAACTTGCGAGTCGGTGGGAGCACATAGAATAGACAAACTATCTACTATATATCGAATCTGGATTCTCTCACACAGTGATAATTAGGTCCATTGTACAATTTCAAGCTTGCCCAAGCTTCTAGAAGTACAAGGCCAAGGTGGGCGAAGCACAAGGCCAAGCACACAAGGCCAAGCTTCTAGAATGAATGTGATGAGTCGATATTTTAACGACTCATTTAGTCTTTTTTAGCCATATTTTGTTATGTCCTTTAGCCTTTTTGTTAATGTTTCAGTTCATTTTCACGTTTGGGTATTTTGTGTGTTTTTTGTACTTTTTAGGTGTTTTTTTTAGGTAAAGGCAAGAAGATGGAGGACCATTGTGCAATTTCAAGCTTGCCCAAAGCTTCTAGAAGCACACAAGGCCAAGCAGTGGGCTATTACTCCAAAGGTGGTGACTTGGAGGTTGAGAAAATGGAGTAAAAATAGGAAGAAGTTGAAAAAATGGGAGGTTTCCCGGAGAGGTACCTCACCGTGGTGAGCTCCATCGACACGGAGGCTCACCGCGGTCCAGCAAGGAAGAGCAGAATGTGAGATCGAGTTGATTCGCAGAAGTCGAGACCGCGGTGAGCAGGAACACCAAGAGAGGCTCACTGCGGTGAGCACTGATATGACTGATTCAACACACGATTTCTGGTAGTTTTTCCCCACTAATTCATATTTCTACTTCCTTGGTCTTTTAAATAGACCCCTTGTATCAGTTGTATTTCCATATCGTCATACTCCTAGACATATTCACTTTCAATTCAAGCATTGTAAAAGATTCTAAAGATTCAATCTCTCCTTGATAGAAGTTTTATTTCCTTCGGCGATCTTCGTGACTTAGAAATATCCAAGCATTAATCGTGCAAAACTTGGTGGATTCCTTTATGATTTGTACGTGACAGGTTTTTACATGTGATAATTGACTGCATGTTGTATCAATGTGAACTTGCACCTGTCGCTACCTTTAATTAGATTATATCCGGATAAATGCATAGCTCGTGACAGGCTCATTTGTAGTTCATACGTACTTATAATCCGTATTTGGTTGAATTTGCAATAGCAAGGTGTGTGACCTGCAGGACCGGTAACCTTAATTGGTCCACCTGTATAATCATATTACTTGAAAGGATTTATTGTCTTACATTTATGCGTAGAATTACATGATCTAGGCATTACCTTGTCTTGCAATTGTTTTTATGCTAGAGTAGATGTATCACTTTATCGACTATACATTTCTGAATGCAAAACGAGACTATCTCTATTTGAACTAGCCTAATCAATTCCTCGAAGAGCGATCATGTGGTTAAGATCATTGTCTACAACAATCACTTTTTCTACTTGATTAAATATAAGTAGTAATTTCTGAGCGCATCATAATGCTCTATCTAGATCATAGTGACAATAGATGCATGGTGCAAAGTATGTAATTCCTGAAATATTAAAGCAATGGATGCTTGTATTTTTGGAATAAGCGAAATTGTATATTGAGATAATAATGTCTAACTTCTGGGAAGTAATTCAGTATGTGATACTGAATGTGCGATTGAAATTGTTGGACTACAAATTTCAAATAGTTGAAAACATTATTCTCGTTCTTGTAAAGACGTTAGTGGATTTACTTGTCAATTGGTTGCTCAAATAGCATAGAGGTAACCGTCTTCGAGAACAAGGATTATTGGTTCATAAAGAAAGACATTATCTATTTCAATATGCAATAGATAAGACCTGTGATAACAAACCAAATATGGTTTTTGTATATTTGTATAAACATATGAGTTTGGATTTGCAAACGTCAAGCGAAATTGGATCACTTGACACCACTTGTTTTCGAAACGTGTGTCTTGCAAATCGTGTCTCAGTATGACAACAGATAAACACTTTCTAGGAAAACGTGTAAACCAAAGGAATGTCTTGAGATAGCTTACACATGTGTTACATGTTTTTGTAATCAAGATTGGGTAGTTCATTCCCATCTACTTAGTCCTTTGTGATCCTCTAGGTGCAAACAAGGGTATACGAAGGATACTAGTCATAAGACCTTAAGGAATGCAAAGTGACGACATTGAAGGAAATGAACGGATTATAAGAAGTATATAAATCTCTTTGATTAGCTCAATGAGACTAATACTTAGATATAATCAATGGACTGTTATAATTGGCCACAAGTTCATTTAGAGTGGATTTGATAAGACTTCATTGTATGTCGTTTATCTCGTGATGAGTTTCATTTTGAATGTTAGATCATGTTTGACATGGATGCACTCATATCACATGCTACATACAGTACATTCTTCTAAGATACATGTGAACAAAACTTGATAAATATCCTGAATGGGATTCCTATGAAATTAGTTTTAGAAACACCATGATAGTCATGGTTAAACTGTTTTAAATATTACATATTTACAAGTGGGATTGTCCCACATATATAATTAAAGGATCCATTGATATGTAGCATATCAAATTATTTTAGATGTTAAAGGTTGTGGGATTTGTAATAGTCTCAAAACCACAAATTTAACATTGGGTAAATGACTTGTCGATTAGAGGCGACAAGTGATTAAGTGGGGAATCATCAATGCTCTTAGCAAGTGGGAGCTCATTACTTGGTAATGTACTTTAGCTAGTGGGAGTATTGTGGAAGCCTCCTCTTTAGAATGAGGTTATCCATATAACGAATTGGTGCAAATTGGAGATTGCACATTCTTCCTCTCAAGGAATGCATTTGATTGCAACTATTGAACATACTCATCAAATTGGTTAGAACCAATTTTTGAGAACCTCAAAACACTCAGGATGTACACTGGAACAATGACATGAAATTTACAAACTCCATAGGTTGTGTGGGGTTGTCGTGACAAATTAGACAGTATGGATTACTCTTGGAGGATCACGACTAAATGATCATCCTTGTAAGGATGAACCAACAACCTATATCAAATCGATATTAGACATCGACTTGAGAAGGGTAGCATGGGGCTATAAAATCTTGAGAATGGATTAGTTAAATTAATTAAGTTTTGAAATTAAATAATATTGTTGTTGATGTTTGACACATTTGATATGAATAAGTTTTCAAGGAAGACTTATGACAACAATAAGAAATTACCTACAAGCGTAGGATAATGACAAATGATATAGTTATGTTTGGGACGCATACTGTATAGTCATTCACGAATTCCATTAAAATTTTGCTTGCATTAATTACATATGATGAAAGCATGATTATGGGAGTAGTCTATACAATTCCCTATAAGGGACTTTATAGTAAAGTGTGTATGACACAATTGTAGACTACAATATACGAATAAAATCATGCATACATATGTAGATAAAGAAAAGGTCTATGGTGGACTTAAGCAAGCCTTTGGAGTTAAATATTTACTTTAAAGGGTTAGTCAAATAATTTGACTATATTTAAAGGTAAATGAAAGATTCATGTATCTTTAGAAGGATTCATGAAATGTGATTATCTTAATGATTGTAAATATGTTTGACATACAAATCATGTAAGATTGGTTTCACATTATAAATCAAATAAAAGTATTGGCTAATCAAGACTTTCATTGTGAAGGGCTTGAGTGTGAGTTGTAGCATATCTTTATATTAGAGTCATATTGGATAGACCTAATAATATATCTAAACTCTTTATATACTCTGTTCTGAATACATCTGTGTTATTATCAATAGATTATTCTTGGAGAATTCACTATTGACTCACATGGTCATGCTATCAAAATTAGATTGTTCTAATAAGCATGGACAAGGTACATATGTATGATGTCGTATGGTATGACTACGCACCTAAAATGTACATGTGACATGAAGAAGATATGAGTCGTAAAGTCATACTAAAATATTATATTGCTCTAATATAGTATGGACAAGGTACATATATAGGATGTCGTATGGGACGACTATACACCTAAATGTACACATGACATGAAGTACATGTCATAATGAACTCATACTACCAACACTACGTTTAGACAGTGGGAGCAAGCATAAAACTGGGTTTGTGATGATAAAGGCTTCTCCACACAGATAATTAGATTGATCACAATTGTGAAATATATTCAATATTGGATGGGACGATGTCTGATATGAATAAATACATAGTGTATTTTAGATTCAACAACCAAGTCTTGTACGATGTTGATTATGGGTTCTTAGATGAAATAGGGGTAGTTCCGAGTACCGGTAATCGAATTTGGAGATTGCGATTATACTGGTGCGATTGCATATGCAAAGGAAACAAGATCTTACGATATTAGCACAACAGTACTGAGACAGTATCATTGGATTGGAGACCAATGATACATGATAACAAAGAAATAAAGTGCATCCTCGGTGAGGACACATTGGCTTATTCTTTCACTAAACCTTGTCTTTAGAAAGACAAGTTAGCCATTTTAGAAATCTGAGTGTTTGACGCTCGTGAGTGATTGACTCTAGGCCAAGTGGGAGATTGAAGGTATATATGTCCTAGAGACAATCATATTGGGGACAAATATACTTATTCACATTCAGTATTTACATATAATTGTTATATGTAATTATAATGTACATATGGACATATACATATATTGGCATTACAGTGTTCAAATGTTTATTGTCTATTTGTCTGCATTCATTTATACACGTGTTCCCATGAGTTTAATGTTTTCACTAAGAATGTGAGATCTTGAGTGATATAGCATAAGCTCTTAAATCGCCCCAATCAATGATCATCGAGAATGGGATATCGATGATGCATAATATCCTTGGGATATTGAAGATTGACATGTGGTCTGCATCATATCCTTAGAGGGATGTAGCGGTTCGCACAACTACGAATAACTCGGTTATTCATGATGGACACATGGACACTTAGAGAGTGCTGGTATACCCTACCAAGAAACCATTTGGTGTATTCATTTATGTGTCTATGGGAGTATCGACATGTAGGGTGATGTAATAGTCCTTTGAGTTGAGGTCAATACAACTTCATGTGTGAATTGATGTACTTTGGTCACGACCAACGCTTGCACTGCTGAGTACATCATGGAGCATATGGAAGTCGTAGTTGAGCCAAGATAGAATTCATTACTCGTAATAGAATTTGAGAGAATACTCTACTTCTCATATTTAGTTGATCGTTAGTCACTGGCCAGTGCATTGGAGATGTATTCGAAATAGTGTTCGAATATGTCAAGGATCAACAAATACGATTTAGAGATATTGATTAAGTTATTGGAACAAACACAATATCAAGTTCTAGACTTAATCGAGTATTCGTGAATGAAGGGACCGTATCATCATTAGCTCTACATTTCAGGTAGTTTGTATAAGTCACCACAAACATTCTTATGTATCAAGAATGTCCAGTGAATCTAGGAGTTAAATGGGACCTTTATTTAATTAGTGCTTGCTATACATAAGGTCACACAAGGGTCATGATATAATCATGCAACAATCGTATGTTGGATTTAATTAAATGTTAATTGGGTTGAACGTTTAATTTAATTAAATATCTAATTGGATTACATATATTTAATTTATATTATGAAGGATTTCTATTTGATAGAAAGTAATTAAATTTTAATTGGATTAAACATTTAATTGAATTAAATATATTATTGGATTAAATATATTTAATGGAGAATTTTCTATTTGATAGAAAATATTTAATTAAGTCAAATTGCATTTATTTTGGCTTAATTAGTTATTTATAAGGATGTGCACTTGGACGGATTTAGAATTAAAGTCCAAATGCCTAAAATCCAAAAAGGAACCGGAGTGGAGAGAAGTGTTGGGCGGTGGCTAACACTCCTTAGTCGAGACGCGTCGAGTCAGCGCTTTGATTAAAGGTATGTCTGGCGCGTGCACAGAAAGAATCACACGGTGATTCTTCTGCCTTTTCTTCCTGGTTCTTTGTTTTGGTATTTTTCCTTTTGAAGGCCCATTGACATCTTATAAATAGACCCATCCCCTTCATAATTTATACACAAGAATTCATCAGATTAATTCACAGTAGAGAATTCACAAGAGAATTCAATTAATGAAGTCTCAAGAATTCCAATAATTCTTATAAATAGTTTATGCCGAATTTTCTCTTAGAAGAATATTCTAGCAATTCTTCGAAGGAGAATCCAACAATACGCGAGATTGTGCTCAAGCGATTTTGGTGCTCAATTGCTGTGGATCAACTAAGGTCGACCACTTATACAAACAACCGGATCTAGGGTTTTGTTGTTCAATGCATCAGGATCCAAGAAGTTTATAATCTGCTGCCATAGCAAGTAAGCTTTCGATTTATATGTTATCGCAATTATAAGTATCTGTATAGCTTATCAGTTATTCATTGTTGGCGAAAATTTTTAACTTTCCGTTGCGTTACCTTAGAGTTTATTTTCCCGAAAAATCCAACAGCAAGTTCACAGGATCACTCAAGCATGATGCCGAAGACTACTATAAATATAGATGAAACTACTCTCCTTTGTAATGAAAATCTAGCCGTAGATATATCCTATCGGATGACTACGACTTGTGATGATCCTATGACTGATGTAACTTTAGTATCCTAAAAAAAAAAAAAAATGTAGTTTCAAAATCAAAGCCCAGCAACGAGAAAGAACCTAGGCTAGGTAAACTACTATGTAGCTAGTGAAGAAGCACAAAAAATCTTGAGAAAAGCTTCTCCTTCGCCACACAAAACAAGAGTTCCTGGATTTTATGTCGAAATGTCATCATGAAAAACCGTGAAGGGCCAAACAAGCAACAAAAACGGGTGTTGCTTTAATACCAATAATATCCATAACCACCCAACCACAACAACACCACCCAACCACAATAACAAAACAATAAAATGTAGTTTATCCATCACCCCACCAATATAACCAATTCAATAAATATAATTATGCTTTTCATTATTATCATAAAATAATTATAATAGATCTAATTAAATATAATAATCATATATAATATTAAAAAACTTTAACTTAAATTGAAAAATTAAAATACAAGGTGATGTAGCAATTTAAGATTACAATACTAAATTACATGGAAAAAAATTGCAATGCTTCAAATGTAATTTCAAAATAAACAACGCTGCTGAAGTATAAAAAATTGAAAAATTACATATTTAGTCCTCATCATTAAAATGCTCCCATATGTGCTCAATTAAGTCGTTCATAAGTTCCCTGTGACCATTTATGTTGTGAAGCTGCTCCCTGTTAGTCATATATCGGGCTAGACTTGCAACTCGTTCAGTGGAGTAGTTGAGAATAGGATCAACAACGTCTTCTTCATCATCATCTTCATTCACATGTCCGGGACGATCTTTCATGAATTCGGTGGGATCGGTATAGTTTAGGTAAGTGTCTCTTTCATCTTCAACTATTATATTATGGAGGATGATGCAAGCAATCATAATTTTTTCCATGGCATGTCGATTCCATAGAAGGCATGGTTGTTTAATAAAAGAGAAACGAGCTTGTAGAATACCAAAAGCCCGCTCAACATCTTTCCTAATAGCCTCCTGATATTGAGCAAATAACTTGTGCTTGCGAATAATAGGAGCCTTAATAGATTTCACAAATCCAACCCATTCTGGATAAATTCCATCAGTGAGGTAATATCCCATATTCCTTTCACGACCATTAACAGTGTAATTGGCTTTCGGCGCTCGGCCTGATAAAATATCATTGAAAACAGGAGATCTGTATAGCACATTAATATCATTGTTCGTACTTGGGGTTCCAAAAAATGCATGCCAGATCTAGCAATCTTCTGATGCAACAACTTCCAAAATGATTGTTAGCTTCCCAATTCTTCCTTGATACTGCCCTGCCCAAGTAGTAGGACAATTCTTCCATTCCTAGTGCATGCAATCAATACTGCCCATCATTCCTGAAAATCCTCATGATTCACCAATATGTAGAAGCCGCGCCATATCTTCTTCGGTTGGACTCCTGAGGTATTCATTCCCAAAGTTGGCAATTCGCCTTACAAACTTCATAGCGATTTTCTTATCATCTTTTCGCTCATTCGCAGCACTCATCGAGCCGCGTCTGGTGGTGTTCCATAGGCTAAAACTCTTATAGCAGCAGTGCATTTTTGAATCAAAGACATACCTAGTCGACCAGTGGCATCTCGCTTTTGTTGAAAATATTCGTCTGAACTGAGCTTTTCCATTATACGTTCGAACACGTGCTTTCTCATTCGAAACCTCCGGCGGAAAGTGTCTTCTGGGTAGATTGGTTAGGAAGATAGAAATACATTTTGAACAAGTTTTGATGGCCTTCCTCACGAATTCGTTCAATATGCCGCCTCCTAGCTCTAATATTGTGGTCTGTAGGATGTAACAACAGAGTAGGAATTTGAATGACCACATCCTCAATAATGCGGTTAAGTGTTTGGTTTTGTTGTGCAACACGTTCTTCCCACTCATCTATTTCGATGAAACTAGAAGAATCATCACCCGAATTAGAACCATGGAATATGTGCTCATTTGATGACATTATTTTTAGTTGAAAATACACTACTTGTGAGGAAATGGAAGTGGTGAGGAAGACTTGAGTGTGAGTATGGTAATGATCTCAGCCATGTTTAAAGAGAGTTAGAAATGGACCTGAGCCATTCCTAGCCACGTAAATCATATCTCCAACTATATCATCATGTGATACACTACTTGTAATAATGTTGAATGGACTATGCAATGACAAAAGAAAAAGTTGATTGGACTATAGTAGAAGAATCATGTGAGATATCTTGAAAAAAACGAAAGTAGGACACTACAAGAAATCCCCCGTTTAGCGACGGGGGATAGTGACGGAAACAATCCATCGCTAACCTGGCGACGAATCGCTAGGTTTAGCGATGGATTGGAGACGGATTGATCGAATTCTCTCAATCCGTCTCCAGTCCGTTGCCAAATAGCGACGAAAAAATATATGTTGCTATTTGGCGACGAATATTTTTATTCGTCGTTATTTAGGGACGGATATTATATGTGTCCCTATATAAGTTGACCAATATAAAAAAAAGAAAAAATATCGATTTTAGCGACGGATATCAATATCCGTCGCTAAAGAAACCTTAAAATATTGGCAGCCACCATTCTTCCACCACAATCTTCTTCTTCCATCTCCTTCCACCACCACCACTTCCACCACCATCCTCCACCGCACCACCACCCTCCTTCCCTTTGCTGCCTCCACCACCATCCTCCACCTCCTTCCATCGCTGCACTTGCCTCCACCACCGCTGCCTCCACCATTCCACCACCACTCCGCCACCTCCTTCC
Organism: Plantago major; assembly: GCA_026545765.1. Taxonomy (NCBI): domain Eukaryota; kingdom Viridiplantae; phylum Streptophyta; class Magnoliopsida; order Lamiales; family Plantaginaceae; genus Plantago; species Plantago major. Next base: position 83,051,063 of record CM048839.1, on the reverse strand, counting down.
ACCACCATCCAGCCTTCACCGCCTTCCACCACCACCACGCACCTCCTTCCACCACCATGCCACACCCGGATCCACTACCTTCACCATCGGCCCAGATCCACCACCACGATCAACATTACAAAAAATACACTGTTTAGCGACGGATAAATCCGTCGCTAAACAGTGCCGATCTGTCGCCCCAGGCGACGGATAGTAATTTCATCGCCCCACTGGGCCTTTGACGACGGATAGATAATCCGTCGTCGATTCATGACAATTGGACGGATTTATATATTGACTTTTTTTAAAATCGATTATTGGCGACGGATAGAATCTATCCGTCGCCAAATCTTTCAACGGAAAGATTCTATCAAATGCGTCCCATATATGACGGATAGAAATTATATTTGGCGACGGATAATTTCTATCCGTGCAATATATTATTGGAATTAGTGACGAATGCGAATTCCATCACTAATTCCGTCACTATTATTAAAATCCTTGTTAATCCGTCACTATTTATTCCGTCATTAATCCGTCACTATCTATCCGTCACTATTTATTTCATATTAATCCACATTTTCGTAGTTCACCTATTTAATCAATATAATGTTCGATAATAAATCAATAGTACGAAAATGTTTCAATAAATGATAAATAATATAAAGTAATATCCGAGCGGGAGAAATTATCCGAACAAGTGTAAATATAATAAATCCGAGCGTACATATACATAACTAGCTACCAGACGGGGGTGAAATTTGGCCGGGACATGAAGCGCTCCATACATGTGAAAGGCGCTTTCGTTCTGTCATGCGCTCCATCTAAATCCCTTTGTTGCTCCATCTCTTGAGTTAGCCGAGCAACTTTGTTTAGGACTGCTTGCACCGTTTAGAGACACAGTCACTGTGTAAACCGGACGTCTAGGCCTTTGGGATGATGATGAGGAGCACCCGAACTAGACTCAAACCGAGGCTCGAGTCCATATATTCGTCCTTTGTTGTCCGGTTTGTTGACATCTTGGAAGATGTTGTCAACTTGTTCGATTGATAACACATCACCCGTCTCGTCCTCACCTTTCGCCACCGAGCATCAACCTCACTGAAATCGTAAATATGAGATATCATGATCGATTCTTGTTTTTCAAAAATAACTTGTAATAGTGTACAAATATGAAATTTAAGCAACATAAACATACATGATAGGCGAGGCACAGCGATCGGTCCATACCACCTTACGCTGGCCTTCTTGAAGATGTCATACTTGGATGTCACCTCCCCGTCTTTGAACAACATATATAGTCAACAATGTATCATCTCACAATTAAGTAATGAGAGACCTGATACATACACGTAATGCTAGATTGAAAAGAAACATATATATACATACCGATTGGTAATAATCGGTGATAGTAGATCGCCTCCCAAGGTGGTGAACGACTCTCCACGCCGCATCGAGAGGCCGGTTACGTACATTGATGTAAGCGATATCACGGACATCAGTTCGGCGCCAGTAGGCATCCCAAAAGGCCCACTCCTCTGCATCAACCTGTGGAGGCATTGGGCCACCCCGATCCCGAATGGCCTTCCACATACAGACCATATCCCTGTACAGTTTAGATCCCACAGTCTCGTAAACACCAGATCTGTGGGATCAACCTGCTGGGAATGAAGTACTCCTTCTACATTCCCAATTTCATACAACATCCAAAGTCAATACATATATAGTGTCACCATGTTACATCAATTTAATAAGATACAACAACATCACAAATATGGTGACTAACATATCACCCAAACAAAGTGGCTAACATAACACCCAAACAAAGTAGCTAACATACCACTCACATTGTCCTAAATTTTACTAACACAATGGTGACTAACATATCACCCAAACAAAGTGGCTAACATACCACTAACATATAGTGGCTAAAATACCACTCACATTGTCCTAAATTTTACTAACACAATGGTGACTAACATATCACCCAAATAAAGTGGCTAACATACCACTCACATACAGTGGCTAACATACCACTCATATTAAAATGATTATAATTACAAACAAACGAATGTCTTATTTTAACTTACCTCTCCATCAAAGTACTAAGCCCTCATGCGGTCCATACCTTGGTGGCTCTCTCTCACTCAGGAAGATGTCACCTAGTTTGTTGTGGACCTCCCGAGGCCATAAACTGTTGTCAATGTATAAGATACAAGGAAAAAAAATATATTACTTTACTACAACAATTTATACTCGTCAACTATCATAATTTATGTTTTACATATTTAAGAAGAATGTATAATACTTACTTGGCAGGACCAGCAGGAAAAATCACAGGCAAGCCGTTCCACGTGACGTTGGGATGATGTGGATCGAACATGAGGTAGGGACAATCATCATGGTCGCCCTCACATGTATGTGTCTTTGGTAGGTAGCCCCATTGCTCTCTCCTTGGGGGTCTCAGAATTCGAGACTTCTTGCACGACTACTGAGCCTCCCCCTCGACTGTCCCACCCAAAGCACTATCATGCGGTGGTGTGTGTGTGTGTGTGGGAGAAAGCGATAAGTCTTGTCAGTCTCTGACATCTGCCAAAACATGTAACAAATACAATAAAATGTGTTAGTACCAGTTATAATACAGAAGAAATTATAATAACACATATAATTACTCAAGTGTTATCAACTACTAACTAGTTATAATACACATAATATACCATTATCGCCGTCCTCTAAGTCTACATATTGGTCCTCGTGCAGATCAAACAAATCATCATCTGCTTCTATGGGATTTTCTGCTTGTTTATCGACATCCTCTTGTTGGTACGAGTTGGTAATTGAGTCGTCTTTCTCAATGTACTCCACTTTCGGCGAAACGAATAGGTACCGCAGCTAACCATTCCGCCTTATCTCGTTTTCTGTTTGGATATTCAAGAAACACCACTTGTCGTGCTTGAGTCGCCAGAATAAATGGTTCATACTTGGTTCGGTACCTCTTCTTTTGGATCACAACAACCATTTCATACTGCTCGTTCTTCCTCGTACCTCCTGGATTAGGATCATACCACTCAACATCAAACAAGAAGGTTCGTTTCAATGGCAAGCCGGAATATTCAATCCTCACTATTCGTTTTAGCTTGTCGTGGAAATCAAACAAAGCAGCGTCTCCATAATCTTTTGCACCCTTAACACACACCCCGGAGTTGCTTTTCGCCATGGCCGTGTTACATTCAGTCGTGTGGAACGTAAGGCCATTGACTATATAACCTGGGAATGTGTAGACCTTTTTAATTATTATACGTTCCTTATAAATTAATTATTAAGTGTTCGATATGTTACAAAATTTATTAAGTGTTTTACTACTACGAGTTATAAATTATAAATTACACGTTAATATAATCAACATATTATCCGTCGCTCAAAACACTTAACTGAATCCTCGTAATCTAGTACATATACGAATTTATCAAATCAAAACTACTTAACATTATACTAATTAACAATCTAAGTGATAGCAATCTCAAAGTTAATTAACTAAATCTTAACATTATACTAATTAACTAGTAATACTAATTTGATATATATACTTAACATTAAACTAGTCGAAATTAACAAAATATCCAAATTTGTCAAAAAAATAGGGTTTCAAAACACTAATCGTAATAAATATACAAAAACATCAAATAGGAAAATCAAGCTTAAACAATCAAACATCAAACATGAAAATCAAGCTTAATCAATCAAACATCAAACACTAAATCAATTTCACAACAAAATCAATCAATTGACAACCCCAAGCTTAATCCACTACTTCATATAACATATACTAGCTACCATAATTCTTTACAAACATACAATTGATCCAAATTATCAAAAAATCCCAAATTTAGAATAGTTAGGGTTTAGCCTAATACCTTCAAATTGCGGTAAAAATAGCCAAAGAAGGATGAAATTGATCGAGCACCCAAGCTCCTTGTCCCATGAGCTTCGAATTGACACCAAGATTGGCCGGAATGGTGGAGTTTTGGCCGGAAAGTGGAGAAAACGAAATTGGAACGGAAGGGGGAAGAAGAATGAAGCAGGCGAATCGAAATGGTGAAAATGAAATGCTCCCCAATTTTTACTATTTTCTAGCGACGGATCGCTATCCGTTGCTAAGACGGATAGCGATCCGTTGCTAGGACAGACGGATAATCTCCGTCGGTCATAATTTCTTTTTTTTTTTGAATTAGCGACGGATAATTTATCCGTCGCTATTTTTTTATTTTTAAATTAAATTTTAAATAATTTACGACATTATCCGTCGCTATTTTTTTATTTTTAAATTAAATTTTAAATAATTTACGACGGATAATCTATCCGTCGTAAATTTTTGATTTTTTTTTCAAAATAAAATTAAAAGTCAACACATTAGCGACGGGTAAAAGTATCCATCGCTAAAAGAGCGACGGATGACATTTATCCGTCGCTACGGGGAGCGACGGATTAAATCCGTCGCTCTCCTTAGCGATTCGTCGCTATAGGGGCGACGGTTAAATTCTGTCGCCCCTTTCCGTCGTTTTTCCCCTGTTTTTTTTGTAGTGCAAGATCCGATCAAGATCTTGCAAGCTCAGTCAAGATCCGTATTGTATTGTATTGTATTGTATTGTATTGTATACTCGTATTATTAAATATTGTATTGTATTGTATATCCTTATTATTAAATATTATATATTGTATTGTATATCCGTATTAATAAATTTAGTCCAGATCCAATTTATTGTATCATTGTCGGTTTATCCGTGTTTAATAAAATTGTCGATTTATTCGTATTGAATATCCGTATAAAATTGTCGATTAATTGTATCATCGTCGGTTTATCCGATTCGTCCCTAAATCGTCGATTCGTCTTCAAATTAATTTAAAAAAACCACATATTTAGCGACGGATAGTTATCCGTTGCTAAAGACCACTAAAATTTGGATTTTTTAAAAAAAGAGAAAAATCAGCTTTTTAGCGACGGATAAAATCTGTCTCTAAAAAACACTCTATCCATCGCTAAATCCATCGTTATTTAGTGACGGATAGGTTATCCGTCATTAGAAGATTTGTGACGCCAAAAATGACGACGACATTTTTATCCGTCGTCATATCCGTCGCTAAGTCGCTAAACCCTTAGCGACGGATCGGCCACTGTTTAGATTTTTTGTAGTGGGATAGACTATAGACTGACAAAAGTTCATGGATCCAAAGTAGAATATATACTAGGCTATAGACAAAATATAATATAAAGATTTACAAATCTAAACACAATATATTTTATTGCAAACATAAGCATACATGATATAACTAATCAAACACAACTGAAATAACACGAAAACATAGTAATACATAATGACAACATAACATAATGAATTAAAATTACAAGTAGGTAATTAAAGTACTCTCCCAACAGGCTATTCTTGAGGTCTTCTTCTTGTGAAGATAGATTTGGTTTTGCCAACAACAAACTCAACATATTTGCATTTAGCTTCTTTTTCTCCAATCCAATCCTTTCATTCCCAAACTTGTTCATAGACTCAAGTTCTTTCTCACGCATGATCCTCATCGCACGAAGTTCATTAGTAAATTCATCTGGAATTGTAGCAGGGCCTGATGATGATGATGCTTTTGCTTGTCCCTTTCGCTTAGCTTTGGTCGCATCTCTACCGATAGGACGATTTATTGTTGAAGCACCACTCACCCGGAGTTTCTGGAGCAGATTCGGTTGGACCTTCATCATCGGTTCTTGATCTTTTTGAACTGCCATGACCTTCTTCCTCGGAATCCGGTGCATCTGGATGAGGCCTCCTATGGTCACCACCCAAATTCAACTCCCACTTGGGCACATGGAGCATAACTTGTTCAAACACAAGAGTATGCGGAAATCCACTCTTTCCATAAATCTTATGAGCTACATTTTCAACATCTGTCATACTCATTCCGCTCGTTTTCTAGCGATAGGCTTCTTTGTATGCACCAATCCACTTCGAAACATTTTTGTTGAGCGACCAACAACCTCTCATTGACTCCACAGTTCGCTTTGATAGTGTACCTGGATTTTGTTCCCCAGGATTCTCATACAACATGAGAACTTTGTTCCATAAAGTATCACCTTTTTTATTAGTGCCGGTAATTGCATCTCCACCCACGTAAACCCAATCTGACATTAGGGCTACATCTTCAAGGGGCTCCCAATTCACGGATACATTGGTTGAGTTCGTTTCAACTTCGGGCTCAGTGTTATTTTGAGTAAGATTAGGAGGGTTATTCTGAGTAAGATTCGGAGGAAATTGGGTACCCATATTTGTTTCATAACTAGGAAATGCTTGAGAGTTTTATGTACTTTCATAAGTAGAATAATAGTGTGGGTAAAATGGATCATTTGGATCCATGAGAGAACCAAAATGATTTGTTTTGAGATAAGTAGTTGATAGAAGGGAATTTTCGTGTGAAAATTGTAGTAATATTGGTGTTTATTTAAAGATAATTTTTAAAATAAATTTTGATATATTTTTTATTTTTTTCGAATGGATAATAAAACGTTATTAAAAAAATAAAGAAATCTAAAAAAAAAAGGTCCAATAGGGAGGGTACACTTGTAGTGTCCCCTTCCTATCTATTTTTTCCAAGCAACCAGCAACCGCCAGGTCTGGACGCCCATCATGTAATTATTTTTTTAAAAATATTTTGTGGTGGGTCCCACCCACCACAAACACCCAAACGGCAACTGATAATTGTGGTCTAAGGGGAACCCAAAAACATCTTCAAAAGGTAGTGACAAATTAAATGTTTCCTGCAAAATGAACATCTATTCACAGTGGTTAGTCCCCCAACAAAATAGCCTCTATTTCCAAATTGTAATACTTGATACTTTGTATGTAAGATGTGTGATACAAACAAAAAGAATGACTGGGATGAAGCAAAGCATAATAATTTTTTTTTTAATATCAATATTATAATTATATTACGTAAATACAATCAATCAATGTATGTATTACTATATATTAATCATTACAAAACTGACCAATTTTTCTATCCTGTAAAATTTTATACATTCTTGGTAATGTCTCTGGATAATCAAAATAATGGGTAATGATTGAAATACGATAATAATCTAAATGTCGAGATTCCATCTATTAGTGAAGGGTTGGTTAAAAAATGTTTTAAAGATTCCTAATAAAATGCGGAAAATAAGAATTGAGGAAATGAAGCTAGTCTAGGTATTTTGGAAAATATCGCGAGAAAAAGCAGAAGACGAGTGAGTCGTTTAGTTGGTCTCTCTCTCTCATTTCAGATCTGCAAATCCACTTCCTGATCATCTCGATCTCTTTCTTCTTCTCCAGGTAAATTCAATTTTCATTTCTTCTCCTCTTCAATTCGAACAATTTTCATTCATTTGCCTCTCAATTCTTCTTCTTCTTCTTCACTGTGAAATCAATGGAAGCTCAATTGACCTTGAAACATTTCACTTACAGCTCATGCCATGGATTCAAACTAAGTTGACTTGCGTTTACTACCACTGTCAACGAATTCATAATCTATTCATTCTCCTAATAGTTTTAGATAAACAAACCAGTTAACTGTTTGTTTTAGGTTTTAAATTGACTTGTTTTTACTCTATAATTAATTACTCATTTCTTCATGATTTGTGTAAACTTTGATATGTGTTTTTCATCTTTCAGGGGAGCTTAATTAAAGGAAGGACATCAATGAGATATTATTATTATTCATAAGTGAGAGATACATACATACATACATACATACATGCTTTGCCTTTTCTTTTTGCTAATTGCTAATTGCTAATTGCTTGTTGCATTTCTTTTACTTTACATTTCCAATTTTAATACTCCATTGCCTCTTATCACTTCAGCTAATGTGATGTACTATCTTTGCCTGTAACTAGAAGCATTTGCACCAGTTTCTTTAATAATTCATTTTGTATTATCCTGTCAACATCAACATATCCCTGTGTGTAGAGTACCTCCAAAGAATTGGTTGTAGGAAATTCAAAATCCTCGACTGTATTACGGAATTGATTTTAGTTAGGAGTTAAGACCTTGATGACTTATTTCTCCGCGAAACTATTGAAGTGTTTGGTATTTGTGAGTTATACATGTTTTGCACTTGTTTTCCTTGTCCGCTTCAATATTACTTTTAGATGATTATTATTGTAATGAGCATAATGATGCTAGTCTGTGTAAAACATGTACACAAGAGATGGAAGTGTTCCAAATCCAGCTTTTCTATTCTCTACCCTCTTAGGTCTATTGTGTTGCATACTTAGATTTTTGGAACGAGTGGCACTACTAAATTCTTGTTTTCTTTTTACTACAGTGGTTAGAGAGAAGGATGTTTGTTGGGAATATGCTGATAGGCTGGAAGGAAACAAAGTGAGATGCAAATTCTGTGAAAGAATTCTCAATATGCATAAGTAGATTAAAGCACCATCTATCCAGGATTCCAAGTAAAGGCGTAAATCCGTGCACCAAAGTCAGAGATGACGTAACCGACAGGGTCAGAGAAATCATAGCATCAAAAGTGGATAGAGAGACTTCAACTGGTAAAGCACAAAAGACACTTGAAATATTATCCCCTGTATCTGTTAGTATATCTGCAGGGAAAGGTCTGATGGCAATTGAATCTACACCTTCGCTTGGAAGACCGTTTCCATTGGTTATGCCTCCAAGTTCTTCTAGAAATGACCAAGAAAATGCAGAGAGAAGCATTGCTCTTTTCTTTTTTGAAAATAAATTGACTTCAGTGTAGCACGTTCGTCTTATCATCAATTGTTTGATGCTGTAAGAAGGTGCAGTAGTGGATTTGTAGGACCATCTGCTGAAACTTTGAAAACGACATGGTTGGAGCGGATCAAATCCGATTTAAGTCTACATTCAAGAGACGTTGAACGAGAGTGGGCTTTGACTGGTTGTACTATCATTGCGGAAACTTGGACAGACAACAAATCCCGAGCTCTGATTAATTTTTTAGTTTCATCTCCTTCTAGAACTTTCTTCCACAAATCAGTCGATGCTTCTTCATATTATAAAAACATAAAATACCTCCAGGATTTATTCGACTCCATCATTGATGAGTTTGGCCAAGAAAATGTGGTTCAGATAATAATAATGGATAATGCTCTCAACTGTCCTAGCCTAGTTAGCCATATCTTGCAGAATTACGGATCTATTTTTGTGACCCCTTGTGCTTCGCAATGCATGAATGGGATCTTAGAAGACTTCTGTAAGGTGGATTGGATCAATAGTTGTATTTCACAGGCACAAATTGTTTCAAAGTTCATATATAACAGTTCTTCGATGCTTGATCTGATGAAAAATTTCACTGGTGGTCAGGAAATCATTAGGAGTGGGGTTACCAAATTTGTTACCAGTTTCCTCTCTTTGCAATCTATGCTGAAGCAGAAATCAAGATTGAAACATATGTTTAATAGCCCTGAGTTCTCCACAAATCCATCTCTTGCAAACAAGCCTCACGCAGAAACTTGTGTTAGCATTTTTGATGATAATGAGTTCTGGAGAGCTGTGGAAGAAAGTGTTGCTATATCTGAGCCATTCTTGAAAGTAATGAGGGAAGTCTCAGGAGGGAAGCCCGCCGTGGGGTTCATTTATGAGTTGATGACTAGAGCAAAAGAGTCTATTAGGACATATTACATTATGGATGAGGTCAAATGCAAGACTCTTTTGGATATAGTGGACAAGAGGTGGCAGAACAATCTCCATTCGCCTCTGCATTCGGCAGCTGCTTTTCTGAATCCTAGTATTCAGTATAATCCAGAAATCAAGTTTCTTGGATCCATCAAGGAGGAATTCTACAGAGTTGTGGAGAAACTCCTACCGACACCTGAGCTAAGACGTGATATTACCAATCAAATTCTTCTATTTTCGCGTGGAAATGGGATGTTTGGCTGTAATCTGGCGAAGGAGGCAATTGATTCTGCTCCTCCTGGTGAGTCTGAACATATAATTTCTAGTTGTTTTATTTTAAGTGATACTATACATATCATATGCTGGACAATGAAAGATGGCTGCTTCAAACGTAAATCAATGTTCTTTAACTGAAATTATTTCCTTGTTGGTATGTGCACTTTGATGGTTACATTGATGACAATGCATTGGGTTTTCAAATTTTTTTCTTAATTCCTGTGGGAGAATATAATACCAACATAAACAAGAAGTATGAGTAGATGAAGTATAATAAGTGTATGCATCTGTTGGAATTGCATCGGAAGCCTAGATCAACTGCAATGTAATATCTGAAATAAGCACGTCAGTTGGAAGTGACTTCTACTCTTGCATTTAGCAAATTTGGGCATACATTGATGGAAAAACAGACTTGATCTTGCATGTGCATATGCAACTTTGGGGACCTTTTTCATAATTTCCATCGTCCATATATAAAAGGGATCGATTAGGCAGTCATTTTAGTTAGAGTCTACTCTTGGTAATGTAAGCAAATTAGGCTTACTGTCCACGCTATAATATGGTCTTAGAATATCCATGTTTTCCTTTATGATGTAACATTGGAAATCATTTATCCGAGCAAAGAAATAAGATGGTAAAGCAATTGTATCTGTTTGACTGTGCCATGTCAGGATTGTGTAACAGCTTCTTATTTTATGTGGTGTCTGAATATAATGGTAATCCTAGTCAAGTCTATCAACGAGATGATTGTATAATAACGTCTTTGAATTTAATAACAAACAATACAATGTATGCGACCTTGCCTACCAAACCATCCTTCAGCCAGGCTCTGATTGTCACCCAGTGTAATACACTTTCTGATTAAAACATCTTGGAAACATTTGTGTGTTTATTTTAAGAGTATTTGGCAGTATAAGAAGTGATCTTAGTGGGCGACGTGACTTTGATGGGCTACTAGATTCACGGAGCCTCTTCCAGGCTAGTTTTAAAAACTGCCATGATATCTAATATGACCATATATCAGATTAATGCAGACAAGGAAACTGGTGGAAAATGGATGTCAAAGACGTTAAGTTGCATTAACTGAAAGAGTAAGAATTGCATAAAGGTGTTAGGAAGTATAATGTAAAAGATCCTTTTGTGATCCATATTCTATCTCATTTCATATTTCAGTTCATTTCACAATATCTGACTCTAACTGTCATGATAAATCGCTTTATATGAAAACTTTATAGGCTTTTGCTAGCTAGTATTGAATTCTCAGTAATGCTTCTAAAATGTGACGCATGTGATTGTATTTGAGCAAACACTGCGTCTCTCATCGTAGTGCAGTGAGTGTTATTAACACCCTTTAGTGCTTCAATATGCTTGAATCTCTATGAACTTACACTGAAACATTTAATTTATGTTGATGAACTTTAGGCATTTGGTGGGAACAATTTGGTGATGCTTCTCCAATGTTGCAACGAGTGGCAATTAGGATACTCAGCCAGGTCTGCAGCAGCCCTACCTTCGACAGACAATGGAGTACATTCCAACAAGTCCATTTTGAGAAGCGCAACAAGATTGACAAGGAAGCACTGAACGACTTGCTTTACGTTAATTACAATCTCAAATTAGAAAAAGCCCTGAGATCAAATTCTTTAGAATGTGATTCTCTTCAACTGGATGACATAGACATGACTTCAGAATGGGTTGAGGAGACTGAAATCCCAAGCCCTATTCAATGGCTTGATCGTTTGGCCCCACGCTGGATGGTGGAGATTTAAATACGAGGCAGTTTAGTGCCTCAATGTTTGGTCCAGGTGACCTTTTCAATTTGTAACTATTGTTCTCAATGGTTGGCTCCAAATCCTGTTAAGTATAATGAGTCTACTCTCATAATCCTTCTTGGACCCGGACCTATATCATGCCCTAGTTAATGGGTCTGTATATGCATCCAAAGGGGCACTAAACGGGAACAATGTGGATCCGAATCCATCCAAGGACCCTTGAAAAGTTACGGGTCCAAATTGGTTGGGGTAGGGTTCTAATGGGTCCAGTAAGTGGTCGAGTTCAGGATTTACAGCAAGGTTATATTCAAGTATGATTCTGGGTTAGGGGAAGACCATACCCATGGATTATGGGATAGTTTTGATGATATATGCAACTAAAGGAAAGTTGAAAGTTGTGTGATAATTTCATGAGATTACGCCTGTTCTTTTCAGAAATTTATCGAATCAAAATTAATCGAATCGAATCAAGAAATTATTGTAATAATAATAACAATTATATGATGGTATATATAATCACAATTAAAAAATATATTATTTTCATCTTTCTCACATTCTTCCTACTCTTTTTTCGCTATTTTACATTTTTATTTATTATCATAACAAACTTTAAAACCAAATGCCAGAAGCGATTTTATACGACGCCTCAAATGGAAGCATATATATCAAATATACGTGATTGTTGCTACCTTCACTCAGATAATTTTATACGCATGCGAAATGAGATGACATTGAGAATTTGCACTCTATTCCGCAATATAGAGGAAGATAATATAGAGCTCGAGGAAGATAATATAGATGAATAAATGCCATTTTTCAATATTTGTGATATATAATATTATTTTTATAAAGTTTTTTCGATTTTGGTTTGGTTTAACTTTTTGGAGTTTTGAACATAGATTTTTGTTAGTTCAAATGTAACTATACTCTTTATTTCATCGATCTACTAAAAGTCGTATTAAAAGAAAGAAAGAAAAAAGTTGAAAATAACTCAATTGATAAATTTTCTTATTTTCCTCGCATAAAAGACGGTAAATAAATTATAAAATAATATTAATAATAATAATAATAATAATAATAATAATAATAATATTATTAACAACAACAACAACAACAACAATAATAATAATAATAATATGAATTTAATGAATCGAATCGAATTGAATGGAATCAATTGAATTGAATCGAATCGAATCGAATGAAGCCAATGAAGTTAATGAAGCCTAAATATGATGTGTCAGATGCATTAAATTTTCGGAACTAATTTGTAATAAATACCTCCATATCGAGAACTTTATACATTAATGCCAGATAGTTTTATTTGAAAAATTAAAATAAATAAGATTTCTCTCATTCATTTATAAGGTTTACCTTTTCATTTTGTGTGAGTTTTAAGGAATATGTTATAAAATTGTGAGTAGATGGTAAAAAGTAAGATAATAGAAAAGTAAGAGAGAGAATAGATAAAGTAGGAAAAAAAGTGATAAAAAATTAATAAGCGGAGAAGTGAGTTTCCAAAAAAAAAAAAGTTAAACTTTTAAAAAATTACCAAATGACAAAAATAAATTGAGTACCCATTGTTTGATGGCAAAATACGAATTTGCAAGAAAAGCTTAAAATTGTTTATTAATGCTTATTTGGGTGTCGTGTTAGTGGGCTTGGATTGATTTGATAACTCGTACCCAATCTCTTCCGAATGAGTAATTAGTAATTATTTATTAGGTCATTTTCATAAACATCCCTTATTATTTGTTCCAATTACATATTAGTACCCATTGTTTGAAGTATTACATCGACACCCAAATCTCACCCGTGGCATCAAAGTTCATATATATATATATATATATATATATATATATATATATATATATATATATATATATATATATATATATATATATATATATATATATATATATTACAGGCTACCCATTTGTAACGATCGCTTTCATATTCGCTACTTAATTAACAATTACAGCTTTCCAAACTGGCTGATTTTTTAATTTTATTGTTTATTAAACAACCAAATACTACTTATGGAATTTTAAATAAAGAAAGAAAAACCACCTTCTCCAACAGTAAACATACTTCTTCCTCCATCTTCTCCAACATACTTCTTCCTCTATCTTCTCAACTTCCTTCTCTTCTTCTCCAGTAAATTTCTTCATCTTTCTTCTTCTTTCTCTTTCTTCTAATAAATAGCAGCTCCAAATCGGAGCTGCAACAACTCTGATTTGGAGCTGCTACAGCTAATCGGTTCTCAACAATTATACCCAATCGGTTCCAATCAATGCGGTGTCTTCTACATAAATTATTTCAGAAGGATACCACGGCAGGAATATCCCAATCGATGCCATGAGCAAATTCAGTTTGATTTTGCCTCTAACAAAACCAATTAAATGTACACAAATTGATATATGCCCTTCGTTTCTCAACTCGGACAAAAGAGCCGTTTCATGGTCGCAATAATTTCCTTGATTTATCAGCACCTTGACTAACTGTTGCAACTGGAAATAGTCATATCTGTGTGCGATTGCTGTAAACATCAGTTGATTAAGCATCGTGCCCAATTCCGTGATGCCATTCCTTTGTATTTTGGATAACTTTTGCCATATGATTTGCACTTTCTATTTATTTATTTTTTCTTTGTTTCAAATAAGCAGTAGTTTATTAGTGGTAGTGGGTTGAAATGGTATTGACACTTGACAGGATTCATGGAAATGCATTGGTGGTCAAGAAATCAAGCTGCTAAACTCAGATGATGTGTTACTGCTGTGCATTATGTTTTACAGGATTTATGTAAGATGGAGGAAGAAAAGATGGAAGAAGAGTACGTTGGACTGTTGGAGAAGATGGTTTTTTTTTAATTTTATTTTTTATTTAAAATTTCATAAGATTGTTTGATAACTCAGAAAATTCAATAACTGAGAGTGAAATCGACTTTTACTAGCTTTTAATACCAAAAACAAATTCATGCTAAAGTCAGAATTGCTTTTACATTTAATCGTATCAAATCATAATAATACTAAGCCGATACTAACTGTAATTTACATCTAAAAGGGGTCTGTATGTAATTTCCCCATATATATAACAGTTCTTCGATGCCTGATCCGGTGAAAAATTTCACTAGCGATCATGAAATCATTAGGAATGGGGTTACCAAATTTGTTACCAGTTTCCTCTCTTTGCAATCTATGATGAAACAGAAATCAAGATTGAAACATATGTTTAATAGCCCTGAGTTCTCCACAAATCCATCTCTTGCAAACAAGCCTCACGCAGAAACTTGTGTTAGCGTTCTTGATGATAATGAGTTCTGGAGAGCTGTGGA
This sequence comes from Plantago major, assembly GCA_026545765.1. Lineage (NCBI taxonomy): Eukaryota > Viridiplantae > Streptophyta > Magnoliopsida > Lamiales > Plantaginaceae > Plantago > Plantago major. Next base: position 83,036,022 of record CM048839.1, on the reverse strand, counting down.
AGAAAGTGTTGCTATATCTGGGCCATTATTGAAAGTAACGAGGGAAGTTGTTAGAGTATTTCCTATATTCTGTGGTCCACATTCACACTTATTATTTAGTTTAAATGTCTAGTGATTTATTTTTAGAGTTCATCTTACGAGATACCCCTACATATTGGAGAGTCCCGAAAGTCTTCTATAACAGACAAACATAGACAATTTACCCAAAAAACTAGACAATCTGATTTTTTGCGGGTCGACCCGCAATTTTTTTTTTTGAAAAAAACTTACTCAGCTCATCAATGTTCATCCAAATCCATATATGTTGATTTTTACATCAAATTGTCTAGGTTTATCATCAAATTGTCTATGCTTATCGTAAAATTATCTATGTTTAGTATGAATACATTAGTAACAACCTATTTATCCAATTGATGAGACAATAATTTAGAGTCTCATTTAGTCCTTTTTAGCGGTCTTTGTTAGTCTTTGTTTATAGTTTTTTAGTGTTTTTTGTGCATTTTTATGTTTGGTGTTTTGTAGGTTTTTGTTCTTTAGGTACGATTTGGAAGAAAGACGACTTTATGAGATGTTATTCAAGTAAATGAATCAAAATTGAAGTGTACTTGAAGATTAGCCTTGTCGAAAAGTGAGAGAATCGAAGAGCAGCAAGCTCGTCGCGGCGAGAAATCCAGTACCTTCTGGGCAATGCTCTAACAAGAGCTTGCCGCGGCGAAGAGATATTCTCGCCGCGGCGAGAAGACACAAGACGGCCAAGTATGACTTTCTGGAATTCTCGCCACGGCGAGACGAGTTTTGCAGTGTCTTTGTTTCTCCTTATTAGGTTAGACTTAGGCAATTTTTGCCATAACTTCTACTACTCGAATTTTACATAGAAAAAGCTCAAAAACCTAGTTTTTGACATTGATTGATCTTGGAGCTTGGTTTTTCTCGTACGAATCATTGGCATTGAATTCTTAGTAAGCTTTTGATAATTCTCTATCGCTTCATTACAATTTCGCTTTCTTTGATTGATTATTGAATTGTATGGTCTTGCTTGCGATTATCACCATGTTTATGCTTTGCGTATTCAATACCATGAATTTTTTCGTCTTTAATTCAATTATGAGTAGCTAAACCTCTCCTGAATCCGGTAATTATGTGATAGTTATGCATATTCAAAGCTAGGGTTTATATTCATTCATATAGGTTCGTCTAGTTTGAGATTTTCAGATAAACCTTCAATCCAATTCGCTAGTTTGAAACATTCTAAGTTGTTTTGGTTAAGAATCGTCTGTCTGACAAACTTAACGATTTCTCTAGTTTTAAAATCTTCGAAAAACAACTCAGTTAAGATTGGATTGATTGCTTTTCTGTACACCAACCGTGTGACAAATATGAACAATTATCCTAGTATCGAATTAGCATAACTGGATCATCATTACCGGGTTCACCTTCTATCATTTGATCAAATAGTTTATTTGCTTTAGTATTAATTCGTGTTTTAGAAGTAAAATCACTCAAAACTATCTTGTTACTCACAAACAAATTGTTTACTCTATTTCGTTGTGGTAGCTTAATTAATTCCCTAGAGAATGATACCGAGTTAGGCATAGTCTACAACTACATCTTATTCTCTTAAGTTTTATAGAGTATAATTTGAGCTAATAAATTTGCGTATGCTGGGACTTAATTCCTCCGTAGCGTTGAGAGTTTGATTTTTTGTTTGTTTCTCAACTTGCGGTTTAGTGCACTAACAGAAACTAAGATCTTTTTCAATTTTTTGACTTGTGTAGCTTTAACCACAGGTTTATGCGTGGAACGAGATTGCAAGGAACACCTTTGCACAGTCCAGTAAACGAGATCGATCGACACCTTCGCCGGCTTAGAAGAGAAAACTTAACAACAATTCAAATGGTTGAGAACGAGCAACCCATCGTTGAGGCTGGGGAGATAACTTATGGATCCTACATGCAGCCTGGCGAGATTAAGGTTGGAAAGTCATCAATTGTGCTGTCCACTGAGGCCAGGAACATGGAGATCAAGGCTCATCACTTCCATGATCTGCCTAAGTACTATGGTATGGCCAATGAGGATGTCATTAGGTTTCTGAAGGAGTTTGAAGGAGTTTGAGGGGCTGATTGCTAGGATTCCGCTGACTGTGTGTTAGGAATACCTGTTTAGATTTTGATCAGCAACCTAATGACTTATCTTAGTTCAGAAAGGTGATTAGTACTCTTGGTTCACTTGAACAATGTAAAAGAGGAAACTCACTAAGTATGATAGTCTAGCAAATCTTGTATAGGATGTTAGGTCTCGAAATGTAATTTTTATTTTATGAAGAAGACCAAGAAGAAGACATCCGACAGGAATAGTTCAACAATTTTTGAAGACTTGAAGATTGCACAAGATTGCTGAAGACAAAGGTTTTTGAGATACCTATGACCAGATATCTTGAAGACACAAGCGTTTTTAAATAAACAGTGTTACAAGAGATATCTGAGAACTAAAAGGTTTCTGAAACGAGGAAAGTGCCCACAGATATCTACACTCAGATACCTTGGACATAAACTATGTTTCTAAAAAGAAATATTTTATAACAAAGTTGTTTCAACAAGTGGTATCTGGAGTTGTGATAATCTATGGAAAAGAACATGCAAAGCTTCATAGAACTCTGATAGAATAAGATCTCTGATACAATGCATTGTTCCGTTGGCACTACAGGATAAAGTATAGTACAATGCATTAAATGCACGGACATAAATGTCTGAACAAAAACGGTAGTCTCTGAAGAAGAAGACAAGTTTACACAAGATTATACTCATATCAATAGTTTGAATTTGATTTAAGCTTCAATACTATTCAAACGGCACTCAAATTCATCTATAAATATCAACACTTAGACGCTTTGAGAACACACAACAACGCAGAACATAATCTCACACAAGCTCTCTCAAGTTCAAGCTTCATGTACCAAAGCTCTTGATTCTAAGTAGCACAAAAGTTCTAAGTGTCCTGATCCTTAACAAGCATTGTTATTTGTTGTTGGTCCAGATAACGGCAAAGTAAAAGACTAGGGGGGGGGGGGGAGGGGTTAATAGTCTTTTAAAACTTTTGTCGATAAAACAGCTTCTAAACCCTGGGGTTTCGATACCTAAGTTCAGAAAAGGAAGACTTTAAGATAGGTAAATGCGTAAACAATAAGTATGTGTGTGCTTTATCGAAATGTAAATACAGAAAGGTAAATGACAAAGAAGTATAGTGGTATCCGGAGGTATGAATCCTCCAACTAATCCACTTCGGCCTTTCTCGAGACCTAGAATTCACTAGAATGCATAATTGAGTTCTCCTTACAATAATCCTATTCTAAGATTCTTAAACAAATGGTTCCCAACCAAATGTTCCCCCTGAGTTATTTCCCAGCTCCTAGAGCTAAGTACTTCCTCTACTCAGATAACCTTGGAGTTATTCCCTGATTTCCCAAAATCAAGTACTTCCTCTACTCCACGCCTTGATGGTGTCAAGTTATAAGGTTTGTCGAGAGGCTTCTCGTATAGCTTTTCAGAGAGCCTAATAGAACAAGACTACTTAATACACTTGTTCAATGGATGGCAGTCAGCTCTTTACTGACCCAAGTAATTGATGTCCGTTCTGGAGAATGAGCTTCAGAAAGCGTATCTAATAGTTCAACTCTTTTACTTAATAACAATCTCTTGTTAAGGTTCAGGACAACTTAGAACTACTAGTGATTCTTCAAGCAACACAAAGCTTTCAGAAAGGGTAGTAGAGTGCTTGAGAGAATACTTTTCTTTATGTAGTTGTTCTTGTTGTTGTATTTCTCAGCATCTAAGTATGTGATATTTATAGATGAATTTGAGAGTTGAATGATATCCGTTAGACACAATTCAAATTCAGCCTACACTTATCTTGAAATGAGTACTGTAAGTCCTTGTCTCATGTCTTTAGAGGACCGTGTTTCAACGGTTTTTCTGCCGAAGCAATTAATGCACTTGTACTATTTCTTGTCCTGTAGTCTTCAACGGATACATGAGCCTTTCTGACGGCTTGCATGCTCCATACTCATGATGTCATATGTCCAAAACCTTATTTCAAATGTAAGTAAATACACTTAAGTGAGGATTAAGGACATAGTCTTTCTGAGTTAGACTAAACTTTGATGTCTTCATAAATCTTGCGCAATCTTCAGTCTTCTAATCTTCAGATAATCTCCATTGCTAGGATTGATCTTCATGGTCTTCTAGAAATAAAAATTACACTCGTAGACCTATAATCCTAATACAAGACTTACTAGACTAATCATACTCAAGATTTCTTTTACAATGTTCAAGTGAACCAAGAGTACTTAATCACCTTTCTGGCTAAGATAAAAACATGTGATGAGTGATCAAAATACTAACAGATATTCCTAACAAATTTCCCCCTTTTTGATCAGTCATCCATGACTATCTTTTATGTCCTATTACAAATTTGTAATTCTGGAAGAGAAAACAATTCACCACTTAATCATTTCAAATGATATTCAATTTTAGTCAATTAAGTGTAAAGTAAACATTAACCAAATCACAAGAAGTGATCTTCACGATAAGTTGTCATCTATTAGAATGTATCGAGAGTATGATATTCAGATAGGTACAGTTTACCGAATAAGATGCAACTTTTACAGATAGAGAAATTCAGAAACAATCAGCAAGATTACAAAAAGTAACAAAATATACTAAGTAAATTAGAACAAAGGAGAATCTAAGCTCCAAGAGAGTATTCTAATGTTACTAGTCTTCAAGTCTTCAGAAATGCAACTTGGGTTCAGATACCTCAAGTTCTTCAGCATCCTTTCTGGATCAGTTCACATGATCATCCACTTTTCCGCATTATTGGACATAGTCATAAAGAATCCTTCTGACAGAGAGCTTTGTCTTTCTGGATAAGTCACATATTTCATGATAACTCTTTCCAAGCTTGTGATTCTTTCGCAAAAAGTGTTTGACCCAGAAGTACTTTCCCCAAACCCAGGAGTGGTCTATTTGCAGCTGAGATAGGTTGAAATATTTGTATATTTCTTCCAGATAGTGTAAATCATCTAGGTATTCATCCAGTGTCATATAGAATGACTCATAGATTGGAACACCTAGTTTGTTATTTATGCTGTAGTTACCATCCATTTTTCTTACCTTGTGTACATCATCAGGCTTTGGGTAAGGACAGGCAAAAGAAAGATCCATCTTTCTGGCTTCATTCCTCTTTTCTACTTCAAAATTTAGCCAGGCATGAAGGTGCTCAGGTTTTAGCAATTCGTCGCTTTTCTCCATTTCGTGATCCGTCGAGGATGGGAGTTGGAAACTTATCATTGACATGTAAATGTTGTAGTTCCAGAATCCAATACCCTCTCTTGTTCAGAATGACCTATATGAAGACTCTTCATTACTAGTCTTCACATACTCAATATGGGCATCAGTTGGCCTTTCTTGATGAGTTTCTCTGTTTATTCTGCCAAACTGGGAATCCCTTCTTTCCTTTCTGTTAGGTGGCCTTATGTCAGGAGATCCTCTAACCCTTTCTTCCCCGCTTTGTCAGGCCGTGAATGTTCCTTGTATTGACTTGGTGTTTCCAGAAGGAGTTCTGGCTACCAAAGGCATTGCTGCCAGGAGAGGTTGTGAAGTAGTTGCTTGTCTCGTTCTTTTGTGAAGTGGATGTTCATCTGTATCAGATTCATCCTCATCATCATTGAAGTTCAAAGTCGAGGCTTGCCTTTCGCCTCTTACTTCTCCTTCGTGATTATTCTGGTTGTTCTCATCTGAGATCCTAAGGGACTTGGTTCCCCTAGTAACCATACTTCTCAGCCTTCTGGCTGGTTGATCTGGAACAACTTCTTCATCAGGGGCATCTTCAGTGTCCTTGATGACAAGTTAACTTGAGGAGGGAGGATTTGATTGTTTTCTTTTTCTTCCTCTGCCTTTATGAGGCATCTCTTCTTCCCCCTTAGTCATGAATGACTGACTCATGATAGCATAAGCTTCAGAGAGTGATTCAAAGTTTTTCTGGAGGTTGTTATGCACCCTGACCAGTTCTTGGATTTCTTTCTTCAGCTCTGTGTTCTGCCTAACTAGTTCCTGCTCCTTTATGTTGAGCTCTTCAAGCGGCCTTAGGATAGTGTCATTGGAAGAAAGATGGTCACTACATTCAATGCTGCATTAGCATTTTTACAATCCTCATCCCTGACCAACCCTAGGTCTTTCTGAGAAAGAGCTATGCTGGTTGCTCTGTTGAGTAAAGCAGTAGCCAATGGCTTCATCTCTTTTGGGATGGATTTTAGCACTTTTGTGTCTTGGGTAACTAGTGTCTCTCTGAGTTCCAAAAAGACACTGTTCCTTGCACGGTGCTCTTCACTTCTTGAACTACCTGGTGCAGAGAATATATGAGGAGCAAGTAGGGCTCTCTTTTGTTGAGTGACAAGTCTCTCATCTTCTACTTCAGTAATCAAGTTGGTTTCAAAGATCACCGCTATAATCCTTTTCTTGGATTGTTTGCAGATTGACAATTTTCTTTTGTTTTCCATCAAGTGTGCTGGCCTCCTGAGAAGATATAGAAGGTCTTTCTGATGCTGCCTTAGCATCTAGTGCATCTTCATCAACATCACACATGGCATCAATTTCAGCTGCGGTAATGCTGATTTCTCTTTCCAAACTTCTTTGCTCATCCAGAAGGGCCAATTCTTCAGCATTAGCTTCTTTGAGCTTTTGAATTTTGGCTTCCTTCTCATCAATAAGAGCTTGGCACTCTAAATTGATTCTCTTTTCTTCTTCCAACAAATTTTCTCGAGTTGTTCAACTCGAACTCAATCAAATTTCTTATACGGGCCATTGTGCTCAAATTTGGTATTTTGATGAGACTTGGGAGGTGATGATGGGGCTTTCTGAGCATTGGAAGGAATAGCCTGTGTTCCACTTCCGTTGTTTACTTTCTGAATCCCACCTTGTCCAGGTTGAGGATCATCATTTTGCTATCATCGCCATCATCCTTTTCTTTGCTTTTTGGTTCGATGCTTAGAGGGAGGCTCTTGAAAATCATTTTCGTCCATCTCTTCCTCATCTTCAGAAACCAGGTTGATCACATTTGGGAATGTAATCATCCTCCCATTTACTTCTTCTTGCTCAGCTGGATAAGTAGTGAGTTTGTCAAGGTGATGGGTAACCATCCGCTTGGTTTGAGCATCCGCAGACTTGAAATCTGCTATATATGAGTCTTTGTGCTACTTCATGAACGAAGTCTTCATGCATCAGAGTGGCAAATGAGTAGGACTCTGTTGGGAACAATGCATGGATGTAATCCTCCAGATTTAGGGAAATTGCTTCTTTCCGGGACGCCGACATTTTGGCTACTTCAGAAAGGTCAGCCTTTCTGAGTTTCTGCCATTGTCGGAAGCACTTGAGATGTTTCTTTAAAGTGTGCTTCTGGAAGGCCTCGAGTAAATCAACTGTCACTAGACTTTGAGCCAGAAAGAAAGGGACCAAGTTAGTTTTGTTCAAACCACTTGTGTTAGTATCTGTGTGCAAAGAGTAAGCTTTTTGAGCATTCCTGTGTAGAAACACTAGGCTCATCTGCTTAGACTTTTGCTTGTTTGGTATCAGAGACCTCATATACTTTGGTGTGAGGAAAAGTCTGATCCTCAACATCCTTTCCTTCTGCTTGAACTTCCAAGTGAGGAAGCTCAAGAAGATGTTCCTCGTAAACCTCGGGGTTTCGCACCTTTTCTGTGATGTCGCTTGTTCATAGCCAGCTTCCTTTGGAGGAGATAACACAACTGTTTCTCCATCCATTTGTTCTTCTGACTAAGCCTTCTCAGCAAAAAGCTTAGTAAATATGTCCTCGAGAGCTTTTCACCTAGAATCTCGTTTGGGGTGTTGGTTCCACCACCACTACTTCCTCGCTTGAGCCTGGGACAAGCTCTTCTTGATGTTATGAGGTCGAGGAACCTCTTCGATTCAAGGTGGACAAATTTTCTTCCGAAAGTGTGTCTCCATGTCGGCTCAGAATAAATGAAGCTTATGAGTAACAAGTTAACATTTTAATGTCGATGTTAGATACAACTACTTTTGCTACCGAATAAGGTCAGCCGATCATTGGTCTCGGACTTGTGGTGATTCCACGCCTCTATGCTCATTATTAGTCTCCTCTGCAGATCATTCGAGTCTCCATCTCGCTTGATCCCTTTCCGAGAGTTGAGCTCTCGTAAGGTTGAGGAACTTGTTCAAGAATGTGGTTTTCAAAGAATATTAAGTCGGCATTGTGAATGTGGAATCAATGGCTATATCTTCCATCATTCTATTTTCTTCTCCTGATCCTCTCTTCTTCCCGGCCGCGTAAGTGCTCCTTCGACCTTGAGGAGCCGAGCTAGATGCTCCTCCATGTGTTTCTATCTTGGACCTTTTGAGTGCCTCTTGGATTTGTTCATCCTCTTCAGAGTCACTGTCCAGATTGGGAGCTGACCCATCTATAATGTTGCGGTCATCCCTTGATAGTTCTGGAGCTGTCTGTCTCAGAATCCTTGATGCTTTCTGGAACTGCCTTTCTGGGCGAACAACATTTTCTGAGACATTGTCTCCAGAAGGTTGTGCCTCTATTTCTTTTTGTTGGGGGCTTAGGTACTCTTTTATGTTGAGTCCTTTTTCTCGGCGCTTGAGGTCGAGTCAAGTCGCCTGTAAACCTCATCACCTTGTCAAGCGCTTTTCTTCTTGTGCCTTCGAGTGTTTTCTCAAAAGAAGTCTCTCCTTTTCTTCAAAGGCGGTTCAAAAGGGAGTTGGTGATCGATTTCGCCTCTCTGAGAGTGATTCCCAATCTTTCCAGAATATGACAAATTCTGAGACTAAAATGCATGTTGGTTTTTTGTTCAGCAAGGCCATTGATGATCTTGGGCTCAAATTCTTCAATATGCCCAAGGAATTTGTCAAGGCGCATTTCCCAGCTTAAAGTGGGTTTCCTGCCCTTCATGCTTCTTGTTCAGAAGGTGCATCATCATCCATCTCTCCATGATTATCTGGTCCACTCCACCTTTGTTGCCATCAAAGCAACGGACCAGAATGAGAGTTAAGGTACTCCAATGTTTCTGTAGATGACTAGTTCTGATGGCTTTCAGAATAAAGTCTCCTGGACAACCTTTTTCATTCTCTAATTGAATTGCTTCAAATAGCTCTTTAACACCTTGTATCATGGGAGCATCCCTGATGTTGATGTCTTCAATTGTTCCTTGATTTTTCAATCGTAACATTTTGCAGAAAGTCTTGCAGTCTAGGATGATTTCTTGTCCTTGAACTTCAGTCTGCAAGTACATCTCTTCTTCATCATTCACAATTTTTGTGAATATTTTGGAGTTGTTATAGAACTCCAAAGACATCCAAAGGTGGATAGTCCATCAAGTGAGATGTAAACTTGTAGATATGGGAACTTTTCAAAGATCCCCAATATCGCTTCCTATCCGCCTCGAGGGTATGACTGGTACATACTTTACTAGAAAAGCACCCAATTCATTTTGTGACTTGGATTCCAAGATGGGGTGAACTTTCCTGTATATGCTTATTCAACACCTTGAGTTCCTTTCCTCCTTGCCAAATAGGAGTGTATGATACGACCCAGTTTCTTTCAGGGTCATCTTCTTGGGTGCCATCTCTTATATAGAGTCTTGAGTGAGTGTTGAGGGGTTTTGCAAGATTAATCTAGATTAGTCTGTCTTTTCAGAAGACTAAACACAAGAAGTTGAGTTTGCAGAAGGGGTTTTGCAGAATTCTTGAGAGGTTTTGCTATTTTGATGCAAGTATGAAATTTCGGAATTGGTAAAAGTGTTTGTCTTTTGTCCAAGTCCTATATATATAGCAAACAAAATGTACATGCAACTGAATATGAATGCGTGTCTTTATGTCTGCATAGGCATGGTAACACGTACTTTTTCCATTAAATGCGTAGTGGGTCATGTCTGCATTTCTCAACAGACAGTACTTGCTTTGTTTTAATCTCAACCATTGAGATCAAACGTTTATTCATCAAGGGCTTATATTGAATACTTTGAAATGACATCAATCAACAAATGGCATTGTTCCGACTTGATGGATTTTTGACAAGTTACATTCATTATGTCACTTAGTAAAGAGTAAGAACACTTAATAGTTTGAATTTATCACTCTGAGTGTCAAGTCCTTATCTTATATTGTTTATCATAAAAATGGCAAAAATACAAGACATTGAACATGTTTGACTTTCAGAACTTATACTTTTTCGGGCTTTGTGTGTCTTTTCTCTTTATGACTAAATAGTTTTCTGAATTCAAGTGTCAGAAGCTTCAGTTGTTTGAATGTATTTGACCCACTCTCAGTAAATTATAGTCTTATTTACTTATCGAGTGTGTAAATTTTGCCTTCCGGATACCTGCCAGAAATGTTTTGCCTTTTCTCGATATCCGCTCCAGAAATGTTTTCCGAGTGTTGCTACCGTAAACCTTTGCATCACTTATCATCTTCGCTTTCTCGAGAACCGCTCGTAAGCCTACTTCTTTTCTATCTCACTTACTCAGATTTTAGAGATTCAGGATAACTTTCAGTCCTTAGGCATCTCCATTAACCCAAGATTATGTCTTAAAGTCAAGAACCGGCTTTCTTGTAGGGGCTTGGTGAAGATATCTGCAAGTTGGTCTTCTGTGCCAATCTTGAGTATCTCTATATTGCCTTTTTCAACATGGTCTCTGATGAAGTGGTGTCTAACATCAATGTGGTTTGTTCTGGCATGGAACTTGGGGTTCTGTGTGATTGCAATAGCACTTTTGTTATCACAGAAAATGGGAGTTTTCTCTTCATTGAGTCCATAGTCTCTGAGTGTTGAATCCACAGAATTTGTGTTGCACAACAACCAGCAGCAATATATTCAGCCTCTGTGGTAGAAGTTGCAATTGAGTTTTGATTCTTGCTAAACCATGAGATAAGTCTAGTTCTTAAACCCAAGTTCCCGAGGTACTTTTCCTATCAAGCATTGATCCAAAGATAATCAAAGATCTGAGTAACCAGCCAAATTCAATCCACTTTCTTTAGGATACCACAAACCTACATCTACTGTACCTTTCACATACCTTAATATTTTCATAGCAATGTTGTAGTGTGATTGCATTGGATTTGTTTGAAACCTAGCGCACACTCCAACTACATATTGGGTATCAGGTCTGCTTGCAGTAAGGTAAAGTAGTGAACCTATCAATTTCCTATACTTATGTTCTTCAACACTCTTGTCTGATTCAGTATAGGTCATCTTGGTTCCTATGCTCATAGGTATCTTAGCATTCTTTTCAGAAGGCTTAAGATTGAACTTTGTGAGCATGTCTTTTGCATACTTTGCCTGACTAATGAATATTCCATCATTGAGTTGCTTGACTTCCAATCCTAGGAAATAGTTCAATTCTCACATCATGCTCATCTCAAACTTACTTTTCATGAGATTTGCAAAGTCATCACAAAGTTGCTTGTCCTTAGATCCAAATATGATGTCATCAACATATACTTGAACTAAGAGTAGTTTCCCATCATGATTTAAAGTAAATAAAGTTTTATCAACTTCACCTTTATTGAAACCACTTTTCAAAAGGTATTTGGCCAAAGTGTCATACCATGCTCTTGGAGCATGTTTCAGTCCATATAGAGCTTTCTGTAGCTTATAGACCATTCTACTTTCTGAGGAAACTTCAAAGCCAGGTGGTTGCTCAACATAGACTTCCTCAAAAGTTCACCATTCAAGAATGCACTCTTGACATCCATATGATAAACTTTAAAGTCTTTATGAGCTGCAAAGGCCAGAAAGAGTCTTATTGCATCCAATCTGGCAACTGGTGCATATGACTCATCAAAATCTAGACATTCAGTCTGGGTGAATCCCTTGGCAACCAACCTTGCTTTGTTTCTGGTTATTTCACCAGATTCATTCATCTTGTTTCTGAAAACCCACTTTGTTCCAATTACAGATATTCCTTCTACAAATGAAACTAGTTTCCAGACTTTGTTTCTCTCAAATTGATCCAACTCTTCTTGCATTGCTGAGATCCAGTCTTGGTCTCTTAATGCTTCTTCTATAGTTTTAGGTTCAATATTTGAGATAAAACATCCAAAGAGAGAATTAGCATTTTCAGCTATTGCTCTCCTAGTCCTAATACCTTGATTAATCGGTCCAATTATATCTTTTGCAGGATGATCCTTGATCCATCTCATCATTGGTTTAGAGCTGGTAGGGTCAATATCAAGCGATCTGAATGTGAATCACTATGATTATGACTTGATACTTCTTCAGTATCTGAGACATTTTGCACCTCAGAAGGGCGGTGAATGTCTGACACTTGCTCATTGTGAGAGCTTTCTGGAACATGTCTTTCAGAGAGGTCATTTCCAGAGTTAGCTTTCTCATGAACATCTTCAGTTTCCATTTCTGGAATTCTTATAGGGAATTCTTCATCATGTTTGAGAGTCATCTGGTTGTTACTAGGCATTTTATGCTTTTCTTCGTCAGAGTCATCCTCTTTTTCCACAATGATGTTTTTCCTTTCTGAGGGTTCTTCTTCAGAATCCTTTATAATTAGTTCCTTGAACCTTTCTGAGAGTTCATCAACAAGGGGTGTTTTCTTTCTCCCTTCATATAATACAACTTGAACTGATTCTTCAATCCTTTTTGTTCTTTTGTTGTAAACTCTGTAAGCTTTGCTATTCATAGAATAACCAAGAAACACACCTTCATCTGCCTTTGGTTGAAATGTTCTTAGATACTCTTTTCCATTGTTAAGAACAAAACATCTACAGCCAAACACTTTCAGATGTTTGATACTTGGGGGTCTACCAACCAAGAGTTCATAAGGGGTCTTGTCATGGTGTTTGTTTATCAAACATCTGTTATGAGTGTAGCATGCTGTGTTTACAGCTTCAACCCAATAAACTTCACTTATTTCAAAGGTCGCCTAGCATTGTCCTTGCGCTTCTTTTAAGGGTTCTATTTTTCCTTTCTACAACACCATTTTGTTGTGGTGTTCTCACAGAGGAAAGTTGGTGTCAGATACCTTGTCGGTAATAAAACTCCTTTATGTAATCGTCGACAAACTCAAGATCATGGTCCTGCTCGATTGCAGATACCTTGTCATTTTTCATGACTTCAAGCTTATTCAGCAAGTTTGGTATCTCCACCCTAGCATCAGATTTGTGCTTCAGAAAGACAACCCAAGTGAATCTTGAGAAGTCATGTACAATAACCAGACCATACTTCTTTCCTGCATAACTAGTTACAGATGATTCAAAAAGATCCATGTGTAATAGTTGTAGTGGTCTAACACTAGAGTGTCTGGTTTTGGACTTGAAAGAGATCTTGGATTGTTTCCATCCGACAAAGTAATATATACCATCCTTTCTGAAAGATGTTTTGGGAAGGCCAACCACTAATTATTTCTTGGCAAGTTTGTTCAAAGTTTTGAAATTCAAGTGACTCATTCTTTTGTGCCATAGCCAGTGCTCTTCTGTGTGACCTGATTGACTCACCATGAGACATTCTCCAGCTGTGGCAGAAGCCCAATCGGCAACCTAAAGACTACCTTTCCGCCGAGCAACCATGACTGTCTGCTTTGACTAATTGTCAATAAATTTACAATACTTTGCTTTGAATTTCACAGTGAAACCCTTGTCTGCAAACTAGCTCATGCTAAATAGATTATATATTTCAAACCTTTAACATGTAATACGTCAATGATTGTTAATGACCCCAATTTGACGTTGCCAAATCCCAGAGAGGGATTTGATTCTCCTCCAACAAATCTGATGTCTGGTCCAGTGTTGCAAGCCTTGTAGTTGACCAGATTTGCTTTGTCTCCTGTCATGTGCTTTCCGCATCCACTATCAAATAGCCATTGAGCCTTAGTCCATGAGGCGTTCTGCACAAAACAGGAAGCAGGAGTTAGGTTCTTGTCTCAGAGATGGAACCACTTAGACTAAACATTCTTCCAGTAGGAATCCACATTTAAGTTAATTTCTTGGGAGTTTATTTTTGTCTAACTTGATCAGAAGGAGATGCACTAAAATCAGTAATTTTGATCTCAATCTTCCTTCTTGGGGTGTTTCTAGGTGTTCCCTTTGGTGCTTTCTGGACCCTGGGTTTCTGGGATTGCTTTTCAGCAAACTTAGCCTTTCTGGCCAGGTTCCTTCTAGCTCTGGAATTCAGTTTTTCAGTGGCTTGAGATTTCTTCCACTTCTGTCTATTGCTACGTGCAATATCGTTTATGCCATTGTTCTTGTCCTTCCTTATATTGTTGTAGAAGGACCTTTCCAATAGCATGATAGCCAATGACATTTCGAACACCTTTGGCTTTCTGAATGCGTTCTTTAGAAGCCTTACTAGTTTCTGAACCATCTTTATTTTCATAAAATGGTACAGTAGAGAATTTGCCTATTCCAGCAATTCTTCCCTTCCTAGTAATGTAGCAATGTGGATGGTTGCATGTCTGAGGGTTGTGTTTCTTTTCAGAAACCTTATCCACATGTTTCTTGTGAACTTGTTGTTCTTTCAAAGACTGGGTTGCAACTCCTTTTCCTTTGTCAACTACCCTAGCTTTCTGACCAATGCTATAGGTGGTTGAAGAACCATTCTGTTGACTTTTTACAAAGGTCAACCTTTCATCACTCTTTTTCAGAGGAGATGAATTACTTGATTGTTCATCAAGTCCAAGTCCACCTTTCTCAAAGGGGTCTCTTAGATAGGATTGAACCTCAGTGAGAGTGTCACTAGCCTTTGCATAAGATTGGAAGGATAGATCTTTCTTTCTGAGTTCTTCATTCTCGGAAAGTAGCTTCTTCATTTTCTCATTAAGTTCATCTAAGGCTAGTTTGTGAGAATTTTCATTCTCAGATATCTGAGCTTTCAGGAAGGCTATTCTAGTATTCTGGTTTTGGATTGTGCTTCTAGAAATTCTTTCTCATAACGATCCAATTCACTCTTGACCAACTCCAGATCCTCAATTCCATCATCACTCTCATAGTACAGAAATTGTGAATTGTTAGTTAACTCATCAGCCATAAGACATATTTCAATGTTGGAGATGTCTGGACCAAAGAATCTCAAAGAACTCCACACATTTCATTCTTCTTAAGGCCGAAGTCGATTACATCGTGAGTGATTCCACACAATTCTGGTGATGGTAGGTTTGAGTCATCTGAATCTCCATCTTCAGAATCTGTCTTAAAGTCTAGAGCATCAAGTTGAATTTGAATCTTCTTCCTTTCTTCACCAAGAAGGCCCTTTGATTTCTTTTGAAATTTCTTCCGTCTTCTTGTCACCCTCTTGAGCTTGTTTAAAGCAGACAATCTCTCTTGAAGTGACCAAAGCTTTTGACAATAGAAGCAGATATCATTTCCTATTTCTGCAGCTTCAGTACTAACACCTTTCTGAATGGGGGTGTTCAGAGAGTTGTTCATTTATATGTTCTTGTAATGATGATATTTTGGGCCAAGATGCTTTTTCAGTTTTTCTTTAGCTTTTCTTCTCTCAATCTCTTGACTCACAAATTTCTTCATGTGTCTTACTGCAAGAGCATTTTCTTCAGATGCATTTTTGGTATCCTTCTTTTCAAAAGTACCTTGAGAAACTAGAGCAACACTTTGCAACTTTTCAGCTGTTTGTTCTCTCTAAGTTGTCTCATAGTCTATAGTAGCAAGATGAGAGAAGAGTTTCATCGAGTAATATTTGGCATCCCTTGGTTGAAATAAAAGAACTTAGTGTGCTCCCGCTATGATTGAGACTTCGACAATAGTCTTAATCTTTTCCGGGAGTATCTGCGCTTTCACCAAGTGCATCCATATCACTCATAAGGTAGTAAATCAAATCAAGTTCTTCCGTAGTTTTAGTGGGACCTTGTTTGAAGTTCCGAACTTCAATTTAAGAACTTCAACTTGTTTTCCTTGGTTTTCTGGCCCGCATAGATTTCTTCAATCAATCGCTGTGCAACTTTCGCTTTTAGCACCCCTACGCTTATAATCGTATGTGCTCAGGTGTTGATCTGATGATGGTATTACGAGCTTGACCATCCAATCTGTGTCTCTTGGCATCTTCAGATGTCCAGAGCTCTCTTGGCTTGTCTTCATACATAATGCTTCCACTAGCAACGCGACCACTATCACTAGCAGCCGCATCCTCGCTTCCATCTTCCTTTTCTGAGGCTTTTCTACCATCAGATACCTCAGTAACTTGTTTGAGTTGTCTGATTTTGATAGGCCCTTCATTGATGACATAGATCATCTCATCACTAATGGCCTCCAGATGGAGCATCATGTTATTCTTCCATTTCTCGTAGTTTTCTGGCTTCAGAATGGTTGCATCACTCAGAGACATACCTGCACACTTAACACACAAATTATACTGTCCTCAGAAAGGGAAAAAGTTCCTTCACCTATCTGGGGATCTAGGTTCAGAAGGTAGAAGGTGTTTAGAACCTCCCGCTCGATACCACTTGTTGGTCCAGATAACGCAAAGTAAAAGATTAGGGGGTGAATAGTCTTTAAAACTTTGTCGATAAAATAGCTTCGTAAACTGGGGTTTCTGATACTTAAGTTCAGAGTGCGGAATAATTTAAGATAGGTAAATGCAGAAATAATAAGTATGTTGGTGCGCTTTGCTGAAATGTAAATACAGAAAGGTAAATGACACAGAAAGTATAGTGGTATCTGGAGGTGGCATAATCCTCCAACTAATCCACTTCGGTCTTTCTGAGACCTAGAATTCACTAGAACAGACAATTGAGTTCTCCTTACAATAATCCTATTCTAAGATTCTTAAACAAATGGTTCCCAACCAAATGTTCTCCCTGAGTTATTCCCCAGCTCCTAGAGCTAAGTACTTCCTCTACTCAGATAACCTTGGAGTTATTCCCTGATTTCCCAAATCAAGTACTTCCTCTACTCCACGCCTTGATGGTGTTGGTTATAAGGTTTGTCAGAGAGGCTTCTCTATAACTTTTCAGTTATATTTTCAGAGAGCCTAATAGAAAAAAACTACTTAATACACTTGTTCAGTGGATGGCAGTCTTCTCTTTACTGACCCAAGTAATTGATGTCCATTATGGAGAATGAGATTCAGAAAGGGTATCTGATAGTTCAACTCTTTCACGAATAACAATCTCTTGTTAAGGTTCAGGACAACTTAGAACTACTAGTGATTCTTCAAGCAACACAAAGCTTTCAGAAAGGGTAGTAGAGTGCTTGAGAGAATACTTTTCTTTATGTAGTTGTTCTTGTTGTTGTATTTCTCAGCATCTAAGTATGTGATATTTATAGATGAATTTGAGAGTCGTTGGAATTAAATCCGTTAGACACAATTCAAATTCAGTCTACACTTATCTTGAAATGAGTACTCAGAAGTCCTTGTCTCATGTCTCAGAGAGGACTGTGTTTCAGCAGTTTTTCTGCCGAAGCAATTAATGCACTTGTACTATTTCTTGTTTTGTAGTCTTCAACGGATACATGAGCCTTTCTGACGGCTTGCATGCTCCATACTCATGATGTCATATGTCCAAAACCTTATTTCAAATGTAAGTAAATACACTTAAGTGTGGATTAAGGACATAGTCTTTCCGAGTTAGACTAAACCTTGATGTCTTCATAAATCTTGCGCAATCTTCAGTCTTCTAATCTTGAGATATTCTCCATTGCTAGGATTGATCTTCATGGTCTTCTGGAAATAAAAATTACACTCGTAGACCTATAATCCTAATACAAGACTTACTAGACTAATCATACTCAGTGATTTCCTCTTTTACAATGTTCAAGTGAACCAAGAGTACTTAATCACCTTTCTGGGTAAGTTACAAACATGTGATGAGTGATCAAAATACTAACAGATATTCCTAACATTTGTGAAAGAGTTGAAATAAGATTTCATATCTGAGTTTCATTCTCTTGAACACTTATCATAGACTTGGGTCAGTAAAGAACAAGATACCATACATTGCAAAGTGTATTAAGTATACTTGATTCATAGAGCTATCCGAATAATAACAAGTTATTAACAATTTATTTTAACCAACACCTTAATCGGCGTGGAGTACATGAAGTATTTAGTTTGGGAAACTAAGGAATAGCTCAAAAGGTTTATGAGTACATGAAGTACTTGGCTGTAGAAGCCGGGGAATAACTCAGGGGGAACACTTGGTTGGGAACCTAGTGTATTTAGGAATCAAGAGAAGGTATTTGGCGTGGAGCACACTCCAGTGGAACTTTTCTCTCGCCTTGCCACTGTTGACTATGAAACAACTCAAAGAGAACAAACATCTGAAAAGTTGCAGAATGTTGCTCTAGTTGATCAAGGAACTTCTGAAAAGAAGAAAGGCAAGGAGGTGAATGAGGATGCTCATCAGAAAGCAAATGGGAAAATATGTCACGAGAAATTGAGAGAAGAAAAGCCAAAGAGAAGTCAAAAAGCATCTAGCTCAAACTATCACCAAGATAAAATATGCAAAGCTCGATGAACAAGCTGGCTCAGAAAGCATGAAGTACTGAGGAAGCAGAAATTGGAAACGATATATGTTTCTATTGTCAGAAACCTGGTCATTTCAAGAAGGATTGCCCTGCCTTCAACAAACTAAAGACATGTGACAAGAAAGACAGAAGAATCTTCAAAAGAAGTCAGAGAGCTATGCTCACTGAAGAACGGAAAAAGATGCAAATCTAAATGGATGCTCTAGATATTGAGTCTGATTCTGAGGATGAGGATTCAGATGATTCCACACTGCCTTCCCTAGAAATGTACGGTGTTTCTCATGAAGTAATTGACTTTGGTCAAAAGAAGAAAGAAGTGTGTGGAATGGCTGAAGAAATCTTTCCAGATATCTCCAACATTGAACCTTGTCTAATGGCTGATGAGGTAACACATAATTCTTGTTATACTTATGAAAGTGATGAAGAAGGAATCAAAGATCTGGAAAATCTCAGAAGAGAACTTGATCTCTACGAAAGAGAATTTCTAATGGTCCGAGCTAGAGCCGAAATTCTTGAAGAAGAAAAGAATTCTCTTGTAAAGGAAAATTCACAAATACTCAAGATATCTGAGAAAAAGGATGCTGAAAATGCATTTCTCAAAGCTCAGATATCTGAGACCGAAAAGTCACATAAAGAAGCATTGGCCAATCTTCAAAAGAAATGTGAAGATCTTCTTTCTGAAAATAAGGAACTCAAAAAGAAAGAACTATCTTTTCAATCTTATGCCAAAGCTAGTGACACTCTTACTGAAGAACAATCTTATTTAAGAGATCCTTCAGAAAAGAGAGGACTTGGGCTGGACACACATACAAACAGTTCCACCACTCTGAATAAGAGTGATGAAGGACAAACATTTGTCAGTGCTCAGCAAGGTGATTCCCAAACAATCTACAGTATCGGTCAGAAAGCTAAGATTGTTGACAAAGGAAAGGCCATACCAAGCCTGTGGGAAAAACAAGTCCAAAGAAAACTGCTGAATGTCTCGAAAGAAACACAACACCGAAAAGTGTAATCACCCACAAGTACATGTCTCTCAAAAGGAAAAATTGCGTGAGTCGACAAATTCTCCTATGTCACGCTTTTCGAAAGAAAATAGATTATCCAGAGACTAGCAAAGTCACGAGAAAAGATCTCGATATAGCACCAGTGCTCGAATGGTATCGCTATAAAGCCATCGGAAACAACTTGCTCGTGAGTACAAACAAGTGCAAGAACGATGGTTAAAGGCTATAATTGCTCAAAGCAATTATCGGTGGAAGATGAATCAAGCCAATCGAAAATCAATGCTGTGGCTAGAAGAAATCTGGCTAAGCTAAGTTTGCTAAGAAGCAGACTCAGAAACCTGGCAGGTATCTGAAAGCACCAAATGGAGCACCAAGGAACACACCAAGGAAGAGAATAGTTCTTAATGACAATGATACTAATCACTTAACTAAAATTCCTCCTTATGTTCCTATTAGACAAAAGAATGTTCCTAAGAAATTCTTTCAAAAATGGATTCCTACTGGAAGATTCTTTAGTCCAAATGGTTCCATTGTTGGTATGAGAACCTAATCTCCTGTTTCCTATTTTGTGCAGAACACTCTAAAGACTAATTCAAAGTGGCATTTTGATAGTGAATGTGGGAAGCACATGATAGGAGACAAAGCAAATCTGATTGACTACAGAAAGTGCAATGATGGACCAATTATCAGGTTTGCTGGAGGAGATGAAAATCCAACCATAGGTTTTGGCAATTTGAAGTTTGGAGCCCTTACAATTTCTGAAGTACTTCATGTAAAGGGATTGAAATATAATCTCCTAAGCATGAGTCAACTAGTAGACAAAGGGTACACTGTCAAGATCAAGTCAAAACTATGTAAAGTGATTGACAATGAGTCAAAGCAGACAGTCTTGGTTGCAAGGCGTAAAGAAAATCTTTATGTTGCTGATTGGGCATCCGCCACAACCAAAGAATGTCTCATGGTGAGTCAATCTGGCCACACTGAAGAAAATTGGCTATGACATAAAAGAATGAATCACTTGAATTTCAGAACTCTGAAAAAGCTAGCCAAGAAAGAGTTGGTGGTTGGTTTACCCAAAATGGCATATAGAAAAGAAGGTGTATGCTCAGCTTGCCAAATGGGAAAACAATCCAAAACATCTTTCAAGTCTAAAACTAGACATTCCAGTGAAAGGTTAATCGCAAATGTTACATATGGATCTTTTGAATCCTCAGAACTAGTTATGCAGAAAGAAGTATGGTCCGTTGTAGTTGATGATTACTCAAGATTCACTTGGGTTGTCTTTCTCAAACACAAACTGATGCAAGGTTGAGATACCTAACTTGTCAATAAGCTCAAGTCATGAAAATTACAAGGTATCTCAGAATCGTAATGCACTATGGTACTGAATTTGTGAAGCAGTACATCAAAGAGTTTTGTACCTGCAAAGGTATTCAACATCAACTATCTTATGTAAGGACACCACAACAAAATGGTGTTGCTGAAAGAAAGAATAGGACCCTGAAAGAAGCAGCAAGAACAATGCTTGCTGGCACTGAAATAAGTGAAATCTACTGGGTTGAAGCTGTAAACACAACATGCTACACTCAAAATAGATGTCTGATTAATAAACACCATGACAAAACTCCTTACGAGCTTTTCATTGGTAGACCCCCTAGTATCGAACATCTAAGGGTGTTTGGTTGCAGATGTTTCATTCTCAACAATGGAAAGGAATACTTGAGAACATTTCAACCAAAGGCAGATGAAGGAGTATTTCTTGGTTATTCTCTGAATAGCAAAGCCTATAGAATCTACAACAAAAGAACGCAAAAGATTGAGGAATCTGTTCATGTAGTATTCTATGAAGAAAACAAGAAATTACTCTTGAATGATGATCTCTCAGATAGGTTCAAAGAACTGATGATTAAAGATTCTGAAAAAGGATCCTTAAAAGAAAACAATTCTATCATTAAAATAGAGGATGAGTCTGACGATGAAAAGCAACCTATGCTTAGTAACAACCAGATGACTCCAAGACATGATGAAGAATTTCCTATGAGAATTCCAGAAATGGAACAGGCTACTGAGAACCTTCATCATCAAAAGGTATCTGAAAATGAGATTGCTGAAATGCAAGATTCAAATATCTCTAACACTGAAAGAGTGTCAGATATCCACGACATTTCCCATGTGCCAGATATCTCAGATACTGCACAAGTATCCCATCAAGATCATATTGATTCACATTCAAATTAAAATGATATTGATCCTACTAGTTCAAAACCCATTATGAAATGGATAAGAAATCATCCTGCAAAGGATGTGATCGGTCCCATAGACCAAGGAGTTAGAACTAGAAGAGCAATCGCTGAAAATGCAGATTGTCTCTATGGATGTTTCATCTCAAACATTGAACCTAAAACTATAGAAGAAGCATTAAAGGATCAAGACTGGATCTCTGCAATGCAAGAAGAGTTGGATCAATTTGAGGGAAACAAAGTCTGGAAACTGGTTCCATTTGTTGACGGAATATCTGTAATCAGAACCAAGTGAGTTTTCAGAAACAAAATGAATAAGTCTGGTGAAATAACCAGAAACAAAGCTAGGTTGGTTGCCAAGGGATTCACCTGCATCAAGGACTAGATTTTGATGAATCTTATGCACCATTTGCAAGATTGGATGCAATAAGACTCTTTCTAGCCTTTGCAGCTCATAATGACTTTAAAGTTTATCAAATTGATGTCAAAAGTGCATTCCTAAATGGTGAACTTGCCGAGGAAGTCTATGTTGAGCAACCACCAGGTTTTGAAGTTTCCTCAGAAAGTAGGATGGTTTATAAGCTTCAGAAAGCTCTGTATGGCCTGAAACAAGCTCCAAGAGCATGGTATGATACATTGTCCAGATACCTACTAGAAAGTGGTTTCAAGAAAGGAGATGTTGATAAAACACTCTTCACATTGAACCATGATGGGAAACTACTTTTAGTTCAAGTATATATTGATGACATTATATTTGGATCTAAAGACAAGCAACTTTGTGAAGACTTTGCTGAACTCATGAAAGGTAAATTTGAGATGAGCATGATGGGAGAATTGAATTATTTCCTAGGGCTGCAAGTCAAGCAACTCAATGATGGAATATTCATTAGTCAAACAAAGTATGCAAAAGACATGCTCAACAAGTTTAATCTAAAGCCTTCTGAAAAGAATGCTAAGATACCTATGAGCATTGGAACCAAAATGACCTATACTGAATCTGACAAGAGTGTTGAAGAACACAAGTATAGGAAATTAATTGAGTCTCTACTGTACCTCACTGCAAGTAGGCCTGATATTCAATATGCAGTTGGAATGTGTGCTAGATTTCAGACAAATCCAATGCAATCACACTACAACATTGCTATGAAAATATTGAGGTATATAAAAGGTACTGTAGAAGTTGGATTGTGGTATCCAAAAGATAGTGGATTGAGTTTGGTTGGCTATTCAGATGCCGACTACGCTGGATCATTGCTTGATAGAAAAAGCACTTCAGGAACTTGTCAATTTCTTGGCGCTAGATTGATATCATGGTTCATCAAGAAACAAAATTCAATTTCCACATCTACCACAGAGGCTGAATATATTGCTGCTGGGTGTTGTGCTTCACAGATATTGTGGATACAACAACAACTCAGAGACTATGGACTCAATGAAGGGAAAACTCCCATTTTCTGTGACAACACAAGTGCTATTGCCATAACTCAGAATCCTAAGTTTCATGCAAGAACAAAGCACATTGATGTTAGACACCACTTCATCAGAGACCATGTTGAAAAAGGCAATATAGAGATATTCAAGATTGACACTGAAGACCAACTTGCAGATATCTTCACTAAGCCACTACAAGAAAGTAGATTCTTAATCTTAAGATATAGTCTTGGATTAATGGAGCTACCAAAGAACTGAAAAAGTTCTGATATCTGAAAGAGATATCAAAGAGAGAAGGGGTATCTGGAACGGGTATCCAGAGACGAGGAATCTGGAACGGGTATCCAGAAACCATAGGCTAAAG
Source organism: Plantago major (assembly GCA_026545765.1). Classification (NCBI taxonomy): domain Eukaryota; kingdom Viridiplantae; phylum Streptophyta; class Magnoliopsida; order Lamiales; family Plantaginaceae; genus Plantago; species Plantago major. Next base: position 83,012,462 of record CM048839.1, on the reverse strand, counting down.
GGTAAAATGGCTATTTGAAGATTTCTGAGACAGGTACTCAGATATCCAGATCACTCAGTGAGGGGGAACATAAAAGAGAATAGTACAACTGTCTACAGTCAACTACTCTCTTGAAATCTGTATTATTTCTATCTTTGTGTAAAAACTTTGAAAAAAACAACAAGTATAAGATAGACTCAGATACAAACAGTGTTCTCATTCACACAGAAATGTGTTTCAGATAGCTAAAGAAGCAATGGTGACCATTGATGAATTGGGCGTTTGATCTTAATGGCTGAGATTAATTCTCTGTAAATAGTGGACTGTAAAAATACAGACGTGGCCCACTATGCATTTAATGCTTGAACAACTTTTACCCACGCCTTCCTGCAAACTCTCAGAAACATACTTACAAAAATAATTTTTATGTATACGTCTGTTGGAATTCGTTTGCTACATATATAGAATTTGGGCAAAAGAAATCACTTTCGCCTAATCCGACATTTGATCTTGCACAAAAATAGAAAAATCTCTCTTCAATCTCTGCAAAATCTCTGTTAGTTTTTCTGCAAAGAATCACTAATCTCTCATAACAAATCTCTTTCAATCTTCAAACTCTTGCACTATATAAAGAGATGGCCCCCAAACGATCAACCACCCAGAAAACCCAATCTTCTACCTCTGGCACTGCTGAAAAGCAAGCACCAGAGTTGGTTATCATAAACAATCGATTGGTAGGAGACTTTGATCCTAGCCATTGGTCCTCAAATCACAGGATGATTTGGGGTGGTGCCATGGTTGAGGAATGCCTCACGGCTGCTATTGAAAGTCAAGCCGACAGGAAGTTAATCCTTGACATGCTTGAAAAAGCACAAATCAAGGGTTTTCTATCTGCTGTTCCCAGTGGAGTTTCTTCACTGGATGTACTGGAATTTTACAACAACTCGAGGATTATATCATGTGTTACAGAAGGCACTGCAATAGTGTCTGTAAAAACTTCAGTCCAAGGAAAGGAAATCCTTCTGGACTCAACAACATTCTGCAAGTTGTTTGACCTTCAAAATCTTGGAAAGGATTTTGAAATAGACACCAAGGATGAAGATCTCCTTGAAGGAGTAAAACAACTGTACAGTGATGTGTGTGATCTTGTAAAATCAGATACACCCACTGATTTCAAGCTTGCTGACATCGTAACCGCACATCCGCTGTTCACCGATGTGTTGGCATGCATTCTTCACAAATGCTTTGATGGTCTACAAGGAGGTTCTGACCAGATAAGCCAAGAACGCTGGATGATGATGTTCTTGTTGCAACAACAAGACAAAAGGCTGGAAAACCCTTTCAATTGGGGAAAGTACGCCTTCATGAAATTTGTGAAGAAAATTCAAGGCTTTGAGCCTAAAATCGCTAAGGGACTTGCTGATCCAAAGACCACAGTAAGCTATGGTCTAAAGATATGCTACTTGCTGGAAACGCTTGGCATTGAGCTCAGAGAGAAGGATGACATAGCCAACAGTAATCTACTCTACAAATATGAGTATACGAACATGATGAAAAAGGTTACTGGATCTCAGAAAGCTTCCAAGAAGCGAAAGACTGAAGAGGTATCTGAGGGAAAGGTTGTGACCAAGAAGCCCAGAACTTCATGAAAGAAGTCTGCTGGAAAATCAGAAGGCACACCCATTGAGGTTGTCGATTCCCAGATACCTGCAGCCACTGCTGATGAACTCATTGATGCAGATGAACTCATCAATGCTGGAAAAGAGGTATCGACTACTGAACAAGTAGACTCAGCAAGAGAAAGTGCTTTAAAAAATGTTAAGACTATTGCTGAAAGCCTTGCTGATGAACTCATCAATGCTGCTAAAGAAAGTAGTGATAGATACAAAGCCCTATCTGCAGAAATCGCAGGAATTATGGACCAATCAATTCCTAATGTTGATGAGAGCTCTGACGATGAAGATGATGAATTACTCATCTCTCAAGTCCTAGAAAAATCAAAGAGGGCTAAGGTTATCAAAAGTAATCGTAGAGGTATCTCAAGAAGAACTACACCACAAAGTTGTCAACAAGCACCTGTTTCAAAGGTTGCTGAAAATGCAACTTTGTCCAAGGTAACTGGACAAATTACACCATCAGAGCAAGAAAGACTAAAGCATATTGAAGATGCTCTGATGAGTGATAACTTAGTGTTGGAGGATACTGCCATTGCCTCAACACTCAACAGTCTATCTCAAGCACAACAACCACAACAACCAGATAAGGATACTGCTGAAATGGTACTTAAGCTGCAGATACCAGCATCTTTCATTGTTGAAGAAAATCCTGCAAAAGAGCAGGTTCCCCAACTCAATGAGAGGGATCAAACTGAGACATCCGCCGTAATGATCAACCAGGAGGCAACCGAGTTGCATACTGTGCAAGGTCTAAGTACCAAACTTCAAACAAAGAAGATGAAATGGAACAACAAGACCAACATGGAAGGGTCACAAGTTCCAGAGACCAATCAGCCTGACATTGCTCAGGTATCTGAATGGTTTAACTCTCTACTTGTGATATTTTGTGCCATATAATCTTGTTATTTAATAAACTTCTTTGTTACAGGATGAATTAGAAACACGAGAACAAGAGGAAGCTGAGAAGCTTGCCTCAGAGACTGAGAAGGAGGTTTCCACAACCTCACAACTTAAGGAATCTGAGCCTGTGCTACAGGTGATAGAGAGTTCCTTAAGATATAATTTTTCAGATATTCGTTAATACATTTGACTAATAAGTGTTTGTTTCTAATAGGCTCCAACTGAGAAGAAAAATGAAGAGACTGAAAAGTCTATCTCTTCATAGAGGAATCTAGAGGCTTCCAAGGCCTCTGAGGAACAAGTATCTGAACCTTCTGTAGAGAAGGTATTTCATTCAGATATTTATACTCTTCAAAGAACAATCTCTGATCATTTTGCTTAGACTAACACATTTTACTTAACAGGTTCAAAAAGAAGTAGAAGTTGTTGAGGAGTTGCCCACTCAATCCTCACAACATATGGAAATTGATGAGGCATCTAGGCCTTCATCACAAGAAAAGATTCGAGAAACTGCACATGTTTCTGAGAGGCAAATATCTGAGCCTCCAACGGAGGTAATTGGCATCTCAGATATCTGATTTGTCAATAAAAATTTTCTTGATAAAATTTCCTAAGTGTTATGTTTTTAATTCTCAGGTTCAAGCAGAAAGAAAGGTTGATGAGGACCAGACTTTCAAGTCTCCACCTCACAACAAGATATCTGAGGCAACTCCTGCCTTAGTAGTACAAGTCTCTGAGCCTGATGTATCCATTCAGGTAACTCAGAAACCTAACTACATAGATACTCAGATATCTACAAAAGTTTTGAATCTAACTCAAAACTCTTTCTTTCAGGCTCAAACAAGTGCCACAAAGGTCCCTGTTGATGAGAAAGCAGACTTGCTTCCTTTCTTCAAGGAACATACTTTTCCAAAGAACATTAGTTGCTTCAAGAAATGGCAAAAGCTCCGATGCTCCGATCTTTCTGAGATCTTAAAGGTAACTGATCACCACACAAGGAGAGCACGAGCCCTTGATCTGGAAAACTACGTCCATGCAATGTTCCCCCACAGAACAATACTCCTTTGGAACATTAATGGATAAGAGTTTCTACAAGGAAGTGGCCAGGAAGCTGATACAAGCTTTCAATCAATCAGATGGTCAGAGCAGAATGCAAATGGCATTCAAGCCCGCTTTGCCCCAGACTCTACAACACATACCCTCTCAGCAAGAGGAAGTAAATGGTAAAAGGATCACTATTCCAGAAGTGATCAATCTGGTCTCTAAAGACGAAGAAGAGAAGGAGACTGATGAAAATAACTATGAAGATCCTCCTTCTGACCATCACAAGGATGCGAGTGTTAAAAAGGATGATGATGATGCCCCTTCACCAGGAACAGGAGGATTTGCACAAAAGAAGAATACCTCAGCTGCTGAAAAGCACACTAAGAGGAAATCGCAACAATCCCCTCCTCCATCTCCTCAAAAATCTATCCATCCATCTTCCAAACAACCAAAGGACACTACTGAACAAGTAGTTGAGCACTCTGAGGAAACAACTCAGAAGATATCAGATGCACAAGCCAGAGTTGCTCAACTCAAACAACTGTTGGAGGAAGAACAACAGCTACATCTTCAACTGGAAGAAAAGATAGCTGAATCTAGAGTAAAGCTCCAAAAGATTGAAGATCAAACAATCAAGGAAATGGAAGCTTATGCTGAGATCAAAGAGCTCCAAGAAGCTGCACAAGCTATTGTTAAGGAGCTAGATGCTGAAGAAGTATCTGAAGAAAAGCATGATGCTAAGGCTGCATCAACATCAAAGGAAATACCATCCTCCTCTCTGAAACAAAAGAAGCCCATCTCTGAGATGGTTGCTGGACTAGAAAATCTGGAAAATGTCCAAGAGGATGAAGATCACTGGGCTGATGACTCAGATGATGAAGAAGAGAAGAAACTGGCACAACTCAAAAATGAGCATTTGGCGGTGTCTCATTTGAAAAGGAAGCAAATTGCTCCTGGCATCTTCAACCAACTGCCAAATATCCACAGTGACAGTGATTACTTGAGTAGATTTCAAGTACTGTCTAAGCTGAATAAGGAGTTGTCTTCTCAGAATGAAGCTGCCATAACATCAGTACCTCCAGAGATGAAGACTTTCACTGAGCTCATCACTCAGAGAACTACCAGTCTGGTCCTTGCTCAAAGAGACCTAGGCATGATGAGGGATGATGATCAAACTTTAGCTCAGAAAGCTTTGAGTCAACAGATTATGCCACTCGAAAGTCAAGCCACAAGGCCCATCGCGTAGCTCACTGATAAGGATACTGGTCTTATCAAACAAAATCAGGAGCTCAAGGCCACTCGAACAGTTGGTTGTCGCCATAACTATCTGCAAGGTATCTTTAACTCTCTTTCAGAATCATTTGTGATTCTTAGTCAGTCAACAATGACTAAGGGGGAAGAATATCAAGATGCTCAAATAGGAAGAGGAAGAGGAAACAAAAGAAAATCTGAACAACCACCTCTCAGAATAAATAAGCCCTCCTCCAGTCAGACTGCTCTACAAATAGTGGCCACCACGCAACTTCCTGAAAAAGGAATGACAACAAGGGCCAGAGCACAGAAACCTCCAAGGAGTACCAAGGCTCCAAGTAGAAGACAAGTAAGAGGGATTGATGAATCTTCTGAAGAAGAAGTAGAAGAAGGCCAAATCAAATCTCTGGGCAATGAAGAAGGCTGCAAAAGTCTCACAAGAATTGATATTGATGATGATGAAGAGACTGATGAAGATGAAGCTCCTCTTCATAGAAAAAGGAAAATTGATAGCCTAACTGAGCCCATAGCTGCAAAGCCTATAGCAGCTAAAACACCCTCTGGAAATACCAAGTCTATCCAGAGTGGTTCTTCAAGCAATCCCCCAAGGGAAAACTCAAGGCAAAGGAGAAATAGACTAAGAGCTGAAAAGAGAAAAAGTCAACTTCCACTCAGGCCAGAGGAAGCCAAAATTGAGTATGTGAAGACTGACAATGAATCCTCTGTCTACAGGTGCATACATCAGAGAAATGGCTATTGGATTATGGAACTCGACATCATCGTTGAATTCAAAGTTTCCAGAACCAATCCATAAACAACTCGTGGCATGGAGAAAAGATAAGCCAATCTTGTTTAACATTGATCACATCAAAAACTAGTTGGACTTTGAAGTATCCATCAGGATAAAAGCCATGAAGAAGGACCTTTATGAAGAAGTTCCTTATGGAAGGCCAGATGAAGTGCACAAAATTCCCAATCTGACTGGAACAGGCACTAGGCCAAAACTCTTTGTGGAACCCTATGAGTCTTTCTTCATGAATGAAGAACAGTACAAGGGTGACATCAAATATCTGAGGATCATTTATGATCATCACAAGCTATCAGATATCAGAGTTGAGCATGCCTGGTTATGGGGAAAGTATCTGTGGGTCAAGCACTTTGCCAGGAAGAATGCCACCAAAACCTACAAGGAAGTCTGTGGATTTGCCAGAGACACAGAGATGATGGTTAGAACTCTTCTCTATGACGATTCAGATGACATAAGAAGGTTTGGTGACAGAAAATTTACAGATTGATCCATGGAACTGCTTTGAAGACTTGAAGACTAGTTTATTAGGATGTCTACTTGGAGCTTGGCTACTCCTGTTGTCCTAATTTACTAGGTATTTTTGTATCTTGTTGACTGAGCTGAATTGTATTATGTACTAAAGTTATCTGTAAACTTTCTTTGTAACATATATGATGAATCTACTCTCAGATATCTTTCTATAAAAGATAACTTATCAGCAAAGATCACACCTTGTGATTTGGTTGATGTTTACTTTCTGCACTTAATTATATGAATTGAAAGATCATAATAAATGATTAAGTAGTGGATTGTTTCCTCATCCAGATTTGTAATAGGTCAGATAGTCATCGTTGACTGATCAAAATGGGGGAAATTTGTTAGGAATATCTGTTTAGATTTTGATCAGCAACCTAATGACTTATCTTAGCTCAGAAAGGTGATTAGTACTCTTGGTTCACTTGAACACTGTAAAAGAGGAAACTCACTAAGTATGATAGTCTAGCAAATCTTGTATAGATTGTTAGGTCTCGAAATGTAATTTTTATTTTATGAAGAAGACCAAGAAGAAGACATCTGGCAGGAATAGTTCAACAATGTTTGAAGACTTGAAGATTGCACAAGATTGCTGAAGACAAATGTTTTTCAGATACCTATGAACAGATATCTTGAAGACACAAACGTTTTTAAATAAACAGCGTTACAAGAGATGTCTGAGAACTAAAAGGTTTCTGAAACGAGGAAAGTGCCCACAGATATCTACACTCAGATACCTTGGACATAAACTATGTTTCTGAAAATAAATATTTTATAACAAAGTTGTTTCAACAAGTGGTATCTGGAGTTGTGATAATCTATGGAAAAGAACATGCAAAGCTTCATAGAACTCTGATAGAATAAGATCTCTGATACAATGCATTGTTCCGTTGGCACTACAAGACCAAGTATAGTACAATGCATTAAATGCACGAACATAAATGTCTGAACAAAAACGGTAGTCTCTGAAGAGAAGACAAGCGTACTACAGTATTATACTCAGATATCAATAGTTTGAATTTGATTTAAGCCTAACGAATACTATTTAAACGACACTCAAATTCATCTATAAATATCAACACTTAGACTGCTTGAGAACACACAACAACACAGAACTTACAATCTCACACAAGCTCTCTCAAGCATACTGTTAGGAATATCTGTTAGTATTTTGATCACTCATCACATGTTTTTATCTTAGCCAGAAAGGTGATTAAGTACTCTTGATTCACTTGAACATTGTAAAAGAGGAAATCACTGAGTATGATTAGTCTAGTAAGTCTTGTATTAGGATTATAGGTCTACGAGTGTAATTTTTTATTTCCAGAAGACCATGAAGATCAATCCTAGCATTGGAGATTATATGAAGAATAGAAGACTGAAGATTGCGCAAGATTTATGAAGACATAAAGGTTTAGTCTAACTCAGAAAGACTATGTCCTTAATCCTCACTTAAGTGTATTTACTTACATTTGAAATAAGGTTTTGGACATATGACATCATGAGTATGGAGCATGCAATCCATCAGAAAGGCTCATGTATCCGTTGAAGACTACAGGACAAGAAATAGTACAAGTGCATTAATTGCTTCGGCAAAAAAACCGCTGAAACACATTCTTCTCTGAGACATGAGACAAGGACTTCTGAGTACTCATTTCAAGATAAGTGTAGACTGAATTTGAATTTTGTCTAACGGATATCATTCCAACGACTCTCAAATTCATCTATAAATATCACATACTTAGATGCTGAGAAATACAACATACCTTAGAACGCTCTATCTTGCAAACTTACCATCAAGCAAAGTATTCTCTCAAGCACTCTACTACCCTTTCTGAAAGCTTTATGTTGCTTGAAGAATCACTAGTAGTTCTAAGTTGTCCTGAACCTTAACAAGAGATTGTTATTCGTGAAAGAGTTGAACTATCAGATACCCTTTCTGAAGCTCATTCTCCAGAACGGACATCAATTACTGGTCAAGAAGAGCGCATCGCCATCCACTGAACAAGTGTATTAAGTAGTCTCGTTCTATTAGGCTCTCTGAAAATATAACTGAAAAGTTATACGAGAAGCCTATCTGACAAACCTTATAACCAACACCATCAAGGCGTGGAGTAGAGGAAGTACTTGATTTGGGAAATCAGGGAATAACTCCAAGGTTATCTGAGTAGAGGAAGTACTTAGCTCTAGGAGCTGGGGAATAACTCAGGGGGAACATTTGGTTGGGAACCATTTGTTTAAGAATCATAGAATAGGACTATTGTAAGGAGAACTCAATTGTCTGTTCTAGTGAATTCTAGGTCTCAGAAAGACCGAAGTGGATTAGTTGGAGTATTACGCCACCTCCAGATACCACTATACTTGCTGTGTCATTTACCTTTCTGTATTTACATTTCAGCAAGGCACACACATACTTATTGTTTCTGCACTTACCTATCTTAAAGTCTTCCGCACTCTGAACTTAAGTATCAGAAACCCCCAGGTTTCTGAGAAACTGTTTTTATCGACAAAAGTTTTAAAAGACTATTCACCCCCCCCCCCCTCTAGTCTTTTACTTTGCCATTATCTGGACCAACAAGTGGGATCAGAGCAGGGGGTTCACAAGCCTTCTTTACTGAACCTAGATCCCCAGATAGGTGAAGGAACTTTGTCCCATTCTGAGGACTGTATAATTTGTGTGTTAAGTGCGGTATGTCTCGTAGGATGCACCCATTCAGAGCCGTAAAACTACGAGAAATGGAAGAACAACATGATGCTCCATCTGGAGGCTATTAGTGATGAGATGATCTATGTCATCAATGAAAAGCCTCAGACAAGGAAGATGGAAGCGAGGATGCGGCTGCTAGTGATAGTGGTCGCGTTGCTAGTGGAAGCATTATGTATGAAGACAAGCCAAGAGAGCTCTAGACATCTGAAGATACTAAGAGACAGAGATTGGATGGTCAAGCTCGTAATATCATCATCAGATCAACACCTGAGCACATACAGTGTAAACTATGGGGTGCTAAAATGGCAAAAGTTGCCTGGCAATTGATTGAAGAAATCTGTGCTGGAACTGAGAAAACCAAGGAAAACAAGTTCGAAGTTCTTAAATTGAAGTTCTAGAACTTCAAACAAGGTCCCACTGAAACTCTGGAAGAACTTGATTTCAGATTTACTACCCTTATGAGTGATATGGCTGCACTTGGTGAAAGCAACAGATACTCCCAGCCAGACTAGATTAAGACTATTGTCAGAAGTCTCAATCACAACTGGGAGCACACTAAGTTCTTTTATTTCAACCAAGGGATGCCAAATATTACTCCAGCAGAGCTCTTCTCTCATCTTGCTACTGTAGACTATGAGACAACTCAGAGAGAACAAACAGCTGAAAAGTTGTAAAGTGTTGCTCTAGTTTCTCAAGGTACTTCTGAAAAGAAGGATACCAAAAATGCATCTGAAGAAAATGCTCTTGTAGTAAGACACATGAAGAAATTTGTGAGTCAAGAGATTGAGAGAAGAAAAGCTAAATAAAAACTGAAAAAGCATACAAATGAACAACTCTCTGAACACCCCCATTCAGAAAGGTGTTATGTTAGTACTGAAGCTGCAAAAATAGGAAATGATATCTGCTTCTATTGTCAAAAGCCTGGTCACTTCAAGAGAGATTGTCCTACTTTAAACAAGCTCAAGACAGGTGACAAGAAGGACAGAAGAAATTTCAAAAGAAATCAAAGGGCCTTACTGACTGAAGAAAGGAAGAAGATTCAAATCCAACTTGATGCTCTAGACATTGAGACAGATTCTGAAGAAGGAGATTCAGATGACTCAAACCTACCATCACCAGAATTGTGTGGAATCACCCACGATGTAATCGACTTCGGCCTTAAGAAGAATGAAATGTGTGGAGTTGCTGAGATTGCTGGTCCAGACATCTCCAACATTGAAATATGTCTTATGGCTGATGAGGTAACTAACAATTCACAATTTCTGTACTATGAGAGTGATGATGGAATTGAGGATCTGGAGTTGGTCAAGAGTAAATTGGATCGTTATGTGAAAGAATTTCTGCAAGCACAATCCAAAACCAGAATACTAGAGGAAAGCAAAGAAACTCTTGAAAAAAAGAGGTTTCTGAGCTAACCAGAGTATCTGAGAACAAGAACGCTGAAATAGCCTTTCTGAAAGCTCAGATATCTGAGAATGAAAATTCTCACAAACTAGCCTTAGATGAACTTAATGAGAAAATGAAGAAGCTGCTTTTCGAGAATGAAGAACTCAGAAAGAAAGAGCTATCCTTCCAATCTTATGCAAAGGCTAGTGACACTCTCACTGAGGTTCAATCCTATCTGAGAGACCCCTCTGAGAAAGGTGGACTTGGACTTGATGAACAATCAAGTAATTCATCTCCTCTGAAAAAGAGTGATGAAAGGTTAACCTTTGTAAAAAGTCAACAGAATGGTTCTTCAACCACCTATAGCATTGGTCAGAAAGCTAGGGTAGTTGACAAAGGAAAAGGAGTTGTAACCCAGTCTTTGAAAGAACAACAAGTTCACAAGAAACATGTGGATAAGGTTTCTGAAAAGAAACACAACCCTCAAACATGCAACCATCCACATTGCTACATTACTAGGAAGGGAAGAATTGCTGGAATAGGCAAATTCTCTACTGTACCATTTTATGAAAATAAAGATGGTTCAGAAACTAGTAAGGCTTCTGAAGAACGCATTCAGAAAGCCAAAGGTGTTCGAAATGGCATTGGCTATCGTGCTATTGGAAAGGTCCTTCTACAACAATATAAGGAAGGACAAGAACAATGGCGCAAGGCTGATATTGCACGTAGCAATAGACAGAAGTGGAAGAAATCTCAAGCCACTGAAAAACTGAATGCCAGAGCTAGAAGGAACCTGGCTAGAAAGGCTAAGTTTGCCGAAAAGCAATCCCAGAAACCCAGGGTCCAGAAAGCACCAAAGGGAACACCTAGAAACACCCAAAGAAGGAAAATTGAGATCAAAATTACCGATTCTAATGCATCTCCTTCTGATCAAGTTAGACAAAAACAAACTCCCAAGAATTTCACTAAAATGTGGATTCCTACTGGAAGAATGTTTAATCTAAGTGGTTCTATCTCTGAGACAAGAACCTAACTCCTGCTTCCTGTTTTGTGCAGAACGCCTCATGGACTAAGGCTCAATGGCTATTTGATAGTGGATGCGGAAAACACATGACAGGAGATAAAGCAAATCTGGTCAACTACAAGGCTTGCAACACTGGACCAGACATCAGATTTGCTGGAGGAGAATTAAATCCCTCTCTGGGATCAATCACTGACGTATTACTTGTTAAAGGTTTGAAATATAATCTATTTAGCATGAGCCAGTTTGTAGACAAGGGTTTCACTGTGAAATTCAAAGCAAAGTATTACAAACTTATTGACAAAGAGTCAAAGCAGACAGTCTTGGTTGCTCGGCGGAAAGGTAGTCTTTATGTTGCTGATTGGGCTTCTGCCACAGATGAAGAATGTCTCATGGTGAGTCAATCAGGTCACACAGAAGAGCACTGGCTATGGCACAAAAGAATGAGTTACTTGAATTTCAAAACTTTGAACAAACTTGCCAAGAAAGAATTAGTGGTTGGCCTTCCCAAAACATCTTTCAGAAAGGATGGTATATGTTCTGCCTGTCAGATGGGGAAACAATCCAAGATCTCTTTCAAGTCCAAAACCAGACACTCTAGTGTTAGACCACTACAACTATTACACATGGATCTTTTTGAATCATCTGTAACTAGTTATGCAGGAAAGAAGTATGGTCTGGTTGTTGTAGATGACTTCTCAAGATTCACTTGGGTTGTCTTTCTGAAGCACAAATCTGATGCTAGGGTGGAGATACCAAACTTGCTGAATAAGCTTGAAGTCATGAAAAATGATAAGGTATCTACAATCAGAGCATACCATGGTACTGAGTTTGTCAACCAGTACATAAAGGAGTTTTGTACTAACAAAGGTATAGAATACCAACTTTCCTCTGTGAGAACACCATAACAAAATGGTGTTGCAGAAAGGAAAAATAGAACGCTTAAAGAAGCAGCAAGGACAATGCTAGCTGACACTGAAATAAGTGAAGTTTCTTGGGTTGATGCTGTAAACACAGCATGCTATACTCAGAACAGATGTTTGATAAACAAACACTATGACAAGACCCCCTTATGAACTCTTGGTTGGATGACCCCCAAATATCAAACATCTGAAAGTGTTTGGTTGTAGATGTTTTGTTCTTAACAATGGAAAAAAGTATCTAAGAACATTTCAACCAAAGGCAGATGAAGGTGTGTTTCTTGGTTATTCTATGAATAGCAAAGCTTACAGAGTTTACAACAAAAGAACAAAAAAGACTGAAGAATCAGTTCATGTTGTATTCTATGAAGGAAGCAAGAAAACACCCCTTGATGATGAACTCTCAGAAAGGTTCAAGGAACTAATGATAAAGGATTCTGAAGAAGAACCATCAGAAAGGAAAAACATCATTATGGAAAGAGAGGATGACTCTGACGAAGAAAAGCATGAAATGCCTAGTAACAACCAGATGACTCTCAAACATGATGAAGAATTTCCTATGAGAATTTCATAAATGGAAACTGAAGATATTCATTAGAGAGCTAACTCTGGAAATGACCTCTCTGAAAGACATGTTCCAGAGAGCTCTCACACTGAGCAAGTGTCAGACATTCACCGCCCTTCTGAGGTGCAAAATGTCTCAGATACTGAAGTAGTATCAAGTCATAGTCATAGTGATTCACATTAACATCGCTTGAATATTGACCCAACTAGCTCTAAACCAATGATGAGATGGATCAAGGATCATCCTACAAAAGATGTAATTGGACCGATTAATCAAGGTGTTAGGACTAGGAGAGCAATAGCTGAAAATGCTAATTCTCTCTTTGGATGTTTTATCTCAAACATTGAACCTAAAACTATAGAAGAAGCATTAAGAGACCAAGATTGGATCTCAGCAATGCAAGAAGAGTTGGATCAATTTGAGAGAAACAAAGTCTGGAAACTAGTTTCATTTGTAGAAGGAATATCTGTAATTGGAACAAAGTGGGTTTTCAGAAACATGATGAATGAATCTGGTGAAATAACCAGAAACAAAGCAAGGTTGGTTGCCAAGGGATTCACCCAGACTGAAGGTCTAGATTTTGATGAGTCATATGCACCAGTTGCCAGATTAGATGCAATAAGACTCTTTCTGGCTTTTGCAGCTCATAAAGACTTTAAAGTTTATCAGATGGATGTCAAGAGTGCATTCTTGAATGGTGAACTTGCTGAGGAAGTCTATGTTGAGCAACCACCTGGCTTTGAAGTTTCCTCAGAAAGTAGAATGGTCTATAAGCTACAGAAAGCTCTACATGGACTGAAACAGGCTTCAAGAGCATGGTATGACACTTTGGCCAAGTACCTTCTGAAAAGTGGTTTCAAGAAAGTTGAAGTTGATAAAACTTTATTTACTTTAAATCATGATGGGAAACTACTCTTTGTTCAAGTATATGTTGATGACATCATATTTGGATCTAAGGACAAACAACTTTGTGATGACTTTGCAAATCTCATGAAAAGTAAGTTTGAGATGAGCATGATGGGAGAATTGAACTATTTCCTAGGATTGCAAGTCAAACAACTCAATGATGGAATATTCATTAGTCAGACAAAGTATGCAAAAGATATGCTCACAAAGTTCAATCTTAAGCCTTCTGAAAAGAATGCTAAGATACCTATGAGCATAGGAACCAAGATGACTTATACTGAATCAGACAAGAGTGTTGAAGAACATAAGTATAGAAAATTGATAGGTCACTACTTTACCTTACTGCAAGGCATTCGATATCCAATATGCGCTCGAAAAGTGTTAGGTTTCAAACAAATCTAATGCAATCACACTACAACATTGCTATGAAAATATTAAGGTATGTGAAAGGTACAGTAGATGCAGTTCTGTGGTATCCTAAAGAAAGTGGATTGAGTTTGGCTGGTTACTCAGATGCTGATTATGCTGGATCAATGCTTGATAGGAAAAGTACCTCAGGAACTTGTCAGTTTCTGGGAACTAGACTTATCTCATGGTTTAGCAAGAAACAAAACTCAATTGCAACTTCTACCATAGAGGCTGAATATATTGCTGCTGGTTGTTGTGCAATACAAATTCTGTGGATTCAACAGTAACTCAGAGACTATGGACTCAATGAAGAGAAAACTCCCATTTTCTGTGATAACAAAAGTGCTATTGCAATCACACAGAACCCCAAGTTCCATGCCAGAACAAAGCACATTGATGTTAGACACCACTTCATCAGAGACCATGTTGAAAAAGGCAAAATAGAGATACTCAAGATTGGCACAGAAGACCAACTTGCATATATCTTCACCAAGCCCCTACAAGAAAGCCGGTTCTTGACTTTAAGACATAGTCTTGGGTTAATGGAGATGCCTAAGGACTGAAAAATATCCTGAATCTCTAAAAATCTGAGTAAGTGAGGTAGAAAAGAAGTAGGCCTCTGAGAACAGGTTCTCAGAAAGCCAAGATGATAAGAAGTGATGCAAAGGTTTCTGAGTAGCAACACTCAGAAAGGCAAAACATTTCTGGAATGGGTATCCAGAAAGGCAAAAATTTGTACACACTCAATAAGTAAATAAGACTAGAACTTACTTACTGAGAGTGGGTCAAATACATTCAAACAACTGAAGCTTCTGACACTTGAATTCAGAAAACTATTTAGTCATAAAGAGAAAAGACACAGAAAGCCCGAAAAGTATAAGTTCCGGATGTCAAACATGTCCAATGTCTTGTATTTTTGCCATTTTTATGATAAACAATATAAGATAAGGTCTTGACACTCCGAGTGATAAAATCAAATGATTACGTGTTCTTACTCTTTACTAAGTGACATAATGAATGTAACTTGTCAAAAATCCATCAAGTTGGCACAATGCCATTTGTTGATTGATATCATTTCAAAGCATTCAATATAAGCCCTTGATGAATAAACGTTTGATCTCAATGGTTGAGATTAAAACAAAGCAAGTACTGTCTGTTGAGAAATGCAGACATGACCCACTACGCGTTTAATGTAAAAAGTACGTGATGCCACACCTATGCAGACATAAAGACACGCATTCATATTCCATTGTATGTATGTTGTATCTATGTACATTTTGTTTGCTATATATATAGGACTTGGATAAAAGACAAACAGTTTTACCAATTATGAAATTTCATACTTGCATCAAAATAGCAAAACCTCTCAAGAATTCTGCAAAACCCCTTCTGCAAAATCAACTTCTTGTGTTTAGTCTTGTGAAAAGACAGACTAATCCAGATTAATCTTGCAAAACCCCTCTGAAAACACTCACTCAAGACTCTATATAAGAGATGGCACCCAAGAAGATGACCAAAAAGAACTCTAAGGCCGTATCATCTGCTCCTGCTGAAAAGCAAGGGGGAAAGGAACTCAAGGTGTTGAATAAACGCCTTCTGGGAAAGTTCACCCCATCTGACTGGAATCCAAGTCACAAAATGAATTGGGGAGCTTTTCTAGTAAAGAAGTATGTACCAGCAGTCATACCCTCAAGGCCAGATAGGAAACTGATATTGGGGATGCTGCAAAGTTCCCATATCTACAAGTTTCTGTCTGCTGCACCTAGTGGACTATCCACACTGGATGTGCTGGAGTTCTATAACAACTCCAAAATCTTCACAAAAATTGTGAATGATGAAGAATAGAAGTACTTGCAGAATGAAGTTCAAGGACAAGAAATCGTGCTAGACTGCAAGACTTTCTGCAAAATGTTCCGATTGAAAAATCAAGGAACAATTGAAGACATCAACATCAGGGATGCTCCCATGATCCAAGGTGTTAAATAGCTATTTGAAGCAATTCAATTAGAGAATGCAAAAGGTTGCCCAGGAGACTTTATTCTGAAAGCCATCAGAACTAGTCATCTCCAGAAACATTGGAGTACCTTAGCTCTCATTCTGGTCCGTTGCTTTGATGGCAACAAAGGTGGAGTGGACCAGATAAGCATGGAGAGATGGATGATGATGCACCTTCTGAACAAGAAGCATGAAGGGCAGGAAACCCACTTTAACTGGGAAAAGTACGCCTTCAACAAATTCCTTAGGCATATTGAAGAATTTGAGCCCAAGATCATCAATGGCCTTGCTGAGCCAAAAGCCAACATGCATTTTGATCTCAGAATTTGTCATATTCTGGAAAGATTGGGAATCACTCTCAGAGAGAGGCAGGAAATCCCAGTCACCAACTCCCTTTTCAGACACGCCTTTGAAGAAAAGGAGAGACTTGCTGCTGAGAAAACACTCAGAAAGGCAGAAGAAGAAGAAACTGCCCAACAAGGTGATGAGGTTTCTGAGCCAACTTCAGCTCAACCTCAAACTGCCAAGAGAAAAAGGACTCAACATAAAAGAGTACCTAAGCCCCCAACAAAAAGAAATAGAGGCACAACCTTCTGGAGACAATGTCTCAGAAAATGTTGTTCGCCCAGAAAGGCGCCCAGAAGCATCAAGGATTACGAGAGACAGCTCGTAACTATCAAGGGACGACCGCAACATTATAGATGGGTCAGTTCCCAATATGGACAGTGACTCTGAAGAGGATGAACAAATCCAAGAGGCACTCAAAAGGTCCAAGATAGAAACACATGGAGGAGCATCTAGCTCAGCTCCTCAAGATCAAAGGAGCACTTATGCCCAGCAGGAAGGAGAGGATCTGGGAGAAGAGAATAGAATAATGGAAGTTATCGCCATTGATTCCACATTCACAATGCCAGCACTTAATATTGCTGAAGAAAACCCTGTTCTTGAAAAAGTTCCTCAACCTTCTGAGAGAGCTCAACTCTCAGAAAGGGATCAAACTGAGATGGAGACTCAGAACGATACTGCAGAGGAGACTAATAATGAGCACAGAGAGACTGTGGAATCACCACAAGTCCAAGAGACCAATGATCAGCCTAACCTTATTCAGGTAGCAAAAGTAGTTTGTATCTAACTTGTCAACATTAAATGTTAACTTGTTACTCATAAGCTTCATTTCTTACAGGCCAACATGGCGACACACTTTCAGGGGGAAGAAAATTTGTCCACCCCCTTGAATCAAGAAGAGGTTCCTCCAACCTCAGAACATCAAGAAGAGCCTGTCCCATAGGTAGTACAACTATTTTTGAACAAGAAATAACTAAATTAAAAATGCTCTTAAAATCTTGTGTTCTAATCTTGTTAATGTCTGTTATTAGGCTCCAACTGAGGAAGTAGTGGTGGTGGAACCAACACCCCAAAACCAAGAGATTCCAGAGGCTGAAAAGCTCTCTGAGGACATATTTACTGAGCCTTCTGCTGAGAAGGTAAGTAATCAGTAATAGTCTCCTTCAAAGAATGCTCTGGAAAACCCACTACTAAATCTTTTATGGTTGTTCTTACAGGCTCAGTCAGAAGAACAAATGAATGGAGAAACAGTTGTCTTATCTCCTCCAAATGAAACTGAAACTGCTGAACAAGCAGCATCTGCAGAAAAGGTGCCAGAAACCCCCAAGGTATCTGGGGAACATGCCACTGAGCTTCCTCACTTGGAAGTAAGTGAAGCGACATAAGGCACATTTCTATCTATCTTTCTCTGTTAAACAAGTTTCTGAAACCATAATTGATTCTAATTCTCAGGTTCAAGCAGAAGGAAAGGATGCTGAGGATCAGACTTCTCCTCACACCAAAGTATCTGAGGTCTCTGAGACCAAACAAGCAAAAGTCCAAGCCGATGATGCTCAGAAAGCTTACTCTTTGCACACAGATACTAACACAAGTGGTTTGAACAAAACTAACTTGATCCCTTTCTTTCAGGCTCAAAGTCTAGTGCCAGTTGATTTACTCAAGGCCTTCCAGAAGCACACTTTAAAGAAACATCTCATGTGCTTCCGACAATGTCAGAAACTCAGAAAGGCTGACCTTTCTGAAGTAGCCAGAGTAATCGACGTCCCAGAAAAGAGAGCAATTGCCCTAAATCTGGAGGATTACATCCATGCATTGTTCCCAACAGAGTCCTACTCATTTTCCACTCTGATGCATGAAGACTTCATTCATGAAGTAGCACAAAGACTCATAGCAGATTTCAAGTCTGCGGATGCTCAAACCCAAGAGCTGATGGTTACCCATCCTGCCCTGCCGAGCAAACTCACTACTTATCCAGCTGAGCAAGAAGAAGTAAATGGGAGGATGATTACATTTCCAAATGTGATCAACCTGGTTTCTGAAGATGAGGAAGAGATGGATGAAAATGATTTTCAAGAACCTCCCTCTGAGCATCCAAACCAAGAAGCATAGAAAAAGGATGATGATGATGATAACCAAAATGATGATCCTCAACCTAGACAGGGTGGGATTCAGAAAGCAAACAACGGAAGTGGAGCACAGGCTATTCCTTCCAATGCTCAGAAAGCCCCATCATCATCACCTCCCAAGTCTCATCAAGATACCCAACAGGCTAAGCACAATGATGCCATAGAAGAAATTTCAGCCGCTGAGTTCAGGATTGAACAACTCAGAAAGCTGTTGGAAGAAGAAAAGAGAATCAACTTAGAGTGCCAAGCTCTTGTTGATGAGAAGGAAGCCAAAATTCAAAAGTTCAAAGAAACTAATGCTGAAGAATTGGCCCTTCTGGATGAGCAAAGAAGTTTGGAAATAGAAATCAGCATTACCGCAGCTGAAATTGATGCCATGCGTGATGTTGATGAAGATGCACTAGATGCTAAGGCTGCATCAGAAAGACCTTCTCAGAAGGCCATCACACTTGATGGAAAACAGAAGAAGATTGTCAATCTGCAAACAATCCAAGAAAAGGATTATGACAGTGATGCTGAAACCCACAACTTAATTAATGAAGCAGAAGATGAGAGACTTGTCACTCAACAAAAGAGAGCCCTACTTGCTCCTCATATATTCTCTGCACCAGGTAGTTCAAGAAGTGAAGAGCACCGTGCAAGGAACAATGTCTTTTTGGAACTCAGAGAGACACTAGTTGCCCAAGACATAGAAGTACTAAAATCCGTCCCAGAAGAGATGAAGCCATTGGCTGCTGCTTTACTCAACAGAGCAACCAGCATAGCTCTTTCTGAGAAAGACCTAGGGTTGGTCAGGGATGAGGATTGTAACAATGCTAATGCAGCATTGAATGAAGCCAGCCATGCTGTTCTACAAGCCAATGCTATCCTAAGGCCGCTTGAAGAGCTCAACAGAAAGGAGCAGGAACTAGTTAGGCAGAACACAGAGCTGAAGAAAGAAATCTAAGAACTGGTCAGGGTGCATAACTACCTCCAGAAAAACGTTGAATCACTCTCTGAAGCTTATGCTATCATGAGTTTGTCATTCATGACTAAGGGGGAAGAAGAGATGACTCAGAAAGGCAGAGGAAGAAAAAGAAAACAATCAAATCCTCCCTCCTCAAGTCAACTTGTCATCAAGGCCACTGGAGATTCCCCTGTTGAAGAAGTTGTTCCAGATCAACCAGCCAGAAGGCTGAGAAGTATGGTTACTAGGGGAACCAAGTCCCTTAGGATCTCAGATGGCAACAACTAGAATAATGCTGAAGAAGGAGAAGTAAGAGGCCAAGAAAGCTGCAAGCCTCCAACTTTGAACTTCAATGATGATGAGGATGAATCTGATACAGATGAACATCCACTTCACAAAAGGAGACAAGCAACTACTTCACAACCTCCCCTAGCAGCAATGCCTTTGGCAACCAGAACTCCTACTGGAAATACCAAGTCAATACAAGGAACATTCACCAGCACAGCCCCAAGGCAGGAAGAAAGGGTTAGAGGATCTTTTGACAAAAGGCCACCTAACAGAAAGGCAAGAAGGGATTCCCAGTTTGGCAGAATAAACAGAGAAACTCATCAAGAAAGGCCAACTGATGCCCATATTGAGTATGTGAAGACTAGTAATGAAGAGTCTTCATATAGGTGCATTCTGAACAAGAGAGGTTATTGGATTCTGGAACTACAACATCTACTTGTCAATGATAAGTTTCCGACTCCCATCCTCAACCAGATCCTGAAATGGAGAGAAGGCAAGCCAGAACTGCTAAAACTTGAGCACCTTCATGCCTGACTAAACTTTGAAGTAGAAAAGAGGAATGAAGCCAGAAAGATGGATCTTTCTTTTGCCTGTCCTTACCCAAAGCCTGATGATGTACACAAGGTAAGAAAAATGGATGGTAGCTACAGCAGAAAGAACAAACTAGGTGTTCCAACCTATGAGTCATTCTATATGACACTGGATGAATACCTAGATGACTTACACTATCTGGAAGAAATATACAAATATTTCAACCTATCTCAGCTACAAATAGACCACTCCTGGGTCTGGGGAAAGTACTTCTGGGTCAAACACTTTTTGCGAAAGAATCACAAGCTTGGAAAGAGTTATCATGAAATATGTGACTTATCCAGAAAGACAGAGCTCTCCGTCAGAAGGATTCTTTATGACTATGTTCACGAATGCGGAAAAGTGGATGATCATGTCAACTGATCCAAAAAGGATGCTGAAGAACTTGAGGTATCTGAACCCAAGTTGCATTTCTGAAGACTTGAATACTAGTAACATTAGAATACTCTCTTGGAGCTTGGATTCTCCTTTGTTCTAATTTACTTAGTATATTTTGTTACTTTTTGTAATCTTGCTGATTGTTTCTGAATTTCTCTATCTGTAAAAGTTGCATCTTATTCTGTAAACTGTACTTATCTGAAGATCATACACTCAGATACATTCTAATAGATGAAAACTTATTAGCAAAGATCACTTCTTGTGATTTTGTTGATGTTTACCTTCTGCACTTAATTCAACTAAAATTGAATATCATTTGAAATGATCAAGTGGTGGGTTGTTTTCTCTTCCAGAATTACAAATTTGTAATATGACTTAAAAGATAGTCATGGATGACTGATCAAAAAGGGGGAAATTTGTTAGGAATATCTGTTAGTATTTTGATCACTCATCACATGTTTATATCTTAGCTAGAAAGGTGATTAAGTACTCTTGGTTCACTTGAACATTGTAAAAGAGGAAATCACTGAGTATGATTAGCCTAGTAAGTCTTGTATTAGGATTATAGGTCTACGAGTGTAATTTTTTATTTCCAGAAGACCATGAAGATCAACCCTAGCAATGGAGATTATCTAAAGAATAGAAGACTGGAGATTGCGCAAGATTTATGAAGACATAAAGGTTTAGTCTCACTCAGAAAGACTATGTCCTTAATCCTCACTTAAGTGTATTTACTTACATTTGAAATAAGGTTTTAGACATATGACATCATGAGTATGGAGCATGCAAGCCATCAGAAAGGCTCATGTATCCGTTGAAGACTACAGGATAAGAAATAGTACAAGCGCATTAATTGCTTCGGCAGAAAAACCGCTGAAACATAGTCCTCTCTGAGACATGAGACAGGGACTTCTGAGTACTCATTTCAAGATAAGTGTAGACTGAATTTGAATTGTGTCTAATGGATATCATTCCAACAACTCTCAAATTCATCTATAAATATCACATACTTAGATGCTGAGAAATACAACAAACCTTAGAACGCTCTATCTTGCAAACTTACCATCAAGCAAAGTATTCTCTCAAGCACTCTACTACCCTTTCTGAAAGCTTTCTGTTGCTTGAAGAATCACTAGTAGTTCTATGTTGTCCTGAACCTTAACAAGAGATTGTTATTCGTGAAAGAGTTGAACTATCAGATACCCTTTCTGAAGCTCATTCTCCAGAACGGACATCAATTACTTGGGTCAGTAAAGAGCAGCCTGCCATCCACTGAACAAGTGTATTAAGTAGTCTCTTTCTATTAGGCTCTCTGAAAATATAACTGAAAAGTTATACGAGAAGTCTCTCTGACAAACCTTATAACCAACACCATCAAGGCGTGGAGTAGAGGAAGTACTTGATTTGGGAAATCAGGGAATAACTCCAAGGTTATCTGAGTAGAGGAAGTACTTAGCTCTAGGAGCTGGGGAATAACTCAGGGGGAACATTTGGTTGGGAACCATTTGTTTAAGAATCTTAGAATAGGATTATTGTAAGGAGAACTCAATTGTCTGTTCTAGTGAATTCTAAGTCTCAGAAAGACCGAAGTGGATTATTTGGAGGATTACGCCACCTCCAGATAGCACTATACTTGCTGTGTAATTTACCTTTATGTATTTACATTTCAGCAAGGCATACACACATACTTATTATTTCTGCACTTACCTATCTTAAAGTCTTCTGCACTCTGAACTTAAGTATCAGAAACCCTCAGGTTTCTGAGAAACTATTTTTATTGACAAAAGTTTTAAAAGACTATTCACCCCCCCTCTAGTCTTTTACTTTGCCGTTATCTGGACCAACACATACTACTGACCTTCAAGCTTTCTGTTGCGACCAAAGCTCTTGATTCTAAGTAGCACAAAAGTTCTAAGTGTCCTGTTCCTTAACAAGCATTGTTATTTGTGAAAGAGTTGAACTAAGATTTCATATATGAGTTTCATTCTCTTAAACACTTATCATAGACTTTGATCAGTAAAGAACAAGATACCATACATTGCAAAGTGTATTAAGTATACTTGATTCATAGAGCTATCTGAATAACTGAACAAGTTATTAAAGAAGCTCAGACAATTTACCTTAACCAACACCTTAATCGGCGTGGAGTACAGGAAGTACTTAGTTTGGGAAACTAAGGAATAACTCCAAGGTTACTGATCACAGGAAGTACTTAGTTTGGGAAACTAAGGAATAGCTCAAAAGGTTTCTGAGTACAGGAAGTACTTGGCTGTAGAAGCCGGGGAATAACTCAGGGGGAACACTTGTTGGGAACCTAGTGTATTTAGGAATCAAGAGAAGATATTTGTAAGGTTACATCATTTATCTGTCTTAGTGGATTCTAGGTCTGAGAAAGGCCGAAGTGGATTAGTTGAAGGATTACGCCACCTTCAGATACCACTATAAAAAGACGTGTGTTATTTACTTTCTAGAGTTTATTACTTGCTTTACTTATCTTGCAAAGTACTTACACTTATCTTGCTGAGCACATGCACTTATCACATAAAAGTCTTCCGCTCTTTGAAATTAAGTATCAGATATCTTCACAGATATCTGAGAAACTATGTTTATTGACAAATGTTTTAAAAGACTATTCACCCCCCCTCTAGTCTTTTACTTTGCCGTTATCTGGACCAACACTATGGGTGAAATTACGGTGATTGATGAGGAGATCAGGAATAAGGTTTTTCCTATTTGCATGTAGGACAAGGCTAAGATCTGGCTTTTGAACCTGCCGGAGGGATCTCTAGCTACTTGGGATGATCTGTATAAGGCCTTCATGAACAAGTTTTACCCTGCTGAGAAAACTAAGCAACTCCGGCTTTAGATTGAGAAGTTTATGCAGATGAGTGATGAGAGTTTCTACGAAGTAAGGGAACGGTTCTTGAATCTTCTCTCTCAATGCCCCCACCATAGGATGACTGAGATGGATTTGTGTTGCAGGTTTTACGATGGGCTAGATTGGGAAGCTCAGAATATGGTTGACATGACTATCAACGGGAGCATTGTAACGGCATCTCTTGTGGCTTTGACTGAGGCATTTGACAAGTTGGCTGCTATTTCCCAGCTTAAGGGGACGCGTGGTCGGGGGTAGAAGGGCTGAGGTTAGAGATGTGAGGAAACTTCAGGGCCCAGTAATGGCGACTTGGCGGATCAGATCAGGGAGATAAGGATGCTCAACACTATCCCCACTCCAGGTTCACAGGTGAGTGAACGGTGCAATCTCAGCGGTAATTTTGTGCATGAAGCTAGCATGTGTAGGCTTCCAGAGATCATGAATGAGAATCCGACCCCTGAGGTAGTTAACTGGGTGCAGACCAGACAGCGTGGTAACTGGCAAGGTAACCAAGGTGGCAACACAGGGGGGGTTAGGATACAGACTTTTGTGCTAAACTGCGCAAACTTGAGCTATGGCAACAACATTTATGAGAATGCACCACAGGAGCAGCCAGTTCGGGTTCAGTCTATGCAAGCACCGGTAAGTTCTGACCAGGAAATCAGGAACCACATGGCAAGATATGTGAAATTTTGTGTCGAGGCGCAGCAAAATCAGAACATGAATGATCATAGGTTCGACAGTATTGAGTAGTCACATAAACGGTTGGAGAAGACATTAGGGGATTTGGTTGTCCATCTTCAGCAAAGGGAAAAGGGTATATTCCCGGCAACTATGGAAACCAACAGGATTTTGGCTGTTGAGGTGACATTCGATGAGCCATGAAAGGTGAAATCGGTTCTTGCTACTTGCACCTGCAAGCCTGATAATTCGGTGTCCCAGGTTGAGGCACCGAAGGTAGTTGAGGCACTACCTGCGCCGTCAGTTGAGAAGCCGGAAGAGGTGAGAGTTGAAGAAAAGGAGATGGAGGTAGCCACACCTGGTTATGCGATTCCGGTAGAGATGGCAAATGCGGAACCAGCTCACTTTGAGGTGAATTCTACTACTCCAGTAATTCCAAAGGTAGATAAGAGTATTAGCGATGCAGATAGCTTCGACTTGGTTGTCGGCATTGGCAACTCTTCTGAGGTAATTGGCGTTATTGACACGGGGGCTGCGATTAATCTGATGACTTTTGCTACGTATGAGGAGTTGAACTTGAAGGGTTTGGAGCCTTGTAAATGTTTTATCCTGCTAGCCAATGGAACAAGGAGTAGTGATGCGTTCAAAATTAATACTTGTAAAATAACACAAGTAGTAAAGTGGTTGTCGTAGTACAACAATGCTTAAACCACAGGGTCGTTCTCTCGAGGAATTGATTAAGCTAGTTCTAAGGTGTAGACTCAAGGTGTGAGTTGTAAACATATAGTGTGGGTAAGGTTGATACTTCAAAACCCTAAAACAAATTACAATTACAAGACAATGTAATACCTAGATCATGCAATTTCTACAATTAAAGCGAAGCAAGCGGATCTTTCAAAAGTGCTGACATGATATAGCTAATGGTACACTGCCCGCGAACGTAACAATTTGCTATTGCAAAATCGAACCAGATACAGATTATAAGTACGTATGAGTTACGGCAAAAAGCTTGTCACTAGCTATGCCCTCATCCGGATATATACTAATTAGAGGTAAAGACTGATGCAAGTTGACAACGATCAAGCATGCGTTCAACAATCATATATCAATATGTCACAATATAAGTTATTAACAACAATCGCAAACTCGTACTATTGAATACTTGGGCGCCTATCTGTCTCTGCGATCGTCAGAAAGATCAATAATGCTTCTTCGAATTAAAAGAGAGATTGAAATCTCTAAGTGTTTACAATGCTTGGAATTGAAAATATGAAAATAGAAGTAATGAAGATATGTCCTAATGACTGATACAAGTGGTCTATTTATAAGACCAAGGAAGAAGAAACTAGAAATCATGGGAAAAAACTGCCAGAAATCCTGGGTTTGATTCTGTCAAACAGAGCTCACCGTGGTGAGGTACTTTGGGGAATCCTCCTCACCGCGGTCTGGGCTTTCTTCTTTTCTGTTTGGTTGTACCGCGGTGAGCCCATTTGGATGTAGGGCTCACCGCGGTGAGCCTCGTGTCCGGGAACTCCTCCATTTTTCCCATTTTCTCCACTTTTCTCTCCCTTTTCCAACCTCCATGTCACCTCTGTTTGAGTAGTGGCCCACTAACTTGGCCTTGTGGTGCTAAAAGACGCAACAAAATACAGAAAAAGGCACTAAATGAGTCGTTAAAATATCGACTCATCAAGTAGGTGCATGGGTATAGTCGAAGATGTCCCGGTTCAACTGGATGTTGATGTGTTTATGGCAGATTTTGTGGTTGTGGAGTCGTCTAGGATCAAAGGAAAGGACATGGAAAAAGATATGCTTCTTTTAGGGCATCCCTTCATCAAGACTACTCGCATGATTGTCAATCTCTACGCTCGAACCTGCACTATTGAGGTACATGGCAAGCAACGCGAGTTGAAAGCCACTACTATACCATATTCTGTTGCATAGGTTGATACAAGGACGTACATTGGAGCACATACCGGACCACTGTATACCTACTCTTACTTGCAGGGGAAGAAAGGAGCTGAGAAGACCGGACGCATCAAGCTTCGTTGATCTTAACCGGAGAAAGTCGAGCTAACGACTTTAAACAAATGCATTTTGCTTTGCATTTACACTAATTGCTATTCGTTGAACTCATTTGCATCGTTATTTCACTTTGATTGAGACATTTTAATCTATTAAGTTGAACAATTTGATTAGTTAATCTTGCATTGTTTATTTATTTACCTTGTGAAGGGTGCAAAACGTTCGTACTAACACGAGGAAACTCATGAAACTCTAGCTGTGGCAAGGAGTTTCGATCTCGTGAGACGAGGTCGCTAAACAAGCAGACTGCTTGTTTCTGGAATTCTCGCCGCGGCGAGGAATGTTTCAGCACCCAGTTTAGGTCTCTGGAATTCTCATCGCGGCGAGGATGCTTCCAGCTCCCAGAATGTGTTTCTGGAATTCTCGCCACGACGAGACGATAGGCGAGCAGCTTTAAAAAGCCGAGTTCTTCTTCTTCTTCCCCGCTCTTCCCTTTTCCCCCATTACTCTTTTCTTCCGCCTCCTTCTCTTCTTCAACACCAAAAATCTTATTTTTCCTCAATTCTTCACCAAATTCTTCCATTCTCATTGCTACTCGACGGGTTTTTCATCCTCCCCGACTTGTTGCATCATCTTTGAGTTTCATCCACTGTTTCTCTCCGAATCAAGGTATTTTGGCTTGTAACTTTGTTTTTCCGCCTAATTTCGAATTTATGAATTATTGGTGGTTGATAGTCGTTGGTTATTAATTGATTACTCTTGTGGGATGTATATATGATTGCTTTATGATTCATTGCTTCTTGTTTCTTTGAATTCAATTGCATTTCTCTAACCCGACTTCCCACTCGATTTTCCCCAATTTTGCCTACATTCGTACCCTTTTGTGTTGCTTGTGACTATTCCTGAGATTGTGGGCTTGACTATGTTGCATATTTTGTCTCTTCTGGGATTATTAGCCAATTTCGTGATTTTTGTTGCCTTCCCCTGTTTTTGATTGTTAAGCTAATCCGGTTTGGCGAGGTTGTATTCTTACTCCTCCCCCATATCATTGTTCACTGACCCTGTCTTTACAGGAATCATGTCACACAGGGGAACAAGTAGTAAGCGTCAGAGGGCTGAAAGCAGCGGCGCAACAGAGCAACGGGGTTTAGACGATGAGTTCTTTGACCTATATATGGCCGACCGAGCTTTCATGATAGCCAATTTTAGCGAGCCCAAGCAGTTCTGGTGCGAGCGAGCACTGTACATCGATGAGAATTAGGACACAGTCTATGCTCGGGTTATGGCTAGAGTCCGGTACCTCCGCTGGGGCATACTATTTAGACACCATAGCCCCTATGATCCGAAGTTGGTCCGAGAGTTCTACATCATGCTCCACGACAGGGAAGACAATGTTATGACGGTCTGTGGGGTCCAGTTCAAGTTCTCGAAGGACAGCCTTCGATGTTTTCTGTAGTCCAAGCGGTACCAGTATGGGGGGATGATCTCTATAGTCACTTAGGGCCTCATATCAACAACCGTCAGTTTGACATAGAACTTGCCGGTTTTGTGCTTCGACCTGGCCAGGTTCCTGAGGAGTTCCAGAACAAGGCTCGGATATACTCTCAGTTCCTCAAGCCCGAAGTTCGACTATGGCAGCACTTGATCCATTACAATGTGACGCCTAACTCCCATTTCAACTCCTTGACTCCACCTACCGCTCGCCTCATTCGAGCCGTTATGACTGGGCAGTATGTTGATTCTGCGGACGTC
The DNA here is from genome assembly GCA_026545765.1 of Plantago major. Taxonomy (NCBI): domain Eukaryota; kingdom Viridiplantae; phylum Streptophyta; class Magnoliopsida; order Lamiales; family Plantaginaceae; genus Plantago; species Plantago major. The sequence continues at coordinate 82,984,376 of CM048839.1, read as the reverse complement.
ATCGTGGAGGAGATTCTTTCACGGAAAACAAAGGGGAGTGTTCTTGGTTTCCCCTGCCTGATTACTGCTATATGCAAGGCAGAAGGAGTGCCAGGAATTCTGGGCACCGAGAAGCCCAAGGGTGCTCTTAACTCGACCTCCGCCCGGACCATTTTGGGGATTGGTGAGGCTCGTGAGCGCAGAGGTCGAGGGGGTAATGCAATTGCAAGGTCAAGACCCTGGCGACGAGGGTGCCGAGAGCCAAAGACACACTGCTCCTCTGATTTCTCTACCTACTTTGAGCAGATGATAACACAGTTTTGCGACTGGGCGGGCCTGCATTACACTCATATAGAGGAGCAATACGCTGTTTTGACCAGGGAGAGATAGGAGTTCCGAGACTGGGTGGCACCTCACTATGCCAACATTTCCGACCAGTACTCGCGTATTGAGGAAAACTATTTGCAGCAGGTCGAGCGCGATAGGAGGGCCGATGCTAGAGAGAAGCATGAAGATGCGCGTTTGGCGCGGCAGGAGGTGTGGAAGGCACAACAAGATTTCTGGGAGCAACGCTTTGGTGGAGGCGCTTCTGGATCAGCTTGAGTCCCCCTCACGAGACATCACTATGGTTGGTCAATCTATAAAGTCTTTCTTTTTACACTATATATTGCTAGGGACTAGCTATCGTGTAGGTTTGGGGAGGTTTCGAATGTATCATTAGCTTATGTTGTCTCGTATATTCATGACATTTGTACTCTGCATTGTCTTTCTTGTTTTCCTTTCCATTATGTTAGCCACCTTTCTTTCTTAGTTTCTCACTTTCTGCCAGTTCTAGTTGTAGAATTTCTTTGATTTTTGTGGTGAGTCTGAGTTATTTTCCCAAGTCGAACGTCTATTGTAGATGATAAATTTGCTTGCTGCTCTTGTTTTGTATGATATTTAGCTGGAAGTAGTATAGTGGATTTAAAATCCTATAAGTCCGTTTCTCTTGTAAATAATAAGTCTGTGTATCTCTTTAGTCCAAAAAGCTTGTGAGAAGCCTTGAGCCGATGAAAAAATATTATACCGACAACTGTATTGTGTGATTCCTGTGTTGTGCAAGTTTTTTACGAATTACTTGTGCCTTTTCATACTTATGTGTACTCAGTTTTGTTGGGGATGACGAATGACATGCTTACCTTTTGATTTTCTCTCCTCTAAACCCGTCCTAAGGAACAGGTTTAGGGAGAAGATCCTTTATCTTTTGCGACTTTTTACTTGAGTTGTTATGCATATTCGATAAGAGTCTGTTTGCTGCTTCCCAAAGCTGTCTGAAATTGAATCTCGGGGTGGATCTATGGTCTTAATTTATCACCGTTAGTCATGTTGGGCTTGTTCCAAACACTACCACATACCGGCATGGCTAAAAGGCTACATGTCTGTGAGGTCGATGGCACGTATACCAAACTGACACGCATAAAAGTGCGGACTTCCGGTAAAACAGACACCTGCAAAAGATTGAGATAAAAAGAGCCCAATGAGACCATGCATTGAAGCATACAGTGCAATCGTAGTTGACTTATGACATGAATGAATTGGATAAGGGGGCAGCATCAGCCTTTGATTTTTGGAAATTAAGTCGCTTGCCAAAAGTCCATTTCGACCTGATGAAATGAGTGCAATAGCATAAGATAGTCTGGGCATCTTTATGACGAAAGTCATCTTCCCAGTTTAATTTTTGAGTGTATACCCTTTTTGGACACTTCCAAGAGAGTGAGAGTTACACTATCATCACCTGTGAGGGACTAGGGAGCTAGACTTGAGTGTTATTTGCTTGAGAAACGGTCTTGTTTGATTTTTTGTACACCGTTCTGCCAAGGTTAGTTGAGTACAAAATTTTTGCATCTTGTAAAATTAATGTTTACAATGGTAGATTCAGTCGCTTGGAAATTTAACTCTTTTGTTTCTGTTTTGTGGTTTAGAGTCTAGTTTGTCTAGGTTTATTGTTTGCTCGAGGACGAGCAAAGGTTCGGTTTGGAGAGTTTGATGAGATGATAATTTAAAGTCTCATTTAGTCATTTTTAGCGTTCTTTGTTAGTCTTTGTTTATAGTTTTTTAGTGTTTTTTGTGCATTTTTATGTTTGGTGTTTTGTAGGTTTTTGTTCTTTAGGTACGATTTGGAAGAAAGATGACTTTATGAGATGTTATTCGAGTAAAGGAATCAAAAATCGAAGTGTACTTGAAGATTAGCGTTGTTGAAAAGTGAGAGAATCGAAGAACAGCAAGCTTCTCGCTGCGGCGAGAAGACACAAGACGACCAAGTATGACTTTCTGGAATTCTCGCCGCGGCGTAGAGATATTGTCGCTGCGGCGAGACGAGTTTTGCAGCGTCTTTGTTTCTCCTTATTAGGTTAGACTTAGGCAATTTTTGCCATAACTACTACTACTCGAATTTTACATAGAAAAAGCTCAAAAACCTAGTTTTTGAAATTGATTGATCTTGGAGCTTGGTTTTTCTCGTGTACGAATCATTGACATCGAATTCTTAGTACGCTTTTGATAATTCTCTATTGCTTCATTACAATTCTCGTTTCTTTGATTTATTATTGAATTGTATGGTCTTGCTTGTGATTATCACCATGTTTATGCTTTGTGTATTCAATACCATGAATTTTTCGTTTTTAATTCAATAATGAGTAGCTCAACCTCTCCTGAATCCGGTAATTATGTGATAGTTATGCATATTCAAAGCTAGGGTTTATATTCGTTCATATAGGTTCGTCTAGTTTGAGATTTTCGTATAAACCTTCAATCCAATTCGCTAGTTTGAAACATTCTAAGTTGTTTTGGTTAAGAATCGTCTGTCTGACAAACTTAACGATTTCTCTAGTTTTCAATCTTCGAAAAACAACTCGGTTAAGATTGGATAGATTGCTTTTCTGTACACCGACCGTGTGACAAATATGAACGATTATCCTAGTATCAAATTAGCATAATTGGATCCTCATTACTGGGTTCACCTTCTATCATTTGATCAAACAGTTTATTTGCTTTAGTATTAATTCGTTGATGTGCTCAAATTGATACTTAGAAACAAGTAGCAAGAAGTTGTTGTAGAACAAACCAAGCTAACCACAGAGTCGTTCGCTAAGGAAACAATTAAGCTACCAAGCAATTGAAAGCAAATAGTCACTTGCGTAAACTGTCTGAATTGTTTGAGTTGTGAACTACTAATAACTAGCAAATAGAAAAGCAGATAACTGTTTTTAAATATGAGAGAGAAGAGAACATAGTAGTTAGATCGAGTGGTGCTAATTCGCTCTAGGGAAATCGTTCATACTTGTCACACAGTCGGTGTACTTAAAACATTCAATCCAATTCAACCAAACGTTATTTGAAAATATTTGAACTAGAGTAATCGTGGGTTGTCAATCCATGATCCTTCACCAAACGTTTTAGAGAATCTTTGAACTAGCTTATTGGATTGAAAGGTTTTTACGAAGATATTTGAACGAGCCTAACTTTTATGAACAGTTTCAAACCCTAGAAGCGAATACGCAATCACCGTCACATCACTACCGTGTTCGGAGTGGTTTAGCTACTCATGATAGATTGAAAGATGAAATACTTCAAGATGTTGCTCATGATAAACATAAACATAATGATAATCGCATGCAAGCTCATACAATTCGACAAACAAGAACAAGAACGAATTGTAAAGAGATAAACAATAGAGAATTACCACGGTGATCAGGAATTCGATATCGATAAATCAATCAAGGATAAAACCAAGCTCCAAGATATGTCTCAATGTCAAAAGTATGAATATGGAGCTTTTCTATGAACTAGGTTTTTTGCTCTAGGGCAAAGTTGTTCTTCCCTATAGAATGAATATCTAATATATAACGTAAGGAGAAAAAATGGAATTAGGAAAATAAATCGCAGAGGAAAACGGCAGAAGAGAGACTGGTGTCGCTAGTTAGGAAACTAGCGTCGCCAGTTTGGTTTTGCCTCCTCGCAGAAAAACACTCTCGTATGCCAGTTATCAAACTGGCGTCGCCAGTTCTTCTGACGTCTGTATCGTTTTCTACAGGAGGAATTTGGCTATGCTTCTGGAACGAAAGTCCTAGCCCTTTGAATTAAATTTCCATGGCCACCGAGATCAGGTCAATCGAACATCATATGAGAGAGTTATGGACAAAATGGCTAGACTGCTCCGTAAAACTTCACTTCTGCAAGCTTCGCTAAAACGGCTCTCAAGTCTTCGTCCGAACTCCGAATCCACTTCCGTTTTTGCCCAGCTACTCTACATTCAAATATCTAGAACCAAAGTTTCCACTCCGATTTTCACCTTTGGGACACAAAAATCCTACAAAACACAAACAAAGCACCAAAGCATAAAAACGCACAAAGACACTATAAAACCATAAAGAAAGATAACAAAAGACCGCTAAAAAGTACCAAATGAGACTCTAAATTATCGTCTCATCATTCGTGTATTAGATGTAAAATCACTCAAAACTATATTGTTACTCACAAACAAGTTGTTACTCATAATCTACAACTACAGCTTATTCTCTTAAGTTTTATAGAGTATAATTTGAGCTTATCACCAATCAAAACATAATATTTAAAAAATAAACATGAACTTCAATTTCATTCGTCAATTAATAAATTTCAATACACAAAATGATTTTAAAAAATCAAAAATTTACAACCTATAAAAATATACTCCCTCCGTCCCATGCCAGTTGTCCACTTTACTTTTCGACACGCAAAATAAGAAAACTAATATTATAACACTTTATAGTATATGTGGAGGTGTACTTTTTTACTTTTGAGGTGTTAGTTTGATGGTTAAAGTCAATTTTTGACTTTATTGGAAGTAGTGGGGAATATAAAATTGTATATCTTTTCTTAAAATGGCAAAAAAGTGAAAGTGGACAACTGGAACGGGACACCCAAAATGGCAAGAGTGGACAACTGATGTGGGATGAAGGAGTATGTCTTTTCAAAAACATTTAATACATCTATAAAATAGATTTCTTCACACTCTTCACTTGTTCATCGACCCATTCTTCCACAACGTCTCAATTGTTGTGACCAATAAATTTATTTGTTCGACCACCATTTTTACGAAAACCTAATACATACAACAAAAACATCAAAAAACATATACAATTTATATATAAACATAGACCATTTATACAAAAAACTAGACAATTTATAGTAAAACATAAACAATTTATACAAAAAAGTAAATCTGTAACAACGAACAGCATAGACAATTTATACTAAAACATAGACCATTTATACAAACAACTAGACAATTTATAGTAAAACATAGACAATTTATACAAATAACAAAACCAGCAACAACGAACAACATAGAAAATTTATACTAAAACATAAACCATTTATACAAAAAACTAGACAATTTATAGTAAAACATAGACAATTTATACAAAAAAAATTAAACCAGCAACAACGAACAACATAGACAATTTCTTCTAAAACATACACAATTAATTTCTACGAAAACATAGACCACTTATACAAAAAACTAGACAATTTATACTAAAACATATACAATTTATACATAAAACTAAACCAGCAACAACGAACAAAATAGACAATTTCTACTCAAACATAAACCATTTATACAAAAAACTAGACAATTTATACAAAAAACTAAACCAGCAACAACGAAAAATATAGACAATTTCTAATGAAACATAGACCATTTATACAAAAAACTAACAATATACAACACATCTATCTTTTCACAATAAACCAACAACAAAAAATAACATAGACAATTTCTACTAAAACATAAGGCATTTATACAAAAAACGAGACAATTTTTACAAAAATATAGAAAATTACTAAATTAAATCATATAAAAAGCATGAATACTCATTCGAAACATCATATATACATTCAAACTAACACTGAACAAATTAGAAAATTTCGACTAAAACGTAGACCGTTTATATAAAAAACTAAACGAAATCGGGAAAAACATAAGTGACCTGAAAATCGAGGAAACGACAAGGTAATGACTTATGTGTGTTGAGTAGTAGGAGATTCGTCGGAGAAGACAACCGAAAAGCTTCGAAATCCGGTCAACAATTTTTAAAAGTCGACAAAACGGGAAAACGAAACCGATAGAAAGGTAGATCGGCTCATGAGCTACTCAAATATGCAATCAGATTTAGTATTGGTGGTCGGATGACGGAGTTACGGCGGATTTAGTGGTGGTTGGGTGGTGGTTTTAGAGAGAGAAAGAGATTGGAAGATAGAGAGAGAAACATGAAGAAGGAAATGAAGAAAGTGAAAGAAAACCCTAAGAGATTGACTTTTATACTAAAATCGTTTTCGGATCCGGATTCGGATCAAATTCTTAAAAAATCCATCTTCAATCCAGATCCACGAAAAATATTAAAATGGACAAATATAAAACATAGACAATTTTTATGTGAAACTAGATGAACTTTTTGGACTCTCACAAATGAGTAGGACTTTTATAAGACTTTGTATTATTTCTATTAGCATTCTCGTTAAGTTATTATTATCAACTAGATTTCAACTCTGATGGATAGAAGAGTCCTAGTCTAACTCGAATATGGGGTCATTATCTAGTCTTTAAATAAAACGTTTGTGTATAACCATCAGTACAACTTAATACAAGCACATGATTAATTAAGGGATTATTGCTCTGAGGCCCAATTTTAGACCAAATATTACTATAAAACCCACTCTCAAAACATCTTTATTATAAGACCCAAAAATATTACTTTCAAATCCAAGTATTGACATTTGTGACATTTTATATTTTAATAACTTAATTATTAAATAAAAGATATGGAAACTAACTCCATAATTTTAGTATCCTATTTTATTACCTTTAATGTAACTAACTCTCTAAAATAACCAGTTCACTTTCACCAGCATCTTCTCTCTCCTCTCCTGCGCTTATTCTCTCATGCGTCCTCCTGCGTTTTTTTTTTTTTATTTTCTCCTGGCGGAGTCTTCTTCATTTTCTTCCAGGCGTCATCTTCTCACATAAGGTACGTGCTATCATGCTATTACTATTAATTGCTTTATAATACTCATGATCTAACATCAATTATCCATCCATACATATATTTCCATAATCAATCAATGCATATATATGTTGGTACCAAATTATTCATGTGGTACCAATACATTTACTGAGATTGTTGATACCATGTGATACATTCACTAAGTTGGTTGATAATTGAAAATATATTGTTATTGGTGCCATATAGTAATGGTATCAATTATATAACACATTACCATATATAATACTGGCATTAACCTTAGATATGGTACATTGGTACCATGTGGTATCAATGTACCTTATGGTACCATATCACGGTACCATATATAATACTGCATCAACGTTATATATTGTATATATTTAACCAAGTTTTCAAAAAAGACCATACTGATACCATTTGGTAGTGCATATTTATTGCAGTCAAATTTACTACATGGATTCTTGCATAATGATCAAGTTATCATTCAAGGTTGAGAATATACTGATATATGTCCATGAAAGGTTTTCATTTACTGCGCTAGTTAATAATTGGAAAGGATTCTCAACTAGTTTTCCTGAGGTTAATTATGACAAAGTAATTTTCAAATATTCAATTGGAGAGACCACCAACATCACCTTGCGTAATGAAAGTGATTTACATAGTATGATTTTGCTTGCTAATATGGAATCCGTAAACATGGTAGAAATACGTGCTACAGTTCATGAAGTGAATCATCAGACAACTCCAACAAGGAGGCGAACGCAGAAATTGATATGAAGGGTAGCACAATATTATTTGTCAAAAATATTAAATTTAATAAAAAAAATTATTTATAAAAGTATATGTTTAAAAATTACGAAGCTTGAGTTGTAATGTCCTTTTTTACACATTGCATCTCTTTTCGTTTTATTTTTGTTTTCTCTTTTGTCAATTGTATATTTTTACGTAATAAGTTTCTCACTTTTTTACTTTTAAGTGTTCATTTGACCATTAACTTATCATAAGTAATACATAAATGATGATGAAAATTATTATATTAAGAGTTTGATAATTATGATATAGAATTTATATTTATTTTTTAATATAATTAGAATTAATTTGTGTGGAAACAAATATAACAAGGAATTAACAAAATAAAATAAGAATTTAGTATATCAAGTAGTAGCATTTTACATAAATGAGGGAAATTTATAAAAGAGAAGGCTGAGAAATGAAAAGGATTCTGAAAAATAAAAAGTATAACGAAAACAAAAGGGAAGGTGCTGAGGGAGATGTCCCCCCAACCACTTAATGAGTTCTTCCTAAGTCGTCCAAGTCCAAATCACTGTAGAGCGTCCAAAGCAAGCAAAGGTCCAAAGCACTCCAAAGAACTAGTAGGGAATAACCTGCACAAGTAACTTTGTGGGGGGGGGGGGGGGGGATGGTTAGGAACGAAGACACGGTTTGCATAGTGTCAAACCGGGTAAAGACTTTAATTGAGAGAGACTGAAGATCTACTCTGTATAGTGTTCTGGATTAGTTCGTAAAGATGACTTGACTTACACTGACCTCCGTTGGATCGCGCCAAGTGTAAGGCTCAGATTGCGCCAACAATGCTCTATTAGACCCATGGCCCATTAAGAAGATTTAACCCATTTCTCATTTGGGCTTTCGAGGGTAATTTAGTCATTCCCCGAGAGAAATTAGAGAGTCCTGAAGTCCATCTCGGATCTTCATCCGAGGGCCTGGTCCGGGTCACCATCTTGTTTGAAAGCAACTCTCAAGGCATAGTGGTTCGGACCTTGATAGCCTCGGATCCTATTTTCTCTTTTGGTTCCAGTCCACTTGGTTTCTTATGAGGTTAGGGACTTATGTCCGGACCATCGTCCGGGTCGGACCCTCATGGTCTCGGACCATGGTTTGGGTTGGACCTACTGTCTTTGAGGTCCAGTTCATCGTTTCACTCGGGATGGTCGGACCAGAGGCGGCCTTAGGGTCAGACATTGAGGCCTTGGACCTTAGACAACTTGAAACGCCTTAGGATTAGTTTCAAAGGCGTCTATGACGGATTGGACATATTTCCGTATCAACATATGTCCCCCTAGTTTCCATGTATCTGAGTTGAAGATAGTTGTGGAACTATAATTTAAAGTGGGGAGGACATTTTTTTTCTTCGTTCAATCCGTCCCTCATAATAAGAAAAAAGGTATTTAGTCCGTGCCTTTTGTCGTCCTTACCTTAATCTCTCTCTCTCTCGCCCCCCCCCCCCCTCCTTTCTTACGGTCCTAGAATGTGGTCTCGGATTGTAAGTGTGAGAAGGGGTATTTGTAAGCGAGATTAAGCGTTGGTTCGAGAGGCGTAGGAAAGGAACACTTTTTATTAGTGGTGAAATCGGAATGGTCCGCATAAGAACATCCGAACGGACGAGAGACCGTGTTACTTAATAGTCGATTTTCCGGAATTGTCCGAATATAGACATCCGAACGGACGGGAGTCCGTGTGCTTAAGATAAATTATCCATCTGTTAGTAAGATGGGGTTTTATCTTGTGTTAATAATCGACTCTTCGGAAGTTCCAACATAAGACCTACGGGCGATTTCATAGCTCCACACCCGCAAGCCATTAAGGACAACCGGACGGACGAGGGTCCGTGCGACGTATATAGTTGATTATTCGTGATAAACCAACGTGGGATATCCGAAGGGACGAGAGTCCGTGTAGTTTTAAGATCAAATCAGCCATCTTATAAAATGATTGTGTTGATACTATATTTACTAATCAACTCTACGGATCCAAATAAGGACCTACGAGCGATTTCATATTTCCACACCCGTAAGTCATTAGTGAAATCCGGATGGACTGGGGTCCGCGTGACGTACATAGTTGATTATTCGGTTGAATCCGACAATGGATGTCCGAACGGACATGGGTCTGGGAAGTTTAAGACCAAAGCAACCGCCTTTAAAAAGATCAAGTTTGTCTTGTATTTCACTAATCAAGTCTTCGGAAGTACTATAATGAACCTATGGGCGATTTCATAGCTCCACACCCGTAAGCCATTAAGCCTATTCGGACGGACAAGAGTACGCTGTGTCGGACAATGATTTATCTATCCGAGTGAGGAAGAGGGATCACCTCAGAACGGATGAGAATTTGTGTTGAATATGATGATTTATCCGTCCAAGTGAGGAAGAGGAATCACCTCCGAACGGATGAGAATCCATGTTGTATATGATTCGGTTCTTCGGGACTATCCGAGTAGGGACATCCGAACGGACGAGGGTCCGTGTGCCTAGGATAGAGCCAACCATCCGTAAGAGGATGGGGTGCCATCTCCGAGGTTCCAAGTGTTGTTGGAATTCTAATCTTCGTGAAATAAATTGTTAGGAATATCTGTTAGTATTTTGATCACTCATCACATGTTCTTATCTTAGCCAGAAAGGTGATTAAGTACACTTGGTTCACTTGAACATTGTAAAAGAGGAGATCATTGAGTATGATTAGTCTAGTAAATCTTGTATTAGGATTATAGGTCTACGAGTGTAATTTTTATTTCCAGAAGACCATGAAGATCAATCCTAGCAATGGAGCTTATCTGAAGATTAGAAGACTGAAGATTGCACAAGATTTATGAAGACATCAAGGTTTAGTCTAACTCAGAAAGACTATGTCCTTAATCCTCACTTAAGTGTATTTACTTACATTTGAAATAAGATTTTGGACATATGACATCATGAGTATGGAGCATGCAAGCCATCAGAAAGGCTCATGTATCCGTTGCAGACTACATGACAAGAAATAGTACAAGTGCATTAATTGCATCGGCAGAAAAGCCGCTGAAGCACAGTCCTCTCTAAGACATGAGACAAGGACTTCTGAGTACTCATTTCAAGATAAGTATGGACTGAATTTGAATTGTGTCTAACGGATATCATTCCAACGACTCTCAAATTCATCTATATATCACACACTTAGATGCTGAGAAATACACCTTAGAAAGCTCTATCTTGCAAACTTACCATCAAGCAAAGTATTCTCTCAAGCACTCTACTACCCTTTCTGAAAGCTTTCTGTTTCTCAAAGAATCACTAGTAGTTCTAAGTCGTCCTGAACCTTAACAAGAGATTGTTATTCGTGAAAGAGTTGATCTATCAGATACCCTTCCTGAAGCTCATTCTCCAGAACGGACATCAATTACTTGGGTCAGTAAAGAGCAGGCTGCCATCCACTGAACAAGTGTATTAAGTAGTCTTGTTCTATTGGGCTCTCTAAAAATATAAGTGAAAAGTTATACGAGAAGCCTCTCTGACAAACCTTATAACCAATACCATCAAGGCGTGGAGTAGAGGAAGTACTTGAATTGGGAAATCAGGGAATAACTCCAAGGTTATCTGAGTAGAGGAAGTACTTAGCTCTAGGAGCTGGGGAATAACTCAGGGGGAACATTTGGTTGAGAACCATTTGTTTAAGAATCTTAGAATAGGATTATTGTAAGGAGAACTCAATTATCTGTTCTAGTGAATTCTAGGTCTCAGAAAGACCAAAGTGGATTAGTTGGAGGATTACGCCACCTCCAAATACCACTATACTTGCTGTGTCATTTACCTTTCTGTATTTACATTTCAGCAAAGCGCACCAACATACTTATTGTTTCTGCATTTACCTATCTTAAATTATTCCGCACTCTGAACTTAAGTATCAGAAACCCCCAGGTTTCTGAGAAACTGTTTTTATCGACAAAAGATTTAAAAGACTATTCACCCCCCCCCCCCCCCGCCTAGTCTTTTACTTTGCCGTTATCTGGACCAACAAGTGGTATCAGAGCGGGAGGTTCACAAGCCTTCTACACTGAACCTAGATCCCCAGATAGGTGAAGGAACTTTGTCCCTTTCTGAGGACTATATAATTTGTGTGTTAAGTGTGCAGGTATGTCTCTGAGTGATGCAACCATTCTGAAGCCAGAAAACTATGAGAAATGGAAGAATAACATGATGCTCCATCTGGAGGACATTAGTGATGAGATGATCTATGTCATCAATGAAGGGCCTATCAAAATCAGACAACTCAAACAAGTTACTGAGGTATCTGATGGTAGAAAAGCCTCAGACAAGGAAGATGGAAGCGAGGATGCGGCTGCTAGTGATAGTGGTCGTGTTGCTAGTGGAAGCATTATGTATGAAGACAAGCCAAGAGAGCTCTGGACATCTGAAGATGCCAAGAGACACAGATTGGATGGTCAAGCTCGTAATATCATCATCAGATCAACACCTGAGCACATACAATGTAAACTGTGGGGTGGTAAAACGGAGAAAGTTGCCTGGCAATTGATTGAAGAAATCTATGCCGGAACTGAGAAAACCAAGGAAAACAAGTTCGAAGTTCTTAAATTGAAGTTCCAGAACTTCAAACAAGGTCCCACTGAAACTCTGGAAGAACTTGATTTCAGATTTACTATCCTTATGAGTGATATGGCTGCACTTGGTGAAAGCAACAGATACTCCCAGCCAGAAAAGATTAAGACTATTGTCAGAAGTCTCAATCACAACTGGGAGCACACTAAGTTCTTTTATTTCAACCAAGGGATGCCAAATATTACTCCAGTAGAGATCTTCTCTCATCTTGCTACTGTAGACTATGAGACAACTCAGAGAGAACAAACAGCTGAAAAGTTGCAAAGTGTTGCTCTAGTTTCTCAAGGTACTTCTGAAAAGAAGGATACCAAAGATGCATCTGAAGAAAATGCTCTTGCAGTAAGACACATGAAGAAATTTGTGAGTCAAGAGATTGAGAGAAGGAAAGCTAAAGAAAAGCTGAAAAAGCATCTTGGCCCAAACTATCATCAGTACAAGAGCATACAAATGAACAACTCTCTGAACACCCCCATTCAGAAAGGTGTTAGTACTGAAGCTGCAGAAATAGGAAATGATATCTGTTTCTTTTGTCAAAAGCCTGGTCACTTCAAGAAAGATTGTCCTGCTTTAAACAAGCTCAAGACAGGTGACAAGAAGGACAGAAGACATTTCAAAAGAAATCAAAGGGCCTTACTGACTGAAGAAAGGAAGAAGATTCAAATTCGACTTGATGCTCTAAACATTGAGACAGATTTTGAAGATGGAGATTCAGATGACTCAAACCTACCATCACCAGAATTGTGTGGAATCACCCACGATGTAATCGACTTCGGCCTTAAGAAGAATGAAATGTGTGGAGTTCTTTGAGATTCGGTCCGACATCTCCAACATTGAAATATGTCTTATGGCTGATGAGGTAACTAACAATTCACAATTTCTGTATTATGAGAGTGATGATGGAATTGAGGATCTGGAGTTGGTCAAGAGTGAATTGGATCGTTATGAGAAAGAATTTCTGGAAACACAATAAAAACCAGAATTCTAGAGGAAAGCAAAGAAACTCTTGAAAAAGAGGTTTCTGAGCTAACCAGAGTATCTGAGAACAAGAACGCTGAAATAGCCTTTATGTAAGCTCAGATATCTGAGAATGAAAATTCTCACAAACTAGCCTTGGATGAACTTAAGGAGAAAATGATGAAGCTGCTTTCTGAGAATGAAGAACTCAGAAATAAAGAGCTATCCTTCCAATCTTGTGCAAAGACTAGTGACACTCACACTGAGGTTCAATCCTATCTGAGAGACCCCTCTGAGAAAGGTGGACTTGGACTTGATGAACAATCAAGTAATTCATCTCCTCTGAAAAAGAGTGATGAAAGGTTGACCTTTGTAAAAAGTGAACATAATGGTTCTTCAACCACCTATAGCATTGGTCAGAAAGCTAGGGTAGTTGACAAAGGAAAAGGAGTTGCAACCCAGCCTTTGAAAGAACAACTAGTTCACAAGAAACATGTGGATAAGGTTTCTGAAAAGAAACACAACCCTCAGACATGCAATCATCCACATTGCTACATTACTAGGAAGGGAAGAATTGCTGGAATAGGCAAATTCTCTACTGTACCATTTTATGAAAATAAAGATGGTGCAGAAACTAGTAAGGCTTCTGAAGAACGCATTCAGAAAGCCAAAGGTGTTCGAAATGGCATTGGCTATCGTGCTATTGGAAAGGTCCTTCTGCAATAATATAAGGAAGGACAAGAACAATGGTGCAAGGCTGATATTGTAGGTAGCAATAGACAGAAGTGGAAGAAATCTCAATTCACTGAAAAACTGAATGCCAGAGCTAGAAGGAACCTGGCCAGAAAGGCTAAGTTTGCTGAAAAGCAATCCCAGAAACCCAGGGTCCAGAAAGCACCAAAGGGAACACCTAGAAACACCCTAGGAAGGAAGATTGAGATCAAAATTACTGATTTTATTGCATCTCCTTCTGATCAAGTTAGACAAAAACAAACTCCCAAGAAATTCACTAAAACTCATGTTTCCTGTTTTGTGCAGAATGCCTCTTGGACTAAGGCTCAATGTCTATTTGATAGTGGATACGGAAAGCACATGACAGGATACAAAGCAAATCTGGTCAACTACAAAGCTTGCAACACTGGACCAGACATCAGATTTGCTGGAGGAGAATTAAATCCCTCTCTGGGATTTGGCAACGTCAAATTGGGATCATTAACAATCACTGACGTATTACATGTTAAAGATTTGAAATATAATCTATTTAATTAGCATGAGCCAGTTTGCAGACAAGGGTTTCACTGTGAAATTCAAAGTAAAGTATTGCAAACTTATTGACAATGAGTCAAAGCAGACAGTCTTGGTTGCTCGGCGGAAAGGTAGTCTTTATGTTGTCGATTGGGCTTCTGTCACAGCTGAAGAATGTCTCATGGTGAGTCAAAACTCTGAACAAACTTGCCAAGAAAGAGTTAGTGGTTGCCCTTCCCAAAACATCTTTCAGAAAGGATGGTATCTGTTATACTTGTCAGATGGGGAGACAGTCCAAGATCTCTTTCAAGTCCAAAACCAGACACTCTAGTGTTAGACCACTACAACTATTACACATGGATCTTTTTGAATCATCTGTAACTAGTTATGCAGGAAAGAAGTATGGTCTGGTTGTTGTAGATGACTTCTCAAGATTCACTTGGGTTGTCTTTCTGAAGCACAAATCTGATGCTAGGGTGGAGATACCAAACTTGCTGAATAAGCTTGAAGTCATGAAAAATGACATGGTATCTGCAATCAGAACAGACCATGGTACTGAGTTTTTCAACAGTACATAAAGGAGTTTTTTACCAGCAAAGGTATACAACACCAACTTTCCTCTGTGAGAACACCACAACAAAATGGTGTTGCATAAAGGAAAAATAGAACCCTTAAAAAAGCAGCAAGGACAATGCTAGCTGACATTGAAATAAGTGATGTTTATTGGGTTGAAGCTGTAAACACAGCATGCTACACTCAGAACAGATGTTTGATAAACAAACACCATGACAAGACCCCTTATAAACTCTTGGTTGGAAGACCCCCTAATATCAAACATCTTAAAGTGTTTGGTTGTAGATGTTTTGTTCTTAACAATGGAAAAGAGTATCTAAGAACATTTCAACCAAAGGCAGATGAAGGAGTGTTTCTTGGTTATTCTTTGAATAGCAAGGCTTAGAGAGTATACAACAAAAGAACAAAGAAGATTGAAGAATCAGTTCATGTTGTATTCTATGAAAGAAGCAAGAAAACACCTCTTGCTGATGAACTCTCAGAAAGGTTCAAGGAACTAATGATAAAGGATTCTGAAGAAGAACCCTCAGAAAGGAAAAATATCATTGTAGAAAGAGAGGATGACTCTGACGAAGAAAAGCATGAAATGCCTAGTAACAACCAGATGACTCTCAGACATGATGAAGAATTTCCTATGAGAATTCCAGAAATGGAAACTGAAGAAGTTCATCAGAGAGCTAACTCTGGAAATGACCTCTCTGAAAGACATGTTCCAGAAAGCTCTCACACTGAGCAAGTGTCAGAAATTCACCGCCCTTCTGAGGTGCAAAATGTCTCAGATACTGAAGAAGTATCAAGTCATAATCATAGTGATTCACATTCAGATATCAAGTCATAATCATAGTGATTCACATTCAGAACACTTGGACACTGATCCTACTAGCCCTAAACCCATGATGAGATGGATCAAGGATCATCCTGCAAAAGATGTAATTGGACCAATTAATCAAGGTGTTAGGACTAGGAGAGCAATAGCTGAAAATGCTAATTCTCTCTTTGGATGTTTTATCTCAAACATTGAACCTAAAACTATAGAAGAAGCATTAAGATACCAAAACTGGATCTCAGCAATGCAAGAAGAGTTGGATCAATTTGAGAGAAACAAAGTCTGGAAACTAGTTCCATTTGTAGAAGGAATATATGTAATTGGAACAAAGAGGGTTTTCGGAAACAAGATGAATGAATCTGGTGAAATAACCAGAAACAAAGCAAGGTTGGTTGCCAAGGGATTCACCCAGACTGAAGGTCTAGATTTTGATGAGTCATATGCACCAGTTGCCAGATTGGATGCAATAAGACTCTTTCTGGCCTTTGCAGCTCATAAAGACTTTAAAGTTTATCAGATGGATGTCAAGAGTGCATTCTTGAATGGTTAACTTGCTGAGGAAGTCTATGTTGAGCAACCACCTGGCTTTGAAGTTTCCTCAGAAAGTAGAATGGTCCATAAGCTACAAAAAGCTCTATATGGACTGAAACAGGCTCCAAGAGCATGGTATGACACTTTGGCCAAACACCTTCTGAAAAGTGGTTTCAAGAAAGGCGAAGTTGATAAAACCTTATTTACTTTAAATCATGATGGGAAACTACTCTTAGTTCAAGTATATGTTGATGACATCATATTTGGATCTAAGGACAAGCAACTTTGTGATGACTTTGCAAATCTCATGAAAAGTAAGTTTGAGATGAGCATGATGGGAGAATTGAACTATTTCCTAGGATTGAAAGTCAAGCAACTCAATGATGTAATATTCATTAGTCAGACAAAGTATGCAAAAGACATGCTCACAAATGTTCAATCTTAAGCCTTCTGAAAAGAATGCTAAGATACATATGAGCATAGGAACCAAGATGACCTATACTGATTCAGACAAGAGTGTTGAAGAACATAAGTATAGGAAATTGATAGGTTCACTACTTTACCTTACTGCAAGCAGACCTGATATCCAATATGCAGTTGGAGTGTGTGCTAGGCTTCAAACAAATCCAATGCAATCACACTACAGCATTGCTATGAAAATACTAAGGTATGTGAAAGGTACAGTAGATGTAGGTTTGTGGTATCCTAAAGAAAGTGGATTGAGTTTGGCTGGTTACTCAGATGCTGATTATGCTGGATCAATGCTTGATAGGAAAAGTACCTCAGGAACTTGTCAGTTTCTGGTAACTAGACATATCTCATGGTTTAGCAAGAAGCAAAACTCAATTGCAACTTCTACCACAGAGGCTGAATATATTGCTGCTGGTTGTTGTGCAACACAAATTCTGTGGATTCAACAACAACTCAGAGACTATGGACTCAATGAAGAGCTCCCATTTTATGTGATAACACAAGTGCTATTGCAATCACACAGAACCCCAAGTTCCAGGCCAGAACAAAGCACATTGATGTTAGACACCACTTCATCAGAAACCATGTTGAAAAACGCAATATAGAGATACTCAAGATTGGCACAGAAGACCAACTTGCAGATATCTTCACCAAGCCCCTACAAGAAAGCCGGTTATTGACTTTAAGACATAGTCTTGGGTTAATGGAGATGCCTAAGGACTGAAAAATATCCTGAATCTTTAAAGTCTGAGTAAGTGAGGTAGAAAAGAAGTAGGTCTCTGAGAACAGGTTCTCAGAAAGCCAAGATGATAAGAAGTGATGCAAAGGTTTCTGAGTAGCAACACTCAGAAAGGCAAAACATTTCTGGAACGGGTATCCAGAAAGGCAAAAGTTGGTATACACTCAATAAGTAAATAAAACTAGAACTTACTTACTAAGAGTGGGTCAAATACATTCAAACAACTGAAGCTTCTGACACTTGAATTCAGAAAACTATTTAGTCATAAAGAGAAAAGACACACAAAGCCCGAAAAGTATAAGTTCTGGAAGTCAAACATGTCCAATGTCTTGTATTTTTGCCATTTTTATGATAAACAATATAAGATAAGGACTTGACACTCAGAGTGATAAGTTCAAACGATTAAGTGTTCTTACTCTTTACTAAGTGACTAATGAATGTAACTTGTCAAAAATCCATCAAGTCGGCACAATGCCATTTGTTGATTGATATCATTTCAAAATATTCAATATAAGCCCTTGATGAATAAACGTTTGATCTCAATGGTTGAGATTAAAACAAAGCAAGTAATGTCTGTCGAGAAATGCAGACATGGCCCACTACGCATTTAATGGAGAAAGTACGTGATACCACGCCTATGCAGACATAAAGACATGCATTCATATTTAGTTGTATGTATGTTGTATCTATGTACATTCTGTCTGCTATATATATATATAGGACTTGGACAAAAGACAAACACTTTTACCAATTTCGAAATTTCATACTTGCATCAAAATAGCAAAACCTCTCAAGATTTCTGCAAAACCCCTTCTGCAAACTCAACTTCTTGTGTTTAGTCTTCTGAAAAGACAGACTAATCTTGCAAAACCCCTCTGAAAACACTCACTCAAGATTCTATATAAGAGATGGCACCCAAGAAGATGACCATTAAGAACCCTAAGGCCGCATCATCTGCTCCTGCTGAAAAGCAAGGAGGAAAGGAACTCAAGGTGTTGAATAAACGCCTTCTAGGAAAGTTCACCCCATCTGACTGGAATCCAAGTCACAAAATGAATTTGGGAGCTTTTCTAGTGAAGAAGTATGTACCAGCAGTCATACCCTCAAGGCCAGATAGGAAACTGATATTGGGGATGCTGAAAAGTTTTCATATCTTCAAGTTTCTGTCTGCTGCACCCAGTGGACTATCAACACTGGATGTGCTGGAGTTCAATAACAACTCCAAAATCTTCACAAAAATTGTGAATGATGAAGAAGAGAAATACTTGCAGACTGAAGTTCAAGGATAAGAGATCGTCCTAGACTGCAAGACTTTCTGCAAGATATTCCGATTGAAAAATCAAGGAACAATTGAAGACATCAACATCAGGGATGCTCCCATGATCCAAGGTGTTAAAGAGCTATTTGAAGCAATCCAATTAGAGAATGCAAAAGGTTGCCCAGGAGACTTTGTTCTGAAAGCCATCAGAACTAGTCATCTCCAGAAACACTGGAGTACTTTAGCTCTCATTCTGGTCCGTTGCTTTGATGGCAACAAAGGTGGAGTGGACCAGATAAGCATGGAGAGATGGATGATGATGCATCTTCTGAACAAGATGCATTAAAGGCAGGAAACCCACTTTAACTGGGGGAAGTACGCCTTCAACAAATTCCTTGGGCATATTGAAGAGTTTGAGCCCAAGATCATCAATGGCCTTGCTGAGCCAAAGGCCAATATGCATTTTGGTCTCAGAATTTGTCACATTATGGAAAGATTGGGAATCACTCTCAGAGAGAGGCAGGAAATCCCAGTCACCAACACCCTTTTCACACACGCCTTTGAAGAAAAGGAGAGACTTGCTGCTGAGAAAGCACTCAGAAAGGCAGAAGAAGAAGAAACTGCCCAGCAAAGTGATAAGGTTCCTGAGCCAACTTCAGCTCAACCTCAAACTGCCAAGAGAAAAAGGACTCAACACAAAAGAGTACCTAAGCCCCAACAAAAAGAAATAGAGGCACAACCTTCTGGAGACAAGGTCTCAAAAGATGTTGTCGCCCAGAAAGGTAGGTCCAAAAGCACCAAAGATTCTGAGATAAATAGCTCCAGAACTATCAAGGGATGACCGCAACATTATAGATGGGTCAGATCCCAATCTGGATAGTGACTCTGAAGAGGATGAACAAATCCAAGAGGCACTCAAGAGGTCCAAGATAGAAATACATGGAGGAGCATCTAGCTCAGTTCCTCAAGGTCAAAGGAGCACTTCTGCCCAGAAGGAAGAAGAAGGCTTGAGAGAAGAAAATAGAATGATGGAAGATATCGCCATTGCTTCCAAATTCACAATGCCAACACTTAATGTTGCTGAAGAAAACCTTGTTCTTAAACAGGTTCCTCAACCTTCTGAGAGAACTCAACTATCAGAAAGGGATCAAACTGAGATGGAGACTCAGAATGATACTGCAGAGGAGACCAACAATGAGCACAGAGAGACTGTGGAATCACCACAAGTTCAAGAAACCAATGATCAGCCTGACCTTATTCAGGTAGCAAAAGTAGTTTGTATCTAAATTGTCAACATTTAAATGTTAACTTGTTACTCATAAGCTTCATTTGTTACAGGCCAACATGGAGATACACTTTCAGGGGGAAGAAAATTTGTCCACCCCCTTGAATCAAGAAGAGGTTCCTCCAACCTCAGAACAACAAGAAGAGCTTGTCCCTCAAGTAGTACAGCTATTTCTGAACAAGGAATAACTAAGTTAAAAATTCTCTTAAAATCTTGTGTTCTAATCTTGTTAATGTCTCTTATTAGGCTCCAACTGAGGAAGTAGTGGTGGTGGAACCAACACCCCAAAACCAAGAGATTCCAGAGGCTGAAAAGCTCTCTGAGGAAACATTTACTGAGTTTTCCGCAAAGAAGGTAAGTAATCAGTAATGATCTCCTTCGGGAACACTCTGGAAATACCACTACTCAATCTTTTATGTTTGTTCTTACAGGCTTATTCAGAAGAACAATTGGATGGAGAAACATTTGTTTTATCTCCTCCAAACGAAACTGAAACTGCTGAACAAGCAGTATCTACAGAAAAGATGACAGAAACCCCCAAGGTTTCTAAGGAACATGCTACTGAGCATCCTCATTTGGAAGTAAGTGAAGCCTCAGAAAAGCATTTTTCCATCTATCTCTTTCTGTTACATAAGTTCCTAAAACATAAATGATTCTAATTCTCAGGTTCAAGCAGAAAGAAAGGATGCTGAGGATAAGATTTGTCCTCATGCCAAAGTATCTGAGGTCACTGAGACCAAACAAGTAGAAGTCCAAGCAAATGAGCCTAGTGTTTCGACACAGGTATGCCCAGAAAGTTTACTTTTGCACACAGATACTAACACAAGTGGTTTGGACAAAACTAACTTGATCCCTTTCTTTCAGGCTCAAAGTCTAGTGCCAGTTTATTTACTCAAGGCCTTCCAGAAGCACACTTTAAAGAAACATCTCAAGTGCTTCAGACAATGGCAGAAACTCAGAAAGGCTGAACTTTCTGAAGTAGCCAGAGTAATAGACGTCCCAGAAAAGAGAGCAATTGCCTTAAATCTGGAGGATTACATCCATGCATTGTTCCCAACAGAGTCCTACTCATTTGTCACTCTAATGCATGAAGACTTCATTCATGAAGTAGCACAAAGACTTATAGCAGATGTCAAGTCTGCGGATGCTCAAACCCAAGAGCAGATGGTTACCCATCCTGCCCTGCCCAGCAAGCTCACTACTTATCCCGCTGACCAAGAAGAAGTTAATGGGAGGATGATTACATTCCCAAATGTGATCAACCTGGTTTCTGAAGATGAGGAAGAGATGGACGAAAATGATTTTCAAGAACCTCCCACTGAGCATCCAAACCAAGAAGCAAAGAAAAAGGATGATGATGATGATGATGATGACCAGAATGATGATCCTCAACCTCGACAAGGTAGGATTCAGAAAGCCAACAACGGAAGTGGAGCACAGGCTATTCCTTCCAATGCTCAGAAAGCCCCATCATCATCACCTCCCAAGTCTCATCAAGATACCCAATAGGCTGAGCACAATGATGCCATAGAAGAAATTTCATCCACTGAGTTCAGGATTGAACAACTCAGAAAGATATTGGAAGAAGAAAAGAGAATCAATTTAGAGTGCCAAGCTCTTGTTGATGAGAAGGAATCCAAAATTCAAAAGCTCAAAGAAGCTAATGCTGAAGAATTGGCACTTCTGGATGAGCATAGAAGTTTGGAAAGAGAGATCAGCATTACCGCAGCTGAAATTGATGCCATGCGTGCTATTGATGACGACGCACAAGATGCTGAGGATGCATCAGAAAGACCTTCTCAGAAGACCAGCACACTTGATGGTAAACAAAAAATGTTAGCCAGCTTGCAAACAATCCCAGAAAAGGATTATGATAGTGATGCTGAAGAAAACCACAACTTGATTACTGCAGAAGAAGATGAGAGACTTGTCACTCAGCAAAAGAGAGCCCTACTTGCTCCTCATATATTCTCTGCACCAGGTAGTTCAAGAAGTGAAGAGCACCATGCAAGGAACAGTGTCTTTTTGGAACTCAAAGAGACACTAGTTGCCCAAGACACAGAAGTGCTAAAATCCGTCCCAGAAGAGATGAAGCCATTGGCTGCTGCTTTACTCAACAGAGCAACTAGCATAGCTCTCTCTCAGAAAGACCTAGGGTTGGTCAGGGATGAGGATTGTAACAATGCTAATACAACATTGAATGAAGCCAGCCATGCTGTTCTGTAAGCCAACGCTATCCTAAGGCCGCTTGAAGAGCTCAACAGAAAGGAGCTGGAACTGGTTAGGCCGAACACAGAGCTGAAGAAAGAAATCCAAGAACTGGTCAGGGTGCACAACAACCTCCAGAAAAACTTTGAATCACTCTCTGAAGCTTATGCTATCATGAGTCAGTCATTCATGACTAAGGGGGAAGAAGAGATGCCTCAGAAAGTCAGAGGAAGAAAAAGAAAACAATCAAATCCTCCCTCCTCAAGTCACTTGTCATCAAGGACACTGGAGATGCCCCTGCTGAAGAAGTTGTTCCAGATCAACCAGCCAGAAGGCTGAGAAGTATCGTTACTAGGGGAACCAAGTCCCTTAGGATCTCAGATGGGAACAACTAGAATAATCCTGAAAAGGGAGAAGACCAAGAAGAAGGATAAGTGAGAGGCCAAGAAAGCTGCAAGCCTCCAACTTTGAACTTCAATGATGATGAGGATGAATCTGATACAGATGAACATCCACTTCATAAAAGAAGGAGACAAGCAACTACTTCACAACCTCCCCTGGCAGCAATGCCTTTGGCCGCCAGAACTCCTTCTGGAAATACCAAGTCAATACAAGGAACATCCACCAGCACAGCCCCAAGGCAGGAAGAAAGGGTTAGAGGATCTCCTGACAGAAGGCCACCTAACAGAAAGGCAAGAAGGGATTCCCAGTTTGGCAGAGTAAACAGAGAAACTCATCAAGAAAGGCCAACTAATGCCCACATTGAGTATGTGAAGACTAGTAATGAAGAGTCTTCATATAGGTGCATTCTGAACAAGAGAGGGTATTGGATTCTGGAACTACAACATCTACTTGTCAATGATAAGTTTCCAACTCCCATCCTCAACCAGATCCTGAAATGGAGAGAAGGCAAGCCAGAATTGCTAAAACCTGAGCACCTTCATGCCTGGCTAAACTTTGAAGTAGAAAAGAGGAATGAAGCCAGAAAGATGGATCTTTCTTTTGCCTGTCCTTACCCAAAGCCTGATGATGTACACAAGGTAAGAAAACTGGATGGTAGCTACAACAGAAAGAACAAACTAGGTGTTCCAACCTATGAGTCATTCTATATGACACTGGATGAATACCTAGATGATTTACACTATCTGGAAGAAATATACAAGTATTTCAACCTATCTCAGCTACATATAGACCAGTCCTGGGTCTGGGGAAAGTACTTCTGGGTCAAACACTTTTTGCGAAAGAATCACAAGCTTGGAAAGAGTTACCATGAAATATGTGACTTATCCAGAAAGACAGAACTCTCTGTCAGAAGGTTTCTTTATGACTATGTCCAAGAATGCGGAAAAGTGGATGATCATGTCAATTGATCCAGAAAAGCTGCTGAAGAATTTGAGGTATCTGAACCCAAATTGCATTTCTGAAGACTTGAAGACTAGTAACATTAGAATAATCTCTTGGAGCTTGGATTCTTCTTTGTTCTAATTTACTTAGTATGTTTTGTTACTTTTTTTGTAATCTTGCTGATTGTTTCTAAATTTCTCTATCTGTAAAAGTTGCATCTTATTCTGTAAATTGTACCTATCTGAAGATCATACTCTCAGATACATTCTAATAGATGACAACTTATCAGCAAAAATCACCTCTTGTGATTTGGTTGATGTTTACTTTCTACCCTCATTTCAACTAAAATTGAATATCATTTGAAATGATTAAGTGGTGGATTGTTTTCTCTTCCAAGATTACAAATTTGTAATAGGACTTAAAAGATAGTCATGGATGACTGATCAAAAAGGGGGAAATTTGTTAGGAATATCTGTTAGTATTTTGATCACTCATCACATGTTCTTATCTTAGCCAGAAAGGTGATTAAGTACTCTTGGTTCACTTGAACATTGTAAAAGAGGAGATCACTGAGTATGATTAGTCTAGTAAATCTTGTATTAGGATTATAGGTCTACGAGTGTAATTTTTATTTCCAGAAGACCATGAAGATCAATCCTAGCAATGGAGCTTATCTGAAGATTAGAAGACTGAAGATTGCACAAGATTTATGAAGACATCAAGGTTTAGTCTAACTCAGAAAGACTATGTCCTTAATCCTCACTTAAGTGTATTTACTTACATTTGAAATAAGGTTTTGGACTTATGACATCATGAGTATGGAGCATGCAAGCCATCAGAAAGGCTCATTTATCCGTCGAAGACTACAGGACAACAAATAGTACAAGTGCATTAATTGCATCGGTAGAAAAGCCGCTGAAGCACAGTCCTCTCTGAGACATGAGACAAGGACTTCTGAGTACTCATTTCAAGATAAGTATGGACTGAATTTGAATTGTGTCTAACGGATATCATTCCAACGACTCTCAAATTCATCTATATATATCACACACTTAGATGCTGAGAAATACACCTTAGAAAGCTCTATCTTGCAAACTTACCATCAAGCAAAGTATTCTCTCAAACACTCTACTACCCTTTCTTAAAGCTTTCTGTTGCTCGAAGATTCACTAGTAGTTCTAAGTCGTCCTGAACCTTAACAAGAGATTGTTATTCGTGAAAGAGTTGAACTATTAGATACCCTTTCTGAAGCTCATTCTCCAGAACAGACATCAATTACTTGGGTCAGTAAAGAGTAGACTGCCATCCACTGAACAAGTGTATTAAGTAGTCTTGTTCTATTAGGCTCTCTGAAAATATAACTGAAAAGTTATACGAGAAGCCTCTCTGACAAACCTTATAACCAACACCATCAAGGCGTGGAGTAGAGGAAGTACTTGATTTGGGAAATCAGGGAATAACACCAAGGTTATCTGAGTAGAGGAAGTACTTAGCTCTAGGAGCTGGGAAATAACTCAGGGGGAACATTTGGTTGGGAACCATTTGTTTAAGAATCTTAGAATAGGATTATTGTAAGGAGAACTTTATTATCTGTTCTAGTGAATTCTAGGTCTCAGAAAGACCGAAGTGGATTAGTTGGATGATTACGCCACCTCCAGATACCACTATACTTGCTGTGTCATTTACCTTTCTGTATTTACATTTCAGCAAAGCACACACACATACTTATTGTTTCTGCACTTACCTATCTTAAAGTCTTCCGCACTCTGAACTTAAGTATCAGAAACCCCCCCAAGTTTCTGAGAAACTGTATTTATCGACAAAAGTTTTAAAAGACTATTCACCCCCCCCCCCCCCCTCTAGTCTTTTACTTTGCCGTTATCTGGACCAACACAAATATTTTGGATGGATCCGTCATTTCACCTAGTAATTTGAACTATGCCGTTGGATGAATTTTGATCGACGGTCGAGATTTAATCTTGTATTGATGTGACGGTTGGGCTTCCAGAAATGTCCTTCTATAAATAGGGCATCAGTCGCTTTCATTTCTTCACTTTTAGAGAGAGAATTTTTGCAATTTGAGTGAGTCCGAAGTGCTTTTCAGTGATCCGAAGCAATTGCAGTGCGGTCCGAGTCAAGGAGTCAGTTTGATGCAAAGCAAGTCTATCCGAGGAAGTTAGCAGCCTTCAATCCAAGCCTTCGTATTTTTGCAAGTAAGTGTTCTCTCGTTCTCTTTTAATTTTGCTAAAGTAGTTGTCTTTTGGAAATTTCTTGCATGTTTTTCTCGTTCGGATAAGTGTTGTATGTAGTCCATTCGGACGTATGTAGTAGGTCTTTTCGGAACCTCTAAGTTGTTTGTATTAACTGCGTACTAACTCCGAACTAACTACATTCGACAACACTTAGTTCCCACCGAACCCCTCATGGACTTTAACCATAAGTTACATAAACGGACACTCGGACTTTGAAGTTTAAATCTCATAGGAATTTCCTTTCTTTCCCTAGGATGTCCGAGAGCGATAGTCAAAACTGTTCCGAAGCTGTTGGG
This sequence comes from Plantago major, assembly GCA_026545765.1. NCBI lineage: Eukaryota > Viridiplantae > Streptophyta > Magnoliopsida > Lamiales > Plantaginaceae > Plantago > Plantago major. Next base: position 82,957,982 of record CM048839.1, on the reverse strand, counting down.
TATGCATCTGATGAAACTTCCTACTCGGTGACCTCCGAAGACGTCGACATTGGTAACGTGGAGGATCAACGGGGTCACAGATATGTGTTAAACCGAAGTGGTGAAGAATCCGAGGTGAGCTCTCCATCTTTCCGATTAATCGTGCCCGGATCGAAGTATACGAATAGGCAAAATTACCCAGAATCTTCAAATGTGTAGGGCGCAATGACGGTTCATGAGACGACCACTCGGATAATAAGCAGCTCACGTCGGAGCAATGATGAGCCCGAGCTACCCGTAGAGATCCGATCAGTTTGTAGAAACTTTGGTTATAAAACTAGGATTAACCCTAATCAAATCCTTTTCATTCCGGATCCAAAGGAGATCAATGTAGAAGAGGTTCATGATACGACCGATGAGCCCCCCGAGTTAGGTGTGTTCGAGGCAGGGGTAGAGGAGACTGTCTGAGTCGTGACTCCGATTCGGACTGTGGTGGAGCTGTCGTCATCGTCCGAGGACAAAAAAGTTGAAGAGAAAACAGTTGTAGGAGGAGAAGAAGTGGAATAAGAAGAGGATGAGGAAGAGGAGGAAGATGAAGTGCCTTTGGTCCGGACCAAGGCTTCTGATCGTTCGGGCACGAGTCGTCCGAGAGGAGAAAGTTCCACCCAAGGGTCGAGTCGGGGAGTTGCCTCTCAATCGTCCGAGGGAGGCAAGAGTAAAGGTGATGACGTGATTCGAATTAAGTTCCCTCAGACCCGTCTGCAAGTGACTCATCCAGACCCTGATGGGGAGTTGAATTTGGATGACCTTCTCCCTACGTGTCCAATTCAACCATTACTGTGGATGAGTTGGATGAGCTCCGAAGGAGATATGAGATCCTGGAGTCCGTGGAGATTTTGATTCTGGACGAAGCTCACGCTTTTTACAAACCGCCTCTCGGATACATATGCGTGCATGAGGCCTCGTTGCATTGTGGGTGGCGTATACCTGTTGCCTCCGAGTTGCTAGAAGTTCTCAATGGAATTGGGATAAGTCCGCACCAAGTGATTCCGAATTTACTTGGGAATCTGATGTGCTTAAGAGTGCTTTGTAAACACAAAGGGATTCCGATCACCTTTGACAATTTTCGGAAGCTGTTCAGCATCACTCAGAGCAGGCCCCATCAGCACTTCTATACTCTAGTGGTTCGGCAATCATACCCATTTTTCGAGGATCCGATCTCCTCATTAGGGATCAAGTGGTGGCAGAAATATATTTTCGTCCAAGCCGCTTTGAAACACAGGGATCCGAGGCTCAAAGAGTTCAATGGAACTTCGAGAAGATGTTTTTCGGGACGCTCGGATGAGGCCTACGGCTCGGAACATTCCAATGGATGCAAGCCCTCCATAGAAAAGAGGAACCGAAGAAGTACTTCTTCCGTGGGTTGATTTGTTAACCACTTCCATACCTGGTTGGTCTATCGAGTTCGAGTTTCTGTGATGACAAGGAGGATTTTGGTGAGTGACTCGGAGATGTTGCATGGTTCGAGTCACTCTTGTTAGAAATAAGTTTTAGATTTCCAACTTTTATTGGCTCGGTCCTATTTTTCGTTGTTGCTTACTTATTTGTCTTGCTACTTCGGACTAATCTTTATTTGTGTTCGGTTTTTGTAGATTTCTGGTTTGAGTACACCATGTTGGCAATGAGGGAGCTCAAGAGGCAACAACTTAAGGCTCAAAAGGAGGAGCAAAGGTAGGGTCTCTGAGACAAAGTGATAAAAAAGTCAACCACTCTTCCAGATGGGGAGTTGAATTTTGATGACCTTTTCCCTACGTGTCCAATTCAACCATTACTGTGGATGAGTTGGATGAGCTCCGAAGGAGATACGAGATCCTGGAGTCCGTGGAGATTTTGATTCTGGACGAAGCTCACGCTTTTTACAAACCGCCTCGGATACATATGCGTGCATGAGGCCTCGTTGCATTGTGGGTGGCGTATACCTGTTGCCTCCGAGTTGCTAGAAGTTCTCAATGGAATTGGGATAAGTCCGCACCAAGTGATTCCGAATTTACTTGGGAATCTGATGTGCTTAAGAGTGCTTTGTAAACACAAAGGGATTCCGATCACCTTTGACAATTTTCGGAAGCTGTTCAGCATCACTCAGAGCAGGCCCCATCAGCACTTCTATACTCTAGTGGTTCGGCAATCATACACATTTTTCGAGGATCCGATCTCCTCATTAGGGATCAAGTGGTGGCAGAAATATATTTTCGTCCAAGCCGCCTTGAAACCTGGGCAGTCCGAGGCTCAAAGAGTTCAATGGAACTTCGAGAAGATGTTTTTTCGGGGGACGCTTCCGGACTGGAGGCCTACGGCTCGGAACATTCCACAGTGGATGCAAGCCCTCCATAGAAAAGAGGAACCGAAGAAGTACTTCTTCCGTGGGTTGATTTGTTAACCACTTCCATACCTGGTTGGTCTATCGAGTTCGAGTTTCTGTGATGACAAGGAGGATTTTGGTGAGTGACTCGGAGATGTTGCATGGTTCGAGTCACTCTTGTTAGAAATAAGTTTTAGATTTCCAACTTTTATTGGCTCGGTCCTATTTTTCGTTGTTGCTTACTTATTTGTCTTGCTACTTCGGACTAATCTTTATTTGTGTTCGGTTTTTTGTAGATTTCTGGTTTGAGTACACCATGTTGGCAATGAGGGAGCTCAAGAGGCAACAACTTAAGGCTCAAAAGGAGGAGCAAAGGTAGGGTCTCTGAGACAAAGTGATAAAAAAGTCAACCACTCTTCCAGATGGGGAGTTGAATTTTGATGACCTTTTCCACGTGTCCAATTCAACCATTCTTGTGGATGAGTTGGATGAGCTCGAAGGAGATACGAGATCCTGAGTCCGTGGAGATTTTGATTACGACGAAGCTCACGCTTTTTACAAACCGCCTCTCGGATACATATCGTGCATGAGGTCTCGCATTGTGGGTGGCGTATACCGCCGCCTCCGAGTTGCTAGAAGTTCTCAATGGAATTGGGATAAGTCCGCACCAAGTGATTCCGAATTTACTTGGGAATCATGTGCTTAAGAGTGCTTTGTAAACACAAGGATTCCGATCACCTTTGACAATTTTCTAAGTCGCTCAAGATCACTCGAGCAGCCCCATCAGCACTTCTATACTCTAGTGGTTCGGCAATCATACACATTTTTCGAGGATCCGATCTCCTCATTAGGGATCAAGTGGTGGCAGAAATATATTTTCGTCCAAGCCGCCTTGAAACCTGGGCAGTCCGAGGCTCAAAGAGTTCAATGGAACTTCGAGAAGATGTTTTTTCGGGGACGCTCGGATGGAGGCCTCACGGAACATTCCACAGTGGATGCAAGCCCTCCATAGAAAAGAGGAACGAAGAAGTACTTCTTCCTGGGTTGATTTGTTAACCACTTCCATACCTGGTTGGTCTATCGAGTTCGAGTTTCTGTGATGACAAGGAGGATTTTGGTGAGTGACTCGGAGATGTTGCATGGTTCGAGTCACTCTTGTTAGAAATAAGTTTTAGATTTCCAACTTTTATTGGCTCGGTCCTATTTTTCGTTGTTGCTTACTTATTTGTCTTGCTACTTCGGACTAATCTTTATTTGTGTTCGGTTTTTTGTAGATTTCTGGTTTGAGTACACCATGTTGGCAATAAGGGAGCTCAAGAGGCAACAACTTAAGGCTCAAAAGGAGGAGAAAAGGTAGGGTCTCTGAGACAAAGTGATAAAAAAGTCAACCACTCTTCCAGATGGGGAGTTGAATTTTGATGACCTTCTCCCACGTGTCCAATTCAACCATTCGTGGATGAGTTGGATGAGCTCGAAGGAGATACGAGATCTGAGTCCGTGGAGATTTTGATTACGACGAAGCTCACGCTTTTACAAACCGCCTCTCGGATACATATGTGTGCATGAGGCCTCGTTGCATTGTGGGTGGCGTATACCTGTTGCCTCCGAGTTGCTAGAAGTTCTCAATGGAATTGGGATAAGTCCGCACCAAGTGATTCCGAATTTACTTGGGAATCTGATGTGCTTAAGAGTGCTTTGTAAACACAAAGGGATTCCGATCACCTTTGACAATTTTCGGAAGCTGTTCAGCATCACTCAGAGCAGGCCCCATCAGCACTTCTATACTCTAGTGGTTCGGCAATCATACACATTTTTCGAGGATCCGATCTCCTCATTAGGGATCAAGTGGTGGCAGAAATATATTTTCGTCCAAGCCGCCTTGAAACCTGGGCAGTCCGAGGCTCAAAGAGTTCAATGGAACTTCGAGAAGATGTTTTTTCGGGGGACGCTTCCGGACTGGAGGCCTACGGCTCGGAACATTCCACAGTGGATGCAAGCCCTCCATAGAAAAGAGGAACCGAAGAAGTACTTCTTCCGTGGGTTGATTTGTTAACCACTTCCATACCTGGTTGGTCTATCGAGTTCGAGTTTCTGTGATGACAAGGAGGATTTTGGTGAGTGACTCGGAGATGTTGCATGGTTCGAGTCACTCTTGTTAGAAATAAGTTTTAGATTTCCAACTTTTATTGGCTCGGTCCTATTTTTCGTTGTTGCTTACTTATTTGTCTTGCTACTTCGGACTAATCTTTATTTGTGTTCGGTTTTTTGTAGATTTCTGGTTTGAGTACACCATGTTGGCAATGAGGGAGCTCAAGAGGCAACAACTTAAGGCTCAAAAGGAGGAGCAAAGGTAGGGTCTCTGAGACAAAGTGATAAAAAAGTCAACCACTCTTCCAGATGGGGAGTTGAATTTTGATGACCTTCTCCCTACGTGTCCAATTCAACCATTACTGTGGATGAGTTGGATGAGCTCCGAAGGAGATACGAGATCCTGGAGTCCGTGGAGATTTTGATTCTGGACGAAGCTCACGCTTTTTACAAACCGCCTCTCGGATACATATGCGTGCATGAGGCCTCGTTGCATTGTGGGTGGCGTATACCTGTTGCCTCCGAGTTGCTAGAAGTTCTCAATGGAATTGGGATAAGTCCGCACCAAGTGATTCCGAATTTACTTGGGAATCTGATGTGCTTAAGAGTGCTTTGTAAACACAAAGGGATTCCGATCACCTTTGACAATTTTCGGAAGCTGTTCAGCATCACTCAGAGCAGGCCCCATCAGCACTTCTATACTCTAGTGGTTCGGCAATCATACACATTTTTCGAGGATCCGATCTCCTCATTAGGGATCAAGTGGTGGCAGAAATATATTTTCGTCCAAGCCGCCTTGAAACCTGGGCAGTCCGAGGCTCAAAGAGTTCAATGGAACTTCGAGAAGATGTTTTTTCGGGGGACGCTTCCGGACTGGAGGCCTACGGCTCGGAACATTCCACAGTGGATGCAAGCCCTCCATAGAAAAGAGGAACCGAAGAAGTACTTCTTCCGTGGGTTGATTTGTTAACCACTTCCATACCTGGTTGGTCTATCGAGTTCGAGTTTCTGTGATGACAAGGAGGATTTTGGTGAGTGACTCGGAGATGTTGCATGGTTCGAGTCACTCTTGTTAGAAATAAGTTTTAGATTTCCAACTTTTATTGGCTCGGTCCTATTTTTCGTTGTTGCTTACTTATTTGTCTTGCTACTTCGGACTAATCTTTATTTGTGTTCGGTTTTTTGTAGATTTCTGGTTTGAGTACACCATGTTGGCAATAAGGGAGCTCAAGAGGCAACAACTTAAGGCTCAAAAGGAGGAGCAAAGGTAGGGTCTCTGAGACAAAGTGATAAAAAAGTCAACCACTCTTCCAGATGGGGAGTTGAATTTTGATGACCTTCTCCCTACGTGTCCAATTCAACCATTACTGTGGATGAGTTGGATGAGCTCCGAAGGAGATACGAGATCCTGGAGTCCGTGGAGATTTTGATTCTGGACGAAGCTCACGCTTTTTACAAACCGCCTCTCGGATACATATGTGTGCATGAGGCCTCGTTGCATTGTGGGTGGCGTATACCTGTTGCCTCCGAGTTGCTAGAAGTTCTCAATGGAATTGGGATAAGTCCGCACCAAGTGATTCCGAATTTACTTGGGAATCTGATGTGCTTAAGAGTGCTTTGTAAACACAAAGGGATTCCGATCACCTTTGACAATTTTCGGAAGCTGTTCAGCATCACTCAGAGCAGGCCCCATCAGCACTTCTATACTCTAGTGGTTCGGCAATCATACACATTTTTCGAGGATCCGATCTCCTCATTAGGGATCAAGTGGTGGCAAAAATATATTTTCGTCCAAGCCGCCTTGAAACCTGGGCAGTCCGAGGCTCAAAGAGTTCAATGGAACTTCGAGAAGATGTTTTTTCGGGGGACGCTTCCGGACTGGAGGCCTACGGCTCGGAACATTCCACAGTGGATGCAAGCCCTCCATAGAAAAGAGGAACCGAAGAAGTACTTCTTCCGTGGGTTGATTTGTTAACCACTTCCATACCTGGTTGGTCTATCGAGTTCGAGTTTCTGTGATGACAAGGAGGATTTTGGTGAGTGACTCGGAGATGTTGCATGGTTCGAGTCACTCTTGTTAGAAATAAGTTTTAGATTTCCAACTTTTATTGGCTCGGTCCTATTTTTCGTTGTTGCTTACTTATTTGTCTTGCTACTTCGGACTAATCTTTATTTGTGTTCGGTTTTTTGTAGATTTCTGGTTTGAGTACACCATGTTGGCAATGAGGGAGCTCAAGAGGCAACAACTTAAGGCTCAAAAGGAGGAGCAAAGGTAGGGTCTCTGAGACAAAGTGATAAAAAAGTCAACCACTCTTCCAGATGGGGAGTTGAATTTTGATGACCTTCTCCCTACGTGTCCAATTCAACCATTACTGTGGATGAGTTGGATGAGCTCCGAAGGAGATACGAGATCCTGGAGTCCGTGGAGATTTTGATTCTGGACGAAGCTCACGCTTTTTACAAACCGCCTCTCGGATACATATGCGTGCATGAGGCCTCGTTGCATTGTGGGTGGCGTATACCTGTTGCCTCCGAGTTGCTAGAAGTTCTCAATGGAATTGGGATAAGTCCGCACAAGTGATTCCAATTTACTTGGGAATCGATGCTTAAGAGTGCTTTGTAAACACAAAGGATTCCGATCACCTTTGACAATTTTGAAGTCGAAAGATCACCAGGCAGCCCCATCAGCACTTCTATACTTTAGTGGTTCGGCAATCATACACATTTTTCGAGGATCCGATCTCCTCATTAGGGATCAAGTGGTGGCAGAAATATATTTTCGTCCAAGCCGCCTTGAAACCTGGGCAGTCCGAGGCTCAAAGAGTTCAATGGAACTTCGAGAAGATGTTTTTTCGGGGGACGCTTCCGGACTGGAGGCCTACGGCTTGGAACATTCCACAGTGGATGCAAGCCCTCCATAGAAAAGAGGAACCGAAGAAGTACTTCTTCCGTGGGTTGATTTGTTAACCACTTCCATACCTGGTTGGTCTATCGAGTTCGAGTTTCTGTGATGACAAGGAGGATTTTGGTGAGTGACTCGGAGATGTTGCATGGTGCGAGTCACTCTTGTTAGAAATAAGTTTTAGATTTCCAACTTTTATTGGCTCGGTCCTATTTTTCGTTGTTGCTTACTTATTTGTCTTGCTACTTCGGACTAATCTTTATTTGTGTTCGGTTTTTTGTAGATTTCTGGTTTGAGTGCACCATGTTGGCAAAGAGGGAGCTCAAGAGGCAACAACTTAAGGCTCAAAAGGAGGAGCAAAGGTTGGGTCTCTGAGACAAAGTGATAAAAATGTCAACCACTCTTCCAGATGGGGAGTTGAATTTTGATGACCTTCTCCCTACGTGTCCAATTCAACCATTACTGTGGATGAGTTGGATGAGCTCCGAAGGAGATACGAGATCCTGGAGTCCGTGGAGATTTTGATTCTGGACGAAGCTCACGCTTTTTACAAACCGCCTCTCGGATACATATGCGTGCATGAGGCCTCGTTGCATTGTGGGTGGCGTATACCTGTTGCCTCCGAGTTGCTAGAAGTTCTCAATGGAATTGGGATAAGTCCGCACCAAGTGATTCCGAATTTATTTAGGAATCTGATGTGCTTAAGAGTGCTTTATAAACACAAAGGGATTCCGATCACCTTTGACAATTTTCGGAAGCTGTTCAGCATCACTCAGAGCAGGCCCCATCAGCACTTCTATACTCTAGTGGTTCGGCAATCATACACATTTTTCGAGGATCCAATCTCCTCATTAGGGATCAAGTGGTGGCAGAAATATATTTTCGTCCAAGCCGCCTTGAAACACCAAGGCGAGGCTCAAAGAGTTCAATGGAACTTCGAGAAGATGTTTTTTCGGGGGACGCTTTCGGACTGGAGGCCTACGGCTCGGAACATTCCACAGTGGATGCAAGCCCTCCATAGAAAAGAGGAACCGAAGAAGTACTTCTTCCGTGGGTTGATTTGTTAACCACTTCCATACCTGGTTGGTCTATCGAGTTCGAGTTTCTGTGATGACAAGGAGGATTTTGGTGAATGACTCGGAGATGTTGCATGGTTCGAGTCACTGTTGTTAGAAATAAGTTTTAGATTTCCAACTTTTATTGGCTCGGTCCTATTTTTCGTTGTTTACTTATTTGTCTTGCTACTTGGACTAATCTTTATTTGTGTTCGGTTTTTGTAGATTTACGGTTTGAGTACACCATGTTGGCAATGAGGGAGCTCAAGAGGCAACTTAAGGCTCAAAAGGAGGAGCAAAGGTAGGGTCTCTGAGACAAAGTGATAAAAAAGTCAACCACTCTTCCAGATGGGGAGTTGAATTTTGATGACCTTCTCCCTACGTGTCCAATTCAACCATTACTGTGGATGAGTTGGATGAGCTCCGAAGGAGATACGAGATCCTGGAGTCCGTGGAGATTTTGATTCTGAAGCTCACGCTTTTACAAACCGCCTCTGATACATATGCGTGCATGAGGCCTTGTTGCACTGTGGGTGGCGTATACCTGTCGCCTCTGAGTTGCTAGAAGTTCTCAATGGAATTGTGATAAGTCCGCACCAAGTGATTCAGAAATTTGAACTGTGGAAGCTTAAGAGTGCTTTGTAAACACAAAGGGATTCCGATCACCTTTGACAATTTTATGGTATTGACATCACTCGAGCAGCCCCATCAAGACTTCTATACTCTAGTGGTTCGCAATCATACACATTTTCGAGGATCCGATCTCCTCATTAGGGATCAAGTGGTGGCGAAATATATTTTCGTCCAGCCGCCTTGAAACACAAGCGATCCGAGGCTCAAAGAGTTCAATGGAACTTCGAAGATATTTTTCGGGGGACGCTTCGGATGGAGGCCACGGCTCGGAACATTCCACATGGATGCAAGCCTCCATAGAAAAGAGGAACGAAGAAGTACTTCTTCGTGGGTTGATTTGTTAACCACTTCCATACCTGGTTGGTCTATCGAGTTCGAGTTTCTGTGATGACAAGGAGGATTTTGGTGAGTGACTCGGAGATGTTGCATGGTTCGAGTCACTCTTGTTAGAAATAAGTTTTAGATTTCCAAATTTAATTGGCTCGGTCCTATTTTTCGTTGTTGCTTACTTATTTGTCTTGCTACTTCGGACTAATCTTTATTTGTGTTCGGTTTTTTGTAGATTTACGGTTTGAGTACACCATGTTGGCAATGAGGGAGCTCAAGAGGCAACAACAAGGCTCAAAGGAGGAGCAAAGGTAGGGTCTCTGAGACAAAGTGATAAAAAAGTCAACCACTCTTCCAGATGGGGAGTTGAATTTTGATGACCTTCTCCCTACGTGTCCAATTCAACCATTACTGTGGATGAGTTGGATGAGCTCCGAAGGAGATACGAGATCCTGGAGTCCGTGGAGATTTTGATTACGGACGAAGCTCACGCTTTTACAAACCGCCTCTCGGATACATATGCGTGCATGAGGCCTCGTTGCATTGTGGGTGGCGTATACTGCCTCCGAGTTGCTAGAAGTTCTCAATGGAATTGGGATAAGTCCGCACAAGTGATTCAATTTACTTGGGAATCGATGTGCTTAAGAGTGCTTTGTAAACACAAAGGATTCCGACCTTTGACAATTTTGAAGTCGTCAAAGATCACTGAGTAGGCCCCATCAGCACTTCTATACTCTAGTGGTTCGGCAATCATACACATTTTTCGAGGATCCGATCTCCTCATTAGGGATCAAGTGGTGGCAGAAATATATTTTCGTCCAAGCCTTGAAACACAGGCGACCGAGGCTCAAAGAGTTCAATGGAACTTGAGAAGATATTTTTTAGGGGCGCTCGACTGGAGCTACTCTGACTCGGAACATTCCACAGTGGATGCAAGCCCTCCATAGAAAAGAGGAACCGAAGAAGTACTTCTTCCGTGGGTTGATTTGTTAACCACTTCCATACCTGGTTGGTCTATCGAGTTCGAGTTTCTGTGATGACAAGGAGGATTTTGGTGAGTGACTCGGAGATGTTGCATGGTTCGAGTCACTATTGTTAGAAATAAGTTTTAGATTTCCAAATTTAATTGGCTCGGTCCTATTTTTCGTTGTTGCTTACTTATTTGTCTTGCTACTTCGGACTAATCTTTATTTGTGTTCGGTTTTTTGTAGATTTCTGGTTTGAGTACACCATGTTGGCAATGAGGGAGCTCAAGAGGCAACAACTTAAGGCTCAAAAGGAGGAGCAAAGGTAGGGTCTACGAGACAAAGTGATAAAAAGTCAACCACTCTTCCGGATGGGGAGTTGAATTTTGATGACCTTCTCCTACGTGTCCAATTCAACCATTCTGTGGATGAGTTGGATGAGCTCGAAGGAGATCTGAGATCCTGAGTCCGTGGAGATTTTGATTGGACGAAGTGACGCTTTTACAAACCGCCTCTCGGATACATATGCCCGCATGAGGCCTCGTTGCATTGTGGGTGGCGTATACACCGTTGCCTCGAGTTGCTAGAAGTTCTCAATGGAATTGGGATAAGTCCGCACCAAGTGATTCCGAATTTACTTGGGAATCTGATGTGCTTAAGAGTGCTTTGTAAACACAAAGGGATTCCGATCACCTTTGACAATTTTCGGAAGCTGTTCAGCATCACTCAGAGCAGGCCCCATCAGCACTTCTATACTCTAGTAGTTCGGCAATCATACACATTTTTCGAGGATCCGATCTCCTCATTAGGGATCAAGTGGTGGCAGAAATATATTTTCGTCCAAGCCGCCTTGAAACACAGGCGATCCGAGGCTCAAAGAGTTCAATGGAACTTGAGAAGATGTTTTTCGGGGACGCTTCGGATGGAGGCCTCTGACTCGGAACATTCCACAGTGGATGCAAGCCCTCCATAGAAAAGAGGAACCGAAGAAGTACTTCTTCCGTGGGTTGATTTGTTAACCACTTCCATACCTGGTTGGTCTATCGAGTTCGAGTTTCTGTGATGACAAGGAGGATTTTGGTGAGTGACTCGGAGATGTTGCATGGTTCGAGTCACTCTTGTTAGAAATAAGTTTTAGATTTCCAACTTTTACTGGCTCGGTCCTATTTTTCGTTGTTGCTTACATATTTGTCTTGCTACTTCGGACTAATCTTTATTTGTGTTCGGTTTTTTGTAGATTTCTGGTTTGAGTACACCATGTTGGCAATGAGGGAGCTCAGAGGCAACAACTTAAGGCTCAAAAGGAGGAGCAAAGGTAGGGTCTACGAGACAAAGTGATAAAAAGTCAACCACTCTTCCGGATGGGGAGTTGAATTTTGATGACCTTCTCCTACGTGTCCAATTCAACCATTCTGTGGATGAGTTGGATGAGCTCGAAGGAGATCTGAGATCTGAGTCCGTGGAGATTTTGATTACGGGCGAAGCTCACGCTTTTACAAACCGCCTCTTGGATACATATGCGTGCATGAGGCCTCGTTGCATTGTGGGTGGCGTATACACTGCCTCCGAGTTGCTAGAAGTTCTCAATGGAATTGGGATAAGTCCGCACCAAGTGATTCGAATTTATTTGGGAATCGATGTGTAAGAGTGCTTTGTAAACACAAAGGATTCGATCACCTTTGACAATTTTGAAGTCATTGACATCACTCGAGCAGCCCCATCAGCACTTCTATACTCTAGTGGTTCGGCAATCATACACATTTTTCGAGGATCCGATCTCCTCATTAGGGATCAAGTGGTGGCAGAAATATATTTTCGTCAGCACCTTGAAACACAGGCGATCCGAGGCTCAAAGAGTTCAATGGAACTTAGAAGATGTTTTTTCGGGGACGCTTCGGATGGAGGCCTGACTCGGAACATTCCACAGTGGATGCAAGCCCTCCATAGAAAAGAGGAACCAAGAAGTACTTCTTCCGGTGGGTTGATTTGTTAACCACTTCCATACCGGTTGGTCTATCGAGTTCGAGTTTACGTAATGACAAGGAGGATTTTGGTGAGTGACTGGAGATGTTGCATGGTTCGAGTCACTCTTGTTAGAAATAAGTTTTATATTTCCAACTTTTATTGGCTCGGTCCTATTTTTCGTTGTTGCTTACTTATTTGTCTTGCTACTTCGGACTAATCTTTATTTGTGTTCGGTTTTTTGTAGATTTCTGGTTTGAGTACACCATGTTGGCAATGAGGGAGCTAAAGAGGCAACAACTTAAGGCTCAAAAGGAGGAGCAAAGGTAGGGTCTCTGAGACAAAGTGATAAAAAAGTCAACCACTCTTCCAGATGGGGAGTTGAATTTTGATGACCTTCTCCCTACGTGTCCAATTCAACCATTACTGTGGATGAGTTGGATGAGCTCAGAAGGAGATCTGAGATCTGAGTCCGTGGAGATTTTGATTCTGGACGAAGCTCACGCTTTTTACAAACCGCCTCTCGGATACATATGCGTGCATGAGGCCTCGTTGCATTGTGGGTGGCGTATACCTGTTGCCTCCGAGTTGCTAGAAGTTCTCAATGGAATTGGGATAAGTCCGCACCAAGTGATTCAGAATTTACTTGGGAATCTGATGTGCTTAAGAGTGCTTTGTAAACACAAAGGGATTCCGATCACCTTTGACAATTTTCGGAAGCTGTTCAGCATCACTCAGAGCAGGCCCCATCAGCACTTCTATACTCTAGTGGTTCGGCAATCATACACATTTTTCGAGGATCCGATCTCCTCATTAGGGATCAAGTGGTGGCAGAAATATATTTTCGTCCAAGCCGCCTTGAAACACAGGCGATCCGAGGCTCAAAGAGTTCAATGGAACTTGAGAAGATGTTTTTCGGGACGCTTCGGATGGTGGCCTCTGACTCGGAACATTCCACAGTGGATGCAAGCCCTCCATAGAAAAGAGGAACCGAAGAAGTACTTCTTCCGTGGGTTGATTTGTTAACCACTTCCATACCTGGTTGGTCTATCGAGTTCGAGTTTCTGTGATGACAAGGAGGATTTTGGTGAGTGACTCGGAGATGTTGCATGGTTCGAGTCACTCTTGTTAGAAATAAGTTTTAGATTTCCAACTTTTATTGGCTCGGTCCTATTTTTCGTTGTTGCTTACTTATTTGTCTTGCTACTTCGGACTAATCTTTATTTGTGTTCGGTTTTTTGTAGATTTCTGGTTTGAGTACACCATGTTGGCAATGAGGGAGCTCAAGAGGCAACAACTTAAGGCTCAAAAGGAGGAGCAAAGGTAGGGTCTCGAGACAAAGTGATAAAAAGTCAACCACTCTTCCGGATGGGAGTTGAATTTTGATGACCTTCTCCTACGTGTCCAATTCAACCATTCTTGTGGATGAGTTGGATGAGCTCGAAGGAGATCTGAGATCTGAGTCCGTGGAGATTTTGATTACGGAAAGCTCACGCTTTTACAAACCGCCTCGGATACATATGCGTGCATGAGGCCTCGTTGCATTGTGGGTGGCGTATACATTGCCTCCGAGTTGCTAGAAGTTCTCAATGGAATTGGGATAAGTCCGCACCAAGTGATTCCGAATTTACTTGGGAATCGATGTGCTTAAGAGTGCTTTGTAAACACAAAGGATTCCGATCACCTTTGACAATTTTGAAGTATTGACATCACTCGAGCAGCCCCATCAGCACTTCTATACTCTAGTGGTTCGCAATCATACACATTTTTCGAGGATCCGATCTCCTCATTAGGGATCAAGTGGTGGCGAAATATATTTTTCCAAGCCGCCTTGAAACACAGGCGATCGAGAAAGAGTTCAATGGAACTGAGAAGATGTTTTTCGGGGACGCTTCGGATGGAGGCCTCTGACGGAACATTCCACGATGGATGCAAGCCCTCCATAGAAAAGAGGAACCGAAGTACTTCTTCCGTGGGTTGATTTGTTAACCACTTCCATACGGTTGGTCTATCGAGTTCGAGTTTCTGTAATGACAAGGAGGATTTTGGTGAGTGACTCGGAGATGTTGCATGGTTCGAGTCACTCTTGTTAGAAATAAGTTTTATATTTCCAACTTTTATTGGCTCGGTCCTATTTTTCGTTGTTGCTTACTTATTTGTCTTGCTACTTCGGACTAATCTTTATTTGTGTTCGGTTTTTTGTAGATTTCTGGTTTGAGTACACCATGTTGGCAATGAGGGAGCTAAAGAGGCAACAACTTAAGGCTCAAAAGGAGGAGCAAAGGTAGGGTCTACGAGACAAAGTGATAAAAAGTCAACCACTCTTCCGGATGGGGAGTTGAATTTTGATGACCTTCTTCCTCGTGTCCAATTCAACCATTCTTGTGGATGAGTTGGATGAGCTCGAAGGAGAATCGAGATCTGAGTCCGTGGAGATTTTGATTACGAAGCTCACGCTTTTACAAACCGCCTCTCGGATACATATGCGTGCATGAGGCCTCGTTGCATTGTGGGTGGCGTATACATTGCCTCCGAGTTGCTAGAAGTTCTCAATGGAATTGGGATAAGTCCGCACCAGTGATTCCGAATTTACTTGGGAATCGATGTGCTTAAGAGTGCTTTGTAAACACAAAGGATTCGATCACCTTTGACAATTTTGAGTATTCAAACATCACTCGAGCAGCCCCATCAGCACTTCTATACTCTAGTGGTTCGGCAATCATTCACATTTTTCGAGGATCCGATCTCCTCATTAGGGATCAAGTGGTGGCAGAAATATATTTTCGTCCAAGCCGCCTTGAAACACAGGCGAGGCTCAAAGAGTTCAATGGAACTTCGAGAAGATGTTTTTCGGGGACGCTTCGGTTGAGGCCTGACTCGGAACATTCCACAGTGGATGCAAGCCCTCCATAGAAAAGAGGAACCGAAGAAGTACTTCTTCCGTGGGTTGATTTGTTAACCACTTCCATACCTGGTTGGTCTATCGAGTTCGAGTTTCTGTGATGACAAGGAGGATTTTGGTGAATGACTCGGAGATGTTGCATGGTTCGAGTCACTGTTGTTAGAAATAAGTTTTAGATTTCCAACTTTTATTGGCTCGGTCCTATTTTTCGTTGTTGCTTACTTATTTGTCTTGCTACTTCGGACTAATCTTTATTTGTGTTCGGTTTTTTGTAGATTTCTGGTTTGAGTACACCATGTTGGCAATGAGGGAGCTCAAGAGGCAACAACTTAAGGCTCAAAAGGAGGAGCAAAGGTAGGGTCTCTGAGACAAAGTGATAAAAAAGTCAACCACTCTTCCAGATGGGGAGTTGAATTTTGATGACCTTCTCCCTACGTGTCCAATTCAACCATTACTGTGGATGAGTTGGATGAGCTCCGAAGGAGATACGAGATCCTGGAGTCCGTGGAGATTTTGATTCTGGACGAAGCTCACGCTTTTTACAAACCGCCTCTCGGATACATATGCGTGCATGAGGCCTCGTTGCATTGTGGGTGGCGTATACCTGTTGCCTCCGAGTTGCTAGAAGTTCTCAATGGAATTGGGATAAGTCCGCACCAAGTGATTCCGAATTTACTTGGGAATCTGATGTGCTTAAGAGTGCTTTGTAAACACAAAGGGATTCCGATCACCTTTGACAATTTTCGGAAGCT
This sequence comes from Plantago major, assembly GCA_026545765.1. Taxonomy (NCBI): domain Eukaryota; kingdom Viridiplantae; phylum Streptophyta; class Magnoliopsida; order Lamiales; family Plantaginaceae; genus Plantago; species Plantago major. The sequence goes on along the minus strand of CM048839.1, from coordinate 82,942,058 downwards.
GTTCAGCATCACTCAGAGCAGGCCCCATCAGCACTTCTATACTCTAGTGGTTCGGCAATCATACACATTTTTCGAGGATCCGATCTCCTCATTAGGGATCAAGTGGTGGCAGAAATATATTTTCGTCCAAGCAGCCTTGAAACACAGGCGATCGAGGCTCAAAGAGTTCAATGGAACTTCGAAGATATTTTTCGGGGGCGCTTCGGATGGAGGCCTGGCTCGGAACATTCCACGATGGATGCAAGCCCTCCATAGAAAAGAGGAACCGAAGTACTTCTTCCGTGGGTTGATTTGTTAACCACTTCCATACCTGGTTGGTCTATCGAGTTCGAGTTTCTGTGATGACAAGGAGGATTTTGGTGAGTGACTCGGAGATGTTGCATGGTTCGAGTCACTATTGTTAGAAATAAGTTTTAGATTTCCAAATTTAATTGGCTCGGTCCTATTTTTCGTTGTTGCTTACTTATTTGTCTTGCTACTTCGGACTAATCTTTATTTGTGTTCGGTTTTTTGTAGATTTCTGGTTTGAGTACACCATGTTGGCAATGAGGGAGCTCAAGAGGCAACAACTTAAGGCTCAAAAGGAGGAGCAAAGGTAGGGTCTCTGAGACAAAGTGATAAAAAAGTCAACCACTCTTCCAGATGGGGAGTTGAATTTTGATGACCTTCTCCCTACGTGTCCAATTCAACCATTACTGTGGATGAGTTGGATGAGCTCCGAAGGAGATACGAGATCCTGGAGTCCGTGGAGATTTTGATTCTGGACGAAGCTCACGCTTTTTACAAACCGCCTCTCGGATACATATGCGTGCATGAGGCCTCGTTGCATTGTGGGTGGCGTATACCTGTTGCCTCCGAGTTGCTAGAAGTTCTCAATGGAATTGGGATAAGTCCGCACCAAGTGATTCCGAATTTACTTGGGAATCTGATGTGCTTAAGAGTGCTTTGTAAACACAAAGGATTCGATCACCTTTGACAATTTTCGAAGTCGCTCAAAGATCACTCAGAGTAGGCCCCATCAACACTTCTATACTCTAGTGGTTCGGCAATCATACACATTTTTCGAGGATCCGATCTCCTCATTAGGGATCAAGTGGTGGCAGAAATATATTTTCGTCCAAGCCGCCTTGAAACTGGCGATCGAGGCTCAAAGAGTTCAATGGAACTTCGAGAAGATATTTTTTCGGGGGACGCTTCCGGACTGGAGGCCTACGGCTCGGAACATTCCACAGTGGATGCAAGCCCTCCATAGAAAAGAGGAACCGAAGAAGTACTTCTTCCGTGGGTTGATTTGTTAACCACTTCCATACCTGGTTGGTCTATCGAGTTCGAGTTTCTGTGATGACAAGGAGGATTTTGGTGAGTGACTCGGAGATGTTGCATGGTTCGAGTCACTCTTGTTAGAAATAAGTTTTAGATTTCCAAATTTAATTGGCTCGGTCCTATTTTTCGTTGTTGCTTACTTATTTGTCTTGCTACTTCGGACTAATCTTTATTTGTGTTCGGTTTTTTGTAGATTTCTGGTTTGAGTACACCATGTTGGCAATGAGGGAGCTCAAGAGGCAACAACTTAAGGCTCAAAAGGAGGAGCAAAGGTAGGGTCTCTGAGACAAAGTGATAAAAAAGTCAACCACTCTTCCAGATGGGGAGTTGAATTTTGATGACCTTCTCCCACGTGTCCAATTCAACCATTCGTGGATGAGTTGGATGAGCTCGAAGGAGATACGAGATCTGAGTCCGTGGAGATTTTGATTACGGGCCGACGCTTTTTACAAACCGCCTCTCGGATACATATGCCTGCATGAGGCCTCGTTGCATTGTGGGTGGCGTATACCTGTTGCCTCCGAGTTGCTAGAAGTTCTCAATGGAATTGGGATAAGTCCGCACCAAGTGATTCCGAATTTACTTGGGAATCTGATGTGCTTAAGAGTGCTTTGTAAACACAAAGGGATTCCGATCACCTTTGACAATTTTCGGAAGTCGCTCAAAGATCACTCGAGAGGCCCCATCAGCACTTCTATACTCTAGTAGTTCGGCAATCATACACATTTTTCGAGGATCCGATCTCCTCATTAGGGATCAAGTGGTGGTAGAAATATATTTTCGTCCAAGCCGCCTTGAAACACAGCGGTCCGAGGCTCAAAGAGTTCAATGGAACTTCGAGAAGATGTTTTTCGGGGACGCTTCGGATGGAGGCCTACTCGGAACATTCCATGGGATGCAAGCCCTCCATAGAAAAGAGGAACCGAAGAAGTACTTCTTCCGTGGGTTGATTTGTTAACCACTTCCATACCTGGTTGGTCTATCGAGTTCGAGTTTCTGTGATGACAAGGAGGATTTTGGTGAGTGACTCGGAGATGTTGCATGGTTCGAGTCACTCTTGTTAGAAATAAGTTTTAGATTTCCAACTTTTACTGGCTCGGTCCTATTTTTCGTTGTTGCTTACATATTTGTCTTGCTACTTCGGACTAATCTTTATTTGTGTTCGGTTTTTTGTAGATTTCTGGTTTGAGTACACCATGTTGGCAATGAGGGAGCTCAAGAGGCAACAACTTAAGGCTCAAAAGGAGGAGCAAAGGTAGGGTCTCTGAGACAAAGTGATAAAAAAGTCAACCACTCTTCCAGATGGGGAGTTGAATTTTGATGACCTTCTCCCTACGTGTCCAATTCAACCATTACTGTGGATGAGTTGGATGAGCTCCGAAGGAGATACGAGATCCTGGAGTCCGTGGAGATTTTGATTCTGGACGAAGCTCACGCTTTTTACAAACCGCCTCTTGGATACATATGCGTGCATGAGGCCTCGTTGCATTGTGGGTGGCGTATACCTGTTGCCTCCGAGTTGCTAGAAGTTCTCAATGGAATTGGGATAAGTCCGCACCAAGTGATTCCGAATTTATTTGGGAATCTGATGTGCTTAAGAGTGCTTTGTAAACACAAAGGGATTCCGATCACCTTTGACAATTTTCGAAGGTTTCAAAGATCACTCGAGCAGCCCCATCAGCACTTCTATACTCTAGTGGTTCGCAATCATACACATTTTTCGAGGATCCGATCTCCTCATTAGGGATCAAGTGGTGGCGAAATATATTTTCGTCCAAGCGACCTTGAAACACAGGCATCCGAGGCTCAAAGAGTTCAATGGAACTTGAGAAGATGTTTTTCGGGGACGCTCGACCGGAGGCCTACGGCTCGAACATTCCACATGGATGCAAGCCCTCCATAGAAAAGAGGAACCAAGAAGTACTTCTTCCGTGGTTGATTTGTTAACCACTTCCATACCGTTGGTCTATCGAGTTCGAGTTTCAGAATGACAAGGAGGATTTTGGTGAGTGACTCGGAGATGTTGCATGGTTCGAGTCACTCTTGTTAGAAATAAGTTTTATATTTCCAACTTTTATTGGCTCGGTCCTATTTTTCGTTGTTGCTTACTTATTTGTCTTGCTACTTGGACTAATCTTTATTTGTGTTCGGTTTTGTAGATTTACGGTTTGAGTACACCATGTTGGCAATGAGGGAGCTAAAGAGGCAACAACTTAAGGCTCAAAAGGAGGAGCAAAGGTAGGGTCTACGAGACAAAGTGATAAAAAGTCAACCACTCTTCCGGATGGGGAGTTGAATTTTGATGACCTTCCCCACGTGTCCAATTCAACCATTACGTGGATGAGTTGGATGAGCTCGAAGGAGATACGAGATCCTGAGTCCGTGGAGATTTTGATTCGACGAAGCTCACGCTTTTACAAACCGCCTCGGATACATATGCGTGCATGAGGCCTCGTTGCATTGTGGGTGGCGTATACCTGTTGCCTCCGAGTTGCTAGAAGTTCTCAATGGAATTGGGATAAGTCCGCACCAAGTGATTCCGAATTTACTTGGGAATCTGATGTGCTTAAGAGTGCTTTGTAAACACAAAGGGATTCGATCACCTTTGACAATTTTGAAGTCGCTCAAAGATCACTCGAGCAGCCCCATCAGCACTTCTATACTCTAGTGGTTCGCAATCATACACATTTTTCGAGGATCCGATCTCCTCATTAGGGATCAAGTGGTGGCAGAAATATATTTTCGTCCAAGCCGCCTTGAAACCTGGGCAGTCCGAGGCTCAAAGAGTTCAATGGAACTTCGAGAAGATGTTTTTTCGGGGGACGCTTCCGGACTGGTGGCCTACGGCTCGGAACATTCCACAGTGGATGCAAGCCCTCCATAGAAAAGAGGAACCGAAGAAGTACTTCTTCCGTGGGTTGATTTGTTAACCACTTCCATACCTGGTTGGTCTATCGAGTTCGAGTTTCTGTGATGACAAGGAGGATTTTGGTGAGTGACTCGGAGATGTTGCATGGTTCGAGTCACTCTTGTTAGAAATAAGTTTTAGATTTCCAACTTTTATTGGCTCGGTCCTATTTTTCGTTGTTGCTTACTTATTTGTCTTGCTACTTCGGACTAATCTTTATTTGTGTTCGGTTTTTTGTAGATTTCTGGTTTGAGTACACCATGTTGGCAATGAGGGAGCTAAAGAGGCAACAACTTAAGGCTCAAAAGGAGGAGCAAAGGTAGGGTCTCTGAGACAAAGTGATAAAAAAGTCAACCACTCTTCCAGATGGGGAGTTGAATTTTGATGACCTTCTCCCTACGTGTCCAATTCAACCATTACTGTGGATGAGTTGGATGAGCTCCGAAGGAGATACGAGATCCTGGAGTCCGTGGAGATTTTGATTCTGGACGAAGCTCACGCTTTTTACAAACCGCCTCTTGGATACATATGCGTGCATGAGGCCTCGTTGCATTGTGGGTGGCGTATACCTGTTGCCTCCGAGTTGCTAGAAGTTCTCAATGGAATTGGGATAAGTCCGCACCAAGTGATTCCGAATTTATTTGGGAATCTGATGTGCTTAAGAGTGCTTTGTAAACACAAAGGGATTCCGATCACCTTTGACAATTTTGAAGTGCTCAAAGATCACTCAGAGCAGGCCCCATCAGCACTTCTATACTCTAGTGGTTCGGCAATCATACACATTTTTCGAGGATCCGATCTCCTCATTAGGGATCAAGTGGTGGCAGAAATATATTTTCGTCCAAGCAGCCTTGAAACCTGGGCAGTCCGAGGCTCAAAGAGTTCAATGGAACTTCGAGAAGATGTTTTTTCGGGGGACGCTTCCGGACTGGAGGCCTACGGCTCGGAACATTCCACAGTGGATGCAAGCCCTCCATAGAAAAGAGGAACCGAAGAAGTACTTCTTCCGTGGGTTGATTTGTTAACCACTTCCATACCTGGTTGGTCTATCGAGTTCGAGTTTCTGTAATGACAAGGAGGATTTTGGTGAGTGACTCGGAGATGTTGCATGGTTCGAGTCACTCTTGTTAGAAATAAGTTTTATATTTCCAACTTTTATTGGCTCGGTCCTATTTTTCGTTGTTGCTTACTTATTTGTCTTGCTACTTCGGACTAATCTTTATTTGTGTTCGGTTTTTTGTAGATTTCTGGTTTGAGTACACCATGTTGGCAATGAGGGAGCTAAAGAGGCAACAACTTAAGGCTCAAAAGGAGGAGCAAAGGTAGGGTCTCTGAGACAAAGTGATAAAAAAGTCAACCACTCTTCCAGATGGGGAGTTGAATTTTGATGACCTTCTCCCTACGTGTCCAATTCAACCATTACTGTGGATGAGTTGGATGAGCTCCGAAGGAGATACGAGATCCTGGAGTCCGTGGAGATTTTGATTCTGGACGAAGCTCACGCTTTTTACAAACCGCCTCTCGGATACATATGCGTGCATGAGGCCTCGTTGCATTGTGGGTGGCGTATACCTGTTGCCTCCGAGTTGCTAGAAGTTCTCAATGGAATTGGGATAAGTCCGCACCAAGTGATTCCGAATTTACTTGGGAATCTGATGTGCTTAAGAGTGCTTTGTAAACACAAAGGGATTCCGATCACCTTTGACAATTTTGAAGTCGCTCAAAGATCACTCGTGAGCAGCCCCATCAGCACTTCTATACTCTAGTGGTTCGGCAATCATACACATTTTTCGAGGATCCGATCTCCTCATTAGGGATCAAGTGGTGGCAGAAATATATTTTCGTCCAAGCCGCTTGAAACACCGGCGATCCGAGGCTCAAAGAGTTCAATGGAACTTGAGAAGATGTTTTTCGGGACGCTCCGGATGGTGGCCTACTTCGGAACATTCCACAGTGGATGCAAGCCCTCCATAGAAAAGAGGAACCGAAGAAGTACTTCTTCCGTGGGTTGATTTGTTAACCACTTCCATACCTGGTTGGTCTATCGAGTTCGAGTTTCTGTGATGACAAGGAGGATTTTGGTGAGTGACTCGGAGATGTTGCATGGTTCGAGTCACTCTTGTTAGAAATAAGTTTTAGATTTCCAACTTTTATTGGCTCGGTCCTATTTTTCGTTGTTGCTTACTTATTTGTCTTGCTACTTCGGACTAATCTTTATTTGTGTTCGGTTTTTTGTAGATTTCTGGTTTGAGTACACCATGTTGGCAATGAGGGAGCTAAAGAGGCAACAACTTAAGGCTCAAAAGGAGGAGCAAAGGTAGGGTCTCTGAGACAAAGTGATAAAAAAGTCAACCACTCTTCCAGATGGGGAGTTGAATTTTGATGACCTTCTCCCTACGTGTCCAATTCAACCATTACTGTGGATGAGTTGGATGAGCTCCGAAGGAGATACGAGATCCTGGAGTCCGTGGAGATTTTGATTCTGGACGAAGCTCACGCTTTTTACAAACCGCCTCTCGGATACATATGCGTGCATGAGGCCTCGTTGCATTGTGGGTGGCGTATACCTGTTGCCTCCGAGTTGCTAGAAGTTCTCAATGGAATTGGGATAAGTCCGCACCAAGTGATTCCGAATTTACTTGGGAATCTGATGTGCTTAAGAGTGCTTTGTAAACACAAAGGGATTCCGATCACCTTTGACAATTTTCGGAAGCTGTTCAGCATCACTCAGAGCAGGCCCCATCAGCACTTCTATACTCTAGTGGTTCGGCAATCATACACATTTTTCGAGGATCCGATCTCCTCATTAGGGATCAAGTGGTGGCAGAAATATATTTTCGTCCAAGCCGCCTTGAAACCTGGGCAGTCCGAGGCTGAAAGAGTTCAATGGAACTTCGAGAAGATGTTTTTTCGGGGGACGCTTCCGGACTGGAGGCCTACGGCTCGGAACATTCCACAGTGGATGCAAGCCCTCCATAGAAAAGAGGAACCGAAGAAGTACTTCTTCCGTGGGTTGATTTGTTAACCACTTCCATACCTGGTTGGTCTATCGAGTTCGAGTTTCTGTAATGACAAGGAGGATTTTGGTGAGTGACTCGGAGATGTTGCATGGTTCGAGTCACTCTTGTTAGAAATAAGTTTTATATTTCCAACTTTTATTGGCTCGGTCCTATTTTTCGTTGTTGCTTACTTATTTGTCTTGCTACTTCGGACTAATCTTTATTTGTGTTCGGTTTTTTGTAGATTTACGTTTGAGTACACCATGTTGGCAATGAGGGAGCTAAAGAGGCAACAACTTAAGGCTCAAAAGGAGGAGCAAAGGTAGGTCTCGAGACAAAGTGATAAAAAGTCAACCACTCTTCCATGGGGGAGTTGAATTTTGATGACCTTCTTCCCACGTGTCCAATTCAACCATTACCGTGGATGAGTTGGATGAGCTCAAGGAGATACGAGATCCTGAGTCCGTGGAGATTTTGATTACGGAAGCACGCTTTTTACAAACCGCCTCTCGGATACATATGCGTGCATGAGGCCTCGTTGCATTGTGGGTGGCGTATACCTGTTGCCTCCGAGTTGCTAGAAGTTCTCAATGGAATTGGGATAAGTCCGCACCAAGTGATTCCGAATTTACTTGGGAATCGATGTGCTTAAGAGTGCTTTGTAAACACAAAGGATTCCGATCACCTTTGACAATTTTGAAGTCGCTCAAAGATCACTCGAGCAGCCCCATCAAGACTTCTATACTCTAGTGGTTCGCAATCATTCACATTTTCGAGGATCCGATCTCCTCATTAGGGATCAAGTGGTGGCGAAATATATTTTCGTCCAAGCCGCTTTGAAACACAGGCGATCCGAGGCTCAAAGAGTTCAATGGAACTTCGAGAAGATGTTTTTCGGGACGCTCGGACCGAGGCCTACGGCTCGGAACATTCCACGATGGATGCAAGCCCTCCATAGAAAAGAGGAACCAAGAAGTACTTCTTCCGTGGGTTGATTTGTTAACCACTTCCATACCTGGTTGGTCTATCGAGTTCGAGTTTCTGTGATGACAAGGAGGATTTTGGTGAGTGACTCGGAGATGTTGCATGGTTCGAGTCACTCTTATTAGAAATAAGTTTTAGATTTCCGACTTTTATTGGCTCGGTCCTATTTTTCGTTGTTGCTTACTTATTTGTCTTGCTACTTCGGACTAATCTTTATTTGTGTTCGGTTTTTTGTAGATTTCTGGTTTGAGTACACCATGTTGGCAATGAGGGAGCTCAAGAGGCAACAACTTAAGGCTCAAAAGGAGGAGCAAAGGTAGGGTCTCTGAGACAAAGTGATCAAAAAGTCAACCACTCTTCCAGATGGGGAGTTGAATTTTGATGACCTTCTCCCTACGTGTCCAATTCAACCATTACTGTGGATGAGTTGGATGAGCTCCGAAGGAGATACGAGATCCTGGAGTCCGTGGAGATTTTGATTACGGAAGCTCACGCTTTTACAAACCGCCTCTCGGATACATATGCGTGCATGAGGCCTCGTTGCATTGTGGGTGGCGTATACCTGTTGCCTCCGAGTTGCTAGAAGTTCTCAATGGAATTGGGATAAGTCCGCACCAAGTGATTCCGAATTTACTTAGGAATCTCATGTGCTTAAGAGTGCTTTATAAACACAAAGGGATTCCGATCACCTTTGACAATTTTCGGAAGCTGTTCAGCATCACTCAGAGCAGGCCCCATCAGCACTTCTATACTCTAGTGGTTCGGCAATCATACACATTTTTCGAGGATCCAATCTCCTCATTAGGGATCAAGTGGTGGCAGAAATATATTTTCGTCCAAGCCGCCTTGAAACCTGGGCAGTCCGAGGCTCAAAGAGTTCAATGGAACTTCGAGAAGATGTTTTTTCGGGGGACGCTTCCGGACTGGAGGCCTACGGCTCGGAACATTCCACAGTGGATGCAAGCCCTCCATAGAAAAGAGGAACCGAAGAAGTACTTCTTCCGTGGGTTGATTTGTTAACCACTTCCATACCTGGTTGGTCTATCGAGTTCGAGTTTCTGCGATGACAAGGAGGATTTTGGTGAGTGACTCGGAGATGTTGCATGGTTCGAGTCACTCTTGTTAGAAATAAGTTTTAGATTTCCAACTTTTATTGGCTCGGTCCTATTTTTCGTTGTTGCTTACTTATTTGTCTTGCTACTTCAGACTAATCTTTATTTGTGTTCGGTTTTTTGTAGATTTCTGGTTTGAGTACACCATGTTGGCAATGAGGGAGCTCAAGAGGCAACAACTTAAGGCTCAAAAGTAGGAGCAAAGGTAGGGTCTCTGAGACCAAGTTATCAAAAAGTCAACCACTCTTCCAATGACTAAGCCCCGAGTTAGGTGTGTTCGAGCTGTTTTGAAGCTCCAAATGGAGCTGTAAATTTACAGCTCCATTAGAGCTTCGAGCTGTAGAATCAGCTCCGTTCGAGCTGTAATTAAGGTCCAACGGAGCTGTTTCTGTAGCTCCGATGGAGCTGTTTGAAGCTGCATATATTAAGCTCCAAAGGAGCATTAATTTACACCTTAATTACAGCTCCATCGGAGCTTAATGGGGCAGTTTCTATACCTCTGACAGAGTTTTTTTACGAATCCATTTACATCTCCGGTCTTCGCTCCAATCTCGATTGATTTTTGTAATCGATTTAAAATTTAAAGGACTTGTTTTAGATTTTCAGAAAATTCATTGGTGGCAAATAGAGAATTAGATATATTCCAAGGACTTGTATTGCAATTCTTTATAACCTAGCATAATTAAAGAAAAGAGAAAATTAAAGAAAATAAAAAGTGAGAATAAAAGAAAGTATCAAATAAAAATAATGAATGGCATTTTGGTGAATATTTCCAAGCTTCCCCTCCACATCAGCAAAAAGCTACTCCATGTCAGCCGTCCCTTTGACTTTTGGACCCACATGTAATTAAAAAAATTCGTAGGTCACTTTTTGGACGAAAATGTAATTCTTTTAAATGGGGGGTTGAATCTGTAATTGGACCAAATTTAAGGGGTACCTTAAGTAGTTCGCCCTTTTCATTATCTTGAAAGTGCCATCTTTTATTGACTCGGGCTTTTTAGTTTTTGTATTTAGCTTACTGCTGCTGTCCGAGCTTATTCCGAGGTGGCGGGTCGAAGGGCCACATTGGAAATATAGTTGTCCAAGTCCGAGGCGAGTAGAGAACAAGGCCGTGGTTTATAAGGAAAAGTATAAGAAGACACTCGCCTCGTTGAAGGAATCCGAGGCTGAAAAGAAGGAAAAGCTAAAGAGCGCTATCCGAGGCTTGGAGACGGACTTGGAGGCATATAGGGAGGGCATGAGCGATGTTGGTCCAGATAACAACAAAGTAAAAGACTGGGGGGGGGGGGTGAATAGTCTTTTTACACTTTTGTCGATAAACATTGTTTCTCAGATATCTTTGAAGATTTCTGATACTTAATTTCAGAGAGCGAAAGACTTTTACGTGATAAGTGCACATGCTCAGCAAGATAAGTGTAAAAACTTAGCAAGATAAATAAAGCAAGTAATGAATTACAGAAAGTAAATAACACACGTCTTTATAGTGGTATCTAAAGGTGGCATAATCCTTCAACTAATCCACTTTGGCCTTTCTCAGACCTAGAATCCACTAAGACAGATAATTGAGGTAACCTTACAAGTATCTTCTCTCGATTCCTAAATACAATAGGTTCCCAACCAAGTGTTCTCCCTGAGTTATTCCCCGGCTTTCACAGCCAAGTACTTCCTGTACTCAGAAACCTCTTTCCTGGAGTTGTTCCTTAGTTTCCCAAACTAAGTACTTCCTGTACTCCATGCCAATTAAGGTGTTGGTTAAGGTAGTTTATCTGGTGGGCTTCTTTAATAACTTGTTCAGTTATGCAGATAGCTCTATGAATCAAGTATACTTAATACACTTTTCAATGTATGGTATCTTGTTCTTTACTGACCCAAGTTTATGATAAATGTTCAAGAGTGTGAATCTCAGATATGAAATCTTAATTCAACTCCTTCACAAATAACAAAGCTTGTTAAGGATCAGGATACTTAGAACTTTTGTGCTACTTAGAATCAAGAGCTTTGGTCGCAACAGAAAGCTTGAAGGTAAGTAGTATGCTTGAGAGAGCTTGTGTGAGTATTCAGTGTTCTTGGTGTAAGTTCTGTGTGTTTTCTCAAGCAGTTTAAGTGTTGATATTTATAGATGAATTTGAGTGCCGTTTGAATAGTATCCGTTAGGCTTAAATCAAATTCAAACTATTGATATCTGAGTATAGTACTGTAGTACGCTTGTCTTCTTCTTTAGAAACTACCGTTTTTGTTCAGACATCTCTGTCCGTGCATTTAATGCATTGTACTATACTTTGTCCTGTAGTGCCAACAGAACTATGCATTGTACCAGAGATCCTATACTATTAGAATTCTTTCATACTTTGCATGTCCTTTTCCAGAGATTATCACAACTCCAGATACCATTTGTTGAAACAACTTGTTATAATTTATTTCTTTTCAGAAACATAGTTTATGTCTAAGGTATCTGAGTGTAGATATCTGTGGGCACTTTCCTCGTTTCAGAAACCTTTTATTTCTCAGATATCTCTTGCAACACTATTTGAAAATGCTTGTCTTCAAGATATCTGGTCATAGGTATCTGAAAACCTTTGTCTTCAGCAATCTTGTGCAGTCTTCAAAACTTCAATTCCATTGATCTTTTCCTGCTGGATGCCTTCTTCTTGGTCTTCTATAGAGAAATAAAAATTACAATCAGAGACCTAACATCCTATATATATGAGTCTCCACTTTTACAGTGTTCAAGTGAACCAAGAGTACTAACCACCTTTCTGAGCTAAGATAAGTCATTAGGTTGCTGATCAAAATCTAAACATATATTCCTAACAAATTTCCCCCATTTTGATCAATCAACGATGACTATTTGACCTATTACAAATCTGGATGAGGAAACAATCCACCACTTAATCATTTCTTATGATCTTTTAATTCATATAATTAAGTGTAGAAAGTAAACATCAACCAAATCATAAGGTGTGATCTTTGCTGACAAGTTATCTTTTATAGATTGATATCTGAGAGTAGGTTAATCATATATGTTACAATGAAAGTTCAGATAACTTTTACACGATAAAACAACAAATAGAGCAGTCAGCAAGATACAAAAGATTTACATAGTAAATTAGGACAACAGGAGTAACTAAGCTCCAAGTGAACATCCTAACAAACTAGTCTTCAAGTCTTCAATTAGCAGATCTATGAATCAATTTGCAAATTCCCTATCCCCAAACTTTTTGATATCATATGAGTAGTAAAAGAGCAGAGTCCTGACTATCATCTCAGTGTTTCTGGAAAATCCACAAACTTCCTTGTAGGTTTTGGTGGGATTCTTCTTAGCAAATTGTTTGACCCACAGTTACTTTCCCCATATCCAGGCATGCTCGATTTTGATATCTGATAGCTTGAAGTATTCATATATGATCTTCAGATATCTGATGTCACCCTTTTGTTGATCTTCAGTCAAGTAGAAGGACTCATATGGTTCCATAGCAAGTCTCGCTCTTGTGCCTGTTCCAGTGATGTTGGAAATTTTGTGCACATCATCTGGCTTTCCATAAGGACATTCATCAGAGAGGTCCTTCTTCATGGCTTCTATTCTCTTGATTCCTTCAAAATCCAACCAAGCTTTGATGTGGTTGGTGTTAATCAAGATTGGCTTGTATTTTCTCCATGCCATGAGCTGTTTATGGATTGGTTCTGGAAAATTTTCATTTACAAGTGCTTGAGTTCCAAAATCTAGTAGCCATTCTTCTGATTAATGCACCTCTAGACAGAGGAGTAATTGTTGGCCTTCACATACTCAATCTTGGCTTCTTCAGGCTTGAGTGGTAGTTGAAGTTTTCTTTGTTCAGCTCTTAGCTTGTTCCTCCTTTGTCTTATATTCTCCCTTGGGGGATTGCTTGAAGAACCACCCTGGATTGACTTGGTATTTCCAGAGGGTGTTTTAGCTCCTCCTTTGGCAGCTATGGGCTCAGATTGGCTATCAACCCTTTTTCTTTTTCTATGAAGAGGAGCTTCATCTTCATCAGTCTCTTCAACATCATCAAGATTAATTCTTGTGAGAGTTTTGCATCCTTCATTGCCCTGGGATTTGATTTGTCCTCCTCCTCCTCCTTCTTCTTCAAAAGACTCATCAATCCCTCTTACTTGTCTTCTCCTTGGAGCCTTGGTACTCCTTGGAGGTTTCTGTGCTCTGGCCCTTGTTACCATTGTTGTTTCTTCAGTTGGCTGCTGGGAAGTAGCTACAATTTGCAAAGCAGCTTGACTTGATGAGGGCTCATTTATTCTGAGTGGTGGCTGAGAAGTTTTCTTGTTTCCTCCTCCTTTTTGAGCAGCACCAATTCCAGATTTCTTATTTCCTCCCCCCTGACCTTGAGGTCCAAATATTTCCCCCTTAGTCATTGTTGACTGACTAAGTACCAAAAAGGACTCTGAGAGAGACTCAAAATTCCCTTGCAAATAATTGTAGGTAGTAACCAACTTCTGAATTTCAGCTTTGAGCTCTTGATTTTATTTGATAAATCCATTTTCCTTATCAGTATGCTCTGCTAATGAGCCTAGTATGACTTCTGCTATGCCAGCTGTGTAACTTGCCTCATCAAAATCTTTTTCAGCTAATGACACATCAGTGTCCCTTACCATTCACAGATCATTCTGAGCAAGGACCATACTGGTTGTTCTCTGAGTGATAAGCTCAGTGAATTTATTCATATCTGAGGGGACGGAGGCAATTACTTCTTTGTTCTGTGAAGACAACTCCTTTTTAAGATGCGCTAAAACTTGGTATCTATTCATGTATTCTTGGGAGTGGACATTTGGCAGTTTGTTGAATACTTCATGAGCAATTAGCTTCCTTTTCAGATGAGAAATCGCTAAATGTTTATTGCGATGGTCTGCCAATGTCTTGTCTTCTTCATCATCTGAGTCATTAGCCCAGTGATCTTCATCCTCTTGGACATTTTCAAGATTTTTCTAGTCCAGCAACCATCTCAGAGATGGCCTTCTTTCCTTTCAGAGAGGATGATGGTATATCTTTTGATGGTGATGCAGCCTTAGCATCATGCTTTTCTTTAGATACTTCTTCAGTATCTAGCTCCTTAGCAATGGCATTTACAGCATCATGGAGCTCTTTCATTTCAGCATAAGCTTCCATTTCTTTGATTGTTTATTCTTCAATCTTTTGGAACTTTGCTTTAGATTAAGCTATCTTCTCTTCCAATTGAAGATTTAGCTATTGTTCTTCCTCCAACAGTTGTTTGAGTTGAGCAACTCTGGCTTGTACATTCAATATTTTCTGAGTGTTATCCTCAGAGTGCTCAACTACTTGTTCAGTAGAGTCTTTTTGTTGAGGAGATGGAGGAGGGGATTGTTGTGATGTCCTCTCAGTGTGCTTTTCAGCAACTAAGGCATTGTTTCTTTGTGCAATTCCTCCTGTCTCTAGTGCAGGGGCATCATCATCATCCTTTTTTTCATCTGCATCATTGTGATGGTCAGAAGGAGGTTCTTCATAATCATTCTCATAAGTCTCCTTCTCTTCCTCATTTTCAGAGACCAAATTGATCACTTCTGGAATAGTGATCATTTGCCCATTTACTTCCTCTTGTTCAGAGGGTATGAACTTTAGAGTCTGGGGAAAAATAGGCTTGAATGCCATCTGCATTCTGGTCTGACCATCTGCCTTTTCAAAGGTTTCAATAAGCTTGTGTGCTACTTCCTTTATGAAGTTCCTATCCATCAACGTGGCAAATGCTTATTGCTCAGTTGGAAACATTGCATGCACATAATTCTCCAAGTCAAATGCTCTTGCTCTTCTGGTAGGGTGATCTGTGACCCATGTGATTTCAAACAGATCAGAGCATTTGAGTTTCTGCCAATTCTTGAAACACTTTAGATGTTTTAGCAGAGTATGAGCCTTGAAGAATGGAAGTAGGTCCTTGTTCAAATCTTCAGGGACCACTAAGGCACTAGCTTGAGCCTGAAAGAGAGAGTTTTGATTTAGTTTCAAGACTTTTAGTAGATATCTGGGTTTTAGAGTAGTCAAGTATCTGTGTCACCTGTGCAACAACAACAGGCTCAGAAGGTTGGACTAATGAGGTTTCAGGTGCCTCAGATATCTTGGTGTGAGAAGGAGACTTGGTAGTCTGATTCTCAGCATCCTCTCTTTCTTTCTGAACCTGAGATTAAAAAAAAAATCAACATAACACTTAGAAATTTGTCAGGAGAGAAACACTTAGACAATGATATCTGAGATGTCATTTACCTCCCCAGTAGGAGGCTCAGATACTTGTCTCTCATAAGCTTGTACAGTTTCTGGTATTCTCTCTGGTGATGAAGGTTTGGTGGCCTCATCAATTTCCACTGGTTGAGGGGATTGAGTGGGCAATTCCCCAGCAACTTCTACTTCTGTTTGAGCCTATGAGTAGAAGGTGTTAAGTGTTTAGAAAAATGATCAGAGTATTATTATAAAGAATATAGATATCTGAGATAAATACCTTCTCAATAGAAGGCTCATACTTGTTCTTCAGAGACTTTGTGAGTCTCCGGATGATTCTCTGATGAGTTAGGCTTCTCAGCCACATCATTTTTCTTCTCAGTTGGAGACTGTGAGACAGGATCCTGTTCCTTAAGTGGTGAGGCTATGGAAGCCTCCTTCTCTGATTCTGAGGTAAGCTTTGCAGCTTCCTCTTGTTGTTGTGTTTCTAATTCAGCCTGAGCAATGTCAGGCTGATTGGTCTCTGGAACTTGTGACTCTTCCATGCGTTGGTCTTGTTGTTCCATTTCAGCTTCTTTGTTTGAAGTTTCAGGTACTTTAGTCCTTTCCTGAGTGTGCAACTCAGTTGCCTCTCCTGGTTGATCATTCTGAGCAGGTGTCTCAATTTGATCCCTCTCTAGTTGGAGAACCTGCTTATTTACAGGATTTTCTTCAGCATATTGCATTGCTAGTATGTCGAAATGGAGTTCATTGACCATTTCATCAACCACTTGTGGCTGTTGTGGTTGTGGTTGTTGTGGTTGTCTGGATGCAGAAGTTTTAGCATTTGAGAGCTCTTCCAGATTTTTAAGTGTGGTGTTGACATCAGCGTCTACCAACACTAGGTCACCACTCATCAGGGCTTCTTGAAGTTGTTTATATGTGACTTTCCCTGATGGTGTGTTGGCACCAACAATCTTTGCTATAGGTGCTTGCTCAGCAACCTTTGAGCTAGTTGCTTTCTCAGCAACCTTGGACCTTTTGTTCCTCTTTACCTTTGCCTTGGTTACTTTTTCAGCAACCTTGGGGGCTGGGATCTTCTCCTCATCCGATTCATCATCGAAATCTGGAACAGAGTTATCAACAATCCCTGCTGCTTCTGCAGAGAGAATTTGAAGTTTCTAACTGCTTTTATCAGCATTGATAAGTTTATCAGCAAGGCTTTCTGCATTAGTCTTGACATTTCTGAAAGCACTTTCTCTTACTGAGTCTACTTGTTCAGTAGTTGATACCTCTTTTGCAGCATTGATGAGTTTATCTGCATTGATGAGTTCATCAGCAGTGGCAGCAGGTATCTGGGAATCGACAACCTCAATGGGTGTGCCTTCTGATTTGCCGGCAGACTTCTTTTGTGAAGTTCTAGGCTTCTTGGTCGCAACGGAACCCTCAGATATCTCATCAGTCTTTCATTTCTTGGAACCTTTCTGAGATGCAGTAACCTTTTTCATCATGTTTGTATACTCATATTTGTAGAGTAGGTTACTATTGACAATGTCTGCCGTCTCTCTGAGCTCAATGCTAAGGCATTCCAGTAAGTAGCATATTTTCAGTCCATAGCTTACTGTGGCTTTTGGCTCAGAAAGGCCCTTAACGATTTTAGGATCAAAGCCTTGTATCTTCCTTATAAATTTCATGAAGGCGTACTTCCCCCAATTAAAAGGGTTTTCCAACCTTTTATCTTGTTGACTCAACAAGAACATCATCATCCAACATTCTTGGTTTATCTTATCAGCTCCTCCTTGTAGACCATCAAAGCATCTGTGAAGCATACATGCCAACACATCCTAGTGGACCAAAAGATGTCTGGTCCTTATGTCAGCAAGCTTAAAATCGATGGGTGTGTCTGGTTTGTCAAGATCACACACATTACGGTATAGTTGCTTTACACCTTCAAGGAGATCTTCATCCTTGGTGTCAATTTCAAAATCCTTTCCAAGATTTTGAAGTTCGAACGGCTCACAGAAAGTTGTTTCGTCCAACAGGATTTTTTGTCCTTGAACTTTGGTCTTAATTGACACTGTCTCAGTGCCTTCAGAGACTTTGGAGATAATTGTGGAGTTGTTGTAAAACTCTAGAACATCCAGTGAAGAAACTCCACTGGGAAGAGCAGATAGAAAGCCCTTGATTTGTGCCTTTTCAAGCATATCAAGTACCAACTTCTTGCCAGTCTGTTCTTCTATTACAGCTACCAGGTATTCCTTAATCATGGAACCACCCCAAATCATCCTGTGATTTGAAGTCCAATGATCAGGGTTGAACTCTCCAGTCAACCGATTGTCTGTTATAACTAGCACTGGTGCTTGCTTTTCACGATGCTTAAGTAGTGCAGGATTTACGAGTAGAAGCACGTTTGGGAGCTATCTCTTTAAATAGTGAAGTTTTTGAAAAACGAGAAGAGATTAAGGTAAGAAATTAGTGATTCTTTGCAGAAAAACTAAGAGGAAATCAGTAGTTGCAGAGAAAATTGCAGAGAGATTTTGAGAGAATTTTGCAGTTTCTATGCAAGAGCAAATGTAGGATTAGGCGAAAGTAATTTCTTTTGCCAAAATCCTATATATATAACAGTGTAATTTCAACATACAGAAATACACAAATTAATTTTGTGCATTTGTATCTGTGTACGTGCAGTAAGGCGTGGGTAAAATTTGGTTTACAATAAATGCTTAGTGGGCCACGTCTGAGTTTTTACAGTCCACTATTTTACAGGGAAATAATCTCGTCCGTTAAGATCAAACACCCAATTCATCAAGGGTCACCATTGCTTCTTCAGCAATGATCACAATCAACAATTGTGATTGTGCCTATTTAATGAATTTTGGCAATTAGCTATCTGAATCACATCTCTTTTGTATGACTAAGGGACATTTTTGTATTTGTGTCTATCTCACACTATGTATCACGGTTTACACAAAGATAGAAATAATACAAATTTCAAGAGAGTAGTTGACTGTAGATAGTTGTACTATTCTCGTTTGTGTTCCCCCTCACAGAGTGATCTGGATATCTGAGTACCCATCTAACAAAATCTACAAATAACCATTTTACCCTTTAGCCTTTGATTTCTGGATACCCGTTCCAGATTCTTCTTTTCTGGATACCCGTTCCAGATTCCTCCTTTCTCTCTTCTTCATATATCTGAACTTTTTCAGTTCTTTGGTAGCTCCATTAGTCCAAGACTATGTCTTAAAGCTAAGAATCTACTTTCTTGTAGTGGCTTAGTGAAGATATCTGCAAGTTGGTCTTCAGTGCCAATCTTGAGTATCTCTATATTACCTTTTTCAACATGGTCTCTGATGAAGTGGTATCTAACATCAATGTGCTTTGTTCTTGCATGAAAGTTAGGATTCTGAGTTATGGCAATAGCACTTGTGTAGTTACAGAAAATGGGAGTTTTCTCTTCATTGAGTCCATAGTCTCTGAGTTGTTGTTGTATCCACAATATCTGTGAAGCACAACACCCAGCAGCAATATATTCAGCCTCTGTGGTAGATGTGGAAATTGAATTTTGTTTCTTGTTGAACCAAGATATCAATCTAGGACCAAGAAATTGACAAGTTCCTGAGGTGCTTTTTCTATCAAGCAATGATCCAGCATAGTCGGCATCTGAATAGCCAACCAAACTCAATCCACCATCTTTTGGATACCACAATCCAACTTCTACAGTACCTTTTACATATCTTAATATTTTCATAGCAACGTTGTAGTGTGATTGCATTGGATTTGTCTGAAATCTAGCACACACTCCAACTGCATATTGAATATCAAGTCTACTTGCAGTGAGGTACAGTAGAGATCCAATCAATTTCCTATACTTGTGTTCTTCAACACTCTTGTCAGGTTCAGTATAGGTCATTTTGGTTCCAATGCTCATAGGTATCTTAGCATTCTTTTCAGAAGGCTTTGGATTAAACTTGTTGAGCATGTCCTTTGCATACTTTGTTTGACTAATGAATATTCCATCATTGAGTTGCTTGACTTGCAGCCCTAGGAAGTAATTCAATTGTCCCATCATGCTCATCTCAAATTTACGTTTCATGAGTTCAGCAAAGTCTTCACAAAGTTGCTTGTCTTTAGATCCAAATATAATGTTATCAACATATACTTGAACTAAAAGTAATTTCCCATCATGGTTCAATGTGAAGAGTGTTTTATCAACATCTCCTTTATTGAAACCACTTTTTAGTAGGTATTTGGCCAATGTATCATACCATTCTCTTGGAGCTTGTTTCAGTCCATACAGAGCTTTCTGAAGCTTATAGACCATCCTACTTTCTAAGGAAACTTCAAAACCTGGTGGTTGCTCAACATAGACTTCCTCAGCAAGTTCACCATTTAGGAATGCACTCTTGACATTCATTTGATAAACTGTAAAGTCATTATGAGCTGCAAAGGCTAGAAAGAGTCTTATTGCATCCAATCTTGCAACTGGTGCATAAGATTCATCAAAATCTAGTCCTTGATGCAGGTGAATCCCTTGGCAACCAACCTAGCTTTGTTTCTGGTTATTTCACCAGACTCATTCATTTTGTTTCTGAAAACCCACTTGGTTCCAATTACAGATATTCCGTCAACAAATGGAACCAGTTTCCAGACTTTGTTTCTCTCAAATTGATCCAACTCTTCTTGCATTATAGAGATCCAATCTTGATCCTTCAATGCTACTTCTATAGTTTTAGGTTCAATATTTGATATGAAACATCCATAGAGACAATTTGCATTTTCAGCGATTGCTCTTCTAGTTCTAACTCCTTGGTCTAAGGGACCAATCACATCCTTTGCAGGATGATTTCTTATCCATTTCATAATGAAGGTTCTCAGTAACCTGTTCCATTTCTGGAAATCTCATAGGAAATTCTTCATCATGTCATAGATTCATCCGGTTGTTACTAAGCATAGGTTGTTTTTCATCGTCAGACTCATCCTCTATTTGAATGATAGAATTGTTTCCTTTTGAGGATCCTTTTTCAGAATCTTTAATCATCAGTTCTTTGAATCTATCTGAGAGATCATCATTCAAGAGTACTTTCTTGTTTCCTTCATAGAATACTACATGAACAGATTCCTCAATCTTTTGCGTTATTTTGTTGTAGATTCTATAGGCTTTGCTATTCAGAGAATAACCAAGAAATACTCCTTCATCTGCCTTTGGTTGAAATGTTCTCAAGTATTCTTTTCCATTGTTAAGAACGAAACAACTGCAACCAAATACCCTTAGATGTTTGATACTAGGAGGTCTACCAATGAAAAGCTCGTAAGGAGTTTTGTCATGGTGTTTGTTAAACAAACATCTATTTTGAGTGTAGCAGGCTGTGTTTACAGCTTCAACCCAATAGATTTCACTTATTTCAGTGTCAGCGAGCACTGTTCTTGCCGCTTCTTTTAGAGTTCTATTCTTCCTTTCAGCAACACCATTTTGTTGTGGTGTTCTTACGGAAGATAGTTGATGATGTATACCTTTGCATGTACAAAACTCTTTTATGTACTGGTTCACAAACTCAGTACCATGGTCTGTTCTGATTACAGATACCTTGTCATTTTTTATGAATTCGAGCTTATTCAGCAAGTTGGGTATCTCAACCCTTGCATAAGAATTGTGTTTGAGAAAGACAACCCAAGTGAATCTTGAGTAATCATCAACAACAACCAGACCATACTTCTTTCCTGCATAACTAGTTACAGAGGATTCTAAAAGATCCATGTGTAACATTTGCAGTGGCCTTTCACTGGAGTGTCTAGTTTTAGACTTGAAAGATGTTTTAGATTGTTTTCCCATTTGGCAAGCTGAGCATATACCATCTTTTCTATATGCCATTTTGGGTAAACCAACCACCAACTCTTTCTTGGCTAGCTTGTTCAGAGTTTTGAAATTCAAGTGACTCATTCTTTTATGCCATAGCCAATTTTCTTCAGTGTGGCCAGATTGACTCACCATGAGACATTCTTCAGCTGTAGCGGATGCCCAATCAGCAACATAAAGATTTCCTTTACGCCTTGCAACCAAGACTGTCTTCTTTGACTCATTGTCAATCACTTAGCTTAGTTTTGACTTGATCTGGACAGTGTACCCTTTGTCTACTAGTTCACTCATGCTTAGGAGATTATATTTCAATCCCTTTACATGTTGTAATTCAGAGATTGTAAGGGCTCCAAACTTCAGATTGCCAAATCCTATGGTTGGATTTTCATCTCCTCCAGCAAACCTGATAATTGGTCCATCATTGCACTTCCTGTAGTCAATCAGATTTGCTTTGTCTCCTGTCATGTGCTTCCCACACCCACTATCAAAATGCCACTTTGGACTAGTCTTTAGACTGTTCTCATAAGCCATTAGACAAGGTTCTATGTTGGAGATATTTGGAAAGATTTCTTCAGCCACTCCACACACTTCTTTCTTGTTTTGACCAAAGTCGATCACTTCATGAGAAACAACGCACATTTCTAGAGAAGGCAGTGTGGAATCATCTGAGTCTTCATCCTCAGAATCAGAATCAATGTCTAGAGCATCCAATTGGAGTTGAATCTTTTTCCTTTCTGCAGTGAGCATAGCTCTCTGACTTCTCTTGAAGTTTCTTCTATCTTTCTGGTCACCTGTCTTTAGTTTGTTGAAGGCAGGGCAATCCTTCTTGAAATGACCAGGTTTCTGACAATAGAAATAGATATTGTTTCCGATTTCTGCTTCCTCAGTACTAGATGCTTTTTGAGGCGGCTTGTTCAGCGAGCTTTGCATCTTTTTGTACTGGTGATAGTTTGAGCCTAGATGCTTTTTCAGCTTCTCTTTGGCTTTTCTTCTCTCTATTTCCCGACTAACATATTTTCTCATTTGCTTTGCAGCAAGAGCATCCTCAGTCACTTCCTTGCCTTCCTTCTTTTCAGAAGTTCCTTGAGCTACTAGAGCAACATTCTGCAACTTTTTAGTTAATTGTTCTCATTGAGATGTCTCATAGTCAACAGTCGCAAGGTGAGAGAAAAGTTCCACTGGAGTGATATCTGGCATTCCTTGGTTAAAGTAGAAAAACTTTGTGTGCTCCCAGATATGATTTAGACTTCTCACAATAGTCTTAATCTTTTCTGACTGGGTATATTTATTACTTTCTCCAAGTGCAGCCATGTCACTCATAAGTGTTGTAAACCGGAAATCTAGTTCTTCAAGAGTCTCTGTGGGACCTTGTTTAAAGTTTTGGAATTTGAGCTTCAAAACTTCGAACTTATTTTCCTTCGTTTTCTCAGTGTCGGCACAGATTTCTTCAATCAGTTGCCAGGCCACTTTCGTCATTTTTGCACCCCACAATTTACACTGTATGTGCTCTGGAGTAGAACGTATGATGATATTACGAGCCTGACCATCTAGTCGATTTCTCTTGGCATCTTCCGAAGTCCAGAGCTCTCTGGGCTTTGGTTCGTAAATAACTTGACTGGCAGGTCTACCACTGGTTGATGCATCTGTCTGTGAAGACCCATCACTTTGTTCTCTGTCTCTACCATTAGAAACCTCCATGACCTGCTTGAGTTGTTGAATAACAATTGGGCCATTCTTTATCACGTCGATCATTTCTTCACTGATGGATTCTAGGTGGAGCATCATGTTGTTCTTCCATTTCTCATAATTCTCTGGCTTGAGAATTGGGGCATCACTTAAGGACATCCTACAACAAACACACTAAACAAACAAATCAAGTGTAGGCGAAAAGTAGTTAGTGGGTATTTATCTGGGATCTAGGTTCAGTGCAGAAGACTTGGGAACCTCCTGCTCTGATACCACTTGTTGGTCCAGATAACAGCAAAGTAAAAGACTAGAGGGGGGTGAATATTCTTTTAAAACTTTTGTCGATAAACACGGTTTCTCAGATATCTTTAAAGATTTCTGATACTTAATTTCAGAGAGCGGAAGACTTTTCTGTGATAAGTGCACGTGCTCAGCAAGATATGTGTAAAAACTTAGCAAGATAAATAAAGAAAGTAATGAATTGCAGAAAGTAAATAACACACATCTTTATAGTGGTATCTGAAGGTGGCGTAATCCTTCAACTAATCCACTTTGGCCTTTCTCAGACCTAGAATCCACTAAGATAGATAATTGAGGTAACCTTACAAGTATCTTCTCTCGATTCCTAAATACACTAGGTTCCCAACCAAGTGTCCCCCCTGAGTTATTCCCCGGCTTTCACAGCCAAGTACTTCCTGTACTCAGAAACCTCTTTCCTGGAGTTATTCCTTAGTTTCCCACACTAAGTACTTCCTATACTCCATGCCAATTAAGGTGTTGGTTAAGGTAGTTTGTCAGGTGAGCTTCTTTAATAGCTTGTTCAGTTATGCAGATAGCTCTATTAATCATGTATACTTAATACACTTTTCAATGTATGGTATCTTGTTCTTTACTGACCCAAGTTTATGATAAATGTTCAAGAGTGTGAATCTCAGATATGAAATCTTAATTCAACTCCTTCACAAATAACAAAGCTTGTTAAGGATCAGGACACTTAGAACTTTTGTGCTACTTAGAATCAAGAGCTTTGGTCGCAACAGAAAGCTTGAAGGTAAGTAGTATGCTTGAGAGAGCTTGTGTGAGTATTCAGTGTTCTTGGTGTAAGTTCTGTGTGTTTTCTCAAGCAGTCTAAGTGTTGATATTTATAGATGAATTTGAGTGCCGTTTGAATAGTATCCGTTAGGCTTAAATCAAATTCAAACTATTGATATCTGAGTATAATACTGTATTACGTTTGTCTTCTTCTTCAGAAGCCACCGTTTTTGTTCAGACATCTCTGTCCGTGCATTTAATGCATTGTACTATACTTTGTCCTGTAGTGCCAACGGAACTATGCATTTCATCAGAGATCCTATATTATTAGAATTCTTTGATACTTTGCATGTCCTTTTCCAGAGATTATCACAACTCCATATTTGTTGAAACAACTTGTTATAATATATTTCTTTTCAGAAACATAGTTTATGTCTAAGGTATCTGAGTGTAGATATCTGTGGGCACTTTCCTCGTTTCAGAAACCTTTTATTTCTCAGATATCTCTTGCAACACTATTTGAAACTCCAAAAGAAGGGCCTTGTTCTGAAGGACTAAACTTGGAGGAGGATGGGGTTTCGGCCTTCAATGCACCGGATGTGTCTGCTTTCGTTTCGGAGGATGTGGAGGACAATGTTCTGTTTCAGTCCGAGTTCGTTGAACTCGTATGTGAGGAGAACGAGGAGCACAAGTACAATCATGGTGGTCCGTACTTGCCTTCTTTCGTTCTAGAAGTCCTAATGTCCCATGTCTTCGTGCCGTTCGAGTAGTATGTGGACCACAACCGTGAGTGGCTGAAGATCCCTGGTCCAGTGCTAGGCCATGATCGAGACTTGGAATTGTACAAAGAATGCCCGGAGTTCATTCGGAAGAAAAAGAGGTTGTCCGAGCACTAGGCTTCCCAGCATGATGATCCGGAGAATGCCCCCGACCGTGCCCAACCGGAGTGCCAGGCTAATCCTTCTGGGAGTCGGACTATTTGAAGGTGGGGTATGCCCCATGAATGATGTAAAAGTCTTTGGACCTCAAGACAATTCTTATTTGAATATGTGTTTTGATGTTGAACAATTTGTCGTACTGATTATGCACTCGGATTCTATGTTATTCTGCTCGTACTGATGTCGGTTCGGAGTATTGTTCTGCTTCGGATCGGCTCCTATTCGTCTTTCTGAAATTATTTACCTTTCGTGCTTTCATCCATACTCCGAGTAGATACATGTGTATTGTATATGTTTGTTTCAAGTATCCCTAGTTCGATCGGCTGGAATTAAATTCGAGTCGACTCACAAACTTAAACTTGGGGTGAGAAACAAACAAATTCATAGAATCGGTTCGGAATCTTATAGCAATGGTCCGAACAGATCGTTTCAAATCAATGTGCTCATAATATCAAAAATATAACCGAGGATTATTCCGCTCAAGTGATTGTGGCTCGGATCGTCTTTAACAAAAATAGGTCGAGTAAACTTTTATAGATTCAGATACATGTAGGTTCAAGTGTATCGATCTTGAGCGTCCGAATATTAAAGTCTCGTAAATAATGATTCGTGTCATGATCTGAGTATTGGTTCGGAGTAACAATTTAGTCTGAACTACTCGAATCTTCGATGGATCTCCAACTCAAGCCCAAGCCCAAGCCCAATGGTAACCGTTACATTGCACGCATCCCAATGTGATTGGTCGATGGTGTCTATAAATACCTTGGCATTGTACGGCTAATTTGTATCATTTTTGTCTTGTAGTGTGTGGCTCCGATCCCTTAGTTCGGATTCTATCGATTGGGTCGATTCCGACATTCCTATATGTGGTCCGCCTTATAGGAGCCTTTCACTTGTCCGAGGGGCTTGTATGAATCGGATCTCACTGGGGACGATGAAATCGGACCACTCAAATGTGTTGGAATTCTTAAACTGGTTCAGAGGGTCGATTCCTGTATCCATCCGTCTCTTCCACCATTTACCATTTTCTGTGAGTGTCTTTCGGCTAACTAGAAAATATTTATGGTTGAAGAGGTAGATGGTTCATGGAGCTTCTTAGCAGGCGCTTCATTCGGACTCATTTATTTGAGAGCGTCGGAGAAATCACGCTTCGGTTCGGAGAATCAATTCCTTGATCTGTCACCCTCTGCAACACTTCACCATTTTCTGTGAGTTGTTTTCGTCTAACTCGAAAATGGTGGTGGCTGCAGAGGTAGATGATGTGCTCAAATTGATACTTAGTAAACAAGTAGCAAGCAGTTATTGTAGAATAAATAAGCTAACCACGAAGTCGTTCACTAAGGAACCAATTAGGCTACCGCATCGATTGAAAGCCAACAGTTACTTGTGAAACGAGTTGATTTGTTTGTGTTCTAGTACTTCTAATAACTAGAACAGAGAAAATGCAATGTAGTTGTTTGTAACAATGAGATAGAGAGGACACAGTAGTTACGATCAAGCAATGCTAATTCGCTCTAGGCATACGTTCATATTTGTCACACGGTCGGTGTACAGAAAACCATCAATTCAACCTTTACCAAACGCGTTTGAAGATATTTGAACTAGAGTAATCGTAGGTCGTCAATCCACGATCCTTAACAAAACGTTTTAGAAAATCTTTGTACGAGAGTATTGAATCAAAAGGTTTTTACGAAGATCTTTGAACGAGCCTAACCTATATGAACGATTTGAAACCCTTGATGCGATTACGCAAAGCTATCACGCAACTACCATGTCCGGAGCGATTTAGCTACTCATAATCAAAGCAAGGATGAAAGAATACGAGATATTGCTCATGATAAACACAAACAGAATGATAATCGCACGCAAGCTCATACAATTCGGGAAATAGAGTAAGAACGAATTGAATAAGCTTAAACGATAGAGATTTACCACAGTAATCAGGGATTCGATATCAATCCTTCGATGAATAGTCAAAATCAAGCTCCAAAGATCAATCAATCAATGTCAAAACCTAGTTCTAGGAGCTTTTTCTATGAAAAAATCGAGTATATGAAGTTATGGCAAAAGATGACCTAATCCTGACCTAAAAAGGAAAAAATATACTGAATTTGGGCCTTCTCACCGATTCTCGCCGCGCTCCTCGCCGCGGCAAGATTCCTCGTGTAGCTCCTGTTTTTGTCTTGTAAAATCTCGCCGCGGCAAAAATATCCATTCGCCGCGTCGAGCTTAAAATCTCTGTAGTGTTTTCTACAGACAGAATTTTCCAATGATTCCAAAACGACAGTTGTAGCCCTTTGAATTGTCTTTCCGTGGAAACCAATAAAAGGTCAATCGGACATCGTATGTGAGAGTTATGGCCAAAATGGCTAGAATGCTCCGAAAATTTTCACATTTGCAAGACTCACTTAAACGGCTCTCAAATCTTCGTCCGAACTCCGAATCCACTTCCGTTTTCATGCAGATACTCTACATTCAAAGCCCTAGAGCCAATATTTTCACTCTGATTTTCACCTTCGGAACACAAAAATCCTACAAAACACAAACAAAACTCCAAAGCATAAAAACGAACTAAAAAGACTATAAAACTAAAGACAAAGACTCACAAAGACCGCTAAAAAGGACCAAATGAGACGTTAGAATATTGTCTCATCAAAATCCCCAAACCGAACATTTGCTCGTCCTCGAGCAAACACACAGCCTAAACACACTAGACTCTAAACCATGTAAACAAACAAAGAGACAATTCCCAAGTGACCGAATCTACCATTGAAAACATTAAATTCACAGGATGCAAAAATTTTCTTCTTAACCTAACCTTGGCAGAAATAGCAAGCAGGTAATCAGACACAATCGTTTCTCAAGTAAATAACAATTAAGCCTAGCCCGCTAGTCCCTCGCAGGTGTATAAAGTGTATCACTCACTCTCATGGAAGTATCTATACAGGGTATAGCTCAAAAAGTAAACTAGGAAGATGACTTTCGTCACAAGGATGCCTCAAATATCATATGTTGTTGTACTCGTCTCATTGAGTCAAAAGGGACTTTGGCACATGACTGTATTCCTCCAGAAAAATCGAAAAACTGAAACTGCTCCCCTCATCCATTTCAAAACAACATCAGATCTCATAATGCTTCACTGAATTCAGTGCATGGCCACCTGGGCTCTGTTAATCTCAATTTTTTGCAGGTGTCTGTTTTACTGAAAGTCCGCACTTTTGTGCGTGTCAGTTTGGTATACGTGCCATCAACCCTGACGGACATATGGATTTTTAAGGCCACGCCGGTATATAGGTAGTATTTGAAACACGCCTAACACGACTAACGGTGATCAATGAAGACCATAGATCCACCCCGAGATTCAAATATCAAAATCTTAGGGAGCAGTAGACAGATTTTGCAGCACAATTATAACAGCTCGTAACATTCATAGTGAACAATCCTCTCCCCAAACCAGTTCGATAGAACGGGGAAAAATAAAATCCGCAAAGTAAAGCATGCGTTCGTCATCCCCAACGAAACTAAGTACACATAAGTATGAAAAGGCGCAAGTAATATGTAAAAACTTGCACATCCTAGGAAATCACAGAATAACAGGTGCCGGTACGATATTTTTTTCGTCGGCTAGGCTCCTCACAGGCTTTTGGACTACAGGGCTAACCAAACTTGCTATTTACAAGAAAAACGACCTTGCAGGATTAAAAGCCTACTACACTACTTCTAGCTAGACATCAAACAAAACGTAAGCAGCAAGATGATTTACCATTCGCAATAGACGTTCGACTTGGTAATTGACTCAGACTCACCACAAGAGAAAATAAAAATACTAACATCTAAACTGGACTCAACTGGAAAGGAAATATATAACTAACACAGAAAGGTGGCTAACATACCACCACAGTCACATAACACAAACAAGTGGCTAACATACCACTTGAACATAATACATAAAAATAAAAATGAAAAAACAGAGTACGAAATAGAGTAAAAATATCAGAAATAGAGTACAAAACGAGACAACTTAAGCTAAAGATACAGTCGACCACCTCCCCAAACCTACACAAGTGCTAGTCCCCTAGCAATGAAAAGTGCAAGAAAGACGACTGTATAGAGTAACCAACCATAGTTTTCCCTCAACTGGAAGGATCAAGTCGATCCAAGAGGGCCTCCATGCATGCCCTGCCATCCACGGACAGGTAGTGGAACTCATCCACAGGTTCCTGTTGTGCTGCTGCACTGCTGTTTCCCTCGCCCCTCTGGCATTTGCTACTGGTTCCTCTGCAAAACATGGTTCCTGCGAGAGAGGTGTTTGTGGCAGAATAATGGGGGTAGAAAACTACCTCCCCAAACCAAGATAAAGCCAAACGGTCAAAAGAGCAGCAAAAGCGGAAACATGGGAAGAAGGGAAATTCCCCAAACCTGTTCAAAGCATGGGGCTATTTTTTTTTTTTTCGCGGTGAGAGAAATCTTCCGCCACGGCGAGTTTTTAGGAAAGCTAAATAAATTTTTTTTGAGGGGGGGGGGGCTCGCCGCTGCGGTTTTTTACGAAACAAAATAATGGGGAGTGAGAAGGATCTCACCGCAGCGGATCAAATTGCCCGACTCCAAGCCGCGACTTAGAGTTTCACGAGTTTCCTCGTGTTGGTACAAGGGTTCCACACTCCTAAGCATGCAAGAATAACAAATAATAAAGCAGTAAAAGAATAATAAAAAGTGCAACAGTATAGAATGCAAGATAAAACGACAATGTCTAAAGCAAGGAAATAGAAGTGCATTTATTTAAAGTCGTTAGCTCGACATTCCCAGGTGAAAATCAATTGTACTTGATCTTCCCGGTCTTCTGAGCTCCCTTACTTCCCTGTGAAAGAGAGTAGGTATAAAGGGGACCAGTGTGTGCACTAATATAGTTCCTGGTTTCAACCTGCAGGGGTGAGTATGGTATAGTGGTGGCTCGCAACTCACGTTGCTTCCCATGTACCTCTATGGTGCAGGTACGAGCGTGGAGGTTGACAATCATGCGGGTGGTTTTGATGAACGGTCGCCCAAGCAGAAACATATCCTTCTCCATCTCCTTGCCTTTGATCTGTGTCGACTCCACAACCACAAAATCAGCCATAAAAGTATCCCCATCAAGCTGAACCGGGACATCCTCAATGACTCCCATGCACTTACCCCTTGATCCATTGGCTAATGTGACGAAGCATTTCCGGGGCTCCAATCCCTTGAAGTTTAGCTCCTCATAAGTAGCAAAAGTCATCAAATTACAGGCAGCTCCCGTGTAAACAATACCGGTTACCTCAGACGAGTTACCAATCCCGACAACCAAGTCAAAGCTATCCGTATCGCTGATGCTCTTTCAGCCTTTTGGATCACATGAATAGTGGAATCCACCTTAAGGTGAGTTGGTTCCGCATTCGCCTTCTCCACTCGAATCGCAAAGTTACCACTTCCATCTCCTTTTCCTCAACCTTCTCGTCTATCGGCTTCTCATGTGCCGGTTCAGGTACTACCTCAACTACTTCTGGTGACTCAACCTGGGCCACCTTATTATCATGCTTGCAAGTGCAGGTAGCGAGAACGGACTTCACCTTTCCTGGTTCATCAAACATCACCTCAAAAGCTAGAACTCTGTTGGATTCCATAGTCGCCAAGAACTTGCCCTTTTCCCTTTGCTGAAGCTGACTAACTAGATCCCGCAAGGTCTTCTCCAACCGTTTTTGTGACTGCTCAATGCTGTCGAACCGTTGATCATTCCTGCTCTGAATCTTCTGTGCCTCAGCCCAGAACCTCTCAGATCGCTCCATGTAGTCCCTGATTTCTTTGCCTAACTCAGTAGTACACGGCCTTGGAGTTTCTTCAACTGCTCTGGCTATCGTTCTCCTAGCCTTATTTCCCGCACCCTTAAGCTGAGATATTGCTGTCAGTCTCTTGAAAACACCATTTAATTCATCAGCAAACACTTCAAGGAAAGATCTCTTGTAAGTCATCTCGACCATGTTTTGACACTCCCAATCCAGGCCTTCATAAAATTTGATGCATAAATTCATATCGTCGATCTGGTGGTGAGGGAATTGGGACAATAACTGCAAAAAGCGCTCCCGAGCTTCATAAAAGGTCTCATCACCCATCTGCTGAAACTGCATTATCTGAGCACGAAGGTGCTGTGTTTTCTCTGGGGGATAGAATTTATTCATGAACGCCTTGTAGAGCGAATCCCAAGTCGACAGAGAACCGCCAGGTTGGTTTAACAGCCAACTCCTCGCCTTATCTTGCATACAGATCGGAAATACCTTCTTCATTATCTCTCCTCAGTAACTGTTACCCCTCCAGCTGTCAATGGAATCCCTGAAATTAGTAGTTCGAACTGCTTGATGAATCTTATTACATCTTCATCTGCCATCCCGTAGAATTTTGGAAGCTTGTAGTGTTGGTGAGCCTTGAGTTCGAAGTTCCTGGCTTCGTCAGATAGAACAATTGTTGCCCTTCTGGGCTAAACCTCGCCGGGTTGCATGTAGGCTCCATAGGTAAGCTGAGCCATCGGAACTTCCTTTCTGATAAACTTGTTGATAAAGCTACACAACTCGAAAACCTCGAAATATTCTTAGTTTCTGTTAGTGCACTAAACTCCAGGTTGAAAAAATAAACAAGTAAAAATTCACAATCAAGCGCTACAGTAGGAATTGATTCCCCGGCAGCGGCGCCAAATTTGATGTGCTCAAATTGATACTTAGTATACAAGTAGCATGCAGTTATTGTAGAATAAATAAGCTAACCACGAAGTCGTTCGCTAAGAAACCAATTAGGCTACCGCAACGATTGAAAGCCAACAGTTACTTGTGAAACGAGTTGATTTGTTTGTGTTCTAGTACTTCTAATAACTAGAAAAGAGAAAATGCAATGTAGTTGTTTGTAACAATGAGATAGAGAGGACACAGTAGTTACGATCAAGCAATGCTAATTCGCTTTAGGGATACGTTCATATTTGTCACACGGTCGGTGTACAGAAAACCATCAATTCAACCTTTACCAAACGCGTTTGAAGATATTTGAACTAGAGTAACCGTGGGTCGTCAATCCACGATCCTTAACCAAACGTTTTAGAAAATCTTTGAACGAGAGTATTGAATCGAAGGTTTTTACGAAGATCTTTGAACGAGCCTAACCTATATGAACGATTTGAAACCCTTGATGCGAATACGCAAAGCTATCACGCAACTACCATGTTCGGAGCGATTTAGCTACTCATAATCAAAGCAAGGATGAAAGAATACGAGATATTGCTCATGATAAACACAAACAGAATGATAATCGCACGCAAGCTCATACAATTTGGGAAATAGAGTAAGAACAAATTGAATAAGACTAAACGATAGAGATTTACCACAGTAATCAGGGATTCGATATCAATCCTTCGATGAATAATCAAAATGAAGCTCCAAAGATCAATCAATCAATGTCAAAACCTAGTTCTAGGAGCTTTTTCTATGAAAAAATCGAGTATATGAACTTATGGCAAAAGATGACCTAATCCTGACCTAAAAAGGAAAAAATATACTGAATCTGGGCCTTCTCGCCGCGGTGAGGTTCCTCATGTAGCTCTTGTTTTTGCCTCATAAAATCTCGCCGCGGCGAAAATATCCATTCGCCGCGGCAAGCTTAAAATCTCTGTAACTTTTTCTACAGACAGAATTTTCCAATGATTCCAAAACGAAAATTGTAGCCCCTTGAATTATCTTTCCGTGGCCACTGAGAACAGGTCAATCGGACATCGTATGAGAAAGTTATGTTTAGACTTCTCTGTAAAATTTCACTTTTGCAAGTCTCACTAAAACGGCTCTCAAATCTTCGTCCGAACTCCGAATCCACTTCCGTTTTCGCCCAGGTTGTCTACATTCAAAGATCTAGAGCCAATATTTTCACTCTGATTTTCACCTTCGGGAAACAAAAATCCTACAAAACACCAAAGCATAAAAACGAACTAAAAAGACTAAAACTAAAGATAAAGACTCACAAAGACCGCTAAAAAGGACCAAATGAGACGTTAGAATATTGTCTCAATAGTAGATATTCCGAGGATTCTTTGGTTAAAAATTCCGTTCGGACCTCTTTGCTTCGGACGTCGTAGCTCGGCTCGGTTATTTCCAAATCCCTTTTTTTTTTTTTTTGATAAAAGGCTCTTGCTTTGTATCTCCGATCGGATAACCTTTATCCGTCGCCAAACAGAGCGACGGATAACCTTTATCCGTCGCCAAACGGGGCGACGGATAGAATCCGTCGCCCCAAGTAGCGATCCGTCGCTACAGGGGCGACGGATAAAATCCGTCGCCCCTTTCCGTCCCGTTACGGATGGATTCTTGTAGTGCGAATCCGAGTCTGCGGTTCTTGAACTCCGTGCAAGTTGCAAGACAAATCTTAGGAGTTTGATCATGTGGTGTTTTATATTTTATATAGGAAATGCCTATGGCTCGGAGAGGTGAGTCAGAAGAGTAGAATTAAGTCTGAGATAAATGTAACCGAAAAATATAGAAGTTGTATTGATTTGACTTAAATGCAATTACAACTGGTGGGCTTCCGGGCCAAAAAGCAGAAACAACCAAAAGTAAGTAACTGACGTAGTTCTTAAGCATAAAACTTCTGAAGGTTCTTGGCATTCCAAGTTCTCTTCAAGACCCTTCCCTGATCATCCTCTAACTCATAGCTTACATCGACCCTTTCTCCAATGATCTTGTAATGACCTTCCCATTTAGGCTTAAGTTTTCCAACCTTACTGAGAATGTCCGCCCTTCTAAGAACCAAATCGCCAACTTGTAGATCTTTAGCATAGACATGCTTGTTGTAGGCTCGGGCAGCTGTCGCTTGGTAGCAGTGGATGTTAGGTAGTGCAGTGTTTCTTTTGTCCTCAAGCAGCTCCAAGCCATAGATCCTTGCCACTTCATTCTCAACGGGTTAGTACTGTTGAATCCTTTGAGTCTCAACTGCAATCTTCGAAGGGATGACTGCCTCAGTGCCATAGACTAGTGCAAAGGGTGTGTCCTGAGTAGCAGTTTTAGCAGTAGTACGGTGAGCCCAAAGTACCCCATCCAAGTCATCTGCCTAGCTTCCTTGAGAAGCCCCCTAGCCTCTTCTCTAGGATCTTTACAATTGTCTTGTTAGTTTATTCAACTTGGCCATTAGCTTGGGGATAGCCAACCAATGTGAATCGTTGCTCTATCTTGAGGGACTCGCACCATTCCTTGAGTCTAGCTCCGGAGAACTGAGCCCCATTGTTCGAGACAAGGACCCTGGGTAGTACAAGGTGACAAATGATGTTTTTCCAAATGAAAGTTCTCACTCGGTTCTCAGTGATGGTAGACACGGCTTCTGCCTCAACCCACTTAGTAAAGTACTCTATAGCAACAATGAGGAACTTCTTTTGGTGAGAACTACGGGGAAAATGACAGACTATATCTATCCCCCACTGATCAAATGGGCAGGCTATGATTGACGGAATCATAGGGTTTGTAGGGCGGTGAGGATTGTTGGCATAGTACTGACAGTCATCACATGCTCGAGCAAAGTTTGAAGCATCCTTATCAATTGTTGGCCAATAGTAACATTGTCTTATGACTTTCTGAGCCAAAGTTCGGCCTCCTAATTGACTTCCACAACATCCACTATGGATTTCTTCCAAAACAGTCCTAGCCTCCTGGGGTCCAAGGCATCTCAAGTGAGTGCCACTGAAAGATCTCTTGTAAATATCTTCCCCAAGGATAAAATATCTAGCGGCTCTACGAAAAATTCCCCTTGCTTCCTTTGGATCTGAGGGTAAAGACCAGTCCTTAAGTCAATTGAAGATGTCTGTCATCCAAGTCTGTTCAGTGCTTAAGAGGAAGATATGTAGACCTGGACTCATGAGCGAAGAAGTCCTAAGATTCAATAGGATGATTCTTCTAGTGTCCAACGCTCCTGAAGCTGAGGCATACTTTGAGAGTGAGTCAGCTTTATCATTCCATTCTCTATCGAACCTTTCTAGCGTAAATTCTTCAAAGCTCTCTACCTCTTTTTTTGAGCAATTCCAAGTACTTGATCATGTTAGGGCCATTAGCGGCAAAGGACCCTGAGAACTGGGATTCAACTAGTTTTGAGTCAGTGTAAGCTTTGACCCTTCTCACTTGGACGGATTTTGCCATCTTGATCCCGATGAGCAGTGCCTCGTACTCAGCTTCACTGTTGGTCACCTTGAAATCAAGTGTGACGGCATAATCCAACTCGGCACCTTCAGGGCTCTTAAGGTGTATTCCAATGCCTCCAAGTCTACCGGTAGAATATCCATCTACCTGTAGTGTCCAAGTGCCTTTCCCTTGTTCTTTGGAAGCTATAGAAGCATCGATGTTCTTATCTTCTTAGATTTCCCCTTGCTTCTTGACGGAAGATGCAAGTTTGGCAATTCGTCCAAAAGGAACATGTGTCTCGCTCTGAGAGAATTGTCCATAGGTTCAGATGAAAATCCCCTGAATTGAGTGTCACCATAGATTTCTTGTTCTTCTTCTTTCTCAGTGACTCTCGCTTGCTCAGAGAGGTTCACTCCTTGTGTTATCAGCGAGCACTCAACTTCTTTCGCCTGATCATTGATATTGTCCTCATCCTTCTCAGGGTAATCGACTAAGAAGTCGGCTATGATCTGCGCTTTCTCAGCTGACGGAGCTTGATATCCAATATCGTACTCGTTCAGTTCAATCGCCCATTTGGACAGGCGGCCAGATTGATCTGGCTTTCCAAGGACTTGTTTCAATGGTTCACTAGTGAGAACCACAATCCTGTGGGACTTGAAGTAGGGCTTCAGCCTCCGAGCAGTGTATACCAAAGGATATGCTAATTTCTCAATCTGAGCATACCTAGTCTCTGCTCCAGCTAGAGCCTTGCTTAGGTAGTAGACAGGCCTGTGATCGTTGGCTTAGATCCGAACCAGCACGGAACTCATAGCCTCATTAGCGACTGCTAGGTATAAGTAGGGGGGTTCTCCTTCTACCGGTTTGGCCAAGAGTGGTGGTGAGAGGAGATATTTCTTTAAACTGTCAAAGACTTCTTCACACTCTCTAGTCCACTCAAACTTGTCCTCTTTCCACAATATCTTGAAGAAGGGTAAGTTCTTTTCTGCTTATCTGGAGATGAAGCGGCTTAAGGACATAACTCACCCTATGAGCTGTTAGACCTCATTGATGGTTTTTGGTAGTGGTAAGTCTAGAATAGCCTTGATCTTTTATGGGTTGGCACTAATACCTTTCTCTGTGACCATGTAGCCGAGAAACTTACCCCCTTTCACTCCAAAGGTGATGTGTTCAAATTAATACTTAGTAAACAAGTAGCAAGCAGTTATTGTATAATAAACAAGCTAACCACGAAGTCGTTCGCTAAGGAACCAATTAGGCTACCGCAATGATTGAAAGCCAACAATTACTTGTGAAACGAGTTGATTTGTTTGTGTTCTAGTACTTCTAATAACTAGAAAAGAGAAAATGCAGTGTAGTGTTTGTAACAATGATATAGAGAGGACATAGTAGTTACGATCAAGCAATGCTAATTCGCTCTAGGGATACGTTCATATTTGTCACACGGTCGGTGTAAAGAAAAACCATCAATTCAACCTTTACCAAACGCTTTTGAAGATATTTGAACTAGAGTAATCGTGGGTCGTCAATCTACAATCCTTAACCAAACATTTTAGAAAATCTTTGAACGAGAGTATTGAATCGAAGGGTTTTTATGAAGATCTTTGAACGAGCCTAACCTATATGAACGATTTGAAACCCTAGATGCGAATATGCAAAGCTATCACACAACTACCATACGGAGTGATTTAGCTACTCATAATCGATAATTGCATACAGAGATTCATGGTATTAATAATACGAAACATAGATGATAAACTCGCATGCAATAACATACAATTCAATCGATGAAGGTAAAGAACGAATTGTAAAGAATAAAGCAATGGAAAAATCAATACCAATAATCCTGATGAGTAAAATCAATGAATAACCAAGCTCCAAAGATGTCTCAATGTTAATGTCTGAATCTAGGAGCTTTTCACCAAACTAGGTTAAAAGAAGTATGCCAGAAAGTAATCAAAATTCTAATCTAATAAGGAAAAACGAATTCTGGGGGCGGCGTCACATGGGAAAGTAACCATACGGCGAGTTTTCTTTATCGCAATAGATATTGACATAAAATCTACATGGCGAAGCTTCTCAATAGCTCCAGCCACTAGCCTCGTAAAATCTTGCCGCGGCGTGAAGGATATCTCTCCGCGGCGATCCATGTTAATCAGCTTGCCTTATTTTGGCTCAAAATCATCGATTCCTGCAAAACAACATCAAAATACCAAAGCATAAAAATGAACTAAAAAGACTATAAAACTAAAGACAAAAACTAACAAAAGACCGCTAAAAAGGACCAAATGAGACGTTAGAATATTGTCTAATCAAAATCCCCAAACCGAACCTTTGCTCGTCCTCGAGCAAACAAACAAATTAAAAACAAATTAACCCTAGACCACGACATATAATAACACACACACGAGTCAGACTTCCAAGTGACTGAACTTTACCATTGTAAGCGTTAAGTTCACAAGATGCAAAAGGTTTGCACTAAACCAACCTTGACAGAAATAGTGCACAAAAAATCCTGTAAGAGAGTTTCTCAAGTAAATAGCACTTAAGTCTAACTCTCCAATCCCTCGCAAGGAAATTCTACACTATTCTCTCTCACACTCTGGAAGTGTCCAGTGGGTTAAACACTCAAGAACAATAAGAGAAAAGGAAGGTGACTTTCGTCACAAAGGTGCCTCAAATACCTCATGCAATGTACTCGACCAGTTAAGTCAGAAGGGACTTTTTCCTTGCGTATAGCAGCTTGCAAAGATATACAACCAACTTCCATAAACCACATATTTACATCAAATGAATTAAATTCTAATCAATTTGGCCACTATGGACTCTTTTAGTCTCACTTTTTGGTAGTGTCTATTTTACCGAAGTCCGCACTTTTGTGCGTGTCAGTTTGGTGTACGTGCCATCAACCCTCACAGACATATGGCTTTTTAAGACCACGCCGGTATATAGGTAGTATTTGAAACACGCCTAACACGACTACAGTGGTGACAAGAACCATAGATACACTCCAAGACAATTCAACTAATCAGGGGGAATACATATTACAAGATTTGAACAATAACATCATAACGCAGCAGATTTCTTCTCCCCAAACCGTTTCTTCGCAATGCACTGGCTTTCGACAAAATGAAACATGAAGAGCATGTCGTTCGTCATACTTAACTTAACTGAGTACACATGAGAATGAAAAGGCGCAAACAAGAGGGTTTGCACTTCCCGAAAGGATCACACAAGCACCGGTACAATATTTATTCATCGGCTTAAAGTTTCTCACCGGCTTTTTGGACTAAAGAGTTAAACACACTTACTATTTACAGGAGAAACAAACTTATGGGCTTTTAAATCCACTATACCACCTCAATTAAGTATCATGCAAAACATAAGCAACAAGCCAATTTAACAATCACAATAGAAGCTTTCATAACTTGGAAGAACGACTCACGAAAGACTCTAGAGGGTAAAAGAAAAAACGACCGTAAAAGAAAAATGACCAAAACATACATAAAGTAGAGGACGAAAGACTCTAGAGACTCATGTAATAGAGAAAATGCAGACAAGACACTAGAGAGCACATTTCCCCCTCCCCAAACCTAAACTCAAGCATGTCCTCAAGCGTAGAGTGAAAAAGAAAAGAAAATGGGATCAACATTGGCTTGCCTGCACGTGTACCTTTACAGTCATGTACAAGACTCTTCCGTGTTGGCTAACGGGTACTCTGGAAGTTCTTAGCTCTTCCGGTTGGTGCAGCTCTTGTTCTTCCTTGTTGACAAGTATGTATATATAGGGGTCCAGTGTGTGCTCCTATGAATTTCCTACTATCAGCCTGCGAAACAGAATATAATGGAGCAGAATAGGCCTTCAGTTCGGGTGGCTTGCCTTGCACCTCAATTTTGCAGGTTCGGGCATGTAAATTCACCACCATGAGAGTTGAGCGGGTGAAGGGTCTCCCTAGAAGTAGCATATCTGTTTCCAATTCTTTTCCCTTCACCCTCGGCGATTCCACTACCACAAAATCTATCATCACTGTTATACCATCCAGCTGAACCGGAACATCTTCCACAATTCCCCTGCATCTGCTTCTAGTTCCACTAGCAAGAGTCATAAAGCATCTGCGCGGCTCCAATCCCTTTAAGCCTAAGTCTTCATAAGTGTCAAAAGTCATCAAATTGCAACTAGCACCATTGTCGACTATTCCGGTAACCTGAGCTGAACACCCAATGCCTACCAGTAAATCAAAACTGTCGGAATCGCTTATACTCTATTCTGCCTTAGGAATTATTATGGTGGGGGGGTCGGTTTCAGCAGTTTCTTGCTCCGCATTCGCCTCCTCTTCTGGAATCACAGAACTCGGTTCCTCGACTTCATCCCTTATCGATTCAACAGGGGCTACATCTTCAGTCTGCTTGGCTGTCAGTACACAGGTCACTTGAACCGTTGCTGGAGTTCCCTCATCTAATGCAGAGTTCTTAACCTCATTGGTACCGGCGGCAACAACAGACTTAACCTTCCTTGGTTCTTCAAAATTTATCTCAACCGCCAGGACTCTAATGTTTTCTGGGGCCCCGGGGGGGGGGGGGTCTACCTTTCTCCATAAGCTGCAATTTCTCAACCAAGTCACCCAATATCTGTTCCAGCCTTCTTTGCCATTGCTCGATACTATCGAACCTTTGGTTATTTTTTTCCTGAATTTTCTGTGCCTCAAACCAGTACCTCTCAGACCTCTCCATATGGCTCCTGATTTCGTTTTCTAGCTCAGTAATACACGGCCCTGGAGTCTCTTCCACTGCTCTGGCTGCCACTCTCCTAGCCTTATCTCTTGCTCCCTTAAGTTGCGATGTTGCTACCAGCTTCTCGAAAACACTGTTCAATTCATCAGCGGAGGCTTCCAGGAAGGAGTTTTTATAGCTCACATCGACCATATTTTGATATTCCCAATCCAAGCCTTCATAAAATCGGACACATAAGCTCATATCGTCTATCCTGTGGTGAGGGCATTGGGCCAATAACTGCATAAAACGGTACCGAGCTTCATAGAAGGTCTCATCATGCATCTGCTGAAACTGCATTATCTGGGCACGAAGTTGCTGTGTTCTCTCGGGAGGGTAAAATGTATTCACGAAGGCTTTATAGAGAGTATCACAAGTAGGTAGAGAACCCCAGGCTAGTTCAACAGCAAGTTTCTAGCTTTATCCTGCAAGCACATTGGAAAAATCTTCTTCCTTATCTCTCCATCTGAAACTATTACTCCTCCCGCTATCAACGGAACCCCTGCAATCAGTACTTCAAACTCTTTGAGGAACCTTATCACATCCCCGTTGGCCATTCCGTATAACTTGGGGAGATTATGGAAGTGGTGAGCTTAGAGTTCTAAATTCCTTGCCTCATTGGACAACACGATTGCTGCTTTCTCGGCCTTAACCTCGCCGGGTTGCATGTAGGCTCCATAGGTTAACTGAGCCATTGAAATGTCCTTTCTGATCAACCTGTTGTTAGAGCTACACAACACGAAAACCTCGAGATATCCTTAGTTTCTGTTAGTGCACTAAACCTCAGGTATGTTGGAAAACAAGTAAAGATTTGCAATCAAGCGCTACAGTAGGAATTAATTCCCCAGCAGCGGCACCAAATTTGATGTGCTCAAATTGATACTTAGTAAACAAGTAGCAAGCAGTTATTGTAGAATAAACAAGCTAACCACGAAGTCGTTCTCTAAGGAACCAATTAGGCTACCGCAACGATTGAAAGCCAACAGTTACTTGTGAAACGAGTTGATTTGTTTGTGTTCTAGTACTTCTAATAACTAGAAAAGAGAAAATGCAGTGTAGTTATTTGTAACAATGAGATAGAGAGGACATAGTAGTTACGATCAAGCAATTCTAATTCGCTCTAGGGTTAGTTCATAT
The DNA here is from genome assembly GCA_026545765.1 of Plantago major. Classification (NCBI taxonomy): domain Eukaryota; kingdom Viridiplantae; phylum Streptophyta; class Magnoliopsida; order Lamiales; family Plantaginaceae; genus Plantago; species Plantago major. The sequence goes on along the minus strand of CM048839.1, from coordinate 82,900,990 downwards.
TTGTCACACGGTTGGTCTACAGAAAACCATCAATTCAACCTTTACCAAATGCTTTTGAGGATATTTGAACTAGAGTAATCGTGAGTCGTCAATCCACAATCCTTAACCAAACGTTTTAGAAAATCTTTGAACGAGAGTATTGAATCCAAGGGTTTTTACGAAGATCTTTGAACGAGCCTAATCTATATGAACGATTTGAAACCCTAGATGTGAATATGCAAAGCTATCACACAACTACCATGTCCGGAGCGATTTAGCTACTCATAATCGATAATTGCATACATAAATTCATGGTATTAATCATACGAAACATAGATGATAAACTCGCATGCAATAACATACAATTCAATAGATCAAGGTAAAGAACGAATTGTAAAGAATAAAGCAATGGAGAAATCAATACCAATAATCCTGATGAGTAAAATCAATGAATAACCAAGCTCCAAAGATGTCTCAATGTTAATGTCTGAATCTAGGAGCTTTTCTCCAAACTAGGTTAAAAGAAGTATGCCAGAAAGGAATCAAAATTCTAATCTAATAAGGAAAAACGAATTCTGGGGGCCGACGCTCGCCGCGGCGGGAAAGTAGCCTCGCCATGGCGAGTTTTCTTTATCGCAATAGATATCCGGTTCGTAAAATCTTGCCGCGGCGGACCAATGTCCTCGCCGCTGCAAGCCTCTCAACAGCTCCAGCCTCTAGCCTCGTAAAATGTCACTGTGGCTGGAAGGATACCTCGCCGCGGCGAGCCATGTTAATCAGCTCGCCCTTATTTTGGCTCAAAATCATCGATTCCTGCAAAACAACATCAAAATACTAAAGCATAAAAAGAACTAAAAAGGCTATAAAACTAAAGACAAAGACTAACAAAAGACCGCTAAAAAGGACCAAATGAGATGTTAGAATATTGTCTCATCAAAAGGTACATTTCTCAGGGTTCAGTTTCATCCCATACTTCCTCAATATAGAGAAGCAATTGTTAAGGTGCTCGATGTGTTGCTTCTCTGTCTTGCTCTTGATTAACCAACATGTCATCAACATATACTTCCATTATTTTTCCAATCTCTTCTTTCAACATTTTATTTACCAGACGTTGGTAAGTAGCTCCAGCATTTTTTCAATCCAAATGGCATAACCTTGAAACAATAAACGCCTCCAGCCGCAAAGAAGGCTGTCTTCCTAATGTCTTCCTGGGCCATTCAGATTTGATAGAACCCTTGATAAGCATCCATGAAGCTCAGAAGAGCACATCCGGCTGTGGAGTCCACTAGGTGGTCGATCCGAGGTAAGGGATAAGGATCTTTTGGGCAAAACTTATTCAATCTAGTAAAGTCATTGCACATCCTCCACTTACCCGGAGCTTTTTCCACGAGGACTACACTACAGACCCAATCGGAGTATCTAACCTCTTCAATGTGTCCCGCTTTCATGAGCCTTTCAACTTCTCCGGCTATGATAGCGTCCTCAACGGGTCCAAAGTCTTTTCTCTTTTGGCGGATAGACTTGATCGAAGGATCCATGTTCGGACAGTGACAACTATCCTTGGATATATCCCCTTAAGATCGCCATTGCTCCAAGCGAAGACATCACAGTTGCTTTTCAAGCAAGCTATGAGTTTCATCTCAACTTCAATGCTCATCTCAATTTCGATCCTAGTCTTCTTTTCAGGACTTCCTTCTATCAATTGGATCTCCTTTAGTGTCTCATGAGGTTCAATCCTCGCAGCCTTAGGAAATTTCTCCTAGAGAGCTCCGACTCCTATCTCTTCTTTAGGAGGTGTGAGAGGCACCGGCGAGAGCGAACCGGGCTTGCCAATGACTGTGAGAACGGGAGCTGAGGCATTTCTAGTCGACATAATGTAGCACTCCCATGCTTCTATGATGTTTCATATTTCTTCTCCTACACCGGTTGCAGTAGGAAATTTGACCTTATTGTGCAGTGGAGATGAGATGTCTTTGAATTGATTGAGGCCTGTCCGTCCTAAGATAACATTGTAATGAAAGACACGATCCACAACCACGAAGAGAACTGTTTGAGTCACTCTTATTGGGAAAGTCCCTATGGAAACTTGTAGAGGGATACTTCCAATGGGACGAATTGTAGAGCCTCCGAATCCCACTAGTGAAGTATAGACTCTTCCATACTCGATTCTTACCAAATTCATTTGGTGTATAGTTCTTTTGGAGATGATGTTAGAAGATCTTCCAGTATCAATAAGCACCTTATTGACCTAGTAAGTGGTGATGACCAGGAGATAACCAAAGGAACGTCCGGATCTCTGAGATCTCCTCCTCCAGACGATGGGGGAGGTATTTCACTGTCATCAAAAGAGATCAAGTTCGATCCTCTCAGGAGCATAAGCTCTATCGTTGTTCCTTAGATGCTGGGAGGTTCTTTCTCTAGAATTCCGACTGTCTCCTCCACTTGGGCCTCCTGCTATAGTGTTGATAACCCAGCTATAGGGAAGGTTTTCCATTTCTAAGTTTTCGGAGTACTTGTTGTACAGCTGAGCTTGTTGGGGAGGGATCCCCGTGGGAGGTGGTGGTAAAGACCCTGTCGTAGTTTCCTGATCACGCTCTGCTCTCCTTCTTTCATTCCTTTGGTGGCGGGAAGGTTCCTCTTCGTAAACTAGCTCTTTAAGCTTGCCACTTCTTATCAAACTTTCAATCTCAGTTTTCAGCTGAACATAGTCTTCCGTGGAATGGCCTTTATGCTTATGGAATCTGCAATATTCTTTAGAAGCCTTGCTTTTTGTACTATTCCTTGCTGGCTTGGGCCACTGAACATCCACATTCTTTTCAACAATAGAGGCCAAGATGTCGGATCTAGGTCTACTGAGGCAAGTGTACTCCGCATATCTCCTGGGAGGGGTTCTCTCCCTACGAAATTCTCTCTTATCTTTAAAATCTTTTCTTTGCTCAAATTTTCCAGGATGAGGCATGGGATCCAGTCTCATCGGCTCTTTTCCCTTCTTAGTCCCGGCTCTTACTGGAACGTTCCTCCTATACTCCTCACCATACAAGACTCCCTCACATATATTTTCCAAGTATTTTTCATCTGGAATCTCTTCATTAGAGAGTTTCTTCCTGAGTTCATCATTGTAGGTATTGGCGTACACGTATCGGACCCGCTCTTTGATGCTGTGAGACTCAACATGACATACTTCAGCATTGAACCGCTCTAGAAAGGTCCTAAGATTCTCATTGTCTCTTTGGATGATTCCAGCCAAGTGCTCTACTGATCTTTTCCTCTTCTTTGCCTTCAAAAATCTCTTCAAAAAGAGAGAGACCACATCCTCATGGGTCTTGATTGAGCCATCGGGTAGAGTGGTCCACCAATCCATCGCTTCTCCAAAGAGGGTGGATGAGAAGTTGAGAGCCTTCATGTTGTCATTCAATCCATTGGTGTCCATCTTACTTTCATACCTAGTAAGATAAGCAACGGGACAAGTATCTCCATGGTAACGCTCAAGGTTGGGGATAGTGTAATCAGGACGCTTCCTCTCTCTTCTGATTGCATCAATAATGAGTTTGGAGCTCTTATCATCACCTTCTCATGAGCCTTCACCATTTTGCCTAGATTAGGAATCTGGGTCTCCAAAGCCTTCTGTTGAATGTAGATTTGTTCAGCAGTAAGCCTCTCTCCGGTTCTTGGGTTGACGGCCACGCCAGCTGGAAGGTCATCGACTTGGATTACTGCGACATTCTCTGCCATTTGGTCTCTTGCCCTTGTTTGGAGAGCAGCATGACAGCTAGTTCCGGCCTCATCTAGCCTAGGTCTTACCGGGCTCCTCTCACGATGCTCCTGAGATGCGGTAGCTCTCCTGTTGATAAGGTTGCGCAGATCATCTTGTCGACCTTGTTCTCCTATTCTCTCCAAGACATGGCGATGATCATTCCTTGATTGAGCGGGCTCTATCTGCCTTGGAGCTGCCAATGGCGGAGTAGGTTGGACGTTGTTGGATCCAAAGCAACCTTGGATAGTAGTGAGCAAGAGGCCGAACTGATTCTCATTCATCCCAAACTCACTCGGACGAACTATCTAGCCATTTGGAAGAGTGAAGTTCCTTCCTGGAGGAGGACCATGTGTTCCTGACGGAGGAACATGTCCTTCCACTCCTTGGACCATCACTCCAGGTCCTTACTGGTAGGTCAATGACTATTTCATCCTCCGAGGAGGCACTGGCAGTGTGACCATCGCTTGGATACTCCTCTCGATTCCTTGATGCGATCCTAGCTAATCGTGTTCTCCTAGTACGAGGTCTACCTTGTGGCCCTGGAGCGGGAGTTCCAACTGCAGTAGTGGCGATTCTCGCTGACTTCCTATGTCTTTCCATTGCTTATAGAGCTATGAAACTTTTTGTAAAGTTTCCCACAGACGGCGCCAAAATGCTGAGGGTGATGTCCCCCCAACCACTTGATGAGTTCTTCCTAAGTCGTCCAAGTCCAAATCACTGTAGAGCATCCAAAGTAAGCAAAGGTCCAAAGCACTCCAAAGAACTAGTAGGGAATAACCTGCACAAGTAACTTTGGGGGGGGGGGGGGTTAGGACCGAAGACCCGGTTTGCGTAGTGTCAAATCGGGTAAAGACTTTACTTGAGAGAGACTAAAGATCTACTCTGTATAGTGTTCGGGATTAGTTCGTAAAGATGACTTGACTTACCCCGACCTCCCGTTAGTATGGGAATGTGTGCCATATATATAGAGATCTCCCAAAGAGGAAGGGATCCGTTGGATCTCGCCAAGTGTAAGACTCGGATTGCACCAACAATGCTCTATTAGGTCCATGGCCCATTAAGAAGACTTAACCCATTTCCCTTTTGGGCTTTCAAGGGTAATTTAGTCATTCTCCAAGAGAAATTAGAGACTCCTGAAGTCCGTCTCGGATCTTCGTCCGAGAGTGTAGGTCCGAGGGCCTGGTCCGGGTCACCATCTTGTCTGAAAGCAACTCTCATAAACCACAAGGCATAGTGGTTCGGACCTTGATAGCCTCAAATCCTATTTTATCTCTTGGTGCCAGTCCACTTGGTTCCTTATGAGGTTTGGGACTTATGTCTGGACCATCGTCCGGGTCGGACCCTCATGGTCTCGGAACATGGTTTGGGTTGGACCTACTGTCTTTGAGGTCTAGTCATCATTTCACTCAGGATGGTCGGACCAGAGGCGGCCTTAGGGTCGGACCTTGAGGCCTTGGACCTTAGACAACTTGAAACGCCTTAGAATTCGTTCCAAAGGTGTCTATGATGGATTGGACATATTTCCGTATCAACTGAAGGAAAAGAAAAGAAGAAAAAAACATGAAACTTGGTGGTAAAAAGTAAAAGAAAAAATAGTTTTGGATGTAAGGAGAAAAGTGAAAAGGAACCTTGAAAATTAAAAATTAAATCAAAAGAAAAGATAACACCATGAACTTAATTAGGGGGGAAAAAAACAAAAGGACAAAAAAAAAAAAAGAAAAGGAAAGGAGAAAAAGGAAACATAAAAATGGAGGTGATAGAAGTCGAACCCCTGCCAAAACAGATGGAAAGAACTTATCTTCAACCTATTGTCCACTAGGACACACTCAATTAGTATAAATGTTCTACGTAAAATGGTATTTCTACATTCAATTCAAATATATTTGAGGGGTATATTATAAGTAATTTCACTTGAAAAATCGAGGGGCAAACCTCATCAGGCAACCACTCACCAAAGAATGGCACCAATAGACCGGGTTGTGTGCGTTGTCATTTTGGATTGGATCCCAACTGTCAAATTTGTGCTGCTACCAAGGTACCAATGTATGGTACCATGTCGGACGAGCCTCGTAGCCCATTATCCGGATTTATTGATGATGATGATGATCGTCCCACCTACGACATAAACCCCTTATAATCCAGTAAGCCTTTACTATCAGATGGTGGGTCCTTGTTAATAACTGGTGCAGGCCAAGTTTTTCGTGGAGGTGTTGACGAGTTTTCGGTCATGTTTCATCAAATATGCATGCAAGATTGGTTTGGAATTTGATTATGAGAAAGAATGAAAATGGTAGGGTAAATGTGAAGTATATATGTATTAGAAACAATCATATTGGGGACGAATATACTTATTCACATTCAATATTTGCATATAATTGTTATATACAATTATAATGTATATATATGGATATATACATATATTTACATTACAGTGTTTAAATGTTTATTTTATGTTTGGCTGCATTCATTTATACACGTGTTCCCATGAGTTTTATGTTGTCACTAAGAATGTGAGATCTTGAGTGATATAGCATAAGCTCTTAAATCGCCCCAATCAATGATCATCGAGAATGGGATATCGATGATCCATAATATCCTTGGGATATTGAAGATTGGCATGTGGTCTGCATCATATCCTTTAGATGGATGTACTGGTTCTCACAACTACGAATAACTCGGTTATTCATGATGGACACATGGACACTTTAGAGAGTGTTGGTATACCCTACCGAGAAATCATTTGGTGTATTTTATTTATGTGTCTATGGGTGTATCGGCATGTAGGGTGATGTAATAGTCCATCGACTTGAGGTCAATACAACCTCATGTGTGCAGTGATGTACTTTGGTCACGACCAACACTTGCACTCCAGAGGGGGTAGATGCGGCGTGGACTGGGTAAATCATGGAGCATATGGAAGTCGTAGTTGAGCCAAGATAGAATTCATTCATTATAATAGAATTTGAGAGAATACTCTACTTCTCATATTTAGTTGATCATTAGTCATTGGCCAATGCATTGGATATGTATTCGAAATGGTGTTCAGATATATCAAGGATCAACTAATACGATTGAGAGATATTGATTAAGTTATTGGAACAGACACAATATCAAGTTCTAGACTTAATCGAGTGTTCGCGAATGAAGGGACCGTATCATCATTAGCTCTACATTTCATGGAGTTTGCATAAGTCCTCACAAACGTCCTTATGTATCAAGAATGTCCAGTAAATCGTCTAGGAGTTCGTCGGGACCTTAATTTGATTAATGCTTGCTATACATAAGGCCCTAAGGGTCACACAATATAGTAATTGTTGCATCAATCGTTTGTTGGAATTAATTAGATGTTAATTGGATTGAACATATAATTCAATTAAATTTCAAATTGGATTATGGATATTTAATTTATATTATGAATGATTTTCAATTTGATATAAATGTTAATTGGATTAAAAATTTAATTGAATTAAATATATTATTGGATTAAATATATTTAATGGGGAATTTTTCTATTTGATAGAAGATATTTAATTGAGTTAAATTGAATTTATTGGACTCAAATTAGTTATTTATAAGGATGTGCACTTGGACGGATTTTGAATCAAGCCCAAAACCCAAAACACAAAGAAAGGGAGAAGAATGGACTATTGGGCCAGATGGCCCAACAGCTTATGGGCTGGTGCGTGCACAACACGCGCCTGCACGTGCCAGACAGAATCATAACGGGGCACATGTTGGACACGCGCCCGCGGGCTTTTGGATGGTTCTTGGGCCTTTTCTTGCTCACTACTCCTTTCCATTTTTCTTGGTTCTTTTGTTTTTGTAATTTTGTTTTTGAAGGATTATTGAAACCTTATAAATAGATCACCTCCTTCATAATTCACATACAAAATTCATTGTAGAAAATTCACAAGAGAATTCAATTAAGGAAGTCTCTCAAAAATTCCAATAATTCTTATAAATAGTTTATGTAGAATTTTCTCATACAAGAATATCCTAGCAATTCTTCGAAGAAGAATCCTACAATACGCGAGATTGTGCTCAAGTGCTTTTGGTGCTAAATTGTTGTGGATCAATTAAGGTCGACCGCTTATACAAACAACCGGAGCCAAGGTTTCGTTATGTAGTGCATCAGAATCCAGGAAGCTTAATCTGCCGCCATAGCAAGTAAACTTTCGATTTATGTTATCGCAATTATATGTATCTGTATAGCTTATCGGTTATTCATTGTTGATGAAAATTTTAACTCTCCGTTGCGTTACCTTAGAGGTTATTTTACCGAAAATCCCAACAATGGTATCAGAGCTCGGTTCTGATTAAGCTATACGATCTTATTTTGCGTATTATTTTTGCGGGTTAATTTATACATGATTTATTTAATTCCAGAATATAATATTATACTCCCTCCATTTTAGAGAAAGTGTTATAATTTGACTTTGACTGGTCAACTATCTTCGAGTTTGACCACAAATTACTCATAACGATAATAGTAAATAATTTAATAAAATCATATAATGAAAATTTAATTACTAAATTTTCATTATATAATTTTATTAATTAATTTATTAATATCGTTTAATAGTAAATTGTGATCAAATACGAAGACAGTTGATTGCAGAATAGTAAAATGTAACATTATGGAGGGAGTATTAGATATAATATTTATTCCAAAAAAGTTACTGTTCATGGACGAACAGCAAACCGGATCGGACCTCCCACCGTCCCCACCAGTCCACCACCGAGCCACAACCATTCCGCCCCCCGTGTCAGCCACTCGCCACCGGAATCGCACTTTCGAGATGAATCCGAGAACGCGAGAAGCTTCGAAAAACGCCATTATTGGTGTCTTAGAAGCTTCGCGTGTTTTCGCCATTCTAAGTAGCGAAGTTCGATTCCAGGTAAAGAGATTGGATTGAAAGGGTTTCCAGATTCGATCTGGAAGGATTGGAGGAAGCTCGAATACATATGAATCGGTGGATGATTTTTCGGATTTGATTCGATTATGAACTTGGATTCGAACTCGTTAAATCGATAAATTGATGTTTGTTAAACTACATTGACGATGATTACATGCTTCTTTGATGTCTATTGAGGCTTGAAAGATGTTAGAAATCGAGTTGTGGAATTTAGAAAACGTTTTGAACTTTCAGGGACTTGTTTGAGCTTTTCGAAAACTCAAACCCCTTGCTTTTGAGAACTTGACGGACTTGATTGTAAAAGTTACAGGGACTTAATTCAACTTTTAGAAAGTTCTTGGTAATTTGAAAGGAAACAGAAAGCCCTAGGGACCAGGGATGCAATTCGAGATTTTTACTAATTGCTGGCGAAGCCCAAGAAGTTTCTGGTCCATTCAATTGAGCCTAATTAATTTCTGCCTTATTCAATTAAGTTCAGAATTAATTTTTTGTTTAAGGTAAGGGTGGAATCAAGCTCCTATATTGCACCAAACAAGAAAAAGTTCCTTAGTTACAAATCGATTAGTAGATCTACCTTTCCAAAAATACATACTGGCTAGTCTACTAATCCAGATGAAGCCGCTAAAAACCCCAGAATACAACACATGAGGCTAGATCTGCTCTATTCTATACTATAATATACAAATTATGGAGGTTTACAATAAGGGCGATTTACATCTGACCACCTTTTTAGATAGTGAATAAACGTTTGGGTCCCTAACGTTTCACAATTTACGGAGAAGGACAAACAGTGAACTGCATCAAAATTTTATTTACATTGAAGTCCAAAAGTCAACTTTGCTGATGAGAGAGAGTGAAAAAATCATTTTCCTTGCCAAAAATGCCCCTGAGATCTATTCTCTTTTTACTGCCTTTTCTTTTATTATTGCCTACAGAGGAAGATTTTATTCTGCCTCTATATATATATTTTATGGATCCAGGAGTAATGTATACTGTATAGTTGAAAAATCTTATCAAAGCATCTTCCTGAAATAAATAGATTGATTTGGTAATTCTCTGTTAGAAATTCTGGAAAAATGTCTTGAGACAATTGGGAGAAATCTTGAAGAGAGAGAGGAGTACAGGAAATTGTGTCGTGATGACTCGATAGGCTCCAGCTTCGGCTCTGCATATTTATGATAAGTATCTTCATATGTTGAATTTGTAGCAACAGCAAGAAGAAGAAAAGAAAACAGAAGAGAAGATGAAGAATAACATAAAAGATAAGAGAAGAAGATGAAGATGTTTTATTCGGGGGTAAATGGTACATTCTACACAAAGTCAACATTTTGGCTGAAAAATGGACCTCAATGTAAATTTTGAAACGATAGGGACCCAAACGTTCAAGGACACAATAAAGCCATTCCATTCTTTGCAAAAGTCCTCCAAATGTGAACTAGCCTACCATATACTATTGTAGACAGCTGCAGGGATCCTGTGTCTTGATAATCCCTGATCCAAAACAAGTCAAATCTTCCTTTCCAACTCTGCAAGCTCCAAATGATCAAGCAACCTTTAACTTCCAAATATATCTCATAGATAACCAAACTTATACAACAATAGCAGTACCTAGACATACTAAAGAAACACAAAACAATCTTCTTAAGTATATCAAGATACTCATACAAATCAGCACAGCAACAAGTAAGGCTCAACAAGAGATTGATCAAATTTCCACAAAACAAAAGGCAAAAGCGCCAACTACCACAGCTTCTGCACCAATCTAAACCAATATATCTATAACATCTACTATACCAGAACCTACCACTTATACTGCCCCAACAAACAAGCAGTACTCTAGACATAATCCAATAGAGAGCCCCTGAAACTATACAATCCCAGTAAACATACCACAGTTGATCAACATAAATGAAACATGGGTCATTTCTCTTGTTTTTTGATCTCTTTTTAGACTGTATATTCCTTCTTTGCAGTCTATTTTGTGAATGTGTTTTAACTGTAATATTTTTTTTTTTGCAGTCTCCTTTTCTCTTCAATTTTCCACTACTCCTCCTGAACTCCAAAACAAAAATCATCCTTCTTGTTACAGCAGAATGCAGGAAGTAAAGGAAAGTAAACCAAAGGTTAAAATCCTCTACTGTAATTCTGACCAATAATCTACACAGAAAAAATCTAACAAACCAACTAGTAGTGTGCAGCAAAAAACAAGAGTGTATGCAAGAAAAAAGCAACCAGTTCTCCAAAACAAAAGAGAACAAACCAGTGCTAGGAAGGGGAAGCTCCTTCCCTACTAAAACTATACCCTCCAAAATCCAACCCAACTCACCCCTCATTGAAAATGCAATATGAAATATCTAGACATAGTGTTCCACCTGCATCCCAACATTGAAACTACTATATGCAACTGATATGATACTCCCCTCAACCCAGAACTCAGAGATCCCAAAAATTATCTCCAACCTAACACAAAACAATATCCAAGCCTGATCCAAGCCACCTGCACACCAAATAACTGTAAGAGCAAATGGATCCTGAATATGATTCTTTTTTTGGATCTCTTTTAAGACTGTCCTATCATTTTTTTGCATTCTTTCTCTTTTTTTATTTTTTTTCTTTTTTTTCTATTCTTTTTTCCACAAACCTGATCTGTATTATTATTTTTTTTGCAGATCAGGGACCTACAATCTAACTCAAGAACCAACTAGCACAAATCTAATACTAGAACAACTCTAATACCAGCACCTTCAAAAAGAACTCTCCCTAAATCTCTGAGAACACTCATTAGTTTATTTATTACTTCACACTTTCCATATGGGACAAGAAGTAATAGTTTATCCTTTACATTTTTTGATATAAGGAACTCCATGCTTATCAGAGTAAACTATCTTTCTCACAGGTATAGGCAAATCTTCCAGTCTTATCTCTTGACTAACTTTCTCACCAAAGCATCTGTAACCAGCCAATATGCTGCTGAATTATCTTCTGTATAAATGTGTGATACACTAGCATTCATTTTCTCTATAAGCTTTGTAATCTTGGAAGTAAATTGACCAATTTCCAGTTCCAATGCTGTTTCACACTTTGAATAAGAGTCATAGCTACCTTAGAATCAGTTTCCACACACACATTCCTCCAACTATGCCTCTCACACAGAGCCAACCCTTTCCATATCCCATGCAACTCTGCTTGTAAGACTGAGGAATTCCCAAATATATTTTATAAGACTCAATTATTCTCCCATCTTCATCTCTTATCAACCCCCCCTGCTGCAGCTTTTCCAAATCTTTGGTTGAAGGCTCCATCACTATTGATTTTAATGAATCCTGCAGGCGGTTTGTGCCATATCACAGCCACACTTCTTCCTATTGTATCTGCTAAGAATGAGCAAGTTGTAGATCTCCTCCCCACAGCTGAACCTTGAAAGGCCTTGCTAAGTGCATATTCAAAAGCCAGGTCTGAATCTTGTGAATTATTCTTTTAGCTTGGATAGGCACATTGTTAAACTTTGAATCATTTCTTGCCTTCCATGTAAACTAGCCTATTAACATAGGTAGGAGAATCCTAATATGTCCCTTAACCACATGCTGAGAAGTGTTTATCCAAACTTTAAATCTTTGTAAACAATTATCATCCTCCCTGTTTGTTACTTGAAACAAGGCTGAGTACCAATTCCATACTCTTTGCACTTCATCATTTTCTATTAAAACATGGTGAATGGTCTCTCTAGCCTTGCAACATTGACATTTAGATGCCAACTGTATACCTTTCTCCCTCAGAATCTCTTCCACTGGCAACCAATTATGAAGAATCTTCCACCAGAATATATATATAGTCACAGGAACTCTGTCATGCCAACATTTATCAAGTGTCACTGCAGTGGGATTTTTATGTCTCAAAATCTCCCAAGCTGATTTAGTTGTGAACACCCCATTGGAAGCAGGCTTCCAAATCTGAAGTGCTTCATTACTCAAGGGTAATTAAAAAATATATTTGCAGCTACTTGTCCATTCAATCCATCAGATAATTTCTCCAAACTCCAATTGTATCCTTCTCCTTTATCAGAAATGATTTCTTTAGAAGAAATCTCTGAGGTAGCAAAATTCAACAATTTACCTTTCTCATACCATCTATCATGCCAAAAATAACAAGAACCTGCCCCTATTCTCCAAAAACTATTTTCTTGGGTAAAGTCTTGAACTTTAACCATTCTTTTCCAAATCCCAGAGTCTTGAGGATGAATTTCTATTAAACCAGGAATGGCCCTTTTGCAGTATTTCACTAGCATGCTCTTAGCCCATAGAGATTGCTGCTGTCTGAATCTAAACCATAATTTCACATCTTCAGTTAACAATCTAACCCCTATTCCTCCTTCTGAATCTGGTTTGCAAATTTTCTTCCAGCTAGACCAATGTATTTTCTTCTTTTCCTCCCAAGAAGAACCCCAGAAAAATTTAGCCAAAAGTTGATCAATTATTTTCAGCACTGCTATAGGTGGTTCTGTAACCTGCAATAAAAAGATAGACATCGAGGCCAACACACTCTTTATCAATACCATCCTTCCACCTTGTGACAACATATTCAAACTCCAACCACTGATCTTGCCTCTTATCTTCTCTATCAAAGGATTGAACAGTTCTATTCTCTTTCTTCCCACAGCTATAGGTGCACCAAGATAGAAAAAAGGCATTTCTTTCAAATTGAAGCCAGTGAGATTATGTAACATAGGACCATTGCCTCTCTTTCCTACAAAAATATTACTCTTCTCAAAACTAGTCTTCTGTCCTGAAACTTGTTCATAATGCTTCAAGAATCCTAACACCTTTCTTACTTCTGTCTTACTACCTCTGCAGAATACAACTATATCATCTGCATAAGTCAAATGGCTCACTCTCAGCCCTTTCTTTGTATCATAAAACAAGTTAGGGTTTGCTTCGTATAACTGATTCAGTCCTCTAGATAGATACTCTACTGTTAACACAAATAGAGCTGGTGAAAGTGGATCTCCTTGTCTGAGACCATGCTCTGAATGTAAAAAACCACATAGCTCTCCATTAACAAGAATGCTAAAATGGTTGTTCTCAACAGTTCTCGTTACTAGCTTCACCCAATCCTTTGAAAATCCAAAAGCTGCTAACATATTCTTCATGAAACTCCAATTGACTCTATCATATGCTTTCAGCATATCCATTTTGATTATGACATTGCCTCCCCTTGTCTTAACATTTAAAGAGTGTGCCAACTCCTGAGATAAAAGAATATTATCAGTGATCAATCTATTCTTCACAAAGCCACTCTGGTTATCTGATATTAACCCAGGAAGAATTTGAACCAATCTATCACTTAACAGTTTAGTCAGTATTTTATGTGTATTGTTACACAAACTGATGGGCCTGTAGTCTGCCCAGGTGATAGGAGATTCCTTTTTTGGAATAAGAGCTACTGTGGTTGAAGTTATTCCAGTAGGAAGAGAGGAACCGTTATAGAAATCCAAAACAGCTTCATACAAATCATCTTTTATCACATGCCAGCATTTTTGAAAAAAGCTAGTTGTATATCCATCTGGGCCCCCTGAAGCATCTGAATTTAAACTAAATACCACCTGTTGTACTTCTTCCATGTCAGGTATTTTACTAAGCATATCATTCATCTCCTCTGAAACTAAAGCTGGAATTAAATTGAAGTCAGGACTGCCTGATAAAGGACAATGATCTTCCAGGATTTCTTTAAAATAATGCACTGCAGATGATTTGATTTCTTCTTTCTCTATGACCAAGAGCCCATTGTCAGTAATTGAGAAGATTTTAGCCTTATTCTTTCTTCTTTTCACCATAGCATGAAACAGTCTAGTATTCCTATCCCCATCATTTATCCACTTATGATGTGCTTTCTGCTCCAAAATTGTTCTTCCATGTCTAACACTTTTTGTAGTTCTGCTGATGCTTCCTTAAAATCCTTCTAGTGAGAATCTGAGGGCCTCTCATGCTGTACTATCTCAGCTCTCTTGACCTTTTCTTCCTGCTCTTTGACCTTATCCAATATATTCCCAAACACATTCTTATTCCAGCTTCTTAAATGTTGCTTGAGTCTCTTCAATTTCTCCCAAAGCTTCTGAATCCCACTAAGTCTAGCTGGCAGCTTCGAATGAGTTTCAATCCCTTTAATACAATCTGGATGCTGCAACCACATATTCGAAAGTGAAAGGAGCTTTTATTTGCAACCACTGAAAGCTCAGCTGATAGCAAAAGAGGCCTACGATCTGAACATCTTTTGATCCCATGCTTTACAGTAGTTGTAGCAAACAAGTCTGTCCATTCATTGTTAACTAACATCCTATCCAATCTTTGCTTCACCTTCCTCCATTCCCAGGTAAAAGGAATCCCAATAAAACCAATGTCTTTAGCCCTGCCTCTATTATACATCCTCCAAAATCATTCATAGCATTTGTATCAGGTGGATTTCCTCCCTCTCTCTCATGACTGGTAGAAATGATATTGAAATCTCCTCCTACTAACCAGGGAGAATGAAGTACAGCTAGGGAGCTTAGCTTTTCCCACAAAATTAACCTCTCTCTGGGAGATTTGCAATATTGGTCCTTTAACTGGGGTCCATTGCGATTACGGTCATAAATTTTTATACACAGCGAAATACGTCCAAAAAGGACGTCCCGCTTTGCGATTTTGGTCCCTGCTGACATGGATTCGTGAGGTCTAGGCAACAACCCTGAAGTAACTTTACAATGTATCAGTTGGTCAAGATCCTCCAATACCTCAATGTTATAAGAAGCATTACTAAAAAGCCAAATTTTATTGCTAACATTTGCCACCACACTATCCATTTTAAACAACTTTTTTATACTTAACTTCATCCAGTGCTACCATAGGTTCCAAAATAGCAAAACATTCTAAGCCATCCACCATTCTCAAATAGTTCACTTGTTGTTGAGTAGTTTTATTGCTTATCCACCTCACATTCCATATCATCATCTTCATTGGGAACTAATGGATTTTGCCTTTCCACCTTTCTTTCTTGTTGACAGACTGATTGCCCCTATCTGTAGGATGCCTTTGTTTTTGTTCCTAGTTGTTCTGCCATTGCTGGCCTCCACTGCAAAAGTACCAACTGACTTAGATTTAGATACAGCTTTTCTGGCTACTACAAGCTGATCCCTCTCCTCTAAGTCCTCCCTTTCAGGATCTTCCAGATCTTCCAACTCTTCATTCACTGCTACTTCACCTGCACCTGTTAGAAGTGGAACAACTCTAACAAAGTTGTCAGAGTTTCTTCTCTTGTCCCCCAAAATAACAGGCTCAAATTCAGGGATTTATACATGTCCCAGCTGATCATGAAAGTTTCCAACTGTCAAAGCTTCTTTAGTCCTTACTCCTTGCAACTTTCGATAATGGAATCCTCTTCTGTCTGTACACCAACTCTAACCAACTCTTCTTGCTCCTTTTCTATAACCTCATCTCTATCCTGATACCCTAAACAAGTTTCTTGTGCTAAAGTCCCATTGTCACTACTGACACACTTGTCTCTCTTCTCATACACTTCATCTTCTGACTCTTCTACCTCTTCATTATCCTCCTCAATGCTCAAAGCCTCATACACATTAGAAGTGCTGACATTTGTGTGATTTACAGCATCATCAGACACATTTACAACTCTTTCCTCTTGTACATTCTCATAATGTCTCCTACCTTGAAATTGTTGGAACCCTCTACCTCCTCTTTCTCCTCCTCTTGTCATATACCCTCTGAAATTTCCCCTTGCACCTCTTCCAACATTTGCAGGCCCTGCAGATCTTCCTCTAACACCCCCTCTAAAGTTGCCCCTGCCCATTCTACTAAAACCTTCCCTTGTGCCATAATCAACATTCATAGGAGCAGAATGGTCTAGATATTCTTGCCTAGGTCAGTCTGACCTCTCATTTGCCATTTCCACCATATTTTCTAAGTCAGTCTTCTCTTTAGCAAGACAATGAGCAGCAGTATGTCCCAACCTCAGACAATTCTTACAGTAATATGGAACTTTACTATAGTTCACTTTAACCACAGTTCCAGCTTACTTCTATTAGCCGTGTGAGAACCCTAAAAAAAAAAAAAAAAAAAACCTTTGGAACTCAGTTAGAAGAGTAAGGTAAACGTTCGAATAAATAGACAGAATATCTTATATTAATTTATAAATTAGTCGTTTATGAACATTTAGTGGAATTACGACTAACGTAATGGCATGCCCGAAGGAGAGCACCACGAAAAGTCGAAGTAACCTCGGGTCGAGGTAATACAAATACGTCCCTTCTCAACCTTCTTATGTTTAACCGAGTGATTTCAAAACTAAGTGACCATTTCAAGGAATAGAAATGACTAAATCCAAAATCCAAAAACGTAAAGAAACAAAAAAATCCATTTAAATCAAGTTTTCAAATCAACACTCGAATCGAACATTTTATGGTCAAATATATAAAGATTTTAGACCACAAGCCACAACAAAATAATCAACTAGTAGATGGTCATGTAACACATGACAAGTTGACTATAGTCAACCCAAAAATTGGTTACTCTCTACCTACACATAGTATAGACATACTTGTATACATACAAGTATATACCACAACATACTCCATTATACACCATAAATAGGTGGGCACCATCTTCTTCCTCCTTCACTCTCTCCTTCTTCAACCTCCATTAACAAACCTCCATAGCCAAACTCCTTCAAGCTTCACATCTCTACTTATCCTTCACCATTTCTCACATGCAAATACATATTCCTTATCCTCTCAACTTGAGAAAGCTAATGACACATCTCAATTCATGATCAAGCTACAACAACAAGTTAGAAGGTAATAAAATCATACCCATTCCTTTCCCTTGTTCTTCTATTTCATCCTTTCCATTCTTTTCACTCTCTAACACATCTAAGTCCATTCAACACTTGCTAGGAGTTCGATTTGTCAATCCAATTTCGAAGTGGAGAATGAATTGATTCAAAACTCTATGAAGAAAAGTGAAAAGGTGGGTTAAAAGTTGTTCTTCTCACTAGTTTTTAAATCTTGATGCATGCATGTTTTCTTGATGAAATCTTGATGATTTTCACTTACAAACTAAAGTAAATGAGTAATATGGCCTCACTATCAATTGGGTAAGTCAATTAATGAATTGCATGTTGATTTTGAAGTAGTAGAAACTCAAATCTTGAAAATTCTCAAATCCCGTAAGCAATCTGCCCTGTTTTTGTAAAATGAAAATTAAATACTTTCCATCTTTTGTTGATGTTGATAATTTAATTAGACATGTAAAACATTATCATTTATCTCTGAGATTTGGAATTTTGTTAAAATGAGTTTTAATGAATTAACTAAAATTTGCAAAATTTTCAACATTTACAATGTGGACTAAACAGGGTACTGTTAGTAAAAACTCCAATCATGCTTCTTAAAAAATGATCAAATTGTCTTTAATCTATGAAAAATAAAATATCCATGAGATGTTGATATTTCCCAGCAAGAATTATGATATTTGTTGTATAAAATATTTGGTGAATATTTCTTCATCATTGCTCACTGCATGAGCAGTATAGGTAGAAAATTCCTAGGTGATAGTATATAAAGGTGTTTTAGACTCAAAAGTATGTTTTGAATAGAAAACACAGTAATCTAGCATAAAAAATTAGAAACACGAGAATTGAGAACGTTTGACCAATGAAATGTATTTTTATAATAAAGGACTAGCAAACTACCAGAATCGGGATTTTATGAACCGAACCTACATTTAATGTGATCACACCAAAAAGAGAAACTAAATCAAGATGCAAGAAGATGTCTTGGGCGTACTGTTATTGATTGCTAGCTTGATCTTTTGGGC
Source organism: Plantago major (assembly GCA_026545765.1). Classification (NCBI taxonomy): domain Eukaryota; kingdom Viridiplantae; phylum Streptophyta; class Magnoliopsida; order Lamiales; family Plantaginaceae; genus Plantago; species Plantago major. The sequence continues at coordinate 82,882,478 of CM048839.1, read as the reverse complement.
AAGAAAGCTTATACATAGTTGGTCTTACATTCATTAGGGACATTTGTATGTACTTGAACTCGAAGGTGCTGTGTATTTTATCCTTTGTGAGTCTCCTAATGAGTCATATAATTAGGTTGTTAGATATGTGCTTGGTGACATGTTAATGTTTGTCTTCTTTAAGTGTTCTATTAGTAATCCAATTTGTATCACTGTCTGATGTTATTGCATAAATTGCCAGCCTTGTTGCTCTGTTATTGTATTTTTGTGTTCAGACTTGTTGATACGGACATGTGTCCAATCCGTTAAGGGTGCCATGGAGCGTGTCCTAGAGCGCATCAAGGCTGTGATAGCCAATTCAATGCTGGTCCGATCTTCGAATGGTCCGACGTAAAGGAAACCATCTCAGGTCAACTAGTATTTTACAAGTCAGCATGCCATCTCAGCTAGGTCCGACCAAGCTGGGTGGATGACTTCCGAACCTGACAAAAGGTCACATGGTCCTTCCAAGTACCACAAACTGTCAGTCCTAGGATGCTAAATGGACCGGACAAGAGAATCTCGGACGCCACCATAGCAATAAGACCAAACGTATATAAAAGAACCACTGAGATACTTCCGTGGAACTATAGGTTCGGACACCTTGAGTTACCCAAGGCCAGATCAACCAAGCAGACAGATCTGTCCGAGGGACTTACACGGACCCAACGTGCGAAACAGTACTCTCAGAGGGAAAGGTCTAAACTACCCTCCAAGGCCCATTAATTAGCATTGGATCACTATTCACTAATGGGCCATGGGCCAAAGGTAGCATTGGTGTCTAAATCTGAGGCATACACTTGGCATTATCTTGTGAGCCACCTCATAAGCATATATGATAACTATAAATATAGTACAAGGTCCAAGACCTTAAGGTAAGCAATATCAAAGTGAGAATCCCTAAGTCATAAACACTATTGATTCAATAACCTTCCTCATAACTATTACATTGTGAGCTCCCAACTCTCTCTTGAGTAAAGTCTCTTACCGGATTGACATATGTAATCCGGGTAACCCATTCTAACCCCCCCCCCCCCCACTCAGTCCTTTCAGGTACTCTAGCTCGGACCAGTATCGCTTCGGACTTCAAGTTGGAGGCGGATCCTAGACTAGGTTGCTTGTAATAGTTTAGTTAGTGTTGAGCGGTTTTACCCCTCAACATTTTGGTACTCTCGGAGGGAAAGGTCCAAACTACCCTCCCAGGCCCATTAATTAGCATTGGATACTATTCACTAATGGGCCATGTGCCAAAGGTAGCATTGGTGTCTAAATCTGAGGCATACACTTGGCATCATCTTGTGAGCCACCTCATAAGCATATGATAACTATAAATATAGCACAAGGTCCAAGACCTTAAGGTAAGCAATATCAAAGTGAGAATCCCTAAGTCATAAACACTATTGATTCAATAACCTTCCTCATAACTATTACATTGAGAGCTCCCAACTCTCTCTTGAGTAAAGTCTCTTACCGGATTGGCATACACAATCCGGGTAACCCATTCTAACCACCCCCCCCCCCCCACTTAGTCCTTTCAAGTACTCTAGCTCGGACCAGTATTGCTTCGGATTTCAAGTTGGAGGAGGATCCCAGACTAGGTTGCTTGTAATAGTTTAGTTAGTGTTGAGCGGTTTTACCCCTCAACATTTTGGCACAGTCTGTGGGAATCTTTACAAAAGGTTTCACGTTTGAGTTAGGCTGATGGCAAGGACGAGACGGACAGCACGGACTAGTGCTGCTGAAGCTTAGGGACTCCACCAACACGTCCGCGTGGACGCCCCTGTGCCACTGTGGCTGGAAGGAATGCTGGAAAGAGATATCCGAGCGATGGGCGCAAAGCCAGCCCATCCTCAAATGAGGGGAGAGACGCTCCGTGCAGGGGAGCCCAAAGTGGTCCCGAGAATGTTGTGTCTGCGAACCATGAAGAAGGGGTCATACGAGTTTCTCCTGCAGAAGCTCAAGGCCCCACTACAGGTCAACATTTTACTATGCCCGATGGTCGTGTTGTCCGCATTAGTGACCTCGGACTAAGCAAAACTCAGTTTAATAGATTGCTCACGATAATCCAAGGATGCCTAGGGTCTAACAATGCCCATCCTCAGCGAGCCACTCCGCCAGTGGCTACTCCGGTTCAAGTAGAGCCTGCGTTATCAAGAAACATGCAACGTCCGATCCAATAGAGGTTGGGGAATCAGCTACCTCAAGAGGATTTGCGAAACCTTCTAGATCGACGTGCATCTGCCTCTCAAGCTCGGGGTGAGGGAAGCCCAAACGGAAGGAGAGAGTATCAAGAAGGGGATAATAGGCATCCAGGAGTTCCGCGACAAGAACCTCCGAGAGACAGAGATCATGTAGCAGAAACCATCCCAGTGGTCCGGTTAGATGAACTCCCCGCAGATGTAGTAGTTCATCCGAGGACAGGAGAGATCATGACTGCTGACGAAATCTACGCTCAGTAAAAAGCTTTGGAGGCCCAGATTCTAAACCTCGGACGCCTGGTAAAAGACCATGAGCAGATAACTACTAGTGCACCAAATCCTTTGTGCGATGACATCATGAGAGAAAAGGAAAGAAACAGAAACTCGGATCAAGTGATTCCGAACTTGGAATACTATTATGGGGATACTTGTCCCGTTGGTCACCTGACAAGGTATAACAGCAAGATGGATTCCAAGGGAATGAGCGACAATACAAAAGCTCTTACGTTCTCATCTATTCTCTTCGGAACGGCTATGGATTGGTACACCGCTTTGCCGAACAAGTCGATAAGGTCATATGCAGACCTCTCTTCCCAGTTCCTGGCACGATTTGGAAAATCAAAAAGGAGAAAGCGTACCGTGGAGCACCTGGCTGAGGTTATACAAAGGGAGCAAGAAGATCTTCAGACTTTCTTAGATCGCTTTAATGTGGAGGTCCTCCGAGTCGAGCCCCACAGTATTAAAGAACGGGTCCATCACCTGTATGCTAATACTTACAACCCCGAGCTCCGAAGGAAACTTTCTAGCCAGGAGGTAAGAAGTGAGAAACACTTGGACGACATCTGTGAGGAGGTGATGTACGGAGAGGAATATCGAAGGAACGTACCAGTCCGGGCTGGTTCAAAGAAAGGAAAGGAGCCGCTGAATCCAGATCAATGCCAAGGCAAGTTTGACCCAAAGAAGGATCACAGAGATAAAGGTATTTTCATAGAGAGGAGTCCGCCAAGAAGATTCGCGGACTACACTCACCTCAACAAACCAAGATACGACATCTTGGCGACCATTGTTAAGAAGAAGCTGGATATCCAATGGACAAAGTCATCTCATAATCGTAGGAACAAAAATGCGAAGGGATATTGCAAGTTTCACAAGAGCCGAGGTCACGAGACCGATGACTGTATTCAATTGAAAATAGAGGTTGAACTCCTGGTAAGAGAGGGCAAGCTGAAGGAGCACATCTATGCCGGTGAACCCTCCATGCATGATAGAACGGAGCAAAGGAGGGAGGATAATGCTACAGAACCACCACCCCATCCGCTATCCTTGCCACCTGCGCCAGTTAACTATCCGCCGCGCACGGACAGACACCCGTACAGATATGACGATGACATTGAAATGGAGAACCCTCCGTACAGCGGAGTGATCAACGCCATCGCAGGCGGACCATATGGAGGTGATAGTAGGAATGCGAGAGAGCGGAAGGCTCAAAATCTTCGGACCAATGATAGATCGTATGCTGCTCCAGCGATTCGAGGGACAAATGCTATATCCTTTGATGATAGCGAGATTCCTCCTCCTACGACAGGAGGCAAGGACATTGATGATCCGAATGTTCCGTTGGTGGTTTCATTAACCATTGCGACTTATCGAGTGAACAAAATCTTGGTGGACACGGGGAGTTCCTCGAATATCATCTCCAAAAGAACACTAGACCAGATGGAGCTGGGGAGAATCCGATATGAGAGAGTCCACACCTCCATATTAGGGTTTGGAGGAGGAACTGTCCGACCCCTAGGAAGTGTCATGCTGCACGTTTCACTCGGGACTCACCCGGCGAGAGTAACACAGCTGGTCCGATTTGTAGTGGTGGATCGGACTTTCGACTACAATGCCATCTTCGGACGTCCGACACTCAATCAGTTCCGAGCCATTTCCTCCACTCTCCATAATAGAATGAAGTTTCCGACACCATACGGAGTTGGAGAATAGGTGGGAAACATCCGTGAGGCTTGGGAATGTTACATTATGTCCACGAGGAGAGCGTGTGCCCCCGTGTTGACAGTCACTTTGACCTCTGACCCGCCAATTGTTCTTCCGGCTAAAAAGGTAAATCCGCAGATTGGAGTAGGAAGCAAGAAGGAGAAGTTTCCTAGAACTGTGCGAATCAAGCCTTATGAAACTCTCAAGGAAGTTGAGCTTGTTGTTGGAAGCCCGGACAAGAAGACAAGAATCGGAACAGAGATGAACACGGCAGTGGAAATGAAGCTTATTGCTTGTCTCCGAGATAACAGTGATGTGTTTGCTTGGAGTACCGATGACCTGAAGGGAATAGATCCGAGGATTACTGTTCACCGTCTGAACATGGATCCCTCGATTAAGTACATTTGTCAAAAGAGAAAGGATTTTAGTCTGATCAAGGATGCCATCATATCCGCCGAAGTTGATCGACTCCTGAAAGCAGGGCATATCGAAGAGGTCCGTTATTCTGATTGGGTTTGCAATGTGGTTCTGGTAGAGAAATCGCCAGGCAAATGGCGGATGTGCAATGACTTCACCAGGCTGAACAAGTTCTGCCCAAAAGATTCGTACCCTTTACCACGAATAGATCAATTGGTTGACTCCACGTCCGGATGTGCATTACTGAGTTTTATGGACGCATACCAAGGTTTTTACCAAATTCGGATGGCCAAGGAGGACATCAAGAAGACAGCTTTCTTCGCTGCAGGGGGAGTATACTGCTGCAAGGTGATTCCCTTCGGATTGAAAAATGCGGGGGCCACTTACCAACGACTGGTGAATCAGATGTTCAAGGAAGAAATTGGAAAAACCATGGAAGTGTACGTGGATGACATGCTCGTTAAGAGCAAAACTGAAGAGCAACATGTGGATCATTTGAATAAGTGCTTCGCTATCCTTAGGAAGTACGGTATGAAATTGAATCCAGAAAAGTGCACTTTCGGAGTGAAAGGAGGAAAGTTCCTCGGATACATGGTCACAGAGAGAGGGATAAGCGCGAATCCCGAGAAGATCAAGGTAATCCTAGATCTGCCGCATCCGAAGAACCTCAATGAGGTACAACAAATTATCAGACGTCTTATGTCCTTAAGTCGCTTTATTTCGCGATCTGCGGAGAAGAATCTTCCGTTCTTCAAAATCCTCCGGAAAAGAGAGAGCTTTGAGTGGACCGCTGAATGTTCTGAGGCTTTTGAAAATGTGAAAAAGTACCTCCATTCCCCTCCACTGCTCTCCAAACCCGTCGAAGGAGAACCACTCTACCTCTACCTAGCAATCACGGAAGAGGCAATGAGTTCCGTATTAATACGGATTCAAGCTAATGATCACTTGCCAATCTATTATCTTAGTAAAGCCCTTGCTAGGGCGGAGACAAGATATGTGAAGATTGAGAAATTTGCATATGCTTTGGTTTACACCGCAAGACGGTTAAAGCCATACTTCAAGTCTCATAAAATAGTGGTACTAACTACAGAACCTTTGAAACAGGTCCTGGGAAAGCCCGATCAATCCGGACGACTCTCTAAGTGGGCGATCGAGCTGAGTGAACACAACATTTGCTATCAGGCTCCGTCAGCCAAGAAGGCTCAATTCATCGTCGACTTCTTAGCGGAGTACCCTGAGGCGGATTCAGAGAAAGTCCCGGACAAACAGACACTTGAATGCCTAATTACCAAGCAGATTATCCGGAAGCCGGTTCCGCCAACGTTCAACCCAAAAAACCTCGAGGATGCTCAATTCATCAATCAGTCCCTTCCTGCATTGTATGATGAAACCTAGGTCAACCAAATGTTCCTTCTTGACGATGTCACAGGAAGATCTGGTCCTAACAACTCTAGTCCGGAAATCAAAGAAAAGGAGGAACAAAAATTGGAATCTCGGGAGCTTACAGAAGATCTCCAAACCGAAAAACATCCTTCTGATGTTTGGACATTGGAAGTAGATGGTTCCCCCACTGGAAGAGTGGGAGGGATTGGAATCTATCTCAAAAGACCTGATGGCGCGGAACTCGACTACGCGATATCCTTGGAATTCAAAGTCACCAATAATGAGGCTGAGTATGAAGCACTGTTAGTCGGGCTACGTCTGGCCAAATCCCTACAAGTCCGGAAGCTCAAAGATTACACGGACTCACAGCTAGTTGAAGCCCAATTTTCCGGAAGTTTTGCCACAAAAGGTCCTTCGATGATCAAGTATCTTGAACTACTCAAGAAAGAAGTCAGCCTCTTTGAGGAGTTTACCCTAGAGAAGTTTGACAGAGCCTGGAATGAAAGAGCGGACACTGGCAAAATACGCATCCGCTACAGTGGCTCTAGACACGAGGAGAGTAATCCTACTCACTATTACCGACTCATCCGTCATGAGCCCCAATTCAGCTGTCATGATAACTAACACAGGAAGAAACTGGATGACTGACATTTTTAGTTATCTCAAGGATGGATCTCTACTAGCTGATCCGAAGGAGTCAAGGAGTGTGCAGTGCCGAGCAAACATATACTTTATACTGGGAGAAGATTTGTACAAAAGTTCTTTTGCCGGGACTCATTTGAGGTGTTTGGGCCCGCAAGAAGCAAAGACTGTGCTGGAAGAGATTCACAACAGAAGCTGCGGAAGTCATTCCGGGGGAAGAACTCTCACCCAGAAAATCATTCGAGAAGGCTATTACTAGCCTACCATTGATAAGGATTCCGTCAGCCACGCCCGGAGATACCCTGATTGCCAATATTATGCGAACGTTCCACATCGTCCGACACATCCTATGATTCCGTCAATCATAGCATGTCCATTTGATCAGTGGGGCATCGATATTGTCGGACCATTCCCAAGGGGCACTCAACAGAAGAAATTCCTAATTGTGGCCGTGGAATATTTCACCAAGTGGGTAGAAGCTGAAGCTGTGGCAACCATTACGGAAAGTCGAGTGCGGACCTTCATTTGGAAAAACATCATTTGTCGCTTTGGCCTACCCAGAGTTCTTGTCTCGGACAATGGTGCTCAATTTTCAGGCAATAGGCTCAAGGAATGGTTGGCGTCCTTCAAGATTGAACAACGTTTCACATCTGTCGGATATCCACAATCTAATGGGCAAGCTGAGTCCACAAACAAGACAATTGTTAAGATCCTAGAGAAGCGGTTGAGGACTTCTCAGGAAAGTTGGGCGGACGACCTAGATGGCGTACTATGGGCCCATCGCACCACTGTGCGGACCGCGACTAGAGAAACCCCATTCGCTTTGGTTTATGGCTCGGAAGCAGTTATACCAGCGAAAATTGCAGTCGAGACTATGAGGGTCCAAGAGTTCGATGATTCCGTCAATCATGAAGCTCGGATATTCGATCTGGACATGCTGGAACAGAAAAGAACTGAAGCACTGATTAATATCCACAGGTATCAAGCAACTGCTGCCCGAGCCTACAACAGGAATGTTCAAGCAAAACACTTGTAGGTCGGAGACCTAGTGCTTCGCCGGGCTGACATCTTGAGCAATGTTGGAAAAATCAAGCCTAACTGGGAAGGACCTTACAAGATTATCGATGCAAGAGTGAATGGGAGTTACGAATTGGAAGATGAGTACGGACATCCACTCAAGCGTACATGGAATGCCAGGAACCTTCAAAACTTTACGCATAGGGGTGGTTACACGGATCCCCGTTGATCATTTGGATATTTTAGGCTTAAACTGTCTATTACGAGGAACTCCGTCAGTTCTGTTAACCCTTTTTTCATCGGCCATGCAGCCCACAAGTTGTAATTGCATTTCCGTCAAATCAATACAACTTTTATCTTTCAATTTGTGAATCTAAGATTTAATGTTCAAATGATAAGAATAGGCAAGCATTGGATTTTATTCATACATGAAACAAAGTATACATAACGCTGTCTTGGCAGTCTACAAATCTCGGATCTTTAGAAAGTCTCTGGAGATACGTCATCTCCCGTCGAGACTATTCCTCCGCCAAGAAAAGCTTTTTCCATGTCAATCGGAAAGTATAGTTTCCGTGCAAACCAAGAGCTCGACCTACCTACACATGGAAAAATGGTTAGACATGACAGAGTCTTTCATGATATCACCGTACTATTGTGATATAGATCCAGTGTTAGTGTTAGAAATTTTGTTAAGAAATTTGTTAGGAATATCTGTTTAGATTTTGATTAGCAACATGATGACTTATCTTAGTTCAGAAAGGTGATTAGTACTCTTGGTTCACTTGAACATTGTAAAAGAGGAAACTCACTAAGTATGATAGACTAGCTAATCTTGTATAGGATGTTAGGTCTCAAAATGTAATTTTTATTTTATGAAGAAGACCAAGAAGAAGACATCCAGCAGAACAATTCAACGACATTGAAGATTTGAAGACTGCACAAGATTACTGAAAATAGTTTTCCAGATACCTTTAACCAGATATCTTGAAGACACAATTTGGTTCTAAACAAACTATGTTTCAAGAGATATCTGGACACTAAGAGGTTTATGAAAACAAGGAAAGTGCCTACAGATATCTGCACTCAGATACCTTGGACTTAAACCACGTTTCTGAAAGAGAAACATATATTGCAACTTAGTTGTTTCAATAAAGTGGTATCTGAAGTTGTGGAAAAGGACGAGTGTGCAAAACCTCAGAGAAATCTGATAAATGAAGGTCTCTGATACAATGCATAGTTCCGTTGGCACTATAGGACAAAAGTATAGTACAATGCATTAAATACACAGACAAAGATGTCTGAACAAAAAAAACGGTAGCTTCTGAAGAAGAAGACAAACCTGCTACAGTACTATACACAGATATCGATAGTTTGAATTTGAGTTAAGCCTAACAAATACTATTCAAACAGCACTCAAATTCACCTATAAATATCAACACTTAGACTGCTTGAGAAGACACCTTAGACACCTTAAGAACACAGAACTTACACTGATCTTACTCTCTCAAAGCAAACTACTTATCTTCAAGCTTTCTGTTGCGACCAAAGCTTCTGATTCTAAGTAGCACTAAAAGTTCTAAGTGTCCTGATCCTAAACAAGCACTGCTATTTGTGAAAGAGTTGAATTAAAAGACCAAGTATCTGAGATTCATTCTCTTGAACAATTTTCATAGACTTGGGTCAGTAAAAAGGACAAGATACCATACATTGAAAAGTGTATTAAGTATACTTGATTCATAGAGCTATCTGAATAACTGAATAAGTTATTAAAGAAGCTCATCTGACAAAAACCATATAACCAAACACCAACAAGGCGTGGAGTACAGGAAGTACTTAGTTTGGAAAATCAGGGAATAACTCTAAGGTTAACGGAGTAGAGGAAGTACTTGATTTGGGAAACTAAGGAATAACTCCAAGGTTATTGAGCACAGGAAGTACTTAGCTTGGGAAGCTAGGGAACAGCTCAAAAAGGTTTCGAGTCTGAAGTACTTAGCTGTGGAAGCCGGGGAATAACTCAGGGGGAACATTTGGTTGGGAACCATTTGTTTAAGGAATCTTAGAATAGGATTTTTGTAAGGTGACCTCAATTATCTGTTCTAGTGAATTCTAGGTCTTTGGAAGACCGAAGTGGATTAGTTGGAGGATTACGCCACCTCCAGATACCACTATACTTGCTGTGTATTTTACCTTTCTGTATTTACATTTCAGCAAATCACACACACACTGATTGTTTCTGCACTTATCTATCTTAAGTCTTCCGCGCTCTGAATTTAAGTATCAGATATCTTCACAGATATATGAGAAACTGTGTTTATCGACGAAAGTTTTAAAAGACTATTCACCCCCCCCCCCCTAGTCTTTTACTTTGCCGTTATCTGGACCAACAAGTGGTATCAGAGGTGAGGTTCACAAGCCTTCAAGATCGAACCTAGATCCCCAGATAGGTGAAGGAACTTTGTCCCTTTCTGAGGACTATATAATTTGTGTGTTAAGTGTGCATGTATGTCTCTGAGTGATGCACCCGTTCTCAAACCAGAGAACTATGAGAAATGGAAAAATAACATGATGCTCCACCTAGAAGCCATAAGTGACGAGATGATCGACGCGATAAAGAATGGCCCAATAGTCATTCAACAACTCAAGCATGTCATGGAGGTTTCTAATGGTAGAAACAGAGATCAAAGCGATGAGTCTTCACAAACAGATGCATCAACTAGTGGGAGACCTACTAGTCAAGTTATTTACGAGCCAAAGCCCAGAGAACTCTGGACATCGGAAGATGCCAAGAGAAATCGTCTGGACGGTCAAGCTCGTAATATCATCGGATCGACACCTGAGCACATACTGTGTAAACTGTGGGGTGCTAAAACGGCGAAAGTTTCCTGGCAACTGATTGAAGAAATATGTGCCGGAACTGAGAAAACCAAAGAAAAGAAGTTCGAAGTTCTCAAGTTGAAATTTCAAAATTTCAAACAAGGACCCACTGAAACTCTGGAAGAACTTCATTTCAGATTTATCACTCTCATGAGCGATATGGCTGCACTTGGTGAAAGCAACAGATACTCCCAGTCAGAAAAGATTAAGACTATTGTCAGAAGTCTTAACCACAACTGGGAGCACACTAAATTCTTTTATTTCAACCAAGGAATGCCAAATATCACTCCAATGGAACTTTTCTCTCACCTTGCTACGGTTGATTATGAAACAACTCAAAGAGAACTAACAACTGAAAAGTTGTAGAATGTTGCTCTAATTACTCAAGGAACTTCTGAAAAGAAGAAAAGCAAGGAAGAGACTGAGGATGTGCTTGCTGTAAAGCAAATAAGCAAATATGTCAGTCGAGAAATTGAGAGAAGAAAAGTCAAAGAGAAGCTGAAAAAGCATCTAGGCTCAAACTATCACCAGTACAAAAATATGCAAAGCTCGCTGAACAAGCCAGCTCAGAAAGCATCAAGTACTGAGGAAGCAGAAATTGGAAACGATATCTGTTTCTATTGTCAGAAACCTGGTCACTTCAAGAAGGATTGTCCTGCCTTCAACAAACTAAAGACAGGTGACAAGAAAGATAGAAGAATCTTCAGAAGAAGCCAGAAAGCTTTACTAACTGAAGAAAGAAAGAAAATTCAAACTCAACTGGATGCTCTAGATATTGAGACAGATTCTTAAGATGACGATTCAGATGACTCAACCTTACCACACCAGAATTATGTGGAGTTACTCACTATATAATCGACTTCGGCCTTAAGAAGAATGAAATGTGCGGAGTTGCTGAGATTGACGGTCCAGACCTCTCCAACATTGAAATATGTCTTATGGCTGATGAGGTAACACATACTTCATGTTACACTTATGAAAGTGATGAAGAAGAAATAAAAGATCTAGAAAATCTCAAAAAGGAACTTGATATCTATGAAAGAGAATTTCTAATGATCCGAGCTAGAGCAGAAAATCTTGAAGAAGAAAAGAATTTTCTTACAAAGGAAAACTCTCAATTAATTAAGATATCTGAGAAAAAGGATGCTGAAAATGCATTTCTCAAGGCTCAGATATCTGAAACTGAAAAGTCACATAAAGAAGCAATGGCTGAACTGTTAAAGAAATATGAAGATCTTCTTTCTGAGAATAAGGAACTCAAAAAGAAAGAATTATCTTTTCAATCTTATGCCAAAGCTAGTGACACTCTTACTGAAGTACAATCTTATTTAAGAGATCCTTCTGAAAAGAAAGGACTTGGGCTGAATACACAGACATAAAGTTCTACCACTCTGAATAAGAGTGAGGAAAGAAGAACATTTGTCAGTGCTCAGCAAGGTGGTTCCAAAACAATCTATAGTATCGGTTAGAGAACAAAGATTGTTGACAAAGGAAAGGCAGTTGCGACTAAACCTTTGTGGGAAAAACAAGTCAAAAGGAAAACTGTTGGCCATGTTTCTGAAAAGAAACATGACACTGAAAAGTGTAAACACCCTAAGTGCTATGTCTCTCAAAAAGGAAGAATTGCAGGTGCTGGCAAATTCTCCTATGTCACATTTTCTGGAAAGAAAATAGACAAACCAGAGACTAGCAAAGCTGCTGAGAAAAGATCTCAGATGGCATCAGGTGCTCGGAATGGTATTGGCTATAAAGACATCGGAAAACAACTTGCTCATGAATACAAATTGGAGCAAGAACGATGGCTAAAAGCTAGAATTGCTCACAGCAATTATCAGAAGTGGAAGATGAGTCAAGCCACTTTAAATCTGAATGCCAGGGCTAGAAGAAATCTGGCAAGGAAAGCTAAGTTTGCTGAAAAGCAGACTCAGAAACCTGACAGGTATCTGAAAGCACCAAATGGAGCACCAAGGAACGCGCCAAGGAAGAAAATAGTTCTTAATAATGATATTAATCATTCAACTAGAATTCCTCCTTATGTTCCTGTCAGACATAAGAATGTTCCAAAGAAATTCATTCAGAAATGGATTCCTACCGGAAGATTCTTTAGTCTAGACGATTCCAGTATGAGAACCTAATTCCCTGTTTCCTGTTGTGTGCAGAACGCCTCTTGGACTAAAGCACAATGGCTATTTGATAGTGGATGCGGAAAGCACATGACAGGAGACAAAGCAAATCTGGTCAATTACAAAGCTTGCAACACAGGACCAGACATCAGATTTGCTGGAGGAGAATTAAATCCCTCTCTGGGATTTGGCAATGTCAAATTGGGATCATTAACAATCACTGACGTATTGCATGTTAAAGATTTGAAATACAATCTATTTAGCATGAGCCAGTTTGCAGACAAAGGTTTCACTGTGAAATTCAAAGCAAAGTACTGCAAACTTATTGACAATGAGTCAAAGCAGACAGTCTTGGTTGCTCGGCGGAAAGGTAGTCTTTATATTGCCGATTGGGCATCTGCCACAACTGAAGAATGTCTCATGGTGAGTCAATCAGGTCACACAGAAGAGCACTGGTTATGGCATAAAAGAATGAGTCACTTGAATTTCAAAACACTGAACAAACTTGCCAAGAAAGAGTTAGTGGTTGGCCTTCCCAAAACATCTTTCAGAAAGGATGGTATATGTTCTGCATGTCAGATGGGGAAACAATCCAAGATCTCTTTCAAGTCCAAAACCAGACACTCTAGTGTTAGACCACTGCAACTTTTACATATGGATCTTTTTGAATCATCTCTAACTAGTTATGCAGGAAAGAAGTATGGTCTGGTTGTTGTAGATGACTTCTCAAGATTCACTTGGGTTGTCTTTCTGAAACACAAATCTGATGCCAGGGTGGAGATACCAAACTTGCTGAATAAGCTTGAAGTCATGAAAAATGATAAGGTATCTGCAATCAGAACATACCATGGTACTTAGTTTGTCAACCAGTACATAAAGGATTTTTATACCTGCAAAGGTATACAAAACCAACTTTCCTCTGTGAGAACACCACAACAAGATGGTGTTGCAGAAAGGAAAAATAGAACCCTCAAAGAAGCAGCAAGGACAATGCTAGCTGACACTGAAATAAGTGAAGTTTATTGGGTTGAAGCTGTAAACACAGCCTGCTACACTCAGAACAGATGTTTGATAAACAAACACCATGACAAGACACCTTATAAAATCTTGGTTGGTAGACCCCCTAATATTAAACATCTGAAAGTGTTTGGTTGTAGATGTTTTATTCTTAACAATGGAAAAGAGTATCTGAGAACATTTCAACCAAAGGCAGATGAAGGTGTATTTCTTGGTTATTCTATGAATAGCAAAGCGTACAGAGTTTACAACAAAAGAACAAAGAAGATTGAAGAATCAGTTCATGTTGTATTCTATGAAGGAAGCAAGAAAACACCTCTTACTGATGAACTTTCAGAAAGGTTCAAAGAACTAATGGTAAAGGATTCTGAAAAAGAACCATCAGAAAAGAAAAACATCATTGTGGATAGTGAGGATGACTCTGACGAAGAAAAGCATAAAATGCCTAGTAACAACCAGATGACTCACAGACATGATGAAGAATTTCCTATGAGATTTCCACAAATGGAACAGGTTACTGAGAACCTTCATCATGAAGAGGTATCTGAAAATGAGACTGCTGAAATGCAAGTTCCAGATATCTCTAACACTGAAAAAGTGTCAGATATCCATGGCATTTCCCATGTGTCAGATATCTTAAGTACTGAAAAAGTATCAAATCATAATCTTAGTGATTCACATTCAAATCACTTAGATATTGATCCTACTAGCACTAAACCTATGATGAGATGGATCAAATATCATCCTGCAAAAGATGTAATTGGACCAATTAATCAAGGTGTTAAGACTAGGAGAGCAATAGCTGAAAATGCTAATTCTCTCTTTGGATGTTTCATCTCAAATGTTGAACCTAAAACAATAGAAGAAGCATTAAGAGACCAAGACTGGATCTCAGCAATGCAGGAAGAGTTAGATCAATTTGAGAGAAACAAAGTCTGGAAACTAGTTCCATTTGTAGAATGAATATCTGTGATTGGAACAAAGTGGGTTTTCAGAAACAAAATGAATGAGTCTGGTGAAATAACCAGAAACAAAGAAAGATTGGTTGCCAAGGGTTTCACCCAGACTGAAGGTCTAGATTTTGATGAGTCATATGCACAAGTTGCCAGATTGGATGCAATAAGACTCTTTCTGGCCTTTGCAGCTCATAAAGATTTTAAAACTTACCAGATGGATGTCAAGAGTGCATTCCTGAATGGTGAACTTGCTGAGGAAGTCTATGTTGAGCAACCACCTGGCTTTGAAGTTTCCGCAGAAAGTAGAATTGTCTATAAGTTACAAAAAGCTCTGTATGGGCTGAAACAAGCTCGAAGAGCATGGTATGACACTTTGGCCAAATACCTTCTAGAAAGTGGTTTCAAGAAAGGTGAAGTTGATAAAACTTTATTCACTTTAAATCATGATGGGAAACTACTCTTAGTTCAAGTATATGTTGATGACATTATATTTGGATCTAAGGACAAGCAACTTTGTGATGACTTTGCAAATCTCATGAAAAGCAAGTTTGAGATGAGCATGATGGGAGAATTGAACTATTTCCTAGGATTGCAAGTCAAGCAACTCAATCATGGAATATTCATTAGTCAAACAAAGTATGCAAAAGACATGCTCACAAAGTTCAATCTTAAGCCTTCTAAAAAGAATGCTAAGATACCTATGAGCATAGGAACTAAGATGACCTATACTGAATCAGACAAGAGTGTTGAAGAACATAAGTATAGGAAATTGATAGGTTCACTACTTTACCTTACTGCAAGTAGACCTGATATTCAATATGCAGTTGGAGTGTGTGCTAGATTTCAGACAAATCCAATGCAATCACACTACAACATTGCTATGAAAATATTAAGGTATGTAAAAGGTACAGTAAATGTAGGTTTGTGGTATCCTAAAGAAAGCGGATTGAGTTTAGCTGGTTACTCAGATGCTGATTATGCTGGATCTATGCTTGATAGGAAAAGTACCTCAGGAACTTGTCAGTTTCTGGGAGCTAGACTTGTCTCATGGTTTAGCAAGAAGCAAAACTCAATTGCAACTTCTACCACAGAGGCTGAATATATTGTTGCTGGTTGTTGTGCAACACAAATTTTGTGGATTCAACAACAACTCAAAGACTATGGACTCAATGAAGAGAAAACTCCCATTTTCTGTGACAACACAAGTTCTATTGCAATCACACAGAATCCTAAGTTTCATGCCAGAACAAAGCACATTGATGTTAGACACCACTTCATCAGAGATCATGTTGAAAAAGGCAATATAGAGATACTTAAGATTGGCACTGAAGACCAACTTGCAGATATCTTCACTAAGCCACTACAAGAAAGTAGATTCTTAGCCTTAAGACACAGTCTTGGACTAATGGAGCTACAAATGAACTGAAAGAGAAGAGAAATCTGGAACGGGTATCCAGAGAAGAAGGAAAATCTGGAACGGGTATCCAGAGAAGAAGAGAAATCTAGAACGGGTATCCAGAAGAAGAGAAATCTGGAACAAGTATCCAGAAAGGGAGAATCTAGAATAAGTATCCAGAAACCAAAGGCTAAAGGGCAAAAAGACTACTCAAAGATCTCTGAGACAGAAACTCAGATATCTAGATCACTCACTTAAGGGGAACACAAAAGAGAATAGCACAACTGTCTGCAGTCAACTACTCTCTTGAAACCTGCAATATTTCTATCTTTGTGTAAAACTTGGACAAATCCTAAGTATGAGATAGACTCAGATGCAAACAGTGTTCTTGGTCATACAGAAACATGATTCAGATGGCTACTAGCTAAAATTCATTAAATGGGCACAATTACATTTGTTGATTGTGATCATTGCTGAAAACGCAATGGTGACCCTTGATGAATTTGAGCGTTTGATCCACACGGCAGAGATTAATTCTCAGAAAATAGTGGACTGTTGGAATTCTGACAGGGCCCACTATGCATTTAATGCCGAACAAGCTTTTGCTCACGCCTGCCCGCAATTCACAGATACTTACACATAAAATCAATTTGTATGTATATGTCTGTTGAGATTCTATTGCTATATATATAGGATTTTGGCAAAAGAAAACACTTTCACCTAATCCAAAATTCCGACTTACACAAGAACATCGAAATCACTCTCTTCAAACTCTGCAAATCTCAATTAAGTTTTTCTGCAAAGAATTACTAATCTCTAAACCAAATCTCTTCAAACACCAAAACCCTTACACTATTTAAAGAGATGGCCCCTAAGCGTTCAACAACACAGAAATCCCAATCCTCTACTAGTACTGCTGCAAAGCAAGCACCAGAGTTGGTCATTGTGAACAATCGACTGGTAGGAGATTTCAATCCCGATCATTGGACTTCAAATCACCGGATGATTTGGGGTGGTGCCATGATTGAGGAATACCTCACGGCTGCAATAGAAAACCAACCAGACAGAAAACTGATTCTTGACATGCTTGAAAAGGCACAAATCAAGGGTTTTCTATCTGCCCGCCCAAGTGGAATTTATCACTAGATGTGTTGGAAGTTTACAACAACTCCAGGATTATATCCTGTGTTTCTGAAGGCACTGCAATAGTGTCTATAAAAACTTCAGTTCAAGGAAAAGAAATCCTTCTGAACTTAACAACTTTCTGCAAGTTGTTTGACCTTCAAAATCTTGGAAAGGATTTTGAAATAAACACCAACGATGATGATCTCCTTGAAGGTGTGTGAAACAGTTGTACAGTGATGTGTGTGATCTTGAAAAATCAGATACACCCACTGAGTTCAAACTGGCTGACATCCGAACCAGACATCTGATGGTTTACTGGGATGTATTGGCTTGCATTCTTCACAGATGCTTTGATGGTCTACAAGGAGGTGCTGACCAGATAAGCCAAGAACGATGGATGATGATGTTCTTGCTGAATCAACAAGATAAAAGGCTGGAAAACTCTTTTAACTGGGGACAGTACGCCTTCATGAAGTTTGTGAAGAAGATTCAAGACTTTGAGCCTAAAATTTCTACAGGACTTGCTGAGCCAAAGGCCACAGTAAGCTATGGTCTGAAGATATGCTACTTGCTGGAAAAGCTTGGCATTGAGCTCAGAGAGACGGCTGAAATTGCCAACAGTAACCTACTCTACAAATATGAGTATACGAACATGATGAAAAAGGTTACTGGATCTCAGAAAGGTTCTAAGAAGCGAAAGACTGAAGAGGTATTTGAGGGAAAAGTTGCGACCAAGAAGCCCAGAACTTCAAGAAAGAAGTCTGCTGGCAAATCAGAAGACACACCCTTAGAGGTTGTCGATTCCCAGATACCTGCAGCCATTGCCGATGAACATATTGATACAGATGAACTCATCAATGCTGCAAAAGAGTTATCGACTACTGAACAAGTAGACTCAGCAAGAAAAGGAGCTTTCAGTAATGTGAAGACTATTACAGAATGCCTTGCTGATGAACTCATAAATGCTGCCAAAAGTGGTGAAAAACACCAAGCCCTTTCTGCAGAAACCGCAGGAATTTTGGACCAATCAGTTCCTAATGCTGATGAGAGCTCTGACGATGAAGATGATGAACTAGTCATCTCTCAAGTCCTAGAAAGATCAAAACGGGCTAAGGTTACTGAAATAGTAACTGGTGAAGAGGTATCTAAAGAAGAACCTACACCACAGGTTGCTGAACAAGCACCTATAGCAAAGGTTGTTGGTGCAAACACACCATCAGGGAAGGTCACCTATGAACAACTTCAAGAAGCCCTGATGAGTGGTGACTTAGTGCTGGCAGATGCTGATGAAAATGCCACATCTAAAAATCTGGAAGAACCTTCTAATGATAATTCTTCTGCTTCCAGACAACCACAACAACCAAAACCACAACAGCCACAAGTGGTTGATGAAATGGTAAATGAACTCCATTTCAACTTACCAGCAATACAGTATGCTGAAGAAAATCCTGCAAAAGAGCAGGTTCCCCAACTCATTGAAAGGGATCAAACTGAGACATCTTCTCAGAATGATCAACCAGGGGAGGCAACTGAGTTGCATACTCAGGAAAGGTGTGAAGTACCTGAAACTTCAAACAAAGAAGTTGTACTGGAACAAGAAGACCAAAGTATAGAAGGGTCACAAGTTTCAGAGACCAATCAGCCTGACACTGCTCAGGCTGAGTTAGAAACACAAGAACAAGAGGAAGCTGGAAAGCTTGCCTCAGAAACTGAGAAAGAGGTTTCATCAACCTCACCTCTTAAGAAATCTGAGCCTGTTCTACAGGCTCCAACTGAGAAAGAGGAAGATAAGGCAGAAATGCCAGAGAACCCAGAGACCGACAAGGTTTCTGAAGACAATGTCATTGAGCCTTCCAGTATGAAGGCTCACTCAGAAGTAGAAGTGCAAGGGGACAAAGTTGCGACATCCCCTGCACCTATGGAAATTGATGAGGCATCAAGGCCTTCATCACAAGAAAAGATTCCAGAGACTGCACAAGTCTCTGAGAGACAAGTATCTGAGCCTCCAACGGAGGTTCAAGAAAGAAAGGTTGATGAGGACCAGACTTCCAAGTCTCCCCCTCACAACGAGATATCTGAGACACCACTTGTCTCAGTAGTACAAGTCTCTGAGCCTGATGTCCTTACTCAGGCTCAAACAAGTGCCAAGAAGGTTCCTGATGATGAGAAAAAGGACCTACTACCTTTCTTCAAGGCTCAAACTTTGCCAAAGCACATTCAATGCTTCAAGAAATGGCAGAAGTTAAGGTGCTCTGATCTCTCTGAAATATTGAGAATCACAGATCAACCTACAAGACGAGCACGAGCTCTTAACTTGGAGACTTATATCCATGTAATGTTCCCTACTGAACAATATACAGTTGCGACTTTATTGCATAAGGATTTCTCCAGAGAAGTGGCACACAGATTGATACAAGCCTTCGAACAGGTTGATGGTCAGACAAGATTACAGATGGCATTCAAGCCAACCCTGCCCCAGACTCTGCAATTTATTCCTTCTGAACAAGAAGAGGTTAATGGGCAGAAGATCACTATTCCTGAAGTGATCAATCTTGTATCTGAAGATGATGAGGAGGAAGAAATAAATGAAAATGACTTTGATGAACCTCCCACTGACCATCACCAAAAGGATGATAATGACAAAAAGGATGATGACGATACCCCTGCACCAGGGACCGGAGGAATTTTACCAAGAAGTAATGCCTCACCTGCTGAAAAGCACACTGAGAGGACATCACAAAAATCTCCGTCCCCATCTCCTCAAAAATATACTCATCCATCTTACCAACAACAAGCTACTACTGTACAAGTAGTTGAGCATTCTGAAGAAACAACTCAGAAAATACAAAATACTCAAACCAGAACTGCTCAACTCAAACAATTGTTGGAAGAAGAACAACAGCTCCATCTTCAACTGGAAGAACAGATAGCTAAATCCAGAGACAAGCTTGATCAACTACAAGATCAATACTTACAAGAAATGATTTCTTACTCTGAGGTTAAAGAGCTACAGGATGCTGTGAATGCAATCACCAAAGAACTCGGTACTGAAGAAGTATCTGAAGCTAAGCATGATGCTAAGGCTGCATCATCTTCAAAAGAAGTACCATCCTCCTCACAGAAAGGAAAGAAACCTATCTCTGAGATGGTTGCTGGACTAGACAAAATAGATGAAAATGTCCAAGAGGATGAAGATCACTGGGCTGATTACTCAGATGATGAAGAAGACAAGACTTTGGCAGAACACCGCAACGAACACCTAGCGGTTTCTCATCTGAAAAGGAAGCTACTTGCTCCTGAAATTTTCAACAAACTGCCAAATGTCCACTCCCATGAATACATGAACAGGTACCAAGTATTGGCACATCTTAAAAAGGAGTTGTCTTCACAGAACAAGGAAGTAATTGCCTCCGTCCCCTCAGAAATGAAGAAATTCACTGAGCTCATCACTCAGAGAACAACAAGCATGATCATTGCTCAGAAAGATCTGGAAATGATAAGGGACGATGATGCGTCTTTAGCTGAAAAAGCTTTTCAAGAGACAAGTTACACTGCTGGACAAGCAGATGCCATACTCGGCCCATTGGCAGAGCTCACTGATAAGGAAAATGGACTTATCAAGCAAAATCAGGAGCTCAAAGCTGAACTTCTTGGTCACTGCCTATAACTGCTTACAAGGACATTTTGAGTCTGTCTCAGATTCCTTTGTGAGACTTAGTCAGCCAACAATGACTAAGGGGGAAGGATTTTACAAATCTGGACCTCAAAGTCAGGGGGAATGGGAAGGAGAAGGAAATAAGAGGAAATCTGAAGCTGGTGTTGCTCAGAAAGAAAGAAGGAACAAGAAAACTTCCCAGCCACCACTCAGAATAAATGAGCCCTCCTCAAGTCAAGCTGCTTTGCAAATAGTAGCTACTTCCCAGAAACCTACTGAAGGTACTTCAATGATAACAAGGACCATGGCACAGAAACCTCCAAGGAGTACTAAGGCTCCAAGGAGAAGACAAGTTAAAGGGATTGATGAATCTTCTGAAAAAGAAGAAGAAGGTCAAATCAAATCCCTGGGCAATGAAGAAGGCTGTAAAACTCTCACAAGATTTAATCTTGATGATGATGAAGAGACTGATGAAGATGAAGCTCCTCTTCACAGAAAAAGGAAAATTGAAAGCCTAACTGAGCCCATAGCTGCAAAGCCCCTAGCAGCTAAAACACCCTCTGGAAATACCAAGTCTATCCAGGGTGGTTCTTCAAGCAACAACCCCAAAGAGAATTCAAGACAGAAAAGGAACAGACTGAGAGCTGAACAAAGACAAAGTCAACTTCCACTCAGGCCAGAAGAAGCCAAAATTGAGTATGTGAAGGATGATAACAATTCCTCTGTCTACAGGTGCATCAATCAGAAAAATCGCTATTGGATTCTGGAACTTAAGCATCTACTGGTAAACTCAAGATTTCCAGATCCAATCCATAAACAGCTCATGGCATGGAGAAAAGACAAGCCAATCTTGATCAACACCAAACATATTAAAGCCTGGTTAGATTTTGAAGTTATCAAGAGGATAGAAGCCATGAGAAAGGACCTCTCTGATGAATGTCCATATGGAAAGCCAGATGATGTGCACACAATTCTGAATATCACAGGAACAGGCACAAGAGCAAGACTTGCTGTGGAACCCTATGAGTCGTCCTACTTAACTGAAGATCAATGCAAGGGTGACATCAGATATCTGAAGATTATCTATGAATACTTCAAGCTATCAGATATCAGAATAGAGCATGCCTGGAAGTGGGGGAAGTATCTGTGGGTCAAGCATTTTGTCAAGAAAAATCCTACCAAAACCTACAAAGAAGTCTGTGGTTTTGCTAGAGACACAGAGATGATTATCAGAACACTTCTCTATGATTATTCTGATGACATCAAAAGGTTTGGTGATAGGAAATTTGCAGACTGATCCATAGAACTGCTGTTGAAGACTTGAAGTTTTGAAGACTTGAAGACTAGTCTATTAGGATGTTTACTTGGAGCTTGGTCACTCCTGTTGTCCTAATTTACTATGTATTTTTTTGTTGCATCTTGCTGACTAAGCTAAAATTGTATTATGTACTAAAGTTATCTGTAAACTTTCTCTGTAGCATATCCGATGAACTTACTCTCAGATATCATTCTATAAAAGATAACTTGTCAGCAAAGATCACACCTTGTGATTTGGTTGATGTTTACTTTCTGCACTTCATTGCATAAATTGAAAGATCTTAAGAAATGATTAAGTGTTGGATTGTTTCCTCATCCAGATTTGTAATAGGTCAGATAGTCATCGTTGACTGATCAAAAAGGGGGAAATTTGTTAGAAATTTTGTTAAGAAATTTGTTAGGAATATCTGTTTATATTTTTATCAGCAAATGATGACTTATCTTAGTTCAGAAAGGTGATTAGTACTCTTGGTTCACTTGAACATTGTAAAAGAGGAAACTCACTAAGTATGATAGACTAGCTAATCTTGTATAGGATGTTAGGTCTCAAAATGTAATTTTTATTTTATGAAGAAGACCAAGAAGAAGACATCCAGTAGAACAAGTTCAACGACATTGAAGATTTGAAGACTGCACAAGATTACTGAAAATAGTTTTCCAGATACCTTTAACCAGATATCTTGAAGACACAATTTGGTTCTAAACAAACTATGTTTCAAGAGATATCTGGACACTAAGAGGTTTATGAAAACAAGGAAAGTGCCTACAGATATCTGCACTCAGATACCTTGGACTTAAACCACGTTTCTGAAAGAGAAACATATATTGCAACTTAGTTGTTTCAATAAAGTGGTATCTGAAGTTGTGGAAAAGGACGAGCGTGCAAAACCTCAGAGAAATCTGATAAATGAAGGTCTCTGATATGTACAATGCATAGTTCCGTTGGCACTACAGGACAAAAGTATAGTACAATGCATTAAATGCACAGATAGAGATGTCTGAACAAAAAAAACGGTAGCTTCTGAAGAAGAAGACAAACCTGCTACAGTACTATACACAGATATCGATAGTTTGAATTTGAGTTAAGCCTAACGAATACTATTCAAACGGCACTCAAATTGATCTATAAATATCAACACTTAGACTGCTTGAGAAGACACCTTAGACACCTTAAGAACACAAAACTTACACTGATCTTACTCTCTCAAAGCAAACTACTTATCTTCAAGCTTTCTGTTGCGACCAAAGCTTCTGATTCTACGTAGCACTAAAAGTTCTAAGTGTCCTGATCCTAAACAAGCACTGCTATTTGTGAAAGAGTTGAATTAAAAGATCAAGTATCTGAGATTCATTCTCTTGAACAATTATCATAGACTTGGGTCAGTAAAAAGAACAAGATACCATACATTGAAAAGTGTATTAAGTATACTTGATTCATAGAGCTATCTGAATAACTGAATAAGTTATTAAAGAAGCTCATCTGACAAAAACCATATAACCAAACACCAACAAGGCGTGGAGTACAGGAAGTACTTAGTTTGGAAAATCAGGGAATAACTCTAAGGTTAACGGAGTAGATAAAGTACTTGATTTGGGAAACTAAGGAATAACTCCAAGGTTATTGAGCACAGGAAGTACTTAGCTTGGGAAGCTAGGGAACAGCTCAAAAAGGTTTCTGAGTACAGGAAGTACTTGGCTGTGGAAGCCGGGGAATAACTCAGGGGGAACATTTGGTTGGGAACCTTTTGTTTAAGGAATCTTAGAATAGGATTTTTGTAAGGTGACCTCAATTATCTGTTCTAGTGAATTCTAGGTCTTTGGAAGACCGAAGTGGATTAGTTGGAGGATTACGCCACCTCCAAATACCACTATACTTGCTGTGTATTTTACCTTTCTGTATTTACATTTCAGCAAATCACACACACACACTGATTATTTCTGCACTTATCTATCTTAAGTCTTCCGCGCTCTGAATTTAAGTATCAGATATCTTCACAGATATCTGAGAAACTGTGTTTATCGACGAGAGTTTTAAAAGACTATTCACACCCCCTCTAGTCTTTTACTTGCCGTTATCTGGACCAACAGTTAGGAAAGAACAAATTACCAACAAACAATGGTATATACAAGTCGAAACGACTGGATCTCTGCCTAACCGTCTTTAGAGACTCCAACTCTCTTGAAATTAGGAGATTTTTACCAACACAAGAGAGATTCGAGCCACTAAAGTAGGATTGGAAGAAAGGAGTAGAGTTTCGGCCTTAATGGTTTCCGTTGCACAAAGCCTATCATCCCAGATGCCCACCTTTCCTAGAATAAAGACGGGAGACCCAAAAGGCAGACAAGCCAAAATGGAGGAGATAGATGAAGAAGAATTTGAGATCAGTTTGTACGGTTTTGGTACTTGGATCATGTCTTTTTATAGAAAACTCCCACCAATCAGCGTCCGCCACGCAAACAGATTGACGTCGACAATGGGCTTGAGTCACCCGTTGGCGTTGAACAATATTCGGTCGGATGAGCTTATCCAATCTAACCTAAACAATCCCATCAACCATGACCGAGTTTGTATTTGTTGGTCATCTTACCGGGATATGTGCGTCAATATAATCCGACGAAGTACGGATAAGAAACAGGTGACGATTTCATCTAATAAAAGTAGTCCGAATTTTATTAACAAAATTATCCGAGCATATAAACACGGAAAGTACAATTTGTCAAGGTCCTAGGACCATACATACTTCTACGGGGCATACCCCACCTTGTCCCTTCAGCGGATTCTGAAAGTTGAACCTTGAGACTCCGAGCCACTACTTTGAGCCTGACGAGCTTGCTGCTGGTTTCAGATCCTCCTAAGGATCATCTTTAGCGTCCGCTCCCTTTCTTCCTCAGCTAACCTCCTGGCTATCCCCGAACATAAAGGGGGATCACCTTCAAAATCAAGGATGATTGGGTCATCCGCGGTCCCTTTTCCGGGATAAATCGAAGGATGCATGTTCCCGCGAGCACAATTTACCCAATGCCGATAGCAATCGAACTTGGGATCATTCAGATCTCCGACGATGGGGTTTCCCAGGCGGGGAACCACTGCACTGGCATTGAGGTGAAGTTGCCTAGCTCGGGCTGATTTTTCTCGAGCAGATGCCGACATCCTGGAGAAATCCGGCTTTTTTGGAAGATTGAAAGTTCTAGACAGGAAGAGGTTGGCGAAAAGTAAAGCAGTAAGAAAGGAGGAATAACCATAGTCTATTTATAGTAGCGATGGATCTTTACGATCACACCACATGCCAATCATCCGAAAAGACGCAGTAATAATGACTATTTCACTGCTTCACCTTCATCCTTCTAGAAGAATTATGCATCCCAAAGGATAATTTGATATAGCAAAGACGAACGGTCTGAGGATCAGAAAGATGATGGTTTGATTATTCTGCATCAGACGCCATCCACAGCGATCCGTGTTCTTAAGAGATGCGTATTTTATGATAACCCAACATATGAACGATGAATAGAAGGAAATAAAGAGGAAAGCAAGTAATGATTCAAAAACACGGAAAGCATTGCTCCGTAGATAGTTACTACGAATAAAAAAGAGTAAAACATTGTACATGGCAACATTCCGTGCCATCAAAAGATCACAATTCTAACGAATACAGATTTCTCACGGGGCATACCCCGGACTCCTCACTGTGGGGCAGGTTGGCTCGGACCAGCTTCTTCGGCTTGGGGCGGATTGGCGGAAGACGGGTTGGCAGTGCCACGTGCTGCAAGAGATTCAGCAATTCCGAACAAGTTGAAGTCCTCGTCATGACCAACGACCCGAGAAGGCATAAAGTACCAGTTCTTTAGTAAAGCCCTGTAGTTATCAAAAGGTACGAAGCATACCTTTCGAAGGGCATCCGGGACACACTTTGGGAGAAAGGGTCCGTCGTTCTTGACGTCAATCTCACCTTCCTTGGTGACCGGCTCCGCAAATTCACACGCGGCCAACCGTTCATCCGAAACATTGTCCACAGGAACCTCCACGCCATTAGCATCCGCAGAAGGAATCAATCCTTCCGCCTTCCAGTCAAAATTTTGCGAAAGTAATCCGTTGGACTGCAACTGGCCGATAGCGGATGATAACCCATCCAGGCGAGAGGCGTCGGACTTGTCCGCGATGAAAAACTTGAAGGAGTCCGACTTCATAAAGTCTCGGCCAGCCTCAAGGCGGGCATATTGGTGGTCCTCGAGGAGGATATCCTTTGAGTCCAGAAAGGCTTTCATCGACTTAGTGATAAAGTTTTCCTGCCAATCCAAGTTCGACTTGAGAGCCTGCCAGCTAGTCTTCAACCTATTGATCAGTACATCCTTTTCTTTTAGCTGGGCCTCCGCCCGCTTAACCTTCTCCGCCTCATCCGAAGTGGCCATGGCCTTGTGCAGGTCCTCTTTAATGGTGGCCCGATCGCTGGCCTTCCACTGCATGGCCCTGGCGAAACATCCGAACTGCAAGAGGTCCACATAAATATAAGTTATATTTCTATCATAATAAGAACACGACAGGGAAAACATGAACAAGTTACTTACCCGCTGGTATAGCTCGTGGACCTCTCCAACCCGTTCGACCTCAGGGAGTCCGCGAGCCCGCTCATATTCTTTATCGAGAGCAGCTTGGTCGGAAGGCAGTACAGCGGACAGTTGCTGCCTCTTAGCTGCTAGAGAAGCATCCGAGGACGCTCCCCTCTTCCTCCCCGAGGTTATGGCGTCCCGCATCAACACCTCCCGCTGAGGATCGGATGCAGCGGAAGATGGTGGCGTGGAGGCAGTGGTGCTGCGAGTCGCGGGGGCTTTGCCCTTGTCGGGCACCACCAAGGCCTGCGAATCTTCTCCAGCCTTGTTTTGCCTTTCCTCTTCTGCAGCGAACACTGCCGCTTTTTTTGGGTCCGCCATAGGGAGACCTGCGGATGTGTTGGTGATTTTGGTCCTCTGACCAGCGGCGACTTCCAGGGCTTGTTGTTCCCTCTGCAGTCTCTTCTTCTCGCGGAGTGTCGACATGATATAATCGAACCAGTGAGCTGCGCAACAAAATAAAAGTGTCATATACGGACATGTAAAGGGAGAATTACCAGAATTGCGGTAATGAAAGATCAAGACAGTGCATTCCAAAGAAAGAAAAGCACAAATCCTAAGTTGAAGATCCTTACTGAAGTCCGTCTTTCCTCCAACTTCCACGGCGTCAGTCAGTCCGCACAAATAGGGTAGCGGCTGACAGATCAATCCGTGGAACAGATACGTAGGCGGGTCAATATTCTTATGGATCTCCGCCACCCACGGAGCCACATTCTTCGGAAGGGGACGCCAGTCCGGGATGCTCTCTCTTGAGAACTTCTTTGCGATCCCCATCGCCTCCTCCTGACATCCTGTGTTTCAGGGCCATCCGCACAAAAATGTACTTATCCCACCACTTCGACCCCAAAGATGAAATGGAGTCCAAAATGAAGTTGTACGGTTTTCTATTTACAAAAGTATAAAATAGGGGATTCCCCGGACTGAAGGAAACGTGAAAAAGCTGCCTAAATCTTTCAAAATTCAACGGCTGCCCCTTCTTTTTACAAAAAATGACGAAACAAATAAGGTTACCCAAGGACTTTGGGATAACCTGACTTGGACCGATCCCGATGTGGTTCAGGATGTGCTTTAGCTCGGGCGCAATGGGGACCTTCCATCCACAAGCGAGGGCCACTTCGTGCACACACATGTACCCGGCGGGTGGATTGTAAAATGCATGCGCGGGCTCTGGAACCATGATTTCGACGGACTCAGGAATCTCCCACTTCCGCCTACACTCGGGAGTGTCCTCAGGTTTAACCTTAGACGGACAAATAGGGAGAAGCCTGTCCGCATTTAACTCTCTGAACTCATCCGCTATCACCACGGCGGACGCTTGACGAGGGAATTTGATTCGCGCTGCCTTCGCGCCACGACCCTCTATCAATGGAAGATTGGATTGAGCGGACATCGCAGGATTTAACACAATCTGACGACCAGTGCGTCTCCGCGGGCGAGCGACTGGGGAGTCTTCCTCTCCTTCCTCCTCATCCTCATCTTCTTCTTCTTCTTCTTCACCATCTTCCTCCTCCTCTTCACCACCTTCGGGTCTCCCAGATGTGCTAGGGTTGGACGGACCTGTTTTCTCCACAACACGGTCCCCGTCCCCAGCCTCGAACATTTCCACATCATCAGCCTCCCGACCACTGTCGCCTTCCCGTTCAGTTTGAGGCTCATTCGGATCCATAGACTCACCAACACCACCTATGGTCCGAGATTAGACTAGCGACCTCGTCCTAGCAACATCTCCCTGGCCCACTGCCACGTCCGGCTGAGGTTCTGCTACATCACGGACTCTCTGTCCAGCGTCAGAGTCCCTAGAAGACACGAGATCCACGACCAAATAGTCTCCCACGGATGTGGTTAAGTCCGTAGACTCAGTCTACACATTAGCTCCATCATTGTAACCTTGAGCCTCGTGAACGTTTTGACTATCGATCCCGGACATCCTAGGGCAGAAGGAAACGGATTAGAAACGACTATTGTGATTGTCCGAGTGTTCATTTATATATCTTATTATGTCAAGAGGTCCGAGGAAATCCTACCTTATTAGATTTTCTACATGACTTAGTCTCACAACGCTATGGGCACGAAACTCGGCACACAAAGACGCACCGATGGCACTATCATATGTCCTATGCAACACGGTAACAGGGATAACTCGCACGAGACTGTGCCAATCGACACCAACACATCACCAAATAAGCATGCATTATCAAGTTTGGTTACATTGGACATGACATATGAGATGAATCAAAAAGCTACCATGGAGGAGTATTCCAACTAAGTATACAGCTGAACCTACTGCTAGCAACATTTGCAATAACGGAATCAACAAATGGATACTGAACCAAGGCAAAAACATACTAGCACGCAGCAGGCATATCGCAAAGACATGAAACTTCAGAAAGATTTGAGGTGTACTTACTTGACAAAGTTGAATTGATAAGTTTGGACGGACCACGAAGCCTTGCTAGCTCTTCGAGGGTACAAATCTGAGGTGGAAATTCCAAAATTTTGCGAGTTTCAATTGCTCGAATTGATCTTCGATTGCTTGAATTGCTTGAGAATCGCTCTGAGTTTCGATGTGGCTAAAGTGTGAAAGCGACTGATGGGCTAACTATTTATAGGGGCAATTTGGGAAAGCCAAGAGTCACATCACTTGGATTCAAACCCCAACCGTTGATCTTTTCAATCAAACGGTTGTGCCGGTTCACAAGTGGGTAGCTAACAGTACATCACATTTAATGTTCATCAGAGGCGTCACATCACTTGGGTCTAAAATCCCAACCGTTGGTATTTTCCAATCCAACGGTCATATCGCTTTACCCGCGATCTTTCCCCGTGGGACGAACAGGCAACTCAATGGGCCTCTTTGATTTATTGTTCATCAGCCCAAGAGGACCATTTCACATATTTGGTCCAACGGATAACTTCCTATACACTCTTCCACAGAAGACTTCTTCAGATCCTAACCATACTCGGATCTATATATCTCGGATACAAATACCTTCTCCATCTACAGTCCGAGCTATTACATATCTCGGACTGTAGAAGGAAAAGGGGGGAGAGAGATATATTGAACTCCTAAGAACACGGATGACGGATCCCAACAAAAAGGATTTTTTACTTTTAGTTAACGATTCGGATACGCTCCGCAACACATTTGTTCTTTTCATAGTTACCAACTATCTTCCACTAAGATACTTGGAAACTAGGGGGACATGTGTTGATACGGACATGTGTCCAATCCGTTAAGGGCGTCATAGAGCATGTCCTAGAGCGCATCAAGGCTGAGATAGCCAATTCAATGCTGGTCCGATCTTCGAGTGGTCCGACGTAAAGGAAACCATCTTAGGTCAACTAGTATTTTACAAGTCAGCATGCCATCTCAGCTAGGTCCGACCAAGCTGGGTGGATGACTACTGAACCTGACAAAAGGTCACATGGTCCTTCCAAGTACCACAAACTGTCAGTCCTAGGATGCTAAATGGACCGGACGAGAGAATCTCGGACGCCACCATCGCCGTAAGACCAAACGTATATAACAAAACCACTGAGATACTTCCGTGGAACTATAGGTTCGGACACCTTGAGTTACCCAAGGCCTGATCAACCAAGCAGACAGATCTGTCTGAGGGACTTACACGGACCCAACGTGCAGAACAGTACTCTCGGAGGGAAAGGTCCAAACTACCCTCCCAGGCCCATTAATTAGCATTGGATCACTATTCACTACTGGGCCATGGGCCAAAGGTAGCATTGGTGTCTAAATCTGAGGCATACACTTGGCATCATCTTGTGAGCCACCTCATAAGCATATGATAACTATAAATATAGCATAAGGTCCAAGACCTTAAGGTAAGCAATATCAAAGTGAGAATCCCTAAGTCATAAACACTATTGCTTCAATAACCTTCCTCATAACTATTACATTGAGAGCTCCCAACTCTCTCTTGAGTAAAGTCTCTTACCGGATTGACATATGCAATCCAGGTAACCCATTCTAACCCCCCCCCCCTCCCCCACTTAGTCCTTTTACGTACTCTAGCTCGGACCAGTACCGCTTCGGACTTCAAGTTGGAGGCGGATCCTAGACTAGGTTGCTTGTAATAGTTTAGTTAGTGTTGAGCGGTTTTACCCCTCAACAAGACTTGTGAAGCATATCATGTTATATTTAAATAATTATGTGTTCTTGTCCAGTTAGTCAGATTATATGCATAATTGTGTGATTAGTGATAAATATACGTTACCGCTTATCTTTATAATTGTTAGCGGCAAATTGTTAAATTATTATGTAATTATATGCCTAGTTGATTTTACTGGCTTACGCTAGTTTGAGGGGGTTAAAGAGTATCGATAAGTGTTTTTGCGTAATGTTAAGTAGTGTTACCCTTTATCAGAATTTGCGGATTTCTATTTGGCAAGGTCATCTAAGGTGAGTGTTCTACCCAAAAAGTATATGTATATTTGCGAAACTACAAGAAGCTATTTTAATATTATATATATATATATATATATATATATATATATATATATATATATATATATATATAGTATTGCATCTCAAATATTGTGAAACTCATGAAATCAAGTTCTGAAAATTGCATCAAATCTTTTTCTCATGCTTCCGCTCTAAAAAGATATATATGTATATAATTTATTATGATCTTCGTTTGATTTGATTGATTGATTCGCTTGGACCGATATGTGTGCAATGGTGGTGGGGCTTTGTGAGTGGACATACTTGGGCAGTTGTGTCTGTTGAGTTGTTCATGAAGTACCTGATGTGCTCAAATTAATACTTAGTAAACAAGTAGTAAGCAGTTGTTGTAGACAGACAATGCTAACCACAAAGATTGTTCGCTAAGGAATCAATTAAGCTACCACAACGAATTGAGAGCAAACAGTTACTTGTGAAAATAGTTTGAATGATTTAGGTTTTGAATACTTACTAAACTAGAAATCAGAATAAAGCAAGTAAATGGTTTAAATCAAAGAGACAGAGAGAACACAGTAGTTATGATCGAGTAATGCTAATTCGCTCTAGGAAAATCGTTCATACTTGTCACACGGTCGGTGTAAATAAATCAGTCGATCCAATTCAACCAATCGTTATTTGAATGTTTTGAAATAGACAAATCATGGGTCGTCAATCCACAATCCTTAACCGGAAATGATTTTGAAAGTCTTAATCTAGCTTATTCTTGGATTGAAGGTTTTACGAAGATTTAAAGATAGAGGAACCTATATGAACGAATCTAAACCCTAGAAGCGAATATGCATAACCGTCACATAACTACCATGTTCGGAGTCGTTTAGCTACTCATGATAGAAGCAAGGATCAAAGAATTCAAGATATTGCTCATGCTAAACATAAACAGAATGATAATCGCATGCAAGCTCATACAATTCGACAAACAAGAATAAGAACGAATTGTAAATAGATAAACAATAGAGAATTACCACAGTAACCAGGAATTCGATATCAATCCTTCAATCAAAGATAAAACCAATGTAGTTCAATCGCAAGAATAATTTCTAGGAGCTTTTTTCTAAGAACTAGGTTAAAAGAAAGTATGAAAAAGTATTACTGATTCTAAGCTAATAAGGAAAAACGAATTTTAGAGGCCGACGCTCGCCGCGGCGGGCATGGCGAGTCTTCTGTTATCGCAGATATATATCCCTCGTAATTTCTCGCCGCGGCGAGTCTCTCAACAACTTCAGTTTCCAGCTTCGTAAAATCTCACCGCGGCGGGAAGGATACGTCGCCGCGACAAGCTCAGCTTTGCAGAATTCTAGGTGCCTGTAAAATCTTGGCGCGGCGGACTGAATCCCTCACCGCGGTGAGCCATGTTAAACAGCTTGCCCTTATTTTGGCTCAAAATCATCGATTCATGCAAAACAACATCAAAATACCGAAGCATAAAAACGTACAAGAAACACTAGAAAACAATAACCGAAGACTAACAAAGACCGCTAAAAAGAACCAAATGAGATTCTAAATTATAGTCTCATCAAACTCCCCAAACCGAACCTTTGCTCGTCCCTGAGCAAACAAACAAATTAAAAACAAACTAGACTCTAGACTACGACACATAATACCACACAAACGAGTCAATCTTCCAAGTGACCGAACTCTACCATTGTAAGCGTTAAATTCACAAGATGCAAAAGGTTTGCACTCAACTGACCTTGCCAGAAATAGTGCACAAAAAAATCCTGCAAGAGAGTTTCTTAAATAAATAGCACTTAAGCCTAACTCTCCAATCCCTCGCAAGGAAATCCTACACTATTCTCTCTCACACTCTGGAAGTGTCCAGTGGGTTAAACACTTAAGAACAATAAGTGAAAAGGAAGGTGACTTTCGTCAGAAAGGTGCCTCAAATTCCTCATGCAATGTACTCAATCAGTTAAGTCAGAAGGGACTTTTTCCTTGCGTATAGCAGCTTGCCAAGACATACAACTAACTTCCATAAACCATATATTTGCATCAAAAGAATTAAATTCTAATCAATTTGGACACTATGGACTCTTTTAGTCTCACTTTTTTGGCAGTGTCTGTTTTACCGAAGTCCGCACTTTTGTGCGTGTCAGTTTGGTGTACGTGCCATCAACTCTCACAGACATATGGCTTTTTAAGACCACGCCGGTATATAGGTAGTATTTAAAACACGCCTAACATGACTACGGTGGTGGCAAGCACCATAGATACAGTCCGAGATGATTCATCTAATAAGGGGGAATACATATTACAAGATTTGAACATTAACATCATATCGCAGCAGATTTCCTCTTCCCAAACCGGTTCTTCGCAATGCACTGGCTTTCGACAAAATGAAACATGAAGAGCATGCCATTCATCATACTTAGCTTAACTGAGTATACATGAGAATGAAAAGGCGCAAACAAGAGGGTTTACACTTCCCGAAAGGATCTCACAAGCGCCGGTACAATATTTTTTCATCAGCTTAAAGTTTCTCACCGGCTCTTTGGACTAAAGAGTTAAACAAACTTGCTATTTACAGGAAAAACAAACTTACGAGATCTTAAATCCACTACACTATCTAAGCTGAGAATCGTTCAAAACGTAAGTAGCAAGCAGATTTAACAATCACAATAAAAGTTTTCGTAACTTGGAAGAATGACTCACGAAAGACTCTAGAGAAGTAAAGAAAAATGACCAAAACAAACAGAAAGTAAAGGACGAAAAACTCTAGAGACTCAGAAAATAGAGAAAATGCAGACAAGACACTAGAGAGCACATTCCCCCTCCCCAAACCTAAACTCAAGCATGTCCTCAAGCGTAGAGTAAAGAAGAAAAAAAGTGTGGGGTCAACAATGACTTGCCTGCAGGTGTACCTTTAAATTCATGTACAAGACTCTTCCGCATTGGTTAATGGGTACTCTGGAAGTTCTTAGCTCTTCCGGTTGGTGCAGCTGTTCTTCTTTCTTGTTGATAAGTATGTATATATAAGGTTCTAGTGTGTGCTCCTATGAATTTTTTGCTATCAACCTGTGAAACAGAATATAATGGAGCAGAATAGGCCTTCAGTTCGCGTGGCTTGCCTTGCACCTCAATTGTGCATGTTCGGGCATGTAAATTCACCACCATGAGAGTTGAGCGGATGAAGGGTCTCCCTAGAAGTATCATATCTTTTCCCTTCACCCTCGGTGATTCCACTACCACAAAATCTGTCATCACTGTTATACCATCCAGCTTAACCGGAACATCTTCCACAATCCCCATGCATCTGCTTCGGGTTCCACCAGCAAGAGTCATAAAGCATCTGCGCAACTCCAATCCTTTTAAGCCTAAGTCTTCATAGGTGTCAAAAGTCATTAAGTTGCAACTAGCACCAGTGTCGACTATTCCGGTAACCTGAGTTGAACACCCAATGCCTACAAATAAATTAAAGCTATTGGAGTCGCTTATACTCTTTTCCGCCTTAGGAATGACTATGGTGGGGGGGGGGGTCAGTTTCAGTAGTTTCTTGCTCCGCATTCGCCTCCTCTTCTGGAATCACGGATCTCGATTCCTCGACTTCATCCCCCAATTATATAACAGTTGCTACGTCGTTAGTCTGCTCTGCTGTCAGTACATGGGTCACTTGAACCGTTGCTGGAGTTCCCTCGCCTGGTGCAGAGTTCTCAACCTCATTAGTACAGGTGGCAAGAACAGATGTAACCTTCCCTGGTTCTTCAAAATTTATCTCAACTGCCCGAACATTAATTAATGTTTTCTAGGACTGCTGGGTGTCTACCTTTCTCCATGAGATGTAATTTCCCAACCAAGTCGCCCAATATCTGTTCCAGCCGTCTTTGTGATTGCTCAATACTGTCGAACCAATGGTTAATATTTTCCTGAATTTTCTGCGCCTCAAACCAGTACCTCTCAGACCTCTCCATATGGTCCCTGATTTCTTTTTCTAGCTCGGTAATACATGGCCCTGGAGTCTCTTCCACTGCTCTGGCTGCCACTCTCCTAGCCTTATCTCTTGCTCCTTTAAGCTGCGATGCTGCTGTCAGCTTCTCGAAGACACTGTTCAATTCATCAGCGGATGCTTCCAGTAAGGAGTTTTTACAGCTCACATCGACCATATTTTGATATTCCCAATCCAGGCCTTCATAAAATCGGGCACATAAGCTCATATCGTCGATCCTGTGGTGAGGGCATTGGGCCAATAATTGCAAAAAAAATTCCCGAGCTTCATAGAAGGTCTCATCATGCATTTGCTGAAATTGCATTATCTGGGCACGAAATTGCTGCATTTTCTCGGGGGGGGGGGGGGGGGTAGAATTTATTCATGAATGCCATGTAGAGCGAATCCCAAGTCGGCAGAGAACCCTCAGGTTGGTTTAACAGCCAGCTCCTTGCCTTGTCTTGCATACAGACCGGAAATACCTTCTTCATTATCTCCTCGCCAGTAATTGTCACCCCTTCGACTGTCAACGGAATCCCTGAAATCAGTAGTTCGAACTCCTTGACGAACCTTATCACATCTTCATCATCATTTCCGTAGAATTTTGGAAGATTGTGGAGGTGGTGAGCCTTGAGTTCAAAATTCCTGGCCTCATCAGAGAGAACAATTGCTACTTTACCAGCCCTAACCGCACCAGGCTGCATGTAGGCTCCATAGGTGAGTTGAGCCATTGGAATTTCTTTTTGACAAACTTGTTGTTAAAGCTACACAACTCCGAAGCCTCGAAATATTCTTAGTTTCTGTTAGTGCACTAAACATCAGGTTCAAAAAACAAGCAAATAACAGATCACTCTCAAATTCTACTGTAGGAATTGATTCCTCGGCAGCGGTGCCAAATTTAATGTGCTCAATTTAATACTTAGTAAACAAGTAGTAAGCAGTTATTGTAGACAGACAATGTTAACCACAAGATTGTTCGCTAAGGAACCAATTAAGCTACCACAACGAATTGAGAGCAAACAGTTACTTCTGAAAACAGATTGAATGATTTAGGTTTTTGAATACTTTCTAAACTAGAAATCAGAATAAAGCAAGTAAATGGTTTAAATCAAAGAGACAAAGAGAACACAATAGTTATGATGGAGTAATGCTAATTCGCTCTAGGAAAATCGTTCATACTTGTCACACGGTCGGATTACATAAATCAGTCAATCCAATTCAACCAATCGTTATTTAAATGTTTTGCAATAGAGAAATCATGGGTCGTCAATCCACGATCCTTAACCGGAAACGATTTTGAAAGTCTTAATCTAGCTTATTGGATTGAAGGTTTTACGAAGATTTAAAGATAGACGAATCTATACGAACGAATCTAAACCCTAGAAGAGAATATGCATAACCGTCACATAACTACCATGTTCGGAGTGGTTTTGCTACTCATGATAGAAGCAAGGATCAAAGAATTCAAGATATTGCTCATGCTAAACATAAACAGAATGATAGTCTCATGCAAGCTCATACAATTTGACAAACAAGAATAAGAACGAATTATAAAGAGATAAACAATAGAGAATTACCACAATAACCAGGAATTCGATATCAATCCTTCAGTCAAAGATAAAACCAAGCTCCAATGTAGTTCAATCTCAAGAATAATTTCTAGGAGCTTTTTTCTAAGAACTAGGTTAAAAGAAAGTATGAAAAAGTATTACTAATTATAAGCTAAAAAGGAAAAACGAATTCTGGAGGCCGACGCTCGCAGCGGCGGGCAATAAACCTCGCTGCGGCGAGTCTTCTGTTATCGCAGATATATATCCCTCGTAATTTCTCGCCGCGGCGCACCAAATTCCTTGCCGCGGCGAGCCTCTCAACATCTTTAGTTTCCAGCTTCGTAAAATCTCACCGCGGCGGGAAGGATACCTCACCGCAGCGAGCTCAACTTTGCAGAATTCCTGGTGCCTTCGTAAAATCTCGCCGCGACGGACTGAATCCCTCGCCAAGGCGAGCCATGTTAATCAGCTTGCCCTTATTTTGGCTCAAAATCATCGATTCCTGCAAAACAAAATCAAAATGCCAAAGCATAAAAACGTACAAGAAACACTAGAAAACAATAACCGAAGACTAACAAAGACAGCTGAAAAGAACCAAAAGAGACTCTAAATTATAGTCTCATCAGTACCTCTGCTTACTATCCCTAGATGCGAGGCAGAAGTCGCCGAGGTCTTTGGTAAAAGTAGTGTTCTACCCCTGTACCATGGCAGGGTCTTCGTCTTCGTCTTCGTTTGACAGTGGTAGCACCCTGTCTGGAGTGATAAGGGCATGGATTGGGGTTATAAGGTTGACTGCACCAACGATAATTTATTCGCTTCGTTATATATTTTTCTTCGACTATTTTTATATTAAGATTCGTTTGATTTTAAAAACCATACTTCGTTATTACATAATTTGTTGTTCACTTAGCACAGAACCTCAATGAGTTTTGTCTCACACTTGATTTGTTACCTTCTTGTAGATTTTGGCGCCTTGGAGTCCTAGACGTTCAACAACAGAGAGTGGGGTTTCTTTTATAAGTTTGGGATTGTTTGGAAAATTGGTTTGTTTTATTAGTGATTAGTAGATGCTTGTGGCTTTGTTTAGACTTGTGTAAAACGATTTGCGTCTTTTCTAGACTTTTCAATTAAAGAAGTTTATTTTTATTACGTAAATTTTTCGGGTCGTTACAGTTGGTATCAGAGCTTGAGTTTTTACTCGAGCTATACCGGGATATGATTTTCGAACCATGGGTTGTACGAGTGAGGTATCTAAGTTGCTGAACCTAGGTTGTGTCTTTCATGTTAACTGGTCCTCGAGTTTTCGTCTTGTTACTCTGATATGAAAGTGATTGATGTATGAGTGCTCAATTTGATTTGCTTGACGTATGTGATTCTAATTTTCTCGTGTCCTATATTTATCACTAATCACACAATTATGCATACAATCTGACTAACTGGACAA
Source organism: Plantago major (assembly GCA_026545765.1). NCBI lineage: Eukaryota > Viridiplantae > Streptophyta > Magnoliopsida > Lamiales > Plantaginaceae > Plantago > Plantago major. Next base: position 82,844,356 of record CM048839.1, on the reverse strand, counting down.
GAACACACAAATATTTAAATATAACATGATATGCTTCACAAGTCTGAACACAGAAATACAATAACAGAGCTACAAGGCTGACAATTTATGCAATAACATCATACAGTGATACGAATTGGATTAGTAACAGAACACTTAAAGAAGACAAACATTAACATGTCACCAAGCACATATCTAACAACCTAATTATATGACTCATTAGGAGACTCACAAAGGATAAAATACACAGCACCTTCGAGTTCAAGTACATACAAATGTCCCTAATGAATATAAAACCAACTATGTATAAGCTTTCTTGCCCAAATGATCAAGCTAGCAATCAATAACAGTAAGCCCAAGACATCTTCTTCCATCTCGATTTAGTTTCCCTTTTTGATGTGATCACATTAAATTTAGGTTCAGTTCATAAAATAAGGATTCTGGCGCAGTTTGCTAGTCCTTCATTATAAAATACATTTCCGTGGTCAAACGTTCTCAATTCTCGTGTTTCTAATTTTTTTTACGTTACTGCTTATCTTTATAATTGTTAGCGACAAATTGTTAAATTATTATGTAATTATATGCCTAGTTGATATTACTGGCTTATGCTTGTTTGTGGGGGTTAAAGATTATCGATATTGGAGCAGCAATCTTTTCAAAAGTTACATTACTTGCATAAACTTTTCCAGCAATGTGTAGAGGCAATACTTCTCTAAGCTTTCCCTAATCCCATACATTATCTTCTGTCCACCAATCACTCACTTTTGTCCTTGCCTCCTCAGCATTTAAAGAAGCTGAAATTTCTAAGATCAAGGGAGGAAAAGGTCTTACACTATATAACCAGGCATCCAGCCAAAAGAAAATTTGTCCATTTCCAGCTTTCCAGAACATGTGTTCAGCCACTTCTCTATGTATGGAGAAGATTCTCTTCCATGTCATAGAATCAGTAGCTCTACAGGAGGGAACATCTGGAATATAAGCACTGAAATACTTTATATGCATAAAGTTTGACCAAAGAGATAGATTTTGTCTAAAATTGAACTATAGCTTATAAGAGAAAGCTTTAGCCATATCTTTTAGTTTCATAACTCCTAGTCCTCCATTTACTGGATAACAAACATTTCTCCATCTTGTCCAATGTACTCTTTTTTTCTCAATAGAAGATCCCCATAAAAACCTTGCAAAGATACTTTCTATTTCTTGAAGAACTGCTTTTGGAGGAGAGAGAACTTGCAAGACGTAGACTAGCATAGCACTTAGCACACTTTTGATAAGTGCAAGTCTCCTACCCTGAGAAAGACTTGCACAATTCCATCCAGAAAGCTTCATTCTTATTTTGTTCACAATAGGCTCAAACAGAATTTTCTTTTTCTTCCCTTTAGATATTGGAGCTCCTAGGTAAGTAAGTAAATAGAAAGGACATACTAGGTATCCCTAAAAGGAGAGAAATAGCATCTGAATCTGTCGCTTTACCGGCTACGAAACCACTATTGTTTAAGCTTATTTTCTGTTCAGTAGAATCTTCATAATTTGACAAGAACTTATTCAACTGTTGCAAGTTTGTCTTTTTCCCATTGCAGAACAAAATGCAGTCATCTGCATATGCTAAGTGTGACACCTCTAGGCTTCTTGGGATATGAAAATACATAGAGGGGTTCCTCTCAAATAGCACATTTATCCCTCTTGAGAAAACTTCATTCATTAAAATGAATAAAGCAGGAGATAGTTGATCTCCCTGTCTGAGGCCTTGAGTAGCTGTAATGAATCCATATGCTTCTCCATCAACTAGTATGCTGAAATAGCACTTTGAGACTATCCTTTTGATCAATCCAATGCTTTGTTCTGAAAAACCAAAAGCCTGTAGCACAGAGAAAAGAAACTCCTAATTAACCATGTCATAAGCTTTCATAAGATCTAGCTTGATCAAAACATTTGACCCTCTGATTTTCTTATCAACTGCAAGTGCAAACTCTTGTGTTAAAAGTATGTTATCTGATATTGCTCTGCTCTTCACAAAACCACTTTGATTCTTAGATATAAACAATGGCAGAAAAGTTGTAATCCTCTCATTCAAAATCTTGGATATAATTTTTTCACATTGCTACACAGACTCACTAGCCTATAATCTGTCCAACATTCAGGAGAAATCTTTTTGTGAATCACTGCAATCAAGGAGTGAGAGAAGCCTTTTGGGAGTTCAGTTCCAGAGAAGTAATCACTAATAGCATTGCAAAGATCTTCTACTATAAGCTCCCAGCAAACTTGGAAAAAGAGTCAAGAGTATCCATCTGGACCTGCACAGAGTCAGTTTTTAGAGAGAAAGCCACTCTCTTAATCTCTTTTAAAGTTGGCATAGCAGTTAGCATAGCATTAACCTCTTCATCACCAATTTAGGAATTAGATTCAGTAGCTCATCAACACCAGAGGCAGGATTACCTACTTGAACAGAGCTAAGAGCAAATAGAGAAGTATAAAACTCCACAACAGAGTTTTTTTTTTTTTTTTTTTTTAAATCTCTGACCCATTAGTACAGTCTCTCCCTTCATGAACCACATTATGAACAGTAAGCCCAGCTCTTTTCCTTTTCACTGAGGCATGAAAGAACTTTGTATTTCTTTCTCGTTTAATCCTCCATTTATTTGAAGTCTTTTGTTTCCAGAACTTTTCTTCATTAGCAAGAGCTTCTGTGAAGTCCATTTGAGTTTGAGAAAGTACGTCTATTAGCAGAAGAAGGAGATGCCAGATCAGCAGTTTCAACAAGTCTGACTTTAATTTTAAGATCTTTGATTGTAACAAAAATGTTACCAAACTTGTTTCTATTCCACCATCCAAGGTATTGCTTCAGCCTGAACATTTTTTCTTTCAGCAATAGCAAACCTGTATTCCTTGCTGGCATCATCCAATTTGATTTCATATCGGCAAGGAAATCTGGATGAGAGCACCACATATTCATAAACCTGAAAGCTCCTTTATGATTCACTAAAGTGGATTCCACAGTAAGTAGCAAAGGTCGGTGATCGACAGATGTAGATTCCCATGTGCTACTTTGTTTGAAGAAAAAGTGTCAAGCCAACATTGATTAAACATGAACCTGTCTAATTTTTGTTTGATTCCTCCTCCTGTTCTTTCCCATGTAGTAGGGAACCACTAAACCTGTGGTTTAATCCCTTTATCTGGTGATCATTTGAGAATACTTTCTAATTTGATTTAGTCCCTTTTGTCTCCTTCGTTATTTGCCATTTGAGTATAATTCGTATGTATGCATTAGTTTCTACAAGTTGTTGTATCATTCCATGATCATGGGCTTTTTCTTTTCTATTGTTCTGTTTAAAGGAATTACGATAGGCATAATTATTTTTCCTGGTTTTGCAATACTCTTAAGTGACTGTATGTATATCTATGTTTAACCTTGCCTAAGGATTTTATAAATGTGTTATTGTCAAGGAAGTTTCTGAAAAATATTTTATGGTTGATTATATTGTACCTTGGAAAATAGAATTCTTAATTACTTTTGTTGTCGAGTTTGACGCATTGAACATTTGACTTTTATTAAATTCTTAGAATGTGCTTTCAAGGGTTTATCTTCTGTAAGTGATAGATTAATGGTACCAGCGGACCTCACTTTTACCCGTTGCCATAGTATCTAGAAAGAAGAATGAAAAATATAACTACACCAAAAGTATTCCGATGGTAGAGGTCTTACCGAAGCACCATTGTGGCACGGGATGAGAACGTGGGAAATAGAGGAGAAAATGAGGAAGAATTGTCCAGAGTCGTTCAACGAGTAAATTTGGGGACCAAATTCTCTTAAGGGGGGAAGATTGTGAGACCCCTCGAAAAAAAAATCCTGTGGAACTCAGTTAGAAGAGTAAGGTAAACGTTTGAATAAAGAGACATAATATCTTATATTAATTTATAAATTAGTCGTTTATGAACATTTAATGGAATTATGACTAAAGTAATGGCATGCCCGAAGGAGAGCACCACGAAGAGTCGAAGTAACCTCGGGTCGAGGTAATACAAATACATCCCTTCTCAAGCATCTTATGTTTAACCGAGTGATTTCAAAACTAAGTGACGATTTCAAGGAATCGAAATGACTGAATCCAAAATCGTAAGTAGTTCCCAAAATTTGCCATGGCTGCTAAATCAGGAGTTGATCCTCCAACTCTCTCATTTGCAGAAGTGATAATGTTGAAATCTCCTCCTATGCACCAAGGACCATTAGGAGGACTCAATGTTCTAAGATCATCCCAAAGAGTTAATCTTTCTCTTTTAGAACATTTAGCATAGATAAAAGTCATAAACACCTCCTCTTTTAAATGAGCTGACTTTATACTACAGTGCAACAACTGTTCTTTGTCACATAAAACATTGACATTGAACTCTGAGGTAAAAAAATCCAAATTTGTTACTGCAATTTCTCTTTACCTTGTCAAAACCAAACATTTTGCACATTCTTATTTCCTCCAATTCTACCATTGGTTCTAAAATTACCAACACATCCAATTTCTGCGCCTTTCTAAAGTACCACAGAAGTTGTTGAGTAGGCCTGTTCCCAACTCCTCTTGCATTCCACAGTTTTACAATCATTGAGAGGTGGTTCTTTGTGAGATTCCAGCAGCTTTCTTTGCAATGTGCCTAGTGCTCCTCAGAATTTGTACCTAAGAATTTAGAGCCTTCTTCTTTTTGCTAATTTGAGCTCTTGCTTGTACAGAAACCGATTGAGCCAGATTTTAGCTTGAAGAAGTTTCAATTAAAACCATCCTTATTCCAGTCATAGGGTAGATGTCTTCTCCTTGAGAAGGGAGAAAACCCGAGGAGTTCCTTCTATTGTCCATATCAAAGTTAGGTTCTGCCAATCTAGAACTTTCTCCTATCACATTGTTCATTGATTTATTGAACAATCTTTGTTCTTCAGGACTGACTCTCCTCCCAAATCATCTTCACCTGCAGTAGTTGTACCTTCTTCACTGGAGAGTCTTCTTCTTCTGTGCCTTTGTAACCAGGGCAGAGATGAGGAGTTTCTTTAATTGAAGATAACAAGTTATCTGAGTTCATAGGTTGGACATTTGAGTGTTGGCTATTGAAATTAGGGATCCCAGACACCAGAGGTTCCACAGTATTACCATTCAAATCTTCTCCTAAATCCTCCAACATACCAAACCTGTTACCAGCATTTTGACCATCTTCATAAACAACTTCTGTATCAGAATCTTCATTCTCCCCAGTTGGAACTAGCACATTATTCTCTAGCCCACAGTTCTCTTGTCCTGGACCACCTGGAACATGTACCAAGTTCGGGACCATCATATTCACATTCCTCCTATTCAAAATAGATCTACCATACACATCTTTTGTAGCTCTTTTTCTCCTATGCTTCTTCACCATAGGCACAAAGCCTTCTTCATTGTCATCCAGATTTATAGCTGCTTCAACAGGTTTTATAACATTATGAGGGTCTTTGTTCCCAGTTACACCCCAAGATTTCAATCACGGATGCTTTACATAAAAATGTGTTTCTAGATTCCCTAGTTTATGATAATGCACATACTGTTGACACGGACATGTGTCCAATCCGTTAAGGGCGCCATAGAGCGTGTCCTAAAGCGCATCAAGGCTGAGATAGCCAATTCAATGCTAGTACGACCTTCGAATGGTCCGACATAAAGGAAACCATCTCAGGTCAACTAGTATCTACAAGTCAGCATGCCATCTTAGCTAGGTCTGACCAAGCTAGACAGGTGACTTCCGAACCTGACAAAAGGTCACATTGTCCTTCCAAGTATCGCAAACTGTCAGTCCTAGGATGCTAAACGGACCGGACGAGAGAATCTCGAACGCCATCACCGCAGTAAGACCAAACGTATATAACAGAACCACTGATATACTTCCGTGGAACTCCAGGTTCGGACACCTTGAGTTGCCCAAAGCCAGATCAACCAAGCATACAGATCTGTCCTAGGGACTTACACGGACCCAACGTGCGGAACAATACTCTCGGAGGGAAAGGTCCAAACTAACCTCCCAGGCCCATTAATTAGTATTGGATTACTATTCACTAATGGGCCATGGGCCAAAGGTAGCATTGGTGTCCAAATCTGAAGCATACACTTGGCATCATCTTGTGAGCCACCTCATAAGCATATGATAACTATAAATATAACACAAGGTCCAAGACCTTAAGGTAAGCGAGATCATAGTGAGAATCCCTAAGTCATAAACACTATCGATTTCATAACCTTCCCCATAACTATTACATTGAGAGCTTCCAACTCTCTCTTGAGTAAAGTCTCTTACCAGATTGACATATGCAATCCGGGTAACCCATTCTAACCCCTCCCACTCAGTCCTTTCAGGTACTCTAGCTCGGATCAGTATCGCTTCGGACTTCAAGAAGGAGGCGGATCCTAGATTAGGTTACTTGTAATAGTTTAGTTGGTGTTGAGAGGTTTTAACCCTCAACATTTTGGCGTCGTCTGTGGGAACAAAAATGCGAAAGGATATTGAAAGTTTCACAAGAGCCGAGGTCACGAGACCGATGACTGTATTCAATTGAAAACAGAGGTTGAACACCTGGTAAGAGACGGCAAGCTAAAGGAGCACATCTATGCGGATGAGCCTTCCAGGCATGATAGAATGGAGCGAAGGAGGGAGGAAAATGTTACAGAACCACCACCCCATCCGCTATCCTTGCCACCTCCGCCGGCTAACTATCCGCCTCGCACGGACCGACACCCATACAGGTACGCTGATGACGTTGAAATGGAGAACGCTCCATACAGCGGAGTGATCAACACCATCGCAGGCGGACCAACTGGGGGTGATAGTAGGAACGCGAGAGAACGGACAGCTCAGAATCTCTGGAACAATGACAGATCGTATGCCGCTCCAGCAATTCGAGGGACAAACGCCATATCCTTTGATGATAGCGAGATCCCTCCTCCTACGGCAGGAGGAGAAGACATTGACGATCCGGATGTTCCGTTGGTGGTTTCTTTAACCATCGCAACTTATCGGGTAAACAAAATCATGGTAGACACGGGGAGTTCCTCGAATATCATCTCCAAATCGGCAATGGATCAGATGAATCTGGGAAGAATCCGATATGAGAGAGTCAACACCTCCATATTAGGGTTCGGAGGAGGTACTGTCCGTCCTTTAGGAAGTGTCATACTTCACGTTTCACTTGGGACGCATCCCGCAAGAGTGACACAGCAAGTCCGTTTTGTAGTGGTGGACCGGACTTTCGACTACAATGCCATCTTTGGGCGTCCAGGACTTAATCAATTCCGAGCTATCTCCTCCACTCTCCATAACAGAATGAAGTTTCCGACTCCCTTCGGAGTTGGAGAAGAGGTGGGAAACATCCGGGAAGCTTGGGAGTGTTACATTATGTCCACAAGAAGAGCGTCCGCCCCCGTGCTGACAGTCACTTTGACCTCTGACCCTCCAGTTGTTCTTCCGGCCAAAAAGGAGAATCCGCAGATTGGAGTAGGGAGCCAGAAGGAGAAGTTTCCTAGAACTGTGCGAATCGAGCCTCATGAAACTCTCAAGGAAATTGAGATTGTTGCTGGAAGCCCGGACAAGAAGACAAGAATCGGAACAGAGATGAATGTGGAGGTGGAAATGAAGCTCATTGCTTGTCTCCGAGATAACAGTGATGTGTTTGCTTGGAGTACCGATGACCTGAAGGGAATAGATCCGAGGATTACTGTTCACCGTCTGAACATGGATCCCTCGATTAAGTATATCCGTCAAAAGAGGAAGGATTTCGGTCCGATCAAAGATGCCATCATATCCGCTGAAGTTGATCGACTCTTGAAAGCAGGGCATATCGAAGAGGTCCGTTATTCTGATTGGGTTTGCAACGTAGTTCTGGTAGAGAAATTGCCAGGCAAATGGCGGATGTGCAATGACTTCACCAGGCTGAACAAGTTCTGCCCAAAGGATTCGTACCCTTTACCACGAATAGACCAGTTGGTTGACTCCACGTCCAGATGCGCGTTACTGAGTTTTATGGACGCATATCAAGGTTTTTACCAAATTCGGATGGCCAAGGAGGACATCAAGAAAACAACTTTCTTCGCTGCAGGGGGAGTATACTGTTTCAAGGTAATGCCCTTCGGATTGAAAAATGCGGGAGCCACTTACCAACGACTGGTGAATCATATGTTCAAGGAAGAAATTGGAAAAACCATGGAAGTATACGTGGATGACATGCCCGTTAAGTGCAAAACTGAAGAGCAACACGTGGATCATTTGAACAAGTGCGTCGCTATCCTTAGGAAGTACGGTATGAAACTGAATCCGGAAAAATACACTTTCGGAGTGAAGGGAGGAAAGTTCCTCAGATACATGGTCACTGAGAGAGGGATAAGCGCAAACCCCGAGAAGATCAAAGCAATCCTAGATCTGCCGCATCCGAAGAACCTCAATGAGGTACAACAACTCATAGGACGTCTCATGTCCTTAAGTCATTTTATTTCACGATCCGGAAAGGAGAGAGCTTTGAGTGGACTGCGGAATGTTCTGAGGCTTTTGAAAATTTGAAAAAGTACCTCCATTCCCCTCCACTGCTCTCCAAAGCCGTCGAAGGAGAGCCACTCTACCTCTACCTAGCAATCACGGAAGAGGCAATGAGTTCCGTATTAATACGGATTCAAGCTAATGATCACTTGCCAATCTACTATCTTAGCAAAGCCCTTGCTGGGGCGGAGACAAGATACGTGAAGATTGAGAAATTTGCATATTCTTTGGTTTACACCGCAAGACGGTTAAAGCCATACTTCAAGTCTCACAAAATAGTGGTACTAACTACGGAACCTTTGAAACAGGTCCTGGGAAAGCCCGATCAATCCGGGCGACTCTCTAAGTGGGCGATCGAGCTGAGTGAATACGACATTTGCTACCAGGCTCCGTTAGCCAAGAAGGCTCAAGTCCTCGCCGACTTCTTAGCGGAATACCCTGAGGCGGAATCAGAGAAAATCCCTGACAAACAGGCATTTGAATGCCTAATCACCAAGCAGATTATTCGGAAGCCAGTTCCGCCAACGTTCAACCCGGAAAATCTCGAGGATGCTCAATTCATCAATCAGTCCTTGCCTGCATCGTACGAGGAAACTCGGGTCAACCAAATGTTCCTTCTCAACGATGTCACAAGCAGATCCGGTACTAACAACTCCGGACCGGAAATCAAAGAAAAGGAGGAACAAAAGTTGGAATCTCAGGAGCTCACATAAGATCTCCAAACCGAAAAACATCCTTCTGATGTCTGGACATTGGAAGTGGATGGTTCCTCCACTGGAAGAGTGGGAGGGATTGGAATCTATCTTAAGAGACCTGATGTCGCGGAACTCGACTACGCGATATCCTTGGAATTCAAAGTCACCAATAATGAGGCTGAGTATGAAGCACTATTAGTCGGGCTACGTCTGGCCAAATCCCTGCAAGTTCGGAAGCTCAAAGCTTACACGGACTCGCAGCTAGTTGAAGCTCAATTTTCAGGAACTTTTGCCACAAAAGGTCCTTCGATGATCAAGTATCTTGAACTTCTCAAGCAGGAAGCCAGCCACTTTGAGGAATTTACCCTGGAAAAGTTTGACAGAGCCTGGAATGAAAGAGCGGACGCTCTGGCAAAATACGCATCCGCAACAGCGGCTCTAGACACGAGGAGAGTAATCCTACTCACTATTACAGACTCATCCGTCATGAGTCTCAATTCAGCTGTCATGATGACTGACACAGGAAGAAACTGGATGACTGACATCTTTAACTATCTCAAAGACGGATCTCTACCAGCTGATCCGAAGGAATCAAGGAGTGTTCAGTGCCGAGCGAACAGATACTTTATACTGGGAGAAGATTTGTACAAGTGATCTTTTGTCGGGACTCACTTGAGGTGTTTGAGCCCGCAAGAAGCAAAGACTGTGTTGGAAGGGATACACAACGGAAGCTGCGGGAGTCATTCCGGGGGAAGAACTCTTGCCCAGAAAATCATACGACAAGGCTATTACTGGCCTACCATTGATAAGGATTCCGCCAACCACGCCCGAAAATGCCCTGATTGCCAATATTATGCGAACATTCCACATCGTCCGACACATCCTATGATTCCGTCAATCATAGCATGTCCGTTTGATCAGTGGGGCATCGATATTGTCGGACCGTTCCCAAGGGGTACTCAACAGAAGAAATTCTTAATTGTGGCCGTGGAATATTTCACCAAATGAGTAGAAGCTGAAGCTGTGGCAACCATTACGGAAAGTCGAGTGCGGACCTTCATTTGGAAAAACATCATTTGCCGCTTTGGCCTGCCCAGAGTTCTTGTCTCGGACAATGGTGCTCAATTCTCAGGCAATAGGCTCAAGGAATGGTTGGCGTCCTTCAAGATTGAACAACGTTTCACATCTGTTGGATATCCACAAGCTAACGGGCAAGTTGAGTCCACAAACAAGATAATAGTTAAGATCATAGAGAAGCGGTTGAGGACCTCTCAGGAAAGTTGGGCGGACGACCTAGATGGTGTACTATGGGCCCATCGCACCACTGCGCGGACTGCGACTAGAGAAACCCTATTCGCTTTAGTTTATGGCTCGAAAGCAGTTATACCAGCAGAAATTGCAGTCGGAACTATGAGAGTCCAAGAGTTCAATGATTCCGTCAATCATAAAGCACGGATATTCGACCTGGACATGCTGGAACAGAATAGAACTGAAGCACTGGCTAATATCCACAGGTATCAAGCAACTGCTGCTCGAGCCTACAACAGGAATGTTCAGGCAAGAAACTTGCAGGTCGGAGACCTAGTACTTCGTCGGGCTGACATTTTGAGCAATGTTGGAAAACTCAAGCCCAAATGGGAAGGACCTTACAAGATTGTCGGTGCAAGAGTGAACGGGAGTTACGAATTGGAAGATGAGCACGGACATCTACTCAAGCGTACATGGAATGCTAGGAACCTTCAAAAGTTTTACGCATAATGATGATTGAGCGGACCCTTATCCATCATTTGGATATTTTGGGCTTAAACTATCTATTACACGGAACTCCGTCAGTTCTGTTCTTTAACCCTTTTGTCATTGGCCATGTAGCCCACAAGTTGTAACTGAATTTCCGGAAAATCAATACAAGTTTTACCTTTCAATTCGTAAATTCGAAGTTTAGCGTTCACAGTGATAAGAAAAGTCACGCAATGAATTTTATTCATACGTGAGAACAAAGTATACATAACATTGTCTTTGCAGTCTACAAATCTCGGATCTTTATCCGGACCTACAAGATATGATACATAATCTATAGAGAAAGTCTTCGGAGATACGTCATCTCCCGTCGAGACTATTCCTCCATCAGGAAAAGCTTTTTCCATATCAATCGGAAAGTATAGTTTCCATGGAGACCAGGAACTTGATCTACCTGCACATGGAAACATGGTTAAACATGACAAAATCTTTCATGATATCACCATACCATGGTGATATAGATCCAGTGTCTGGGGAGAACAAAGTACCAACAAACAATGGTATATACAAGTCGAAACGACTGAGATCTCTGCCTAACCGTCTTTAGAGACTCCAACTCTCTTGAAATTAGGAGACTGTTACCAATTCAAGAGAGATTCGAGCCACTAAAGTTGGATTGGAAGAAAGGAGTTGAGGTCCGGCTTTAATGGTTTACTTTGAGCAACCTATCATCTGAGATCACCTTTCCTAGAAAAGAGACAGGAGTCCTGAAAGGCAGACAAGCCAAAACGGCAGAGATAGAAAAAGAAGAATTTGGGATCAGTTTGTACGGTTTTGGTACTTGGGTCGTGTCTTTTTATAGAACACCCCAAACAATCAGCGTCCGCCACGCCAACAGATTGACGTCAGTAATGGGCTTGAGTCACCCGTTTTGGTAGAACAGTATTGGATTGATTGGGATTACCCTACCTGATCCAGGCAGCAAGCCCATTAACCACGTCCGAATTTGTACTAGCTGGTCATCTTACAGGGACATTCACAGGAATATAATCCGACAAAGTAAGGATAAGAAAAAGGTGATGGTCTCATCTAATAAGGGTAGTCCGAATTTTATAAACAAAATTATCCGAGCATATAAGCACGGAAGTTACAATTTGTCGAGGTCCGAGGACCATACATACTTCTACAGGGCATACCCCACCTTGTCCCTTCAACGAATTCAGGAAGTTGAGCCTTGGGACTCCGAGCCACCGCTTTGAGCCTGACGAGCTTGCTGCTGCATTCGGATCCTCCTACGGATCATCTTCAGCGTGCGCTCCCTTTCTTCCTCAGCTAACCTCCTGGCTATCCCCGGACATAGAGGGGGGTCGCCTTCAAAATCAAGAATGATTGGGTCATCTGCGGTCCCTTCAACCGGATAAATCGGAGGATGCGTGTTTCCGCAAGCACAATTTACCCAATGCCGATAGCAATCTCCGACAATGGGGTTTCCCAAAGGGGGAACCACTGCACTAGCCTTGAAGTGGAGTTGCCTAGCCCAGGCTGATTTTTCTCGAGCAGATGCAGACATCCTGGAGAGCTCCGGCTTTATTGGAAAGTTGAAAGTGCTAAACATGGAGAGATTGGCGAAAAGTAAAGCAGTAAGAAAGGAGCAGTTACCATAGTCTTATTTATAGTAGCGATAGATCTTTACGATCACACCACGTGTCATTCAACCGACGGCTCCGAAGATGAAGAGACGAGTAATAATGACTATTCACTGTTTCACCTTCCTCCTTCTAGAAGGATTACGCATCCCAAGGGATAATTTTCTTAAGCGAAGACGAACGGTCCGAGGATCGGACATATGATGGTTCGATTATTCTACATCAGACGCCATCCACATCGATCCGTGTTCTTAAGAGATGCGTATTTTATGCTAGATCAACATATGAACAACGAGTAGAAAGAAGTAAAGAGGAAAGCAAGTAATGATTCAAAAAGACGGAAATCATTGCTCCGCAAATAGTTACTACGAATGAAAAAGAGAAACATTGTACATGGCAACATTCCATGCCATCAAAAGATCACAATTTCAACAAGTACAGGTTTTTCACGGGGCATACCCCGGACTTCTCGCTGGGGGGCAGGTTGGCTCGGACCAGCTTCTTTAGTTGGAGGCGGATTGACAGAGGACGTATTGGCAACGGCTTGTGCAACAAGAGATTCAGCGATCTCGAACAAGTTGAAGTCCTCACCATGACCAACGACCCGAGAAGGCATGAAGTACCAGTCCTTTAGGAAAGCCCGGTAGTTATCAAAAGGTACAAAGCACACCTTTCGGAGGGCATCCGGGACACACTTCAGGAGAAAGGGTCCGCCATTCTTGATGTCAATCTCACCTTCCTCGGTGACCAGCTCCGCAAATTCGCACACGGCCAACCGTTCGTCCGGAACATTGTCCACAGGGACCTCCACGCCATCAGTATCCGCAGAAGGAATCGATCCTTCCCCGCAGAAGGAATCAATCCTTCCGCCTTCCAGTCGAAGTTTTGCGGGAGCAATCCCTTGGACTGCAGTTGACCGATAGCGGATGAGAACCCATCCAGGCGAGAGGCGTCGGACTTGTCCGCCATAAAAAACATGAAGGAGTCCGACTTCATGAAGTCTTGGCCAGCCTCAAGGCGGGCATATTGGAGGTCCTCAAGGAGGATATCCTTTGAGTCCAGGAAGATCTTCATCGCCTTTTGGGCAAAGTTCTCCTGCCAATCCAAGTCCGACTTGATCTCCTCCCAGCTAGTCTTCAACTTATGGAACATTACTTCCTTTTCTTTCAGCTGGAGTTCCAACCGCTTCACCTTCTCCGCCTCATCCGCGGAAGTGGCTATGGCTTTCCACTGCATGGCCCTGACGAAACATCCGAGTTGCAAGAAGTCCGCATGGATATAAGTTGTATTTTTATTATACTAAGAACATGACAAGAAAATCATGAGAGAGTTACTTACCCGTTGGTATAATTCATCAATCCCACCAACCCGCTCCACCTCAGGGAGTCCGCGGGCTCGCTCATACTCCTTATCGAGTGCAGCTTGATCGGCAAGCAGGACAGCGGACAGTTGCTGCCTCTTAGCTGGAAGGGAAGCCTTCGAGGTTGCTCCCCGCTTTCACCCCGAGGTTATGGCGTCCTGCATCAACACCTTCATTTGGGAGGCGGAGCTGGGGGCTTGAGGTAGTGGTGCTTGCCAGATGTGAGGCTTTGCCCTTTTAGGCACCACCAAGGCCTGCGGATCTTCCCCAGCCTTGTTGCGCCTCTCTTCTTCCGCAGCGAATACTGCCACGTTTTTCGGGTCCGCCATAGGGAGACCCGCAGACGTGTTGATGATCTTGTTCCTCTGACCAGCGGCGACTTCCAGGGCTTGTTGTTCCCTCTGCAATCTCTTCTTCTCAAGGAGCGTCGACATGATGTAATCAAACCAGTGAGCTGCGCAACAAAATAAAAGTGTCAGATACGGACATATAAAGGAAGGATTACCAGAATTGCGGAAATGAATGATCAAGACAGAGCACTTCAAAGAAAGAAAAGCACAAATCCTAAAGTTAAAAATCCTTACTTAAGTCTGTCTTTCCTCCAACTTCCACGGCGTCGGTCAGTCCGCACAAGTAAGGCAGCGGCTGACAGATCAATCCGTGGAACAAGTATGTAGGTGGGTCATTCTTCTTATGTATCCCCGCCACCCACGGAGCCACATTCTTCGGAAGGGGGCGCCAGTCCGGGATGCTCTCCCTTAAGAACTTTGTCGGCAGCCCCCATTGCTCTCGCTGCCTCTCGGACATCCCAGGTTTCAGGGCCATCCGCACAAAAATGTACTTGTCCCACCACTTTGACCCCAAAGATGAAATGGAGTCCGAAATGAAGTTGTAGGGCTTTCTATTTACAAAAGTATAAAATAGGGGATTCCCCGGACTGAAAGAAACGTGAAAGAGCTGCCTAAAGTTTTCAAAATTCACCGGCTGCCCCTTCTTTTTACAAAAAATCACGAAACAGATAAGGTTACCCAAGGACTTTGGGATAACCTGACTCGGACCGATCCCGATGTGGTTCAAGATGTGCTTTAGTTCGGGCG
The DNA here is from genome assembly GCA_026545765.1 of Plantago major. Lineage (NCBI taxonomy): Eukaryota > Viridiplantae > Streptophyta > Magnoliopsida > Lamiales > Plantaginaceae > Plantago > Plantago major. The sequence continues at coordinate 82,829,313 of CM048839.1, read as the reverse complement.
CAATAGGGACCCTCCATCCACAAGCAAAGGCCACTTCATGCAAGCACATGAACCCGGCGGGCGGATTGTAAAATGCATGTCCGGGCTCGGGAACCATGATTTCAACAAACTTAGGAATCTCCCACTTCCGCCTCCACTCGGGAATGTCCTCAGGTTTAACCTTCGACGGATAAGTAGGGAGAAGCCCGTCCACATTTAATTCTCCGAATTCATCTGCTATCACCACGGCGGACGCAGGACGAGGGAATTTGATTCTCGCTGCCTTTGCACCACGACCCTCTATTAACGGAAGATTAGATTGAGCGGACGCTGCAGGATGTAACACAATCCGACGACCAGTGCGTCTCCGTGGGCGAGCGACTGGAGAGCCTTCCTCTCCTTCCTCCTCATCCTCATCCTCTTCTTCTTCACCATCTTCCTCCTCCTCTTCACCACCTTTAGGTCTCCCGGACGTGGTAGGGTTGGACGGACCCGTTTCCGCCACAACACGGTCCTCTTCCCCAGCCTCGAACATTTCCACATCGTCAGCCTCCCGACCACTGTCGCCTTCCCGTTCAGGATGAGGCTCATTCGGATCCACGGACGCCCCTACACCACTTATGGTCCGAGATTGTACTAGCGACCTCGTCCTAGTAACATCTCCTTGGCCCACTGTTCCGTCCGGCGGAGGTTCTGCTGTATCACAGACTCCCTGTCCAGCGTCGGAGTCCCTGGAAGACACGAGATCCACGACCAGATAGTCTCCTACGGATGTGGTTAAGTCCGCTGACTCAGCCTCCAAATTTGCTCCATCATTGTAACCCTGAGCCTCGTGAACGTTTTCACTATCGCTCCCGGACATCCTAGGGCAGAAGGAAACGGATCAGCAACGACGATTGTGATTGTCCGAGAGTTCATTTATATATCTTATTATGCTAAGAGGTCCGAGGAATTCCTACCCTATCAGGTTTTATATATGAATTAGTCTCATAACGATTATGGGCACTAAAACCCTGGCACACAGAGACGTGCCAATGGCACCATCATCTGTCCCATGTAGTACAACAACAGGGTTAACTTACAAATGACTGTGCCAATCGACACCAACACACTACCAAATAAGCATGCATTATCAAGTTTGGTTATATTGAACATACGAGACGAATCAACAAGCTACAGTGAAGGAAATTAGCACGCTACAGCACAAAGGAGGAGTATTCCAACTAAGTACACTGCTGAAACCTATCACTAGCAACATTTGCAATCACGGAATCAACAGATGGATACTCAACTAAGGCAAAAACATACTAAGCATGCAGCAGGCATATCACAAAGACAAGAAACTTCAGAAAGAGTTGAGGTGTACTTACTTGACAAAGTTGAATTCTTAAGCTTAAACGGACGACGAAGCCTTGCTAGCTCTCCGAGGGTACAAATCTCAGCTGGAAATCCCAAGATTTTGCGAGTTTCAGTTGCTCGGATCGATCTTTGATTGCTCGAATTGCTTGAGATGTGGCTAAAGTGTGAAAGCGACTGATGGGCTGACTATTTATAGGGGCAATTTGGAAAAGCCAAGAGTCACATCACTTGGATTCAAACCCCAACCGTTGATCTTTTTAATCCAATGGTTGTGCCGGTTCACGAGTGGCTGGCTAACAGTACATCACATTTAATGCTCATCAGAGGCGTCACATCACTTGGGTTTAAAATCCCAACCGTGGAAACTTTCCAATCCAACGGTCGCATCGCTATACCCGGAATCTTTCCCCATGGGCCGGACAGGCAACTCATTGGGCCTCTTTGATTTACTATTCAGCGGCCCAGGAGGACCATTTCACATATTCGGTCCAACGGATAACTTCCTATAAACTCTTCCACAAAGGACTTCGTCAGATCCTAACCGTACTCGGATCTATATATCTCGGATACAAATACCTTTTCCATCTACAGTCTGAGCTATTACATAACTCAGACTGTAGAAGGAAAGGGGGGGGGGGAGAGAGAGAGATATATTGAATTCCTAAGAACACGGACGACGGATCCCAACAAAAAGGATTTTTTCCTTTTTCAGTTAACGATTCGGACACGCTCCACAACACATTTGTTCTCTTCATAGTTATCAACTATCTTCTACTAAGATACTTGGAAACTAGGGGGACATATGTTGACACGGACATGTGTCCAATCCGTTAAGGGCGCCATAGAGTATGTCCTAAAGCGCATAGAGTATAGCCAATTCAATGCTAGTCCGACCTTCGAATGGTCCGACATAAAGGAAACCATCTCAAGTCAACTAGTATCTACAAGTCAGCATGCCATCTCAGCTAGGTCCGACCAAGCTAGACAGGTGACTTCCGAACCTGACAAAAGGTCACATGGTCCTTTCAAGTACCGCAAACTGTCAGTCCTAGGATGCTAAACGGACCGGACGAGAGAATCTCGGACGCCATCACCGCAGTAAGACCAAACGTATATAACAGAACCACTGAGATACTTCCGTGGAACTCCAGGTTCGGACACCTTGAGTTGTCCAAAGCCAGATCAACCAAGCATACAGATCTGTCCTAGGGACTTACACGGACCCAACGTGCGGAACATTACTCTCGGAGGGAAAGGTCCAAACTACCCTCCCAGGCCCATTAATTAGTATTGGATTACTATTCACTAATGGGCCATGGGCCAAAGGTAGCATTGGTGTCCAAATCTGAAGCATACACTTGGCATCATCTTGTGAGCCACCTCATAAGCATATGATAACTATAAATATAACACAAGGTCCAAGACCTTAAGGTAAGCGAGATCATAGTGAGAATCCCTAAGTCATAAACACTATCGATTTCATAACCTTCCCCATAACTATTACATTGAGAGCTTCCAACTCTCTCTTGAGTAAAGTCTCTTACCGGATTGACATATGCAATCTGGGTAACCCATTCTACCCCCCCCCCCCCCACTCAGTCCTTTCAGGTACTCTAGCTCCGACTAGTATCGCTTCGGACTTCAAGAAGGAGGCGGATCCTAGATTAGGTTACTTGGTGTTGAGAGGTTTTAACCCTCAACATGCACAGTAATCAAGAAAAATTCATCATATTCTACATATATTTCATGCTTCATGCCTGCAACATCTAACCAGATAGAAGTAGGAGGGACTACAGAGGCGTCAACTTCAATGCAAAGTTTGGCTTTGTTAAGAACAGTTCTTTGGGCTGTAGCTTTATCCATCCTCAGTGGTGTTCCAATAAATTTAGCAATTTCGTATAGAGCTTCACTATGAAATAACATAATTGGCAAACGTTTTATTGTAACCCATCACTAGTTAATGGCCCATCACTAGTTCTCCATGCCCCGTCGATACTCGCGGGGCATGGAGAAAATACTTAAAATAAAAAATGAATAAATTTGTATAATAACATGTTGAAGATGAGAGACATATAAAAACTGCAATGTGACAAAAAAAATGCATGATATAATCGCTTCAACATTGTATCGGAAGTCACCCCGGCCCTATCTAAAGTGCATAATGTAAATTAGTGAAATTATACACAACCATTTATAAAATTTTGTCGGTGTTAAAATTTACAACCATGTATAAAATTATACACAATTAGTAAAATTTATACACATAAAAGATAAAATCAACTCATAACTTGTCGAACACTTCTTTATAAATTATGTTTGTTGTCGTGTCATATGTATTACCTCTACATCGCAAATTACTGCCTTCAATTCCTTCCCGGTGGTAACTCTAGAAAGATCAACATTTAACTGACCATGGTTGAATACATGTGAGGGGATGTAGTGACCAATCTGTGAGAGAGGATGTCCTTAACTCTTATTTATGGTCATAGCAAAGCAGACAGATATGGGGAACTATCTCCAATCAAAATTGATAGGGAACTTCATCTGGTCGGGTGGCTCATCATCATCCTCGGAATTAAAACCTTTTGGCACACATTGATTCAATATATCATCTTTGCCTTGATGATATGCTTCCCAAGATTAGTAACTATGAGCCTTGTTCCATTGCACATTCGAAAGTATGATCAATATTCCTCATGAGCATTATCATACACCCAACCTCCAGTATGATCATATGGTTAGGCAATCTAGAGCAATTAATGTTGTTGAAAAAATTCTTCAGTGAAAACATGTTCGAGACCATTCTCAATGTTATCTTCCCTAGCAATGATATATGCGCTCAAGTATTCAACACTATCTCTGGACATCTTCGACACGACAAATTGATTATCATCAAATATTCCATTTGTAGGTGCAAGAACAACCCGTATGATATAAGTGTATGTGGTATATAGATACGATGGGCCATTTACCTGCAATCTCATGTTCTTTGTCAAACAAAGCACCTCATAACATCTCATGTCCTAGAGGAGCATATAGCGGCATTCACAATATTATATTTAATTCCTCCTGGAACAACAGGCAAAATATGTTGGAAGTTCCCACCGAAGACAATCACCACTGCCACCAAATGGCTCATCTGAACAGCCCATCACATCCTTCATGCTCTTATCGAACGCTTTAAATAATGTCGGTTTGTCATGAAAGCCTTATCCCAAATAGTAAGTCGAGCCTCCTTGAGCAGTCCAGTGACCTCTGAATCATGAGCTTATTGTATGTTGAGTCCTCGTGATTTGCAATGGTATTTCGAACCTCGAATGTGTCAGACTGCCATCCTACCTTTATAATGAAAGAGTGATACAATCCCACTGGAAGTATAATATCTCTTCTAGCACTCAAACCAGAGCAAATCGTTCTCCATATAAAGGTTTTTGTGGTCCCTCCGTAGCTGTAGAAGAAGAATACTTCGCCATTTTGACCATCGACAATAGACAAAATTTTCTCAGATATGACACGTTGTTCATCAGTATAAACCATCGTGCTCTACTCCATTGCAACTCTAACATAGAACATCTAATCCAGAATGAATGGATTTGTAGCATTTTATATAACAAACTCGTTCGGCACGGGCATACCGTCAAATGAACTGAGTGTTGTAGTTTTTCTTCAGTTTCTTCTCTACTTCCATAATATCAATGTTTTTTATTTGTTTTACCTGGATGGAGAAGCCTATATTGTTACATAACAATTACATACAAAATTTAAACGGATTGTCATTGAATGTGGGAATAGGTCATATAGTCTTTAAATTTATTATACCACGATTGTTGAGTATCCTTTGTTGTTTGTTTAGAATCTCGTCTAATAATAAATTTCATGTTATATTCCATACTTCCTCCGGCATCTACATGTTGCATGATAACAACATGGTTATGAAAAGGTGATGTGAAAAACTCGTCAATCCCAATAGACTGATTGATATTATATGGCATCAATGACATAACATTATGATTGATATCACTCAAATATTCATATGAATTATAGGGCATCAATGACATAACATACTGATTGATATCATCTACTATATCATTTGTGGGTGCAACAACACGAGTCTGGAAATAATGTGATATATATATATATATATATATATATATATATATATATATATATATATATATATATATATATATATATATATATCTGTGTGTGTGTGTGTGTGCGTGCTCAAGTAAGGACGGATATGTGCTTTGGACACATGGTAGGAATAGGATCACCCACTTCTTGAATAAGAATGTCATCTAGCATCTTGATATCAATCTCACTGTCATTATCACCGCCGGCAACTCCATCACCAATATGTAGTATTCCCCCTGCGAATTATCTCATCTCATGAATCTCAGTTGTTAACGTACCAGCTTAAAAAAAATAAAACACACTTAGTATAATATAAAGAAAGATACAAATTACTAAAATCAAAATTACCAGAAGTGAAACAAACATTTAGTTACCTCCAATCGCATGTTCTTTGTAAGTCTGAGGACCTCACACGAATCCCAAATTTTGGATGAGCATATTGTTGCATTAACAATGTCAGATCTAGACCCTCCCGGAACCACTGGCAGTATATGTCTAAAGTCTCTGCCAAATACAATAACCAAACCGCTTTGTGTGGCTGGTCGACGCATAAAATCCCTCAAACTTCTATCAAGCGCTTCAAAACGATGCATATTCGTCATTGCAGCCTCGTCCAATTAATAAGCTTCGTTTCTTTGAGTAGACATGCTGCATCAGAATCATGCTTAATCTTACTGCATACCAGTATACCGAATCTTGAATGGGCATTTCGGACCCTCGGAAGCAGCAATGATATAATACTGATGGAAGCCACTGGGAGAACTATATCTCTTCTAGCTCCCAAAACGGAGCATAAAGTCCTCCAAATATAATATCTCATCTAAAATCAACAATGAATTGTAATAATGACGTCCTGCTAAGTATGAGTTGATGACCTTCATTCTCCCGATATTGTGCCTGGAAAGCTAATAACTCCCTTAGAATAAGATTTGGCATCTCGCTCACAATACTTATCTGAATATCGGTATACCACCCATCTTCTCCATGGACGAAAAGTAGTGGATATTGAAAAAGAAGGTAGCATCGAAGAAACTCACTTATGTGCTTCACGTCCCCATTCCTCATGTCAACCATAATTAATATTTGTTTTGCATGTAAGTTATCGACATCACCCTCTACTATTGCAGTTACTTCTGATGCAGTAGGCAAATTGTAAGTTCGTCCACCCCCTGGCATCTTGCAATAAGTTGGATAATAAAGGGAGATGCGATCTCTGGCATTATCAAGGGAGATGCATATGGATTGTACTCTTCCACCATAGTTTTGATCAACGTCGCAGTAGTAGTTTTCATACCAGCTCCATTGGTTAGGCTTTACCATAGTAATAAAATAAATTATTCTAATGGATACTAAATGATCGATATATAAAGAATAATTTGTTTGAAACGAAATAATTGAAAGATACGTTAAATTGAGTGCAGTGGTTTGAAGAAATGCACCCGAGAGCATTGATTATGTTGTCAATTCCGTGTTCAGTGTCATATATGTAACGTTGGACGAATTTTTGGTGTTGGTCCTTCATTGGGCAAAAGTGATCCAATTTTGTGATCATTTTAGCCACCTATCATCTTAAAGCAAATAAGGACCTTTTTATTTATTAACTTGCTTGTCTATTTTCCACCCATTGAAGTAAATGCGAACATGTTATTGTATGCACAGATGATAGAACAATTATATAAACTGAATACCTAATGGATAAACAACTAACACCTGTTGAATATATTTCCAAAATAGTATAGCTTTGGACCTTTCCACTGTCATTCAATTTTATTCCATCCCGTGAAGTCTGATCTTGAAACCATAAAGGCTTATTTGATTTAGATGATTTGTTATCCATCAGGAATTTTCAAATTTAACAAATTCCAAGCAATAACTATACATGTTCCTCAAATTAGTTAAGCTTACAATCATGCGTCACATTTCACAACTAAAAGTAACAGTTGAGAATATAGGAAAAATTTCAACATCTAGGTGTTGTTTAATCAAATATGTAATTAAAAAATAGTTCAAAACAATGATCATGAAAAAATTAAAAATAAAATTAGAGCATGACGACTATTAATTGACAAAATTCTACATTAAATGCTCCGGTTTCTTCTATAATGTAAAAAAGAAAGACGCAAATCTATAATCTGTAGACTTAAGAGATTTAATCACCAAAGAGAAATCCCTTCTTATTAATTACTACATGTTGCTAGTCAAAATTTCGAACCAATTCAATTGCTAATTTATCAATCAAACCTTCCGTACCTGCTTGAAAAAACCATAAGATTTAAATTTTGATGCCAAGCAATAACCTTGGCCTCGTTGATCTCTAGCAACAACACCAATACCAACCCCATGTAGACTCTACTTAATCGTAGCATCAAAATTAACTAAAATGATACCAAGATTAGGCGGCAACCAAACTGCTACCACAGTTGGCTATGCAACATCTAAAAATATTTTACTGACTCTACTTATTTTATCCTTAAAATAACACATTAATAATTTAATAAATTTAATTTTGTATCAAAACAAACTAAATATATATAAACTAAAATTTATATTCAAAATGTTCCATATAGTGAATATATAAGATAGAATGTAATATTTGAATAAATAATGAGTAGAAAGTTGAAAATGTGTGAGAATGCATGTAAATGTTGATACGATGATGGTTTTTATTTAATCAAATACGGTACTTTATTGCTAATTTTTAAAGTGTCAATTTGTAATTGGACACCTAAATAAATATTGATTTCTTTGATAAATAGAAGGAGTATTAAGTATTTAATAAATGCTCTATTTTTAAAATTCCATTATTTCAATTTATATCATTTAATAAACCTACATAATGTTTTAATAAATAAATAATTTAATTAATTTATAAAATATTCAAGTTTTGTGTCTATGGATTCGTCTTGTCGCGGTGACATGTATATATGTTCAAAATATTTTTCGGAGTTTTGTAGAAAAATATACTATATGAAATTAAATAAAAATTATATATGAAGTCAACATACTAAAAATAAATCATGTAAGTTATATGGTGCAAAATAAGCTGGTTTTATAGGCCTAGTTACACCACACCTCTAGTAAACATATCTCATGAAGATCCATATGAGCGCATTAGTTGGGTACCCAAACAACTCGCGATGTCGACCCAAATATGTTGCTAAAACAGGACATATGAGAATCATTTACTTATTGGCTTAGGAAAATAGGTGAAAATATTATTTTTTACGATTTGATAGTTATCAGGAAATCCTGAAAAATTTATGAAAATCTATATCAAATATATTATCTTCACAAAATAAGGAAAGTTGTTTTTTCCTCACATTTTCTAGGAAAATCTTATTTTCCCTATTTTTTTTCCATTTTCCTTCAAACCAAATGAAGCCTTAAATCTGAATTTAGTGAAAATAGATTATGTACAACAACATCACCACTAAGACTTACTCCAACGGGAGTATGATAAAGTTTGATGGATTTGCCATCAAATGGCAAATGGCTCACAATGGGAGTATGATGAGCGCTTGATTACCCTTTTTTAAATTTTTTAGTTTCTTTTTTATTTTCTTTTATTTCTCTTAATTTGTTTTTTGTTTTGTTTTGTTTGTTTTATTTTCACATTTTCCATTCTTTTTCACAATTTATTTTATTTTCGTTTTCTTTTCAAATATTGTATTTTTCAATTTGTATTTGATGTTATTTTAATTAATTAACGAAATTATAAATAAATATGAAGTGTAAAGTAAGAAGTAAGAAGTATAAAAGAAATGAAAAAAGAATAGTGTAGTTTAAAAAGAAATAATAAAAGTAAATGAAAAGTTGAGTATGATAGAGTTTGAGGGTTGAAGATGGAAAGTTTGGTTGGGTTTGTTGTTAGTAGAGTAATGACGTGACAATTTGATAGAATTTGATGGAGTTTGAGGGTTGGAGATAGCCTAATAAACTATTTTTGCTTTGGCACTTGCTCCTGGATAAACCCAGGCAGCAATAAAAGTATACACAAAGTTCACAATAAGACAACAAATAAAAAATGTTGAAGGAACAATAAGAAAATATTGCATACAAAAATGAAATAATAAAATGAGTAGATATTATTCTACAACACATTGTGATAAGAGTAAAAATAATGTGGTTGAATAACTTTAGAGTTAATAGAACCTGCTTTTTTATGAGTAATTCTTTTTTGTTTTTATTTTTGAAGAAGTTAAATATATTCAAAATCAGTGTGAAAAGTGGAAGACCAGGGGTATTGACTCCCAAACCCTAGCCTAACAAACATACACCGAAAGGTCTCACGGAATCAAACACCACAATACCACACTTCAACTTAGTGACAAAAATGGATGTAATTTCAGCCACCCTCGTCTAGTGTTATCACCTAAGTGTCAGTCCAAGAATGAAGGGTTACAATTAAATTCAAAATGGTAGAATATCAACCAAAAAGAAAGGAAGGTTGACGATGTCCCATAAAGGCATCCAACAATTGAAACGAAGAAGAAAGGAGGAGAGTGTCGACACTGACCCGGAGCAACCCAAACAAAACCAATAGAAAATACTGACCTTGACTTTCAAGAATATGAAGAATAAATAAATAGCTTTCTAGCGAACAAAGCTCCACACAAATTATCCTACCAAGAAGCCGCGACCTCGAATGACCACAAGATCAGAAACACAGACGAAACTCATTTCACATGAACCACTACAACAGATTTGATATAATACGACTCATAAATTTTACGACTCTTTAAAATGAACTAAAAAAGACTTTAAAATTAACTCAAAGAAGGTAAAAGAAACATGACTTCTATTTTTTTTTTTAAATTACGACTCAGTTTGTAATTCAACCGAAAATATGATACACTCCTTTTATGACCTATTTTGCGTCTCTTATTAAGAATCATAATTTTTAAATAGAACTCTCTTTAAGGGTCTAATTAGATCAAATCTGATGAAATACATCAGCCAACTAATTCCTTCTTCCAGGCACAAATACGTTCAGAACACCCCAGCTATTCCCGAAACTCCATAACAGCACAACAAGACATCAAAACCAGCAAATCATCACTATTCACTAACATAGCGCCGACACTCTAAAACTCAACCTTCAATCACTATTTCCGAATTCAGCCACTGTCTGACATCTTAATTTGAAGAAAAACCTCCAAACAATTACGACTTCACTAAATTTAGTAATCCAGACGAAGCTTTCTCCCAGTCCGCACTCCGCAGCAATTCATATCGCTAACCCGGTCAATTACCTATTCAATTCAGGTAAACATCATAAAAGAAAGAATGAATCATACATCAAGAATCTCGAAATAACAATCAATTCAACAACATTAAATTCGAAAATTGAATATTTTACCTGTTCAATGTAGAGGAGGATGTATCGAAGAAGCAGATTCTTGATCGGAGGAGGAGACGTGCGTGCATGGTTGTAGTGGTACCTTTCCAGTAGATGTAGGCATGTAGGCTAGTTTTTTTTTTTAATGTGAATTTAAAGAGAAAATGATATGTTTGTTGATAATGATTGGATCTATATATAGGTAATCGGCAAAGATGAACTGATTTTTGAGCCTGATTTGCAAAGCTTAGAAGTAGAATTGGTTTTGGTAAAACATTGCCGGTGTAAAGAATCGATCCTGAATAAGGTTTTAGTTATCATTCAACTTATTTTTTCCAACCAATCACAACATTTCGTTTTGACACCTAAAGAATTTTGGACCAATCAGAATGCACTATAATTCCACGTCATTGTTTGACATGGCTGAATGTGGTTGCTTGAAAATGTTTTCTTTTAATGTATAGATAGATGGAACAATTGGCGGTCCGACTGTTGCTGAGCAGTTTTTGGATATCAAACGGACCTCCCCAGAAGGTAATTTTAATGTGGCCGATTTCCCATCAACATCAGGAGTATAGAGTGGAGTCCATTTAGACAATCTAAGAATGCTCCCAGTAATGAACAAAGAACTTTTAAGCCAAATTTGGTGTAATCTTCCTCTAAAAACAGTCTAATAATCAAATGCCTGGAGTCCAAAAAACTGATGCTGAAACCTTTCTTCAAAGAGAATTTTTTAAAATCCCCTATTACCTCAGGAATCTTAGGAGGATCTTTAGCAGTGAACTTGCCTACCAAAGTGAGTTGAAATGGAGCAGCAAGAGTAGCAATTTCTCCTTGAGAAAAAGAGATACCTGGAATTCCATGCCTTTCAAATATGATTTTGGGCTCAATCATTTTGTGCAGGAGAATCAAAACCAGCAAACGAAGTCTGAGCTTTAGATTTTTGCCCATTCCGTAAAACAGTAGCAGGTACATCCGCTTGAACAACATTCAGAAAGGAGGAATTTTGATTGTTCCATCCAGGAGGAGAAACACCACAACCCATCGATAGAAAAAAGCGACAAGAAGTCACCTAAGAACAAGAAAGAGAAAAAAAAAACTAAAAGCGATTGGCAGCAAGGTGTTGCCAGCGCTGAGGGAGCAGGGGAAAGGAAAAGGGTTAAGCCCTATTAGAGAGAATATTTCTTTAGATAGGGTTTGTATTGTATATTGAATGAAAATGAGATTGTGTATACTGTTGATATCGATGTTAAGTCTATACTCTCTGTAACAGTATTGAATCGCAAATAAATAAAATAATTGAAACACAGTGGAACTTAAGCTTGCAAGACATAACTAATTTCTATGGATTTGGTGTTTGTCATTCTCAAAATAAGTCACTGTTGATATCGATCTTGAGTCAAAAGTGAATGTAGCATGACCTAACGGTGGCAAGCATAACTAGCAGATTTCAGCACATCAATATCAGAGAACACATGAATTCTCAAATTTTGCTTGACGTCACCTCACTTGCATAACCTAATTCGATGAATTATCTATTCTATATATAATCCATGAAAATGTCCAGAAGAAAATTCACATATCTTGTTGCTTTATTCAGGTCTCTAGATTCCAGCCCAAAATCCCAAGTTTTATCAAATTATTTCAAATCTCTCATATGTCAAAGATCTTGTTTGGTGTTGCCTTATATACAACCAACTACTTCCAAATTTTTCTTACACTAATACAATCAACCAGAAACGTGGAACAAGGTTGATTAGTGAATAAAGACAAAATAAATAAAAATAGTAAATTAAAGTGCATAACAGAACAATTTGTTGGCTCCACAGTGATTGTAGAACACAGTTAATGTTGGCTCAACACTACCTGTTAACTTGCAGTTTCAGTCCCCCCTTTATGTGTTTCTTTAAAAACTAAAATTAAACAAATATACAATCATATGATTAATATATCCCCTCAAACATATCCATTTAATACTAAAAGAAAATTTATCATAGGTTAATAATATATCACAAGTTACAACCCAAGCTATGAACCACGAGGCACCATAGAACAAAGTCACTTACATTCATATTCATTTTTCTATTGAATTATTGCGCTCAATACTTTATGAGTAAAGACAACATAACTCAAATAAAAAATATATGGTAAGTGCGTAAGACAATGTTGTCTTGAATGTTGAGACAACACTACAACCAACACTGCACTTTTAATCTCCACCGTTTTGTCTTTATTACGCACGAACTACCCAAGAAGACAAAAGAGAATAGACTGTGGCTCGTATAAAGGAAATTCGACAATAAGAATGGTGAAATGAATGTCGTATCAAAATTGAAGAAGCATGTGAGAGAACCATTATGAAGGCTACTATCATACTAGTCAAGATACATCTCTATTTTAAAGCAAAATTAACTTGCAATGGAAGTAATGATGGAGCGAACCCGTCGTTTGAGTTAAGAACCTTCAAAGTTTCCTCCTACAGTTAAGCAGCAGTTTGAATTTATATTTTCCCAAGATCTTCTAACCAATAAACTTATGTAGCGTGATGTGACAATGAAATGTGCGATATTGCATGCTTTTAGACCCTCATTTTTTGGCTTAGATTCAATATTTGTATCATATTATGGTCAATTACCAACTTCTTGTGTATTTCGTAGGTCATGATCGTGTTTTTTAGGAATTGCACGATTTCAGGCACCAAAACGTCATAATTGTGCGAAATCGAGGAAAGGAAGCATGGCAATTCTACTTGGAGCTAGAGAAGTCCGATGAGGTTGTGCTGCATACCGTTGTGAAGATCTTGAAAAAAACATGAAATGCTGAAGAAGGACACTTTTCATGATAACAAGGTTACGAAGCTCGAAATCGAAGAACGAAGAAAATCTGTATATATAACCTGGAAGAAATCGACCAGGATGCACTGTTTTGGCTGTACACGGAGTTCTAGAAGTCCGATTCAGGATCATGACCTATCGATGGAAAGCTTATTGAAAATTCTAAAACTTTGTAGCCTATCAGTTTTCAATAAAACGAAGTTTAGAGGTCCGAAATCAGCCCGGAAGGCGAAATAGCTAACACTTGGGCCTGACAGGCTTTTTCCGGTCCGTCAGGCCTCAGCCTGCCTTTTAACCTTTCTTGCTGGCCAAGGACGTCTAGAACCTTCATCTTCAAGTATAAATAAGACCCTTGGGGTCTCAGAATCCATCATCTCCTACGAAAAACCCTGGCCGTCAGGCCACCAGTCCCCGGGGAAGTGAAACCCTAAAAGCATCTCTCTTGAGAGAGAACTAGTCCTCAGGGAAGTGAAACCCAACCCTACTGCAGCACTAGGATTGACATCTACAGGCATAGGAATCGAAGAACAGCTTCAGAAGGAGGAAACACTAGAAACTGCACGAAGACATCAAAGAGTAAGCTTTTCTTTTTCATTTTCTTCTTTTCTGATTTCGATTTCTTCTTCTTCTAAGGAGGATTTCCATTTCTTCTTTCTCTATTCTCGGAGTTTTCAATTTTAGCATATTTTAGAGTACTATGAGTAGCTAACTTTCTTTTGTAAAGGTGAACTGCCGAAACTTTGTTGTGCTACTTCTTTATATGTCGTGTTATATTAATGGAATAGTTCTTAGATGTAATTCGTGGTTATACAACTCTATACATCCTTCATGGTGTGATGTTATGCTGAGTGACACAGTAGTTTCATTGAACTGAGTAGGGGTACTCGTGCTGACTGCGCCTTGAGCACCATAGTATTATGCCCTGCTGTCGTTAGAGGTAATCGCGTAGGATATTAACTAGGAAGTTGGGAGTAGCATAGTAAGAGAGAGGTCGGGGATCCTTTACACCTTCACCATCTTCGATTTCATCACTATATTAGGGTTTAATTGTGATTCAATCTTCTCTTTACTTTAATCTGTTTGATGTCTGCACGCGTAATCAAATCGTTACTTGTTTGTTCCTATGCTAAGTGTCCGTGGAGAACGACATCCCGAGTTGACTTACCACTATTGATGTGTGTTTGTGAGCTTCCGGTAAATATAAATTTAATCTTTGATTGTATTTAGGGATTACAGGTTCTACAACGAAATTAAAATCTCTGAGTGCACATCATAGCGTAATGGAAGTTGATCCGAGTGTCAAACTCTTCTGGAATAATAATTTAACACACTCAATATGAAACGCAATTTAAATGCAAAGAGTTTGGAAATAGTAAATTAAACAGATTGATTTGTGAGCAGAAAATTATCAGATTGAATTGCGAATAACTAAAATGTAACAAAAGACAATAAACTAGACATATTACGATAACATTGATAAACGATTAGTTGTATGATAAGCTCTGTAAAGGTGATTGAATCTAATATGCTAGTGTAAGGATAATACATGATTAGTCTGTCACTGACTAATTTATCCTACTACTTCCATGGTTGAGTTACGAGTTGAGTAAGAAATATGTAGGATAATCACTAGATAAGACTTACTATCATGCAGAGGAATTTAATTACGAAGATAATGTGAGGACCTTAATCAGCGAGTCGACGTATGCAAAGATAACGTAGGCCTAGGTGAAATCAACGTATCATAGGTAATTAATCAAACCTCAAAGCATGAATTCAAAACTCATATACACATAACAGCAAAAACATCAATGTTGGATTTTTCGGGAAAATACCCTCTAAGGTAATGCAGCGAAAAATTCAAATTTTCACCAACAATGAATAACTGATAAGCTATACAGATACTTATAATTGCGATAACATATAAATCGAAAGCTTACTTTCTATGGCGGCAGATTAAGCTTCCTGGATCCTGATGCATTGAACAACGAAACCCTAGCTCAGGTTGTTTGTATAATCGGTCGACCTTAGTTGATCCACATCAATTGAGCACTAAAAGCACTTGAGCACAATCTCGCGTATTGTTGGATTCTCTTTCGAAGAATTGCTAGGATATTCTTCTAAGAGAAAATTCTACATAAACTATTTATAAGAATTATTGGAATTCTTGAGAGACTTCATTAATTGAATTCTCTTGTGAATTCTCTACTGTGAAATCATCTAATGAATTCTAGTGTGTGAATTATGAAGGGGTGGGTCTATTTATAAGATGTCAATGGGCCTTCAAAAGGAAAAATACCAAAACAAAGAACCAAGAAGAAAAGGCAAGAATTGGCGACCAAGAAAAGGGCACCACCCGTTTTCTTCACGCTGACACGTTCAATTGCCTTTCTGGCGCGTGCCTGCCTTTCCGGTGGGCACTGTTGCTAGGCCAAACGGCCCAGCCCATAAACCTCATCTCCTTTTGTGTTCCGTTTAGTTTTGGACTTTGATTCAAAATCCGTCCAAGTGCACTATCTTATAAATAACTAATTAAGCCCAAATAAATCCAATTTCACTTAATTAAATATTTTCTATCAAATAGAAAATTCTCCATTAAATATATTTAATCCAATAATATATTTAATTCAATGAAATGTTTAATCCAATTAACATTTAATTACTTTCTATCAAATAGAAAATCCTTCATAATATAAATTAAATATCTATAATCCAATTAGATATTCAATTAAATTAAATGTTCAATCCAATTAACATTTAATTAATTCAACATACGATTGATGCAATAATTACTATATTGTGTGACCCTTAGGGTGTTATGTATAGCAAGCACTAATCAAATTAAGGTCCGGACGAACTCCTAGACGATTCATTGGGCATTCTTGATACATAAGGACGTTTGTGAGGACTTATACAAACTCCTGAAATGT
Organism: Plantago major; assembly: GCA_026545765.1. Taxonomy (NCBI): domain Eukaryota; kingdom Viridiplantae; phylum Streptophyta; class Magnoliopsida; order Lamiales; family Plantaginaceae; genus Plantago; species Plantago major. The sequence continues at coordinate 82,812,739 of CM048839.1, read as the reverse complement.
AGAGCTAATGATGATACGGTCCCTTCATTCACGAATACTCGATTAAGTCTAGAACTTGATATTGTGTATGTTCCAATAACTTAATCAACATCTCTCAATCGTATTAGTTGATCCTTGACATATTCGAACACTATTTCGAATACATGTACAATGCACTGGCCAGTGACTAACGATCAACTAAATATGAGAAGTAGAGTATTCTCTCAAATTCTATTATGAGGAATGAATTCTATCTTGGCTCAACTACGACTTCCATATGCTCCATGATGTACCCAGCGCACGCCGTATCCACCCCCTCAGGAGTGCAAGCGTTAGTCGTGACCAAAGTACATCACTTCACACATGAAGTCATATTGACCTCATGTGACGCCCCACCATGAAGCACCCTGCTCCATGTCTCAGCGCACCCGCCTGCACCCTTCCTACCAGACCATCTCTTATATGTCAAAAGTTGTAGGAACGAACTAATACCCAAGAAATGAAAAGTCATGTACTATATACCTAATATTTTCAGCATTCTTTACACCTCAATGTGGGCCCATCTTGGCAACTTACATAAATAAACTAATCTCCATCAAGTCGGATTTATCCTAGCTTCTGCAGTAATCAACAAACTCTCCTAAAGTGATGCACCTGAGGAAATATGGACAGAAGAAGCATTAAAGGAGTAAGTATTTGATGAGTTAGTAAGGTTTAAAGGTAACACGGTATCAAAGAAATAACAAGAGTTGAATGACAATAGAATGAAAGTAATATGGAACAAAATTTCAAGGTGTAACCAGATGATGATACGAGTACGAATCGGATACCAACCATAAAATTTCCGAACATATAGACTACCTTATTACTCCATCGAGGCGCGACCTCGCAAACAAACAAGATCAAGCATGCCGAGGTTCATGCTATACCAGATCACGGAACACACCAACCACCGGTAGTATTCCGAGTCTGCGGATTGGGAATCTGTAGGAAATGACCTTAATCGTCGGTCCGTCCCGCCCGGTAGCTACTCAATTACAGTCGTGGGCCCAAATCGAATTCAAATAAAGATCTGTAACTCATAATCACGGATGCTCGTTATCATCTCTGAAAAGGAACAATATAAAATAAACAGAACCTGAACTCGAATCAGGTATATCAATATGATTTCATGTACATAACAATAGGCCGATTGGTCAACAATATAAAATATGATTTCATGTATATATATATGTGTATATATATATATATATGTGTATATATATATATATATATATATATATATATATATATATATATATGTGTATATATATATATATATATATATAAAGGTGTAAGGGTACAATTGGTCAAGGAAAGATCCAAGGAATCCAAAGAAAGAGGACAATCTGATCAATAGGACATGAAACATGATTGTTTAAAATGAAAGTCATCACGGGAACAACTGGACAAGACAATTATGGACATATAAATATCCAGAGATCCAATAGAAGTGATGACATAATTCATCCAGACGAAAAAAAAAGGTATGATGAAAAGAACAAGACATGAATATGAGTGAGAACACTCGAAATAGAGAGAAATTGACTCAGGAATTGATTGTCAAATAAACAAGGTGTTAATGAGCAAGGAAATGATAGGTTGTACAAAAAAGAGGTTTCAAAAAGCAAGTAATATGGATTTCAAAGAGTTGTATGGATTTCAAATGAACCAAGATGATCATTAGTTGACCAACTTATATAAGGTTTACAAGAATCAATAACAAAGGTCATAACAAACGAGTGAGGAGATTAAACAAGTACAAGAACAAATAAATGGATTTTTAATTGGGATATATGAAAGAAAGGCTGGTCAAATATCAAAACAATGGACAAGATTTAGGGCTAGCCTGGTAAACGATAATGGTACAAGGACATCAGATCAATACCAAGTGATACAAGATATCGACAGCAATGTTAAACGCAACACGTTTTCGGCTAAACGCAACACAAAATATTTGTAACTTGACCAAAATGCCCCCAGCTAAAAAAACAAACTTACAAAGTTAACGAAAAATCGAAATAACTCGTATATACAAACACAAAAACATTAACATGCACGATCGAACACAAAATAACAACACTAAACATGAATCGGAAAAAAATGAACAATTTTTTTTTTCCGCAAAATATTTCGTTTATACAAAAAACATTAGCATGCATGATGGAACACAAAATAACAATACTAAACATGAATATTTTTTTCCGGAAAATATTTCGTTTTTACAAAAGTTAAAAAAAAAGCAAAAAAAAAAAAAAAAAACTGTGACCATGATATGGCCGGTTTTAAAACCGGCCACTTCATAATGTGGCGGTTTAAAATCACTTCATGAATCGGCCGGTTTACAACCGCAAGATATGAATAGGCACTTTTTTATTTTTTTAATTTTTTTTTTTAAAAAAACCGGATTTATGAAGTGGCCGGTTTTAAAGTGGCCGGTTTTAAAACCGGCCATTTCATGGTCACAGTTTTTTTTTTTTTTTTTTTTTTGCTTTTTTTTTAACTTTTGTAAAAACGAAATATTTTCCGGAAAAAAATCATTAAATTTTTTTCCCGATTCATGTTTAGTATTGTTATTGTGTTCCATCGTGCATGTTAATGTTTTTTGTATAAACGAAATTGTTGATACGGAAATATGTCTAATCCGTCATAAAGGACCTAGGAGCGAATCCTAAGGCATCCCAAGTCATCCAATGGATCCGAGGCACTTAGATCCGAGCCAATGGCCCGATCCGGGCAGACCATCTATGGTCCGACCCACCCTAAAAGAAAGGGACAAAGGATTTGGACCTGCAAGGCCCGACCCGGAACCATAGGTCCGACCCACCTTGGTCCGAGCCTCCCTGGGAAAGGAGCATAGTGCTAAGTCAGCACCCCCTCCGACCCAAGGACTCCGATACGGATGCCAACTCGGATCCAGCATGACTATCTCATAAGGCTACCAAGCAAGTGGGTACCAAAGAGTGAGATGTCCGAACCCAGGAGCTCCGAATCGGAAGAGTTGGACAGACAGGAGAACTTCCTCAGCTAACAACCAGGTACTGTCCGGATCAGACATTCGGACCGACCTCTCCGAACACAGGACCTCGGCAGACTCACATCCTCAAGAACTCTCCCAATAATGACCAAACTACCCTAAAGTCCAAGATGGCATGGGCTAAAGCTTCATTATTGGGCTGGGCCTCATCTTAGCATTGGTGGCTCAATCCTAGCCGTACACATGGCGCAATCCTAGCAAGCCCTTCCATTTTGATGTTAGCCTATAAATAAGGCACACATCCCAACAAGTAAGTCACTTCGAACAAGTCATCCCGCTAGTCACATCACGAGCATTATCTGAGTTGATCCTCGCCACTCTCAAGAAAGTCTCATCCGGTTTGACACTTAGCAACCGCACTAACCCCCCACTCAAGTGTGCGGTCCCACGAGTAGTTGGTCACTGGTTCTTACGCCTTGGCCATCATCTAGCAAGGAGCCCCTCATCTTGGTACCCATTAGAAGAGTTAAATAAATCTAAGTAGTTGGGGAGTTACACCCTCAACAGAAATATTTTGCGGAAAAAAAAAATTGTTCATTTTTTCCGAAATTTTTGAAATTTTATGTTTACTGATGTTAATTAGTGTCCGTACATGTTCGCATAATGTTTTCATGTTTGCATATACGAGTTTTTTAATTTTTTCGTATTTCATAAGTTTGTTTTTTAGCTAAGGGCATTTTTGTCAAGTTACAAAATATTTGTGTTGCGTTTAGCCGAAAACGTGTTACGTTTAACAACCCCCGATATCGAGGTTAATTGGATAAGCCTAACCTAAAGGCCTTATGTATGATGAAGTATTGTTTCAAGAGTAATATCACACAATATATATCAATCAATAATACTTGCAGGAACAAGACAGAATAAATATCCATTTTCCCCAGGGGCCAGATGCCCGAACGGTATAAAGGAGAAGGCTAGAATCCTTACCTGTGGTACCATACATTGCTCGGTAAATCCAATCCTTTAAGTCGAGATGCACTATACAATCCTGCAACATCTCGTTGATCAAAACTCGAACCAACGGTATCCTTAATCAATCCAGAAGGCCTCTAACATATACTACGGGCATGACCTCCGTCCCTAAAAATATATCAATTGACCGAAAATCAGATTCACCGTCTAGAATACATATAAATAGTATATATGTGCTATCGTAAAGGCTAAATAATCCATTCAAGGTATAACTACACCAACACTAAAATACAATGATATAATAATAAAGACTCAATTGACTGTAAAATGGAAAAATAAATCATATATACGTACTCTTCTAAGTTCCATATGTCGTGCAGTTGTAAATCCTATACTTCCTCGATTAGATTTCCATTATTCTCTTCCTTTTCTTCATCCAGTCTCTCCGTCCGTGAAGTGTGTGTTCTGAGTTTGTATATGTTTGAAATAAGGTGTTTTAGTGTATGTGTCGCGTGTAGGATAATGATGTGAAGTAAAAGTAGAGTGAACATTGAAGATGAGCAATTAGCTAGGTGCAAGTATATCCAGTGGCGCTGAGTGATGTGTAATGAGTAACGAGTGACTAATGCAATGCAGATTAGTATGTATAGTTTTATTATTATTATTTTAAAACTTGAATTATTTACACCAGCTTGCTTATTTCGATTTTTCATAAATACTTAATATATATTAAAGAGGTAAAGTCATCATGTACTATAAATTCGTGCGGCTCATATTACGGTGATTGAACTTTCATAGGCCATCGGTTAGATATAAAACGGCTTAAATCAAAACTATTAACATGTCAGGCCTAAAATTATATAAAACAACGATAACAATTAAACTTTAAAAACTATGTACGCCCAATAACAATAATAGAAAATAACGATTATTATAAGTAATAATTTTATAAGTTATTTATTTAATTATCTAAAGCGGTTACTGCAAGTGGAGTGTTACACCTCAAGTCAAAGGACTATTATATCACCTTACATGTCGATACTTCCATAGACACATAAATAGAATACACCAAATGGTTTCTCGGTAGGGTATACCTGCACTCTCCAAATTGTCCATGTGTCCATCATGAATAACCGAGTTATTTGTAGTTGTGAGAACCATTACATCCCTATAAGGATATGATGCAGACCACATGCCAATCTTCAATATCCCAAGGATATTATGCATCATCGATATCCCGTTATCGGTGATTATTGATTGGGGCGATTTAAGAGCTTATGCTATATCACTCAAGATCTCACATTCTTAGTGACAACATTAAACTCATGAGAACACGAGTATAAATGAATGCAGACAATCAGACAATAAACATTTAAACACTGTAATGTCAATATATGTATATGTCTATATATACATTATAATTACATATAACAATTATATACAAATGCTGAATGTGAATAAGTATATTTGTCCCCATTATGATTGTCTCTAGGACATATATACCTTCAATCAAAACATCCTAAATAGTTGAATCAAACATCTACCAAATCACACGATGCATTTAGCTAAACATAATCAGACTCTACCAACCAAGTTCGGCTGTGCAAACCTGGTGAAGGGTGGAAACAAGATAAAGCTCCGGGTGATCGGTGAGACGCACACGTGGACTACTCAGTGTGTAAGAGCTGGGGACTCCTGCCAGATATCAAAGGGCTGGAACAGGGGCGGACCCACGCCTGGGGCTAACCCAGGCTTTAGCCCGGGGTCCGCCCCCAAATAAAAAAAAAATTATTTTTTTAATTTTTGGTTTTTAATGAAAAATCTGAGTCTGGATCTTCATTTCGATTTCTGTCTTGCTCGGCTCCTCTTCTTCTTCCTCCTGCGCCTCCGCCTCCCGCGCTGCGCCTCCGCCTTCGCCTCTCCGCTGCGCCTGCGCCTCCGCTTGCGCGTCTCCGCTAACCGTCTTCCTTTCCTACTCTCTGCAGCCTTCGCCTCCGCCCGCGCCTCCGCCTTCTGCTCACGCCGATTCTGTTCTCCTGTCTCTCCGGGGTTGGCTGGTTTGATTTTGAATGGATTGGCGCGGTTCGACTCCTTCTGCTCTTTTTTGCTGATTTTGACTTTAGGTATTTATGCTAATTATCTATCTAATTCATTTTCTGATTTCTGCTCATTTGGATAATTTTATTTGATGTTTACTGAAACAACCAACTGGTGTTGTAATGTGCGTTTTTTATTTTATTGCTATGTGTATGAAACAACCAACTGGTGTTGTAATGTGCTTATTTTTATTTTATTGCTATTTGTACTGAAACAACCAACTGGTGTTGTAATTTGTGTTTTTATTTTATGCTATGTATACTGAAACAACCAACTGGTGTTGTAATGTGCATTTTTTATTTGTGTTTTTATTTTATTGCTATGTATACGTGTTGTAATGTGCGTTTTTTATTTTATTGTTATATGTAGTGAAACAACCAATTGGTGTTGTAATGTGTGTTTTTTTATTTTATTGCTATGATGTAGTGTTAGTTGTTGATTGTAACTTTTTGTTGAGACTTGATCTTAGTGGTTGGGATTTGATCATGTATTTTGTCGACCAAACTTATTATGTAGTTAATATTTTGGCATGACATCTTATGATTTACTATTGAATTTTATTTATTTTAGGAATTTATATTTAATTTTTTTTTAATCGTCACATTAGTTCTAAAAAAAAATTTAAGCCCAGGATGAAAAAGATTCCTGCGTCCGCCCCTGGGCTGGAAGGAGTTTGTGAGGGCCTACAACCTCGACCTGAATTCCGCTGTTTCATTTGCAGTTTCTGATGAAGAACCAGGCATATGGGATGTTGTAATTCTAAAGGCGGAGGAATTATGGCAGGTGAGGGGCTGATCAGTAACACCAGTTATCAGAACAAGTTATTTTGTGGATATTGTCTAATTTTGAGTTACCTTTAACATATTTACAATGCTAGGTTCAGAAAATCTTCCATGTATAAGTTAATTTGACGCGTACTGCGTAAGTTAATTTTGTCGGCAAGTATGCCGTTAATTTTATGCGTGCCACACCGCCGTTTTATTCTGGATAGATGTAGATAATGATTTCATTGCTGAATGAACTAGCTCAATAGATTACATTCAACAGTCACAAAATACCAAGTAGTACTAAGCCGAGCAGAGATACATAGTATGTCTAAGCTAAAGGATAAACGCCTGAACTTCCGTCGTTAGTAAAATAGCTTATGGAGGAGAAGGCCAAAGACAACTATGACAACCATACACTTCAAAATGACCAGCTGTACTAGTAGTCGGCCAATGTCGTGATGTCCAGGTAGGTTATCGGCAACATTCTCACGCTCCAAACCTGAATTCGGCCTCGGTTCACTAAACTCAGTGGGGTCTATCATGTCACGCTGCCTATGTCCGTCTGGTGGAGGGAAATGTTCGGCTGGTAGACACCAGCCGACAAACTTCTTGCACACGGTACACGAGTAGTATAGCTTACCGGGGTTCTCGTACGAGCTACTGATCACAATTTTTGCCTCTCCGCGGCAAGGACCCCGCTGACATGTCGCCGCATTGTAGCACATCGGCGAAGGACTCCTATGGGATATATCTAGCCTGTAGTTCGGCTCCACTCCATTAAATGTTTCGCTTGGGAGGATGGGCACCAACCAGCCCTTGAAGTTCCTGCACCTAACACAGCAGTAAAAGAGCTTACCAGCATTATCGGGATCAGCCGAAAATAATAATAAAATAATATTATTTGACTTAATTGTTGCTTGCAACATTTCACTTAAATACGTCATGTTTTGACGTTTTCTATTTTTATAAAATTGTTCCGGGTTTTTTTTACTGCTTGTAGAAGCGTGCACAATCAAGATATTATAGTTCCAAATGGGTAGTATTTCCAATGAACCATTCGAAATGGATTTTGATTGCGATGTTGTCAGTTGGGAAAGGTGGTTTTTGGTTTTGGAGTTGGAAAACAAAAAATGGGAAAAAAAGAAAATTATAAAAGACGAGAACAATAAATGAAATAAATTGAGAAATAATATAAAATAATGTTTAAACAAAAAAAGGGACATTTTTTACTGTTTGGATATATTTGTAACTGTACCCGAATTATACTGGATTGTTTGGGTGTAGTTTTTCCAAACATACGGACTAAGTGATCCGGAATAACTCAACGGATATAGCTACTGTTATTATCGCAAAATAGTAAACGTTTCACGTAAAATCTTTTGGATGCAGGCGTAATTGTTCAAACAATAGGAGTCTATTTGATATACGGCACATCTACAAGGACCTAAAAGTAAATTCCAGTTATGCAAAATGCTAAAGAGCAAGAGAAGAGAAAAGGAAATGTAATGGAGAAAATCCAAAACCCCATCCTTAAACCCCAGCCCTTCTTCATTATCACACTTTGCCTCAGAAGTTCCAGCAAAGAAGAGATTCATTCCGACAACTATCCCCAATAATATTAACTCCCACTTTCACAGAATTCCTCAATTTTCCCTCTCTACTTCCAACTCAAACTCACTTTTTCCCACTTCCACTGGAGAATCCCTCAAGTTTCCAAAATCTGCTCTTGTTATAAAATGTGCCAAGAAATCAAAAAGAACTGGAAAGTTCAGGTACCCATCAGAGAGAAGGAAGCTAAGGCTTCAGGAAAAGTCCCCACTTGACGCCGAAAGAAAACTTCAAGGCATTTGGAGGATCTCCAAGCTGGGAGTTTCTGTTGAGGATGACCCTGGAAAGGATTTCTGGGTGTCTCTCAGCCTTTGCTCGAACAAATTGCCAAAGTTCTTGAATTCCCGGTACGAAAGATTCTAACTTTGGCTTTTTTTTGGTTTCTTGTTATGGAATTCGAGTGTCTTTTTACTGTTTCCTAGAGAAATTTCCTTCTTTGCTATGTGACTTAGCACTTGCTTTCGTTTTGTTCGAATTCAGTACTTGCCAAGTAAACATTGTATTTCATACTGAATTCAATTTTGTTCCAATTACATGGTTACTTCATTGGGTAGAAAGCTGAATTGTTGCGGGACTTGTTCCACTTTGCCTTTTCTTGTGATTTCCCTCAGTAAATGGGAGATAATGATTTATCACCTTTTGTTGGGATATTGACATTTACCTCTAATGGTTCATTACTCTGTTGGTGCTATATGACAATTAAGTGATAGCCCTTATGTCACTTATGTTGAGAGTTTCACATATGGGTCTGAGATTACAGTATGTTTGAAGTCTAACAATGGTCAGATATAATAACAAATGATGTGGGAGGCACACGAAACAAACTTCCTAATAGCTTTTGGCAAGATAAAAGTCATGTAAAGTAAACTAATGGAATGAAAGGTGTCGCGTGCAGTTTTACAAGACTAACTATGTCTATTTCTGACAACTTTGACACATGCATGGCATTAGTCGAACGGATTAAATAAGAAAATTCAAATTGAATGAAAGACGGTTTATCTGTCTGTTTAATTGTTTTTTAATGCCCTTATTGTGCCAATTCATTTTATAGGTAGCTTCGATGTTGCTAGCAGAAGCATTTACTGTGGTGAGAAAGTCGTTTGATGCACGGAAGGTATGAAAAATTAGTAGTGGATGATTGCTTATTGACGTGAATGTCCTGTAGGCCATTCCAAATTTTTATAGCTCCTATTTTCCCCTTCTTTTTACCCTACAAAATCAGATTGTACCCGAATGCATGACTATTACCTATTGGTTGGTTAGTTGAAAGGTGAAACATGAAACTTCTTAGGCAATGCTTGTTGGTCATCCACTTAATCAACTTTAAGTGCATATATAGCGGATTTTTGCTGGACAGAGCTGTTGTAAACTTTTATGATTGGTCTTTTAGCTATAGTGCATTGGCTCGTTTTATCTCCGTGTATCTTTATCTCTCTTGTCAATTTTGACTATGTTTGACTTTTTTTTTTCCTGCATAACCTCAGTTTCTGAAGGAGCCTAAATTTGTATATACTGTGGATATGGACGCTAAAAAACTCATAGACCTTGAGCCACATTGCGAGGAGTTAATTTTTGAAATGGAGCCAAAAGTTGAGCAAAGGGAACTCTTGGTAGACAACAATGTGTCTGGTGATCTGATGACTATGCTTCGTGTTCACCAAAATATAGATGGAGCCGCATCATCTATATCAGAATGCGACCACAGTAATATGGTCAATGGAGCTCACAAACTTGGGTTGACCATAAAGCCCAAAGTAGTAGTTGCTGGTAGTGGTCCTGCTGGAATGTTCGCTTCTCTTGTGCTTGCTGAACTTGGTGCGGATGTTACCCTTGTTGAAAGAGGTCAACCAGTTGAACAAAGAGGCCGTGACATTGGTGCTCTGGTAGTACGTCGGATGTTACAACTGGAAAGCAATTTTTGCTTTGGGGAGGTCGTCTCTTGAAACCAATTATATTCAAGGTTTTTCCAGTATCTAAGGTTTATTATGTGCAATATCTTCTTGTATTAATCACAAAATATGCCTGAATTTGGAAATTAAAGTACACTAGCAAATTTACCATATTTATTCCTGGCCACCTTCCATGTATCCCGCTCTTTGTGTTAACAACATAACATGGAGCTCCTTGGGGTATAAGACAATGTGTGATTTGTAGACAAAACTTGGAGTCCTTGGACAATATATGTGTATCCTTATTAAATGCGTATAGCTTATTAATTTTATGTCAAGCTATAGTGGGTACAATTGGGATTACATAAAAGGTAGAGTGCTACTAAAGTGCCTGCTGTTGACTATATTTTACTCTTTCAAGGATCAATAGTGTAGTACTAGTAATGCTTCTACATCTCAACTGAATTCTGGGTAGGATTCCTATGAAACTCTTGGGTTTGGAGGTAGAGAATTGTTATTTTGCTGCCGGGTTGTTCAGTTCCATTTATATTTTTCTTATTCTTTTTGCATGGTATTTACATATTACTTTGTACCCCAAAAAGAAGAAGGCATTTTCTTTTATGCCATGTAGTTAACATAGAAGTTAGTCATAGTTTTGGGCGGACCATTGTGCATTTGAGGGGAAAGAGTAACAAGAACAGTGAGCGCCGTTTTTAATCTTTTTTCCCAATTCCACATTTCCATTGCAACTGTTCATTTATTATGGACTAATGTATGACAGGGTGGTGCAGGTACCTGGAGTGATGGCAAGTTAGTAACAAGGATTGGGAGAAATAATGGCAGCGTTTTAACCGTAAGTCTTTTTCTCCCACTGTGCCTCTTATACCTTTTACTGTACATTGTCTTCTGTTTAACCTCCTTTGCAGGAAATACCATTTCTAGATTTTATCTTCCACGCCTTTGGGGTGTGAAGATGTTGGTTTTGATCTATCTTCTGCATTTACAGGTTCTAAAGACACTGGTTCGCTTTGGTGCTCCGTGTAGTATATTGGTAGATGGAAAACCTCATCTTGGAACTGACAGATTGATTCCGCTACTCCGGAACTTTCGCCATTACCTACAAGAATTGGGAGTATATTCAAATTGGGATTTGTAGATTCTGTAGATGTGCTTGTTGAGGGAAGCAATAACAAGCTTTTCTGTCAATATGCTTAGGTTACTATCAAATTTGGGACCCGAGTAGATGATTTGGTGGTGAATGCTGAACGTGTCACAGGAGTTGAAATTTCTGATTCAAAGGGCAGTTCTGAGCTTAGTAGCCAGAAGTTGGAATGTGATGCTGTTATTCTTGCTGTTGGGCATTCTGCACGCGACACATATGAGATGCTGCTTTCTCACAATGTGGATGTGGTTCGCAAAGATTTTTCTGTAAGTATCCTTCAATATTACCATTTTATCTTGTCCTTGTGCATCTATATAGTCATCTACATCTGATATTGTTGCACTATAAATATGAAACATGTATTAATGATATGTTTTCTTCTAAATTGACAGGTTGGTTTGCGGATAGAACATCCCCAAGAATTGATAAATAATATACAGGTATGGTGATCTTTGCTTCATAAAGTTTAGTCTTTACGATATTTTGTGCTTCATATATTTGCTTCATAAAGTGTAGTCTTTATGATATTTTGTGCTTCATATATTTAAGATGCCGAAAAATGCTTTCCTCTACATGGTTGCATCATGTGGTAGCTCATCAATTCTATGTTTCTTTTTTCCTCTTCCCTGGAATAATGTGTTACATTAAAATTTATTTGATGGCGTTTGATGTTTTGTCTATTTTATTAATTCATACAAACTAAAAAGGGGAGAAAAATATGGTTTATCTGGAAATTGGTCTCAGGCCCATAAGCAAAAACTGAATCTTATCTAGAGCTAACAGAAGGCTGAATGGATGTTGTATTATGCTTTATTGTAGAGTCATGAAACTTGTCAAGATTTTGAAAATGAGATTATAAAATGCTCATCGCAGTTATCGAAGGTCCATTTTGTTTCCCTCGAGTCTTGTTCTGACCAAGCATCTCCGTTTTTGTTCTTCTTGAATAATGTTTCACTTCTTAGATGTTATGCTAAGTACACATGATATCTGATGTATATGTTTGTGCAGTACTCTGAATTGGCTAGTGAGGTCCGAAGTGGACGGGGGGAAGTACCAGTAGCAGATTACCAGGTTGCCAAATATGTCACAGAAAAAGATATTGATGCAGCTCCGGCTGTGGAGCCCAAAAGTCGTGGCTGCTACTCCTTTTGCATGTGTCCAGGGGGGCAGGTAAGTCATCATCCTTGTACTACATTCTTTCTATTATGTGTTAGATTTGCAAGTAATATTATAAGAAAGAACAAATTATGCAGGTTGTTCTGACCAGTACAGATCCAGCAGAACTTTGTATCAATGGCATATCCTTTTCTAGGCGTTCATCTAAATGGGCGAATGTGGCACTTGTAGTAACCGTCTCATCACAAGATTTTGAAGCATTGGATTTCCACGGACCTCTTGCAGGAGTTCAGTTTCAGGTACTTTCGGCTATGAATATGTTAAAAACATACTTGCTCATCTTTTTGGTTTTTTTTATATCAATGTTAAAATTTCTGTAGAGAATGCTCGAGAGAAAAGCAGCAATTCTGGGCGGTGGCAACTTTGTAGTGCCTGTACAAACAGTTACTGATTTTGTGGACGGTGCATTATCAGGTGGACTATCTATAATCTCTTTACATTTTCTAAACCCTTTTTTGTTTTCTGCTGTGGAGCTCTTTCTATAAGAGGATGATTTCACTTTGTAGAAACATATCAAGCTATCGTTTGGGAGTTAAGGCAGCAAATCTTCATGAGCTGTTTCCCAGTGAAATTACTGAAGCTTTGCGTCGTGCAATTTCATTGTTCGACAAGGAGGTTTGGTTCCACTCCGTTTCATAAACCTCTTTACATACCACAATTTGTTTCAAGAAAACTGTAAGATGTGATTCCTAAAAGTTATATATGGACCTTACAGCTACCAGGACTCATCTCCGAACGAGCCCTTCTTCATGGAGTTGAGGTAATATTAAGTTTCCGACTGATGCTTATGTTGTTCAAGCTTTTCTTGTTTCTTCTATACCAAACTTCTTATTGATATCTCCTAATGTAAGCTAAATAACAAAACCAACTGCATTCTAGAAATCACTAAAACTCAGGCTTGTGAACAGTTATGAAACATAATTCTTACTGGCAGCTATCCATATTAAAAATGTTTTGTGTGCCTGTGTGTGAAAGTTTCAGATCATTGTTAAGCAATTTAAGGAAAGCAGAATCAGATGACAGTCGATTTTAAGTGAATCTGGAGTGTTTGCAAAATGTGCTGAAAAATAGAGTTCTACTTATTATTATTTTCCATGAATTACCTAAATAGTTCCTTCGAATCTTTCTTTAAGCTGGAAATTATTAGAATTAGGTTTTGTAACGGCCTTTTCTGGTGATTTTACTACAAATAATCTATTATCAGTTATCAAGAATTGTTTGCAAACCTGCAGCATCTCCCCAACTTTTCCTAGTTATAGTGTTTCCGATTTGAGCATGGAATGTTGTTGCCTGAGTTTGTCCTTTCCACCGAAATGTTGCCCCACAATTTTAGCTATATATGAATTTCTCATGTTGTGCAGACGAGGACCAGTTCTCCAATCCAGATCACACGGAGAAGTGATACATGGGAGAGCACGTCGTTGAAAGGGCTCTATCCCGTTGGAGAAGGAGCAGGATATGCTGGTGGAATAGTTGGTGCGGCAGTGGATGGGATGTATGCTGGTTTAGCTGCAGCTCAAAATCTTGGTCTCTACAATGGCAGTATTGAATCTATGTTTGGAAATGCAAAAAATGCTGCATTTGTAAAGTATTAAGGCCGATTTTTCGCTATGATGATTCGTTATAATGTACACAAATTCTGACATTTAAAATCCTCCAGGTGCTAACTTCTGTACTGTTGTAACTTGTGGCCCTGAAACAAAAAAATTGAGCAACTCGATTTAGGAAGCTTCTTACAAATGGAAGGTACTCGGGAGTAGAACAAAACAGTTTTAAAGATTAGCTCCACGCCAACCACAAATAATTACTCCACCTATCCCGTAACAAATGTCTTATATTTCATTTATATTTGTCAAAATTTTCTTTCTGGCACAATCTACCATTTACGGTGGACTTGTCTCACTATCTTTTACACTACACATTAATCTTCGTGTTCGAAAGTAAAAGGGAAATTTGTTTGGGACGGAGTTAAAAATGTGATTTGAGTTGGATTGGGTAAAGTCTGCACCCTTCATAAAATATGACCACAATGAAATACAGTCTGCAATCATACACTCAAATCTTTGTTAAAAGTAAATATTCTCAATGTTGATTTGATTATATAAAGCCAACATATATTCATTCATTAGGAGAAAGGCAAAATCCAGCACTAAATTTAAAACACATTCTGCAATAAACAATTGAAAGCAATGTGAATCAATAGTATATAAAGATACATACGCTCTAATATGTAGTAGTAGTATAACTATGATTTTGTGTACAATTTCAAGATAAGATACATGGGTTAGGACAAAGTGAATATCAACCAATCATCTGTGTGGGTATAAGATTACTTGTGGATCAATTAACAGTCTGGTCGTTACACATTTATTGCGAAACTTACAACATTAAAAGGAAAGAAAATATGAAAGAAATGCCATGGTGTCATGAGAATCTCCATGATGGCACCAATCAAACATAATCTGCCTCCAGTTTCCACATTTAGAAAACACATGAGCACGGGTATTCCTCATGGAAACCATGAAAACCAACTTTTCATAGCCCTATTTATATTCATCTTCAATCATCTACATTTTCATCACTCACATTTGAACCAATTCAATCAAGCACAGTATTTTCAACTGATCTCTCCTATTCGTGGAAGACTAGAATGGCAAAAACATCGGGCTTCATCGAGGTCACTTGCTTTTCATGGTACAACGAAAACACGCACGTTGAAGAAGGTGATGGTGATGACGATGATGGTGGTTACGATTATGCCCCGGCTGCCTAATGTAGAATTAAAATGAAGTGGCATTAACTTATTTTGCACCACTCTATCAGTTCTAGTCTGAGTACTTCCTCAAGTTGGGTATATGTAGGATCCCTAACATTTGTTAGCTAACTGGTTATGGGCTATAGACTAGAAAGAATTATGTATTCCAGTGTTTGCCCATAGTAGTACTACATTTTACTTTCTGATTTTTCATTTGTATACGGATATTTAATGAAACTGAAAAAAAAAAAAAAAAAACGTGATTGAAGATTGTTAAAGTATGGTGCTCCAAGATTTAATTTCATGTGCAATTTTAACCTTTAAAATTTAAACTTGGTGTAGTATGCCCCTGGTTTGTCCTTGGGGTTCAAATTTTACAATTATCTACAAGTAACAAATCACATTGAATTTAATATCTCACATGGTAAATCGCACCCATACAAATTTAAGTAAAAAGATGGGCAAACTTCAAGATGCTATTTGTGCACTTGTCAACCATAAGGCACATTTGACACAAATGACCAAAATTTTGAATGTAAGACATTGTTTATCTTTAATAGTATATATTCCAAGTTAAATGCTCATAACATGTATTATATTTTCACCAATTTCGTGCATAGCAACATTCAACTGTAAGACAAACTATGACCATAGCATTATTAACTGGTCATGGGACCCGTCCCATTGGTGACGGATCATAATTTTCATCGTTCTATGATGCAAAGTAGAGAGTCGTTGGGTTGGGCACAAGGGTCCAATCCAACGCTCTTTTTTGGGCTAGCAGGTGCCCACTTTTTTTAAAATTTTTCCTTGCTTGCTTTTTCATTTTGTTTTAATTCTTAATTTTATTTAAATAATAATAAAATATAAAAATTATACCAACGGTTATATTTTTTATTACCTTTAAGCAGGCACTACTCTTCACTCATTTAACCACACTTCAACTTTCACCTTTGTTCCTCTCTTAAGCTCAAAACGCTCTAATTCACCTCTTGTTTAGTTGCCTAATCATGGATGAAAACATTCAAACTCCACTCGACCAAGTCCATTCAAGCATTCTACCTACCTTTGGTTGTAAAAAAACTTATTTCATGAACAAGCGGAAAATTTCTTGCAAGATTACTACACTCAACAACCTATCTCACTCGGAATCCCAACCCCATTCTTCTACAATACAATAGGCTATTACTGAATTACAATCCATTCTCCCTAGAGAACTCCACAACAATTTGAAACACCCTTCATCAGTTCATCAAGTTATCTACGAAAAGGCCCCATTCTGATTGCTTGTTTAATAAAGTTTTGTTCTCTTGTCCCTTCCATTTGAGATTAAAAAGAGCGCTCATATTGATTTCTAAATAAGTACTCCCTCCGTTCTTTAGAACGGAGGGAATAGTAATAAAAAAAGACTATCATCGTATCGATGTTTCCCACTTGACCCAGTCCCTTATGACCATATGGTTTGGTCCATACTTGGGTACTCACTATTTTTATGGACCCAGTCCTTGAATGGACCATATATAAGAGTGGTCATGGTTTCCGGTCACACTGTGACGGGATAAGGGCCCAACAAATATACCTAATTGTTACTTCTCTTAATTATTTTTTTTTTTTTGTTTTATTTGTATTTAATTATTTAATTTACCCAATCATATTTTTCTCAAGATCTATAAATAAACACTAAATTTCGCATTTTAACATATTTTCTCGAGATCTAAAAATTCAAAAAAAAAAAAAAAAAAAGAATTGGAAGTGCAACTTCCATTAATTTCAACTTTTATAATATGTTTAATGTGTTCAATATGTAATAAAATAATAATAAAAATTGACCACGTAATAATAACCACGATCCATTGTCATCAGCCCGTCGCAGGACGTTTTGCATCACGACGACAACGGGAACCATGACCCATTGAAAATGTTCTAAGTACCTAGTTTAAAGACCACCAAACTAGTGTTCTTGATGGGTAGATCTGAACCGTACTCATAAACCATCTTGTATCGGGACCGGCCCTGAGCCCATGCGGGATGTTCACCCGCATAGGGCCCCGAAATTTTGAGGGGCCCCAATTCCTCATATGATCCAAGTAGGATATTTATAATATGAAAGTAATTGTCATAAAAGAAATAATCTATAATTTTATACTTTAATAACTCTTGAAGTGTAACATTTTTAAAAGGTGATGTATTATACAGCTTTATTAAGAAAATAATTTCAATATTGTATTGAAAGCTTTAATTTATATAAAACTATGATTACTCGAGGTCAATTTCGAAAATTCTACACAGGGTCGATCCAAAAGTTTGGGTCGGGCTTGTCTTTATATTATTGGTCTAGAACTCTAGATTTATATATACCTATCCTTCGTGAACTCGAGTGTATACCCTGCATGCTTAATGAGTTTGGGTCCGGATTTGGACCAAATGTGTCCTAAACGGTTCGAGGCGGGTCTAAGTCCAACTAAATACCCTTGAAAAGTGAGGATATGGATCCGGATAGAACGACCCCTATCATTGAAAGTTTGGAACACTAATTGTTTGACAAGCGATTATAATTGCGTAAATCTAATTAAAAATATCTATTTTAATCTCATTTTCTTGATTTTAATCGCTATCCAAACCGCATGTAAAGAAACTACATAGAAACCAGTTAATTCATATTAATTGCACTTGTGGATTTGGCCCATTTGGGAATAACAAGATTTTGTGGGACATGGGCTGATTCACGCGAACCTTCGATCTGGTATTGATACGTTTGAATCGTTGGTCCAGTTCAGATTAAAAGGATAACAAAAAGGGAAAATTACAGTCATAGACCAATTTTGCCTCCACATTTGCAATAAAGGCCTACAGGATTTTCATGTTTGCAAATAAAGGCCATTTGGTTTTACACTGCAACTGAAAAGACTGAAATGCCCTTAATTGGCCATGTTTCTTTACAGATCCATCGTCATTGTTCCTCTCCTTTTGCGATGAGTATAGGCGGTGAAGCTGACACATTTGCAGTCTTGTCTGTTGATGATCACCAAATTCAAAATTCAAATTCCAATTTCTTCTGTCATATAAAATCGAAATAGTAGTTGGTTGATGAATGTAAAATTGCGATCAAAAAGGGTTTTGTGTGTAGACTTGGTCCAAATATCATTGAGAAAAATTGGGGCCGTCAAAATTGCCTCTGCACCATACGGTTATTCTAGATCAACGTGATTGCGGTTACACTTCCAAACATCTCAGGTATATTAGATATGCATTTACATTGATTGGTCTACGGCATTAGGATATCTCATCAGATTATTTTGAGTATACATTGATTGCTAAATAATGGGAACAATTGCATATGTGATCTAAGATTTTTGTCACTTGTATGGTTGATCAATCTTGTTGTGGTAGGGTTCATCTTTGTTGAGTCTGGAAATGTATTATCACTGACCATTAAATGCAATATGCAACTTTTATGGTTTAATCGTTTCTTATAGTTATATATATGCTTCGGATTTAAATACAGGTGTAGTAGAGCCGTGTTTCTTCACAAACACTTATCGCCAGGCATACTCTGCAAACTTGCTTCCAATTCCGACATCACTAAAGTTTGATGCGGAGCTGAAATTTGCGGACAGAGATAGGATACTACCGCCGGATTTCAAGCCAACTGGGCGTCCAAAGAGAAAGAGGATCCCGTCATTCGGTGAAATACCATTTCGAAAAGTAAAGAAATTCAATTGCCCGAATTGCACGATGATGGGTAGGCACGACACAACTACATGTCTAACCAAGATGCGAGATGATGTTCCGAACAACCAATGAATTGTCCTGGTTATCACCCTGAAAAGCAATTAATATGTCAATATATTTGTCAACACCTTAAAACAAATAAAGACTTTGTAAGACCGAATTATAGTTTAGTACCTCTTCCTCCAGCACATTGTTATCATCATATACTACATCAGATTCAATGACTAATGGAGCATCAGGCCCCTTTTCTCACTCTTTCACATTTTCGGAGCTATTGACGCTACGATCTGTCTCATCGGGCTTGGTATGTTGTACCAAGTTAGTTGCTGCATCATCTACTAACTTAGTCTCACCTTGAAGCTTCCTAATAGTCTCCTGTAGCAGTTTGTTTTCATCTTCCAGACGTTTCTCGAGCTCAGATTTTCCAAGTAGAACACCCCCGTTGGTGCTATCCCCACCACTAACACTGCGAGGTACTGGATAAGGAGTTTGATTGTTACACGGTAGATTATAACTTCCGAAACCAAGGTTAAAGTTTGGAACGTCATCACACCAGTTTGAATCATGCTTAGTCTTCGGGTCACTTCGCGGTGTAACAACACTTGCATTTAAAACGGGGGTTGCAACCACTGTATTGGTTAATGGTTTTACCGGAGTGAAGTTGTTCATCACAACACCTGGCCTTTCCAAATGTGAGCCGTCTAAATCATCATCAAGATCACAGAACTCTTCTCCGTTGTTTAAATCCCCCCCTGGTGAGTAGCTGACTACATTCTCATTCTGGGTTGTAGGGGACTGTTGAGTATCATCAACTTGTGTTATTTCAATATCCAGGCCAGTGTATTGACTACACTCTTCAATCAATACACAGAACAGCTCTTTCTCCGATACAGTAGGCTTCAGAAATGGCACGATCTCCTACAAGCAGAACAGTGACATAATTAATGAAAATGCAAGTTGCACTTGATTAGTTAATCTTATCTTTCATGATTCAGTTCAATGTTTGTGTTTGTTGTTGTTGTTTGTGAACTGCAGGATTTCAATGTTGTGCAACATTGCGAAATAGTGCCGATACAATGTTGGAACAACATTACGGACAATGCAGACAACATAGAAACAAGGTGCCAATTGGATTGATGACTTGACGGAAGCAATCAATTCAATTTCGCAGAATAAGGAAAGAGTTTGAGTTGCTTTGGACATAAGGAATGCAATCTAAAGAGAGAATCTTTCAAGAATATTGTTGAAGAAAGCAAGAAGGAAATATATTGTTGAAGACACTAATATGGGAATTTCCTTCTAGCTGATTATTGAAGAAAACAAGAACATGGAAAATTGCCTTTGCTGAGATCCTATTGCCTTTCGACTTGGATGGGAGCTGTCGATATCTCAAGTATATATACAAGGATTCAGCCGAGCAATCATTGAGCCTTTCTTGATATTTAATCGAGATTTTATTTAAAGAGTTTAGGCTTCTTGTTTTCTGCTAGCACTACAAAAAAAACAGGATTTAGAGACGGAATTATCCGTCTCTAAATCAATATCGATTCGTCTCTAACACCTTAGAGACGGATTTAGAGACGGATAATAGATCCGTCTCCAAACTTGGCGTCTCTAAGGATTTAGAGACGGATAAAGTATCCGTCTCTAGTTAGAGACGGAATTATCCGTCTCTAATAAGTCGTTGACTTTTAGAGACGGATAGTTTATCCGTCGCTAAATATGTATTTTTTACAAATAAAAAATTGCAGAATTTTATACGTTGAGAATTTTTATACGGATATACAATAAATCGATAATTTTATCTGTCGACAATGATACAATAAATCGATAATTTTATACGAATCAACAATAAATCGACAACGTCAATACACGAATATACAATAAATCAACAACGTCAATACACGAATATACACGAATAAATCGACAACGTCAATACAATATTCAATAATACAAATACAATATTATGTTAATTATACAAAATTAATAAGACAAAAGACAAAAAAAAAATATAAATAACGTGCGATTTTGGACGGAGGGAGGCGGTGGTGGATCTGGTCGGATGGTGGTGGTGGGAGGCGGTGGACAGTGTAGTGATGGTGATGGGAGGGCAGTGTGGATGGTGGTGGTGGGAGGCGGTGATGGTGGTGGTGGACAGTGGGTGGATGGTGGTGGATCTGGTGGTGGTGTGTGGCGTGGTGGTGGAAGGGAGGTGCGTGGTGGGCAGATCTGGTGAAAATGCATCACGCCTCGCCGGAAAACAACCTCCCGCCGATCAAATCCGCTCCTCCTCCCCTCGCTTCACTCCCGAAACCCCCACCGCCAATGCCCTGGCGACGCCGTCATTCTCCTCCACGTCCGCCCTACCTCCGTCCTCTACCGCCTCTGTTACAATTCAATAGAAATGGTGGTGGTGGTGGTGGAAGGGTGGTGGTGGCGGGGAGGTGGATGGTGATGGTGGTGGCAGGGAGGTGGATGGTGGTGGGGTGGATGGTGGTGGTGGCAGGGAGGTGGATGGTGGTGGTGGCGGGGAGGTGGATGGTGGTGGTGGTGGCAGTGAGGTGGATGGTGGTGGGAGGAGAAATGGAGATGGTGGGAGGAGGAAGGAGGGTTAAATTAGGGTTTCGGATAGATTTAGGGACGGATAGCTATCCGTCCCTAAATATTTTTTTTTTTTTGTTTTTTTTCCAGGTCAACTGTTTTAGGGACGGATAAAAAATCCGTCCCTAAAACAGGGACGGATTAGGACGGATTACATAATCCGTCCCTAATTAAGCACGGATTAGGGACGGATAGGCCTATCCGTCCCTAAACTTGCCGATTCGTCCCTAAATTAGGGACGGATAATATCCGTCCCTAATTTCCGTCCCTAAAACCGACTTTTCTTGTAGTGTAGCTTTAGAGTTTGTCTAAGAGTATTCATTGTTGGAATAACTCTTTCAAACATCGACCTAGAATAGCTTTTACTGTTGGTTCTTCTAGGGCTAGTTTTGGTTGTTTAATCAATCGTCTGTGATTGTATTAAACCCACTTGATTAGATCTACTTTTCCTGTCAGTAGATATTTTGCCTCTGGCACGCCAATATATTTTTCTATATATTGGCTTGGTAATAGAAGTTTCATTCTTATTCATCCGCTGCCATCTGTTTGCTATGTTGAAGACAATGTTGAACAACATTGTTGGCAACATTGTCTATTGATCTTGTTTCAAGTACCAATCCGGGATCCTAAATTCTAACAAGTGGCATCAGAGCCAGCCACCTAACTACTGGTGTCTGGATTTGGTACTACTACAATGGAAGTTGCAAACTCAAGTGTCTACAGGCCACCTATGCTTGATGGATCGAACTACCACTCTTTGGAAAATCGGGATGAGGACATACATCAAGTCCATTGAAGGTCGAGCTTGGAGATCTGTTCTAGAAGGATTTGTCCGCCCATCAAGGACACGATTGATGGAGATATTGTTCCCATACCAAGAACGCTTCACCGCGGTGACTTTCTTTTAAGCTCTTACAATGAAAAAGCTTTAAATGCCATTTTGGACATGTTGATGCTCATATGTTTAAAATCATTCAAAATTGCACTTGCTAAACAAGCTTGGGACTTACTTGAATCATTGTGAAGGTGATAATAGTGTCAAACAAACTAAACTTGAATGCTTTGGTCAAAATTTGAAAATCGAGAATGGAAGAAGTCAAACCATTGATTCTTATTTTGAAAAGCTTTCGACTTTGTCTAATGATGTTCAACTTCTTGGTGATGCTATTTCCAACAAGCAACTGATTTCTAAAGCCATTCGATCTCTCTCTCCAAAATTTGACACTAAAGTTACTATTTTGGAAGACACTCACAATCTAGCTACTATGGATTTTCATACCTTGATGAACAATTTGAAAAATTTTGAGATAATTGATAACGAAAGAAAAGGTACGAAAATCCTTAGTATGTCCCTTCACTCTAAATCTAAAGCTAAAGTTCTCGAGTCAAAAGCGGTAGTGATGATTACGATGACATGGTGAAGAAGCCTACAATGACTTGGTTAGGAAAATTGAGAAACTTAGATTAGGAAGAATTCTAATAGAAGCTCTTGAGCTACTCAAAAGGAACTAGAAATTTCAAAAAGAAAAGCGGTGTGTCAAACTCAGCACTAGTCTTAGTAAACTTAGTAAAGTTAGATGTTTTGAATGTCAAGGATGGGGGCATTATCAGAATGAATGTGCTAACACTCTTCGAAAAGAGAAAAAGACTATGCTTGCTTGTCTCAGTGATGTTTCAGATGACGAACAGGAAGATGATGATCCAGAAGTTCATGCCAAAGCTATCTCATTGCTCGAACAATGTTGAGAAACAATGTTGGTCCAACATTGATAGTCCAACATTGACAAAAGAAGTCTTTTTCGACTATGATGATTCTCAAAACCGTGAAACACTTTTCTGGACTAACCCTGAGGAATCAGTTTCTACTAATGTTTTGTGTCTACATGGTTCAGTTGATCTATCTGCAGATTATCACTGGGAAGAGCTAAAACTGATGAATGAAAACAATGTTGAGTCAACATTGACATCAACATTGTCTGCTTTCAAAAGCTGTCTCTTGATGTCTCTATCCGTAAAGGCACGTACCAAGAATAAACAAAGTTGTTGCAGTCTTGAGCAAAGTTAAAGACACTACCCCGAGAAAACCGACATCGAACACGAAAATGTGTCTAAACCAAGAACTCTTTGGTGTACAAGGAGAAATTGTCAATGCCGACAAAGAATGATGACACAACATCGAGCTCGACATCACAGTGTAAATTCCATCCGACGGTA
Source organism: Plantago major (assembly GCA_026545765.1). Classification (NCBI taxonomy): domain Eukaryota; kingdom Viridiplantae; phylum Streptophyta; class Magnoliopsida; order Lamiales; family Plantaginaceae; genus Plantago; species Plantago major. The sequence continues at coordinate 82,788,771 of CM048839.1, read as the reverse complement.
CCATGAGATGAGCATGATAGGTGAACCCAAAGACTCCTATGGCTAATGGTCTTATGCTCAGCAGAATCGATGTTGGAGATGATGTTGACCTAACATTATCTGTAACAATGACTCACTTTTCTATATCTATCAACCAGCATACCTCACATCATGTTTTATGTGTGTGTTTTTGCCAGGTATCAGTCTAACCCTAAAATCCCACACCTGATTCTTCTTAAAAGATTTTTCATATATATATCAAGAACTGTTAATCTTAGATTATGGTATGCATGTGATACAAACACTAATCTAGTTGGATTTAGTGATTACGATTGAATGGTGTTCTAGATGATAGAAAATACACTAGTGGAGGTTACTTTTATCTTGATTCTAATTTAATGTCATGGTATTTCAAGAAACAGAACAATGTGTCACTCTCATATGTTGAATCTGAACATGTAACATCTGGGAGTTGTGTTACTCAATTGATATGGGTGAAAAATATGATGCATGACTTTGGTCTTCAATGTGAGACCTTGTTGATGTTCTGTGATGACCTTAGTGCCATAAATAATTTTAAGAAGCCTGTTTTGCACTCACGCATGAAACACGTAGACATTAGGTATAATTTTCTTAAGGATATGGTCAATCTGCAAGTAATAGTCATACAACACTTAGATACAACCAATCAACTTGCAGATATTGTTACCAAGCCTTTGAATTGTGAGAGATTCTTCAGTCTTAGGAGATCTCTTGATTTGTGCTCTTTGTGATCTTCGATGTTGAAACCAGTGTTGACTCAACATCACAGTCAACACTGGCTGCAGAAAAGTGATGTGTTTTTTTGTTGCCTTTTGATTTTCTTTATTTTTTTATTTTTTTTTGTTTTGTGTGTGTCTATGTGCTTTCTGTGCTTCTGTACTGGTCTATGGCTGTTCCTGCTTTGTAGCTTACAGTGGTGATGCTTAGGGTTTGAAAGGCTATTTGAAACCAAGGTTGAAAGGGATCGAGTCTCCTGTGTGTTTGCTTTATGTAAAACCCACTTTTGCTGCTTTTTGGCTATTTTTACTCGTACCTTGACTCACACTTGATGTTGCCTCATCCCTTTATGCTTAGTAAATCTAATGAATTATGATAAAAGGGCTCAAGTGTTTCAGTCGAGGATCGTGGTCATGTGTTTCAAATACTATCCAGATATCGACGTGGCCAATGTGTCATATGTCGTGAGGGTTGATGGCCTGTACTGGAAACCGACACGCACAAAAGTGCCGATTCTCGTAATGCTGCTGGTTCACTTTCTGAGTACCAAATTACCCAATGTGGTCAAATGAGTGATTTTATGCCATGAGACGTGTGTTTGCCTAACTCCGCATAGGCTTCGGCTTTGGAGCGGATTCATACGTGTTCCAATTATTTGACATGGTTCACGGTCTCATGGTCACCCCCACTCAAACTTATGCTAATTGTTCAATTTACTTTTTGAGGCAATGTTGGGTGTGTTTCTTTGGTATTCCTTTCTCTCTTTGTCTTTGCCTGCAGCATCAGTGGTGTTAATCGAATCTGCACATCTTGAGACTTGGTTTCCTGGCCGACTTACATTAAGAGTGGTCTGATTTCCCGATGTTGTCATCGATGTTGAGTCAACATTCAAGTCAACATTGACTATGCTTGAAGTACTATTTGCTCTTTTTATATGTGCGTCTCTTTCTGACCTTTCTGTGTGTTTTTGGGTTTGAGGGGGAGTAGGTCTGAGGTGTTTCAGGTCTAAGGTGTTTCTTTGGGGTTTAGGGTTTTTGCTTTCCTGTTCTTGCATTTCAAGTCATTATTTAAGATCAAGATTTTTGGTCAACCTGCCTAGGGTTTATCTGTTTATCTGATTACTATGACTTGACGGATAACTGTTTTACTTGGAACTTTAATCTTTTATTAACCGTTATGCACAGTTTCTGTAGCATTGATATATATTTGCAGGATCGTTTAAGGCAAACCCAACAACACCCATCATGACCATCCATTCTTATCCTAACACTGCTCTCCAGCTAATCCAACCTCTATTCCTGATTACTGCCCTCCAGCCGATCCAAACTTTTTTCCTGCTTTTGCTATCACCTTGGCTGCCAGTGTTGAACTCAATGTTTTCAACATCATTCTCCAACATTGCACAGCTCTTATTGCAGGTCCTATAGTCCACAACTCAGTATTGCACTCATTGCATGTCTTCTTGTCTCCTTCTGTGAACTTGGTTGAATAATATGAGAGATATCTTTCTTCTCAAAAAGGGGGAGAAGAGAAGAGATTGAACAAAAAGCAAACATACTTTATTTTGTTATATTGCTCTCGTCTAATGTTGAGGGGGAGTTCTGTAGTTTCATGCCTGTTATATTTGTTTGTTTCTAACAAGTTTGTTCAGGTGTGTTTTTGTGAAGAAAGACAAAGGGGGAGATTGAATAGTGCAGTGTTGACTGCAATGTTGTGTCAACATTGCAGACGACTTTGTTTACTGCACTTATACTGCAATTCTACGCAAGTTTGTCTTTATTCACTAACTACTGAGTGCAGGAATTGTCAAAAGAAGTATGATATGATGCCCATGATGAGTTCAAAGGAGATGAGTAGACAAAGACATAAGAGGGAATTTGAAAGTGCATATTTACAGCAATGTTAAGTTCTGTGTTGACTCAACATTGTCCATCAGCATTGATCGATTGCACTTTATCTTTCAGTTCCCAACAAAGGATTCCTCTTGACTTGTTTAAATCCTACTTGTTCGATTTGACTAACAAACTGGTTTTAGGTTGTGTGAAGAAAGATCAGAATTAAGGGGGAGATTGAAAGTGCGATTTAGTGCACTTTGTTTAGTAATTCAACCTTTCTTCGTAACATAACCGGTTCAATGTTTGTAGTTGTTTTTCTATGAATATTTTGTAGGATATATCAAGTTGGGCTCAAACATGCTTATTGGATCAAAAGGAATCAATGAGCCCAAAGGAATGCTATTGCTTGATGAAAGACTAAGATTAAGGGGGAGATTGAAAATGCAAGTTGCACTTGATTAGTTAATCTTATCTTTCATGATTCAGTTCAATGTTTGTGTTTGTTGTTGTTGTTTGTGAACTGCAGGATTTCAATGTTGTGCAACATTGCGAAATAGTGCCGATACAATGTTGGAACAACATTACGGACAACAGCAGACAACATAGAAACAAGCAGGCCAATTGGATTGATGACTTGGACTGGAAGCAATCAATTCGAATTTCTGCAGGAATAAGGAAAGAGTTTGAGTTGCTTTGGACATAAGGAATGCAATCTAAAGAGAGAATCTTTCAAGAATATTGTTGAAGAAAGCAAGAAGGAAATATATTGTTGAAGACACTAATATGGGAATTTCCTTCTAGCTGATTATTGAAGAAAACAAGAACATGGAAAATTGCCTTTGCTGAGATCCTATTGCCTTTCGACTTGGATGGGAGCTGTCGATATCTCAAGTATATATACAAGGATTCAGCCGAGCAATCATTGAGCCTTTCTTGATATTTAATCGAGATTTTATTTAAAGAGTTTAGGCTTCTTGTTTTCTGCTAGCTTTAGAGTTTGTCTAAGAGTATTCATTGTTGGAATAACTCTTTCAAACATCGACCTAGAATAGCTTTTACTGTTGGTTCTTCTAGGGCTAGTTTTGGTTGTTTAATCAATCGTCTGTGATTGTATTAAACCCACTTGATTAGATCTACTTTTCCTGTCAGTAGATATTTTGCCTACGGCGCTGCCAATATATTTTTCTATATATTGGCTTGGTAATAGAAGTTTCATTCTTATTCATCCGCTGCCATCTGTTTGCTATGTTGAAGACAATGTTGAACAACATTGTTGGCAACATTGTCTATTGATCTTGTTTCAAGTACCAATCCGGGATCCTAAGTTCTAACAATTAAATATAAGATGGTCTTCTAGATAGGCAAAGGTAGCATAGTGTTATTATAACAAGACTATTGTTTATAACCCCCCAGAATTTCAAGGTAAGGACTAAGGCCAATACTTTGCAATCCTTTTCTCTAGAATTAAATATCAAGTTCAAATATACATAAAACAAAAGGAAAAAAAAAACTAAATAAACAAACTTACAGCCTCCACACAAAGCTAGTCAACCCCCGTCACCATCAACTTGCGGTGAAGCTGGTTCAAATCCCAACACAGATATCGCGGGAAGCACCCTTCATCAGGAGTTATTGGTTTTATGTGCTCACACAACCAATACTACAAAAACCATGCATACAATTCAAGTAAGATACAATACTACATGAAACGTACAAAACCGAGACATTATTAAAGTAAGAGTATATGAATATACTGGAAGAAGCATGGCACACCCGGCTAGCTTCATTGTTTCTGTTGCCACCAATTGTTTGACCAACACATCAATTATGAGTGACGACCAGTCAAAACTGCATATATCCTCAAACTCCTCAACAAAACTAAGTACTGACCATGACAGTGTGGTGCTTGTGGAAGGCAGGAAAAATGACGAGAGGAGGTAGCAATGTACTAGTCGAGCAACATCTTGCCCATGTGCCTTGTCGTCCATCCCAACTACACGATTCAGCCTTTCATATAGGAACGCTTTCTTCAATTGTTGGCAACTTTTAATCCATTTATCTTTCAGACAATCCTTGAAGCATCGCATCATCCAAGGTGTCACATCAAAGTCCCTAGTGACATTGACAGCAACGCTGCCATCACTGACCCCGAATATCAGCACGACGTCCCTCTTGTCCAACTTTGCTACTCTCTGTCTCCAATATTAAACCCAGGTACATCTGTGTCGAACACTTTTACTATAGAACGGATGTCCTCTTCATTCTTCTTAACCCTCTCATGCAGAATAGACTCACCCATTTCTAGTATCGACTTCAAGAGAAACCAGAACGGTGTGTGCTTCAGATGTCTCAAGTGTTCTACTGAGAACTTAAGTTGTTTCAACTCCTTTACCGTGGTCTGTAAGTTGCTGCGGTAGTAGCAATCTTTCTTCTTGACAATGCATGCAGCTGTGCAAGTGAAAGTCTTGAACATAAATCACGGTATAATTAATATTTATTAACTAACAAGTATACAGAAAACTAAGTGTTACCAAAACGACCGGCGTTTAGAGGTCTCCTGGCATCATCATCTGTATATAACAAAAAAAATCCTATCAGAAGACATACAAACTAACAAAATAAAACCAAGTAGTTGACCAACAAACTGGAACTCGTCTACCTGAGTCTGAATCCCATACATCTTTTTGTTTCACAACTACATCAGGTGCATCATGCTGCTTTCTACCTGCAACATATATCACGAAATCCATTAGAGTTTACAACAACACAATATCCATTTGAGTTTGTGCTTTTATCGGTTAAACAATGTCCTTAGTTTACAGCAACAAACCTCTTTTAGCACCCAAATCCTTTGTCATGAATGCTCTTGCATCAATTCGTTCCTTACCAGAACGTTTGTGCCTGAGGTGACTTTTATTCACTAAAAAACACAAACATGAATGGACATTACTAATGTAGCTAAATGTTATAGATACAACATAAACATAACTTAATTCAATTGACATAAAATCTCTCTATTTTGTTCAGCATGTATAAATAACTAAGCTCAACGGTAACCATGTAAAAGTAAACTGCTGTTACAAACAAGATTAAACATTAAAGCATCAAAATAACACAGATTAACATAAATTATGCACCTGGTGTATCAGATGCTTCCGTCTCGAAATTCAGTTTCTTTCCTGATACTTGTCTACGCCTTTTGCGAACACTCTTTCTCGTGTCTTCTTCATACAAAGACTCTGAATTCTCAGAAGAATCATCTAATATATTGTAACTATCAGTAATGAATCACATAGGTGTTTCTATAACATAAACATGTAAGGATAGATAATTACACTGGGAACTGCTTTCACTATTGTAAGACCCCTCGAAAATTAATTTTCAATTACGATCCGGTTCAAAAAGTACGGTTAAAGTTGTCGTCAAAAGAACAAATTTCAATTGGATGGTTCAAGTAAGACATGAAAAGTTGACTAGCGTCAACTGAACCTTACGTAATTAAGAATAATAAATTTCAATCAAACTCTCATAATACCGGAAAGAGCACGAAAGAAACGAACTCAAAATCGAGAAGTATCAACGCAATTCAGTTGAGCGATAAGTATTTGGTGCAAGCACAAAATAGTAGTTGAAATCAACTACCACTATTTAGTTAATTTGTAAATGAAATGTTGTACTAGCTAGTAAATTGACTATTTAACTAGTACTATGTAAATAAATTGTATCTCCCTATCTACACTAATGTATACACACTTGTACACATACAAGAATACCACATACTTGTACTTCATCCTACACTATAATTAGTCTTCTTCCTCATTCACTCTCTCATTCTCCAACACTTCAACCTTCCATTGATAAACCTCCATAGCCAAACCTCTTTAAGCTTCAAATCCCCACTTATCCTCCACCATTTCTCACATGCAAATACATATTCCTTATCCTCTCAACTTGAGAAAGCTAATGACACAACTCAATTTTATGATCAAAGCACAATCAAAGAAGTTAGAAGGTAATAAATCTCACTCACTCTTCTTCCTTTCAATTTTATTCCATAATCTCAATTGTCTTCCACACTAACACATCTAAGTCCATTCAACACTTGCTAGGAGTTCAATTTTTCAATCCAATTTCGAAGTGGAGAATGAATTCATCCAAAACCCTTTGAGAAAAGTGATAAGGTGGGTTAAAATGTTCTTCTAAAACTAGTTTTTAATCTTGATGCATGCACATGTTCTTGATGAAATTTTGATGATTCTTCTCTTACCAACTAAAATAAGTGAGTAATATGGCCTCACAATCAACCACTGTAAGTCATCTAATGGATTGCATGTTGATTTTGAAGTAGAATAAGCTCAAATCTTGAAAGTCCCCAAATCCCGTAAGCAATCTTCCCTGTTTTTGTAAAATACAAAATAAATACTTTCACTCGTTTATTGATGTTGCGAATTTAACTGGTCATGAACAAAATTATAATTCACCTCCGAGAGTTGGAATTAGGTTAAAAAGGGATTTAATGAATTAAATAAAATTCGCGAAAGATTCAGCAATTACAATGTTGACAGAACGAGGTACTGTTAGTAAAATCCAAAATATCCTTCTTTAAAATGATCAAATAGGCCCTAAACTCTGGACAATGAAAGATATATGAGATATAAAGACGTCGCAATAAGAATCCTGATATTTGGGGTTGTAAAAAATATTTTGTGAATATTTTCTCATCATTGCTCCCTGCAGGAACATCCTAGGGAGAAAATTCATAGATGATAGACTATAAAGGTGTTCTAGACCCAAAAGTATGTTTTGAATACACAATTCAATCAGCTATCATAAACAAATGATAAACACCAGATTTAACTATGTTTGACCACTAAAATGTATTTTATAAGTAGAGACTAGTAAGCTGCCAGAATCGGAAGATTAAAAACCGAACTTGAATTCGAAGTTTATCGCACGGATAACTTCAAGGACCTAATTAAAAAAACTATAAATGACTTAAGATAAGTAATAAATCATTTGGAATGGATTTGACCCTAGGGGTTAACCTTCCTTAAGTGAAAAATGAAATTGTGCGTGGAGATGATTTCAATCGTCGCACCTCTAACAACACATTTCCAATAATTTTATATATCGATAACACGTCTAAAATGTGATGAAGGAAAATAAGTTATGATAACGAAAATAAGAATCATAATAATAAAGGAGGGTGACAACCTCGCTAAAAAGAGATTCAAACGAGGGTGACAACCTCGCGTTAAAAGAGATTCAGATGAGGGTGACAACCTCGCGTAAAAAGAGATTCAGACGAGGGTGACAACCTCGCGTAAAAAGATATTCAGACGAGGTTGGCAACCTCGCGTAAAAAGAGTCCTTAAATTGAATTAGGACAGTCGCTAAGTGTCATGCGGAGCAAAGTGCTACATCGCGTATTTGCGGTGGGAGCCACCACTCAAGTCCGTAGGGGCCACCTCTAGAGGACTAACCTATCATGTTTGTGATGATCCTTGATTTGAATTAGGGCACTCACTAAGTGTCATGCGGAGCGAAGTGCTACATTGTGCATTTGCAGTGGGAGCCACCTCTCGAGTCCGTAGGGGCCACCTCTAGAGTACTGACCCTTAATGATTGCAATAACTAAATAGATATTGTTGGAATAAAACTTCCGGTCGAGATGTTAAATCAAAGAAATGACAAGAATTACTATGAAAGAATCGATATTTATAATTGAAACAACTAAAGTTTATAACAAGATATGAGTTTGATAACGCAAAAATGTGCATTTAGGATTTTGGTCAATCATAACAAATTTTAACCAGTTGATCTCTTCAAAACACGTTTAATACATATGCGTCACTTATGATCAAACAAATCAAACTTTTTCTTAAAATAAAGACTCCACCCCATTACCGACTGAGCTCGTTTGGCTCACCCCATCTTTTCTAAAAGCTCTTTCAGATAAATTGGATTTTCATGGGATCCGCATTGTGACATCAGGTGAAGATCATAAAACGCAAGAAGAAGCCTTCCGCTGATGAATCAAGATGTTTACATTTCCCGATTATTGGAACAGTTGTTAGTTAAATATTTTTGAAAGTTGTACCCTTTAGACAGCGAGATGTGTTGTACGTTAACTTCTCGAAAAATTGTAATTGATATTAAATCTAATGTATATTATTAGTTGCATCGTGACTTATATGCATCGTATCACCTCCCGGATTTCTGGGGTGTTACAACTATAACTTTGTTCGCTTTCATAACGTTCCTGAGTCTCCTCATCTAAGATAATTGTTTAGTCAATCAACCTTGTGTATTACTAAAACACAAGTTTCAGTATAATTGTGTAGCCCTTGAAATAATTGAAATTGAACCATACCCGAATGTGAAGGCGAGTGACAAACCCTTCCGTTCTTCCTCCGGTGAGTCATATTTTCCGGCGACGAATCCACTGAATCCCTATGCCGTTTCAAGTGTGTATGTGACTTTCGGCGTTTACCACCACATGTACAAGATAAATCTTAGCAAATTGAAACAATGTAAGTTGAATTTACACATTGATGATGAGGGTCTATACCGCCATATTCATCTTTACGCCTTGGTCTGCTCCGATTTCTTCCTTCCTTCCGGCGACCCATTGTGAATGTTAGAGGTGGGCGATTTGTGGATTGCACTCCGATTTCTCTATTTAAAAGCAAGATTCGATGCTTTACTGATTTGGGGAAATGCTTTACTGATTTGGGGAAAGAGGAATTGTTTTGGGGGGGGGGGGGGGGGGGGGAATTTGGAATGAAAATGGCACAGAAGCCGATATTCACCATTTCAAGTGCAGGCTGGTTAGATGGATATAGGGGCATTTTAGTCTTTTTCGGGTCATTTCCTTTTTATGAATCAAAGCCAGCCAAAGTGGACCGGCCCATGATTTTCCCCAAAAATTTCTTATCATGTTTGTAATTTTCTTTGACCTATTTGGTCATGAAAAGGCCAAAAATTAAAAGAAATTCTATGGTTCATTCTTAACTTAAGTCTTATACAAAATGGAAGGAATAAAAACTTGGCTTTATGTAATAGATAGATTTTGCTTTTAAACCATCAACAAAATGAATTTCTAACACGTACATACGAGTTACAATCTTTTCAAATTACAAATAAATTTGTAATTGACCATGTCTTCAATTTGACATTTTCAAATTACAAAAAAATTTGACCATGTCTTGAATTCCATAAGTGAATGAGAATCATCATAAATATAAGTGTAGAATCAAGAATTCGTAAAAGAATTTAAGAAGAAGAGGCGACATCGTTGAGAAGAAACATACGATTAAATTGATTTGGAATTTTTGGTGTGTAGTTAGGTGCATCTAGAAACTGAGTTTTAAAACTGAGAATGTATGAACATGACGAGACATGGAGGGTAGGTGCATTGGTAATTTGGTGAAGTGTGTGCCTTTGTTTCTTGGCTTGATGGATAACCGTGGGCTAAATTTTATTTTTATACACTATAATGAGACAGTGCCACTTCTGATACGGTAGAATAGCCTTATCCAATTTCAGTACACTAAAACAACCACCCTCGAAATTTATATACTCCGATCAATTTACCGGCCAAATTGATGACGTGGTAACCGTAAGTCCAATTTTCCCGCAAAAAATAATATAATTACTGTATTTTCAGCGATTTTGACCAAAAAAGAAAGGAAAAATTAAATAAAGGGACACATATCATGTTCTAGTTTAATCTGAGAGATTTTATTTTAGAAAAATGGAAAATATTTTTATTATTTCCAAAAAAAAAGTCAAATAAAATTATAAAAATTAATTATTAATATTTTAGAACATGAAAAAAATATTAAATTTATTTATATAAATTCAGAAAAAAATAAAAATGTATAAGAAATATTTAAATTATATATAAATATAATTATAAAAAATTAGAAAAAATAAATGTTGATATTTTAAAATTAAAAAATATATTTTTAAAAAGAAAAATCATTTTATTATTTTTTTAAAATTTTTTATTTTTAAATATAAATATATAATTTAAATATTTTTTATATTTTTTTATTTTTTAAATTTAGTTTTTATTTTTTTAGTTCTAAAATATTAATAATTATTTTTTATAATTTTATACAATTATTTTGAAATTTATAAAAATATTTTTTCATTTTTTGAAACCAAAATATCTCAAATTAAACCATAACGTGACATGCGTCCCTTTATTTAATTTTTCTTTTTTGTTTTTGGTCAAAATCGCTTAAATACGGTTAATATACTATTTTTTGCGGAAAAATTGGACCTCCGGTTGCCACGTCATCAATTTAGCCGATAAATTGATCAGAGTATATAGATTTCAAGGTTGGTTGTTGTAGTGTACTGAAATTGGACAAGATCATTCTACTATATTAAAAGTGGCATTTTCTCATTGTAGTGTACTAAAAATAAAATTTTCCGCACGACCGTGATATACTAAATGCTACAGATTGGAACTCACTCTCAGCATAGCTAGCAAGGTTCACTCCAATCATTTAGTAGTAATAGTTTGTGATCATAGCTCGGTTCATTTTATTGACTCCGGTTTGGCGGTTTCAGTTTCAGCCGCTCTCCACCGGTATAGTATAGACTATAGACCTATTCCCGTATTATTTGATACAAACGGCCATGAGGGTGAATTTACTTCTTCATAGGATATATATAATTGTAACTTGTCAGTTAATATTCCAACCACTCAGGAGGTATACTTATATAAACAGGGTCTACCAGGCTTGTGGCTAGCCACCAGCCACATATCTACTCCCCTGATGGATAAAACAAGACCAAACCTCATCAATAATGGACATGCATTATGTATGAACAGTTTGACACTTCAATCAAGTTGAATATTAGTGTAGTAATTGTTTGCACAAGCTGTAGCCAGTTCAGGTACTCATAGCATAATAATAACTGCATCAAATATCAATGCACATAACCTAACACTCTTTCCTTTCACATACTTCTTGGTTAATATATCACAAACTTGCCAAGTCTTTGGTGTTTATTTTTCACATAATTGCACAAAATCCCCTCAATTATTGCATTAAACTTCCTTTCTATCGCACAAAATTGCCCACATGTTTTGGATAGACACCGTTAGTTTTAGTGTCAATTACAAAATTACCTGGCGATTTCAGGGGTCTGATGCAATGTGGACTTAAGGGGTTGGACTTCAAATCACAGAAGACCTTGAGAGTGAGACATTGATACAGCTAATGAATGTTTTAGCACACTACTGTCACTCGATAAAGAGATCGAATGTTGATAAAGTGAGGAGTTATCATAGGAACAATATACACAGTACCACACTAAACCGTATATGGAGACTAACCTTGATCAATTTATCAAAGGTGAATCCAACCAATATACTATAAATTTCTAATTCATGTTCCTAGTCTCCGCAGCTTCTGATGGGGTAAAATTAACCAATTAAAAATTGACATCTGATTCACCGGCTTGCCCAAAATCATTTGGCTTGACAATATTTACATCTTCAAATTCATTATCATCTGAAAGGTAACAATGAATTCCAGATTAGCCACCACTGAACAAGTGGATATAATAGAGAGGAGATTAACAACTTTCCAGTCAAATTCTTATACAGAAAATCTATCAAGTACTACTGTACTACAACATAAATGAAAAGCAGGACGCTGCTTGCTGCATCCTAAGCTAGTTGGCTTCTGTCAAACTCTTTTCGGTTATCCTGTTTGTTACTTTGTTAGACTTGCGTTGTCTGTTTTGTTGTCTTTGTGAGCTCTCTATAGTGAGATGTTGTACTTGAACTACTACTTGGAATAAAACGCTACCTTTATTCCAAAAAAAAAAAAAAAGGATGGTCCTATAGCATTTGTTGATTGTTGCTCTAAGATGCCAATCTAGATATATGCTAGAAATATAATTTTGGCTATTTGGCCAAAGAAAATCAAAACGCCCAATTAAAATGCTATGGATAGCATATTAAATATGGAGCAGAATTTTTTTCACTTGATAAAATGACAGATCACAAAACACACCACCTTCAACATGGAAAATCTAACCAAGTAAACAAACATAGGTGTGCAAACATTGTGCAGAGTAGTCGTGTAGACGTGTACTATCTAAACTTCTCCTATTAAGTAATAATGCACTGTGAATATGCACCTGCCCACCTTTATGCACCACTCACTCAAACGAAAACTCTCCAACCACCTAATCCGTCCAGGCATTTTTGTGTCATAATAAAATTTAAGGTAGACTTGTAGAGTTTCACTTTCAAGTTACAGAATTCGAAGTACATATAAACTCGAAGTTGAAAGAAAAAGTACTGAATATTGTAACATTGATCAGTTACGAATTCACATCTTACTTCCAATAGAGCAACAAAGAGACCATATACATTGAATCAAGCATTTAAGATTCAATGGACTTGTCTACGTTGCCGCTAAACTGAAATGCAATTCGTCAATCTGAGATTCTTACTTCACAGTTCCAAACCATATTGAACAAACAAACAGAGTTCATGTTGTGCAATTTATTTTATTTTAACAAGCATTGCAGGTAACACATAATCAATTAAGTTTTCTGGCAATTAATGAAAACACAGACCAGAGAAACAGAGATAGAAATATTGGCACCGGAGTGATAGAAAGTGACATAACCTTTTCTCAAAGTCAGCGCGACAATAGCATCATTTTCAACCTGAAATGGAAATAATCAGAAATGTTAGACTAATAGACTCAGCACAACAACAAACTACATTCAGATTTCTTTCCACTTATATTATTGTACATATAGAAATGAGACCTTTTGGTCTGCAAGAGATTTTGAATCATCTAAGACTTCCATATCCGGTATAAGTATTAGACGCTGGTCCATAACAGCATGATCAATGAGCTCATGCAACTTCTCCTTGAGCTGTAGAATTGTCTCACTAGGAAGACATTGCAGAAAGTAGGTTGTCTTGTTTCTCTTTACACGAATATACATTGCCTGCAAATTGATCATATGATTCACATTATTAACTTTTATTATTGGTTGCGGCAAACTGATCACATTACTATAGCACTATGTGGAGTGCAAATAAGAACCTAACACGCAATCTTTATACAATGCAACTAATCTTACCTATATCTTTTTGAAAGACAAATGCGCACACATTGCATATATCTCGACCCGTAATTCAAACAATACAAAATTTTATCCGCAAAAGGACTGTCGCCATTAAGAACAACACAAACAGATGTTTTTTTTCTTTTGTTCCTCCCGTCTCTCTTTTCGAAAAACCAGTGCACTTGTGAAGCTAGAAATAATGCTAAAAATTTTAACTGGTACATCCAGAACCCAAAACTATAATCATGCCTAAAAAACAATAATTAATCAACTTGAGATGTTATTCTATCCAAATCAGGACATGATGCATAATGATGTCATTCACAACAACTAAAAGAGGTCTCTTTTTATACATCTGCCACCGGAAACACAGTTTATGATGAATATGGACGGTTGACTGGTAAATTTCCTTCCAACAGTATTTTCGAGTTACGTGAATTAATGAACCATTCAATTGGAGATGCCCCAGCTTGGAACGAGATTGGTCCAGATAGAGTTGACTTGAGCCAAAAATAACATTAATCTACTTTACTCGTAGTTGATAA